>OZ007563.1:124131060-125486186 GCA_963931875.1 Pollenia griseotomentosa
CAATCTGGATTCAGACCTCAGCGTGGCTATACTTCAGCTCTTACCGATGTGATAGAGGAAATTCGTAGTAGCCTAGATGATAGAAAAATAACGTTTTTTGTATTATTGGACCACTCAAAGGCTTTTGATACAGTGCACCATTCAATCTTGTGCATGAAATTGTCCAAATTATTTAAATTTTCCACGTTTGCAGTGAAACTGTTGTCATCATACCTTTCAAGTAGATGCCAATCAGTTGCAAATGCCGAAACTATATCGCGTTCTTTACAAATAACTAGAGGTGTCCCACAGGGATCCATCCTTGGACCCCTGCTATACTCCTTATATGCGAACGATCTCCCAAACCAACTATCGTATTCTAGTATACAAATGTATGCTGATGACGTTCAGCTGTATCTCAGTAGTCCTAAAGAGTCAGCTAATATGAAAATACGAGAATTAAATCATGATCTTGGGAAAATACTAACATGGGCAGCTGCTAACGGTTTGCGACTTAATCCTAGCAAATCGAAATGCATATTAGTATGTAAAAGGGCCGTTCATATAGATTTTGAGGTAAATTTATTTCTTGGTGATTCGAGAATCGATGTTGTAGATTCAGCAAGAAACTTAGGAGTACTATTTAACAGAAATTTAACCTGGTCGAATCACATTACACAAGTTTGTGGTAAAGTATATGGCATGTTGCGAAGTTTATGGGCTACTCAGCAATTTACACCTCTGCAAGTGAGAATATTACTTGCAAAAACATATCTTCTGCCGACACTTTTATACTCATCTGAAATTTTTACTGGTTGTAACACAAATGATATGAGAAGGCTGACCGTAACATATAACAATATCATCCGTTACATATTCTCTTTAAAAAGATTTGATCATATATCGCAGCACTCTTGTAGTTTATTCAATATGTCATTTTCAAACTATCTTCATTGGGGGGTGGGACTTTTCGCAGAGGTGGAAAGTTTCTGATTTGCCACTCACTGGGAGTGGCCAGGACGATTCCTTTGTTGAACTGTCCAAGCAGCTAACTACTTCCGGTCTTAGACCAAGTACTCCCCGGGCAATGGCTTTGTAGCATCCGCTTCGAGGCTAGCCAGAGTTAGAAGGCGCCACAACCATGTATCCTGAATGGTCGAAAGGACGTCTCAGGAAAGTAGGCGATAACCGCTGAAACATGGTTGCATCGTGGGATTGGACACGTAGATAGCAGCCCTATCACCAATCTAGGGGACGAGGGTTAGCAGCCCACATTCCCGAAACACAAATTGCTAACGAATCGCTAATTAAACAGTCTCTAAATGGAAAACCGAAACCCTCGTTGACGAACTTTGCATATCGAACAAGGACTACGATTGGATACTGGAACGTAAGAACGCTAAGAGATACTGACAACATCAACTCAGGTATGAATGCCAAGTACATGCAAGTTGAACGTGAAATGCAGCGATACGGCCTTGCCATCTTAGGCTTGAGTGAGATCCGCTGGACAGGCTCTGGAGAATACTCGTCAACTACATCCCAGACTGTTATGATTTATTCCGGGAGGGAAACGGGCAGCGGCCACGAATCCGGAGTGGGAATAATGATGACAACAAATGCACATAAAAGCTTAGTTACCTGGAAACCTGTCTCGGACAGACTTATTCTTGCTCGCTTTGCATCCAGAGTAAGAAATATATCATTGATACAATGCTAAGCTCCAACAGAAAGTGCCACAGACGAGGTTAAAAACACGTTTTACAGCCAGCTTAATAAAACTTATGATGCCATTCCACGGGGTGATATTGTTATCGTTATGGGAGATTTAAATGCCAAGGTTGGTTCTGATAACGAATCACTGAAGCACGTAATGGGCAGGCATGGCCTTGGTACCCGAAACGACAACGGCGAACGCTTCATTGATTTTTGCAATGCTAGAAAACTTGTGATCGGAGGCACTCTTTTTGAACACAAAGACTGTCATAAGGTAACTTGGATGTCACCGCAAACCAAATCGACCATTGTGCTATCAGCCATCGCTTTAAGAAATGTCTTCTCGATGTAAGGAGCAAAAGAGGTGCTGACATTGGCCAATCTCGGGACCACTACTTAGTGGTGGCCAAAATTCGTTTACGTACTGCCGCAATTCAACAGAAAAGGCAAAACATCCGGCCTAGGAAGTACGATATCGGGCGCTTAAAAAACATCAATGTCCGAAACAACTTTAGCGCTCAGCTACGCAACGCTGTGGCACAAAACAATGATGCACTTCCGTATGCATCTATCAACTCTAAATGGGACCACGTTAAAAACACCATCAGATCCTGCGCAGATCACACCATAGGCCCAGCTCCCAAAGGAAGACAAGTGTTGATGTCTGAGAATACTTGGAACTTAATTTCCGAACGCAAAGCTTCAAAAGAGAAAATGAATGCTTCCGAGGACAGTGATGAAAAAAGTAGTTTAGAAGCCAAATATCGTAAATGTCACAAGACGGTACAGCGAGCAGTGCGACGAGATAAAAGAAAGCACATAGACAGCCTTGCAGAAGAGGCCGAAAATGCAGCAAACTCTGGCGATACGCGAACTGTTTTTGAGATTACGAAAAAACTTGCAGAGCAAAGAAAGCGTACCGAGCACCCAGTACGTGACACAAGTGGAAATCTGCTCATCACTGACCAGGAACAACTCCAAAGATGGAAAGAACATTTTTCAACGGTATTAAACAACATGATTGATCCTGCAGCTCAACCACCTATTTTCGAAAGTTCTATCACTGCAATAAACCCTAGGATTCGAACCTCGCCCCCAAGCCTTGCAGAAACCATAGCAGCTATAAAACAGCTTCCAAATGGCAAAGCTGCGGGTACCGATGGTATTCCAGCTGAAATATATAAATGCGATCCAAACCTTACGGCCGAACTACTACACCCCCTTATATGTGAATCGTGGGAAATTGAGTCCTTTCCAGACGAATGGAAGGATGGTATAATAGTCAAGATTGCAAAGAAAGGAGACCTGAAGAACTGCAGCAATTGGCGAGGCATATGTGTGTTACCAACCATAGCAAAGATAATTGCAAAAATAATCCTTAATCGCGTTAAAGAGCACCTGGAAAATACCATCAGCTCATGCCAAGCCGGTTTTCGCAGTGGATATTCCTGCGCGGATCATATCAACACCTTACGAATAATCACAGAGCAGTGTGTGGAATTCAACTCCAAGCTCCATCTTCTTTTTATTGATTTTGAAAAAGCTTTCGATAGTATTAACCGGGAGTTCATATGGTTAGCTTTGCAAAGAAGAGGTATACCGGAAAAACTTATATCGCTGATCAAGGAAAGTTATAACCAAGCCAGATGTTTCGTTCTTCACAAGGGGAAGCTATCTGACCCATTTATGGTACAAAGTGGAGTTCGCCAGGGATGTATATTGTCTCCTTTGTTATTCCTTGTCGTGATAGAAGATGTTCTAAAATACATAGAAAATAGCAGTCATGGTATACAGTGGCAAATCAACAACAAATACCTGAACTACTTGGCATACGCAGATGACATATGCTTACTTTCGCACAGACTTTGTGATCTAAAACAGACAACACTTAATTTGCAAGACAAACTGCGCTGTACAGGTCATAAAATTAATACCGGAAAAACAAAGGCACTGAGTGTAGGAGTTGACTCTCCATCAACACTAAATATAGGCGACCAAATTTACGACTACACGTCCAACTTTTGCTACCTGGGTTGTGAGATTGACGGAAATGGAGGTGCCGACTTAGATGTAGAGAGTAGAATAAACAAGGCAAGATCATCCTTTGGCATATTAGCCCCAATATGGCAAAACAACAAAATAAGTCCTCGCACTAAGCTTAGAATTTTCGAAGCAAATGTCAAATCGGTACTTCTCTACGGATGCACAACCTGGAAAGTTACAAATATTATTACCCACCGCCTACAAACATTTGTCAACCGCTGTCTCAGAAGAATTCTTTGCATTTTCTGGCCTCGGACAGTCTCTAATGCCGACCTGTTAGTGCAGTCAAGACAGATTCCGATAAAAATTTAAATACGGAAGCGCAAGTGGCAATGGATTGGTCATACACTACGACGAAACAACGACAACGTCGCCAAACAGGCACTTCGATGGAACCCATTTCAACAATCTGGCCGGCAACCTGGCAGACCACGTACAACGTGGCGACGTTCCACCGAAACTGAGATGAACAGTCTTGGCCTATCTTGGAACGAGTTAAGATCAACGGCACAAAATCGGGTCCGCTGGCGATCAGCTGTTATTGGCGCCCTATGCTCCAATGGGAGTTAGAGGAACACATATATAAACTATCTTCAATTCAAAAACTTAATATTTCTTCACAAAATAATAACGACAAAGGAGCCAAAATATCTTTATGAACGTCTGCAGTTTTCTAGATCGTGTAGAGGGAAAAAATTAATACAACTTCGTCACCGTGACCATGCTTCTGAATGCCAATACTTCATATTAAGCATACGTCTCTGGAATAAACTTCCAAATGATTTGCAAACCACTAGCAACGCTATAAGATTTAGAAAATTATTGAGGGAATATTTTTCGTAAATTTTTGGGAAAATTTTGTTTTTTATGTTTTAAATGTAAACTTTGTTTTTTATTTATTTTAATTTTTATATACTTATATACTTTATTTTTTTTACTCTATTTAAATTTAAATATAACCTATGTAGTTTTAAGAAAATATTTTTTATCAACGTATACTTTAACTTGTCTGATTCTAATGCTGTAATTTATAAGATATTGTGTCTTGTTGTATTAGAAAATCAAATTAATAAATACAAATACAAAAATAAATACAAAATAAATAATAAAAAAAGAATTATTTAATCTTAAAGCTTATGTATATTGCTCTTTATATTTTATTTTATAGAAGTAAACATGGGGGGGGGGGTGCTTTAATACCATGGTAGATAAGGCCATGATGGCTTTATCTCTCATTCAATAGGGAGATAAAGCCTTTTTTGTTTTTTTTTCATTTGAATGGGAGATAAAGCCATCATGGCCTTAGCTCACATTAGCAATATTAGAAAACGGCTTTATCTCTCATTTTAGTTCCGGAGACACTAAAGTTAAGTATCGAAATCTGGCTTCTCCCCGAAAAAGTTTTAATTATTTTGTTCTCATTCATGCGATGAACTGATGCTCACTGACGGAAAATTATGATTTTGCTGGTATAGTTGAAAATAAATATATTATAGTAGCAAACATTTCACATAAATAAATATGTTTAGCTAGACTAGAGTAACTTTTTAGATATAAATCACCATATAATATTATTATAGTGAATTTAAAAATAAAAATGAATGAATTTATTTCTACTTTCTTTATACAGGTTTTTTTGGCTCTGGTAAACATTTTATGTTTTGTCAGTTACAGCGTTCCTTAATTCCTGTGACGATATGCATTTTCAAATAAGTTTAACACACTTACTCTAGTTCTATTGCCAATTTCTGCTTTGGTGAAATACCATCAGTAGGATGAGTATTTCTTAATGGTGTAAGAAATTCCTCCACTTTACTTAACAAATCGAAAAAGGCACAGCTATCCATGTGGAAGTTCTCTTTAAAAAATCTTTTTTGTTTAACATATCCTCAAACTGAAATAAGTTACACAAAGTTTAAAAACAAAAAAGGCAACTATTTTGCAAAATATTTGATTTACTTACTTCTGAAGCAAACCTTCCTTTCACGTTTCTTTCCTTTAGGTATACACTTGTTGGAAGACGAGTGTCATCCGAAACTTCCTCCGTGGCATTAAAAATAGTTATTTATTGTTGCGCTGTCATAAAACTTGCATATAATAATGTTTCCTTCATTTGTTTTTTTTACTTTTGGAAATAACTTGTCACTTATTTTAATGACAATTAAAAAAAAACATATGGTTTTTGATCCAAATTTTAATATATTTAATCAGGCTTAAGTTCATCAAATTTAATTTTTCATTAAATTATTTTTTTTATATGAAGAAAGGAATTTACAACATGAAAATTAATTTAAATTGTTATTGATAATTCTTTTTTCTTGACTGACCTGACCTGAGATTCGAACCCAGGCGGCTGGTTACCCTGACATGTTTCGATCACAACCACTCGATCTCCTCAGAGGGATTTGGGATATGGTTTTTGTTTACCATCGCAAAACAATTTTGTATACTTGTTACTAATAAAAACGTTAAGTTTTGCAAATCCGCGCAATAGATAATATCGATACATGTCAAAATTTTCGTGTTAAATAATCAATGTTGCTCAACATTTTTCGCAAGTTCGAACAGAGTAAGTATATGTGTAATGAGAGTTCTACTTCACTTTGAATTTTATGTCGTTAAAAGGTCAACTTCCTATAGGTTTAGTATGGGGGAAAGTAATAAAAGCCATTAAAGGTCATCGTTGAATTTTTAAGTCGTTAAAATGTTTTTAAGTCGTTAAAATGTCAATTAAAATGTCATAAATTAAAAAAAGCCATAAAAAATGTCATAAAATTTCAAAACAAGGTAATAAAAAAGTCGTTAAATTTTATAAGATAGCAATAAAGCTGAGAGTTTGGAAAAATTAGGGGGGAAATTCATGAACACGTGTTAAAGTAGGTCAAATGTTTTAAAAAATTTCAAAACAAAGTCGTAAAAAAGTCGTTAAATTTTATAGGATAGCAATAAAGCTGAGATTTAGAAAAAAGAAATGTTGGGGGGGAGCAATGCACAAGTGTTGGATGCATTGTTGAAGCCTTTCTTTTGTTGTGATCGATAGACGGTCTTACTGTGTAGAAACACTTGAGAAAGATGTGATTTAGTTTTTGTGGATATGTATGCATGTAGATCAATAGGCAGACAGACATACTGCACTTGATTTTGAAAAAAATTTTTGTGGACAATTTTTTCAAAGCGCTGATATTAAAACTAATAATTTATGGGGTGTGAGATGATAAGGGTATTGTATTGGAGTGTGTCTTGAATATGGACAGATACACAGACGAACAGACAGACCTTGAGGAAGAAATTGGAAAAATATTTTTTTTTTTTTTTGTGTGTGTTTATGGATTTTTTTTTGGGAGAAAAACACACATTTCTGATAAGCCCTTTTTATTTTTGTGTGTTTATGGGTAGCCAGATGGTGAGATGTTGTTGTTGTTGTTTTGCTCGTTTGGGTGATCGACTAGCGATCGACGAGAAAATTATTGGATGGACAGACAGATAGACGGACAGACCTTGAGGAAGAAGTTGGAAAAATATTTAGAAGAAATTGGAAAAATATTTTTTTTTATTTTTGTGTGTGTTTATGGATTTTTTTTTTTTTTTTGGTAGAAAAACAAACATTACTGATAAGCCTTTCTTTTTTGTTTTAGATATATGTATGTATGTATGTAGATCGACAGAGACAGACAGACATACTGTATGTATATCTTGCACTTGATTTTGAAAAAATTTTTTGTGGACAATTTTTTTCAAAGCGCTGATATTAAAACTACTAATTTAGTATTGTATTGGAGTGTGTCTTGAACATGGACAGAATCATGGAGAGGGGAAATTCATGAGCAAGTTTAAAAGTAGGTCAAATTTTTTTAAAACATTTTAAAGTAATGAAAAAGTCGTTAAATTTTATAGGATAGCAATAAAGCTGAGAGTTTAATAGAAAGAGCAATGAACTATTCTTTTGCTGAAAGACAGACAGACCTTGAGGAAGAAATTCTAAATGTGGGTCAAGTTTCTGTGAGAGAAAAAAAAAATGTAGGTCATGTTAAAAAAAAAAACAGAAATACAAAGAATTTACGTGTATACATAAAAAACCATGTCAATAATGCTATCAGAATGATGTTTTTGCTTGTTTGGGTGATCGACTGTATAGGAAAAAAAACTTTGGATGGACAGATACACAGACGGACAGACAGACTGGCTTGGGTGATCGACTGTATAGATATTTGAAGTGTATATAAGGTTTTTAATATATTCTTTTCAATTACTTTCTAAAGTAAACTTGCTAAAGAAAGTTAGTGTTTTTAAAAATAAAAAATAAAATAAATAAAAATTTTAAAATAATAATGGCTAGTGTAATCATTTGTAAAATATGCCAAAATATATACAAAAATAAAAACATTTTAAAAAAACATACCACAATTCATATGCCATGTGATATATGTAATCATATATCCATGACATATATGGAAAAAAAGAAACATGTTGAAATTCATATAGATTTTCTTCGTCAACAACAACAAAAACAACAACAGCAACAACAACAACAACAACAACAACAGCAGCAGCATCAACAACCGCAACAACAACAACAACAACAGCAACAACAACAAGTAGAAGAAATTAATGAATATCCTTCAACATCGGCTGCATCTAGGAAGCGTATATCGATGTTACAATCAAATATACCATGTAAACAACAACAGCCTGAGTTATATGCAGAAACTTTTACTATGTGTGAGGATTGTTATGCTAAAATTCAACCTCAACAATGGTTTATTCATTGTTCACAACCCAGACACAAGAAAAAGGTACAGGAAAAAATTGGAAACCGGATTCAACTAATAAAAAACTCATTTAAATCTAGACTTTTGACGTATCGTTTCCCAAAAGGAGATTTGAATTTGAATGTAAATGAATATTTAAAAGAAGGCCAAATGTATGTTCAGAAATTATTAAATAATTGTCTGGCTGAGCACATAATTTTGAAATTTAATTTGGAATTGACAGCTCGATACAAGTTACCAGAACATCCTGATAAGCCAGAAACTGATATGTATCACAATACAGAAATGATACGTTTATCAAGGGCAGATAATATAAACTCAGCTCTCACACTTCAATTTGAAAAGATTAAAGCAAAGATGTCTGAGTTTCAAGAAAGAGATTCTGGTTGGACGCTTATCCAAATTAAATGTCTGGAAATTAATATTAACAAGGCATCACCATTATCCGGATCGCAATACATACCAACACCTATAGAGCTAATACGAAAACGTGCTTGTATAAACGTTCAAAATAATGACGTTTTCTGCTTTAAGTGGAGTATTATAGAAGCATTTTATAATGGTGATGATATTAATACACAGGCAGACAATTTATAAAATAAGTGATATTTCTGAGCAAATTATTTCGCTTGATTCCGGTAGAATACTTAACTTCACTTCAATGCAATTTCCAACTGATGTGAAGGATATTAAGTATTTTGAAAAAAATAACAAGGATATAAGTATAAATGTGTTCGGGTTCGACCGAAAATTGAAAACGGTTGTTGGTCCCTACTACATCACAAAAAAAGAGAAGGAAGTGCATATAAATTTGTTGCTGTTGGAAAGTGAATATTGGAGTAAAATGCACTATATTTTAATAAAGAATATTTCTAGGTAATTAGTATAAAATGAACATAAAACTTTCTAAAAAAAAAAAAATCTATTCTATTAAATTAATTATTTTTTTATATAATTTTTTTTTTTTTTAGCCTTCATTCAAATCAAATTTCAACACATAATGGAAGAATTATATTTTGCAATGTATGCCTTTACCATACAACTATACCGGAGAGAATGGTAATCCATAAAGAAAAGGAATGTGGAGAATGCATTCCAAAGATGCCAGAGGGAGAAAAATATGTTGTAAAGTTTTCCCATAATGAGCGACAAATGGATCTCCCGTTCACTGTGTATGCTGATTTTGAATGTCTTCTTGAAGAATGCACTAGTGTAAATAGTAATAGTGTTAACTCTAGATTCTTAAGAAAACATGTGCCATGTGCATATGGATTTAATATTAAGTGTAATTTTAATAAGGATTTAGATAAGTTTCAAATGTTTAGTAGTAGTGATAGTAGCAGTGTGAATGTAGGACAACATTTTGTAGATAACTTAATAAATGAATGTAGACAAATTTATAAGACTTATTATGAGAAAATTGTCCCCATGCATCCATTAACCCCCTCAGAAGAAGAACAATTTTTAAAATCTATCAACTGTCATATTTGCGGTTTAGCACTAGGCGATGAACTAGCTGTGAGAGATCACTGTCCCTTATCGGGAAAATATAGAGGGGCTGCACACAATTCGTGTAATTTAAATTTTAAAATTCCAAATTTTATTCCTATATTTTTCCACAATTTTTCGAAATATGATTGTCACTTATTTATTAACCCATTTTGAGCCGCTGTTCGACTAGTCGAACAGCAAAATTTTTCTTTTTCACCTCCATTTTTTATGTGTTTAAGTGTTTCCGACACACATAAAAGTAATACCATATTAAATGAAATTTAGTTGTCTTTGAGAAAAAATATATAGCAATTATCCCCCACCCCTCTGCTCCGCTCCAGGGGGGGGCTGAAAAATACCTTGCATATAGACACTTTTTGTTTGGATAAAATGGAAAATATATATAAATTTTAATTTTTAAAAAGTACTTTATTATTGTTCGCAAAGGTCCAAAATAGTCGATCATTAAGCTTTTCCCGAGTTTTAGAATCTCCAGGTATATTTAGAGACCCGTCAAGTTCGATGTTCGACTAGTCGAACAGTGGCCGTAGGCCACAACTTTATTATAGTATTTTGTCGTTGAGTATTTTATGCAAAAAAAAAAATTCTTTGAATTTCGAATTTTTGAAAATGCATGAAATTTGTTTGTTACGCGCATCAAAGCTTGCCATGGAATTTTTTTGTTGCGTGCTGTTGTTTTTGTATTTTGAGTACACACTGAATTCATAAACAAATTGGATGCTATTGGTCTACTAATCCAACACTTGGTTCTTCAATTGTGAAGCAGACAATGCCACGCTCGATGTTTAGAAAAATTAAACAGTATCTGCACTTTCACGACAATAATAACCTGAATCGAAATGACAAATATACTAAAGTTCGTGCACTTTTTGATGTTATAAACAAAAAATTTATGCAGTTCGGTGTCTTTGAAGAGCATTTGTCAATCGACGAGCAAATGTTACCATATTTTGGACGTCACAGCTGTAAGATGTACTTAAAAAACAAGCCAATTAAATTTGGCTACAAGACTTGGTGCATGGCTGCTTCTACTGGTGTATCTTCAACATGATGCCGTACGGTGGATCTAGTGACAAATATGATAAAAATATGGGCCTGGGCGCTTCTGTGGTCATGGATATGGCTTGTAAATTGGAACATCCTTCCCGTTATCAACTTTATTTCGATAACTTCTTTACTTCTCATTATTTGATGTGTTTATTGGCTGATAAACGTATATGCGCTACAGGGACTGTGCGAAGTAATCGCTTAGGACAGCCTGCGCCAGATTTGAAGACGGGCAAAGCATTGCCTAAAGGTAATTATATTTATACATATTGGTTATGTTATTATTTTTATATATATTTTTAGGTGAAATCGATTCAAAGTTTGATAAAGTAAATAGAATAGAATAGTAAATAAGATTGTATGTTATCGTTGGCAAGATAAGCGTGAGGTAACATTACTATCAAACTTCACCGGAGTTTACCCACTTACATCAACCACACGGAGACAACGACAACGAGAAGGCCAGCCTGGTGAAATCATTGTGCAGCAGCCCAATATAATCCGAAACTATATAAGTTTCATGGGCGGTGTCGATCTTCATGATAATGCAGTTTCCAATTACCGTGTTTCGATTCGGTCAAAGAAGTGGTGGTGGCCACTTTGGTTGTCCGTTCTAGAGTCATCTGTTGTGAACGCTTGGAAATTAAATTGTTTAGTAAATAAGAAGCTTGTTCGTTAATATAATTCACAGCTGACATTTCGGGTCGACCTGGCCACAAACTTGTTACTAACGCCTGACGAGAACAACGACGAAGATATTGGGAAGGATGACATTACTAAAGATAAATCATTTAAGATTCGCCCGCACCCTCGTGTGTCAGGTCATCACCAAATGATAACACAACCTGAAAAACATGCCAGGCGTTGCAATTTTTGTCATAAGCCTACACAGAGAATGTGCTCTAAGTGTCAAGTCCATTTGCACGAAAATAAATGTTTTGCTGCTTACCATAAATGGGAGCAAGAGTAATTAAAATTACTGAAAATTTAATGACAATATATATAATAAATATTTAAAAAAAAAAACATTGCAATCGTGTTTTTGTTCCACATATGATTTTTTTTGCCGATACCTGAAAATTATTTTTGTATGGTAGTATATATTTTTTTTGTCGCCTACGGCCGTTGTTCGAATAGTCGAACAGTCGTTTCTGGGGAAACGGTTGGAGATACAAAATTTCTGATAACGGTTTTGTATGGTAATTGGGGCCTAATTAGACCAAAAAAGTACTTTTTAGTTTACGATTCGAACATTTTTGCACTCCGGCTCAAAATGGGTTAAAGAATTACTTAGTATTAAAGGTGAGACTAATGTAATTCCAATAAATAGAGAATTATACATTTCTTTGTCGCATACTGTTCGGGTATATACTGATGAAGAAATTGATGATTATATAAATGAGTTCTACATAAGAAAAGTGAAGCAAAATATTCCTCAGCATATAATTTCAAAACAACTTGCAAAGGTGCGAGACTAAAAAATTGGAAAAAAAATTGAGCTTAGGTTTTTTGACTCTTTAAGATTTATGGCATCTGGCTTGGAATCATTAGCTAGTAACCTCAATGACCAAGATTTAAATGCTATTAGAAAATATTTTCCAGATGCTGAGAAGTTTTCTCTTATGAAGCGAAAGGGTGTTTTTCCTTATGAATATTTAAATTCATTTGGAAAATTAAATGAAAAGCAACTTCCACCAATTGAAGCATTTTACAGTAGGCTAAATTATAAAAAATGCTCAGAAGAAGACTATTTACTAGCACAGAATATATGGACAAAATTTGATTGTGAGACTATTAGGGATTACATGGAACTGTACTTAAAAACTGACGTATTATTACTTACAGATGTATTTGAAAACTTCAGAAGACTCTGTAAGAAGATTTATAATCTAGATCCTCCACATTATTATACCATCCCAGGCCTTTCTTGAGATGCAATGCTAAAATATACAGGAATTGAGCTAGAGTTATTAACAGATCTAGAAATGTATAATTTTATTAAACGAGGAATTCGTGGTGGTCTTTCACAATGTAGTAAGAGGTATAGTAAGGCTAATCATAAATATCTTAACGATTATGATCCTACGAAACCGTCCGAATACATTTTATATTTAGATGCAAATAATCTTTATGGTTGGGCAATGTCAGAATCACTACCATATGGAGGCTTCAGTTGGACAAACGACTTCATTCACCCCAAAAATATTCCACATAACTCAGATGTTGGTTATATTTATGAAGTCGATACCCGTCCAACTGTCATGATTATCATAATGACCTACCATTCTGTGTGGAAAATAAAATAATAGGTGGCACTAAATATGAAAAATTAATTGCTGACCTATCTGACAAAAATAAATATGTCATACATTATAAAACATTAGAGCAATGATACGATTTCTGTAAAACGTGCTAAATTCCCAATTTTTCACACTTGATAAATACACTGAAATTTATTGTTAAGGGAAAGCCAGCTTCTATGCGCATTTCACTGGTTGCTTAGGCCAGCTCATCAGGAAACCTTTTCCTAAGATTTTAGAAAAGCTAAAAATATTATACGAATAAAACCCCAAAGCGAATAAGAATTTTTTAATTTTGTTTTTTCTTTTTACCCACTTACAACTACAATTCGAGTCGGAAGGAACCCAACCAATTGTAGGGGGATGTAAGAAAAGATAAACTCACTGTTTATTGTTGGTGTTTTGTTTAAGCTTTGATATTGTTACTTACGAGTAAGACTTTGAGTGTTTAAAATTCTTATTCGCTTTGGGGTTTTATTCGTATAATATTTTTAGCTTTTCTAAAATCTTAGGAAAAGGTTTCCTGATGAGCTGGCCTAAGCAACCAGTGAAATGCGCATAGAAGCTGGCTTTCCCTTAACAATAAATTTCAGTGTATTTATCAAGTGTGAAAAATTGGGAATTTAGCACGTTTTACAGAAATCGTATTAATGATAAATTTTGTATTCCCGTAAATAACTTTGATAATATACTCGCATGTGCCCGTGCAGAAAACTGAATTGGCAAATTGTTTTTTGTTGTTTTCTTACGAAGACAATGAAACAATTTGTTTTTTAATTTTGTTTTTTCTTTTTACCCACTTACAACTACAATTCGAGTCGGAAGGAACCCAACCAATTGTAGGGGGATGTAAGAAAAGATAAACTCACTGTTTATTGTTGGTGTTTTGTTTAAGCTTTGATATTGTTACTTACGAGTAAGACTTTGAGTGTTTAAAATTCTTATTCGCTTTGGGGTTTTATTCGTATAATATTTTTAGCTTTTCTAAAATCTTAGGAAAAGGTTTCCTGATGAGCTGGCCTAAGCAACCAGTGAAATGCGCATAGAAGCTGGCTTTCCCTTAACCCATTAACGCCGGATGGGTAGAAAAATACCCAAAAAATAGAGCCACTTTTGAAAAATTATATTTAAAGTTAGGTGAGACATATCGAAATTTTGGTTTGATAAACTGATAGACAAGGAATTGAACCATGCAAAACAGGTTAACGGAATTTTTTAGCATTAAATTTTGGGGGGAAAATTAACAAATCAAAAGTAGGCCAATTTGTAATGTAAAAATTTTTTTAAAAGGAACGGCTTTGTAAAAGGAGGGAAAGGAAAATCCCATAAATCCTATTGGGCCTACATAGCCCTATATATGCTCCATTATGAAAAAAACATTTACTTTAGTTGCTCCACTCGTTTGGAATATATGTAAAAAATAACGGCATGGGTATTTAAATACCCACTTCGACACTAAAGGGTTCTCAAATAATAAGTTTTAAGTAAAAAACAATTTTTTTAAGAGATCAAAAACTGTTTTATTATGTATTTCTGCCAGTTTCCGTTTAAAATAATTGTTTTATTATTGAGATTTTTTTATTTTTTTAATATTTTTTGGTACACCGTCATGAAATTGTACAAAACAGTCCTTTGGATGTAAAATTACATTACATTTTGAGCAGCCGAACTCTGTCTTGCCACCACATTGTCCACAATGGCTACGTTTTCCAATCTTAATTATTGTGTGATTAAATTTATCCGTGCGCATTGCAATTTGTTGTGCATTTGTGAAACTTTTTCCAGAAGCACCACATCGGCCTTCTGGAATTGTTACCAATGACTCAACAACACTCAAGCGAAAGTCCAGTTGGCTCATTATTGTCGCACCTTCACATCTTCTACACATGCAGTGTAGTTTTCAGGCATTCACCATGGCTGCATCCATTGCATTTATGAGCAGCGGCCAATACCATTTTTTCCCTCGAACTCGGATGCGGTAATTTTTCATGGCATTGTCGAACAAACCAACTCCACCCATTCGTTGCTTGTATGCGTGGACTAGATATAGTTGCTCAATATTGGCCATCTTCCGGTTTTTACGGTGAAATCTCTTCGCACGGCACATTGGCTCCACGCCAAAAAAATTGGACATTACAGTTACCACCTACAACAAAAGTTATACATATCGAAGTATGTTATATAGGATTATATAAATATTTATATACTTACCGAATTATCATTCCAACGCACTGCGATCAAATTATTGCTTTTATCGAAACAAAAAACAGACGAACCTCAAGGTTTCTTTTTCATTTATTTGTGATCTTCCAGCAATACGTAATTGGTTCGATTGTCGCGAACAGTACCGGTCGCAAAGTAGCCTTTTTGAGATAATGTGCACAGCAGCTTGGGGCTTGTTAAAAAAAGTTATCAAATGTAACATTGTGCTGGGATGGATCCGATATATTTTCTAATAATCGCAGTACAACGTTTTCTCCAAGACCATAATTAGCATCATTGTTAGCAGAAGCAAAAATAAAAATGTAACAGTATCCTGTCGCTGAAGCTAAAACCCAATATTTGTAGCCAAATCGTAGCCAGATTGTTTTATTAAAAAAAGTGTATTTAGAACACATTTATGCCGAAGTGGGTAGAAAAATACCCAGACGCCACAGGTGCCGATACCACAGATAAAAAAAATATTATAATTCCATATCAATCTAAATAGCCTAAATACCGTCTGTGCGAAATTTTATCAAAATCAGACAACGAATTCGTGGGTCAGGCAGTAATGGGTTAACAATAAATTTCAGTGTATTTATCAAGTGTGAAAAATTGGGAATTTAGCACGTTTTACAGAAATCGTATTAATGATAAATTTTGTATTCCCGTAAATAACTTTGATAATTAGAGCAATGTTTAAATAATGGATTGGTTTTGAAAAAAGTTCACCGAATTTTAAAATTCAATCAAAAACCATGGTTAAAACATACATAGATTTAAATACTACATATAGAACAGAAGCTAATAACCAATTTGAAAAAGACTTCTATAAATTGCTCAATAATGCTGTGTATGGTAAAACCATGGAAAACGTCGATAAGAGAAAAGACGTTCGGTTGGTTAGTGAATGGGGTCGTACCAACATAGTATTTCACAGTTTACCGATAAATTATGGGCTGTACAAATGAATAAAACTTTGACATATTATAATAAACCAATTTATTTAGGCTTTTGTGTACTGATCTTTCAAAATGGAAAATGTATGATTTCCATTATGAGTACATGAAACCTAAATTCGGAGATAATATAAATCTTAATTACATGGACACTGACTCTTTCATTTATTCAATTAAAACTGACGATTTCTATGACGATATAAGAGGAGATTTAAAAACACTCTTTGACACATCTGCATATTCAAAAAACAATCCATTTAACTTTCCGCAATTAAATAAAAAAGTCATTGGATGAATGAAAGATGAAACTGAGGGTAAATTCATCACTGAATATGTAGGCTTAGGACCCAAAGTTTATTCCTTCACAGTTGAAGATGATAGAGATGTTAAGAAAGCTAAGGGGGTTAAAAAGTGCGTGGTATAAAATTATAGTGTTAATGATTATAAAAATGTCTAATTTAATAAGGAAGCAGTAGGAGCATGTATGTATACATTCACATCTAAGCTACACACAATATTAACAAATGAAGTGAATAAGATAGCTTTAAATTTTATTGATAGTAAGCGGAAGATAAAAAATGATGAAATTAATTCTTATGCATGGCACCATTATCAGTTAGATACTGATAATGGTGATTTAGAATTAAGTAGATTAATTAGTGATATTGAGTCCCTAAATAATTAGTATTAATAGAATAAGAATAATTTTAATTAACAGAATATTTAATAAATATATATTATCTTGTAATAATAAAATTACGTAAATATAATAATAATATACATATGTAAGAATAATAATAATATATATATAAATATATTCATACATACCATACCATACATACATACTATATGAAATAAAAAAAAAACCAAAAATTTATTAAAAAAAAAAAACAAACCAACAGTTTTATTCTTTATTTAATATAAATTGAATGAAAAAAAAGTAAGTATTAGAATTTATATTAAATTATATAATTTTTCGAACAATTCAAGTTAAAGGTGTGTACTCCATCATACGATCATGTAGGATTAAACAATAAGTATTTGTATTTTTTTGGTATTGGACTACTTATCTCGAACTCAATTTTTACATCAATAGGTCCATTTTTAACAATTTCATTTTGATAGCTAACATCAACTACGGTAATTGGAATATTTTTTTAAATTTCTCACAGGAAAGAAGAGGTTGTGCTTCTCTCATATAATAATTTCCGTTTTTATTTTAGTATTGTGCTTACATTTATGTTTTTCATCTATGGGTATTGTTAAATTTGATGAATCTGACAATTTGACTAGTTTCTTTAGAGGTTCTGTTAAAGGTTTAAATGTTCTTTCTAAATTATTAAATTTTTCCAATTCTCCAAGTCTTATGCTTTGAAATTTCTTCTTTAAAATTTTTTTGGATTTCATCAACTCTTTTAAAATATTTTTTTCCATGATTATAACTTTGAAAAATAGCTAAACAGCTTTTGAAAACAGCTAAACAGCTTTTGAAAACAGCTTAACAGCTTTTGAAAACAGCTAAACAGCTTTTGAAAACAGATCAACAGCTTTTGAACAGTTTTCCAAGTGGGGGGGGGAAAAAAAACGTATTGAATATTAATAGGTATACGTCTGATGTAATTAATAGTATATATATGACTTAATCTGAATGAATAGATCAAGGCCTTTTCTATAACGTCCTTGCTTCATTTCATCATCTTTGCTTATTATAAGAAATCCATATTTATCCTTCCAACATTCTCCGCAAATGAAACGAAACATATTTAAACTCATGTCACTACCAACATGATCATTGTAGATATGCTTTAAATTTAATTCATCTTGCTTGAATAAAATAATCATATTTGCATTATCACATACTAAATGTTTTGGAATGTGTGTATAAGTCTGACATAAATAAAAAGAATCAATATCCTTATGTCTACCCATACAAGAATATGATCTTATATTATTTTGCTTTTCACAAGCAACATCGTCAAATATCATAATTGAATTTACTTTAGCTTTTTCGGGTGGTATGACATGCTAATTATCTGTAAATGTATAAAGTCCCATACCCTTTACTGATGAAATTAATCTTGATAGATATTTATATTTTGGTTGATTTAATGATTTTGAGTATATATAAATATTCTTAAATTTTAAACCATTCGGACTTTCAATTAAACTTAGCATTATATTTGTTTTGCCACAGTTTGAGGGACCAACTATTAGTGCTCTAATAGAATTTGGTAAAAGGCAGCTATGTTTAAAACCATTTCTGTTTTCCATTAAATCCAAGTTTCTCACTGAAATATTCGATTGTTGTTTTACCAAACGCATCTTTATAACTGAAAGCATACGTTTGCTTAATGTTACGTTTTATTTACTTTCGATTTTTTTTTTTTTTTAATTTCAGAAAAAGCTATTTTTATATATAAATGATTGTGTATAAAAATAAAGAATTTAGTAGAAAACAATTCGTCCTTGAAAAAGGACTTGTTAATAGCTTAATTAATTCAATACCTCTTGAACTTCATTTGCCGGGTTATCAATTTTGTGGACCAGGAACTAAATTAGAAAAACGTTGACAAAGGGGTGATAAAGGTATCAATCCTTTGGATGCAGCTTGCAAAATTCATGATATTGCTTATTCCCAGAACACTGATATTCATAAGCGACATCAAGCAGATAAAGAACTAGCAGAAAAAGCTTGGAGCAGAGTTAAAGCTAAAGATAGTACTTTTGGAGAAAAACTCAACGCATACCTTGTCACTAACGCAATGAAGTCAAAAGTTAAATTAGGCTTGGGAGTTAAAACTGGTAACCAAAAGAAAAAGTGTAGACGAAATATTTTTAAGAATGCCGTTAAATCAGCAACCGATATTTTAAAAAAGGAAAAACCAAATGACATCAAAACCGCTATTAAAACTGCACGAAAAGCTATACGACATTCATTTCTTGGAAAAAAATCTATAGTAAAAATTCCTAGAATTATCAACATACCTAAACTTGGCGGTTTTCTACCACTTGTTCCTATTCTAACAGCACTTGGAGCATTGGGAGCAATAGCTTCTGGTGGGTGAGCAATCGCTAAAACTATTACTTTAGCTAAAAATGGTAGACAACAGCTCGAAGAAAGTAAGCGTCATAACAAAACATTAGAGTCAATAGTTATGGGTAAAAAAGGCTATGGAATATTTTATACCTCATCAAAAAACTATTGAAACAGCTACCTAATAGACCACTAACAGTGGACTTGAAAACATTTGGGAAGAAGTATATTCCTTATTTTAGAGGAGTTTATATGAGGGATAAATTTCCTAAAACTCCACACCGAATAGAGAATGGAATTATAAACTTGGACTCAAATAGAGGATATGGAACACATTGGGTAGCATTTTATAAAAATAATGATAATGTAGAATACTTTGATAGTTTTGGTACCTATGGAAGTTTTAAGATACTTGGGTAAAAACATTAAATATAACTATTTAAGATATCAAAAATTTAATACATTTATTTGTGGTCATTTATGTTTAAAATTTTTAATAAATTTCAAAATAAAGAATTAATAAAAAAAACTCAAATATTTGTTTGTTTGTTTTTTATATATTTTTATTATTTTTTTTGTTTGTTTTTTATTTATTATCCATTCTTAATAATTATCTATAGATTTTAACATCTGTTTTAATTTTATTTTGCATTTTTTTTTCCAATAAGTTATTTGCTATAATTCATTATATATTTTGTAAAACAAAATAAAATTGATTAATTAAAATCTTAATAGTTTTATTATACATATATATATATTTTTATAAAATTTATTTAAGTCCATAGCCTCCTACTTTACAATACCTCATCATCTTAATCGTCTCTTCCTCCATGCATCTTTTTGTTAAAAAGTCTTCTATTGTTGGTAATCGATTCATTCCTATGTCTTTCCATAATTTTGTGTACCACTCTGGGGGTAACTCTTTTCTTTCTTTTTTTCCATTGTGTTGTTGTTGTTGCTGTTTTTTATCTTCTTGAAGGAAATCTGTAGAAATTTCCAGAAAGAAATTTATATGGATTTCCATGTTTTTTTTTCCATTGTGTTGTTGTTGTTGTTGTTGCGGTTGTTGATGCTGCTGCTGTTGTTGTTGTTGTTGCGGCTGTTGTTGTTGCTGTTCTTCTGTAGAAATTTCCAGAAAGAAATTTATATGGATTTCCATATGTTTTTTTTCCATTGATGTCATGGATATATGATTGCATATATCACATGGCATATGAATTGTAGTATGTTTTAGTAAACTTTTTTTATTTTTATAAATATTTTGGCAAATTTTACAATTAAATATATAAGCCATAATTAATTTTTAAAAATTTTTATTTATTTTTTTTATTTTTTTTAAAAAACACAAACTTTCTTAAGCAAGTATACTTTAGAAACTAAATGAAAAGAATATATTTAAAAAACCTTATATACACTTCAAATATCTATACAGTCGATCCCTCAAACAATCAAATAACAACAATATCTCTACATCTAACTTAACTAATCATAAACATACACAAACAATTTACTAGCGCCTTTAACACATGTCAACCGCTTAAATAATTTTACAACACCTAATTCAGAACAAACAAAAAAACTAAAGAAAAGCCTTATCATTAATATTTTCCAATTTCTTTTTACAAGGTCTATACATTTATCAATCTACCTACAACAAAAAATTTTTTCGTCAGTCGATCGCCCAAACAAGCAAAACAACAACAACAACATCCCTCCATCTGGCTATCCATAAAACACACACAAAAAAAGGGCTTATCAGTAATGTGTGTTTTTCTACCAAAAAAAAAAAATTTCCAATTTCTTAAAAAAATATTTTCCAATTTCTTCCTCAAGGTCTGTCCGTCTATCTGTCTGTCCATAAAGAATTAATAAAAAAAAAAACTCAAATATTTGTTTGTTTGTTTTTAAATATTTTTATTATTTTTTTTTGTTTGTTTTTATTTATTATCCATTCTTAATAATAATCTATAGATTTTAACATCTGTTTTAATTTTATTTTACATTTTTTTTCCAAACTCATAACAAAGTCTGGTTAAATCAATTTCTATATCTCTTTCATTTATATCTTTAATATCATAATATTGTACATTTGTTTTATTTAAAATAGAGCAATTTGGAATATAATGTTCATAATAAAAATATAAGATTTGCTTGCGAAGAATTGTATTCCAGCTTAAAAATGTCGTCAAGAATATTCCAATTTGAGTTAGAGATTTCCATGTCTCAGAATCAATTTTAATTTAATGGTTTCCCTGTTGTAGGATGAGATAGCAAATATTATTCCTATACTGAAATGTATATTGAACATCCTTCTTTTCATCCTTATTAATTAGATTCATACAATCTAGGAATTCATACTGATTAAGTGTTGCCTTAATATATTCCTTATAGCTCATAAGGTTTATCCATTCATCCCGGTCCAATCCAATGAAGTTCCTATCCTTATAATGCAACCAGACAATAGGCTTAAAACCAAAGGATGTTGAAAAACCGCATGCAACTTTTAACTTTAAAGTTAGAAAATACTCCAGTTCAAACACCATATCGTGTATTTTCGGGTTTCTCTTGAGATGAAACATTCTCGATGAATTTTAAATGTATACTAATAATATTTTTACTTTGAAAATCTCTATTTAATGAAAAAAAAATGCGCTTTTATAATTTTTTTTTTTGAAAACTATATGTATGTATGTATATGTATTAACTATAATTAAATAAGGTACATTTATTATTAAATTCTATAAAAAAAAAATTTAATCAAAATTCATTATTTTGTTTTTTTTGCACATAAATTTCGACATTTAAGATGTTTTAATATTTTTTTATAGTTTTCGATAATTCTCATAACCTCCTTCTTTCTCTTGAAGAAAAAGTAACATCCACACAAACCCACGACATCTCCACTTGTACTTTCGTGAGAGCAAGGCATACTATATACATTAAAATCTGTATATTCTCTTTTGAATGCACATAATAATTCCAAATGTTCTTCAAAGATAACACTTCCAAATTCTTGTAGAAAAGCTTCAAAAACCTCCATATTTTCACATTAAGATTTCATTTACAACTTATTGAAATATTAATAATTCTATATTATATATACATAAAAGTATACATACTAATAAAGAAAATAAAAACAAGAATTTATAATAATTTATTTTTATTAAAAATTATTTTATTTAAATGTATTAAAATGAGTATAAGGGTAATATCCTTTCGTAGGAGCAGCCGTCTTAATTTCCAGCTTATAATTAATACTATCCTTTTCCTCTTTTAAAGGAATCTTTGAAATGATATATGAGCCAGTTGATAGACACCCAACATCGTTTTCAGTCAAGGCATTAAACCTTTTAGGAAGATAAATCATAGCTCCATCCAATTCCAAGACTATAACATCTCCATATTTTGTAGTTACCCGTTCAGCTCCTGTAATAGGATAGTCCTTTCCATCTACCATATTTTTTACACTTAAAATATGTTT
The DNA here is from genome assembly GCA_963931875.1 of Pollenia griseotomentosa. Lineage (NCBI taxonomy): Eukaryota > Metazoa > Arthropoda > Insecta > Diptera > Polleniidae > Pollenia > Pollenia griseotomentosa. Next base: position 124,154,103 of record OZ007563.1, read on the forward strand.
CATATTTAATTTATTGAATGAAGCAATTAATTCCGCGTTAATATTCATCGTTTGATAATTTGTAATGAAATGTAATAAATAACTCAATAAATTCACAATTTATAGAAAAAATTTTTGGTTGCACATAGTTAAAACATATGTTATTTGCTATAATTCATTAATATTTTTACCCACCACACCTATTGCAAAAAAAAAAAAAAAAAAAAAAAAATAAAAAAAAAATAAAATTTTCACCCTAAATACCCATTGTAAAAAAAAACAGTACATATATATTAAATGAAATCTAATTCCCTTATGTAACGATCGCCTTCTTCATCTATATAGAATCCATCATTTACATTTAAGATGAGGGCATCTCCCTCTTCATCATCTAGGAAATTTTCAATTTCCCACAAAAAATCAAAGTACGCCATCTGGTTGTTGGGGATTGTAAAATTTGGGGTTGAATTTGATATGAAATGTGAATCCTCTAAAACTGCGTCGATTAACGCATTTATACGTGTAAGTGAAGTGTCCTCTACAGCTTCCACGGAATTTTCATCCACATATTCAAATATATTGTGGCACGAATTCATCTTTAAATATATAGTCTTCAAATGTAACTAAACCTAGTATTCAGAAGAATATTCCACTAAGCCGTTTTACTTTTAAACTTAAATTGGAAAATCTATGTAACTGTTTATCTAATAAAAAAAAAAAAAGGCTTATCAACAATATTTTCATTTCCCACCCGATCACTACTGCAAACACATTTAATTTTTTTCTTTTATCAATTAAAACAAAAATATTTATTTTTTTTTCCCACCCAACTTAAATGATCTATTAAGTAACCAAATTTGAAAGATCAATTGCTTCTATATACATACATACATATATCATTTTTAATAACTTAATGAATTCACAATTTAATTAGTTATTTTTCATTTTTTTTTTCTTATGTCAATCCAATAATTTTGTATCGTCAAATTTAGAAACAAAAAACTAAAGAAAGGTTTATCAGTAACATTTTCCATATTCTATCCAAAAATTTTAATAGCTCAATAAATTCATAATTTATACCTAGATAGAAAAAGAAAAAGGTTGACCTACATTTCCTAGCGTTTAAAAATGTTGACCTACATTTTCTAGCGTTTAAAAATGTTGACCTACATTTACTAACGCATTTAACACATGTTAATCGCTCAATTAATTTTTTCAACACCTAATTCAGAACAAAACTAAAAGAAAGGCTTATCAGCAATATTTTCATTTTCAAGGATTACATAACAGGATTCTTAATTCATCTATTAAACAGAAACATCAACAATTGAAGGATAATCAAGATGAATTGCAATATTTAAGATATATTATAAGTAGATTATTAAATAATGAGGAGATGGAAAATTTTTTAAAATATGAGGACAGAATATCGGATAAATTAATGAAGAAAGAAAAACAGGTACATCTGAAAAGGTTTGATTGTCTTATTAATTTGCGGAGAAGAGAATTAGGAATAAGGTTAAATAAAAAGTGGTTTGTCAATAAAACAGATAGGGATATACCAGAGGATGTTCAGTGGATTTTGTCATTGGGACATAAGCATGCGCTTCCAGTAAAAAGGGAAGATTTTCCAATAATGAAAGTTATTTGTGATGGTGAAGATTTTATTGAGACTGTAGAGAATAAAGAACAACAGGAAATTCAAAGATCTAATTTTGTAACAGTGATAGATAATCATTTAAATAAAATGTCATTGGATAATAGAGATAGATTTACATTAAATATAGTAAAATATAGTAAAGAATTTCTTAGAAATAATAGGGAAATAATGATTTTAAAAGCGGATAAGGGTAACACAACGGTAGCAATTAATAAAAGTGATTATATATCCAGAATTGAAAACATTTTAGGTGATGATACTACTTTTCGCATATTAGAAAAGGACCCTACGAGCAGATTTCAGAAAATTAACAATAATTTTGTTGAAGAACTTTTTAAATTGGAAATAATAACAATAGTAGAAAAAGTCAAATTAAAAACGTCCATATCTGTAGCACCAAGATTATATGGATTACCAAAAATTCATAAGGAAAATTTTCCATTAAGACCAATTTGTTCGTCTATAAATTCACCTTCACATGATTTATGTAAATATATTTCGAATATACTTAAGAAGGTAACAGAGAATTCTAAGTATAATGTTATGAATTCTGTTCAATTTAAAGATAGGATAAAAAATGTTTCTATTCAAGATAATGAACAATTAATATCACTTGATGTTGTTTCATTATTTCCTAGTATTCCAGTTGACTTGGCTATTAGAATTATAGAAGAAAATTGGGATAAAATTTCGGGGATAACGAATATTAATAAAGATTTATTTTTTAGAATTATAAAATTTTGTGTAGTTGATAATAGATATTTTCAGTTTGATAAGAAAATATATGCACAGGAAAAGGGGCTTCCAATGGATTCACCAGCATGTCCAATAATTGCTGATATTGTGATGGAGAAATTATTAGATACATGTCTAGGAAAATTGACTAATAAACCAAAAATCATAACAAAATATGTAGATGACTTATTTGTTATAGTTAATGAAAATGAGATAGATATTTTATTATCAACGTTTAATTCTTTTGATCAGAATATCAGGTTTACTATTGAAAGGGAATTAAATTATTCGATTCCATATTTGGATACATTGGTAATAAGGAAAGAAAATAGGTTATTGATAGATTGGTATAAAAAACCAACCTCATCAGGTAGAATCTTAAATTATTTTTCTAAGCATCCTAAGAGGATTATTATTAACACTGCTAATAATCTTATAGATAGAATATTGACAATAAGTGATAATAGATTTCATAGGAAAAATAAAAGAATTATTGTAAATATTTTACAAGATAATAGTTTTCCTAACAAACTAATTCACAAATTAATAAGACAATATTAAATAAGAAAATCTTGAAATATTAGTGAGATCTTAGCACCTAAAATATATAAATCATTAACTTATGTACCTGGATTTTCAGAAAGGTTAGAAAACTCAAATATTTATGACAAAGGGAAATATAGAATGGCACACAAGGTAGATAATAATGTTGGTAGATTATTCACAAGAAGAAAGATAGATTACAAAAGTTAGATATGTCAAATTTAGTTTATAAAATACCTTGTGGTGGTAACAATAATGAACAATGTGCAAAAATATATGTAGGAACAACTGGGACGAAACTGAAAACTAGAATAGCAGGACATAAACATGACCAAAAATATAGAAATTATAATTCAGCACATGGTACAGCTTTATCGATTCATTGCAGGGATTTAAATCATTATCCAGATTTTGAGAACACTTCCGTTTTAAACGTGGAAGGTTTTAAGAAAAGAAGATATATGTTAGAAATGTTACAAATAAATAATATTCCATTTGAAGAAAGGATTAATTTTAAAAAAGATACTGAAGGTTTAGCTCAAATTTATAGATATTTCTTGAATAAAAATAAATAGGTTGACAAAAGTGGAAATAGGTTTAGATCTTTGGTTGTTTTCTAAAATAAAGTTTAGATGGCTTATGTTAGATTTGTATAAATACATTTTTTGACGAAAAATGGAAATATTTTAAAATTGTTTTTTGTTTCCTCTTTTTAATTTGTTAATATTTTGAATTTATGAATTGTTATTGTTGAATGTTGAAAAATTTTTTAATTTAATTTTAATTTTAATTAATTGTCAAACATAATTTTTTGTTAATTTTTTAAAAATATAATATCCTGAAGAAGATTTCCAAAGGAAATCGAAATATCGATAAATAAACGAACTATTTGAAATAAAAGTGACCTTAAGCTCAAATTAATAAAGAAGAATAATATTTAAAAAAAGGTCGAAGAAATTATAATAAAATTAATTTTAATTTATATGATAATGATATTTCAGTTGTAAGTTTATTTTTGTATATTTTTAAGAACTCTTAAATATATAATAAAAAATAAAAGGAAAATATAAATTTGTGGTTCTCTTATATGACGCCTTTTACGTTCCTAGCGACCTCTAAAAGCAATTCGTCAATGTCATCATACAGACATTCCAGCGGTGGATTTGATACTAAAATATAATCCTGTCCGCCATTTAGCGCTAAGAATATTTGCACATCGATAAGGGGAAATATTAGCATTTCTATTACATTAATCCTTTCTCTCCTGTTTTTTGATAGATGGTTGGCAATAGGGAGTATAATGTATGTATATAGTATCACGGGTATTTTTCGACTGATTTTAACCGGTTTTTTAGTTTTGCCCATGCCATTTTTTGAATATCGAATAAACTGGTTATTTTAATAATGTGTAATAGAATGAAAAAATCTTATCATGTAAAAGCAAAATGTATTGAGTAGGAGGAAATACGTTTACAAAATTTGACAAGCGTCTGCAGAGAAAAAACATGTTTAGATATGGTCACCTCCATGTTTAATTGTTTAATTTATTCTAATGCAGCTTTTTCAAAAAATTATTTCTATTGTATAAAAGTTTATTAAAAACATTTCCATATAAAACTCGATTTTAAAACATTTTAGTTACCAGTTTCATTTTTTATAGATAACGCTAATGGAAATTAAATTTCGTCTTATGAAAGGTGAATATGTGCAGTATGTTATAAAAAAATTAACTGTGATCGCTATGTGTGATGAATTAAATTAAATATTTTGTGTAGGGGAGAGGGGGGCACCTTTGAACGCGGGACACCTTTGAACAACGTTAATTAAATCTCTGTTAAAAATTTTTTCCGACCATTAACCGAGTTTTTCACATGACAACCTTGTTTTCTAGTAACGTCAACAACTTTCGCTAGTTTTTTCAGTCGTCGACGGAATGTAGTTAGGCGAACACGTTTTGCCAGTGCCATTGTAAATTTTTTAATTTTTTTTTGTAAGAGTGTGAGAAGCATTTGGTAATCGTTTTCTTTCGTGAAATAAATTTATTGCAGTCAAAAATTAATTTTTCGCAAAATTAAGGAGAGTTCTATGATGATTATGTAAACAAAAATATTTATTATAAATGGTGTAAAAACGTTAGAATTTGTTGGCAAAATAAATGCGAAAGATGGCAACAACTATAACATCAGCTTTTTAAAGAAGAAGCCAGGTTCTTTTAAGTTTTTTTCATCCTGATATAGAAGATAAGTGGTTTATAAATAGCATAGAAATAAAGGCTAAGCTTCCAACACCAGTAAACCAACCTGGAACATCGAGGACAGCTGCGATGATAAATTTTCAATTCGATTTCTTTAAATTTAAAATGGGTTAAATAAAAAGACAACTAATCTCATTTTATTAATGAATGTGATTTATATTTTTCTGTGAAGTCCTTGAAAAGAGTAATTTTTTTGAACTATAAATTTTAGTTCCTATCGCTAACGTATTTTTTCTGTTTAAGTTTGCTACTTATTTACGTACCTTAATTTAAAAAAAAATATTTTTAAGCTGAAGTTTCGTTTTTATGTTTTTAAGTTTATTTGTAAGCCTTAATAATATAAAACTTATTTGTAAACTGAAGTTTTTTATTTTTAAATGTAAATGGGTAATATATATTATATATATTAACTTTATTTCTTAATAAATAAATCGAATTTATTATGTATATAAAAAAAATTGAATTATTTATGGTATTTTTGTACATAAACGCTTTAAGCAAAAATTGCCGTTCAAAGCTGTCCCGTATCGGGGGCACATTTGAACACAATGACTTCATCCATAAAAAAATAAATAAAAAATTAAAATCGAACTAAAAATAAGTAACTTGTATACATAAACTAAAGTTTATTTCTATACACATTAGTTAAATTATGTAAAAAGTTAATAATCCAAAAAATTAATTTTTATGAGGCTTGAAAGCAAAAAGTGTTCAAAGGTGCACCCTAAAGTTTTAATTTTGAATTTCATATACATATGTATGTATTGTATTTATATAATACAGGGACCGTAACAGTTATAATTGATATTAAAACAGTTTCTTTATAACAGTTATAATTTGTGAATTTACAACAAAAAAATCCATTTGATCAGTTATTTTTCAACGTATAAATAAAAGCAATGTGTGTGCACACGTACGAAATTAAGCCGTCATAAAATAAAAAATACAAAAAAAGTTGATAACACTCATTGAAGGTCAAACAAAAACTTGCCATAATTGTTTAAGTTCGACTTTATTTATTGATTAAAATAAATATTAAAATAACATAAAATGGAAAGTATGAAAAAAATTTTTTTAACTGAGTTTTTGGTGTGTACTTAACTGAGTACACTGACCTCTTACGTAGGAAAATTTTCCGAACATTGTATTTTAATGCAAAGTATTTCTAAGCAAGTCTTTTACTGCAATTCTTCTACTCTTATGTGGTAAAAAATGCACCGCAGCTGTTTGAGTAGGATAGGGTTCAGCCCTATCTTGAGATTAATCTGCAAACATTGAACACAGACGTTACTCTAAGTTTAAAGATCAACTCAAATATCTAGTAAAAAGTTGTAAAAAACACGATAATTTCGTGCAGTGCAAATCAACTTATCAGAAAACAAACAAAATTTTTAACAACACGTGAATCAAGTGGATCGGAAGATTCTACGTGCGACTTTCCGGAGTACAAATCTAACTGGCAGCAATAGCCGCAATCAATTTTTTGAAGCTGAATCGAACTGGCTTTGATTGGAATGAATTGCTTAGTGGGATGGTAGCCAAAATGTTTTACCATATACTCGACTTTAGGAATATTGTGGTCACCATCGCACTAAGCATTTCATTCGAAGGAAGCCAGTTTGATTCGACTTCAAAAAATGGAGGCTATAAGGTCAAAGAGATTGTGGTCAAAAATTTTTTTAAGTATTTCTTCACGTTCACTATTTAATCTTTCACTAACTTCAGAGTTCTGCTGAGGTGTTGAGCTCTGCAATGGAAAGCATTTCCGCCAACTAGTATTTATTTACTTTGCGAAGTCCTGCCGAGTTTTCTTTGGTGCCAACGGTTCATTATCACTGTCTTCACTGACGTCGTTGTCAATGATTCCAAAACTTACGAACACTTCAATAGTACCAGGTTAGTCTTTTGCAAGTCTTGAAACTGTTACATTTTCCTAAACACCGACTTCTTCATCACATAATATGATATCAACAGCTTCATGAAGGCTTTTGAATAACTTTTGGGCCGTAAAATGTTCTCCACTCATAGTAAAAATCTAACAAAAAAAAAAACTTATTTTTTACCTATAACATGCAGTGTTCTCAAACGAGTACAGTCAATGTTATAATGTTCCACTTTTATTATTTTTTTTTAGGTAAGACATTTTTTTTGTCTGTGAGTTTTTCTGATACGATATTAATTATAATAATTTAAAATTACCAAAAAAAATTTAATATTGTTTTTAATATTATCAAAATAGAGTTCATACCTTTACACGGTTTTTGTACCCAAAATTAAAAAACAGATACAAATTCTTTTTTAGCTACTGTTGGTATTATTGTTCTCAACATAAATAACGGTAAAACGATTAAAAATTCTTTGTTTTTGCTTGGAAATTTGGAAAATGGCATTTGTACTCAATTGAGTACTGTGACCTCTAATGGGTTAAACCGAAAATCACAAAGATGTTGATGGGTCTCATCTCAACCCATAAAACTTAAATGAAACCTTATATTGGAGGACTATACATATAACTCTATTGCGCACTTTAACTTTCCAAAGTAATATCTAAAACAAAAGGAACAATTGGAATTATCACATCATCTGTACCCCATTATCTCTTGTGATGATACCATGGACACTTAAGTTTAGCTAAACACGCCCTGGATTAATACTATTGAGGACGGTATGATACGGTCGTGTTTCAGCAACGGCCTACTGGAACATTGAAATATTATTCTTCCTTATCTGTAACTGACAACTTAATTTTATAATAAAAAACGAAATTTAAATAAAGTTTATCCACGCTAAAAATATCATACAAAGGAAACAATTTCGATTAATAATAAGAAACGGATGACAAGTTTCTCTTTATTTATGTCCACATAGTTGTTGGTGAAATTTTTATTCCCTTATAATAAAAAAAAAATTTGCATACAAATTACAAAACTTCTATGTTAATATTTACATACATATAAACTTTATTACAGAAAAAAACGTGCCATTATATAGTATAAGCATTTGGCTGCGATTAGTGAACTGTCAAAAAACAAATATAACATTTAAGTTTAATTTCATGAAATAATTGTACGTTCTTGTGTAAGTGACATCGTAATTACATTTCAAAGAATTACAAACACAACTTTTTCTAAAGTGAACAAAAACTCAAGTACATCCAAGTTTAAATACAGAATTTCGGATATCTGGAAATATTATTTTAGATACAAAAATATCGTTGTGTATACACTTTTACCAGCAGTTTTTTTCAATTAAAAAAATTGCTTAAAAATTATTTAAATTTAATTAATGTGATAATTGAATCAATTATTTTTTTTGTTGAAAGAAAATTAAAGATATGATTTTGGTTTAATTGACATTTTAGTTGTTTTGAAACAAATTTTTTAATAAAATAATAATTAAATAACAAAAAATCTGAATTGATTTTTTCGTTTAAAATAAAATAATTTTAACTTGTAGAATTGTTGTTGGGAATTGCCAAACCTTAGCTTTATTTAAATCAATTAGCACATTGAAACGGCAACGTTTTTTAATCATTTTTTATTTAATGTTATTTTTTATTTATTATTATTTCATTTATTGAAAATAAAATATTCACAATTATAAATTTTTACAATTTTTACTTATATATATAATAATATTGGTAATAGGTGCAAAATAAACAAATTGTTTGCTTGATTCTCTGAATTTGGTGACGAGAGACATATTTTTTAATTTTTTCTGTGTAATGCAAAATAAATATTTAATTCATAATAACAAAAATGTAAAAACAGCAAAAAAAGTAATCGAAATTGCGCAAAATGTTGTTGATAGACCGCATTTAGATTATGCAATTAACGCCGAGTTTTTTTCTCTGTTTTCTTATAAAGTGGCTACGAAACTCTTTTCACGTTAACATAAAATTTTTTTTCAAGCATTTTTCAATCAAATGTAAATAAAACAACAGTGTTGTCAACCAACCATTTTCTATAATTACTAAACGATTAAAAATTCTAACAGATTCAAATAAAAAACAGTGGAAATCGCAACTTTTTCAATATGTAATGCATATTTTAGTATTATACACTTGATCATAAGTACCCTATTAACTCACAATTTAAAAATTTTCAGTAGAAATAAAATTTTTAATATAAATTAAAGGCATATGAAAAAGAATTTTTAAACCAACCGTTTCATTACCAAAAAGTACACAAAGAACATACCACGATATTTGTATAGCGGATAAATATAAATTGTGTTTCTTTAGTTTTGGTTTATTTTACTATTTTACTATTTATAATTAAAAATTTACTTTTTTTTAAAAAAACGAGACTTTTTAAAATTTACTAATTTTTAAAAAGCGGTTTTTTCGAAAAATTTCAAGTTCTTTAGTCATATTTGCTCGTTTTAAACATATATCTTTGAACATACATATTTGAGAAGCAACACGCCAATTACAATAAGCTTAATATGTAATTGATTATTAAAAGTGCAATATTTCGGTTTGTTTTTACCTTTTAATTGTAAATTTAAAAAAAAACACAGTACTTTCCTTTAGTTTGTTTTAAACCTTTAGTAAACTTAAAATATTTTTATGAAAGCTGCTTTTTTTCTTCAGCACAAAAGTTGACTACATTACGAATAAAAAACATTAAAAAACGAAAAAAATTCAAAACAAAAATTACAAAAACAAATAAAAAGCCTATGCATGCGTCGTCTTGCAACTTTTTCAACCCCGTTTTCTTCCCTACACCTCTTACCAACAAACAAAATGTTGCACGCAAAAGTTGCGGCGTTAATTGCATAATGTAAATATGGTCATAGTTTAAAAAACAGCAGTAAGTTTGCTATTATATTCAACCAGCTTAACTCGGCGCGCTTTGCTACACTCATTGAAACCATATTGATAACATATTTTTCAAACAAATCTCGTGTATTAATAACATTTAGACATTTATATTGTCCTTGTAATGGTCACTCTCAGTTGAACTCTCGTGGTGTTAAGACGTGTGCGGAATACTAGCGTAAAATCCGTAAGATTCGGTTGTGAAGTACATTGTTGTTGGACCTTGAGTGTTTTGAAAGTGTTGTTGGTGTGTTACAAATAAATTGTGAGACTCCGCTGGCGGGTGCTCCGTTGAATTTGTTTGTAAACAAACCTCCGGCCGAAAGTGAGGTTAGATAGAGACAGAGACTCTTGTTGTGGTGTTACCGGAGTGGTAATAGTGAAAATAGTGTTGACGGATCGTGCGTGTTTTTTGGCTATCGCGATTTGGATTACGGTTTTTGACTTTGATTGAAAGCCATCTGGCGGTTGGTAGTGTATTATACATTACTACTTGACGTTGGTGAACTTGATTTTGGTGACGAACTTGGCAGTACTGAAGGTTAGTGAATACAATTTTTGTTTTTTGAACTTGGCGTTTTGTTGTGGTGATGCCTCCTGCTAAGGGCAAGAGGAAGCCGAAAGGTGACGTGTCAGACGTTACGACCGACGGTGCGTATAGCGTCCCGCCTGCCAGTGTGCCGAAAATTCGACACACTGACAGTGAGATGTCGAGTGCCGATGACGACGTGCAGCAGAAGAGGTTTAAGCCTGGTGTCGCTTCTTCTGGTGGTTCTGGTGCTGCTGCTGTTATTGATGATGAGGTGGAGGTGGTGATGTCGACGGATACAAAGTCGGTTATTGGTTCGCGGCGTGTGAAGTTACGGCGTAGGGCTGTTGCTGCTGCTGGTTCGGGTGGAGGTGAGATCGCTGCAATGAAGGAGATCACCAAGGCACTCACTGAGGTAGTGGTGAAGGATAGTGTGGGGTAAAAGCTGGCTAAGGAGGTGCTTGAGTGTGAAGTGCTCATCAGACTGCTGGCGAAGAACGAGCGGCTGAAGGGCCGGCTCGAGGGTGGTGTTGTTGCTGGACCCTCAAAGGTGACCCCTTCGAATGGAGGTGCAGTTTTTTCGGTGCCTAAGGCGCCGGAGGCGGTGGCTCCCAAGTTGCCATATGCAACGAAGCCGGTGGAGACGTGGTCGGTGGTGGTAAAGGGGAAGGGTGTCCCACGACCTCTAAGGAGGTTGTGAACAAGGTGGTGGAGCAGGTGGGCCCAACGTTGGGTGTCCGTGTGCACGAGGTGCGGCCTACGCTAGACCTTAATATGGAGGGATTCCCAATAATCCAGTTTAATTGCCAAGGTGCTTACGCTGTGATGTGCGAGTTGGGACAGGCGATGCGGCGTCGTGGAGTTCCTTTTGCGCTTTTGCAGGAACCGTACATCGCGAATGGCTGTGTAAGGGGTTTGCCGGGGGGGATGCGAGTTTATACGGACAGCGGGGGAAACTCGGCTATAATAGTTGATAAACCGGACGCGGACGTAATGATAGTTAGCAGTAGCCAATGGGGTGTCTGCATTTCTGTGGAGTGCGATTTTGGGAAGATGTTGTTGGCTAGCATCTACTGTGTAGGTAGGGAACCTTTGGATGCATACTTAGGTTACATGGATACGGTACTACTCTCTGGGAGTAGTATGCCTGTTATCCTCGGACTTGACGCAAACGCATGCTCTCGTATGTGGTTCTCCAAGATGCCCAGAAATGTTTCTGGCCATCCGAACTATATGCGAGGAGTAGTGCTTAGCGAATGGCTGGTCACAAAGTGCCTCATTGTTGTCAATGAGCCGAGTGAGCTGTATACTTTTGATGGTCCAAATGGAGTTAGTGACATTGACGTAACGCTCGCGAATACCGCGGCTTTGACGAGTTTCGAACTTAGGTGGAGGGTTTGTGACGATTGGGGAGTAAGTGATCATAATCCGATCGAGATTATGGTCACCTTACGAGAACGAACGAGGGAGACGCCTCTGCCTCTTAGATGGCGGAGTCACGGTGTGGACTGGGACCATTATGCTAGGGAATTTAGGACGGCGGCGCTAACGCGCCCGCTGAGTGACTATAGGGCACTGACGATAGATGACCAGGTCAGCATGATTAATCGGTTGTTATTGACCGTTAATGATGCCGTGCTGGGTCGTTGTGTTCGAACGATACCTAGCAGGGTCAAATGGTGGACGGGCGAGTTGGAGCGGACGAAAAGGTTCGTCAGGCACCTCAGGAAGTTGTTCCAGTAGGCCATACGTGCCGGTTCTGACGATCTAGCTTTGCGCAAGTCCACTTATTTGTCTGCCCTAAAGACATACAAGGACATGATTCTTAGGAAAAAGGAGGACGATTGGAGGAGGTTTGTACGGGACAATAGGGATGACCCTTGGGGTACGGTTTACCGTATTTCCAGGGGAAGAGGAAAGGTAGCTGACCTTGCTTGCCTCCGGGTTGACAATGTTGAAATGTCCTCTTGGAGGGAATGCGCTGACACACTGTTGGGGGTTTTCTTCCCAGGGACGAAGGTAGTTGATCGTTCCCCTGTTATACGGGATTCGGTCGGCCCTCCCGACTTGGAAAGGTCGGAAGTTTCGGACAGTATTTGCCGTGTCAAGAGTAGGAAATCGCCGGGTATTGATGGTATGACTGGACAGATGGCTAAGGCCATATGGAAGGCCATACCGGAATACTTGGAGTCGGTCTTTGGGAAGTGTCTGAGTGAGGGCTATTTCCCTAGGGCTTGGAAATCTGCTCGTGTTGTTGTTCTCCTGAAGTCTCCTGATAGGATGAGGAGCGATCCTCGCTCTTATCGGGGCATCAGTCTCCTCCCAGTACTTGGAAAAGTTCTTGAGAGGATAATGGTGACGCGACTGAAGGAGGATAGCACTGAGCCGACTTCTGAGTACCAGTTTGGATTTAGGGCTGCATGTTAGGCAGTGCGTTAGTAATGCTTCTGACAAGTATGTGCTAGGAGTGTTTGTCGATTTCAAGGGTGCGTTTGACCATCTCCACTGGAACGCGGTTCATAATGTAGGTTGTCGTCAGCTCAACTTGTGGACAAGTTACTTTAGCTGTTGAAAAGCTTGCGTGGTTGGTGCCAGCGGCACAGTTTGGAGAGATGTTACCCGGGGGTATCCGCAGGGTTCTGTCTGTGGTCCTGTTACATGGAACCTCATGATGGATCCATTGTTGGCACGGCTGGGCCGTCTCTGCAACCTGTGCGCATATGCAGATGATCTGCTCATTTTGCTCGAGGGGCAGTCTCGTGCTGTTCTGGAAGCGAAGGGCGAGCAGGTCATGCGCATAGTTAATGAATGGGGTGCACAAGTCGGTGTTGAGATTGCTCTTGACAAGACTGTGATAATGCTGCTCAAGAGCAGATTGTCTAGTGCACGTCCTCCAGTCATTAAGTCTGGTATTGTTAGTCTCAGATATGTGACTCAGGTCAAGTATCTGGGAATAATGATGGGTGAGCGGATGAACTTTTTGGTTCATCTTGCTCATGTAAGGGAGAAGCTGACTGCTGTCGTTTGTAAGGTCAAACGTGTTCTTAGGTGCGACTGGGGCCTCAGCAGGCGTGCTGTTCGAACCATTTATGGCGGGCTGTTCGTTGCATGCGCAACGTATGGTGCACCTGTATGGTAAGAAACAGTTATGACTGTTGCTGGTCGGAGGAAGGTGCTTGCTTGTCAGAGGGTTGCTATGCTTGCTTGCATGCCGGTCTGTCGGACTGTCTCTACGGATGCTCTTCAGGTCTTGCTGGGTGCAGCCCCCCTTGACTTAGAGGTGATACGTCGTGCTATCGCTTTTAAGATCAAGAAGGGGTTGCCACTTCTTGCGCATGATTGGCTTTCTGCTGTTGACGTGGTGAATAGGGAGAGTAGGGAAATCAAGGTGATGTTAGCCGGTCACCTTGATTCTAGGTGGCGGACGCGCTGGACGGACTCTGACAAGGGTCGTGTCACGTATACTTTTATACGTGATGCAACCTTCGTACGTGAACGCCCAGATTTTGGCTTCGGCCTGACTCTGGGGTTCTTACTGACGGGACATGGCTCGCTCAATGCATTTTTGCATAAGAGGGCCTTGTCGGACACTTCGGACTGTGGGTGTGGGAGGGGGACCGAGGACGTATGGCACGTTATTGCCGAGTGCCATTACTATGATGACATTAGGGACTTAGATAGTATGGGCATCACTCATACTGGGGCGGGTTGGAACTATAGTAGGGCCTTAGAGGACGATCGGACGATTAGGAGGTTGGGGCAATTTGCCTGTGATGTGTTTGCTAGGAGGAGACGAAGATAGTGGAAGTGAGCTCGTTCGCAGGCATTTGCGAACCGACGCTCGCGTATATCGTCGAACTGTCCGCTCTGCGCATTGCTTCGTGCTCGGAGGTCGGTTGTTGGTGTTGGTGGAGCCTCGCTGTGTTGGTGTCTGGTGATTTGCCCATGTTGCTGTTGCTTGTGCTGGGTCACTTGTGTCTCTGGTCCCTTGGGGCTAGAGATGGGAGTGCCTTGGTGGAGTAGCGGCATGCTGTCGGCTGATTTCCGGAACGGCCCCCTGCTAGGTTCGTGTTTTCCTTTTGCGTCGTTGGTTGCGGTCGGTCGTTTGTGACCGTGAGCCTGTCCGTGAGGACAGCTGTGTTTATTGTTGTGTTTTTGTTGTCATTGTTGTGCGTGATGTCCATGGCTGGTGTCACGCAAGGTGGCCAAAGAGTCGCTCGTGAGAGCGGCTGTTTATTGTTTTGTTGTATCGTCTATTGGTGATGTATAGTCCCTTTATGTAGATGTATGTTTCAGTGTCGCTGTGTCGCAGTTTGCAGTGTGGCTGTGTTGCTGGTTGCTGGCGTCGTATGCTGCTGTTGCTGTGGGCCACCAGTCCCGGTACCGTTTGGGGTCCAACTGGTAGTAGTTTAGGCTACGAAGCTGACCGGAGTCTTTCTCTGGTACCACGGGAACCAGGGTGCCCTTGGGACCTCGGTCCCAACCTGGTTATGGTGAGGCCCCTTCGGGGGAGTAACGTGGTGGTTGTGGTTTAATACCCATATCGCGGGTAGAGTAAGTTATTATTCGGTGTGGAGTTGCATTGCAACCGGTTGCCATTTGACCATAAAATGGTAGGAGTGTTAGATAGGCTCCGCCCTTCACCGAGGGGGATGAAGTGCCCAAATGCATGGATTCGAAGTCGGTACCCTTGCTCTGGTGCCACAGCTTGTGGCGAAGGAGGAAGGGGGCGCTGGTCAACGCATTGTTTTGACCCAGTGTTGAGAGCACCG
Source organism: Pollenia griseotomentosa (assembly GCA_963931875.1). NCBI lineage: Eukaryota > Metazoa > Arthropoda > Insecta > Diptera > Polleniidae > Pollenia > Pollenia griseotomentosa. Next base: position 124,169,397 of record OZ007563.1, read on the forward strand.
TGAGGAGGGGTCTTCGGACGACGATCACGTTAAACCGGACAAATCTGTCCTTGTATTGGTCACTCTTAGTTGAACTCTCGTGGTGTAAAGACGTGTGCGGAATTCTAGTGAAAAATCTTTAAGATTCGGTTGTGAAGTGCATTGCTGTTGGACTTTGAGTGTTTGAAAGTGTTTTTGGTTTAATATAAAAAAATTGTGAAACTCCGCTGGCGGGTGCTCCATTGAAATTTATTTATAAGCCTCCGGCAGAAAGTGAGGTTAGGTAGAGACAGCGACTCTTGTGTGGTGTTACCAGAGGGTACTAGTGGTTGACGGATCTTGCGTGTTTTTGGACAATTGATTTGATTTGTGGTGAGCGCTATCTGGCGGTTAGTAGGTCTTGACACTTTGACTACGGTTGGCGTATTGGATTTTGGTGACGACTTGGCAGTACTTAAGGTTAGTGGATTTGATTTTTTGAATTGGTGTTGAGAGTTGGTGATGCCTCCTGCTTAGGGCAAAAGGAAGCCGAAGGGTGACGCGTCTGGCGTCACCACTGATGGCGTTTACGGTGTACCGCCTGTCAGTGCGCCGAAGATTCGGCATACGGACAGTGAGCAGTCGAGTGCGGACGAAGAGGCGATGAAGCAGAAGAGGTTTAAGCTTGGTTCGCCACAGGCTAAACGCGCTGCTGCTGCTGAAACTTCCGCTGTTGCTGCTGTAGATGGTGCTGCTGTTCCTGGTGGTTCTGGTAGTGTGGCGGTTGATGGTGCTTCTGCTGTTGTTGCTGGCTCTGATGGTGCTACCGCTGTAATGGTCGATGACGAGGTGGAGGTGGTCGGGTCGACGGATGCAACGTCGTTTGCCGGCCCACGACGCGTGAAGGCGAGGCGTAGGGCTGCTGCGGCTGGTTCGTGTGGAAGTGAGATTGCCGCAATGAAGGCGATCACCAAGAAGCTCACTGGTGTGGTGGTGAACGAGAGTGTGGCGGCGAAGCTGGCGAAGGAGGTGCTGGAATGTCCAGCTAAGTACGAGGAGGTGCTGATTAGGCTGATGGCGGAGAATTAACGGCTGAAGGGCGGTCTCAAGATTGGGGTGACTGCTGGGCCCTCGAAGGCGGCTCCGGTAAATGGTGGAGCGGTTTTTGCGGTGCCTAAGGCGCCTGAGGTGGTGGTGGCGGCCCCTAAGTTGCCGTATGCAACCAAGCCGGTTGAGACTTGGTCGGCGGTGGTAAAGGGGAAAGGTGTCCCCACGACCTCTATGGAGGTCATGGAGAAGGTGCTGAAGCAGGTGGGCCCAACGTTGAATGTCCGTGTGCACGAGGTGCGGCCTACGCGGGATTAAGGAGCGGTGATCCGTACCCGCTCGGTGGCGGAGCGCCAGAGGATAGTTGAAAACAAGACGTTTCAGGAGGGCTTGAGGTGACGGCGGTCGACAAACTGGGCACCAAGGTGACAGTGCAGAGGGTGCACGGAGAGATCACCCCGGATGAGTTTATGTGTGAACTGTACGAAATGAATCTCAAGGAGATGATGTCACCGGAAGCCTACCGGAGAGGTGTGAGGCTGGCAAGTAAGCCAAGGAGTTTCGGGTAATGGCGTTGCCAGGTGCCCAAATGAGCTGCGTTGCCGGAATTGTGCGTTTAAGGGCTTGCCCTCGAACCACCTGATGATATCGACGGTGTGTCCGGTCTATGCGGCCGCGGTTGCAATGGGCGAAGGCTAGACACGAAATATGGAGGGATTTCCAATAATCCAGTTAAATTGCCAAGGTGCCTACGCGGTGATGAGCGAGATGGGGCAGGCGATGCGGCGTCGTGGTGTTCCTTTTGCACTTTTGCAGGAGCCATACATCGCGAATGGCTGGGGGAAACTCGGCTATAATAGTTGATGGTAGGGACATGGACGTAATGTTAATTAGCAGTAGCCAATGGAGGGTCTTCATTTCTGTGGAGTGTGGTTTTGGGAAGATGTTGCTGGCTAGCATCTACTGTGTAGCTAGGGAACCTTTGGATGATTACTTAGGTTATATGGATACGGTACTACTCTCTGGAAGTAGTATTCCTGTTATCCTTGGACTTGACGCAAACGCATGCTCTCATATGTGGTTCTCCAAGATGCCCAGAAATGTTTCTAGACATCCGAACTATAAACGAGGAGTAGTGCTTAGCGAATGGCTGGTCACAAAGTGTCTCATTGTTGTTAAAGAGCCGAGTGAGTTATATACTTTCGATGGTCCAAATGGAGTTACCGACATAGACGTGACGCTCGCGCGTCTTTGAAGGGTTTTGAACTTAGGTGGAGGGTTTGTGACGATTGGGGAGTAAGTGATCATAATCCGATCGAGATTATGGTCACCTTACACGAACGGAGGGAGACACCTCTGGCTCATAGATGGCGGAGTCACGGTGTGGACTGGGACCATTATGCTAAGGAATTTATGGCGGCGGCGCTAACGCGCTCGCTGGATGACTAAAGGGCACTGACGATAGATGACCAGGTCAGCATGATTAATCAGTGGTTATCGACTGTTAATGATGCCGTGCTGGGTCGTTGTGTGCCAACGACACCTAGTAAGGTTAAATGGTGGACGGTCGAGTTTGAAAGGACGAAAAGGTCCGTCAGGCACCTCAGGAGGTTATTCCATAGGGTCAGGCGTCCACTTATTTGTCTGGCCTAAAGACGTACAAGGACATGCTTCTTAGGGTAAAGGGGGACGATTGGAGGAGATTCGTACAGGACAACGGGGATGACCCTTGGGGTACGGTTTACCGTATTTGCAGGGGTAGGGGAAGAGTAGCTGTCTTTGCTTTCCTTCGGGTTGACAATGTTGAATTGTCTTCTTGGAGGGAATGCGCTGACACGCTGTTGGGGGTCTTATTCCAGGGAACGGAGATGGTTGGTCGTTCCCCTGTTATACGGGAATCGGTCGTTACTCCTGACTTGGAAAGGTCGGAAGTTTCGGACAGTATTTGCCGCGTTAAGAGTAGGAAACCGCCGGGTATTGATGGTATGATTGGAGAGATGGCTAAGGCCATATGGAAGGCCATACCAGAATACTTGGAGTCAATCTTTGGGAAGTGTCTGAGTGAGGGCTATTTCCGTAGGGCTTGGAAGTATGCACGTGTTGTTGTTCTTCTGAAGCCTCCTGATAATGTGAGGATTGATCCTCGCTCTTATCGGGGCATCAGTCTCCTCCTAGTACTTGGAAAAGTGCTTGAGAGGATATTGGTGACGCGACTGAAGGATGATAGCACTGGGCCGACTTCGGAGTACCAGTTTGGACTTAGGGAGGGGAGATCCTTAGAAGATGAGTGGCTGCATGTTAGGCAGTGCGTTAGTAACTCTTCTGACAAGTATGTGCTGAGTGTGTGTGTCGACTTTAGGGGTGCGTTTGACCATCTCTTGTGGACTTGTGGAGAAGTTGCTTTAGCTGCAGAAAAGCTTGTGTTGTTGGTGCTAGCGGCACAGTTTGGAGAGATGTAACTCGGGGGTGCCCGCAGAGTTCTGTCTGTGGTCCTGTTATATGGAACCTAATGATGGATTCTTTGTTGGCACGACTGAGCCGTCTCTGCAATCTGTGCGCTTATGCAGATGATCTGCTCATTTTGCTCGAAGGGCAGTCTCGTGCTGTTCTGGTGGCGAAGGCTGAGCAGGTCATGCGCATAGTAAATGAATGGGGTGCACAAGTCGGTGTTGAGATTGCTCTCGACAAGACTGTGATAATGCTGCTCAAGGGCAGAATGTCTAGTGCACGTCCTCCTGTCACTAAGTCTGGTATTGTTAGCCTCAGATACGTGACTCAGGTCAAGTATCTGGGAATAATGATGGGTGAGCGGGTGAACTTGTTGGTTCATCTTGCTCATGTAAGGGAGAAGCTGACTGCTGTCGTTGGTAAGGTCAAGCGTATTCTTAGGAGTGACTGGGGCCTCAGCAGGCGTGCTGTTCGAACCATTAATAGCGGGCTGTTCGTTGCATACGCAACGTATGGTGCGCCTGCATGGTACGAAACGGTTATGACTGTTGATGGTCGGAGGAAGGTACTTGCTTGTCAGAGGGTTGCTATGCTTGCTTGCATGCCGGTCTGTCGGCCTGTTTCTACGGATGCTCTTCAGGTCTTGCTGGGTGCAGCTCCCCTTGACTTAGAGGTGATACGCCGTGCTATCGCTTTTAAGATCAAGAAGGGGTTGCCACTTCTTGCGCATGATTGGCTTTCTGCTGTTGACGTGGTAAATAGGGAGAGTAGGGAAATCAAGGTGATGTTGGCGGATCACCTTGATTCTAGGTGGCGGACGCGCTGGACGGACTCTGACACGGGTCGTGTCACGTATGCTTTTATACGCGATGCGCCCTTCGTACGTGAGCGCCCAGATTTTGGCTTCGGCCTGAGTCTGGGGTTCTCACTGACAGGACATGGCTCCTTCAATGCATTTTTGCATGGAAGGGCCTTATCGGACACTTCGGACTGTGGGTGTGGGCTGCGAACCGACGCTCGCGATTATCGTCGAACTATTCGCTCTGCGCATTGCTTCGTGCTCGGAGGAACGGCCCCCTGCTATGTTCGTGATCCCCTTTTGCTGCGTCGTTGATTGCTGTTGGTCACTTGTGACCGTCGAGTCTGTCCGTGAGGGCAGCTGTGTTTATTGTTATTTTTGTGGTCATTGTTTGTGCGTGATGTCCCTTGCTGGTGTCACGCGAGGTGGCCAAAGTATCGCTCGTGAGAGCGGCTGTATATTGTTATGTTGTATTGTGTATTGGTGATGTTATAGTCCCTTTATGTAGATGTGTGTGGTATTTTTCCGCAATTGCGGAGTCGCAGTTCCTGTGTCGCTGTTTGCAGTGTTGCTGTTGCTGTGGGCCACCAGTCCCGGTACCGTTTGGGGTCCAACTGTTAGTAGTTTAGGCTACGAAGCTGACCGAAGTCTTTATTCGGTACCACGGGAACAAGGGTGCCCTTGGGACCTCGGTCCCAACCTGGTTATGGTGACGACCCTTCGGGGGAGTAACGTGGTGGTTGTGGTTTAATACCCATATCGCGGGTAGAATAAGTTATTGCTCGGTGTGGAGTTGCATTGCAACTGGTTGCCATTTGACCATAACATGGAAGGAGTTTTAGATAAGCTCCGCCCTTTACCGAGGGGGATGAAGTGTCCAAATGCAAGGCGCTGGTTAACGCATTGTTTTGAGCCAGTGCTAAGATCACCGTGAGGATGGGTCTTAGGACGACGATCACGTAAAACTGGACGAATCTGTCCTTGTATTGGAGGTATGGTAAATTTTAGGGTAATCTTCACGAATTTGTCAGTGTGATTTTTAGTCTTTTAAAACTATGACAGTTCAAATTTTATTACAATAGCGTTGGTCGTTACAGTTTTTAGATTATAAGCTGTTTTCCCAGAGAAGGCTTTAAATGGGACCTAAAGTAAATTATGGAACCATCTTGACAAAATTTAGTAGTATAATTTCTAGCCATGTAGAATAAATTTGTGCAAATTTTTATATCAATCCAAATGTATATTAGTTTTTGTACTAAGTCTATAATTTTTTTAGACTGGTTGTTTCACATTTTAATTCATAACTCTTATCCTGCTGAACAGATTTGGCCTCTAGTGATTAGGATATCTAAAAGCAATTTGCCACCCAATATTGTTAATTACTTCTGGGTTGTTCGAAAGTAAGCGTGTTTTCAACAGACGGCCAGCCAGACGACCTAGAAAAAACATAAATGCTTAATAGGGTCTTAGAATATTAGAATATTAAAATAGTTTCCCAAAAAATGACAAACTTAGTATATCCTCATTCACTCCTAGTAGTTTATAAAGATCTATTAACAATATGACACCATAAAAAATATTGTCTGTTATGTCGAGTCCAGAATATATATCTTCGATTAATATTTCTGAATGTTTCAGATATTATGTCGAAGTATATAAAACCTTTTTCTTTAATTAAGGTGATAACATGTATAAAAATAAAGGCCAGGTAAAAAATTGTATTTATATGTATACAAAATATGTATATATTTCAGCAACAATATCAAACATTTCAATACGTTTTTTTCTTAAGCCTTTTAATTCAGTTCGGTTAGTTCAGTGGTTGTTGTCAAATTGATAAAAAGCAGTTATTTATCTACGACATTGATTTACTTTTTACGGATAAAATTTTTTTAATAAAGAATATTCTTTAGAAAACAGGAAATTGAATCTTTAATAATACCCTAGTTGTGAAATAAATCAGAAACATAGTTAAGCTATGGTCATACTTGGCAAATATTTGACGAAAAAACGGGACCAGCAGGAAAACAAAAATATAATTTCGCTTAATTCCAATATTTAGTTTGATAATAATATATCTTACAAAAAACGGCTTTTTGTCTAGCGGTACAATAAGTTTTAATTTGTAATATTAAATCTCACTAGCTATTAACAATAGTAGTGGTTATGCTTGTTTGGTCAAATATTTAATAAGTGTGACCGAAGATTAAGTCTCTTTGCTTGCACCATTTCCTATTTGAGAAAACTTAAAATCCATAGTTTTTATACTTTGTGTTTTTCTTGCAAGTTAAGTAGAAATTGTTTTCTTTTAGTTTTTTGTTACTTCGATACTTTGACACTAAATTTGAGCTCTTTAAGATAATAACTATAACAGCTGTTGAAAAGAAGATAAAGGCTCTATTTGATTTAAAACTTAGGATTGTTTTGAAAGAGGATAGCGTTTAGTTTTAGGAAATCTTATACAGTAAAATATTTATATAAACAAAGTTTAATCTTAACGAAAATTCCAAAAGATGGTATTTGTATCTTTTCGCTTTTACACTTTGATGTGCATTTGACAGATGGCTTGGACAACTAAACAAAAGCTGTGGTAAAATAAGAGCTTTAAAGAAATGTTAAAAAAAGAATAAATTATTACATTGAAGAAGATTGTTTTACCAAGATTCGGATTTTGATGTGAAATTAAGCGTAACCTAAAAAAATTTCTAATATAGTTAAAACGTTTCATGTATTAAAATTAAAAGCCATATATGCGTTGTCACAATTTATGTATGGATAAATTTTGCCCGATACTCTAAGGCACCCACGGCGTATATACTTTGTTTACACGTTTAACTTAAAATGACAGATACCTTTTGATCTCGAGGTACGTATTAATTATAATATTTATCTAAAATTCTTAGTTTTTCCAGGAACAGCTTTATCACGTAGATTTGAAGCAAGGGTGTTTAAATGGCTATTACTTATTGAAACCCCTAGCTATATAAGCTGCTATATTTTCTGAAAAAAGCAGCAGTATTCTTATGGCATATTAGCTTATTAATGAACATTTCAAAGTTTAAGGACTCCTACTGTATCTAATAAATATACACATCAAACATGCCAATTAACAACTATACTCAAATATCAACCTTTGCTTTTTAAGGGTTCATTAAAACCTCCATTAAGCATCTAGATATCACAAAACCATATATTCGAATTGGAAATATGTTTAAAACTATGGAAAATAAAAGTCAACCAACAAACATGTGTATATGGGTAATTCCATGTCAAATCGACCAAGAGTAGGACCCGACCCCTTTCGATTTTAATGAAATTTGGTTAATTCCTTTTATCCTATATAAGGAATATATACTAACGAAAAAAAAAATACATTTTTTTTCAAAAGTTATGTCAAATTCAAAATGTCTTAATTTTGCCGAATTATAAAAACAAGAGCTTACCTAAAAAAACGGTTAGCACCACTGGATTCAGCGTGCCCTAATTAGGTTAAACGCCAGGTGCCCGGCTTGTCTGTTTTGTGCAACTAGCACAGTGTACTTATTGCTCAAAATTACGATATTAAAGTTCTATTTAAAGATTATTTTTTAAAGATATTGAAGAAATAAGCTCAACACATTCGGCTAATTCGGCGAAATTATGAAATTTTGAATATGACATAACTTTTGAAAAAAAAAAATTTAAATTTGTTTCGTTAATATACGTTCTTTATAGGATAAAAGGAACTTTCTCACCAAATTTCATTAAAATCGAAAGGGGTCGGATCCCACTTTTGGTCGATTTGACATGGAATTATTACTATTAATGTTGCGTAGAGAATCACATTTTCGGCGTGCAACATAGTCACCTATACGGGTAAGGGATAGACTAAAGAATGGACTGATTAACACCAATATCTATAGCCCAGAAGACAAAAGTTCAAAATTAAAAAAAAACGCATTCACATCCAAATAACCAGGTTTTTTTGACCATTAAAACACATTGAGTTTTTTTATAAAACAGTGAATGAAAGGACGTTCAGGCCATATGGAAGGTATTGATCTGAAGGCAACACTAGCTGAAGAAAGGAAAGAAGCAAAAGCAGAAGAGCGGCTTTCTTTACAGATATCCTTAAAACTCGCCCTTGGTTATGTTATAAAATATATACTGTTGGAGGCCATAATATTTTCCAGGGCTGTGGAGTCGGAGTAGAAGTTGAAGAGTCGGAGTTGAGGTTGTTTTGCCGGAGTCGAAGTCGTAGTAACCACAACATCTCCCGACTTCGACTTCAAAGTTTTTCGGCATAAAAAATTAAAAAAAATGTTCTAAAAAAAAAATTATTCGAAATTGACGATGCAATATTTTAAATATCAATTTGAAATTTTTAAGAATCATTTTTATGCTATATTTAACCATTTAAAAGCTAACGCATTTAAAAAGAAAGTGTTATGCTTTTATTTCTAGCAATTTGAATTAACTTGAATAGTATATCAAGATTCGTAACAGTTTATGCCGAACTAAAATGAGGAACATTTACATTATCCCATGGCAGTTTTTTCATTTATCAAGTTTTCCCTTTTTTGCAAGTTTTTTGAGATGCAAAAAAGTTTTAAATTTAAATTAAGTTTTTTCAAGGTTTTTATAAGTACATAATTAAAAATTTGCAGTATATTGGATAAAAATATAAAGTGATGTTCTCATGTTATTGAATGTGTTTACTTCTTCTTAAAGATCCCAAATTTTTTGTTAGATTCTGAAATATCTTTAGCACTAGATTCATATAAGTTGTCTGAAGTTGATGTATTAGACCTAAGAGTTTATTCTTTAAAGTTTCATGTTGCACTTTTTAATGGTCTGTTAAAAAAGTTCGATTTTGATAACGACTTTCTTAAACACGTCAAAGATCTTGCATATTTTTATGTAATAAGAGGTTACCAATTGAGTATTTCTCAATAATGTGCTATTGTGGCAAATTTAGACTATTTGAGTGACATTGAAGAAGTAAATAATAAAAAATTTGAGCTTTAATTTTTAGGAACATAATTAATAGAAAGAGCAAAATATTGAAAATTTTCGCGAGGGCGTATTCAAAATAAAAACATTTTTAGATTTAATTTTTATATATTTTTAAATAAAATGAATTCTATATACCTTTTTTTATTTAATTATTTAACAGTAATATAAAAAGCCTTACAACATGTTTTTGTTTTTTCTTTTAAAAATGTTGGCACTTTTGTAAAAAAAAATTTTTTTTCAGAAATGGATTTTTTTTAAAAAAAAATTTTTCACGAAATCCTGTATAGTGATTTCCGTTATTAAAAATCTAAATGGAACAAATTTCAAAACAATAAAAAAATTTTTTTTAGCGCTTAAAGTGAAAGCTGCTTAATATGGGAGCTAAGGTAAATATGGACCGATAGTCAGAAAATTGCATGGTATTATTTCTAGCCATATGACCCAAAATTGGACCAAATTTTACAATATCTATAGCTGCTAAGGTTTTAGGTGTACTTAAATAATTTCCTAGAGTGAGCATTATATGGGGCATTATATAGAAAATTATGGACCGATCTTCTAGAATTTTTAAAGAATGATAGTGCCAAACTGCATTACAATAGCATGTTCAAACTAGTTGAACATATGTAAATATATTTCCAATCCTTGTAGGAGGTAGTTTTGGGTTATTTTTAAATGTGTACTGATAAGCCATACGCATTGCGTTGGTCTTCGGCACAATGTCTGTAAAACAACCCTAATTATTTCTAAACATTAGTTTAAGATTGGAAAAATTAGTTCTTAAGGTTATATTTTAAATAAAATGATCAGTGTCTTACAAACATTCATCGACAATTGTTTAATTTATTACAACATATTGTTCATGGTCCTTCGACAAAAAATTGAACCAATAATAAAAAAAAAAAAAAATATAAAATTTAAAAATTAAAGTTGGAAAAATTTATAAGCGTTTATCTCGGCTTAAATAAACAGAGATAAAATTAAAAATTAATTAACAAATTCATTTGTTAAAGACAAAGAATTTATAAGCGTTTATCTCGGCTTAAATAAACAGAGATAAAATTAAAAATTTCAAAAGTTAAAATTAAAAATTAATTAACTAATTCATTTGTTAAAGAAAAAAAAAATTTAATATAAGAGTTTATCTCGGCTTAAATAAACAGAGATAAAATTAAAAATTAATTAACAAATTCATTTGTTAAAGACAAAGAATTTAAATAAAGCGTTTATCTCGGCTTAAACAGAGATTATTAAAAATTTATACATAGTGACATTGTCTAAAAAACTACAACAAATACTCACCAGTATGGCAAATATTCCCAAAATTTTGGAACGTCAAAAAGTGATTGGTGACGAAATAGTATGTATTCTGACAAGTTTAAGCGAACGACCAGTTCGTCAACCAAAACTGTACGATTTCCAAAAACGTCTGTTGAAACTCGAAGCTGAATTTAAAACAAACCATGGAGTTTCGGAACAGCATGCAAATAAGTCCGAAGATTATTTCGTACAAGAATATTTTAAAAATATTACGAAAATAATGGACGAAGTAAAAGAAACCATCACAAAATATGAAAAAACGGAAAACGATGACGGGTTTTTTAAGATGTCAAACTCTGTCAAAAAACTTTGCGAGGATATAATCTCAAATATGGAAACTTTAACAATAGGAAGTATATCAATAAAAAAATGCAGTTAGAAGCTAAATATCAGCGGATGCTAAAAGAATTTGACATGGTCGCAGGGTCAAAATACAGAAATGAATTGATAGAAACAGAAGATTGTTATTTTAATACGCTCATACTAATAAATAGCAAAATAGAAGAAGGAGCGACAAATACCAATTCTGCAAAATCTATAGAATTTTTCAGTTCAGCAAACCTGTCAAAAATAAAAATTCCGGAATTTGATGGGAATATAAATGATTGGGCATCTTTCTATGATTTATATAAAAACCTAGTTCACGATTGCAGTCAGCTTTCTGAAGTAGAAAAGATGTACCGTCTTACTACATCACTTAAAGGCGAAGCAAAAAGGTTGGTTCAACATTTGAATATAACTTCAAATAATTATGAAGCAGCTCTAGAAATCCTTAAACAAAGGTATGAAAATCATAGACTGCTATTTACTAATCAGGTTGACATATTGCTGGATCAACCAATAGTGAACAGTGAATCATCATCAAGTCTAAAGCAACTTTTGGATACAACAAATAGTTGCATTTACGCACTAAAGGGGATGAAGTTGAAATAAGAAGATGCTGAACCATTTATAGCACGCATAATTATAAGAAAATTGGATAAGGAAGGACTCGGCATTATGAACAGACTGTGAAGAAATCCAAAGAAATTCAAAGCCTTGAAGATGTAATGGAGTTTTTGGAACAACAGGTTCAAGCACTGGAAGCAGTTTCAAAAGGGCAGTTGAAAAAAGAATTAAAAAGAAACCCTAAAGAAATGAGCAAAACATCAAATTCATTTCATTCAGTACAAAAATCATGCCTTCACTGCAATCTAAGCAACCACACCACACCGGAATGCAGAAAGTATTTAGCTTTGTCAACGTCGGAGAGACGAAAATTAGCATATGACAACAGTTGGTGCTTCACATGCATCGAACATAAAAATGCTGTCATTGTGGAAAAGGACACCATAAAACTCTTCACCCTAATGAAGAAAATAAAGAAACAACCCACACATCATCAATGACCACGAAAGATTCTACTACAACATCTGTACTTTTAGCAACAGCACAAGTGAAAGTACAGGCAGCAAACGGAGAACACTTAATTTTGAGAGCACTAATTGATCAAGGTTCTCAAATAACCACATTGTCAGAAGAAGCTTCTCTTTTATGTCTACCAAAAACAAAATGCAAAACCGAAATTCATGGCCTTGGAGGTGCAGTGGTGGGAGTATCAAGCTCAAAAGTTAAATTGATCTTAAGGCCAAGGTTTTTAAGCAACAACTTAGTGGAAACGGAAGCGCTAATATTGCCTCGTCTAACTGGAGCTCAACCGAGTCATTCATTTGAAAATGACATGAAGGAATGGAACAACTTTATTCTTGCGGATCCTTCCTTTAATGAATCTGATAGAATAGATATTGTAATTGGAGGCGATATAATTCCACATATAATTAAAGAAGGTGTAGAGAAAAAAAGGGGCATTTTGGCGCAATCAACAATTTTCGGGTGGATACTTTCGGGTGTTATTAAAAGAAAAACAAAATCTGAAAAGGTCGTGTCAGCTATCACCAACCTAGAACGTTTTTGGGAAATTGAAGAAATACCATTAGACGCCAATAATCAGGAAGAAGATGAATTCTGCCAAGAACTTTTTAAAACTACAACAAAAATTGACGACTCCAATCGAATTGTGGTTAATTTACCGATTAAAAAAGATGACAATGAACTTGGTGAGTCAAAAAAGCAGGCAGTAGCTAGATTGCATTCGATGGAGAAAAAATTCGATTTAAGCCCTAAATTAAAAGAAGAATACATACGTTTTATGGAAGAATATGAACGATTGGGTCACATGAAGTTAGCAACTAATACCAGTGGAAAATACTATCTTCCTCATCATGCAGTTATAAGGGAAAGCAGTTTAACAACAAAGCTCAGGGTAGTGTTCGATGCATCAGCCAAAACAACAAATGGCAAAAGTTTGAATGATATTGTAAACGCTGGGTATAATTGTTTTCTACAAATATTATAATTTTGGTAATGACATGAAGTAAATGCAGATACAGTAAAAAAGCTTAAACAAAATTTTAATTTCGTAAAAATAAAAAAATATATATGTAGCTACACACATCAGCTGTCATTTTGTAACACATCATCTAACATAACTTTTTATGATGAACATTTTTAACATAATTTAAAATTAAATCGCTCCCAAAAACATTCCATAAGCTCATAAAAATTTATTATTGTAATGTGTATGGATGTGTCAGAAGCTAAAAGGTCCAACTCCATTTTTCGAAAATTTTTCAATTTCTTCATACATTTTTTACTATTTGCCATTAGTACCCTTATCTTTTTGAACTATCAATATTTAAATTTTTATAACTGAATTTCACGACTAGTGTAAAGTAGTTGTAACGAGTAGCTTTTAGTTATTGTGAATTGTAATCCTGGAATTATTTTGGAAATTAAAAGCACTCAATGTTACTTAGATGAAGCAACCAACCTTACACTTAAGTTGGGTTTTTGCTAAATAAAAATCACTTAAATTATTTTATTTAAATCTAAAAAATAAAACCCTAACCTACACTTAATAATATAATAATTGAACCTATTTGAATTTACTTAAAACTATACTTAAATTGAAACTTATTTGAAATTAACACTAAGCTTGAATTGAAAAAATTTGTAATTTTAAATTGAAAATTACCATCCTTTTAACTCTTCACATTCATACGTACACAAGCACAAAGGTGAGCTCACACACATATAATCACACATACATTCACACAACTTACCTAATTTCTCTAACTCTAAATTCTAATCCCTAATACTACACAACACTTCTCGTATAATTTCTCAAGTAACCGAGAAATTATACCATAGGCGAATTATGGTGCTAATTTCTACAAAATTACAGTCCACTCAGCTCTTACCCAAAAATTTTTTAAACCTCCAAAGGACCAAATTTCTTCATGTCGTGATCTTTTATTATTTAAGTATTTTCCACTGAGAAGATAAGACAAATCAGTATTGGATTATCTTTATCTTTTAATCTTTATTTGTTTGTTTTTTCAAAAGCTACCAGCTAGATAATATGAAAATATATGTATGCATGTATGTATACACACAGAAAAAAATACCAATGTAAAATTAACATGGAAAAATGTTGATTGAGAATCATAGTAAATTTCTGCAAAAGTATGCCCTTTTTTTAAATTGATCATTATTTCATAATAATTTTAAATAAAATAACCTTAAATCATGTTTATTTAATATTATTCACTGTTAAAATAAAAAAAAAATATATTAAAATATAAATAAATATGGATTCAATATTGAATCCATAAAAACCAGTTTTATATTAAAATCAAAAGTGTATCTTGTTAAATTAACATGCATTCATACTTAAGTATGTACATTTTTTATTTTCATTCTTAAAATATGTTATAAAAAGAGGACAATTCCCGTATTCTTTTAATTAAAATTAGTTACTTAAATAGTGCATCAAGTTTTCAAAGTATATTGATGACGAAATCCATATCGGGCGATGCTGATGCTTCTGTTGACAAAGGAGAACTCAAAATAAGTGAAACATGTGTTACAGGGGTAAGTGTATTGAATTATTCTTAAATAAATGCATATGTTGTCTCTGAGGCTTCTTCACACTGTTATAACACACTCAAACCAATTTGATTCTACATGAAATTCACGTTGTTTCAACTTGAATTAACTTTCATTCAACGTGATACGGATTGTTATTTCAATATAATTGACATTTTGCTCTAACTTTACTGCAATGTTAAATTAACATGAATTATAGTTATTTTAAAATAAAAAAAATGTTGTTCGCAGTTATTGTAAAACCAGGTTGAATTAACATGAAAAACGTATAAAGCAAAATCACCACCGAAAAATTTTAAATCAACCTTGTTTTCTACGTTTTTAACTTGATTTTTTCCTGTGTGTGTATATAACAAAATTAGGCCATAATGTATTGATGTAGTATGACTTACTATACTTCGTATATTCGGGAACATCTTTTAAATACATCTTAAATTTTGGATATACATTTTTCAAACATCACTTGTTTTCTCTACTTTTTTTTGTGTAGTTAGGCCTTTTAACTTCTGACACATCTATACATAAAAGGACGTAAATCATATTTTTTATTTTTAAAACAAAAATATTTTCAAACTGTCACAACAAATCAAATAACCAAGTTTTATCGAGGTTCAAAAATAAACGCCATTACACACATGTCACACATATTTAAATACCCACACCACAATAGTGGAGAGGGTATAATGCGTTTGTGCTGATTTTTGTAAAACTTTAAAATATTAGTCCTACCCCTTTAATAATACCTTTAGAATCAGAATCAGTTTCTAAGTCGATCTTACGATGTCCGGCTGGCTGAATATCCATGTAAACTTTGTGCGCAAAGTGCAGGGGCCTAATTCTGGCATTCGTGATCGAGTACTTTCTCGATTCGAAAGCAATTTTATTTCAGTCAATACTGAACGAATCGAAATTATTTTTTCAGTTTTGTGAAACTCAAATGAATGCTTTGCAATAACGGAAAAATAATTCCAATTCGTTCAGTATAGATTGAAATAATAAGATATTAAATTGCTTTCGAATCGAGAAATTACTCGATCACGACTGCCAGAATCTGGCCCCAGGTCTCAATTTTGGAGAGATACTTTGTGAAGTTTGGTAGATAGGTTCTTGTTGTCACAATGACCAAGCCTAATAAAAAAAGTTAGTGTCTTTCTGGAAAAGAGCCTTTTTTAAGGGGGTAACCATCTTTATTAGATCAAATTAAGTGCAAACTTATTTGATTGCATCTTAATCATCTACCAAATTGTATTGGAATCGGTCCATATTTGGATTTGGTCCATTTTGGCCTTTAATGCCATATTTTCCTTATTATTGTTGGTATTGACATAAAACTTCGCGACAATTACTTTTGCAAAATATTGTACTGTTACGTCCAAAATTAACCATAGGTCCCATATAAACCCCCATCCTAAAATCACTTTAAGGCAAACAAATCTCATATAGATGAAGATATGAAGCTAATATTCGGCACAAAGAACTTTAAAAAAATAAAATAATTTTGTTCTGGCGGTTCAATGATTGCTCATGGGTCCAAAATCAGGTTCTCGCTCGAAAATTTGTTTTTAAATACTGTTGTGTAGGGTTTCTTATGGTCGGTCCTTCTTACCAGTTTCTTTAAGTTGCTCAACCGAATTTCTAAAAACTACAAACATTTCAAAATCAATTTTTTATAGTTTCAGGCAAAGTTGTTTTCATTCAACCGCAGTAATTTAAGTAGGAGTAATGTTTGACTGCTGCTTCTACTCCTTTTGTTTATCTGTGAGTAAATTTATGTATGTATGTATATGAGTATCTTCATTGTGTGTGTGTGTGTGTAGGTACAATTTGTTTCTTTTTATTGAACTTGTGGGTCAACAATTGCGGTTTAATACATCCTCATTGTGGCTTAAATTGTTGGTTATGCATAACGGTTTTAGTCGCTCAAAAAAAATTTAACCGGCAACAGATTGGTTTCACCAATAAAACATTTCGTGCTTTGTGAGTTTTCAAATCTGGATGCTTTTCTAGGAATTTTAGAATTTACATCTAGTAAGTGTTAACTACTCTATGCTAGTTGAAAAAACGGACAAGCCGCGCACATGGCGTTTTAAAATAATTCGGGTACGCTGAATCCAGTGATGCTCGCCGTTTTTTTTAGATTGGCTTTGGTTTACGAGATTTATCGTTATTTCGAAAATAGAGGAGGTTGCACAACATATATTCTCGTAACTCAAAAACGGTTTAGTTTATTGAAATTACTAAAAAGCCGAAATTCCGCAGTAAAATTTCTTTTATTTTCTTTTCTTTTTTTCCTACACGCAAAGAAAAAACATGGTTGTGGTAAACATATTCTAAGAGCAACATATTATGATAAGAATTATGATTGTAGTCACCATATTAAGATTATTATTGAAACATATTATGACTCAATATACTCGTAATATGTCATCATAATATTTTTCCCTTAATCATATTATTATTCTGTTAATCATACTAAGTTAAGAAGTAATCAAATTATTGTCATGTTAATCATAATAAGCTACGAAATTAATCATATTATTGTCATCTTAATCATAATAAGCTAAGAAGTAATCATATTATCATCATGTTAATCATAATAAATTTAGAAGCAATCATATTATGATACAGCACCTTTCATAGCTGTCATAAAAATACAAAATAAATTTAAATATTTTTGAATCGATTTTTTATTTTGTGGCTTTTTACAATTTTTCTTAATGTTAATCAAATAGCGGAGTTCAATATAAGGCTTGCAAAAGAGCAACTGAAAAATCTGTGGTTTTCATGGGCAACCGCGTGTGTCCATTTTTTTGATTTTAAGATGTTGATGCCATATTGCCTAATTTTGAACGCTCTTTATATTTTTTTGAAAAAAGATGGATCAATTCCGTTTTGTAACGTAATGACAAAGTTTAAAATGTGCAATACCTAGCCCATAGTTTGATCTAGAATGGGTTTTCGGCTTTCCTGAACAATTTGTTTTAAGACATACGCGGTTGCCCATGAAAACCACAGAAATATCGTAGCACTTTTATAAAATATAACGAAATCTCTGTGTGTTTTGTTGTTGGATTTTACAAAAAAACTATGATATTTTGCATTTGCACTATTACATCACTAATACTTGAATGAACTCCGCTAATATTTTAATTTTTTAATTTCTTTAAACTTTTTTTTTTATGGAATTTTATCTTTTAATTGTTTAACCGCTCACAACTAAAAAAAACGACACAACTTCTTCAAAATTATTTTACAAATGGCGCTAACATAATATGATTAGAGTAAAAATAGTTTGATTGCATCTTTAACATAATATGATAAATGTATAGAAAGTTATCATGTTATGGCTATTAAATATCATGATATGGTTGTGAGAAATATAATATGTTTAGAAAGTTATCATAATTAAGTTGTTAGAAAAATAATTATTTTTCGGTCAACAATACTCAAATTCATAATTGCGATAAACATTGATATGTTTACAGTAACTATAATATTGTTGATATTAAATAAAAATAACAATTATTTGTGTACGACAACAATATATTGTTACATTAAACATAGTGTTGTTGCCGTAACCATGCCCAACCATATTTTTTCTCTGCGTGTAATATGAGCAGATTAATCGTTGTTTTTTTTTTTGCAAAAAAGTTTCTCTCGATTACAACAACAATAAACAAAAGAAGCAATAATAATTAAGGGTGTTTTTTAGATGCATTGAGCTTCTGTTGGAATAACTGTGAAAGTAGCTGTCATACACCGGAAAAACATTTCAAAATCGTGGAAATTGTTTTCCAAAATTCGTACTTCATCATGTTTCGGTAAGTATAATGAACAGCTAATACACAATACTAAGGATCGAATCATGAAGGGAGTAACTCTTTGGAATTGAAAACCATTTTGACAAAAAAAATTTAGCTATTCAGTAAAGACTTTTAAACGGTTTTTTTTTAACGTACAGCCCTTCCGATGGTGAAAGCTGTAGAACTTGACGTGCTACTGATGAGTGCAGTGTGTTTGACTTAGATCGGAACAGCGTTTATAAATCGTGGACATATTTTTTCAAAATTCGCGCTCTGTTTCGCAAAACTTATAAAAAATTTCGTCAAGCTTATCGTCCATCTCAACAACTAATATTCAATATTGTGAAGCGATTACTGACCACATTTACTTTTTAAAATTATATTTATTAAAATCGAG
This sequence comes from Pollenia griseotomentosa, assembly GCA_963931875.1. Classification (NCBI taxonomy): domain Eukaryota; kingdom Metazoa; phylum Arthropoda; class Insecta; order Diptera; family Polleniidae; genus Pollenia; species Pollenia griseotomentosa. The sequence goes on from OZ007563.1 coordinate 124,188,151, forward strand.
ACCATACAGTGCATACAGAAGAAGCCATCGGCACATCGGTCTTTGCCCGTCCACTACTTTGAACATTTTTAGGAAAGACATTGGGTTTCATCCATAAAAGATCCAATTTGTGCAAGAATAAAAGCCAGCGAACCATCAATTGCGTTGTATGTTCATTGTATGGGCTGAGAATAATATTCAAATCACCAACTCATTCTCAGTGTTGGCGCACATTTCTGGCTTAACAGGTATGTTAACAAGCAGAATTGTCGTTTGCGGAGAGACTACAATCCTCAAGAGGGTCATAAGACTTCACTGCATCCAGAAAAATCACTATTTGGTGCGGTTTACATGCCGAAGGCATAAGCGTCTCTTTTATCTTTAAATCCGAAACCTGTGTTAACATTTTCGTGAATGGTGAGCGCTAAAAGCAAATGATTCATGATTTTTATTTTATTCATTTTGTTATATCAAAGATCGCATAACATGCCATACAGCGCATGAAACCATCACTTTGTTGTGCCAAAATTTTGTTAACCGAATTATCTGAAGAAATGAACCTGCGAATTGGCCACCTCGTTCGTGTGATTCGACACCTTTGGGCTTCTTTTTTGTTGTGCTACGTAAATCTCTGGTCTTTGCTGACAAACGAGTAACCATTGAGTACGTCGAATGTTGAATCACCAACATACGACGCACTTTTGACGAAATAACGCCAGCTATGCTCGGACAAGTGGTGCAAAATTCAACCGCCAGGTTGGCGTTCATATGTCGCAGTCGTTGAGGCCATATGCCAGAAATAATTTTCAAATATGCCAAGAAATTTTGACCTTATAAAGCCAAAATTATGGTCATTCCATGTTAATTTTTTTAAAAAATGTTTATGCTTCTAAATAAACACAACTTTTTATACTTCTACTGGCCAGTTTGTCCTTGTCGTTCTAAATCCAATATTCAATATTTGTATACCATATAAGACTTGTGTCAAAAAAAAAAAAAACAAAGTATATTTTTTGTAAAGATATTTTAATCCATATTACTTAGTCAGATTCGATAAATTTTACTCGACCAATACAATCGATATCTTCCCAGCCAGCAAAATACTCCGACATTGTCTGAATCAGACATTTCGTGCAAATGTCTGACTTTTTGTCTGGCCGATTTCTGATCGATATATCTGGAGGAAAATATCCATGCGAATATGAATTCCGACGGAATTCATTCAGATTTGTCTAACGATACTTATTATTTTTTTAAAATAATGGCAATTGTCATTCAGTTGATTATTTATTTGTTCAAGATAAAAAGCATAAAAAAGGTACGTACGTGTTAAATTTGTGATAATGTATGTACATACTTTAACATATTTTGCAATAAAATAATTTCTTTCAGCTATCAGTAAGAAAGCAAAAAGAATCTTGGCTAACACATCAGAACTTCCCATGCCTTTTTCATTAGTTTTCTTTAAATATCTATCAGAAATGCCGACAAAAAACCAAAATTTCCCACGACATGTCTGTCAGAATTCGTGTCAATCACTTCATAAATTTTTGGGTCAGAAATCTGACAGAATTCGTATACGATTCCGCCTTTTTTTCCGACGTTTCTCTCAGATATCTTAACGACGTCGGATTATTTGGCTGGCTGGGTTGCAAAACAACTTAATATTTAAGCAGTGTTGTCCCTTTAGAATAAAGAAGTTTTTCCGAAAAAATTTATGTACGATGTCTACGTAAAAATATAAACTGATTTCATTCATATTAACCAAAAGATTTTTATATTGATTTAAAATATTGTCAGCTTTGACCATTTATGCGCACAAATACATGCTTAAAAACTATGACCTCATTCTGTACTTGTGGTGTGAAAAATAAAAAAATAATAATTTTTTTTTTAATCCAAACAAAACTTGTTTTATATTTTTATGTGTATCAGTAAGCCACAACATTAAAAAAAAATCACATAAACATGTTTAACACAATCAAATTTAGTTTATGTAAATTGTGGCTTTTGAGGTCATCCTCCAACATGTACCAAAATCGGTGTGGCTCTTCTTGTTGCAAAATTGGATGCCTATGGGTTTTTCATTCTGTTTGGAACACATGAAAATCATCAACGAACACTCTTTAAAATTCTTAGAAGTTGTAAATGTATCCGCACGATAAAGCAATAGAAGACTAACGGCCGTTTTCACCAAGTTCAGTTCCAACTAACTATTACTTTAACTTCCAGTTTCTTCTTTTCGACAGATATAAATGGTTGTTAGGTATAACTGAACTTGGTGAAGCAAAATTATTGTTTATTTGTAATCGTTTTTCGTTTAATTTTAAGAATTCATATAATAATTTTATTTACTTCAGTTTAATTTAACATAACTATTAATTAATACAAAATGGAATGATATGGAGTAGTATAAAAAAAATAATTATTTGGAGTGGTAATTATAACGAAGCAAGCACGTTGTAATAACGAAAAAACGCGCATCATCGTAGTGATGCAAATTGTTTTTGATTACCGGTTACAGCGTTGCCATCGTAATTGTAGTGCCAAGTTATAACAAAAATAAAGTTTTGTAAACATATATTTTTATATGTCAGATTAATTTGGTCTTAAAATGGGCCACCATAAATATATTAGCCCGGTATTAAGAATAACACTCATATGGAAAGAAATTCTTTCTTTTTGCTAAAATACTTCGTTTAAATAAAGAAAGTACCCCTAGGGGAAAGGGAACTAGCACCAAACTTGTCCCGTTACTATTCTAAAGAAGTAGGGTTCGCTTCTTGTTCTTTCACTTTAAATGAAAATATCCTAGGAGTGGTTTATTGTCACCTTTTTTATTTTTTTCACAAGTCACTATAATAAGCGTATATAATGCCTTAAACCCCATTACAAAGATTTTTTTATTAAAAATGGGTAAAATCACCCCATTATTTAACATTGCTCCCTTGCAAATGCTACCGTCGATCTTAGGGCACCATCTATTGTACCACAAAAATGGAGCTAGTGCAATATAGTTTAACGCAAATACTTCGATATGAGAAATTTATTCGGAATTGCTTAAAGGTGAAATCCATGCTTGGTTTTACATAGCTGCAATTTAATATTGGTACAATATTTTACATATTCCCGTACTACGCTCCCCGGAATTTTGTCATTACAATTAGCTGGAATATAGCGTATGAGTAATATTGCAATTTGCTAATAGGAATTACTCATACGTATGTTATTATTGTTTAGTGCGGCTAGCACGCAGAGAAAAAATATGGTTGGGCATGGTTACGGCAACAACACTATGTGTAATGTAACAATATACTGTTGTCGTACACAAAAATTTGTTATTTTTATTTAATATCAACAATATTATAGTTACTGTAAACATATCAATGTTTATCGCAATTATGAATTTGAGTATTGTTGACCGAAAAATAATTAATTTTGTAACAACTTAATTATGATAACTTTCTAAACATATTATATTTCTCACAACCATATCATGATATTTAATAGCCATAACATGATAACTTTCTATACATTTATCATATTATGTTACAGATGCAATCAAACTATTTTTACTCTAATCATATTATGTTAGCGCCATCTGTAAAATAATTTTGAAGAAGTTGTGTCGTTTTTTTATTTGTGAGCGGTTAAACAATTAAAAGATAAAATTCCATAAAAAAATAAGTTTAAAGAAATTAAAAAATTAAAATATTAGCGGAGTTCATTCAAGTATTAGTGATGTAATAGTGCAAATGCAAAATATCATAGTTTTTTTGTAAAATCCAACAACAAAACACACAGAGATTTCGTTATATTTTATAAAAGTGCTACGATATTTCTGTGGTTTTCATGGGCAACCGCGTATGTCTTAAAACAAATTGTTCAGGAAAGCCGAAAACCCATTCTTGATCAAACTTGGGCTAGGTATTGCACATTTTAAACTTTGTCATTACGTTACAAAACGGAATTGACCCATCTTTTTTCAAAAAAATATAAAGAGCGTTCAAAATTAGGCAATATGGCATCAACATCTTAAAATCAAAAAAATGGACACACGCGGTTGCCCATGAAAACCACAGATTTTTCATTTGCTCTTTTGCAAGCCTTATATTGAACTCCGCTATTTGATTAACATTAAGAAAAATTGTAAAAAGCCACAAAATAAAAAATCGATTCAAAAATATTTAAATTTATTTTGTATTTTTATGACAGCTATGAAAGGTGCTGTATCATAATATGATTGCTTCTAAATTTGTTATGATTAACATGATGATATTATGATTACTTCTTAGCTTATTATGATTAACATGACAATAATTTGATTACTTCTTAACTTAGTATGATTAACAGAATAATAATATGATTAAGGGAAAAATATTATGATGATATATTACGAGTATATTGAGCCATAATTTGTTTCAATAATAATCTTAATATGGTGACTACAATCATAATTCTTATCATAATATGTTGCTCTTAGAATATGTTTACCACAACCATGTTTTTTCTTTGCGTGTAGCATAATAATTTTGATAGCAACATTTAATTTTTTTCAGTATCTTTTAAAATTGATTTTTAATACATTTTCCTCTGTTTTCCTGTATATGTTCTTTTAAATTCTTTGTTATATATGTTAACTGAACTATATGTTGAACAAAAAATTAAGACTTAACTGCAGAAATAGATTTTAAGATTGGTCGAAAATCATCACACCTACAAAAACGATCATTTTAAAAACGATCGTTTTTCATCACATACCTGATTGTAAGTTTTTAGTATGGTTTTTAAAAACAAAAATATGCTTATACCCGAATATATGATAGATGGAACTGAATAAACACATAATTGGTGTTCATAACAAAAGATTTGATTGACTTAATCAATATATTTTTTCCTGCGATTGGTTGGTAATATATTAAATCCTTAAATCTAATGCCAAACAGTCGCAGGCGTATTTCAAATTCGCCAACCACGATTAAGGTGATTATTTATTGTTATAAAACACATACATACGTACATTATTTACCCGACCAACACAGATAATTTTGAGAACGTCGCGAGCCTACTCACTTAAAAGGAAAGAATTGTTATCGCGCCTTAAAGAGTTCCAATTAGACCAAGCTGGCTGTGGAACTAAGAAAGCAGTTGGCTAAATTCAGAAGTGGCGCACATGACGGGCTTCAAACACAGCGCCTTTTAGAAATCCAAACGAAGCAGGTGGCCTATACTCGCCCAAATTCCCAGTGACCCCGGAGCTAAATGTAGTGGTAAAGTCACCTGAAGATGAATAGAGTAATAAGATGACTCACACCTCGATAGCATCTACAGCCACCGAGTCCAAAATGGATTTGATGGATAAGCTCAGAAGGTGGAATATAGGCTTTGACGGGACTAATGATCCAGTGTAGTCTATAGAGCGTGCTGAAGAGTTAGCCCACATGTGCGATGTTGATCTGAACCAAATATTTTTAAAATATTAAACTAAACTAAATTTATTTTTTACTTTTGACAGAAAGTTTAGTACTCATAATAAACAAATGTGACATATAGCATTTTTTGTTTGTTTGAAAATTCCAAATAGTTATATGTTTATTTATTATACTCGAATTGAAACTATTCCAACAATCAATAATTAGCTGCAATAAATGAATTAAAATTTATTTTACAAAATTTTGACAAAAGCAAATCATTGATTGTAATGACAAATATTCAGTATTGTTCTGCATTATATTTGGTTGTGGTAGACAGCATTCGTACTAATTTTTAGTATTAAATGAAATTAATTACCAAAACTAATAAAAGCATTGAGAGAATCATATTTAAGTTAGAATATCGTTTTAATATTCATTAGTATTAAAAATCTGTTAGAGGTTCACATTTTTAATAGTTGCAATACTAATTTTATTACTTGATCAATATTTTATTATTGTAACCGTTTTCCAATCAACTGGTTTTCTGTGTGCACTTGTTATTGATTTAGTAAACTAACTAGAATCGCATTAGAATGCAGTTAAAAACTGTTAAAAGTTAAACAAATTTTTAACTAATATAGGTTTAAAGTTCGTTTCGTCAAATATTTGTTTAGTTGTTTAGTGTGTCATGGTCAGTTGGATCTCATCTAAAAATATCTCAAACTGACTGTTTCCTTGGTACTTTATAATTTTCCGTCCTTTAATTTAAATTAATACTGGTGGGTATTATAGATTCGGCACTGCCAATTGCAGCCTTTTGTCTTGTCTTGGTTGTTGTAAACTCATAATTTATGGCATATAAAATATTATTTTTAATTAAAACATATGTGGATATTCAGCGATAGGTGAACTCTTAAATAAGCAATTTATTCAGAATTAAGAGTAGTTAAATTTAATTAAAAAATATTAGTCTATTATTAAGCTACATTGTACCCAGTTAACAATTTATTGTAAATTTAATGCGTTTTAAAGATATTATAATTGTTGAAATTGTAAATCTTATAATAGGGACAGAGACAAATTCTATATACAAGATTCTTTGCTACAATTAACCTTTATATGACTAGAAAAAAATCAATAAATGACTAGAAGTTATGTTACACAGTAAAAAAATAACGACAAATCAGTCGTCATATCGAAAAACCATATTCGTCAATACAATTAATTTTTTATTTGAAAAGGCACTAACCAGCGAATTTGTAAATATAAAAAATACTTTTGTTGATTAAAATTTTTAACATTTAACAAATATTTTTAACAATAAGTTTGTAACGTTAAATAAAATATTAGTTAGCAATAAAATAAAAAAATTAATTACAAATTTGTCATTTTAACAAAATGTTTTGTTGCTTACTAATTTAAAAAAAAGTGTATGATGCATTAAAAATGCTGATTTAATTAATTTTTAATTTTAATATAATAAAAATCTCATCACAAATACATATCTTTAACCTAAACGAACTTAGGAGGGGTTGCAGAAGAAGGTCGTAACACGTACTCAAAACGGATTCTTGACACAATCATCAAATATAATTTAAAAACTAGAATAAATCAAACCGTGTTAAAATTCGGCAGAAACTTTAAAATAACAGCTTTACTTGCCCCAAAGAAAAAGTTTGTTGTTATTGAATAACAGTCCCAGCATTAATTTTTTACGAGACTAAAATATAAAAGATGATTTTTTTTTAATTTTGTATTGAAAATTTTTAATTTTTTTTTTATTTTTTCAACTAAAACCAATTGGTAATATGACAATTTAAAAACTATTTAATTAAGAAAATTGTTGAAAATTTTAGAAAAGCTTAAACAAATTTTATTAATTACAAACTAAATCTTGTTATTTTTTTTTTTTGTAAGTAAGTAAAAGTATACTTACTTTCATGATACTTTCAAATAAAATTAGGTCTAGTTTTTATGATATCTTCATGTCTGATAGTGTGTTCCTCAGTTAACTCATATTAGAGTTCTTTCTGGTAAAGTGGGGTTAAATTAGATATAGTTGTTTACTTGCTGACAGAGTACAACAGTACGGAAGACGCTAAATATTAAATTTTTTTTATCACAAAAGAAAACTGAAGACTATTTTTATAAAAGAATTAAAATAAAGGGTGGTTAAATTGTAAGGGCCGATGTTGAATGTGAACCACACCTAAACGCCAAGTTTTTTTCCGAATTTTATTTGACATTTCTCTATTTCAGACTTACTCAATTTGAACCATGGAGAGATACACAATCCAACAACGTGTTAAAGTTATCCAGACTTATTATGAAAATGGGCGTTCAAATCAAAATGCATATCGTGCACTTCGTGATTTTTGATGAGGCACATTTTCACCTCATTGGATTCGTCAATAAGCAGAATTGCCGCATTTGGGCGAATGAGAATCCAAGAGTGATTGTCGAAAAACCAATGCACCCACAAAGAGTGACTGTTTGGTGCGGTTTATGGGCTGGCGGCATCATCGGGCCGTATTTTTTCCAAAATAAGGCCGGTCAGGCAGTTACTGTGAATGGTGTTCGCTATCGTGAGATGATAACGAACTTTTTATGGCCCGAATTGGAAGATATGGATGTGGACGATATGTGGTTTCAGCAGGACGGTGCCACTTGCCACACAGCTAACGAAACAATGGCTCTTTTGCGCAACAAATTCAATGGCCGTGTTATCTCACGTAATGGTGATGTCAATTGGCCGCCAAGATCATGTAATTCGGCACATTAACGGCATAGAACCTCCATTATGCCTCAGGATCATCGAAAATTTGGACCATCGGATGGAGGTGTGCCGCCGTGGTTGCGGCGCCCATTTGGCCGATATTTTGTTCCATACATAATTGAGTAATACCAATATATCATAATAAAATAAAATTACAATAATTTCCTAAATAGTTTGTGTTTTATTCAAAATCAACATCGGCCCTTGAAATTTAACCACCCTTTATATCGAGGGCTTATATTCAAAAAGTTCAAAAACACAATTTTACAGTGGAGCGCAATTCGAGCGGCATATCATATACATGCATTAATGTGTATGTGGATGCGTAAAATTAAACACATTACAAATAAAATGCACCACTTGTAGTGAAGGGTATAACAAAAAATAACAAAAATAACCACATTACCAACACTGTATTACCATAGCCACTGTATGACCGTAGAAACCAAAATTTAATTAGTTTGTATGGTATGGTTTTACTGAGGAAGCGATAAATTAAAATATATTGAGCCTATGAGTTTGTTTCTTTATTTGAGCGGCATATCATGACATGCATTAATATGTATGTGTATGCGTAAAATTAAACACATTACAAATAAAATACACCACTTATAGTGAAGGGTATAAACAAAATAACAAAAAAAAGACCACATTACCATTTTTGTTTGATTTTTTTTTTTTTTTGTGGAAGAAATAATCTTAGTATATGATGATATTTATATCAAAGTATATTGTATGACCGTAGAAACCAAATTGTATTACCGTAGAAACCAATATTGAATTGGTTTATATGGTATGTTTACGTCGTTTTGGTAATACAGTGTTGGTATGGTAATCTTATGTCTAATTGGACCTTTAAAGGAAAAAATTTGAGGCAGTCGTGTTTTTTTACTCATATCTCAGCCATTTGTGGACAGATCTTGCTAAATTTCCATAGCTAACAATTCCGGACCATATGGGCATTTCCGCCAAATGGTCCACCGTGACCGAAAATTTAAAAGTTATTAAAATCTGATTATTTTACGAAATTGTTATGAAGAAATATTTAGATTTTACTAATTTTATAAATTTACCCATAAATTTGTTCACTTAGATAAACAATCAGACTGCAAAGTTGTGCAAACGTAATTTCTTATTTGTGAGTATGTTTTATTGTATATTTTCTTTAATATTATCTTCCTTAAAAGTGGTGATATTTGATGAAAATTATTCCAAAAAAAATTTCTTTCATGGTCTGTAATCTAAGGAAGAGTTCGAAGAGAAATATGTTATTCGAATTAACGGTAAATTTTTATTTTGTATTAATCATTACTCAGTTAAATTATTGTGGAAAAAATTTCACGTTCGAATTGTCACGTATCGAACCAGATTTTGGCTTAAACAAAAAATAGTACAGACGATTTTGGAACCAAACCAAAGACATTTTAATGTTACATTGCTATGTAAAATTCTGAAAGTAGTTTGACTAAAAAATTGTGCCAGGTTTCGCTGAATTACAACTTTTTATACATGGCCACAAAAACTACTTCTATTTTTTTCACGTTCGAACCGCTACTTCTTTTGCCATTATCTTTGACCTAGAATCGCGCGTCCCATAAATTTTAGCATAGATAATAGTGCTTCCTTAGTGCTATAATTTAAGGGTTAAAAGAACGTAAAAATATTTGTTGTTTAAAATGTTGTTGCATTTTTGATGCGTACGACTGTCACGTTCAACACTTTGGAATTACCCATATGTGACATACATGTATAATAACCTGGCCCCCATCATATATGGAGTCTTCGGAAAATCCATTTCAACGGAAAGACGGACAGACGGTTAGACTGACAGACGGACATCGTTAAATCAACTTGGCTCCTCATAAGGACCCAGAATATATATACTTTATAGGGTCTAACATCAATATTATAGAAATTACAAACGGAATGACAAACTTAGATATACCCTATTCACCACCTGTGGTGAAGGGTATAATAAAGAAAGAGCCAAAAACAAACTTATACTTCTAATAAGTTAGATAAAACTTAAGCCGTTCAATAAAAAAAATATCAAAAATACGTAAATTCATTCTACTATTGTACAAATTTATTAACCGTAGAATGCATTACGGGGTACCCGCGTGTCAACTACCAACTTTAAACGTTTATAGCTGCAAAGCTAATACTGTTAGAGTATTGAATCTCCGCATCTGGGAAACGCAAGTCTTGCTGGATCGTTTTCTTGACCATTTATGAAATTTGGTTCAGCGGTTTCATAACTACAAGCTTCCAAAGATGACACCTACGCAAACGCATAACTGGAGTACCCATGTACCCAATAGTTTTAATATGAAAAAAATGAGCAAGTAAAAAGCTGTTTTAAGATTTTTTAATTAATTATATAAATTCAAATAATTTCATTAATTTCATTAATATTTAAATATTTTTAGTAAACATTCTTTAAGTTTAATATTTTTTTCTGTAGGTACACGGGGTACACGGTTACCATAGTTATGCGTTTGTGTGTTATTTTTTTGTTATATGTTCTACGGAGAGGAAATTAGGGTTCGTCATTTATAGTTTTTGGCATAATTTTTTGTTGCAATAATTCAAAAATAATTTTATTAAATACATTTCACTATTTAATTAATTTGTTTATATGCTTTTTAAACGGTTTTTAAAATAAAATTTTTTAAATTGTTTAAATATTGACATATTACTGGTATTTATAAATTTATCCAATTTTTTTGTTTATATGTTTTTTAAACGGTATTTAAAATAAAATTTTTGTTTCTGTAAAGATGAAAATGATTAAAATTTACAATTGGATACACAGGTACCCCGGTTATGCGTGTGTGTGGTGTTTTTTGGATATGCATTCTACGCTTAATTGTTTAAATATTGACATATTACCGGTATTTATAAATTTATCCAATTTTTCCGGATATCCTCCCATTGAAAATCTTATAGTTGCTTACGTTACCTTTTTCGACGAAGTGGCCAACTTACGCTTAAAATCGGACATGTCCTGGTATACCTTTCCTTTGTTTTTTAATTTTTTTTTTTACAAGAGCCCAATACGATTCTGAACATAACTGACATTTTTGTTTGAATACCACTCAAGGGTGTTTTTTCCGTAATATATGTATATACCTGTGTTCACCGTTCCTGATCTCACAAATGATTGCCTTCTTTTGCCACAAGTTCAAATGAAGAAATTTTTTGAGGACATTTTGTTTTTTGTCCGGTATTGTTTTTGAACATTACCTCGTCCATCAGCTACATACAAATCTTGACCTAGAAGTTGTCAAAAGTCTGCCAGTACATAAGCTTAATCATCCTTCACACAACAGCGGTGTGTTTTTTTTAATATGACTTAAATTTGTTCGCTTGCTCCTTGGAACTCTCTTAACTTGATATGGCTTCAACCCATTACTAGTTTCGGCTCTGCACACCAAAGATTAATGCCGTTTAACTTTACGAGCTGCTTTTCTGATAGAAGTTTTCGGTGCTCTTCATAAGAGTTGTTCGACTTCTTTCTCTTACCAATCTTTGTTTTCTTCCTCATTCAGGTTTTATTTTAATGTTCAAGTCTTCCTTATACTGTTTAATGACTTTTGAAACAGTGTGACGATTAACCTTCTGATCTTGCTTTTATTATTATTGAAGTTTATCGGGCATTTTCTACAAATTAAAATGAAGTGGAATTGAAACCGAACGAAATTTTAATTTCAATTGTTTACAAAATTACTGTAGTTTTTTCAATTTTTAAGAGCTGTTCTTGTAAACATAATGGGTACTTAAAGTATGAAGTATATAAAAAGGAATATTTTTATGAACTTTCTTTACAGGCTCGTTTTCAAAATTCGTTCAGTTTTAAATCCACTTCATTTCGATTTACAGAACATACCCGTATATTGGATTTTTTAAAAAATTTTAATTAGTTTTTCGCGTACTTTTTTTCGCTGTCCATTTTGACCAAAATATCAGTTGAAAATTAATTACTTAGAAAAGATAATGTGTGACATATTTTTAAAAGCTTATGTGATTAAAAAAATAGTTATTTGTTGGACCAAGAATAAGTTTTGGCTGGAATACTGTGTTTAAGTTTTCTCTGACTCACTTTTTAACTAAATTTTGTTTTAGAATGTCATTTAATTACAACGTCTTAATTCCACATTTGTTAATTTTTTATTTATTCCAGATATTCGCGCTTATACGTTTGATATAATTTTTAACAAAATAAAGTTTTATCGATTCGAACATTTAAATCAATATGCTGTAACGAAAACTTATTGATGTTTTAACTTAAGTAACACGAATTTTTATTAAAATTATAAGTTTTTTTAAGAACACAATAGATAAAATAGTATGGACAAGTTAATTATCAACCTATGCCCTATGCTCCTTATAGGATCGCTGGGAACATATATATATAATTATCAACATACACGTAATATAATTTGAATTTATAGTTAAATTATTTTACATAAAACAATACTAATTAGTATTGTGGTTATTTTTTTGAACTATTTATGGTTTTTAATCCAAATTTTTAATATTTTTAATTAGGCTTAAGTTCATTAAATTTAATTTTCATTAAGAAGAAAGGAATTTTTACAACATAAAAATTAATTAAAATTGTTATTGATAATCTTTCATTTTTGACCGTGGCCGGGATTCGAACCGCGGCCGGCAGGTTACCATGACATGTTTCGATCGCAACCACTCGATCACCTCAGATGGATTTGCCGTTTTACACTCGCAGCCATCGACGACTGCTAACGTCAATAGTCAAACATCAATCCTTAAACCAAATTGTATTTCAACTTTTGGTAGATCAAAGTTTGCTTTTTTGAATGATTATCCATTTTACTTGATTTTACATGTTTTTCTTTACTTCTTTTTTTCGTACTTTTGTCAAGAATTTTTCTTGAAGTCCAAAGTACATTTTTTGTTTTTTTAATTTTTGTCCTTCCTTTTCTTGTTGACCTCTCTCAGCACAACTTGAAGGACAAATGAACACATAGAGCTCGTGCCTTAGCTTTAACAATAATTAGTATTGTGGTTATTTTGTTGAACTATTTATGGTTTTTAATCCAAATTTTTAATATTTTTAATTAGGCTTAAGTTCATTAAATTTAATTTTCATTAAATTATTTCTATGAAGATGATAATCTTTCATTTTTGACCGTGGCCGGATTCGAACCGCGGCCGGCAGGTTACCATGACATGTATTATTCTACGACAAGAAAAGATAGTCGCTGGTTTATATGCTCATTCTTAGAATCAATAATAGATTATTGATTACAATTATACCTTAACTGCAAGGAGTTTTTAGCGATAAACCGTCCTCATCTTTTTAAGACGAAATATTACTGTGGGGAACTTTTTTGTTGGTTCATCACAAATTGCACAAATTAGATGCGGGCATTTACATTTACTTTTCAACATACTACCAAAACATTTTTTTTCCTTTCACGATGTCCTTCCAAACATGTCTGTTTTCATGTCTTATAGTCTTATGTACTTTCATATACATACAAAATAGAAATCCCGATCGCCTACAAACAAAACAGAAGTGTTTGTTAGACTTGTGACATGGTGTGAACTTGACCATATTTTTTATAAACAATGTTTGTTATTTTATATTTTATTTTTGATGCTGACATTATTTTTTTACCAAAAAAACAACGTGTGTGTTAGATGGCACAACAAAAAATTTATTAAAAATACGTTGTGGCAAAACATTTTTTTCTTCAAATAAAAATTAAAGATGCCATTTCAGTCCGTGAACTCATTTTAGAAAAAATTGCAGATAGCACTATTTGAATATAAGCACTCGATATTTTTTTATAATTGTTTATTTTTCCGACCGCTAATAGTTTGACAATTAACCCAAAAAAATGTTTGGGCAGGAAGAAGGAAAAAACCGTTCCCATTTAGAGAATTTCTGAGTAAGAGAACTATTTTTAAAATCCTAATTTTGGGTACAAAAACAAACCTTTATTATCAAGAAATTTTATAAATTACGTTAAAGAGAATACCAAAGATTTGACAATGCCTTACTAAAGTTACATAATGAAGCATTACATTTTTTTTTTTTACCATTCATAAATTTATTTTTTTAGTTCCATTTAAACTCACATCTTCTAACGAAACGAAATTTATTTAACTTATTTATTAATCCACTGAAATAGTGTGTTTCTTTTTTTTCTACAGAATACAATACAAATTAGTTCTTTTATTTACAATCGCTGTTCATAATCCTTGACAGATGAGTAATGACTGTGAAATAAGACTTCCTTGTTACCTGACTAAGAACCCCTGCTGCTCACAAAATTATGATTGATTGTGGTCTTGCCGAAACCAAAAACTCATTAAATAGAGAAGTATCTCGGTTTTATTTACATACATATGTACATATTTGAATAAATTAATTTAATTTGATAGAAAACAGCTGGAATCACATAACTACACTGAAAGAAAAATGCTTCGTATATTTAATGAATCGCTTTCATAAAAAAATTATCATTGGTTAACTGAAAATTTTAATTACTTAAATAGAATTTCATAGTTATAATGAAGTATTTTCGTTAAAATCGCTTCATTGGTTTTCGCAATTGAGTTAAAAATTTTCATTGGATATATGAAAACTTAAGTTTGTACAAGTTAAACAAAAATTTTTAATTGGGAACATAAGAAAACAATATACAAACATAACTATATTCATAAATTAATACAAAATTATAGTTTCCTTAATAAAATGTTTAATTGTTAGTTATTATATAAATTATTTCAATAATTAAAAAACATTCCTTCATAAATTTAAATTTTCATTATGACAATGAAAAATGTCATTATAGTAATGAAACGAAAACTTTCAATCCATAAATATGTATGTTTTTAGTTTTCTTTAATATGTACATACCTACCTATATACAGTATGTAATAAGTAATGAACAAACAAATGTTCTCCTTTAAAAAAACACACCCTTATTTTAAACTGTTGTCAACCAAATGATGTATACGAAAAAGCTTGTTCTCTCTTTTTGTTGTTATTGTTGTTTTAGAAAATTAAATCTCATATTTACGCTCTTAATTGTGTAATGGCAAAAAACATAGTTATTTTTATTCAAAAACTACACTGCCCCGGTACGCTAGCTGGTAGTGAGCTAGTCTATCAGCGCGGAGGTTGCGGGATAGATTTCCGCCAGAGACAAACGTAAAGCTGCGCGGCGGTATTAGTTTAGGGAATTATTAAAAAAAAAATAAAAAAAAGTTAAAAAAAAAATTTAAAAAACAAAATTTTTTTACTTTTTTGAAAGTATTCATCCAATGAATAATATTCATAAATCTAATGTAATGTTTCATTCATCCAACGAAGCGCTGCATTTTGCATGGGATTAATGTCAAAATTCATTGGTATTGGGAAGAAACTTCTTTCAGTGTACATACAAAATATTTACTTGGTAAACACACCACATTTACTAAGTTGAATGAAAACCCAAAAACAAGTTAAAAACTATAGTCGGTCAAGCCTGAGTATATGTGAAATTATAAACCCATTCGTCCATTTTCGGAAGGATTGGTCCTTGTGTACCCAATTTTATTAAATTATTTGCAAAATTCCCACCTGTACTTTGCAAACAAGGTTTACATGTACAGCCAGCTACACGGAAAAAACAAGAAAATCCAAAATCTAAAAATTATTTATTGATTTTAACTTATTTTGTTCGTACTTAGTAAAGTTTCACCGAAGGTAAAAGGGTATATGGGCATTTCCACAGAAATGTCAACCGCAGCCAAATAATTTAAAGTCTATAAAAGTATGTTGTCTTAACATATTTTTATAGGGAATCTATCAACTCAATGATTTAAACAAATTTTACATTTATTCATAACACACTTAAAAATATTCAAATGCAAAGTCGAACAACTGAAAAAGTTCTGTTTTGAACATTTCTATTGCACGTTTTGTTTTGCTACATGATCTTAATGAGAAACATTATGCATTGACAATTGCTTTTTAAATCTCAGTTTATATTCAAACAATAAAGAAAAAATGTAAACGGAAGGATGCGATTGCCAATTACGGCAAATTTTTTCTTTGCTTTACCGTATATTTCGATGTAGCGTGCGACATTGAAAAAGAACATTTGTTATCAGTGCGTCGAGGGTATTTGCACAATGCGTTTCAAATATTAGTAACAAACAGATATTTTTATTTTATTTATTTATTTATTTATTATTATATGTCTATGGAATTTTATTCCTTACAGACAATTATTGCCAATTTAATTAAAAAAATTTTGCTGGAAAATAATTAGTGCTTTTTTCTTGGTACTTATTTTAAGTTTCTAGCGTGCGACATCGTAAGTGTAAAATGCATAAATTCAAAAAAATTTTTTTTCCTAAAATATCTTTATTTGCGATGGCCAACAACTACAAGCATGAAGGACAGCTTATTCCATTAAAAAAACTTTATTTGAGACTAGCAATACTATTTTCAGTTAAGATAGTTTTTGTTCTACATTTGTATTTTTCAATAATTAGTATTGTGGTTATTTTGTTCAACTATTTATGGTTTTCAATCCCAATTTTTAATATTTTTAATTAGGCTTAAGTTCATCAAATTTAATTTTCATTAAATTATTTTTATGAAGAAAGGAATTTTACAACATGAAAATTAATTAAAATCAAAAAGTAATTTAAATTTTTGGGAATACAAAATTTTAATTTCAAAAGATTTTGTTATTCGTGCTTAATTCCCGGTTTTTATTATTGATAAAAA
Source organism: Pollenia griseotomentosa (assembly GCA_963931875.1). Taxonomy (NCBI): domain Eukaryota; kingdom Metazoa; phylum Arthropoda; class Insecta; order Diptera; family Polleniidae; genus Pollenia; species Pollenia griseotomentosa. Next base: position 124,205,093 of record OZ007563.1, read on the forward strand.
CACTTGAAATTTATTGTTGATGGGATAAGCTATTCCTATGCGCATTTCACTGGTTGCTTAGGCCAGATCATCAGGAAACTTCATCCATAAAGATTTTAGAAAAACTAAAGATATTAAACCAAATAAAACTGTTAAGCGTATAAGACTTATAGCAACAGTTCTACTTGTAATAATATCAAAGTTTAAACAAAACACATCAACAATAAACAGTGGGTTTATCTCATCTTACATTCCCCACTACAATTAATTAAAATGTCATGGTAACCTGCCGGCCGCGTTTCGAGCCCCGGCCACGGTCAAAAATGAAAGATTATCAATAACAATTTTAATTAATTTTCATGTTGTAACTTAAGCCTAAATAAAAATATTAAAAATTTGGATTTGTATTTTTCTTTATAATTTTATAACTTTTGTTGAGAAAATGAATATATTGAATGAATTTAAAATAATGTAGAATCATCTTATATTATCTTACATAAAAGTATGATGGAACAATATGTCGCATGCAACATGTAGCGTGCGACAGTGATTAAAATTAAATAAAAAATAAACTCCACAATATTTTTGAATTAAATAAAAACCATTATTAAGATACATCAATGCATAACATTTTAAAATTAGTCGCATTTAAATATTTCATCAGGTTTCGCTGAAATCAGTGTTTGAACTGTTTGCCGTAAAAACAACTTCTGTTTTTGTCGCATGCAAATGCCTTGGGTTTTTTTAATTTTCTTGAAAACGAACAATTGCTCAACATCAACCTATGCACAAATTATAATGCTAATCAAGAGCTATAAGTTTCGCCTTTTGTCAAAATAAAATTAATGTTTTGGTATATGTTTTTTTCACTTTTAAGGCGTACGAATGTAGCATTCGACATTGGAGAAAGGCCCATATATAAGTTTGCCATTCCGTTTGCAATTTCTACAATATTGATCTTAGATCCTATAAAGTATATATATCGTTAAGTTTTTACTTTATAAAACGCGTTTCGGCTTATTCTCTTTCAAATACACCTTTGAGTTCTTTATTAAAATTAATTACAATGATTATTAATTAGTATTGTGGTTGTTTTATTGAACTGTTTATGGTTTTATTCCAAATTTTAAAAATATATCAAATTTAATTTTCATTAAAGAGTGGAATTCTACAATTGAATTTTATTAAAATTTATTGATCATTTGCAGACAATAGTCAAACATCAATCTTTAAACCAAATGGTATTTTCACAAAATTTATCCCATATTGTTAGTAACGAACTGAACCGTTAAATGTCTCAAAAACAAACCAAATTAAACATTTATGAGCTAGCCTGTATTTATAGTTCACAACCAATTCAAGAACCTTCTAATCGATTCTAGAACATTCTGTTTGAAATATTTTAAAGCAACTGTTATACATTTAAATCTAAAGTCTACAGTTACAGTGGATCAATATCAATTTTAAACTAATACGACATAAATTATAATTTGCAAGATAACTTATAACAAAAACTATAAATAATTCTAATCTTAGTTCCCAAGACCCAGATGGTTGAGACCAGGTAGTTTATGTCACATTTACTCCAGAATTTTTTGCTATTGAAACTCATCCTGATAGGCCCAGAAATGGCTGAGATATAAGCAAAAAACCACGACTGCCTCTAATTTTTGTCATTTAATCCCACTTTGTTGTTGTTTTTTTTTTTTGTTTGTTTTATAATCCGAAATGAGATTGATTTAAGTAAAACTAAGATTGAATCAATCTTTAAATGCGCTGGATTCAAGTTCAATAAAGTGGATTTAATTTAAGTAAATTCGACATAAAACACCTGTTCCAGAGAAAGGATATTATTATTATGATCAGTGTTGCTTGCCATCCAAAAAAAGTTTATCCGACCAACATTTTCTGCGGGAGCGATAAGATACTTAATAAGAACCAAACTATTGTCCTCAAAATTTTTTTAAAACGATGATACGCCCTTCTGCATTTTATATGACGATATGAATGTATATGTATTTTTTATATAAAGTGTAATTTTCATTGCATTAAGCTATTAACCAATTTTTTTTATTCATTGAACACATGCAATAATACATATCTGTGGCATTTTTACAAAACATCTTAAGTCGAGAAAAGATAGCAAAAAAGTTTTTCGTTTATAATACAAAATTTTAAAAACGTAAACAAAAATCTTTTTTGAATGAAAATTCGTTTGATTAACAACATTTTCAACTTTTTAAAATGCCACAGATATAAAAAAACACAATAATAAAAAATTATTCAAAAAATTTTAACTTAAGTTTGTAAAATTTTTCAAAAATAGTATTTAGCTTTATAAGACATACGCTGGACTCTAAAGCATCCTAATACTTTGCAGAAAAAGTCAGAAATGCTTATCGTATACGCGTTGATATTTTTTTGGTACACTTTAGGACAGATAACATTGTAAAATTCCAAACGGTTGCATTCTAAAATGCCTAAAAACGCTATTTGTTTTTTTTAAATAAATAAACATTTTGCTTAAAACAAGCCACACATACTGAGTCGGACGAATACTGAGTTGATCGGTATACTTAAAGTTATTTTGTTTTAGGGTGTTACAAACTTCAGCACAAATATATAAATATATTACTGTGGTGTGTGTATAATCAATATATGTAAGCCTTGCGTTGTTTGTTACAATCTGTCATAAGCGCCACAATGGTTGTCAAAGCCACTTCAAAAACAACATTATTATCACAACTTAATAAAAACTCAAATATTTATTAACCCTAGAGTGCTAACCATATTTTACATACGTTGATACTAATGATCGTTAAGTTAAGCCTATAACTTTGGCTTAAAACCAAATATACTTTTTCAATGAATGTTTTTGATCATTGGGGCACACTATAAGTCTATATAAAAAAAATTATTTAATTATAATTCCTATAGATAAAAGAAATATTTAAATTTTGTACTAATTCATTTTATGTTGCACATATTTTGGGGATCAAACAAAAGGACCTAAAAAATATTGTGAGGAAAGCTAAAAACTAAAAAAGAGTCAAAACTTAAAAAAGACATTTTTAGCTTTAAAAAAATAAAAAATTTAGTATATTTTACGAAAAAGTTAATATACAGGCCTGTTCTAAAAATCACCTGAACTCAAATCACATGTGCCTTTTTAAATCACACGTGTGATATTTTGGTGTTCCGTTTTTGTGTATTTCGGTGTAAGTTTCAATAGCCGAAATCCCACCTAGAAGTAAAAATTCTGTAAGTCTTTCAGCCCCCACAAAATCACAAGTGTGATTTTACAAGCACGTGATTTGAAATCACGTGATTTTCAGAACAGATCCGATAAACAATTTTAAATGCATCTTGTTATCCAATTTTGTTAGCAATAAAATATGTAGTTAATATGACAAGCTTGTAATGCAAATTTATATTTAATTGTTAACAAATATTCCATTCAATTAACAAACTCATTTTTAAAAATATTTGTTGAGTTTTAATTATTTTTATTAACAAAATAAGTTTTTGTCTTTAAAAATTTATTTTCTGATGTCTTTTCAATTAAAAAGATAATTGTCTTCACGAATATGGTATTAAATATGACAACTGATTTTTCGTAATTTTTTTTTTGTGAAGACATAATTAAAATTCTATATGTAATGATAAATTTTTACCGCTAATTATCTGTCTCTATTTATTTGCTACAAAACAGAAAGTACCACTGAAGAAGTAAAATTGGAAAAGCCAGACATTTTAGTACCCGTATCTAATAGCGAGTGTTTCAAATAATTTTAAGAGATTATATTTATACCCTACGTCACCACAAGGTGGGGAGGGGTCTATGCGTTTATGCAGCAATTTCTAACATTTAGAAGAATTGACTCTAGACTAGTGTTTTCTTCCAGATTGATTTTTTTAAATGTCACGAGAATTCCCGCCAAATAAAATAAATGTAAAATATATTTTAATTCAATTTATTTAAACAAAAACCAAATAACAATTAATGAGATATATTAAATAAGTTTATAAGTCTATTAAATGTTTATATTTACTGCAAAGATAACAGCATTAATCTTAAACCGAAAAAGGATGTTGGCCTTATATTCAAAAGGAGACAATTTTTAATTGAACCGAATCAGCGCACAGAGGGATCTAAAGCCCCTTTTTGAGCATCAATTCATTTCTGAACATCTAAAGTAGCTACGCTCACTTAATTTTATTTGGATATCACTTTGAACAAATGGAAAGTGAAAACAAAATTTTGGAGGTACAGAAGGGGGAGGTGGATATCCTCATACAAAGTAATTATTATTTTTCTGATATCTGGGGATCTACAATAGCGAGCCACACTAAATTTGATGTGGGTTACTCCAACAAAATATTGAAAGTATAAGAGAGCAGAGACGGGTAGCCCCCGCTTCAGATGAATTGCCTGTCATGAAATGACTTCGAATACGAGTTATTAAAATTAGTGCGTTGGAATTAAATTTTTGTAATCACGCACGCATTTTTTTCTAAATCGTTATAATATACATTAAAACCTAACCCAATTACGACACTGACACAGAAAGGCTGTTTGAATATTATATTTTATTTGACATAAAGTTTGTTTTAATATCATCATCAATCATCATGATCATCATCATATATATTAATAGACAAGTTAATTTCTTTTAATCCCTTCAACGCCTACACTTTACATATTATTTTGAAAAACGATATATCATTCGAAAAATAATCGCTTCAGTGTTTTAGGAGTTATAGGCGTAAGAAAGTGTTACTAATACTTAGAAACAACTTTTTTTTTAATTACTTACGATTAAAAGAATTACTTACGGAAAGTTTTTTTCTGCCTACTTTCTCAGTTTTATTTCCGAGTTTTAAATTTAAGTGTATCACTAAAAAATCATCTTTACCAATTGACATTTATTTTTTGCCTAACAATGCATTTTGTTATGCACTTTAAGCGACTTTTTTTAGTTTTCATGGAGTTTTAACAATTTTTTTGATACTCTTTGAAATTATCCCCATTGCCTACTATGTGCAGCGTTTTCTTTACTAAAAGCTCTATTCTAAATTTCTCAAATTTTAATTTTTACTTTTGTCATCATCTCTTACATAAAAAGTTTTTACTGCATTTTCAGAATTTCAACCAAAAAGTCTTTTATGCACCTGCTCTGCATATGGAATCATAACATTTTCTTAAGCAAGTTGGAACACCTTTTTTGCGATTTTATTCTAAGTAAATTTGGGTCTTAAAGAAAACATAAAATTTGAATTTACATCCAGTTGTGAGATAACGTATTTACAATTATATCAACAGTAAACTAAAGTTGCCATAAGTAACTAAATAAGCAAATATCCCGGAGCTTTCCGTGCAAATTTATGGGTTTTTTTCCGAAAAATGTGCAGTACTTAGGGATTATTCCGAGAAACCCCGTATGAGACACACTACCGACGAACTTAGATACAAAAATCTAGCAATGTCTGTCTGGCTAGCTAGTTGTCTGTCCACCTGGCGATTGTAAAGATAATTTAATAAAATTTTGTGCATATGAATTGTCATAATTCAAAAGGGCGAGACTCGTCATCGTTGCCAAAGGATCTTAAATTTCTCCAGTAAATACTGTAGAGACTATTCGTTGTTCCTTAGTTTTTTTCTTACTATTGATGGTTTCTATCTAAGAGATAACACAGTTTGAATTTACGTTTTTACGTAAAAAACTAGAGGCTCTGTAACTTCACAGCTTCATTTTAATTCTGATATTTTTGAGCCAGCTCCCACACTTAATAAAGTTTTGAACCATAGGTTTTTTTTATATTGTTATAAGGCCATAAAATCAAAAATTAAGTTGTTTTTAAGGATATTGGTGACATCTCATTATGGACATTTCTGTCAGACTTTAAGAAATTAAGTATTCGTTGCACTTAAATCTATATCTATGAACATTTATTAATGTGTGCGTGATAATTAATAATTATCATTAGGTTTAATAAATTCTTTAAAGGGCAAAAACGTTTATTTTTCAAATTAGAAAAGAACATAAAGGTTAATAAACCACATAATGTAAGGCAACACAAATGGGAGAAAAACGATTTAAAAGACTATAGTATTCAATGTACCCAGAACACTAGACGAAGCTTCAAATAACATGAAGAGGAACAAACTCACACACATTTGTATCTATGTCACCTACTAAAAGTTTAACATGACAATGGTTTTTCGTATTTAACCAAAAAGGGAAATGGACAAAAACAAGTCCAATTCAATACCACAAAAACAATGTTCAGTTGTTACAAGATAAGATAATATTGAGGTTAGTCAAGGATATGTGTGTGTGTTTTCTTTTAGTTTCTACTTTTTAATTCGTTTTGCTGTTCAATGCTTGCACACTGAACCAAAAATTGAAGAAAATAGAAGTGGTGCATACACAAAAATTTAAAAATTGTCTCTAATCATCAAATACATAATATCAAGCAAACAATTTGTTGATTTTGCGTCTACTACCAAAATGATTATATTGGTTACTAAAAATTTTAAAAATGAATTTTGCCATTTCAAGCAATGTGTTAATTGATTTAATATAATCAGCTCAGGTTTTGACGATTCCCAACAACAATTCTACAAGTTTAACCCATATCGTCCCAATGTTCGATTTTTCGAACAGTAAATTTTACGCGTTTTTATAAATTTTTTACTTTTTTTAGGTAAGACAAAGAACTAATTTTTTTAAACAATTATATATTGCAAGTGGTTAGCTACAAATATAAAAATTAAAGTTCTTACACACTTCACTCTTCCCTTGTACAACTAGGGGGAAGAAAAAACCTTAATTTTGGAATAATTTTAAAAACTGAAAACTTTGTATAAAATATAAAAAAATGAAAAAAGTAGAAATGTAGTTCCATTGAAAAACGATTAAACTTTTAACAACAGCAAAAACATTTCCGTGTTTTTCAATTGTGTTTTTGTTATTTGACTTTAAAAAGCAGTGTTCGATTTTTCGAACACTGGGCACTATTTAGCACTTTTGTTTTTTCTCTGAAAGGCTAACTGAATCATCGCATATTACCATAATATAAATTTTTCACTTATTTGAATAAACGAAAACATATTTATTTTGTTTTTGCTGATCAATAAAAAGTTTATGCACAACCACCGTTCTGTGAGAAATGTTTTTCGTGCGATTCGAGGAACTTACGGTGCGCATAATGAAACCACTATTGCAAACATCATTCGCAATATTGAGTCCCAGTTTACATTGGTGGATGATAAACGACCGGTTAGACCACATCCAGCACGTAGTGAAGTAAATAAAGCAGCTGTAGCTGAGAGAGTATTCATTGGTCCAAATTTTTCCAAAATTGAGAAAAATTAGAGCACTAAGGGGATGACCACTACTAATGCATTTTATTGGGTTGGAACTAGGAAAAAAGGTTATAGGAAGGAAAGAAGAGGTAGTAGTGCCTGTGAACATTCGACTAGAATTTATTTATGTTGACAGTGAGAGAGAAAACTCCAGCAGGAAGGTTATTCCACATACGAACAGTCCGACCAAAAAACGAATTTTCCCTGTAATGCATTGTACGATTTACCGGCTAATAAATCACAAAAGGATGGGCTCTTGAGGAAAAACGTGTAAAGGTTGCTGTCATTTGCCAAAGAGTAGATAGGAAATATAAATAGTAGAAGAAAGAACGGAGCCCTGCGGCACCCCTGAATGAGTATGGAACTCGTTTGACGAAACTTTATCTATAACAACTCGTATAGTGCGATCTCTGAGAAAACTCGATATAAATCGAGAGAAATTATCACCGACACCAAATGAAACAAGTTTTCACTAGAGTGCACCATGTCAGACTCTGTCAAACGCCTTGGAAATATCTTAAGCAATTCCCTTACTTTCGCCAAAACGGAGCAGCCCCATATTTCCGATAACAGGGACAGTAGGTCTCCAAGAGAGCAACCTGAAAATCAAGCGCATGGTCTCGGTGAGATCTGGTTCAACAAGACGGTGCTACGACCCATACATTTTGGTGAGCACATAATTTCATGATTTGCTATGGTAAATTGCCTACCTAGATCGTGTGACATCACACCGTAGACTATTTTCTCTGTGGATACGTGGGATCTTCAGGAATAAGTCAGCTACGATTGACGCTTTGGAAGCTAACATTACTCGTGTTATTCGCGAGAAACCAGTCGCTATGCTTGCATGAGTAGCCCAAAATTGGACCTTCCGAATGGACCATCTCAGACAAAGTCATGGCCAACATTACCATGATATCATTTACATACAGTTAATGCCATAAATTATTCTTTTAACCGATAATAAAAATTTCAAGTTCACTTTCAAATTTATGTGTTTTATTTTACATTTTAATTTAAACCTCACGATGAATAACCCGATATATCTATTAACCCGGTCCTGTGCGAGTCACATAATCGAGGTTCAACTGTATATTTTTAATTTTAATAAATCCCTTGTTCTTTTTTTCTTTAACTAAATAAAATTAACTAGTTTCAGTTTATAAAAAACTTAGGTTTCCATATTTACAATCTATATGAGCAATAAAACAAAAATGCTTAATAGTGCCCACTGTTCGATTAATCGAACACCATTTTTCTCAAAAACAAAAAATCTAAAAAAAAATTGGACTTCAGATTCGTGTTTTCTAGTCCCAAATTATCTATCAACCACCAAGTTTTATAAAGATACTCGAAAAAAAAATCGCTGGGACGAAATGGGTTAAATTATTTTATTTTAATCGAAAAAATCAATAAAGATTTTTGTAATTTAATTAAAAATTTATTTCAAGCCAACTTAAATGTTAATTAAATCAAATTTATATTATTAGTTTTCTTTTTTTTTAACTGAAATACAATTCAAATTTTAGTTTACTACCAGTTATAACAACAAATATTGCTAGTTGTAAGTATGATTATTAGAAAACAAAATTATGCTTACACCCGAATATATGATAGATGCAACTGAAGTAATATATAATTGGCTCTCATAACAAAAGATTTGATTGTCTTTATTAATATAATTTTTTAACTGGTTGCATAATCAATTTCCCGATTTATTCGATAGAAAATGAAATTATTTCCAATAAACTTAATTTTTTTTGTTAGTATATTTATTAAGTTATTTTTATGTATATATATACATAGTTGATACATTATTATCGTCTTGTTCCAGTGTCTCAAGTAAAACAGAATAATTAACGTGTGGTTTTCACAACACGAACAAGTGATTGAAGCTGTAAATTAATATAAAAATCACTCAAAAACTGAGCGATTATAATGTATTTATAATATAGTTGTTTGACCAATGTACATGAGGAAAAAAAAACCATATGTACAAGGTATATATTAAGATATTACCCAGCTGGCAAAGGATGTTTGTTAGACGATTACCTGAAGAGTAATAATAATTAAAACATCTAAATATATAAATTATTAGTTTTTATACATTTTCGACGCGCTTGTCTTTTAATCATATGAGTCATTTAACAATTACTGAGCTACCTCATTAAGAGCGTTTTTAAAACATGGAAATTCTACTGCCGATACAATTTCATTTAAGCAAACCGACGTTAGGATCTACCAAATAGGATTTTCCAACAGGATGGCTTTGAATTCCTGAGCTTAAGATTTGTTTCGTATAAATTGTATTAAAATTAAACTTAAACTAACTAAAAAAATATCAAAAATATTAAAAATTAAGAGTTTAACTAAAAATCAAAATTAAAAGTTTTGTCATAAAAAGAAAGCTTGATGCTCTTGTTTAGGTGGCTCAGTTATATGACTAACTGAGCTACCTAAATAAGAGCGGCTGGCGTTATTTTTATGTCAAACCTTCTCATTTTCCTACAGTTTATACGAAACAAACTTTTAGAACGCGAATTCAACACCACCAGTCTGGAAAATCTTATTTAACAGATCGCTAGGTCGGTTTGTTTTATTAAAAATGTATTGGCAATAGAATTTCAATGTTTAAAAAAACGCTTGCCGCTTTTGTTTAGGTAGCTCAGTAAGCATTTCATGAATTGTAAGATAACTCCTACATGAGTGTCATACGATTCCTGATGTGCTTTCTGAAAGACTTATTAGATAATCTTTACACAAATCTTAAATGAATCCCTCTACCATTAATACAAGCGTCTCTCGCTGTGTTTTGGAAGTATCTCACAGAGGAATCAGCCTGTGCGAGGACTCTTCTAAGATTAAAATTTCGCTCGTCGATGATCAAAAACGCTCTTTATGAGATTCGCAGTAGATTCTTCCACGATTGAAAATGTATGTATGTATTTATAATTAAAATAATACATACATTTGTACATACATACGTGCATATGTACATACATACTTATTAAAATACGTAAATTACTAACGCCTATTAATTTAGTGTTTGCACATGTTCCGTTTTTGATCGCAAAAATATTTCTTAAATATTAAATTAAAAATTATTTATTATAATAAATGTTTTGACAGAAAATTTAGTAAATAATTGCGACTTTTGGCTTTTTTTGGTTGTGAATTCCAAATAATTTAATTTTTGTTTGTTGTACTCAAATTGAAACTATTTCAACAATCAATAATTAGCTGCAATAAATAAATAAACAATTATATTATAAAATCTATTGACAAAAGCAAATTATTGATTGTAATGACCAATATTCAGTATTGCCCTATATTAAATTCGGTTGTGATTCTAACCATTTGTACTAATTTTTAGAACTAAATTAAATTAGTTATCATAACTAATAAAAGAATTGAAGGAATCATATTTCAGTTAGAACAACGTTTTAATAATCAAGAGAATTAAAATTGCACTGCATTTAATTTGGTTGTGATAGGCAATATTCGTACTAATTTTTAGTATTAAATGAAATTAATTGTCATAACTAGTAAAAGAATTGAAAGGATCATATTTAAGTTATAATAACGTTTTAATATCACAGTGCAACAAAATTCGGGTCATCGCTGCCAGCCTCAAGACTTGCAACGCGAAATGAAAGTAGACTACTAGTAGAGTAAATCTGTGAAAGGGTTTTGAAAACTTAGCTCTGGTTCCCGAAATATGGGCCCCTAAAGTTTTTGAATTTTTAGAAAAGGCGTTTGCTATAAGTCAAAAAAATATACTAAATATACTTCTGACCTAAAAAATAATTTCAGATGTCTTCAGTAGACATAGCTTGTTATACCTTAAGTTGAAAAAATGGCGCCGAAAAACTTTAGTCTTGAAATAGGTTATGCCATATCGGAGAAAGTTTTTTCATCTAATTACGCAAAAGTTGAATATACTTTGTTGTTTTGAACAAAAATCTTACTTATATCAATTGTAATTTGTACAATAAACCAATTACTCTACAAGAATTTCGTTAATTTTATGTTGATTTAAAATTCAACATACGTATCGTTTCGCACATAATTTAAACGTTAGAATTATTGGTAAGTTTTTAATAAAAATGTAAATAATTGTATCAAAAATTATTTAACCTTTGCTCTCATGAAGACACTTTTGTATGTAAACTCATGGTATCTACCTGGGTAGATAATGTCATTATCCATTCAATTTGTATTTACAAACTTTTTTTTATCAAAAACTCTAATATTATAAGAATACTTTGTACAGGAGTTGACACAATGGACAAAATGTTGTCTTAATACTTAACCAAACGAGCAACAAGACGACGCCCTTCGGTGATGTTTTTCTTAATTATTGGACATTTCAGCCAAACAACACACAAATAACAGTTAAAAATTCTCGACGTATGTTATTCTTGAACTCCTTGTGTAGAAATCTTTGAGTATTACAAATAAAATATCGATCGGAAAACCAGACGGTAGTTTGTAAGTTTTTTATCAGGATTGTCTACCACGGTATATATTTATAAGCCCGCAATTACAAAAACACAAAACATATAAAAACTTCCCCAACTTTGCTTTAAAATGTTTTTGTTGTTTATTTCCTAAAACTTTGCCAATATTTGATAACTGAGCCGAAAGTAATTTTTAAGTTGATGAAAACTGTGTAAGAGCGAAGGTTAAATATTTTAGTTTTGTGAAAAAAATATTCCAATTTTGCTTGTTTTTGTTTACATTGAGTAATTTAGAAGCAAAAATCCAATTTTAACCCTTTTACTATCTTAAAATTAATTTAAGAAAAAAAACTATGAACTCTTTATTTTCTATTCACAGCGATAAAACGTGTTATAATAAACACCTTTCAACTTCATCGTTTAAGATCTAGTTGAAAACGACTGGCAACCCCTGTTTAAATATAACTTATTAAACATCTCAGATTATTTAAAAAACCTTTTTAAATTAAACATACTTAACACACCCTTGACCGTAACCCTATAATTTGCAATAAACTTTTGAAAACAGTTAAAGTTAAATTTTTTATAATCTTGTTTTCCCCTTCTTTTTTCTTGTCTTGTATAGCTTTGCAATTTCATTTTACAATTCAACGCACTAAAAACATTTCATTATACCCACTTAATACTGGTGAAGAGGGAATTTTACATTTGTGCTGATGTATGTTACACTTTAAAATATTTCTCCTATGGCTGGTTGTTTATCCATGTAACCTGGTGCGCAAAGTACAAATAAATACGTCCTAACTGTCATAAGGATAGAGCTTATTGAAAATGGTTACAATTGGTCCAAATTTTTGTGCCCATAAACTATTTTATTATACTGGTATTAAATTTTGCACAAAGATATTCGAATGCAGCATTTATCCTATAACCAAATTTTTTAAATCGGTCCATATTTTGCACTAGTACCAATATCAATACCACTTCCGAAAAAACTTCATACACCATAACTTTCTTCTAACTATTGGAATTGATATAAAATTGGGCAACGATAACTTTTTCTGTAAGATTGGTCAAGGTTCCCATATATGGTACACTCTCGATAATTTGTCGGGTTAAGCTAAATATATTTTTTCACACTAGCTTTACTTGTTTTGAACAATAGAAATTCTTTGCAATAAACAAGCAAAAAAAAACATTTTTTTTTGGTTTGTTTCATTTCATAAAAATTTTAAAAGTTATAAAGCTTTATTTACAAAATTTATGGAAATATTACGAAAAATTTTAACGTAGGGTGCATTAATGAGCAAATGCATTGCAAAAACTTATAGTCTTTGTACACCAAAATATAGCTTGGACATTTTTCTGTTTAATTATTTCCTTAAAAGTGAAAAAATCGTAGTTTTTGACAAAGTTAAGACGAAAACTTAAAAAAGGCCAGCAGACACGATCTTTGGCAAAAATTCGACTTGAACGACCTTAAAACAAATTTCAAAAATACTTTACCCCATAAACTTTTAAATAATGCTTGAGCCCCAAAACACACTAATGCACACTTCCCTCATAGTCATAGCGATGAATAATGATTACTGATCGAAATGATTAGTGATTTGATTACATTGTTTTTAAATGTAAGGCACCTTATAAAATTCGATTACATTAAATTTTCTCCGATAACTAATTGTTTACAATGATAATTGATAAAAAAAATAAAAATTTTGAGTTAATACACTATTGTTGAACAAGTGCGATATCTGTCGCATGATAAATATTTGTATTTAAATATTACTTATACGTAACGATGGATTAAACATTATTGGCAGAGCAAGTATTTCGGTAATTAATCTGTTTCAACCAAGGACCGGAAAACGTTTTTTTTTTATGTTTTTTAGAAAAATATTAATCATAGGTGCTCGAAAAATATTTTAAAGTGTACGAAAAACAAAAAAAGAAAAAAATATTTTGTTTGATATTGTTTCTTTAAGTGCAAAATAAAAAAGTTCTCAAAAAAAAAAAAAAAAAAACAAATTTTTAAAACCGAAAATTAAATTTTTTTCTACAAAATAAAAATGTTTTCCATCAGTTAAAAAAAAAAAAAACTAAAAACAAACACAAATAAAAGATATTTATTTTTTCAGTACAATATTATTTTGTACATGAAAAGAAAATAAAAAGAACCGAAAACTTGAAATTGAACATGATAAAGATAAAAATTATGATATAAGTTTTTAAAGATTAGTTTATTATTTTTTGCCATTTAGCGATTTCAAATAAATTTTTGAGTTTGTTTCCAATTTTGCAATTTTTTTTTTTTGCTAATTTTAGCCAGGTTCGCGATAGAAGTGAATTTTTCCTGTAAGTTTCTGATTCTTTACATCTTAAGCATTTATAATAAATAGTAGACTCTGCTATCATGCCGCTGTCAGCAAATTTATGCAAATTTCCCCTAATTTTGCAATTTTTACCAAATTTAATAATTTTTAAACTTTTAATCAATTTTATGTATTGTTTGAAATATTAAAAATTTTCGCGAATTTTCGCTGTTTGTGCCAATTTTTCCTCTTTGAGGCAACCGTCACAAATTTATTAATTTTTTCTATTTTAGCAAACTTTTTCAAATTTTTGCAACGTTTAATTTACCAATAAAATTTGTGTTCCGATGCAGTCGACTTTCATAAAATTCACAATTTAAAGTTCAAAATTGAGTTTTCAATGTAAGTTTCTAAAAACAAAAAAAAAAAAAAATTATTTTTCTTTAAAACGTTTTTTTAAAAACTTGATTGTTTTGAACTTTGTAGCATGTAACGGTCTAAATTTTTCCCTAGTTTTTACGAGCAATAAGTAGCAGTAGCATGCCTCCAACATCCGGCTCCTATCTCGTCGGCTAATGGGTGGATTCGTGGCTACTATGTCCCGATAATAAATTAATTAGAAAAGACCACAGAAAGAAAGAGAAACAAATTTTAATTTGCATGCTTAAATTACTAACAGGGAAAGAAACATGGAACACCTAAATCGAAGTTAGTACATCATATAACCTTCATTATTGTATTTGTTGTGATTGATGTTGACACAACTTTAATAACCCTCCCAACCATGATCATGAAAATCTCTTAAAACCTATCTTTCATGATCCCAAACAAATCAAATTAACTCTACCAGTAGCTTTGCGGAAATCAAAAACCGTTTGATTTAGAAATTCATATTAATAATGATTTATTAAGGGAAAAAAACATTACCACTAACTTAAGTTAGTTAATAATACTAATTTTAGAATCTAAATTAAATTTAACAATTTAATCCAAAAGTTTAAGGTATATAGAAAATGATTTTTCATTTTTAAAAACAAAAAAAAATTAGTCAGAAACCGAAAAAAATAATATTAAGCAAAAATCACAAAAAAAAAAAGCTGAAACAAAAATTTTATTTAGGTATCCAACTCGGCTACCAACAAATAATGAAATAAATGTAAAATTCGTAATAAAACAATAAAAAGAAGTAAAAAAAAATTAATTTAATCAAATCAGGTCATCTGTGGGATTCGATCCCGGATCTCCAAAATTTATAGATTTTTTTTTTTTTTTTTTTTATTAAAAAAAAATAGCATTTTACAAAACAAAATCAGTCGGAAAAAAAACAATTTACATTAAAAACCCGTTTTTTCCATTTTTAAGTTTAATTTATTTAACAAAATAAAAAACATTTCTTTAGTTCAATTTCAACGTTTTTATAAAGGCAATTTGTTTTTATGTAAAATTTTAATAAAAAAAAACCCGCTTAACAGCACTAGCTCAATTGAGGTGAAATAAATTTATTGTGGTAAATAATTCTCATGCAAGTTTACGGCAAATTCATTTTCTGGATTTGTAAATATGTATTTTAGGAATAAAAAGAAGAAGAACTGCAGTTAAATATTTATATAAATAAATGCATTTTCTTTAATAAAAAATCTATTTCTTAACATTTTCGCGACGTATTTGCACTCAAATTCATTAGTTTTTTATTTTCGATACGAAAATTCCATTTGTTTAAAACTTTAATTAGAAACCAAGTTTGTATATGTATTTATCGTTTACCAATTACCTACTTTACATTTTCCTTTTACAGAGTAATGTTATAGCAATTAATGTTATTAACCGAACGAAACAAAGTAAATTTTATTTGAATTTAGTCTTTACTTGGTAATTTTTAACGATAGATACATACATACAAATTTGGATTAGGAAATAGAAAAAAAACAAAATGACTTACATACATGTTAGGGTTCCATCGTTGAAAGATCTTTCAGCCGGAAATTTGCTTGTATTTGTGAGGAAATGTGACATACGGATTTTAGCAGTATTATATGGTGATATTTTCCATTTGAAGTTAAATTGTAATTCTTCTATTTTTTTTTTAAATTTATACTCAAATGAAATTAAATTAAGCAACAAAAAAAATGTTTGTCATTTTGATAATAAAAAAAATTACTTTTGTTTTTATTATTTTTTTGAACACCACTGTAATGTTAACAGCAGAACAACGTATAGCCGTAAATCTCACTAAATTGTTATTAACAAATTATTTACTCAATAAAAATTTACAATTGGATTACTTTATTATTATTTTTACACTTTTTCTTTTGTCACTTCTTTTAGATTATTTTCTTAATATTTCAGTGTTTATTTTTGTGATTTTTGCTTTTACAATATATACATGCTTATTTAGTTCTGACTACACAATTTAGATTTGTTTCACAAGTAATAAAAAAATAAAGATTTTAAATTTAAGAAAAAAATAAAAAAAATATTTTTAAATTAAGGCAAAAAATTTATATTCCCGCATACATTAAGGATTGAGTTTTAGATAACATTTGGAATTGGAAATGGATTTAAACGGGATTTACTTATTTATCTGACACTTGTTTTTCATTTTGTGCAATATTTCACTGTGATATTAGGATTAAGATTATATTTTATTAAATATTTTGGTGATTTTAGTTCGTAAATAGACAAATTTTATTATTTAAGTGTTCCCTTATTTTCTTTTCGCATGGCTGAATTTTTTTACTCTGTGTGTTTGTATGTATATTCTTTTATGTGATTTTAATTATAAGGCTTAAGTTTTTAAAATAAATTCACACTTATTTGGTTGGAAAATAAATCCCTTCACTTTTCACTTTATATTTTACCGCACTTTTTGTCCTATTTCTTTTATATTAGCCTATTCAGGACCATCCAAAGCAAATATTTTTCTCTAGGCTTAACCCCAAAGGCTCTTCCCAAAAACTCCGTATCCTTAGCCAAAATCCTGTCTCTAAGCAGCAAACAGTCGCAACTATAGCAAATTAAAAATGTATTAAATTTTTTTTTTTCCACCAATATCTAACAAACAAATATGTTTTATGAATTAAATAAAAATTAGATTCTTACCAATTTAAAGTGTGCCCCTTAGCCTTGTACGCAACAGAAATATTAAAATTGTCCAAGAAAGAAAAATGGACAGGTTTTGCTACAGTTAGCCCTTTTATACCCCCACGAAATGCCAACATGTTGGAAAAGTGGTGTTAGCATACATACAAACATATATTCAGCATAAAACATAGACCACTAACTTCATACCAAATACCCAGAACTGCATTACCATTGACAAAAATGCATGAACAAAACGCAGAGTGGTATTAACGTACGTAAATGTTAATTCCCATAACAAAAAAATCCCTTTTCCGATTCAACTGTTACAGATTCAAATTAAAATTTGAAAATTAGAAAATATTAAGAAATATCTGCCTGCTACAAGCGCCACTACATTACCCCCCTGCCAAGATCAGATTTGTAGCTGAGAACCAGCAACAAAGTTGATACCGCTTGTAGCATAAATAAGTAATGCTTAGAAAAAAAACTTTTTAGGTGGTATGTAAAATTGCCTATTGCCGAAGGTCCTTAGATTCTCCAGTAGCCATTGTAAAGTGTCTTAAGTTTTATCTATAGTCCCAGTAAATACGTTCCAAAAATTAGACAAAATCAGAGCAGGAAATTTAAAAGCGAGGCAAAAATATAATGGTGCTTTTTATGTTTAAATTGGAAACAAAAAAATTGTATTGCGAAGTCTGTTAAAATTTTGAATAACAACAAATTTTAAAAAAACTAATCAGAATATAAAAAAAATCGATTAGAATTATTCGCCGCAAACAGATATTTTCAAAAGAATATATTTATTCTACTCGAATTACCACACAACTCAAAAAAAATTAAAACTGCCAACACGTCGTACAATAAGTAAATTCCGGCTGAATAAAAAAAATTAAACAAAAAATTTATCCTCCTAACTTCATAAAATAAGTTTTAAATAATAAAATAAACGAAAAATTGGATAGCAAGAATTGTTCGCAAAATATACATATCATTTGATTTCCCAGCATACTGTAGAAGAAATTGTTTTGTAAAATAATGAATTATATAAATACCTGACTTCGATTTAAAATTCCGGAAAATAAAAAAAAGATAACATCTATTGTAAAGTAAGTAGAAAGAACATGAAGATAATAATAAGGTGGGTACTAATTTGATAAGTAAACAAAATAGTCATTTCCGAACCTTAAGAGTAGGTGTTGAATCATTAAAAAAAATCCCTAGCGGTCTGAGTCTAGCCTTAATCCAAACTGCAGCATTTCCTGAAAGGTCTATGATATTAATGATTTAACAAGGTTATATAATTATGCCTGTATGTAAAGCTATGTTGGTTAACAGCTATATGTGAGAAGTCTGTTACATTCCAAACTAACTTATACAGAAATAATACACAAACATGATTTGGAAAGTTAAAGTAAAAAAAAAGAAAATAGATAGGTTTAAAGACAAATAGTAAAGAGCCACACACAAAAACTCGAATAAAATTCAAAAGGTGTTTTCTTTTTATATAATAATTTAATGTGTGGGCCCCACGTTGGGCGCCAAAGATTCTTCTCTATCTATCTGTAGCATGTAACGGTCTAAATTTTTCCCTAGTTTTTACGAGCAATAAGTAGCAGTAGCATGCCTCCAACATCCGGCTCCTATCTCGTCGGCTAATGGGTGGATTCGTGGCTACTATGTCCCGATAATAAATTAATTAGAAAAGACCACAGAAAGAAAGAGAAACAAATTTTAATTTGCATGCTTAAATTACTAACAGGGAAAGAAACATGGAACACCTAAATCGAAGTTAGTACATCATATAACCTTCATTATTGTATTTGTTGTGATTGATGTTGACACAACTTTAATAACCCTCCCAACCATGATCATGAAAATCTCTTAAAACCTATCTTTCATGATCCCAAACAAATCAAATTAACTCTACCAGTAGCTTTGCGGAAATCAAAAACCGTTTGATTTAGAAATTCATATTAATAATGATTTATTAAGGGAAAAAAACATTACCACTAACTTAAGTTAGTTAATAATACTAATTTTAGAATCTAAATTAAATTTAACAATTTAATCCAAAAGTTTAAGGTATATAGAAAATGATTTTTCATTTTTAAAAACAAAAAAAAATTAGTCAGAAACCGAAAAAAATAATATTAAGCAAAAATCACAAAAAAAAAAAGCTGAAACAAAAATTTTATTTAGGTATCCAACTCGGCTACCAACAAATAATGAAATAAATGTAAAATTCGTAATAAAACAATAAAAAGAAGTAAAAAAAAATTAATTTAATCAAATCAGGTCATCTGTGGGATTCGATCCCGGATCTCCAAAATTTATAGATTTTTTTTTTTTTTTTTTTATTAAAAAAAAATAGCATTTTACAAAACAAAATCAGTCGGAAAAAAAACAATTTACATTAAAAACCCGTTTTTTCCATTTTTAAGTTTAATTTATTTAACAAAATAAAAAACATTTCTTTAGTTCAATTTCAACGTTTTTATAAAGGCAATTTGTTTTTATGTAAAATTTTAATAAAAAAAAACCCGCTTAACAGCACTAGCTCAATTGAGGTGAAATAAATTTATTGTGGTAAATAATTCTCATGCAAGTTTACGGCAAATTCATTTTCTGGATTTGTAAATATGTATTTTAGGAATAAAAAGAAGAAGAACTGCAGTTAAATATTTATATAAATAAATGCATTTTCTTTAATAAAAAATCTATTTCTTAACATTTTCGCGACGTATTTGCACTCAAATTCATTAGTTTTTTATTTTCGATACGAAAATTCCATTTGTTTAAAACTTTAATTAGAAACCAAGTTTGTATATGTATTTATCGTTTACCAATTACCTACTTTACATTTTCCTTTTACAGAGTAATGTTATAGCAATTAATGTTATTAACCGAACGAAACAAAGTAAATTTTATTTGAATTTAGTCTTTACTTGGTAATTTTTAACGATAGATACATACATACAAATTTGGATTAGGAAATAGAAAAAAAACAAAATGACTTACATACATGTTAGGGTTCCATCGTTGAAAGATCTTTCAGCCGGAAATTTGCTTGTATTTGTGAGGAAATGTGACATACGGATTTTAGCAGTATTATATGGTGATATTTTCCATTTGAAGTTAAATTGTAATTCTTCTATTTTTTTTTTAAATTTATACTCAAATGAAATTAAATTAAGCAACAAAAAAAATGTTTGTCATTTTGATAATAAAAAAAATTACTTTTGTTTTTATTATTTTTTTGAACACCACTGTAATGTTAACAGCAGAACAACGTATAGCCGTAAATCTCACTAAATTGTTATTAACAAATTATTTACTCAATAAAAATTTACAATTGGATTACTTTATTATTATTTTTACACTTTTTCTTTTGTCACTTCTTTTAGATTATTTTCTTAATATTTCAGTGTTTATTTTTGTGATTTTTGCTTTTACAATATATACATGCTTATTTAGTTCTGACTACACAATTTAGATTTGTTTCACAAGTAATAAAAAAATAAAGATTTTAAATTTAAGAAAAAAATAAAAAAAATATTTTTAAATTAAGGCAAAAAATTTATATTCCCGCATACATTAAGGATTGAGTTTTAGATAACATTTGGAATTGGAAATGGATTTAAACGGGATTTACTTATTTATCTGACACTTGTTTTTCATTTTGTGCAATATTTCACTGTGATATTAGGATTAAGATTATATTTTATTAAATATTTTGGTGATTTTAGTTCGTAAATAGACAAATTTTATTATTTAAGTGTTCCCTTATTTTCTTTTCGCATGGCTGAATTTTTTTACTCTGTGTGTTTGTATGTATATTCTTTTATGTGATTTTAATTATAAGGCTTAAGTTTTTAAAATAAATTCACACTTATTTGGTTGGAAAATAAATCCCTTCACTTTTCACTTTATATTTTACCGCACTTTTTGTCCTATTTCTTTTATATTAGCCTATTCAGGACCATCCAAAGCAAATATTTTTCTCTAGGCTTAACCCCAAAGGCTCTTCCCAAAAACTCCGTATCCTTAGCCAAAATCCTGTCTCTAAGCAGCAAACAGTCGCAACTATAGCAAATTAAAAATGTATTAAATTTTTTTTTTTCCACCAATATCTAACAAACAAATATGTTTTATGAATTAAATAAAAATTAGATTCTTACCAATTTAAAGTGTGCCCCTTAGCCTTGTACGCAACAGAAATATTAAAATTGTCCAAGAAAGAAAAATGGACAGGTTTTGCTACAGTTAGCCCTTTTATACCCCCACGAAATGCCAACATGTTGGAAAAGTGGTGTTAGCATACATACAAACATATATTCAGCATAAAACATAGACCACTAACTTCATACCAAATACCCAGAACTGCATTACCATTGACAAAAATGCATGAACAAAACGCAGAGTGGTATTAACGTACGTAAATGTTAATTCCCATAACAAAAAAATCCCTTTTCCGATTCAACTGTTACAGATTCAAATTAAAATTTGAAAATTAGAAAATATTAAGAAATATCTGCCTGCTACAAGCGCCACTACAACTTTAAATATCAATTCAAACAAAATATATTTATTTTTTTTTGTACGGATGAAAATATTTTTTGAACACCAATGATAAATATTTTTTCATGTACAAAATACATATTGTACTTCAAAAATAAATATTTTTCAAATGAAAAACTTACATTTTAGGCTTTCGTTTCTTAATTTCTGACGCCTAGTTTCAACTACAAAAAATAAATATATCGGTCCTTTGCGAACTTAAAGAAATTATTACATGTTAAACGGTTATGGAACACTTTTGGATATTTTTGTTTTTGATAGTGATTTATTTGATACCCCAGAAATTTCCGTTCTGTTCTGTGTGATTTACATGAAAATGTATGCGTGATAGAAGACGTAGAAGAAAAAAATTAACATATTAAGAATAAAATATTTATTAAAAAAACTTTCAAAAAGGTTTTAATCGAAACCGATGACAATATTGAGACATTATCTCCATGTGAACTAATATTATCTAAGTATTCGCTAGTAACATCGGCTTTATGTTAAACGTATATTTTCAATAAATTCTACCGATTTTTGTGACATTGGAAGATCATTTTAGTTTAACAACTTGAAAAAGCATATAACTTTATTTTGTAATAAGCATTTGTTTAATAAAACAATAGTTATTAGTTTGTGTTTCTTTAGAATAGAATATTTGCAAGCAAGCATATTTTAAAGGTTTTTGTGAGTATTTAATCTTGCCCTGCCCAATAAAAAATGTTCTTGTTTTGCGAAGCGCTAATTGCTCACATTTATGCGCTACACAATATGACATACATAAATGCAGTAAGGTAAGTAAACGAATTTATTATTTACTAATATTATTATTTATAAAAAGATATATTTAAATGTATTTACAATAACATATTCATATGTTTTCTATTATTACAGTATTTAATATCTATATTTGGCATAACATATTTGTTGTGAGCCAGATTGGCAAATTAATAGTATTTTTGATACATATGAAAAAGTTTATGAGATTACAATTGATAAATATTGCCATTAATAAAGATTTGACAAAAAGGATTGAAAAAAGATTACAAATTAAATTCGCTGTTAATTAGTTTTCTATAATTTAAACAGATTTCCTAGTATTCATACAAATTGTAAAAGTGATTACTTCGATTATCTTAAGTTGGGATTTTCCAAAAAATGTAAATCTTAATCCGGTATATATTGGACAGATACCTAAGAAGTGGTAAGTATTTTCCTCTTACCCATTGTTGCACATTGTGCATACGGATGCAGTGTTGTTACTGAAGGGCTTGGCATTTAAGTTAAGCAAACTTTATTATTATCATTATTATTATTATTATTATTATTATTTAGTCGACAGTACAGGTCGTTGTGCTGTGAGTTTGTTGCCCGAACAATATTGTCTTCACGCTCTTTTGCAGTCAGTAGATTCAATATTGCTTTCCAGTTTCTGCTAAGTGGAAGGTTTCAATTCGAATTGGTATTGGTATAAATTGAAGAACTTGTTGAAGATTAGATTTCTCCTTTGCCCAGAGTTCGTTTTTAGCTATTATTGTTTCCGCTAAAATACGTGGTAATCGGTTTAGACCCATGTTCAGAACTTTGTTTATATATGATAAGTGTAGTCTTAGAGTGGATACGTACAAGGGGTCAAGACCTGTTTCAAGGAATAACATGTAGTTGGGTGTAGCTGCTGGTAGATATAACATCTTTTTAATAAAAAAATCTGAATAACTTCTCTACTACGTCATATCATTGATAACCCCATACTTGGGCAGCGTATAACATCATCGATCTTGAAGCGGAATATAATATTTTCAGTTTATTATCTTGAGAAATTTTTGGATGATTTATATATTTAGACCAGGTGGATCTTGTAGAAGGTTTTGAGGCAGCCAATTTAATATTCAGATGTTTGTTCAATGACAAGTTATACGTTATTTCAACGCCCAGATATTTGTAGCTGTTTACGATCTCGATGTTGTTATCTTCAAACTGCCAGTTAAGATTTAACAATATTCTAGTACCAGAACAAAATATAACAATTTCTGATTTATTCATTTTAGCTTTTAAATACCGCGTCGTACATTCATTAAACAGAGCATCAATCATTTGTTGTAACTTAGCTTGGGAATCAGAAAAAACGACAATATTAGCAGCATAAAGAAGTATTTGAACATTTGTATCTGCAACATTTACACCATGTGGAAATTCATCTGCTAAGTCATTGACGTACAGCGAAAATAGTCAGGGGCTTAAAATGCAACCTTGTTTTACTCCAAGCTTGACAGAAAAAGGTTCAGAAAATGTACTTCCGTCCCAAATACGACTTTTGTTGTTTTCATATACGCATTGTATAATTCTTATCATTTTCGATGGCAGCCCCAAACAGGAAAATTTGTAAAACATGGAGTTTCTAGGTATCATGAAAAATCTACGAAAAAAGCAAATGTGTTATTGCCATTCAATTTGTTTAAATTTACAATGTTCACAAGATTGAAGATATTGTCTTCAGTTGAGTAGTTTTTCTTAATCCATCTTGTCCATTCAGTTATCCTATTTAAGGCCGTTACACACTATCCCACAAAGTCTTACGTATTTTTCAAAAATGTTTCTCTGATCTAATTATTCATTGAACATTTTTAAAAAACAATAACAACTTATCATGACAGGGTTGCATTTTCTTAAATTACTAAAGACCTTGTGGGATAGTGTATAACGGGCTTTAGTGTTAAAGACTTTGCACAAAGTGTCGACCAATGAAAGTCCACAGTAATTTGATGGCTGGTTTGCATCTCCCTTTCCCTCCCTCCCTCTTTCTTATTTATTCCGTCTATCTCATACTTCCTTTTCTCTACTTTTCACTTCTTCTTATTCTATCTTATATTTCTTTGAAGGGATTCACAATGGACTGTATTGGTCTCCGAGTGGAGGTGTGCCCATGGGCGCACAACCCTTCTTAACCTAACCTAACCTTGCATCTCCCTTCTTAAAGAGTGGCATTGAAATGGATTGACGAAGACTTAAAAGTATTTTTTCTCGTAAAATTATTTTACAAAAATACCCGATTTGCCAAAATTGTCTCCATGTAAAACAAAATCAATCTACCGCACACATGCACATATTCTGGCTCATACATACCAATTTGACAATTGGGGTTTATGTCTATCCGCAAATGTGTACATTTTGGTATTATTAGAAATAACATGTCAAAGGAAATTAAAAATTAGTATTAAAAAAAATTGTACTCTTGTCATTTGAGGCAATAATGATAATGGATAATGATAATGGACCATTAATCCATTCAACATATAAAATAGACGGATGTAGGGGAAAGTTATAACGTTTTTGAGTCGGCTAACATTAAGTTTTATATTCAGCCTTATTACGGTTGTCGATGTCGTAATCAATTGTGTCGTTTTTTTGTAAAAGATTCAATTGACACACAACCTGATACAAAAAACGACTTAGTGGTTTACGATAACGACAACCGTGATAAGGCTGCATATAAAACTTATCGTTAACCAACTCAAAAACGCTATAACTTTCCCCTAAATCCGTCTATTTTATATGTTGAATGGATTAATAGTCCATTATAAAATCCTCTTATTGCCTCAAATGACACATTGAGGAGTACAACATTTTTTAATACTAATTTTTAATTTCCTTTGACATGTTATTTCTAATAATACCAAAATGTTTAAATCCAATGTACATTAAGATACATTTGCGGACAGACATAAACCCCAATTGTCAAACTGGTATGTATGAGCTAGATAATGTGAATGTGTGCGGTAAATTAATTTTGTTTCATATTGACACAATTTTGACTAATCGGGTATTTTTCTAATACTCTTCCAAATGAGTCTAACTTGTGTAAATGTACCTTGTTTAAATCCATTTATTTTGGTGTGGAATAAATAGATTTTTTTAAAGTGCCTTATGAACATAACAACCTACTAATAATAAATTAAAGTCTATCTATTGTACATCAACTGCTATCCAACTAATACTCTTTCTATTTGCAAGTTAAATAAAAATCATTGCAACTGCTCAACTAAATATTAAAAACGAAATTCAATATTCTGTTGAAAGTGCATCATAAAATGGCATTTTTAGCCGTATTATAAATTGCAAGTTACAAAAGTGTAATGCTCTCATCTACTAAAAAGCACACGAAAAAATTGTATAATAGTAATATGAATTCAATAACTCTAAGAACATATAAATGGAATGCTTGTAAATTACGCATGAGTGCATATGTTTGTGTAGGCATATTGCCCATGTGCAAAAATTGTATTATAAATACAATTTTAATATGTGTGGCTCACTGAAAATTTTCAACTCTATTTAAACCAATTTCTATAAAAAGTTAGTAAAATTTTGAAAAGAAAAACATTATTGAAATGAACTAAAACTTTGGTCTGTAAGCGTCAAAATGTTCTTTATGCTCTTTAAATAAAAAAACGGTAAGTAACGGATGTTTTTAAGCCTGCTGGAGGTTATTAAAGGCAATTAGAGGTAATTTTGCGTAGTAACTAAAGGTAATTATGCGTGAAAGTGACACATTTTTTACCTGCTATATTGTTGTATTTTTCGATTAATTAAGAACAAACTTGTGGGAATTATATTTTAGCATAAAAATGTAATAAAAATATACATATATGTTTTTATGAGAAATCAGAACCATAAAACTATTTTAGTTATCAACAAACTTACGACCTATCTGCGTCTATTTGACACACAGACTCGGTTTTTTTCTTTTTTTTTTGAAAATGGCAATGTCCACAGCAGCGATGCATGTGTCTGAGATGTCTAGAGTGCACAGTGATGGATTCGTGCTAAAAAGAAAGAAATAGCAATATTTCGAAAGTGCATGCGTAAGATTTACTCAGATTATTATTCTAGAGCTAAATTAAAAAAAAAAAAACTGGTTAAAAGTAAATTTCTTGACTTATTTTTACAATTTCAAGTTCTATCGGGCTTAAAAAAACATCCCTTATATTGTTGAATCTATCAAATTGAATCATTCAGGTGCATAGCCTTTTTACATGACATTTCTAGTTTTGCACATCTTACTTTAAGAGGCCACTGGAACTATGCATCGTATTTCAGTCAATAATTGTGCTGAAAACTCTTGTTGAGGTAATCTAGTCCGTTTCATCATATACGTCTTAGCCAGAGAAAGTGCTAGTTGCCGCAAAAACTCTGTTCTCCTGCGATTCCGATCAGCTGGAGCCCATGAAACGTCGATTTCAGAAAATAATATGTACGCATTCAAAGCGGATATATCAAGTATGTTTGCAAATACAATGTTTGGCCATCTATTTGTTTTGCGTTTTGTGCTGTAGGAACCAATCATTTGATCAGCAGTATCAACGCCACCTAAAGAGATGAAGCATTAGAAATTATAGGAGAAGATAACACTAACATACCTTTTGTTGAATTGTAATACGAAACAATCTCTGGTTTTTTCTTCAATCCACTCTCATCAACAGCAGCTGTCTTATGCATTGAACTTATCAATATTGTTGCTTTGTTCTTGTGGCTAATGTATGATACTAATGTCGCAATGTCATTGAATGCAAATGTGGAATGGTACAAAGGAAGTTTTTTGACAGTCAGCAATTTCGGAGGAATGAATGTTTTATTTTTGCGCACTGTTCCCACATATGTAAGTTTTCTTTCCTGAAGTTTTTTTACCAACTCAAAAGTGGAAAAAAAATTGTCGCCTGTTATATTTTGCCCTTTCAAGCCTTCTGTCAAGTCCAATACAACGCGTTGTCCTTGGTTCTTTTCAGGCTGTGCATTTCTAGGCTTACCAAGGTATGGTTGTATTTTCCATACATAGCCTGACTTAGAATCCACTGATAACCAAAATTTCAAACCATATTTTGCTGGTTTTGAAGGCATAAACTGCCGAAAAGAACATCGGCCCCTGAATGCAACCAGTTGCTCATCAATGGTCACATTTTCGTGGCAATTGTAAAACATTGGAAGAAGTTGTTGCCAACGGTCCCACAGTTCACGTATAGGAGCTAATTTATCGCAACTACGCATTTGTCGTCGACTCAAAACATCATCGAAACGGATGGCACTATTCATCATATGAAATGTATCTTCAGACATAATTGATCGGAAAATGGGGCGACCAAATTTTCCATCAAATAAACCATGAACATCTTCATTTTTTCCACTGTCAGTAATAGACTTTATATAAGCCAACTTTTTTGCTAAAATAAAAAATATACTTACCGACATACGCCTGCAAGAATGAGTACTGCTATATATGCGCGCAATGCGTCTTCATCAATATCTTTCCATTTGCCACCAAACTTGACCCTGCCGTACTTATTTGTATTTTCGATTATAATTCTCTCTATTGGAGGCGGAAAAAACAACAAAAAAGCTGACAGCATGTCAGTGCATCTGGACACCGCAAATCGAGTTGGTCCTGGTTGTGTTGAGATAATATTCTCAGCCGTAGCTCCAATAGGCTGCGGTAATGGAGTGGCACTCCAAACCATTTTGTTTTTAGCAATAAAAAACGGATCAACAAAGCTAGCTGCAGCAAAAATGGGTTCCTGTTCAGCATCTGATTCAGAAGAACTTGATTCGCCATTTTCTGAAATATAATCAATTTCAGAATCTGAAATATCTGAGTCACTTTCTGCATGGAGCAGTTCTCGTATTTCATCTTCGCTCAAGTTTGCCATGTCGTAAGTAAAACACCTCTGAACTATTTAAAACAACACACCAACTGAACCAAGCAGTCAAATATGTGTGCTTCTTTACAACAAAAATTTAAAAGGGGAATCCCACAATTGCCTTTTACATATTTAATATATGTTGATTAAAAAAAAAGTGGTTGCCATACTTGTTTTTTACATTTTCTGTTTATATGGACCAAATGGTCCACTAACCTAACATTGGTAAGTTTTTTTTAACCTAACAGCAGGGTTAAAGAGTATGTCATCCAGATGTCTTTCGTCGAGTTGAACAAACTGTTCAAAACGGTGCCTTGGTTTTTCGGAAATTTTCGAATAAAAACGGCCCAATTATCTCATGCGTGGATAAGGTACACCAAACAGTTACCCTGGGGCAATGCAATCGGCAGTTACACTAGGTCCATCACGTATTCGGAGAATACCGAACTTTGAAAAAAATTGTCGACGAGCAATTACGTAAGAATCATTACTCTTAAAAAAGTCTCCACAGCAAACGCGCGATGCTCACTCGACCACTGCTACATCGTGACTAAAAAATCCGCACAATCGATAATTCCAACGGCACCATCTCCCACCACACCGTTTATTACTTTTGGAAATAACACTACGTGACAAAATTTCAAAAAAGTCGTCGGCAAATTTATATTTTTAAATACGATTACACTACGTGACAGTTTTTTGACCAAATTAGTTTGACATCTAATCTTTATGTAAAATTTTCCACTGAATCCGAATATGAAGTCAGAATTGTCTTAAGTATAACAGTTTTGGAGATATTCCATAATAACCGCTATTTTTGTTTTTAAAAAGATGATGTGACTGAAATGCAAGTATCTTAAACAATTTTAAACGGATTATGTGATGGTTATTTTAGAAATTTTATAACATTTTACTAAAAAGAAAGAAATATATAATTCGCTTTAATCTTTTGAAGATCTTTGCATTTCAGTTATATCATCTTTTTTAAAAAACACAAATTAAGGTTATTTTGGAATATCTCAAAAACTCTTCTACTTTTGACAATTCTGACTTCTTATTCGGATTCAGTGGAAAATTCTACATAAAGATTAGATGTCAAATTAGTTTGGGCAAAAAACTGTCACGTAGTGTAATCGTATTTAAAAATATAAATTTGCCACTATATACTCTGTATATGTAAAGTATAGATAACAAAAAAAATAAATAATACAATTTCATTAATTAGACATACATATATAATAGGGTGTAGTTTGCCAAAGAAACCATGGGTCCAAAGTGAACTTCAATCCCCCGGATTTTTCAAAATATTCAAGAACATAGGCAAAGAAATTTGTATTTACTCTTGTCAAACCTGTATGATGCGGTTTTTAGGATTGAGAAATCAATTTATTTTTGATTGTCGCCAGAGCGTGATTTCGTACACTTTTTAGATTTTATCGACTTTATTTTTGGTAGAAAATTGGCTAAATTGTTGTAAAAAGGGACGAATATTTCTCAAAATACAATCATAAATTTTAAACGAAAATAAAAATTTTAAGCGTTCTTCAAATATGTGCATAATAGCATCTTCGTATTGCGATTCCAAATTTATTTTATTTCATTTTATAAGCTGGAGTAGAAAGTCCGAATACAATCAAATTTTATTAAGCGCTTGTAAAATCTCCTTCAAAATCATTCGGAGTAAAATATTAATGGGGTGGTGTTGACAAATATTTAAAAATGTTATGAGTACGTTCCAAAATAGTCTTTAAGTGAGAGGAAGTCGTCTCTTCTATTGGAACTTTTGCAGAAGCGGTTTCCTATATCTCTTAAAAACTTGTCAATATCGTCAGAAAATACACACTTTTATGCTGCCGCTGATACTGAATTTAGAATGTGGCATATTTAATCGTCAAATGAACAGGTACAAAAACCGTTTCACATTAGCGGAGTTTTAGTTTTGAATTGTACCAACAAAAGTACAATTATACAAACTTTATCAACCGTGCTTGGTTCCTATAGCGTATGATTGATATACATAAATATTAATGTATTTTATGACATAAAATTTGCATGCTGAAATTTTCATTGTCATATTTTTTTATATTCTGTTTCAGACTATATGCAACATAGCCCCGCAACAATATTTGTTTTTTCTTTTGTATTTATACAAAATGTGTATCAATATTTCGCAATGTGTAAAATTGTATCAAACATAAAGGGTGGTTAAATTTCAAGGGCCGATGTTGATTTTGAATAAAACACAAACTATTTAGGAAATTATTGTAATTTTATTTTATTATGATATATTGGTATTACTCAATTATGTATGGAACAAAAAAGCGGCCAAATGGGCGCCGCGACCACGGCGGCACACCTCCATCCGATGGTCCAAATTTTCGATGACCCTGAGGCATAATGGAGGTTCTATGCCGTTAATGTGCCGAATTATCTCATCATTTAGCTCTTGAATTGTTGCTGGCTTATCGACGTACTCCTTTTCTTTCAAATAACCCCAAAGAAAAAAGTCCACCGGTGTCAAATCACATGATCTTGGCGGCCAATTGACATCGCCATTACGTGAGATAACACGGCCATTGAATTTGTTGCGCAAAAGAGCCATTGTTTCGTTAGCTGTGTGGCAAGTGGCACCGTCCTGCTGAAACCACATATTGTCCACATCCATATCTTCCAATTCGGGCCATAAAAAGTTCGTTATCATCTCACGATAGCGAACACCATTCACAGTAACTGCCTGACCGGCCTCATTTTGGAAAAAATACGGCCCGATGATGCCACCAGCCGCATAAACCGGATTATTATTCGCCCAAATGCGGAAATTCTGCTTATCGACAAATCCACTGAGGTGAAAATGTGCCTCATCACTGAAGATGATTTTCTTCGAAATTTATCATCCATTTTCATAATAAGTCTGGATAACTTTAACACGTTGTTGGATTATGTATCTCTCCATGGTTCAAATTGAGTAAGTCTGAAATAGAGAAATGTCAAATAAATTTCGGGAAAAAACTTGGCGTTTAGGTGTGGTTCACATTCAACATCGGCCCTTACAATTTAACCACCCTTTATCTAACAAATTTTAGTTTACTTTTTTATTTTGCTCCTAAAATTACATTTTATTATTTGTTTCCAAAAATTGTAATAAATAAGAACAACAAATACTTTCTTATTTTTTTCTATTATAGCGGCATTAAAGAGTCATACATCCAGTTGTCAAAAATAAGATGAAAATTAATCTTGAGCGTTAAAAACAAAACAAACAATCGGCTAAAGCTTTGGCAGATCTCTGGTCAAGAGATAAATGGGAAATAAGTCTTTAGTGGGTAAAAACAGCAACAGCGAATTTAAATTTATTTTGTTATTTATTAAAGGAAACCGTTTTTGACTTTGAAGGGCAATGAAATAAGGCAAATAAACTCTAATAAAAATTAACCAAATGAAAAAAGCAACAAAATAATAAAAAGAAAAAATATTAAATAAAAGAAAATTTACGAACAAAAGTAATAAATAATCTCAAGGACTTCTTTACTTCTTTGCGTACATTAACATAGTAATCCAAGGGAAAAATAAGTGTCTTAGAAATTTATCGAATAAATTGGCAGGATATTTTGTATCTCCATTTATATTTAAAATTTTTTCTATATCAAACTTGACAAGATGATGAAAAATAAATCAGATAATCAATTCGGATTATGGGCGGATAGTTGTGAAGGTCAATTTTGAAATTGTTTATTTTTTTAAGCGTTCACAGTGTTTAAAACAAAGACAATTGTGAATAATAAGATAATTTAATTTTTTAAATGTTATATATCTGATTTTTTTGGAAGATTTATTTCAGATTTTACAGTCTTGTCTTGCATAACTTGTATTTCAAATACCTGTGAAATTTTACTCTTAACATATTTAAGATTATTTGCCTAATCACCATATTATAATATTAATATAGGTTTAAGCCATATGTTACTTTTCTTTTTGTAAATTCAAACACACACCGTAGCCTCACCCATTACTCTCAGTTGAATGAAACATACATCTATTTTCTATGATGTAAAATTTATATTAAGAAAAAGGAATTAGAATGTCTGCAATACTTTTGTAATATTTTTCTTTTTTTTCTCATTTCATTTTTAATAATAAATTTATGCACAAAAAATTGGCTATTCATTACAAAATATTTCCCAAAATTATTTGCGTATTTGTGTGTATCTAGACAGTGTTACCAAGTAATTTATTTTCTCCCAAAAAAGTTCAAAAAATTAGACGTATGTTGAAAAAAATCCCCCTTGATGTAACAGTTTAGATAATAATTGCATTACAATTAGATTAACTTGCGTCAGTTTTAATTTACGAACATACTAATATCATTGTCTAAATAAAGCAAAAATCGCCAAATTTTTATAATGCTCTGCTCTTCGTTAAAAAACAGAGCAACTGTAACATAGCGTCTTCAACTGACAATTTTTTGTCATACCAAACGTCAAAGTCTATATAAAAAAAACTCGACAATTTTTGTCAGCTTTTTTTTAGTATGAAGTTTGACGTTTGGTATGACAAAAAATTGTCAGGTAAAGACGCTATGTAATGATACTGTAGACAAACATTATAATATAATGTTCTACCTATAATGTTTCTTTTTTTACATTGATAAAGAAATGAGCAAACAAAAATTTTTAGCAACGACCGCACCACGAGCAGCTTGTGTGTGTATTGTGTATATGTTTGGTTTGTGTTAAATTATTTTGCTGGCTTTTTGTTTTTTTTTTCGTACACACAAAAAAAAAATATTGTGATGCCAAATAATTTGAGCATTTGACGATAATGCTGTTGGGGTAAACAAAAACTTGTTGGCGTAATTGAAAACCTTTTGGCGCAAGAAAGTTTTCTTTTACCATTTTCACCTCGTTTTCAGATATTTTATTTACGTTTCCACTGCCATAATTGTAATGTTTCGGTGCTATCGTTTATTGGCTGCTAGACGAGCAACTTGCCGTGTTCGCAAAATATTCGTCTAATGCTACGCGCATTTCTTTCATCGATCTAAATCTAACTGTAGCAATCGCCACCTGGCACTCACGATGTTTCAGGCCATCACGAGTGTATTTTACAATTGAAGACTCACCGAAGCCATAGCGTCGACCTAAAGCACTCATTCTAAAGAAATATTCGTTCACGGCCTCATCAGGTTTTCGTGTTGCTTTTGTTATTAAAGAATGTATGTCAGCTTCATCCGGTAGAGTACCATTAAAGTTGATAATTGAAGAAAAATTCCCCAATAAAAAATATAATACATGCCATATAGCTCGTTCTTATGCACCCTGCACAAATGCATGCTTATATAAATCTCAACAAAATTTTTTTATTAAGTTCTATAAGAACAAAACTTAAGTTTTTTTTCCACTGTAACTTTTTTTATATGTAAGTAGTACTGAATCCAATTGTAAGCTTTCAATAAAGATTTTGTGAAAATGTTGTGCAAAAAACATGTCTAATATCACAACATTAGGATTTAAAATTCTACTAATTTTTTTTATTCGCAATTTTTTTAAATAGTTTTCTTTAATATATTTTTCAACAGTTTTTAGATTCTTTTCTTCATCATTATGTTTATGTTCTGCCAACATTGAATTGACTGAGCAATTATTTGAATTCTCATTTACGCTTGAAATGAAGCACAAAATATCACTAATAGTATATTCAGATAATCTAAAACTTTTTCCCATTTCCTTTTTATTATTATTTGTGCTCATGCCCTCCTCCTCCACAATTTTGTTAATATGAGTCGTAGAAAAAAGAAAAAGGGAAAAAGTTTTGGCAAAATTCTATTAAGTTCTTGTGAAGTGAGATTGTATCAGCCGTCGTTAAGGTGTATGTATATGTATTACTTTATGTGGTTTATTTGCTAAATTTGTAAGAAATTTATTATAATCAATCGAATATTCGTACATGTTAAGATAAAAACTTTGAAAAAGCAAACAAAAAGCATTAATTTCCGAATTTGTTTTTATTTAATTAAGATCGTTTTTCTGATATTGTTCACTAATTAAATTGTGTACGAATAATTGAATTTAAGAATAAAATTTGCAAGGGAAAATAATTACTGGGCAACTCATACAGTTTTTTAATTAAATCATAATCGATTCTGGATAAGTTTTGTTGCTAATAAAACGGAAGGACATCGTAAGATTAATTTGAGAAGTAAACCTCGGTTTACTTAAAAGCCTTTTCACACTTGTCAACATTTAACATCTACCATCAATTTGCGAAGGTTTTAACATTTTCCTAAAATAAATGCATAACAAAAAATCAAAATTGTTCAACATCTTTACAAGATGACTTAATCTTATTTTCCTCACTTTAACATCTTTCGATTTTCGAATTGGCATCACTAGAAAAGTGGAAACAAATTCTATTATTATTGTGGCAGCACTGGCGAAATGGCATTTTATTTGAAAGCAGCGTTACTATTTGTCCACTTTTTATTTATTTGTAAATATAATATAAATTCCAAATACATTTTGGTATTTTCTTTTAAAATTGTTTAAAAATAATTTCAAAAGATTTTGTTATTCGTGCTTAATTCCCAGTTTTTATTATTGATAAAAACACTTGAAATTTATTGTTGATGGGATAAGCTATTCCTATGCGCATTTCACTGGTTGCTTAGGCCAGATCATCAGGAAACTTCATCCATAAAGATTTTGGAAAAACTAAAGATATTAAACCAAATAAAACTGTTAAGCGTATGAGACTTAAAGCAACAGTTCTACTTGTAACAATATCAAAGTTTAAACAAAACACATCAACAATAAACAGTGGGTTTATCTCATCTTACATTCCCCACTACAATTAGTTGAAATTCTCTCAACATTAACTGTAGTTGTAAGTAGGTTAAGAAAAACAAAATAAAAACAAACAACAACTTACAAAAGATGTTGTCAATTAAGTGTTTTTTAGACCGTGCACTTGTCTGTTTATTATCAAAAAGTAATTTCAATTTTTGGGAATACAAAATTTTAATTTCAAAAGATTTTGTTATTCGTGCTTAATTCCCAGTTTTTATTATTGATAAAAACACTTGAAATTTATTGTTGATGGGATAAGCTATTCCTATGCGCATTTCACTGGTTGCTTAGGCCAGATCATCAGGAAACTTCATCCATAAAGATTTTGGAAAAACTAAAGATATTAAACCAAATAAAACTGTTAAGCGTATGAGACTTAAAGCAACAGTTCTACTTGTAACAATATCAAAGTTTAAACAAAACACATCAACAATAAACAGTGGGTTTATCTCATCTTACATTCCCCACTACAATTAGTTGAAATTCTCTCAACATTAACTGTAGTTGTAAGTAGGTTAAGAAAAACAAAATAAAAACAAACAACAACTTACAAAAGATGTTGTCAATTAAGTGTTTTTTAGACCGTGCACTTGTCTGTTTATTATCAAAAAGTAATTTCAATTTTTGGGAATACAAAATTTTAATTTCAAAAGATTTTGTTATTCGTGCTTAATTCCCAGTTTTTATTATTGATAAAAACACTTGAAATTTATTGTTGATGGGATAAGCTATTCCTATGCGCATTTCACTGGTTGCTTAGGCCAGATCATCAGGAAACTTCATCCATAAAGATTTTGGAAAAACTAAAGATATTAAACCAAATAAAACTGTTAAGCGTATGAGACTTAAAGCAACAGTTCTACTTGTAACAATATCAAAGTTTAAACAAAACACATCAACAATAAACAGTGGGTTTATCTCATCTTACATTCCCCACTACAATTAGTTGAAATTCTCTCAACATTAACTGTAGTTGTAAGTAGGTTAAGAAAAACAAAATAAAAACAAACAACAACTTACAAAAGATGTTGTCAATTAAGTGTTTTTTAGACCGTGCACTTGTCTGTTTATTATCAAAAAGTAATTTCAATTTTTGGGAATACAAAATTTTAATTTCAAAAGATTTTGTTATTCGTGCTTAATTCCCAGTTTTTATTATTGATAAAAACACTTGAAATTTATTGTTGATGGGATAAGCTATTCCTATGCGCATTTCACTGGTTGCTTAGGCCAGATCATCAGGAAACTTCATCCATAAAGATTTTGGAAAAACTAAAGATATTAAACCAAATAAAACTGTTAAGCGTATGAGACTTAAAGCAACAGTTCTACTTGTAACAATATCAAAGTTTAAACAAAACACATCAACAATAAACAGTGGGTTTATCTCATCTTACATTCCCCACTACAATTAGTTGAAATTCTCTCAACATTAACTGTAGTTGTAAGTAGGTTAAGAAAAACAAAATAAAAACAAACAACAACTTACAAAAGATGTTGTCAATTAAGTGTTTTTTAGACCGTGCACTTGTCTGTTTATTATCAAAAAGTAATTTCAATTTTTGGGAATACAAAATTTTAATTTCAAAAGATTTTGTTATTCGTGCTTAATTCCCAGTTTTTATTATTGATAAAAACACTTGAAATTTATTGTTGATGGGATAAGCTATTCCTATGCGCATTTCACTGGTTGCTTAGGGGAATGTAAGATGAGATAAACCCACTGTTTATTGTTGATGTGTTTTGTTTAAACTTTGATATTGTTACAAGTAGAACTGTTGCTTTAAGTCTCATACGCTTAACAGTTTTATTTGGTTTAATATCTTTAGTTTTTCCAAAATCTTTATGGATGAAGTTTCCTGATGATCTGGCCTAAGCAACCAGTGAAATGCGCATAGGAATAGCTTATCCCATCAACAATAAATTTCAAGTGTTTTTATCAATAATAAAAACTGGGAATTAAGCACGAATAACAAAATCTTTTGAAATTAAAATTTTGTATTCCCAAAAATTGAAATTACTTTTTGATAATAAACAGACAAGTGCACGGTCTAAAAAACACTTAATTGACAACATCTTTTGTAAGTTGTTGTTTGTTTTTATTTTGTTTTTCTTAACCTACTTACAACTACAGTTAATGTTGAGAGAATTTCAACTAATTGTAGTGGGGAATGTAAGATGAGATAAACCCACTGTTTATTGTTGATGTGTTTTGTTTAAACTTTGATATTGTTACAAGTAGAACTGTTGCTTTAAGTCTCATACGCTTAACAGTTTTATTTGGTTTAATATCTTTAGTTTTTCCAAAATCTTTATGGATGAAGTTTCCTGATGATCTGGCCTAAGCAACCAGTGAAATGCGCATAGGAATAGCTTATCCCATCAACAATAAATTTCAAGTGTTTTTATCAATAATAAAAACTGGGAATTAAGCACGAATAACAAAATCTTTTGAAATTAAAATTTTGTATTCCCAAAAATTGAAATTACTTTTTGATAATAAACAGACAAGTGCACGGTCTAAAAAACACTTAATTGACAACATCTTTTGTAAGTTGTTGTTTGTTTTTATTTTGTTTTTCTTAACCTACTTACAACTACAGTTAATGTTGAGAGAATTTCAACTAATTGTAGTGGGGAATGTAAGATGAGATAAACCCACTGTTTATTGTTGATGTGTTTTGTTTAAACTTTGATATTGTTACAAGTAGAACTGTTGCTTTAAGTCTCATACGCTTAACAGTTTTATTTGGTTTAATATCTTTAGTTTTTCCAAAATCTTTATGGATGAAGTTTCCTGATGATCTGGCCTAAGCAACCAGTGAAATGCGCATAGGAATAGCTTATCCCATCAACAATAAATTTCAAGTGTTTTTATCAATAATAAAAACTGGGAATTAAGCACGAATAACAAAATCTTTTGAAATTAAAATTTTGTATTCCCAAAAATTGAAATTACTTTTTGATAATAAACAGACAAGTGCACGGTCTAAAAAACACTTAATTGACAACATCTTTTGTAAGTTGTTGTTTGTTTTTATTTTGTTTTTCTTAACCTACTTACAACTACAGTTAATGTTGAGAGAATTTCAACTAATTGTAGTGGGGAATGTAAGATGAGATAAACCCACTGTTTATTGTTGATGTGTTTTGTTTAAACTTTGATATTGTTACAAGTAGAACTGTTGCTTTAAGTCTCATACGCTTAACAGTTTTATTTGGTTTAATATCTTTAGTTTTTCCAAAATCTTTATGGATGAAGTTTCCTGATGATCTGGCCTAAGCAACCAGTGAAATGCGCATAGGAATAGCTTATCCCATCAACAATAAATTTCAAGTGTTTTTATCAATAATAAAAACTGGGAATTAAGCACGAATAACAAAATCTTTTGAAATTAAAATTTTGTATTCCCAAAAATTGAAATTACTTTTTGATAATAAACAGACAAGTGCACGGTCTAAAAAACACTTAATTGACAACATCTTTTGTAAGTTGTTGTTTGTTTTTATTTTGTTTTTCTTAACCTACTTACAACTACAGTTAATGTTGAGAGAATTTCAACTAATTGTAGTGGGGAATGTAAGATGAGATAAACCCACTGTTTATTGTTGATGTGTTTTGTTTAAACTTTGATATTGTTACAAGTAGAACTGTTGCTTTAAGTCTCATACGCTTAACAGTTTTATTTGGTTTAATATCTTTAGTTTTTCCAAAATCTTTATGGATGAAGTTTCCTGATGATCTGGCCTAAGCAACCAGTGAAATGCGCATAGGAATAGCTTATCCCATCAACAATAAATTTCAAGTGTTTTTATCAATAATAAAAACTGGGAATTAAGCACGAATAACAAAATCTTTTGAAATTAAAATTTTGTATTCCCAAAAATTGAAATTACTTTTTGATAATTGTTTAAAAATGTTAAATTTTTTTTCAGAAATGTTGCAATTTGTTGTTGATATTTTAAGTGTGAACGCATGATACACATTTTCAACATCTTCTATGCGTTCCTATTAAATGTATGCAAGTGTACAAAAGGTATAAAGGTGGGTATAGAACCAATTATGTTTTGTAATACACACATTAGTATGTACACAAAATACCCTCTCTACATAAAGTGGTGTGGCTTTAACAAGTGCCTGTTTACGGTACTCGTTCTCGTTATGCTGAATTTTATAATTTTACACCGACGGAAAATGTCCGATTAAGAATTAAAGTTCTTTGACTTTAATATCTCCAGTGTGCACTGTAGACTTAATGAATGGATTTTCAGTAAAGTTGCTGAAAATACCTTATATTTCAGATGTAAAGAACACATAATTTAGTATACGGATATGCTGCATTAACAGGCCAAAAGGGTGATAGTTTTACGTGAACGACAAAGAAATACTTGAACGTAGCATGCTGTGGTCTACGTGTCTAAATCATTAAAGGCCTCTTTAGCCTACCGTTCCCATACGTTACCTGGTAAAAAATTGTCATTACATTTGTCATTATTCTGAAAACTTCAATAAGTACTTACTAGTAATGACTTCAGCTAGTTATTTCTTCTATTATGTTCACTACTGGATACTACCAGACTACCATCCAGCCAGATGGGCAAACATCGTATGATCGACTTAGAAGTCGATTCTGATAAGCCTTCTCCCGAATTAGAGTTTCTGTCCCCATTAACCATCATAATAGTTTGGTTTTTAGATTTAATTGTGTTCAACAGTTGCAGCATTAATAATTTAACCAAATTTTATTAGAATAGGTCCTTATTTGACCTTAGCTCTCATACAAATACCACACTCACAATATTATTACAGTAACGGACTGTAGTTTATTTAAGAAATATTCCGTTGTCATTTTTAAATAAATAAACATTTAAAATTCCAAGCAAATTTATTTTTAACTGATTCTAACAGTTATTCAAAAAACTAAGTGCATATTAATACGGATTTTCAGTTGCAGTTAATATTGTCCGTTGATTGAGTTAAATTCTTCTTTATGTTAAAGTAAATAAAAATGTAATTTAAAGCAACGAAAAGTTCATTTAATTTTTACTGTCAAAAATTCAACCGCGAATTCCGTAAAAACAAATCAGTATTCAGTTATCTTATATAAATTAATTGTCAAAAAATTAACTACATATTCCGTAAAAACAAATAAATATGCAGTTATTTTATAAAATTTTACTGTCAAAAATTCAACACCATATTCAGTAAAAACAATTAAATATTCAGTTATTTTATATAATTTTACTACCAAAAATTAATTTTTACTTATCTATAAAAAATGAATTGCTTGTTTTGTGTAAGCAATTCCCATTTTCTATTTGTTAAAATAATTTAGTTAAATACATCAAATTTTAAAAGTAAAATAATTGCGAAGCCATATCGGTCATGCTGCTGGTGTCTTATAATTGAGAGTTCTTCTGTAAACAACGTGGTCAGTACAACAAAAGTAAAACAAACATGTGTAACTGGGTAAGTAAATAAAAATATTCTCCCTCTCTCGCTTATAAGAAAAACAAGCGGACAGGTGTCTGTCTGGTATTTTTTTAGAAATTCGGCTCTTTTGTGGAGTAAACGAAAACTTAATAAAATAACTGAATATTTAATTGTTGTTACTGAATATGGGGTCAATTTTTTGACAGTAAAATTTTAATGAATAACTGAATATTTAATCGTTTTTACTGAATATGGTGTTTAATTTTTGACAGTAAAATTTTACAAAATAACTGAATATTTATTTGATTTTACGGAATATGGTGTTGAATTTTTGACACTAAAAATTAAATGAACTTTTTGTTAAAAATAAATGAAAAATAGGTAGACCGGTTTTTAACTGAAATTTCATTTATTTTATATTACAATTTCAGTTAATTTTACGCACAGAATATTGTGAGTGCACTTAATGATATTTGCGGTTGGTAGTTATATAAAATTTGGCAACGATTAATTTTATAATACGACAAAATTTTTTACTGGTTGGTTCAGAACTGACCACATCTTTAAAACTGCTTTTTGATGAACAAATCTCATATTAATGTACCTAGAACTCTTACTGCCTGTTCATCTATTTACCAACGAAGACTTCGATCGCTTAACACAAAACAATATTTTATAACTTGCGATCGAAGAAATAGATGAACAGGCAGTTAGCCCATGGATCCCATATTGGGATCACTTGAAAATTTGTCTTACATGTTTCTCGTGGCTTCTAAATTCTTTGATACCAACAAAACCAAGCAGAAGTGGATACATTTTTTTAAAAAAGAAAAATATGCTATATTTTTTTACATTCTTTTTACATAAATAGGTTCTGATGCTGAAACGTGAAGAGCTATTACTCCTTTATTGTGGTTAATGTTAATTTTAATTAAACATTCCCTGATGATGATATTCAAAGAATATCGAAATATCGGAAACAAA
Source organism: Pollenia griseotomentosa (assembly GCA_963931875.1). Classification (NCBI taxonomy): domain Eukaryota; kingdom Metazoa; phylum Arthropoda; class Insecta; order Diptera; family Polleniidae; genus Pollenia; species Pollenia griseotomentosa. Next base: position 124,246,803 of record OZ007563.1, read on the forward strand.
TAAAGAAAAATTTTACATACAACGGACCTCGAGCTTAATCATTTTAACTAAATAATAAATTAATAAACTTAAAACTTATTAAGAGTTCATGCATTAAAATCAAATGCATTTGAAAAAGTGGTGTATTTAAATGGTCTCATATTAATTCTGGAATTTTTTTAAATCATATAACTTTTCTATTCTAACTTAATACTACTAATAAAAGTTCTAACTGTAATTAAGTTTGGCTAACAATAAAAAGTATTGCATTAATTGCAGAATTGTCTACCAGGATGAAAAAATAATATGTTGATAATCATCGTTTTTTATGGTTTATTATTATTAAAAGTCTATGTTTTTATAAAAGAATGGTTTCATAGCATATCTCAGCTGTTTTACTTGAGTAAATTGGGCTGGAAACTGGAAAATTTTATACTTTTTTATATTTTCTACTTCTAAAGACATTTTTATATACATGCAAAAATATGTTATGTTTACACTCTTGCTTCATAATCTCTACATTACAATCAATTGTAATAAGAGCATTAAGTTTTTTTGTTAAGGAAATTTGAAGATATTTATGGGAAAATGCATGGAAATAATAAAAAAAAACATATTGGTACATAAGCCAATTAAACAAAAACCAAGAGAGATATTTTATTTTGTAAATACTGGATGGAGACCTACATTAATACACTTTTAAAATAAATTTATCTCTTTTGAATATTATGTTGCATTACAAAGATTTTTTCATTTCACTACTGTCAGCCAAAGTTGACTTCTATTTTGCGTACGTTCGTGACCACATGTTTATAACAATCATTATGAAAATCGATGAAATCTATATTTTACACTTAACATAGAGCTCCCAAATGCTATCGAATCGCAAAAAAAAATGCTAAGAAAAGATTTGTTTTCTATATTATTTGTACATCGTACGTACAACGTACGTTCTTGACCCCAGGAAATACCCATATGCAAGTGTAAGGAAATTAAAAAAATGTATTAGTGTAAATACATAAATAAATAAACCCTTTTAAAGCGGAAATAATTCTAACAAATTTTTACAGGCATTCGCAAATTTTTTCTCTTTTCCTGTGTGCAAATGGCTTAAGAATAAATTAAAATTGATGTAAAAAGTTAACAGTCAAATAATATCATATTTAATTTCTGCATAACGCATATGTAACAAAAACATCTTAAATCAGCTCTTGAAACTATTTAATTTTATACCATACTAAATTTAGGAGGAAATTAAGTAGCGAATTTACATTCGTTTGCAATAACTTTTACTCCCTAGTTGCTAATTTTTGACAGAGCACATTAAAAACTTGTAACCGAACGTCTTCTACTTGACAACTATACATAGTATAGATAGATGAATGCCAAAATGTTTAGTTTTTTGACAACAAAAATTTCTATTTTGCTAACAAATGTGCTTAAATTGACAACACAATGTTTATAATATACTACGTACTTGAATTTTTTTTTTATTATACTATTTTTTGTCATTATTTATTTATTTATTTATCACAACAAGAACAAGTCTTATAGTTACACTACAGGATTATATTGGCTTTAAAGTATTGCCATATAAATTATTTTAATAGTTAACACTAAACATTAAATTAAAAAAAATACATATTATAAAAGTAATATTACAAGTTATATTAAACATAAAAAATTTAACACAATATATAAAAAAATAAACAAAAAGTACAGATATAATAGCATTTAATAAATTTATCACGAATATTTATTTTAAGCTAAGCGAAACTTTTAAATAAAAATTCCCTTAAAGGAGTTGCGTTGCTATTTGTTTGTTGATTTGGGGGATGGAATAACGAGTTTGTGTGTTGGTCTTTATACCGCCAGACTTATAATATTATTATTTTCGGATTAAGGTTTGAGTCACCAATCAAAACTTAGTTGCTTAAAATTTAGCACATTTGCGTAGATTTACCTAAAAATAGAGTATATTTAAATTAGAAGCAATTTTTTTATAATATTCCAAGGCAATATAAAATGTTAAACAAGTAAGAAAGTATAGCTGGTCAAGCCCGACCATATGATACCCTACACCACGCTTATAAACTTCACTAAAATCGGTTTGAAAGTTTGTGAGAGGCAGAAATTGCCCCCTACCTCTCCTTGTGGTCCTATTTTTTTTAAAGCTGTATAGCTTATGTGTTCATAAAGATATGGGTCTATCTATGTTTTAAATTTCGTTTAAATCGGTTTGATAGTTTCTGAGAGGAAGAAATTTCCCCCTTTTTTCACTCGTGGTCCTACGATTCGGCCCATTTTCAATAGGCTTGGTGCCTGTGCCAAGAAGAACTTATGTCCCAATTTTTATCAAATTTTCTCCAAAATTGCGACTTGTACTTTGCGCAAAAGGTTACATGGACAGCCAGCCTGCCAGCCAGCCAGCCGGACGGACATCGCTAGTTCAACTCAGAAAGTGATTCTGAGTCGATCGGTATACTAAGAGGTCTAGGACCAATATTTTAAGGCGTTACACAAATCAGCACAAATGCATAATATCCTCTCCACTATTGTGGTGTGGGTAATAAATAGATTAAAGAATATATTATTTCGAACCTTTAATGTTTATTAAAACAAATCGGTTACTTTTTTTTCAAATTAAAGTAAAATGTGTAGCAAATCCTCTTTTTCTGGGGAGCAAAACTAGAAATGTCATGTAAAAAGGCTATGCACCTGAATGATTTAATTTGATAGATTCAACATCTGAATCAATATAAGGGATGTTTTTTTAAGCCCGATAGAACTTGAAATTGAAAAAATAAGTCAAGAAATTTAATTTTAACCAAATTTTTTTTTTAATTTAGCTCTAGAATAATAATCTGAGTAAAACTTACGCATGCACTATCGAAATATTGCTATTTCTTTCTTTTTAGCACGAATCCATCACTGTGCACTCTAGACATCTCAGACACATGCGTCGCGGCTGTGGACATTGCCATTTTCAAAAAAAAAAGAAAAAAACCGAGTCTGTGTGTCAAATAGACGCAGATAGGTCGTAAGTTTGTTGATAACTAAAATAGTTTTATGGTTATAATTATAATATTTCGGTTTTTAGATTTAATTGTGTCCAACAGTTGCAGCATTAATAATTTAACCAAATTTTATTAGAATAGGTCCTTATTTGACCTTAGCTCTCATACAAATACCACTCCCGAAAAAACCTTTTAATGCCTTTTGCGGTTGGTATTTATATTAAATTTGGCAACGATTAATTTTATAATACGACAAAATTTTTTACTAGTAAGTTCAGAACTGACCATAGGTCCCATATAAACCACATCTTTAAAACTGCTTTATGATGAACAAATCTCATATTGATGTACCTAGAACTCTTACTGCTTGTTCATCTATTTCCGAACGAAGACTTCGATCGCTTAACTTACACGTAAAACAAAACAATATTTTATAACTTGTTTTTGTTTTAAATGAAAGTTAAGCGATCGAAGAAATAGATGAACAGGCAGTTAGCCCATGGATCCCATATTGAGCTCACTTGAAAATTTGTCTTACATGTTTCTTGTGGCTTCTAAATTCTTTAATATCAACAAAACCAAGCAGAAGTGGATAAATTTTTTTAAAAAAGAAAAATATGCTATATTTTTTACGTTCTTTTTTTACATAAATAAATTAATTTAAAACTAATTAAGAGTTCATGCATTAAAATCAAATGCATTTGAAAAAGTGGTGTATTTAAATGGTCTCATATTAATTCGGGAATTTTTTTTAAATCATATAACTTTTCTATTCTAACTTAATACTACTAATAAAAGTTCTAACTGTAATTAAGTTTGGCTAACAATAAAAAGTATTGCATTAAATATATATGGGCATTTCCCCAGAATTGTCTACCAGGATGAAAATATAATATGTTGATAATCATCGTTTTTTATTATTTATTATTAAAAAAACATATGGAAAAATCGTACGTTCGCGACCCGTACGTTCGCAACCGGTACATAAGCCAATTAAACAAAAACCAAGAGAGATATTTTATTTTGTAAATACTGGATGGTGACCTACATTAATACACTTTTAAAATAAATATATCTCTTTTGAATATTATGTTGCATTACAAAGATTTTTTCATTTCACTACTGTCAGCCAAAGTTGACTTCTATTTTGCGTACGTTCGTGACCACATGTTTATAACAATCATTATGAAACTCGATGAAATCTATATTTTACACTTAACATAGAGCTCCCAAATGCTATCGAATCGCAAAAAAAATGCTAGGAAAAGTTTTGTTTTCTATATTATTTGTACACCAAAATCGTACGAACGTACGTTCTTGACCCCAGGAAGTGCCCATATGCAAGTGTAAGGAAATTAAAAAAATGTATTGGTGTAAATACATAAATAAATAAACCCTTTTAAAGCGGAAATAATTCTAACAAATTTTTACAGCATTTGTAAATTTTTTCTCTTTCCTGTGTGCAAATGGCTTGAGAATCAATTAAAATTGATGTAAAAATCTAACAATCAAATAATCTCATATTTAATTTCTGCATAACGCATATGTAACAAAAACATCGTAAATCAGCTCTTGAAACTAGTTAATGGTTTACCATACTAAAATAAGGAGAAAATTAAGTAGCGAATTTGCATTCGTTTGCAATAATTTTTACTCCCTAGTTGCTATTTTTTGACAGAACACGTTAAAAACTTGTAAGTGAACGTCTTCTACTTGACAACTATACATAGTATAGATAGATGAATGCCAAAATGTTTAGTTTTTTGACAACAAAAATTTCTATTTTGCTAACAAATGTGCTTAAATTGACAACACAATGTTTACAATATACTACGTACTTGAATATTTCTTTTTATTATATTATTTTTTGTCATTATTTATTTATTTATTTATCACAACAAGAACAAGTCTTATAGTTAAACTACAGGAAATTATTTTAATAGTTAATACTAAACATTAAATTAAAAAAAAAATACATATTATAAAAGTAATATTACAAGTTATATTAAAAATAAAAAATTTAACACAATATATAAAAAATTAAATAAAAAGTGCAGATATAATAGCACTTAATAAAATTATCACGAATATTTATTTTAACCTTTAACTGTGGAGGTGAAATTTTTGGGCATACCTTAGGACGTGGTGATAAATTTTACTAAAAAAAATTAGTAAAAAATATTTTTTGAAAATTTTTTGTTTTTGAAAAATAAACTACTACATTTTTAATTACAAAAAATAAAAAAACCAAAAATTATTTTTATTTGTTTAAACAAAACAGTTACTTTGCTTCACACACCTTTTTTTAATATAAAAAAAAACGATACATCAAAAACTTATCAAAAAAATATGAATATAAAAAAAACAAAAACTTAAAGGGCATTTTTGCACAGCCAAACATATACATTTAAAGATATAAAAGAGATCATGAAAAAAATAATTATGTGTAGAAATTACAGGTCAACCATTTTGGAGGTTTCTTACTCATCAAAATCTGCATCCCATACACATTGGCCTACTACATTGCAGACAAATCGGCAAGAACTAAAGTTTCCAACTTTGGTCGATATATCTTGGTTATCAATACACAACATCTGGGCGGGACTGGAGAAATGGGCGTGGCTCCTCCCAAACAGAGACCTTATAGATAATTGTGTATCTGAAGAATGCAAAGTTTCAAAATAAGGTATAAGCATCTTGGTTAGCAATACACATCCCACCAAATGTGGGTGGGATTAGAGAATTGGGCGTGGCACAAAATACATTTTTAATATCTAATAAACGGTAAGAGATTTGTTCAAATTTGGTACACATAGCTGTGTTATCAATACACAACCTCTCCACGAAACTGGCCGGGATTGGAGAAGTGGGCGTGGCATAAAGCACATTAGCTTAAAGCTAAATAACGGCAAGAGAAAGCTATTAAATTGCCCAAGCGCTAACAGCTAAAGTTAAGGAACAAATAGCTTTGCTACCAATATGCAACATCAGTCAAAAAGTGGGCGGGATTAGATAAGTGGGCATGGCACAAAATACAATTTTGTATATCTTAATAATGATAAGTGTAAAATTTTCCAATTTTGGTACAAATAGAATGGTTAATAATACCCATCATCTGTCAAAAAGAACAAGAAAACGGACGAGTGGTAAAAATAATTTCATGAAAAAATTACGTTTATTTTGATGTGGGGTAAATTTTTTTCTATTAAAAACTTACGCTAACGCTGACGTGGTGGTAAAATATTTTCAAAGAAAAAAATTACGTTAATGATGACGAGTGGTCATTTTTACACCAGCATCTGCGTAGCTCCGCTCATTCTAAGTCGAGCTCAGCCAAAACACAAGTGAATAGCAAGGATCAGGATATAAGAAGATACTAAGAGAATTAAATTGATTGGGCGCAACGGAAGAGAGTATGCTAGAAAAATATAAAGAGAGTGTAAAATTTACCACCACCTCCACAGTTAAAGGTTAAGCTAAGCGAAACTTTTAAATAAAAATTTCCTAAAAGGAGTTGCGTTGCTATTTCTTTGTTGGTTTGGGGTTGGAATAACGAGTTTGTTTGTTGGTCTTTATACCGCCAGACATATAATATTATTATTTTCGGATTAAGGTTTGAGTCACCAATCAAAACTTCGTTTCTTAAAATTTAGCACATTTGCGTAGATTTAAAAAATAAAATCCGCATTTCCATTCTATCATTCAATGCTCTTAATAAAACTTTGTGTTATTGTTATTACGTTTTTTGTTTAAGTTTAAAAATATAAATCTGCTTCCAGACACCCTGTACAAATGAATTTTAAGTACCTTTTGTTTTTGTTTTATGTAATTTTTGTTTATAAAAAAAAAAATAAAAAGATGATCTGGCCTAAGCAAACAGTGAAATGCGCATAGAAACTCGCTTATCCTCCAACAACAAATTTCAGTGCTTTTATCAAGAATAACAATTGGAAATTAAGCACAACAAACAAAATATATATGTAAAATAAAAAAAAAAAAAATTATACAAAAATTATTTAGTACTATTGGGGTCGAAAAAGTACGGATTAAAAATTCGTTGGTACGAAGGCTCTATTCTGGAAAATTTGTATGGCTGCCATGTGAAATTATGGACCTTACTATTTAAAATAGGCTTTGTCCTCATGACACTACCCAATAAAAATTTTTTTTCATTTTGCGAAGCACTAATGGTACACTTAAAAAATTAAGCACTACGCAATAAGACATAAAGAAATGCATTAAAGTAAGTGAAAGAACTCTCAACAACTTTTATAAATTCTGAGTCGTCAGTATTTTTATGTGTTATATATATCAGCACAAACGCATAATACCCTTGCCACTTTTGTGATGTGCGTATAGCTCATATACGGTGTCAAATCTTAGCTCCGAGGTGGCCAAACGACATCAGCTCTGCGGCTGATAATGCGATCTTCAAAAACAGGGCGCAAAATATCGAGTGTAGCTTCGGCTGTGTGGCATGTAGCGCCGTCCTGTTGAAACGAAATGTTGCCAGTATCCTCCTCTTCAATTTTTAAGAACAAAAATTCGTTCAACATGGCCCGATAACGATCGCCATTGACTGTAACGGCCACTCCTTGCTCATTTTCGAAGAAAAATGGCCCAATAATGCCTCTGGACCAAAACCCGCACCAAACAGTGACTCGTTTTGGGTACATCGGCTTTTCAATGTATGCGTGCGGGTTTTCTGTGCCAAAAATGCGACAATTTTGCCTTTTTACATACCCGGCAACATCAAAATGAACTTCATCTGAAAAGATTATTTTTTTGGCTAAATCGGCATCTTCTGTAAGTCGATCGCAGGCCCACTTAGCGAAGCGAAAACGCATTGGATGGTCAGTTGGCTTCAACTCCTGAACCAATTGGACTTTGTATGGCGTCAGACCAAGGTCTTTATGCAAAATTCGTCTCAATTATATCTCCGAAATGTTCAATTGTTGAGAACGACGGTGAATTGATGTTGATGGCGCTTCACGCACACTTTCTGCCACAGCAGCAATATTCTCGGGTGTACGCACTGTTTTTGGCTTTTCACGCTTTGGTTTATCGATGAGGATGAGGCTAGTTTCTTTCACTTTTTTCACAAGATAACGAACATACGGAGCTGACGGTGCTTCTCTTCTTCCTAAATCCGTACGCAATTTTCGCACAAATTCTGCAACATTACCATGATTTTCAAAGTAATGTCGCAATATTTCCCAGCATTGTTCAAGCGTATACACAACCATATTCGTTCAGCGGAAGGATAAAACTAATTATCTGTCAAATCAGACATGAGCTAAGTGTTACCGTTCACGAAATAAGCAATAGTTGAAAAAAAAAACGTTAGGTGGCGGACCCGTTATTTGTATAACGTGTTCTTTGAATGCTATTAAGTGCAAAAAGAGGTTTTCTTCATGTACCATTTTTAAGTTTTGCTAAGAATCTAGTGTAAAAAGTGTCACCTTAAAAAGCTTCAAATAAAAGTCTGTTGACCCTCTACCAGATCAGAAGCAGTATCTGTAATTCGCTTAGAAAAATTTTAGCGATGATATTTAAAGCTAAAACTGCGGCGAATTAAGTTTTTATGGCGTTGCAAAATTTAGCAATGCACTTTAGCGAATTGCATTCGTAGCAAATTGCTAAATCAACTTTTTAGATTTTTAGCGATGTAGATTTACCTTTAGAAAATTACAGAATACGGCTGCAGGACATAAAACTTGCATATTTTATTTTCCATAATTACCTGCACTGTTTTAATTGATTATCTCAAAATTTATATTTTAAATTACTTTCCTTTCTACATTTAGCGAATACTTCCCACATTCTATTTATTATAATAATTAACATGAAAATATAAACTAAGTATTTTTATAAGGTGGCCCATTTATAGTGGGAGTAGCTGTATGAAACGTTGGCAATTTACAGTACTTCATTTTGCGATTTTTTAAGAATTAAAGAAAAGAAATAGAAAACAACACAATTTTTATTGAATTCATTTGCTGCTGTCCAATATTTTCAATTGTATTTATTTAAAATCCTTTATAACGTTTTTACATTGTAAGTACATTTTAGTCCGTTTCCGTTTTGTTGGTGTAGTAGTTAAACAATTTTTTTATATATGTACTTTTTAAACTAGTTAGCAATGTTTGTGCAACTTATAGTTGCAAATATTGCGGTGGCATTTGTTTTTGTTGTTGTCGTTAAAATAAATATTGTAGCCATTTATGTTTAACACGTTGACAATATAAATCATATATATCGTTTTCGCAGGAAATGCAATAAAGTTAAACTGTATACAAATGCCAACAAAGCAAACTTTAAAAAGAAAAAAATATTTTTTCTGGTTTAAACAATAAAATAGTAGTACACACTTTATGTGGAAGTTAACGGGGAATTCCATAACAAAACAATGCATATAATTCTACTTTTTTAGTTCTAAATAGTGAAAAATATCTTTGTAACTAAAAAAAGGCAAAGAATGTTGCTGTTTTTCAACATCAAAACTAATGCTTTAGCTCTTGAAGAAGCGTACTCTGGACCTTAAATTTTATTCGATGAACCGCACCAAACGATATTTTTTCTTGAAAGTAATGAAGTCTCTAGGCTCTGATGTGGAAGGATCTCACTCCATATGCGGCAATTATTAAGCATTTAAGTCAAAAATTAGCTTCATGGATGCACACAATTTGGCTTCTATTGATGATTGATTTTAATAATAAATATTGATAATTGGCTAGCGTTGTTTAAGTGGAAATCTGTTCATGATGATTTGCCGTAACATACTGATCATACGTACAAATAAATGTATAAAAGTGAGCGCAGTATGACGGACATAAATCACCCTTAATTACTTATTTTACTGTTACAAATTCATGGGTGAAAAGGGATATATATGTAGGTATTTTAGTTTGTTACTCTGTTTGTTGTTTCTACAATAATGTTGGTAGACACCATATATATGTTTATTCTTATCAGTAGCGATGCTGATTTAACGATATCCGTCTGTTTGTCAGGCCGTCTGTCTGTTTAAATGGATTTATGGTAGACATCAAAAATTATGTGAACAAGTTTGTTATATATTTTGATATTAAGGTTCAGCCAGATCAGTCCATAAACGAAAACACTAGCATTTTAATTTGATTAAATTTAATTTAATTAAGGTTCGAAACTGAATAAATATGAAAATGTGATATTTTGGTTTTTATTATAAGATTTTAAGTTTTTTTTTAGATTTCTTCCACTATAACTCAGTCCTCTTGAATTAATTTGATATTTTAATTTAATAAACTGTTCACGTTAATTTATATCGTTATAAATAGGAAGTCCCCAAATAGGGTTGCTCAAATTAACTTGGCACGTGCAAGAATTTATATTAATATAGTCGGTTGATGAAAAATCGTTAAAATCATTTTATTGGTTTTACACTGATTGGATGTTTTTTATAATTAGGATTAAGGTAAAAATAAAAACTAAAATATTAAAAAAACATTTTAATATTTATTTATCTTTTACTGGTTTTACATTTAAATTGACTTTTGATTTAAAATTTAAACAGGTTTTAAAGATTTATAAAATTTATAGAAAAAAGCAGTTGGTAAAAGTTGAAGTTTAACTGCCAGTTGAACGATTTCGAACGTTTTCCTTTGCAAAGAAAATTGATATGAAAAACACTCAGTTTTAAAAATATTTTCTATATTAAATTCTATGAGAACGTCTACGTTCGAAATCGTTGAACAGGAAGTAATTTTTTTTTTTTAGATTAAAAACAAAAGTCAGTTGGCTTTACAGATTCACCTAATAAAACATTTCAGACTTTCACAACTACAGAATTGGTGTGAACTCAACTCTCACAATAAAACTTGTTCTAGTATTTCAAAACACAGCCAAATTTATAACACTACACAGAAAAAAATTTTTGTGCCAGTAAAAGAATTAATCAAAAATAAAATCAGTTTTAATTAAATATTTAATCAGGTGAATTAAAATTTTAATCAAGTGAATTAAACGTGTAATTGAAATATTGTGAAGTAGACATTTAATACATTTGATTAAAAGTTTAATTCACCTGTTAAATATTTAATTAAAACTGATTTTATTTTTGATTAATTCTTTTACTGGCGCAAAAATTGTTGTTTATAGAATTTTCAAAAAAATTTTCCATAAATTCAATTGTTAAATATTAAAATTAATTTTTTCACTTCTAACAATATCAATTCCAGTTTTGTTTTTATTCTTTTTCGATTTTAAATTTTTTACAGTTCCATATCAATTTTATAAGATTTGAATCAATTTTTTTTCAAATATTAGCTGCGTTCGTTTACCCCAAAATTTGTACAAATTTGTACTGGATTTTACTGAAATACGTTCGCGTAAAGTTTTCATATTACTCACCTACTGGATTTTACTGGGATTTTTCTGGAAAAGTAAACGAACTCACATATTGTTTAACTTTAAACAAACCGGAATTTATGTATGAAAAATTTAAATAAAAAATTTACATTAAAATAAAGTAGCAATTTTTCATGCTGTTTATATAAATCCCCTGCTAAATCAGTGTTTAAAAGAGAAAACAAAATAATGTACATGATATGAAAATTTAAACCGCAAAATATATCCGCTTCTTAATAAAAACTGAAGCACCAACATATTTTCGAAGAAGCATAGAGAACATAAAGTTTAATAAAGTTGTTTAAGCTTAAACTAATAAGTTGTCCGGAAAAATAATATCCTAAACCAACGAAACACAAACCAAAAGGCCACTGAATATTTGCTTCCAACGCGCACTTGGGATTACAGAACTTTTAAACAAACTTTAACGCGAAAATAAAGTTTGGTTTTTAAGTTGAAAGATGCCAGATTGGAAAGCTTAAGGAAAATAAAATTGTTATACTTACTGCCTGTTTTTTTTTTAAATAAAATAAAATTTTTAGCTTGGAAAAATATATTGAAACAACAATAAAAAAACTTAAATTTGTTTTTGTTATTTCTAAACGATAATATTATGTTTTATTTTTGGTTTAATATTAGTAATAATGATTTATGTATTTATTTATTCAGACCTCTGAAGATAGTTCGCAATGCTAATCAAAATATTGGGAACAAAATAAAAATGTAAAACACAAAAAACAACTAATTCTTATTTCTTATTTTATTTATTTACGTGGACCTACAGCCAAACAAAAACAGCTAAATATGTGTATATCAGAAAAAGGTCAACTTTAAAAACATATATGAAAATTATTATTTTAGTTTGAAAAACAGGCAGTTAATTTTAATAAAATTGTTAAAAATTAAATAATTAAGATAAATTTCTTAGATTTTTTTTAAATTTTACTTTTACAAAGTCTTTAAATTTGCTCAGAACAGCAATATTAAATAACATCTTAACCTATTTCTTAAGTTTATTCCCTGCTAATACCAGACGATGATTTTTCCCCATCAAGATATCTGTTGACATATAGTCGTTCGTAAATTATTGTGTTCAATAATATATGTAAAATATAACCATCTAAATAGAACACAATAAATTACGAACGACGATATGTAGGTATTTAGCGCTCTTCTGCAAGAATAAGTTCTGCATTATCTCTTCTCCTTAGGCAAATGTGTCCTTAAAACATTTCGTGATCGTTTGAGGAGTTGGGTGGAATGCCAGCCAGTTTAAATATGTCAATCGAATATTTTGTGATCCTAGGCTTCACTAGTACTGGGAAACTATCGATAGTACTATCGATACTAGTCTTAAAATATCGAAAATATCGATAGGAAAAATATCAATATCGATATTATTATATTTAAAATACAGCTATGAAGTCTTGTTAGAGCAGCTATACACACACAGTTTTTTGCCGCAAGTTTTTACTTGCTATTATTAATTTGCGCAGAATTACAGCAATGAATACAAACAACAAGAATGGCAGGTGATATGGATTACTTAGCTGTGCTTTTTTTACTACTAACTTAAGGCCTTTATGACGACATTTTTATATGCTTACATAGGGAACGAAATGTCAGATAGTTTTATGATGTTAAAAAAATTAAATAAAAATGCAATTGCAATTGCGAGTATAGTATTATAGGAAAAATCCTCTAGATAGATTACCTTTTGGGTTGAAAATCAAATCCAATTTAGTACATTATCTAAAGTTGCAATAAAATATACTGTTGTTCCTGTTGCTTTGGTTCCTTTAGAAAGGTGGTTATCAGCATCACAATTTTTAAAAACTATCATCTAAAATAACGTGCGCACATAAATAAGTCTCATACGTTCATTAAAGTAATAAAAACAACGAACTGTAGCCTGATAAAAAACTAGTTAAAGTTTTCCAACTTAAGTACAAACATTCAGTCGATAGTAATATCGATATATCGAAAGTGAAATCTGAACTATCGATAAATATCGATAGTATCCCAGCACTAGGCTTCACTAGTGGCCCAATAAATTAATATTTAATATTTCAGCTATAATTATTTGTAGAAGTTAATTTTGGGATATTTTTAGTATTGAGGCTTAACCCTACAACTGATTACAGTATAATCAGATTGGCCTCAAGATAGTGTTGTGAACTGGAAGGTTAGAATCCAGACTTAGGATAGAATTTGCTCTAATAAGCCAATTAATTTGAATTTCTTTGACTGCACTAAAGTATATTCTGCCTTTATATGGCATGTCCGCCGATAAATTTTACATCTAAGTTTAAAGGTATTAATTGATTCTTAACCGCATAACCGGCTACCAGTGTGTGTCCACTTGCAACTTTAAACGTTTCTAGCTGCAAAAGCAATACTAATAGAGTATTAACACTGCGGCTCTAGGAAACTCAAGTCTTTTTGAATCGTGTTATAGACCATTTAGGAAATTCGGTTCAGCGGATCCATAACTATAAGCTTCTAAAGATGACACCTACGCAAACACATAACCGGGGTACCAGTGTACCCAAAAGTTTTTATATAAAAAAACTAGCAAATAAGGGGCAGTTAAAAAATCTTTTTAACCCTTCTGCACTCCTTGGGTCAATTTGACCCAATTTTGGTTTTCAAACGCAAAATTTGTCTCTTTAAATATAAGATATGGACGTGAAACTTTAATTTATCCATTACCGGGACGAAAATTATAAATTTAAATGAAAATGAGAATAATAAAATTTAAATTTTTCCTCCCCCCTCCACATTTAAAAACACGATTTGCACACATTTAATATCCTTTGGGTCAATATGACCCAACAAGCGATATTGCAAGTTTAATTCCACCTTAAAATTTTTTTCCTATTGAATATAATTGAATTGAGTTCATCTTCATTCAGAATCATCGATCAATAATTTTTTCAGTCAAACAGTTAATGAAATGTTGTTTACATATTATTGTTGGGTCATATTGACCCAAAGGATCATAGGAAGGGCACATATCCAAGGGATGCAGAAGGGTTAACTAAATATATTAAATTATCTAATTACTTTATCTACATTTTTTATAAAAATAAATGTTTTTTTTTTGTAAAAGTGAAAATTACAATAAAATATGGCCACAAAAGGAAAATGAAGAAAGGCCCCAAAATTTTACATAAGACACAACAACACGCAATTTTGGGGCAATTTTTTTTGTTTTTTTGGGATAATTTTTCATTTTTTCTTTAGGGTGTTATTGAATTTTGAGTGGAATGAAAAATTACCCCAACATCAAGGAATGAAAAATGTCCCCAAATAAAATCACAATTTTGACTTTGGGGCTATTTTACGTTTACTAATAAAAAATTCACATTTTATAAAATGAAAAATCACCCCAAACATTTTGCACAAATTATATAAAACTGTATGTAAAAGTTTCTAGGAATAGTATAAAAAAACCGAATTTTTCTACCAAAGTGGAGAAAATCCTTGCCGGTTATGCAGAGATGCTTTAGTTAGCGAGGGCGGTGTTTGTTATTCCGTAGAGAAACAAATTCTTGCGCCCGGCCGAAGGACGGCTTTGTTGTTAAGCTTTAGTGAGTTTTCTGTATCTGAAAGGCCAAAAAATGTCTATCAATTAAGAAATATGTTTTCTTCGGGTCCGAAAAGAATCATTCCGAACGGAATTGTACTCAGTAATTGAGAAACAATAAAAATTGTAACAAATATAAAGAATAATTTAATTATTTTTTTAGATTTTAATTAAAAGGGGTTAAGTCAAATGGTTTTTTCTGAGAAGCTGAAAATGATTAATAGTTAAAATGGGGTACAAATTTGCCGTGGTTATTTGTTTTCGGGGGTTTTTTTTTTTGGTTATGTATTCTACGGTTAATATTCTACGTAAAACAAACTTTACGTAGTATATGTTAATCACTGCTCTTTATATTCTATTACTTTAGCGATATTTCTAATTGTAATATATGGTCCTGTCTTTACGGTTTTGTGGAAATAGAAAAGTTGCATCATCAGCAAAAGGTAACGCTTGTACGCAATAGAAGACCCAATATGCTTCCTTGAGCGACTCCAGAAGCGTCAACCGACTGAGAAGATTATATAAAAACTCCTTTTTTTATTAATTTTCGATTTACTAAATAACTTTTCAACAGCCTTTTATTATGCAACACCTTCATGGTTTTTCTTCTGACGTTGACTGGTATATGCGTTTGTTAAGTTTTCTTAAAAATAAAAACTGATCGATTAGAATACCTTTATTTTTATTAAGTAAATGTAAGCTGTATTGTTAGTAAAAAGAGAAACTTTGAATTTCTGACCCGAGGACATTCATTGTCAAATATGTCATGAATAAATTTTTTTCAAACCAATGTTGTTAAATAATATCTATCACATTTTTTCACAAAAATATAAATTGAAATATTCGATATATTTAAATCATGCACATACATATTATGTAAGAATATCAAATTAAATTTCCAATTAATTATTTTCATGAAGGAAGGAATTTAGCAACATGAAATGAATTAAAATATATTGATAATTTTTCGTTCTTGACCGAACCGGGGCTCGAACTCAGATCGAATTTACATATTTCGTGAACATCTACATTCTCATCTACAGAATTCCGCCACTGCCGACAGAAGTGAGGAATAAACATGTAAATAAATTGAAAATAGGTAACCAATTATGTATAGCAAATTCCGATCCACTAATATCATTAAGACTGCCAGCCGTAGCGCACAGGGGCCAAAGGCGGTGGTTTCACTGATTAATTAAAAAAAAAAGTTCAAGCACCGTGAAAACTAAAATCAATCTGTTAAAGGGCACAAAATTCTGCATCAGTAGGCGAAAAAATAAATGTCAAATAAATAACGGTGCTTTCGAAGTGACGCGTTGAAATTAAACATTGTGAGAAAAAAGTGAAAAATAAGGCAAAAAAAGCTAAGAACTTTTTGTAATTAAATCCGATTTACCGAAAAATTTTAAAAAATATAGCCATGGAACAATCAAGCTAAGGTATTTAATCAAATTTTTTGCCTAAATTTGTAAAAAAATTATTTTTGGAAGTGCTTTTATTTTTTAAGTTTACATGGGAAATGCAAAAATAATGAATTTTCTCAGTTTAAGCGGACGTAAAGTTATCAATTGGTCTCAATTGAGCAGAGATTTTAGCTTTATTTTAAAAGTTGAACAAATCAGCGTTATTTTAGAAAAAATTATACTGCGCATCGGTGCGATTTAGAAGTTATATACGAATTAGGAGCAACACGCGTTGAGTTTATTAACAAAAACAGCTTGACGTGAGTCACATATGAGAATGATTTAAAAACTAGAGTGCGTGAATATAAAATTAAATTCTCACGCACTTACAAAATAACTTAACCTTATTTAAAAAAATAAATTTTTGAGTAATTTCAAAAGATTTTGTTATTCGTGCTTAATTCCCAGTTTTTATTATTGATAAAAACACTTGAAATTTATTGTTGATGGGATAAGCTATTCCTATGCGCATTTCACTGGTTGCTTAGGCCAGATCATCAGGAAACTTCATCCATAAAGATTTTAGAAAAACTAAAGATATTAAACCAAATAAAACTGTTAAGCGTATAAGACTTATAGCAACAGTTCTACTTGTAATAATATCAAAGCTTAAACAAAACACATCAACAATAAACAGTTGGTTTATCTCATCTTACATTCCCCACTACAATTAGTTGAAAATCTCTCAACATTAATTGTAGTTGTAAGTAGGTTAAGAAAAACAAAATAAAAACAACAACAACTTTACAAAAGATGTTGTCAATTAAGTGTTTTTTTAGGCCGTGCACTTGCCTGTTTATTATCAAAAAGTAATTTCAATTTTTAGGAATACAAAATTTTAATTTCAAAAGATTTTGTTATTCGTGCTTAATTCCCAGTTTTTATTATTGATAATTGAGTAATTCGTATCCGAACTCATACAATGGAAGGCAATTCAGCGGAAGCGTGCGTGATTTAAAAATCCATTTTATCAATTAATTAATAATTTTTTCATAAGAGGTACCCGTCTGCCCCCTTCTATACTTCCAAGATTTTTTTGGAACATGCGGTTTGTTCTAGGAGCTACGCACATTAAATTTATTGTGCCTCTCTACTGTAGTTATTCAGCTACACATAAGAAAATTAATCATTTTTTTTATAAGGGGGGCCCGTCTGCCCCTTCCTATACCACCAATATTTTTTTGGAACATTTTAAGAGTTACGCACATCAAATTTATTGTGCCTCACTATTGTAGTTCTGCAGATATAAGACAATTAATAAATACTTTGTACGGGGGTAACCGTCTCCCCCAATCTATGCCACCAAGATTTTTTTGGACCAAGCATTTTTTTCTAAGAGTTACACACATCAAATTTTGTGTGTCTCACTTTTGTACTTATTCAAATATAAGCAAATTAAGAAATTTGTTAAATTGGGAGCACACGTCTCTCCCCTCCTAAACCTCCAAGATTTTAGAGTAACATGAAGTTTATTCCAAGATTTTCACTCATCAAATTTAGTGAACCTCACAATTGTAGCTGAGGAGATATGAATTGATCCGGGAAAAGGGGGCTTTTGACCCCAGTGTGCGTCGCAGTGACGGAAAGGGCAAAACGGCAAAGACTCAATTCTGAAAATGAAAATGTGATTGTTCTCGAAATATGTAAATTCAACCTAAGTTTGAGTCGTGGTTCAGCCAAGAATGCAAAACCACTACCAATTAATTTTAATTTGTTACATGTTGTTAAATTCCTTCCTTCACTAAAATAATTACATAATTTAAAATTAATTTTGATATATTTAAAAATATCAAAAATTTCAATTAAACCATTAACAGTTCAATAAACCACAGACTTATTGTTTTTAAAATATAAATCTTTGGTTTAACATTAACCCAGATTAAACAAAACTTTACATTAATGTAGCAATACATTTTTTTTATATGGCAACCTAAAACTTTCTTTCAAATGACTAACAAAGATTGCGTTATTTAGGAACCAACTAAAATGCTAAAAAACCTTGAAAAATATTATAATAGCATGCTAAATATTCCTTTGGCGAAGAAATATGGCACCATGATGTTTTTGTAATAACTTGTTGTGCCACCAGTGTGTTGCTTATTTTGCTTCTTTGTATTAAAAGTCTTTAGCGAGCTGTGAAATAATTTAAATTTTAATAAACCAAAATAAATTTAAACACGCACACACCCTCACACACAAGCCATTACTAACACCCACATAATACAATGAAACAAAACCACCAGGAGAGTGTAAAAGATTGTACCCATGCAGTCGGTTTAACAGAAAAGGATAATTGCTTAATAAAATAAGAGCATGCACATCTTCACACTAGAGAAAGAAGTAAATTTAATCAGGGAGCGAAAATAACAGTTATTATCAAAATTTCAGTTCAAAAAGCTAGTCAGAAGAATTTGACAATACGTTCTTTGAGTATAGCATTTCGATGGTTATTAGCCAAGGAATAAAATCCTTAAAATACTTTTATTTTTTTACTTTTTTCAAAAAAGTCAACAAAAATAACTGTTAGGTTCGACTGGCCGGTCACAAAGACCCCGCATAGACCAAATAGGTCCCTAGCGTTACCGCGTTGTACGATTACCCGCTGAAGAAAGTCAGAAAAAGGTTATTCCGATGTGATGGTACTCAGGGTACCCCTCACTCTCTTGACGAATGCTAGGAGTTTCATTAACCCAATCCCAGAGACTTCCCCGAGACCTTGGAAGTAATGATCTCCCAGATCCCTGGAGCGTACGAGCGCCGGACAGTAGCAGACTAAATGCTCTACTGTATCGTTTTCCCCTGGTACCCCACAGAATCTACAATTGTCACTATTCAGCCGCTCCGCCCTCTGGGCATATACCGCAGTCCAACAATGACCCGTCATAAAACCTATCAGAAGTCAACATTCCTTCTCGATAGCGACAGAAGAATTTTCGTCGAATCTGGATCATAGGATCCCCACATTACCTTTGAAACCCTGCACGTTCTGGTGTTTTCCCAAAACGCCACTGATCTCCTCCGTATAGCAGAGTCCGTGTCTCTCCTTATATTCTGAATTGGAGGCATTCCGGCCATCACCCTATCGTATGGTAAATGGACCCCCTGTTTCTCCAATTCGTCCGCCTCCTCGTTGCCTTCTATGCCCTGGTGTACCCAGTAGATGTGTACTCCCCTATTAGCACAGAGTCTATCTATCGAGTCCCTACACTCCTGGACGATCGAAGAGTATGAATAATCAGCGGATATCGCCCTGATCGCCTCCTGACTATCGATGAACAAATTCAAGTGCGAGTTCCTAGTACTGGAACTACGTGCCAAATCAGTAGCCGTTTTGACCGAAAATATCTCCGCCTGGAATATGCTGCAGTAATCGGAAAGCTTATAAGATTCCCGAATGCCCAGTTCCTGGCAGTAGACTATGGCGAGATCCTGCTAACCAGCCGTCCTCCTCCAAGGTAACTCGCGGTTTCCTTCCAAATGTCAATCTCGGAATGGTGTAGTCACTGCTACAATCAATTCCCCTTATAGACTTCGTTGCAGTTTCTTCTGCCACTAGATGAGTCGCTTACAAGACTAGGATTACATCCAGTGCCATAGTCGGTGTGCTACGCAAAGCACCGGTGAAACTAAGTTCGGCGAGTCTCTGTACTCCCATTAGCATATTCCGGTACGATATCTTATCCAAGGCCGTCCACCACACAAGTATTCCGTAGAGTACGATTGGTCGCATACGTTGCCTTTTTCACCCTTTCTTCCACATTCAATCTCCACGACAGTTTGCGATCCAGTATTACTTCCAGGAACTTTGTGTGGTGCTTAAGTTCTAGGCTAGTACCCCCTAGTTTAGGTTTCCTCAATGGACCAACTGTGTACCTTTTCGTAAATAGTACCAGGACCGCATTCTCGGGATAAACTCCCAGTCCTTCTCCGGTTGGTTGATCATCGCCAGTGTAGCCTCCATTACAGAACTAATAGTATTCAGATCCTTGCCAGCAACTATCACCGCCACGTCATCTTCGTATGCAGTTATCTTTGCCGCCCCGTCCCGAAGTCCATTGTGAAGTTCGTTGACGACAAGCGTCCAAAGCATTGGTGAGAGCACCCCTCCCCGGTGTGCCCTCCTCATAATCCTGAATTCGGCGACGTCGCAGATATAGTTCTGCACCGTAGCAGGTTACCAATCCAGTTTTTAGAATGCTGGCCAAAATTGCCTCCGTGGACACATTATTGAATGCTTCCGCGATGTTCAGGAACACACTTATAGCGAAGTCCTTATAGCTCAGGGTCTTCTCAATCAGTGAGACAACGGAATGGAGTACCGTCTCAGTTGATTTACCCTTCTAGTAAGCGTGTTTTTAACACAGAGCATAGTCGGCTCCATGTTACCCTTGACATGATAGTCCAAAATCTAATAGGACTAATAGGTCTAAAATCTTTCGGGTACACATGATTGCTCCTACCTGGTTTCGGTATAAATACAATCATAAATATCCTCCAAGATTTAGGCACATAATTTATTCTCAGACATCCCCTAAAGATTTTCACCAGCCATGGAACTATATAACTGTTATTTTTAACTAATATTTTTCAGTCAAAAATAAAAGTTAAAATTTGACTTCTATTTTTTTTTTTAGTAAAAAAGAGAAATTTGATAATTAGACTTTTTATTTAATAATAAACTTTTCGAAACTATTAAAAAATTAATGCAGCACATTTTTCAATTAAAAAAAAACAACGTTAATTCCTTGATTGTCTTTACGTTATAGAAAGCTTTTTACTTCGTTTTATTATTACATTTGACCAAACAGATTTTTTACTAAAATCAGTCAAAATTTAAATTTTATTTTTAATTGAAAAAATCAGTCAAAAAATAATTCAGTCATTACAGTAACGGTCCACAAACTTAACAAAAAAAGAGAAACAATGAACGAAAGAACAAATTCATATTTGAATCTTTAATTTAAGGGTAGGTGGTGTGTAAACGACGAAGAGTGATGTTTTTTATAATCTTTGATAAGCTGTTGGAAACTTTTAAAGAATTTTAAAATAACTGAAGAAATTTTTCCTTAGCTTGTATTTTTATTCGACCATTAAAATTCAATATTAAATTAAAATGTTTAAGCTTGAGGTCTGTTGTTTGTCAAATTTGTCTCTTTTTTTCCGATATTTCGATATTCTTTGAATATCATCATCAGAGACTTTTTACTAAAATTAACCAATAACAAAACAATAAAAAAATACAAAAAAAGAAAAAGAAAAAAAAACAAGAAAAAACAAAAAATGTACTTTGGACTTCAAGAAGAATTCTTGAAAAAAAGTACGAAAATACAGAAGTAAGGAAAAAACTTGTAAAATCAATTAAAATGGATAATTATTCAAAAAAGCCAACTTCGATCTACCAAAAGTTAAAATACAATTTGGTTTAAGGATTGATGTTTGACTATTGACGTCAGCAGTCGTCGATGGCTGCGAGTGTAAAACGG
This sequence comes from Pollenia griseotomentosa, assembly GCA_963931875.1. Taxonomy (NCBI): domain Eukaryota; kingdom Metazoa; phylum Arthropoda; class Insecta; order Diptera; family Polleniidae; genus Pollenia; species Pollenia griseotomentosa. The sequence continues at coordinate 124,268,722 of OZ007563.1, forward strand.
CAAATCCATCTGAGGAGATCGAGTGGTTGCGATCGAAACATGTCATGGTAACCTGCCGGCCCGTGTTCGAGCCCCGGCCACGGTCAATAATGAAAGATTATCAATAACAATTTTAATTAATTTTCATGTTGTAAAATTCCTTTCTTCATAAAAATAGTTTAATGAAAATTAAATTTAATGAACTTAAGCCTAATTAAAAATATTAAAAATTTGGATTAAAAACCATTAATTGTTCAACAAAATAACCACAATACTAATTAAAAAATACTTAGTATAAAACAGTATTAATATTATTTAAAATACTAGGAATAAAATAAACATAAAAACAATGTAATGTAGATCGACTAAGACATTATCGCTCACATTGAAATGTACAATAACCACGATAAAGGAGAAATAACTCTTCACTTTTCAGCATCAAAAACTACACTGATTATGTCAAACAAATTATTAGTATGGCCATCTCTTTGCTTTGGCTATCAAGTGTCTGTAGTGTAGTCTACGTATTCTACGATCACACTGTAGGTAATTTTAGACATTTTATTTGTTAAACTGTTAAATTAAGTTATTTTTATTTATGAAATAAAACATCAGCATCATTTTATTAACTTTAATGACCACAAGTGCATGTATGCAAGCGTCGGCACATTCAATGCCAATTGAACCTTGCTAAATGTGAAAAAAAATTAATTCAATTATGCTGATGGATAATGGAATTTTAGTATATAAACTAGTATAATTTGTAAATAAAGACAGACTTTAATTTATAACGTCAAACGGCTATAACAGCCTTGTTTTATTTCAAAGACTCATAAATTTTCTGGTAGTTCCTTTGAATGCCTAAACACCAGCTGGATAAATATACATTGGGCAATAGGGATAAATAAAAACATTACAGTCCTAATTAATTAAACGTAGAGTTTAATAATTTATTACATGGCAATCCTGCAGACCAAGAAGTATTTTTAATCCTGCACTTCCTGCCAGTCTAACAAAATTAGCTCTACTGCCTAATTTATTACGCTCCTACCAATCAAAAATTTTACAAGTGAAGATCCTACCAGATGTCGACCATGTGGACATCAATGGAAGAAGAATGCGTACCAAAATCCACAAACACCAGAGACACTGTATATCCAGCCTTCAAGACATTGCCATTGACAGTAGGCCCGAAGGCAATAACAATAGAAGAAGGATAGCAAAAAAACCCCAGACAAGGCAAATAAAAAAAACGCGCCGGGAAGAAGTTCAAAAAAGAAAGGAATTAGGCATACTGTACAACAAATTAACACTGAAAATAAGCAATGAGGAAATAATGGATATAAAAAAAAACATAAAACACAAAAAAACAACAACAACATAAATATAAACCAGTAAGAAGGTATAGTCGGTCAAGCCCGACCATATGGTACCCTACACCACAGTATTTAAAAACACATCATGCTTACGTGTCCATATAAATATGGATTTATCTATGTTTATTAACTTCATTAAAATCGGTTTGAGAGGCAGAAATTGCCCCCTACCTCCCCTTGTGGTCCAATTTTTGAAAAACTGTATAGCTTATGTGTCCATATAGATATGGATCTATCTATGTTTTAAATTTCATTAAAATCGGTTTGATAGTTTCTGAGAGGAAGAAATTTCCCCCTATCTTCCCTCGTGGTCCTACGATTCGGCCCATTTTCAATATTTTAAGGCGTTACACACATCAGCACAAATGCATAATACCCTCTCCACTATTGTGGTGTGGGTATAAATATACTATTTCCTAGAGTAAATTCACAACAATTAATATATTTTTTTTTTTACTTAAACAATACTTCAAACATTAATTTATATTTCTTTGCATTAGAAACTCAGAACAAATACATACATAATAATAATAACGTTATAATTAGGTATAACAAAATTTTTTCTTAAAATAATAATGGACAAAAGAAAATGAAAACCATGTAGAATTTTAAAGAATTATTATAATTACATGATTTTTAGAATATTCTTTTTTTTACCTTTCAAAACTAATAAAACCCATTGTGAAAATTTAAATACTACGGATCAGTTTCATCAGTTTCAAAATTGTTACCTATTTTCAATGGAACAAAAGAAGAACTTATTCCACTCTTAGCAAATCTTGAAATACTTCGCAACATGGAAAACATGGTTCATTTTTCAATTTCGCATTTTAAACAAAAATATCAACTAAAGTACAGAACAGAATTCGACAAATACAAGTCCCAACTAATATAGACACACTAATTTCAACTACTTAGAAAGCCTACAAACCAAAAAAATCACCAAACGTAATCCTAAAGGAATTAACACGGGTGACACAGACGGACACAATAAGAAAGCTCGCAGATAAAATAGAACACTTAAATTTCAAAAGATTTTGTTATTCGTGCTTAATTCCCAGTTTTTATTATTGATAAAAACACTTGGAATTTATTGTTGATGGGATATGCGCATTTCACTGGTTGCTTAGGCCAGATCTTTTTGATAATAAACAGGCAAGTGCACGGCCTAAAAAAACACTTAATTGACAACATCTTTTGTAAGTTGTTGTTGTTTTTATTTTGTTTTTCTTAACCTACTTACAACTACAATTAATGTTGAGAGAATTTCAACTAATTGTGGTGGGGAATGTAAGATGAGATAAACCCACTGTTTATTGTTGATGTGTTTTGTTTAAGCTTTGATATTATTACAAGTAGAACTGTTTCTATAAGTCTTATACGCTTAACAGTTTTATTTGGTTTAATATCTTTAGTTTTTCTAAAATCTTTATTATTGAAGTTTCCTGATGATCTGGCCTAAGCAACCAGTGAAATGCGCATAGGAATAGCTTATCCCATCAACAATAAATTTCAAGTGTTTTTATCAATAATAAAAACTGGGAATTAAGCACGAATAACAAAATCTTTTGAAATTAAAATTTTGTATTCCCAAAAATTGAAATTACTTTTTGATAATAGAACAATTAACATTGGAACTGAATGAAATTCAGATAAGCAACTTAGGAGAAGAAAACAAAAACATAATTTGTGAGACGAATGCAGTTATAGCATTAAATACTTTTAAAAACGGACCGAAAAACAATGACATTATCAGAACAAGAGATGCAAGTAGAGTAAAGAAGGTTAGCGAAGCTATTGAAATAGCATTAGAAGTTGCCACTGGTATCAGACAGAACCAAGTAATGTTCCAGGCAATGAAACCAAGGAACAATTTCAGAAATTTCAATAACAATTTTAATTCAAACCATTCCCGCAACAATAACCATCTGCATTTTCTTGTTTTTAAACTAAAAATTTTGTTCTCCTTTTCAGGAAATATTAAAGCACGCACTTCTGTTAAATGTGCTTAGATTACACAGAAGTTGTTTGACTGAGATCTTATGTCAATATAAACTGGGATCAAAAACTTTTAAGGGTTCTTTTTGTAACAAAGCAAGGTATTAAAAATTAATTAAATCAAGGCAAAATACCAGACTGAAATTAACGAAAGCATTAAATTTATGTTCCTTTATTTTTTCTACATAATATTTCCTTACAACAAATATTTAAACTATTTTGTAATAAGTTGTGTCAATGTTTACCAAAATATCGTAAATAAATACATCAATTATAAGTAAAAGCAAATTTATTCTGTTCCTTCGTTTCGTTCGTTTTTTGTTGTGATTTCCTTTGCGAGAGAAACAATATTTTATATAAAATTAGCTTGTTTAGTAAACCGGAAACAAATATTTTTACGTGACACCAGCCAAAAAAGGAGACAAAAATATCAAACATTAATATAGCAGGAAACCACAAAATATTTGTGTGTGGGTAAAAACAAACAACATTTTGCAAAAACACACACAGACAAGGGTACAAATACAAGTACTCACAAGCCCAGTGACATAAAATTTTAGGCAAAATGCTATGAAAGTAGTAGGGAAGGCTTAATGAAAATCGGATTTATGGTGAGAGCAAGATAGAGAAGAATAGTATGAGTGTCAAATATAAGTGAAAGGAAATGAACAGCATACCACAGATTTTATTTGTTGCACGTGACATTTTACTCTTTGCTAATATATAAAATATGTATATAATACGTATACATTTTTTTGAGATTTTGTTTGTGTATGTGTTTTGTAACATAGCCGCAGTGACAACCGCAACCGTAATAATAACAGAATCGATGACAGTCAGCAGTGATAAAATTTTAAAAGTTATGTGTAAACGAAAATTCCTGTACGTCATAAAGTTGTAATAATTTTAACGCAGAAAAAAATAAACAATTCTGTTTTATTTTTTAAAATTTAAACAAGCAAAAAATGCTTAATTCGTCTGTGCCGCCACCTGTACGATACCATTCATAAAGGATAAGATTTATATGTGATCTGTGGTTAATTATGAACTTACTTTTATAAAATCTGAGATCTAGTCGAATATTACAATGCTTTTTAGACTGAGGTTTATAAATGTTGTATTAAAGTTGTTAATTATACACCGACCATTACGTAGGTATGCAATATATTTTCATACATAAAAATACGAATTAATGCGAACTTTGCTGGCAATATCGGCATTCTGCCACCTATTTTCTTTAATTGTTTTTCACCTAACTTCTCTATACCCAGTAAAAACTTTGCTTACTTTTTCAAAATGAATAGCCTACTTCACTCATTACTTAGTAGCTTTCTTCTTTAACTACTTCTGTTACAACTTCTATAACAACTTTTTTCTGGATGTATGTACACAGAAAAAATTATTAGTAGTTTTTTATCAATTAAAAAAATTATTTAAAAAGTTTTTAAATTTAATTAATGTGATAATTGAATCAATTATTTTTTTTTGTTGAAAGAAAATTATAATAATAATTTTTATTTAATAAACATTTTAGTTGTTTTTAAATAAATTTTGAATTAAATTAATAATTAAATAACAAAAAATTATTTCGTCTAAAATAAAATAATTTAAACTTATGAAATTGTTGTTGGAAATTGTCAAAATCAATCAACACATTGTTTGAAACGGCAAAGTTTTTTGATCATTTGTTTAATTAAAATTAAAAATATAATTTATTGGAACAAAAATATTCAAAATATAAAATTTTTACAATTTTTAGTAATCAATATAATCATTTTGGTAATAGGTGCAAAATCAACAAATGGGTTGCTTGATTCTATGAATTTGGAATAAATTTGTTGATTAGAGACAATTTTTAATTTTTTCTGTGTAGGTAAAAAATAATGACTTATTATTGAATGCGTTTATTTTGGAACATCCCTTGTAAAATTCATTGGTTCTTTCAGTATAGTGTAAGTAGTGCTTTTATGTTTTTCTGATTACTCAACACATTATATTGTAGGCGAAGTTTTTACTGGGTAGTGAACTTCTATACAATAAAGCTATCTCTTTTAAAAATTTATTTAAAAAATTTTCAATCAAATCCAAAAAAAGTTGGAAAAGAATTAATATAAAATATGGTTATGCAGTTTGGAGTTATTTCAGTCACTTTATCAAATATTTAAAAAAAAAACAACAAGAAGTTATACCAAAAATGTAGAAGATAAGCAATAAGCCACTAAAGGCAAAAGTCAGGTTCAACCTGGTCTTAGAAGATACACAGAAAAAATTTGTACCAAAATATTTTTAATTAAATCAAGTAATGCTGTTTCAAACAATTTTTTTAATTGATCCAATTAATTTGGTTTAATTAAAAATAAAAATTATAAATTTTGTGTATATAAAAGCATATATGCATGCATATGTGTGTATGTACAAACAAACATTAAGATGTTTTTTGTTCTATTAAAGTTTCAAGCAATTTTTTAATTAATTCAATTAACTGTGTTTAATGAAAAAAATATTTTGGCAATGACAAAAGCAAAAACTTTATTTAGTATTGAAAGTGATCTATAACGGTGAACATCGTCGTGTTGAAGTTTTGTTTTAAAAAGAAGCCTCTTTAAGTGTTTGCGTTTGTTTTTTTTATGTGAAAAATAATTTTTGGCAGCGGCTTATTTCTGCACCTTCGTATTGTATAAATCAGATAGGTATAACATTTTTTAAAGGGATAAACTATTGTTGCTAGGCATACATAAATATACAGTTACATATCCAAGTACAAATACAATATGTAAGTAATCGAAACCTCTTTTGTATAAGAAGAGAAAAAAAAGAAAATAATTACAATAATTTTAACATATTTCTTTAGAAAATACAGAAAGTTATGATTTATGATGTTGAGTACTTACGATCTTCAAAAACAAGACAAGCGAAAGTGTGCCCCTTTACGTTTCGATCAAATCTTAACTATACAAAATACTGCAGAGATTTTCAAATTTGGCCAGAATATGCAAAGCCTTCTGGTCATCTTTTGGTAAATACATCGTTTTAAAAAAATGGTATAAGGTATATATTAAAATTTCCTTTTGCTTTTACTTTTTTCTAGATCGATATTGATTTTGTGGTCAAATATCTAGCGGTCAAAAACTTTAAGGAACGTTGGTTGTTCTTCACTGACGAAGTAATGTTGGTTTTGAAAACAAAAGTTTTCTGTGCTATTTATATTAAAATTTGTTTAATAAATTATGTATTTATAAATATATAAAACAGAAATATTTTAAAATATATAATATTTAAAAAACTGAATTGAAATTAAAAAAAAATCTAATATAAATAAAATAATTTTTTATAAAGTAGTTTTTTATCTAATAATGGGGGTTAAATTTCAATTAGTTTTTAATCGAATCAATTAAAAATTTACACTTCAATTGATTCAATTAAAGATTTAATAGATAGATAAAATAACAAAAAACAATTAAATTTTTTGGTTGTGTTAATCTTCACATTTAATTGAAAATGAAAAGAAAAACAATTATTTTTTTAATTAGGTCAATTAACTTATTTTGTTAAAAAAAAATTTAAACTCAATTATTTACTTAATTGGGCCAGTTAATACCCTTGTTTAAAAACTATATAAAAAGAGATTTAAATAATTATGATCTCTTTTTAGTGAAATTTCTATATTCTTGTCCCACGCAATTTCATTATAAGTATGTTTGACTTTACTCTGTCTTTTTTCTCATTTAAATATTTAAAAAGAAGTTAGAATGCAAAATAAGTTGAAGTCACGTAGGACGAGTTTTCGCTATATTTAATTGATTTAGTTTAATACCATCATATAGATATGAAATCACATTATGAGGTAAAGTAAATATTAAATTAAAAATTAAATTAAACGTAAAAGGATTTTTTATTTCTCTGAAACGCAGAAAGAACAAACAGCACACAGAAAAAAATTTTGCACTAGTAAAAGCATTAATCAAAAATAAAATCAGTTTAAATTAAACATTTAATCAAGTGTATTAAACATTTCATTGACAATATTAATTTGCACCAGTAAACAAATTAATAATATCAATTAATCGTTTAATTTTAGTTTAATATGATAATAAAGTTTCATATACTCTAAGGTTATTTTCTATCCTATAAACCAACTTTCGACCAATTATCTTAAAAACTGCCAATTGTTCTTTAAACACTTGAATACACACACAGCAAGCTAGTACAGACACGCTCATATAAAATTAACAAAATGATTTTTTGCCGATCGGTATTTTAAAAGTGCAAAGTAGTACAACCAATCTTTTTGTGCGTTACAAACTTCAGGACAAACACATTGCACCCGTTTTGATTTAGAACTCATCAAAGCAACTTCTCAAGGACTAATAGCACTTAAAAAAAGTTATTTTGATGTTAATTTGTAAAAGAAGGCCAAAATTCTAGAATTTTATTTAATAATTTATAATATTTACTTGATTTAAATATCCCTCTCTGTGATGGCTTTATTTGATATAATTCAATATTTATGTTAGTTGTTTTCTGTCATTGTCCTTGTAAACTTAAGTGGAATTGTGTGTTATAATATGTATCATTTAAATTTCCTCTATAAATTTTAAATACATTTAAGTTTTATTTAAGTATATATTTTTCTTGTTATGTCATTTGAATTTAAGTTAGCAAGTAAATGTTATTTTTTTATTAGGCATTACATTGTGAAGGTTTTAACACGTACTAGTTTTAATAAAGTCACTTACTTTGACTTTATTACAGTTTGTGTATATACAGTGGCAAAGAAAATTCAACATACCCCCACTCACCTTAATTCTGTGCAGCATAAGCAACGTACATATTATGAGGTTTTAAAATAAATATTTTTTTCTACTCTTAAAATTTATACTTGCTTTAATTCAAATAAGTAACTTTTGAAATGTTATTTTTTTTTTTGTAGAAACTTATTGTCAAAAATTTTCATTTGAAATGCAATTTGTATAGTGTGTGGTTTGAAATGTTAAGTGCGCAAACATTTTTTTTTTGTTTGCTTAATTTTATTGCTTGGATATGTTCTTTTGAAGAAAGGACAACAATTTTAATTGAAAATTTAAGAAATAATTGGCTTGTAAGGTCACTGTTTGAAGTTAAAATTTTTTTGGGTTTCGTACAAAATTGTACGGTTACTTTGTTCAAGTGGGGGGAAATTCCATTGAAAATTCCTTCTTTTAACGAAAGCTCAAATCCTGTTTTCAAAATATTGCTTTCGTGATAGATGTGTTTTGGGATTAAGCATACGATAGGTAACCCCGCCTGTGAGACGCAACGAATTCGGTTTTATGTATTTCAATACGATCGTGTGCAAGTAACAGCACGAGCTGTTAAACGACCGCAGTGTTCTATCGTGTGAGCTTGTGAACGGATGTTCATTGAAAAAACCATTTTTTTGAGAAGGAGATATCCTAATACGTGTTGCCTGAGAGGCGAGGCACAGTGGATAACATAAGGTGTTTGCAACTCATAATTGATTTTTGCAAATATTTAAAAGTAAAGGCCTCTTTATATTGTATTAAATATATATATTTTTAAGTTTTATTGGACCATTCCTTTTTTATAATTATTTTAAATTGTTTAAGCTTAACCCATTTCTTACCGCCGTGTGTTTGAAAACACGTTTATCATTTCTTAACTTTGAGTAAATATAAATCACAGATAAATATAAAAAACTAAATGTATATGGCATTCATATTAAGGTTTGGTATCTTATCAACAAACAAAAATATATTTTTGAACATTTGTGCAGGGGTCCCCCTTTTAGAAGAGGGGGCTTAAAAAATGTGCAAAAATAGGCTCATTTTAAACCAATTATATTGTATATATAAAAAAATCTGAATAATTATATATGTATTACCGTGTGTTACCAAGTCTCCAAAAAGCAACCTAAGGCCTTTTGTCTATATATGCGCCTCTAGGTAGCAGTAAAAACCAGCGTGTGTTTCACCACACGTTGGTACTAATAGTGAGATTGATTTGACGTATGTTTTCTTATATTTCCTTTGTGTTACAGCATTTTATGTTGTTTTTTTTTAACTGTCCACAATATTTATTCTTCTAAATTGAAATTATTTAATTTGTATTGTAACTAAAAGTCAGATTGGCTAAAATGTCATGCCAAGAGTACCTTTCTGGAGCGATGATGAGCATGAACGTCAAGGTTTAAGAGCGTCCGCGATTGAAACTGCTACTTATTTGCCCCCCGATAATACTGTCATTGATTCGGATACGTGGAAAACCATCCGTTTCGGATATAAACTGTTGGAGCTTTGCTTGAACAATGGCTACTGGTTTCAGTTTGTCCCAAACTCGTGCATCCGGAATTTTTAATAAGAGTTTGGACTCGATGCATGCGCTATAATAGAACTATTATCGCATTGTGAGCATCAAATGCGTACTTTCTACTTTAAAAAATCTCTTACCTCCCATTACTTGATGTGCTTGTTAAAAGGGAGAAGTTTCCGCGCAAGCGGCACTGTTCGGCCCAATAAAGGTACCTTCGCCCCTTCAAAAACTGGTAAAAAAAGCCTTGAAAAAGCACAATACCGACTATACATTCGATGTATGTACGAAATAACGTTATGGTAATTTGTTGGAAGGACAATTCTTATGTTTCTCTCGCAAATAATTACGACGCAATCGATCCATGGGAACCGTGCAACGATACATCAAGGAATGTTTAACAGCCCCTCGCCATCAAAAATTACCACGGGCATATGGGTGGCGTGGATTTACATGGCAATGGGGTTGCCAATTACTCTACGGCATTCGTGGCAAAAAGTGGTAGTAGCCGTTCTACGTCCAATGCATGGGTAGCGCTGTGACCAGTTCGTGGAAACTGTATTTCTTCATAGCAGCTTTGCAAAACGCGAATCCTATCTCACAGTTTGACTTCAAAAACTCGGTATCCAAGTCTCTAATGCTTTTGTCGGAGGAAGCAATAGACTGAATCGAACCTTCGTCTACAGAGGATTCAGACACTTATTATAAGGAACAAAACTTTCCGAGAGTAGACGGCTTGCACGTTCCCTTAAAAAGCACCAGTGTGAGGACCTGTACTTATACTTATTTCCATCAGTTAAAATATAAATTTATTTTTTTTTTTAAATCAAATTGTTCAAATTAACTTTGATTTAAATGTAAAAATTTTTGGGGTGTTATTTCATTTTCTTAATTGGGGGATTATTTCATATGAAATAATTCCCCATAAAAATTATTATGAAATAAAGCCCCAATATATTTTTTTGGGGATTATTTCATTTTTAAATTTATTATGAAAACATTTTTTGTCGCAAGGACTTTCTCTTCTATGGTATAACAAAAGTTTCTTTGTATAGCCGGCTTTCGGCCTTTGCTAAGTAAAGCTCCTAAATTTGGGCTTGCGCTAGAATTTGTTATAACATAGAGGAGGAAATCCTTGCGCCCGGTCGAGGGCGGGCTATGCAGCGAAGATTAAGTTAGCGAAGCCAGTGTTTGTTATACCGTAGAGGAGAAAACCCTTGCGCCCGGCCGAAGGCAGGCTATGAAGAAGAGCTTTAGTTATTGAAGCCGATGATTGGCATATCATAGAGGAGAAAATCCTTGCGCTCGTCGGAAGTATCAACCATGCTATCTATCGCATGATCCTTTAAGCCAAAACTGTGCAATTAATTGTATTATACATATTGGGGTCTTATTTCATTCCAGAAATTGGGTTCTTATTTCATATGAAATAAGCCACCAAAAATTAGGCCCCACACGTTTGGGTGTGTTGGGTGCCATTTATAAGCCTTACAAATAAAAACAGTAGAATCAACTTTGCGATGCAATATTATAATTGATTTTTTGTTTTGGTTAACACCATACAAACGACTTGCTATTTTATCCATGCAAATAAAATTTGATCTTTTAATCGAAAAAAACCTTTACATAACGAAATCTATCAATAGAAATATATTTCAATATGATTTACCATAAATTTACCTCAGTCCAAAATCGTCGCTTTTTATTTCGCAAAGTTGATTCTACTGTTTTTGTTTGCAAGGCTTATAAATGACTCCTCTTGTGCAAATCCTTAAGTAGAAATCATATTTATGTAATGTATTGCGAATAGTGTTGAGGCACCAATCTTTTCCAGTCCGAGTTTTTACAGTTTTTTAGGTTTCTCAGCCGCTTTAAAAGGATCTTGCTTGATTTTTTTTTTAAATCGAGCGCTATTTTCTCTCATTCAATATCTTACCTTGATCTTCTCGGCTTTTTCTAGTTAACCTAACTCATTGCGGAATCTTTTGATAATGTCGTGGACTGTAGACTTACATTTTCCAACCAATTCTGGAACTTCTGTCATAGTTTTTCCCACTAAATTCAATATTACTATTAGCTGCCTAATTTGAACAGATGATTGCTTTCCATTTGGGGCCATTTCCAATATTTTTTTTCTAATAATGCTAATTGACACGAAAAGAGTTGTTTAAATAAATAGGGCAGAAAAAAAACAAATTTTTAGGTAAACGGATTTTTATCAATGATACTTTGATTTGTCCAATTATGCGTTTGACACAAAAAGTTGATTTATTTTTTGTTCTGCATTCGGATTTCACAGTTAGTATTGCGAAAGTTCGTTGTTTTTTTATTGTTTGAGAAGATGAGAATATAAAATGTAGAAAAAGTGAAAAACAATTTATTGATAAAATTTGTTTTTAAAAGTTTAGAAGTCAGCCGTGTGGTTGTTTTCTAATATATGTTGTGCCAAGGCCGTTGAATGTTTATGTTTTTGTGTACCTTTATTCTGGTTTCCAAGTTTCGTTTTGTTGTTCCTATGTAAATTTTATCACATTTGCTATTTTCATTTCCATTGCATTGTATTTCGTATACCACATTGTTTTGTAGTTGCTTCCTGATAATAGTTTTTGTTTTTGTAAATATTGTGTTTAATGTGGTATTGGCTTTGTAAGCAAAGCTTATGTTCTTATTTTCAATTGCATTTCTTATGTTTTTATTATCTGTAAGTCCAGGGATGTATGGTACACTGTAGACAATTTTTAGTTCTGTATTATTGTTAAAGTTTTCATTTATGTCATTTTTGTTTTTTAATTTTCTAATAATTTCATCTATAAGTGTGTTCGTTAATTTTGTTGGAAAATAATTATTTGTCAAGGTGTTTTTGATGTGCCCAATATTCTCTTTTTGAAATTGTTCGTTATTTGTTTTTTATCACCCTGGCGATGAAATTTTTTGCTATATTAATTATTTGACTTCTAGGTTGTGCCGAATTAAAATTTATCATTTTTTCAGATGCAATGTCTTTTTTGGACCAATTTAAGATTTTTTTGTTGTTTTCTATATATTTGTTTCAATTTCCATTGTAAATTGTTTTTTTTTTTATTATAGTTTTCAAGATTTCTTCTTTGTCGTCCATTTTAACTATGACCAATATGTCAACTACATATTTCCTTATGTATTTAATTTCTATATTGTTTTTTTTTTTTAATAACATGGAACCTGTTTGAAAGAAAATATGGGTCTTAAGGGTGTCCCTGTCTTGTGTAACTTAGGTAGACCATAAATTTTGGAAGCTATTCCAGCTGTACAAATTAGTGGTTTTTTCTGCCATTCATTAATGCGTTGGTTGTTAAAAAGATCTGCAATCATTTGGTGTTTTTTTTGCAGTCTTACTGTTGGGTCAGTTCTAAGTTTTTGATATGTGCTTCTATCATCCAATAGTTTCTCCATTTTTCTTTCATAGTCGTTTTTGTATATTTCTACCGTTTTGTTTCTCCTTAGAAAGTATTTTTTTTCCTGTAGGTCGTTAGTATTAATTTTTCTTTAAGTGCGTTTCTCATATTTTTTTAACCGAGTCACTTCATTTGCCAGTTTTGTTCTGGCTATTTCTTTTTCTTAATCTCCATTGTCCCTTATTATTTGAATACATTGGTCAATTTCCGCTATAGTATGGAGAAGGGAAAAATTTTAATTGTTCACAGGAAGAGCGAATTTCTTTTTAAACGATAACATCCATTTTGACTTTGTAAGTATCCCAATATTCGATCTGTTTAAAAACCAGTCGTTGTTGAATTTAAAACCATGTATTTTCAACTGTTTTTCTTTCAGTGTGTCAAATTTCTGCTTTTGTCCTTCTTTCACATTCTTGTTCATAAATGCATTGCAGTCTTCTTCTGCCAATAATTTTCTTAAGCCACCTTTCAAATGATAAATATGTCTTCAAATCATAGTGATGTTAGTGTTTGTTTGAGAGATTTCTAAGTTTAAAATTTTGTTATGAAAATTTTGTTCGATGCCTTTAAGTTTTCCTATTATTTTTATGTTATTTTTCATTGTTATATAATTGTTTTTAGCCACATTTATATATTTTGTATCTAATTTAAACCCAAACAAGGTCAGACCCATTTGGACAAATGAAAGTACACACACAAAAAAACAAATTGGTTGGAAAACAGTTGCAGTAATAAAATATTGATCAAGTTATATAATATATTATTGCTATTATTAAAAATGTGTAACTCTAACTGATTTTTAATACTAATGAATATAAAAACGTTAATCTAACTGAAATATGATTCTTTCTATTCTTGTATTAGTTATGATAACTTATTTCGTTTAATACTAAAAAATAGTACGAAATGTGTCTATCACAACCAAATTTAATACAGTGCAATACTGAATATTGGTCGTTGCAATCAGAAATTTTCTTTTGTCAATACATTCCCCACTACAATTAGTTTAGTGGGGAATGTAAGATGAGATAAACCCACTGTTTATTGTTGATGTTTTGTTTAAACTTTGATCTTATTACAAGTAGAACTGTTGCTATAAGTCTAATACGCTTAACAGTTTTATTTGGTTTAGTATCTTTAGTTTTTCTAAAATCTTTATGGATGAAGTTTCCTGATGATCTGGCCTAAGCAACCAGTGAAATGCGCATAGGAATAGCTTATCCCATCAACAATAAATTTCAAGTGTTTTTATCAATAATAAAAACTGGGAATTAAGCACGAATGACAAAATCTTTTGAAATTAAAATTTTGTATTCCCAAAAATTGAAATTACTTTTTAATTTAATAGTTAAAAAATATCTTTATGGTTTGAAACTGCGCTTATTTAAAAGGGGTAAGTAGTTTCTACGAACTATTTAAAACACTGTAAGTATGTACGTCAAACTGTCACAGAAAAAAGCCGAGACATCCCAACTTAATTTTAGGGCGTAAAATACAGTGGTATTCTCCATTTCAAAAGCAAGAGATGATGCATTTTTAAATTTGTACTGTCTCACAATTTTTTTTTATACTACACATATATGGAAAAAGACTTCAAAATCTCATTTGAAATAACAATATTTATGATTTGCTTGTCGATGCTAAACTCTAACAAAGATAGTTAACCAATATATTAAGCCCGTTCCTTTTTGTTGGTCAAAGTACCGCTTTCACAACTTACCGACGCACAGTGGCGCCATTTGAGTTTTTTCGTTGCAAAAATCATATCTTTTGAACCGAATAAGATAATTGAACAGTTTAAACAGCATATGATAGATAACTGTTCAGCCTATGAAATGAGCGGGGAGCTTTGTAGGGGCCTACTTATGGGTTATCAAAGTTATAATTAGTAGAAAAATAAATTTTATGGTAACTAAAAAAATTATTTTTACATTTTTAGATTGTTTTTATTTTTTTTTTCTTAAGGGTTTTATGTTTTATTTGGATTTAGGCTGAATAATGCAATTTTGATATTATGCACGTGTCCAAATAACATTTGTGCCTACCTGAGGGACCATAAGTCAATATTTTTCTTGACCATTTGTACGCCAAAGTATTGTTTAAGTGAGGTACGTACCTGCTAATTTCAATGAGTAGTTTTTTTCAAACTATTAGATCAAACTACTGTCAGTCAAAACATATAAGGGATGGGCGCCATAAAATTTCTGCAACCATGTCTTTTTAACCTTTTTTACCTCTAGAAGCCAAGCGGGCACGTACGGGCAGATAAAACCTTTTGAATTATGCAAAGAAATAATCAAAGAACAGGTTTTGCAAATATGGCAAATATAAAAAATATAGATTTATTTTATTTTCCGTTAAAGTTGAAAAATAGTGAAAAAACGGATAGTTTTTAAATAGTGATTTACCAGGAGAATCACAAAGCAAACAGTTAATTTTTTTTTATCATTATACATTTAATAAATACATCAATCAATAGAAACAAAAAATAAGGCGATTCGTTACCTATTTTTCGTGATATTACACCTGAAATCGCAACAAATTGACTAAAAATTGTGTGTTTTTTTTGAAAACCGAAATTCGGTAAACTTTGAACGGTTATATCTTCTAAACTAAAAATGTGATATTATTAAGAGTGGCATATTTGAAATCGTTGAAAAGTTTCCTATAACATGGGTTTATTCAAAACTTCGTCGGCGCTCATGAAAATTTTGATTTTTGCAACCTCGTTTGCTCTACGGGCGCCACTGTGCGACGGCTTAAGGTAGGATTTTATCGGCCGTATTGAAAGTGTTTCATTATTACAACTTTAGTCTAACACACCGGGTTCTTTAACTTATCGCTCACTTTGGGTTAAGGTTAAGTTGCAACTGTGGAACACTGTTTATACGGCTGATAAAATCCTACCATAAGCTATTGGTAACTTGTAAAGTTGGGAATGGGGTTAAAATTGTACACATTAGTTTTTTTTAATGTGAGGACTTGTTTCATTTTCAATATAGGTACTTTTTTCATTGTGAAATACGTTTCTATTTCTGGGGTTTACGTTCATTTTTGTTTCGGAGGTTGATTTATATTTTCGTGGATTTGTTTAATTTTCAAAATTGGGGTTATAATTCATAATGAACTAGTTTTCCAGTTTTAAGGACTTCGCTCTTTTTTTTCGTGGTTTAGCTCTTTAGAATCTTAGTTCGTAGCGCCAAATTTAAGCTTATTCCAATAAAAAATTTTAAGGTCATTAGCGTTGCTATAAAATACTTTTAAATCTACGTAAATATAATTCCAAAACAAATCCATGTGTAACTGGCAAAAATACTGAATTGCGGAAAACGTTTTTTATGGACCAATTCCATCTAATTTTAACAGGCAAAGAGTTTAAGTAAATTTAAATGCATGTACCAAATTTTTAATTCGGATCTCTACTGTGCACACAAAATTTAAAATGGATAGACAAGCTGCCAGTCCGCATCCGGACAAACGGACATCGTTAGATCGATTCAAGCCAAACTCTTAGAGTTTGTTTAGGCCATTATATCTGCACCACCACCAAAAACTCGCTTAAAAGAGATGACTCTACAAAAATAAATGCAAAACTTTAATATCGTAGTTTTGCCGAGTGGCTGTCAATCAAATGATAAGCATCACAGGAAATTAATGCAATTTCGATATAAAGTGCGACATGTGCGAGTATATGCACCCAATGCTTTAGTATATGTGAAGAAACAGTAGATGTGGAAATGTAACTATCCCATTATAAAAAGATATTAGAGTTTATAAATGTGCACTGAAAAAAGTAAATTTTTAATTAAACTTTTTATTTTAATTAAGCCCAAGAAAAATGTGCCAACATTTAAATATTTTCATGTCAAGATTTTGTCCTTGTTACCAGCCCCATATATCATTCATACCTAAAAACAAAAAAAAAAAATGTATTTAAATTTACAATTTTGAAGTGTATTTTTATTCGAGATAACTATTGTTGTATATTTACGCAAAAAAAAAATTTTAAATCAGAAAAAAAAAAATTTTAAATGCAATGTAGTTTGCATTTTTCTTTTTAATAAAACTTGACTGTGTTTCTTGTTTATATTTGTGTTTTATAAAAATAATTTAAAAGCATAAAAATGAAAAAAAAAAATAACATGATGTTTATGTTGAAATTAAGGATGTATGGTTTCATAACATAATTTTTGAGAATATATTTAAAATAATGAGTATTAAACCGAATTTCTTGGAATTCCCACATAAAGTATTCTTTAACATACATTTTTAGATTTTGTTTACTATGTGCGTAATAATATATGTTATGTTAGTTTAAGTAACCTAATTATTTTTAATTTTTTAGAGCGGTGGTTTCACATTTGGATTCATAACTCTTATCCTACTGCATCGATTTTGCTGGATTTCAATCCCAAACTGTTTAGGATAACAAGAAGCAATTTGACACCAACATTTTTCATTTCTTTTGAGTTTTTTTAAATTGGGCGAGTTTTTAACAGAAGGACAGACAGACGGACATGGCTTAATCGACTTAAATTTACTCAATGGCCCCCATATATATGCTTTATGGGGTCTTAGATAAAATATTAAAAAAGTTTCACACGGAATGACACTGTGCTAGTTGCAAAATTAGACAAGCCGGGTACGCTGAATCCAATGGGGCTAACTGTTTTTTTTAGGTAAGCTCTTGTTTTCGAGATATACTGTTGTTTCGAAAATGGACAAGATATATTCGCGTAACTCAAAAAACAGTTTAGTTTATTGAAATTACTAAAAAAAACCGAAACTCCGCAATAAAATTTCCTTTAAAAAAGTAAAACTTTTTTCCAATACGAGCAGTCGTATTAAATTAAAATTTTGTACTCCCAAAAATTACGTTTGATAAAAAAAATATTTTTTTTATCAAAATTTCGAAATTTTTGTTTTTTAAAAATTCATAAAAAATTGAAAAATGCAGCTACGCTTCTAATTTTTTGCAGATATATTAAAAGCAAAGCTGCAAACAAAACAAGCCATGAATGATTAAAATCTGTTAGCAAGTTTTGAATTTATTCACAACTGTCGATTAATTAATTAATTTAAGAATTTCATAAAACGCAATATTTGTATGGGAGTCCCCCTAAGGTGAATAAAATCAAAAGTTTATAACAGATATTAATCACTTATGGCTTGTTTTGTTTGCAGCTTCGCTTTTAATATGTCTGCAAAAAATAAGAAGCTGCATTTTTCATTTTCTAATGAATTTTTAAAAAACAAAAATTTCTAAATTTTGATAAAAAATTATTTTTTATTCCAAAAAAAAAAAAAAAAAAATAGGTTTCTAAAACGACTGCTTATATTGGAAAAAAGTTTTACTTTTTTTAGTTATTTCAATAAACTAAACCGTTTTTAAGTTACGCGAATTTATGTTGTGCAACCTCCTCCATTTTGGAAATAACGGTCTAAAGCTTGTCTAAAAAAAGTTTCAATTTCAAGCACAGTGTAACATAAACAAAATTTTCGACTAAGGCAAATGATTTTACAACATATCTGCCAGTGCCCAGCTTTCAGATACCAAAGACTCAAACTGTTTGTCTCTCTTACATTGATTAGAATAAACTCCATTGAATCAACCGGCAGGCCGAGTAGAAATATCGGCAGTCAGCTAATAAAGGATACTTGGGAGACAGAAAAACTTGGTAACACAACGGAAACTAGTTGCTAAACCCACTTGTCATGTTCTTGATTGCGGCTTTCAATGGAACCTCACCTTCGAGAATTTTGAAAGCTTAACTTTGTTTTCAAATGGCAAAACAGGGAATATTTTTAATGTTATTTGAAAAATTTCAAGAGTTAAGGCAATTTATAAGGAATTTAAGGGTCAAGAATACAAAAAAGCAAAGTGCAATTAGAGGTTTTTTTTACTACATTTAAGACCTTGTTGGTACCGAAGTACTTATTTGGTACAATTTTTTTTTAAATTTTTATCCTTAATAAACTGTTAAATATTTAATAAAAAGTTTCTGGTTAATTAAGCATTAATTTGAAAATATCAGTGGGCGTTTTTAATAAACTTTTAAATCAGCATTTAAACTGAATCTTGGATATTTAATTTGTATATGGGCATTTCCATGAGAATGTCAACCACGACTGAAAAAATAAAAACCCTTGAAACTTTTTTTAATATATGGCAATAAGGAAAAAAATCTTCAAATTTTACTATTTAGGAGTACCTTAAGGTTAATCCAATTTTTAAAGAGAAAACAATGACATTTCCCACTGACGATCTCTTTGATTCATTTAAAGCAATGCCAGCAAAAATATTTTTATGATAAAAAGATAAATGTTACAGCTGATGAAGTGGTTCTTCAAATAGATTTCGGTGCAAACAATCGATAAGTTAATCAAAATGAAATTCAAGTTGCTGACTTCAGCTATCAGCAGGTCACTATTTTTACATGCATTGCCTGGCTCTTTGCAAAAAGTATATCGTTTGCAATGATCAGCGACAAATGTATACACAACAAGTTTGATGTCTATTGTTTCATCATGAAAATTATGCTACAAATAAGAGAACAATATGAACACATTTCATATATTTACATATTCTCCGATGGGAGTAGCGCTCAATTCAAAAACAAATTCATTTTAAAAAGTATACCCACTTTAACAAATGAATTTATTTGTAAATATATATAGAATGAAACTTCTTCGCAACAGCCCATGGCAAAGGTGCTGTTGATAAAGTACACAGAAAAAAATTTTGCCCCAGTAAACGGATTAATCAAAAATAAAATCAGTTTTAATTAAAAGTTTAATCAAGTGAATTAAACGTTTAATCAAGTGAATTAAACGTTTAATCAAGTGTATTAAACGTTTAATTGACAAGATTAATTTGCAACAGCAAACAAATTAATAATATCAATTAAACGTTTAATTCACCTGATTAAACGTTTAATTCACTTGATTAAACGTTTAATTCACTTGATTAAACTTTTAATTAAAACTGATTTTATTTTTGATTAATCCGTTTACTGGGGCAACATTTTTTTCTGTGTAGGTAAGTGCTACGGTTAAAAAAAGGTCTGGCAGCTTGTGAAAGCAAAAAATGTAATGTAAAAAACCTCTGTTGTTTTTGGATTGTTGTAATAGTGGCACCACGGCAAAAACTTAGCGCCAAGTATGCAGTACGTAGTTATAAATGAATTAAGATCATAATTATTTTTATTGCAATTATAACTGAATACATATTTTTTATTTAGTTTTTCTTAACATATATTTCATAACTTAAGCATTGTTCACCATCAGAGCAACAATTTCGTTTTTTCTTCTATCTTATTTCTTCCCAAAGAATTTCATATATTTTCCTCTCATTTAATAAACAAAAATGTAACTAAAGTTTTTTTTTAAAAATTGAGTCAACTAGAACTTCAGCAACAATTTGTATGAAATTGTTTCTGACGTTTAAAATAATTATACCCACACCACAATAGTGGAGAGGGTATTATGCATTTGTGCTGATGTGTGTAACGCCTTAAAATATTGGTCCTAGACCCACCTTAAGGTATACCAATCAACTCAGAATCACTTTCTGAGTCGAACTAGCGATGTCCGTCCGGCTGGCAGGCTGGCTGGCTGGCTGGCTGGCTGGCTGGCTGGCCATGTAACCTTGTGCGCAAAGTACAGGTCGCAATTTTGGGGATAACTTGATAAAATTTGGGACATATGTTATTTTTGGCACACGGACCAAGCCGAATCGTAGGGCCACGAGGGAAGATAGGGGGAAATTTCTGCCTCTCAAAAACTATCAAACCGATTTTAATGAAATTTAAAACATAGATAGAAATATATTGATATGGACACCTAAGCTATGTAGTTTTTCAAAAATAGGACCGCAAGGGGAGGTAGGGGGCAATTTCTGCCTCTCACAAACTTTCAAACCGATTTTAATGAAGTTTGTAAACATAGATTAGTCCATATTAATATGGACACATAAGCATGATGTGTTTTTAAATACATACTGTGGTGTAGGGTATCATATGGTCTTACTTGTTTTATTTATTTTATTTTATTTTTGAATGAAAATTTTAACATAATGTTGTAAAAAATAATAACAAATGCATAATATTGTTGTGGATAGAATTTGCAAGCGGTTTCTTAATGAAAAATGTGTGTGGTTGCAAAAGAAATTGTTGCTCTTTTATGAACACCAAGTGAAAATGTTTTTTTGATTGTGAACGAAGCTTTATACTTAAATACTATAAGAGAAAAAAAAGTCACGTACGGTATGTCACGTACGATATTAAATATTTTTCATTACAAAATCAAAATCAAAATTTTTTTTATTTGAAAATCCGTTATTTTTTACAGGGAAAATATCTGGCTTAGTGTATGAAAAAATAAAAAATAAAAAATTCCGACAATTCGCAGATTTTCGCATATCTTAACATGCACCCCAAAATCACTTCCGTTTTCTGTCACGTACGATATGCCCCTACTTTGCAAGTTATTTTAGACTACAAGGTTTTGAACGTAATAATTTTTTTTTTTTAAATATAGTACCCTGTGAGTGGAACATAATCTCAAAATTATTTTCCAGTTACTCCCATTTTTGAACTCTCTGAAGGCATACAAATGTCACGTACGATGACTTGGAAATGCCCATATGTAAGCTTTATGTAAAAATTGCATATTAATAATATATTTTATCCTATTTTTTATTTAATCATATACAAGAATACCAATTTTTTAAAATTTTTTTTTCTCAGATTATTGTTATTTGTGGTAATTGTCGTAAAACGGGAAATGATGTCGATATGATTCATAGCACATCACATTTGCAAGATAGCGGCACATTTTTGCTTTTTATTCATTTCTTATTTTGTGTGACATATACTTCTCGTTTAGGTGCCATCCAGTTGAAAATGCTGGCTGAATTATTGTGAATTAAATCTAAGATTTTATGCAAGTCTTAACATTTTCCAACATTTTTGTAATTTCGGATGATGTTTCAACACAATTATTAACAAAATTCCTAGTTTTATAGCCTTACTGTATAGTCCATTTGACTACAAAAGTTTTGAGCCACAATGTACCGATATCGGATTAATACTAAAACTTTTAAGTGAGTTGGTATTTTTTATTCGTAAAATGGACAAGAGTGAAGCCCTACAGCTTCGAGAGATATATAAGTAGCCCAGGTTCGAGAGATATATAAGTAGCCCCACTCTTAGCCAGCCGCGGTGGTCAAAAAAAATAAAAAAACTCTGTAAAAGATGAAACTTTATTTGTTTTTTTAAATGCCTCCAAAAGCCATTATCAATATCGTTAAAAACTCGGTACGTAACGCGCAATTATTGGTTATATATTCAATACTTCTGCAAAACTCTCTTTAATGCTTGGCAGTTAACTCCCAAAAAACTGTTTTAATTGATTTTCCTAAACATTTTTTTTTTAACTATGCGGTGGTTGCAATTGGACTACTCATATGTATGTCAGTATATTTACAGATAGAAAGGATGCTATAGCAGCAGCTCGATAACTCTTAAGAATATTTGACATACACTCACAATATTCTGTACTTAAAATAACTGAAATTGTAATATAAAATAAATGAAAGTTCAATTAAAAACCGGTCTACCTATTTTTCATTTATTTTTAACAAAAAGTTCATTTAATTTTTACTGTCAAAAATTCAACACCATATTCCGTAAAATCAAATAAATATTCAGTTATTTTGTAAAATTTTACTGTCAAAAATTCAAAACCATATTCAGTAAAAACGATTAAATATTCAGTTATTTATTAAAATTTTACTGTCAAAAAATTGACCCCATATTCAGTAAAAACAATTAAATATTCAGTTATTTTATTAAATTTTCGTTTACTCCACAAAAGAGCCGAATTTCTAAAAAATACCAGACAGACACCTGTCCGCTTGTTTTTCTTATAAGCGAGAGAGGGAGAATATTTTTATTTACTTACCCAGTTACTCACGTTTGTTTTACTTTTGTTGCACTGACCACGTTGTTTACAGAAGAACTCTCAATTATAAGACACCAGCAGCATGACCGATGGGAATTGCTTACACAAAACAAGCAATTCATTTTTTATAGATAAGTAAAAATTAATTTTTGGTAGTAAAATTATATAAAATAACTGAATATTTAATTGTTTTTACTGAATATGGTATTGAATTTTTGACAGTAAAATTTTATAAAATAACTGCATATTTGTTTGTTTTTACGGAATATGTAGTTAATTTTTTGACAATTAATTTGTATAAGACAACTGAATATTGATTTGTTTTTACGGAATTCGCGGTTGAATTTTTGACAGTGCTTTAAATTACATTTTTATTTACTTTAACATAAAGAAGAATTTAACTCAATCAACGGACAATATTAACTGCAACTGAAAATCCGTATTAATATGCACTTAGTTTTTTGAATAACTGTTAGAATCAGTTAAACATAAATTTGCTTGGAATTTTAAATGTTTATTTATTTAAAAATGACTGAACGGAATATTTCTTAAATAAACTACAGTCCGTTACTGTAATAATATTGTGAGTGTATTTTAAAGTAACGCTAGTATGTGTGCTGGAGCAAAGTAAATATCGGAGCCACCAGATGTAGATGAGCTTTGCAGACAAGGTTGTCATCTCAACGATATTTTTATAGGTCACCAAGTTGGCATTTTAATGACTCGTTAGAAGAAGTCGCAATCGAGATATCTAGGTAAAAATACTAGATCTCTAGATGTGGCCTTTATATAATTTTCGAAGATCTAGAACAGAGTGACAACAGTTAGCACAGGTCTATTTTCCACTTTCTCTTTTAATATCCCGGCATAAGTAATACAATGATCAGACATTTTTAGGACTCAGAATTGCCTGGAATTTAAATTTGTTCATATTAGATTAAGCTTCTTTTCACTTTAAAATCAAAATGGTGGAAGTCTGCAGTGACGCACAGAAAGAAACTGCGCTCTAAAACGGGTTATTACAAAATCAAAGGCAATATCATCTAAGTTCTTAAAAAAAATCATCACCTTATAGTTGTAAGCACTTAATTTGTCACAATTCTGCTTGAAAGGTGTTATAGCGAATGTTAGGTGTAGGTCCTTTCATCAATTGTTTACCCAGGCAAATTCGTTATCACCACTATAAGATAAATGCTAGGTATGAGGGCTGATCGAAATTATTGATCAACTTCCAACAATTTTGTTGGGATGCATCGGTAGGCTAGTCAAAAATGTGCTAGTCTATCCGCGCGCGGTTTATGGTCTCGAAAGGTAATTCCGGGAACTAATTTGTATCGGGAGAGAATTAGATTAGGTATAGATTGTAACAAATTTTAAAAAGATTCGTCCTTGTATCTAAGAAAGGTTATGAACGAAATTTCCCATCCAAATACCCACACCAGCAAACCATTTACATGAGGCGAGGTGAACACAAGGCCCGATTTTTAGATATTTGCATAGACTTCCTTCTTGAGTCAAAATGCATTATGTAACAACTTTCATTCAATAACTTAAAAGTTGAAACATGTGTCATTTTTGCCATTGGCCCAACTGTAGTAGTTCACGACAATAGTTTCTAAATAGGGAACCGTTACAGAATTTTGAGAAGGAGTAGCTCTTAAAACTTAAACAAAAATTCCCAAAAAATTGGCTAAAATTCCTTTTACCCTGTAGAGTGTAATAAATTATTTGACATAGTCTGCCAAAATGTATATTTGGCGGTTATGACCCTAATGTTTTGGATTCCTTTATACTGTTGTTTTTAGTTTTTTGTTTAATTGTGTTTTATTATTTTAATTTTGCATCTTTTTTTATAAATTTATTTAACTTCTATTTGAATTATCTTTTTTTGTGGGATTTCTGTCTCTCTCAGACTTTTTATAATACTCTAAACACTTAAATGGAATTTTAATTTATATCTGGTGTAAATGTCATCGCAATTCTAGTTGTTGTTGTAAATACTTGGTATTTGTGCTTTCATGCTAAAAAAAATATTTTTTTTTTGTTGCTGGTTTGGTTTTATAATTGAGAGAATCTGTGTGAATTTGAATGTGACATTTTGTTCTTTACAAAAATATTTCGTATTAACTTTTTAGAGGGCCCTAGTTTCTATATTTTATACAGATTAAATATATTTACATGAAACAGTCGGATTAAATGGGATTTTCATAAATTTAATACAATGAATCTAATCCTTTTTAGCTCTTTAAAATGAATTTAATAAAATATTATTTATATTTCTAGATAAAATTCATTAATTTACTTGTATTTAATAGTGATTTTAAATTTTAACAGAACAAACGTTAGTTTAATTGAGTATATTTTTAAATTGCCCATTGTGCAAGCGCTTTATTTGTCTTACTCATTTTGTATGCAGGAACAGCAAAGTGTGTGTAGTTACAATTGTATGAATTTGTCACTTTTTGATTTGTTTTGTGTTTAAAATTTATGTAAAAACTGATTTATATCGTACACAATTTAATTTTTTTGTTATTATTCTATTCAAAACAATTTATTTAAAATTTTTTACGACTAATTTATGAAGTGCATTGTATAAAAGACATATTTTAAAGAATTTTATGTGTAATGAATTTAAATTAATTTGATGTTTAGCAACGACAACAGTTTAAAATTTACCTAAAGTTTAGAAATTTCAGATGGTTCCTTAAAGCAACATATATCGCTATGGATTATAGATAATTAGCAGCATATGTTTACTTTAATTCTTAAAATATACAATTTTTTACATATTTTTTTTTTATTTAAATATTTCCTTTTGGGTTTAAAACTTTGCGAAATTTCTGCTAATTTTATTGCGAAACATTGGGTACAATATAGATTTATTCATAGTATTGACCATAGCTATAAACTATTTTTATTTTTTGGCAGCAAATGGATTTCATGCCAAAATAATTGTTACAATTTTAAGGCTTAGAACAAAATAAGCGTTCTTCATCGATCGTAGCAGACGAAAGTCGCCCAGGGACAGGTTTGGACGTGTGAAAAAAAATTTTTAACTACTTTTTTTTTAATAGTTTTCAACTGATCTTGCAGAATGTGGCCGATCATTTCCTGATGAGTGGAACGACTTCACATCCGGTGGCATATTTTTTGATTATTTTGTTGATTACTCCCTTAAAAAGAATCAATTGTATTCGGCACAGCTCCCCTATGATGATGTGGCACGATTTAGTTACCTCAAAGTCGACGTTTGGCCAAATAATAAGTTTTACCTCGGATGTTTATTTTTGATGGCACTGGCTGGTTGGACTTTGTGTACGATTTATTACACTTCGGTTTGTTATAGATACATTTTAACCATCAGTAGCAATTGTGTACCTATCCATGGTTTAATTTGTCAAACACTGAAACAAAGAAATGACAAATTAAGTTGGGCGAAACACTTGACGTTAAGGTGTGACTTACAATTAACATCGTGCATTGTGCTTGGACCACCCTTAAGAAATGATCTGGGTGGAGAAGCGATTCGCGCGTCATTGTCATTATATTTTAAGAGCAAGCAAACCGTCCGAGTGTCAGTTTCTGCGGTTTTCAACAGTCATTTTGATTATTAATT
This sequence comes from Pollenia griseotomentosa, assembly GCA_963931875.1. NCBI lineage: Eukaryota > Metazoa > Arthropoda > Insecta > Diptera > Polleniidae > Pollenia > Pollenia griseotomentosa. The sequence continues at coordinate 124,295,391 of OZ007563.1, forward strand.
TACTAACCTAAAGTTTGGTGGAGGTATATTATTATTGTTACGTTACTGCCTTTCAATAACGTTTTGGTTTATTTCCTTTAGTATAAACCGTTTCGAGTTCTTTATTGCAACTTTAATAAAATAAATTAAACACAAACACTTTTAACACTGTTTACAACTTACACAACTCTATTTAGTACTTAGTCTTTTTAAAAACCGTAATTTATAGCTTTTATTCACAACCAACTATAATTTTCTGCACGTTATACGTTATTGACAATGTCTGAACTTAGAATGATCTCATTACGCTAGTCGCCGCTAGACTGCAATTTGGTTGTCTAGAACATTCGAAATGTTTTTCGAAGGTTCGAGGCTTTACTATTCACCACACTTTAATTTGATTTATGGCAGCACTTATGTTTACATAATTCAGGGCTGTGGAGTCGGAGTCGGAGTTGAGGAGTCGGAGTTGAGGTTTTTGTGCCGGAGTCGGAGTCGGAGTCGAAGTACCCACAAAAACTAGCGACTCCGACTCCGACTTTTTTGCATTAACATTTTTCTAATATTTTTCAAAATAAAAAATTTTAATGACCAATTTCTCCAATTCTTTTTAAATATCAATTCATATTTAAATATAATTTTTCTAAAAATTTTATTTTTATTTGACATGAAAAAACAAATTTTAAACATAAATTGATATTTAAATAAATTAGTGGAATTGGCCATAAGAGGGTCTGCTTTTTGAAATTGTGAAGTAAGAAAATAAGGACCAGTATACTTTTCATATGAGTAGGTGAGTTTCAAAAATTAAAAAATTGAGATAACATCTTATTTCGACAATTTATAAGAATAGTTATATAGATTGTATCGAAGCATGTCCTCTTCTATGTTTTAATGTGACCTCAAATTTCTGTAACAAAAACCAGCGGGTTCACTATTTGAATTTCGCCAAGATATCGTTAATGAAATAAAGCCGAATTAAGGAATTTAAAAATTAAATTTGTAAAGATGTTGTTTTTTATTTATCGTATACATATTAACGAATATTTTTGTAGCCATGTCCATGAATATGACATGAAATCAGCTGTAGCTCCTGTGGTGAAAGCATTAAGTGAACTACATTTTAAGTTCCAACCTTCAAGGTGAATTATAATAGAATAAAAGGAAAATGAACTCGGAAAAATACATGACATTGTTCCAGATATAATTCCCATCAATGTGGGGGTTAACCCGAAAAATGACTTGAGAATACTTTTATCTACTCACTTTAGGGAAAATTGGAGAGATAATAAAGACTTGCAATTTCAAATTTCGGTCTTGGACAATAATAATATTGAATTAGGAACGGAAAAATGCAATGGCGAGTACACGGAAGAAAAAGATTTAAATTTAGTTGTCTAAAAATTCACATTTTTTTTAACTCTGCAGGTGGGAGATAAACTACATCAAGCCACATTTTGAAAGCTTTACAGCAGACCGCGAAAACATGTTGATAATCGCAAATGATGTTTATGTTATAAAAATGTGCATTTATACGAATATTTTATATGATCCTAACGTTTTTTTTTATGTTCTATGGTACTGTTCCATGCCTTGAGACAAACAGCACCAAGTCCAACAACAAAAGGGTGCTATTTCCCAAAAATAATAAAAGGCTAACAACATTTTTTTACATTACGTTTCTCTTCAAAATGTGTTATATAAATTGTAGAACTAACAACTGAAGGCGCATCTGCATGTTTTAATAAACTATATTAAATTTTCCTGAGAATGATTTGACTTAATAAATAAAACAAGACCAAAATGGCAGTGTCTGAACTTATGTATGTATATTAAAAACAATAGACCTCACTTCACAATTTACAAAAAAGGACTGTCCTTTGCCTCTATTAATATTGTGGTAAACAACAGAAAGTACACTTGATACCTTAACGTCTAAGCCAATTGGACTTGGTGCTGTTTTCAACTTTTCTATCTCGAAAGCTACATTAGATAGGACTAATGGAAATTCACACATCTATAAATTCCAACAGTATAAAAAACGTTATTTGAAAAAGATGTGAATTGGTGTAGTTTATCTCTCCCCTACAGAACTATTTTTACATTTTGTAGCACTGTTTGCATAATTTTAATAAATTTATATAACCTTTAAAATATACTAAAGTTCAATGATCCCATACGGATTGAAGCAAAACTCGTTTCTTTCGAAAGTTCGTAACAAAACTCGTTCGCTCCAAAATTAAATCCATTTTTTTTCTATATTTCAGTTGGTTTAAAGTTCTCAACTGTTGAGTTATAAGTCAAGAATGTCATAACACTTTAGAATTAAAATAGGTTCAACTCATTTAGTCAATTTAATCGGGCGCTATATGTTTTTTGCATTTTTTCCAAAATCCAAATAAAATGTTTTGCAGCTCATTGCGCGGCACGTTAGAATTAAAATATCGATTTGAAATTTTTACAGAATCATTTTGTTGCTATATTTAACCATTTAACAGGTACTAAATTAAAAAAGAGTTTAAAGTCAAATAAAAACTAGTCTCTTAAATAATGCTAGGTTAGAGTAGGAGTCGGAGTCGGAGTCGGAGTTGGAGTCGGAGTCGGAGTCGGAGTCGGAGTCGTACTTAAAAAATTTCACCAAAAGGAGTCGGAGTCGGAGTTATAACTTTTTCTTAACGACTCCACAGCCCTGACATAATTATACCTCTTATACTGAAGCTTTTTTTAACGGTCATTTCTAGGGCTTTCTGCACATTGGGATTGAAGTGTACTAAATTATAAAAATTTTTAATAACAATGTAAACTAATAAAATTACTAATAAATACAAGTTAACAAATAAATACAAGATAACTAATAAATTCAACTAATTCTTAACAAATAATTACAACTAATTCTTAACTAAAGTTATTATGTATATTAGAGCGACTCACCAAAAAAGTGCTCGATGTACCCTCCTAAAAACTTACCTTGCACTTTTTTAGGATGACATTTTAAATATTTCGGCTCCAGCTTTCACCTCTCGTGCGCTGGACCATTTTGAAAAAGGGTATATTTTTGCATGTTTTGTTAATTTGAGAATCTGTTTCCTTACTCACATTGGTGTCATAAGAAAGGTCTTTTTAAGGCGCGTCCAACTGTATATACAATTTCCTGTCCTTTTTGTAAGGATTTCTGTCAAAAAAAAAAAAAAAAAAACGGTTTTTGAATTTTTTTGTTTGGAATTGTTTGTAATAAAAATGACAAACTAAAATTTTTAATCTTTAGTCGATTTAATTAAATACAAAAATGCAATGGGGTGGTAACCCTTCGTTTTAAAAAGGGCAATATGGGTATCAAATTTTTTTTTTGCCAAGTACATCATCTTTGTATGTAAATAATTTAGATTTTTCAATGTAGATACATTTTACACGGTGCTCCGGAATATATATAAATGCAATTTTGTAACTCTAATATGATAGCCGATTTAGTTTCTAGATCATGTATGGATGAAAATAGGACTAAAGAAAGAAAATAATAAATGATCCACGACTTTTTGGCGGCATATTTTTTTTTCGTAAATTAAAAAAAGTTATTAAAAAATATGCCGTCAAAAAGTCGTGGATCATTTCTTTTTAGGTAAGAAAACAGATTCTCAAATTAACAAAACATGCAAAAATATACCCTTATTCAAAATGTTCCAGCTCACGAGAGGTCAAAGCTGGAGCAGAAATATTTTTATATATATATATGGGCATTTCCTGGGGTCACGAGCGTACGTTTGACGCTTTTGATGTACAAATAATATAGAAAACAAAACTTTTCCTAGCATTTTTTTTTTTCGATTCGATAGCATTTGGGTAGCTCTACGTTTAGTGCAAAAGATGGATTTCATCGAGTTTAAGTTTTCATAATGATAGTTTTAAACATGTGGTCATGAACGTACGCAAAATAGAAGTCAACTTTGGCTGACAGCAGTGAAATGTAAAAATCTGCGAAATGGAACGGAATATTCAAAAGTGATTAATTTATTTTAAAAGGGTATTAATGTAGGTCTCCATCCAGTATTTACAAAATAAAATATCTCTCTTGGTTTTTGTTTAATTGGCTTATGTACCGGTCGCGAACGTACGATTTTTCCATATGTTTTTTTATAATTATCACCATGCATTTTCCCATAAATATCTTAAAATTTCCTTAACAACAAAACTTAATACTCCTTTTACAATTGATTGTAATAGAGAGATTATGAAGGAAGAGTGTAAACATAACATATTTTTTGCATGTAAAATAAGTATATAAAAATGTCTTCAGAAGTAGAAAATATAAGAAAATATGAAATTTTCCAGTTTCCAGCGCAATTTCCTCAAGTAAAACAGCTGAGACATGCTATGAAACCATTCTTTTATAAAAACATAGTCTTTTTTTTATGACAATAAGCAATAAAAGACGATGATTATCAACATTTTATTTTTTCTTCCTGGTAGACCATTCTGGGGAAATGCCCATATATAAATTTACTCGTTGGAAGTTCTGAAAAAACTTTTAAGAATTACTGATGGGGTACTATTAAAAACGCAGAGTGGGGTAGACCGTAGTACTCCAGCGCAAATTCAAGCACCTTTAATCTTTCTGAACAAAGGCTTGTTTCGATCAATGAATTTGGAAAAGGCTACAAATTTGTTTATACCCTGCAGTGTTGCCAATTTAGCCATTTAGTGGCTAGATTTAGCCATTTTTTACCCTGTTTAGCCATTAAAAAATGAGTTTAGCCATTAGCCATTTTTTTAGCCATTTTTCAAATTGTTTAGCCATAAAATTTTTTGTCGTTTTTCTTTTAAAGGAATAACTTTTATTTTATTATAAAAATTTATAAAAGTAAAACAAAAATTTTTAACAATTAAAACGCCTTTAATTCAAATCACAACTTTTACAAATGTTGAAAATCGCTATAAACGATGATGATGAAACATCTTTCAAAATAAAGAAACAGTATTCCAATACTAAATTTATAAAATGGATCACCACTAGCATTGGTGTTTCTTTCTGGTTGCAAGTATTTCAGTAAAGAGATGCAGGCAGCAACAAAATTTTTTTAGAAATTACAGAATTGACTATAAAGTTGCTCTCACTTCCATGGTATAATGCTAAAGTAGAAAGGGTATTTTGCCAAGTAAACATCGTTAAAAGTAATTTGAGAAATAGGTTACATTTAGCAACCGTAAATTCGATTTTTTTAATTAGGTAAAGAATTTTACTGTAACAACAAAAAATTTTTACCAACACCACAACAGTGGAGAGAGTACTATGCGTTTGTGCTGATGTTTGAAACATTTTAAAATAATGATACTTAAGGTATGTTTAGACCTTACAAATATTTGACAATAAAATCCAGTAAATTGATCAAACTTAAGCTTTATTTTTAACAATTTCTATTTATTTGCAAAACTTTAATTTTAAAATGATCATTGTATAATGTAATTTAGAAACTGTTAAATAATGTTTGCCCTAGCCAAACGTTTTGCAAAAGCAAACAATTCTTTAAGAAAACTAATCGTCACGTGTAGGACGTCAAATATTTAATAGGTGTGAACCGATTGACTCTGAATCACTTTCTGAGTCGAATTAACGATCCTTGTCCGGCTGGCTGGCTGTCCATGCACACCTTGTGCGCAAAGTACAGGTCGCAAATTAAAAGATAATTTAATAAAATTTGGTACATAGGTTCTAATGTGGTGTACGGTATCATCTAGTCAGGGTTGACCGACTATACTTTTTTACGTGTCTTTTATTGTAGATCTGGACTCATAATGTTGGGTAAATGTTGTCGTGTTTATGATTTTCCTTCAAATTATTTAAAACTAATAGGCAAGAGTGATTCCTATCTATCAAAATATTAATTTACGTTTATTCTTATTTAAGAAATTGATCTTAACTTACAATTTCATCGCAAGCAACTTTAAATGAATTATTTCGGTTTTGTTAGAGAATTTTAATGTGTTTTTACTTAAAAAAAGTTTAGCCATTTTTTAGCCCATTTTTAGCCATTTTTTAGCCATTTTTTTCCGTAAATTTAGCCATTTTTCGTCACCAAGTTTTGGCAACACTGATACCCTGGCTATATAACTATAATTTATTTGCTTGTCTTTTTGTTAAATTTGTTAAGAATTCATTAACTTATCTTTTACATTTTTATTTTATTAGGTAGCGCATAAATGTGCTGTTACTCCGCAAAATAGGAACAATTTTATAGGGTATTCTTTTTTCGTCACAAATTTAAATATCTGTCTCCACTTGCGTTGTATTTATGTGCCTGTCGTATTTAAAAATTCAAGCTGTAGGAACTTTGAACAATTATTATGTTTCTATTTCACTTCATGTATATTCTGGTGTTAACAAGACAGTACTCTCTACTTTTCTGAGCAATATGTTTCTGTTCTTCTCATTAAATTCGTAAATCTTCTTGGCGAACTTAATTCACTGTATAATATTTTTATAACTTTATGTATATATTTATGTTATTAAATACGCATTTTAATCTAAATAGCTACCACAATTTAAAAAAAATTTATACACAGAGAAAACAGATTCGTGATCACAAACGAATTTGGCGCCAATCGAATTTCGTCGGTTGCATGTACTATCACACAATTCGTGATATTACTGAAAATTTCGTTGCTTAGTACAATATTGTTGATAGCAACATTTGAATTTTAGTACACTATCAGTCATAGCAACAGATATTGTTAGTTGTTAGTATGATTATTAGAAACAAAATTGTGCTTATACCCGAATATATGATAGCTGCAACTGAATTAACACATAATTGGTGTTCATAACAAGAGATTTGATTGTCGTTATCAATATATTTTTTTAAGCGGTCAAATGTAGCCCATAAGGGGCAAGGACTTGTCCAAAGGTAACCCCAATGAATAGGAAAAATGGCTTTTTTTACAGTACGATGTCCTAGGGCCCATCCAGCTTGCATTACAAAGGAGAAGTCTTAAAACTACTGCATGGTATACTCCAAAGGATTAGCTTTGAAATAGTTTCAAAACGAAAACATGTCGTTAAAAAACGAAGACATGTCGTTTAAATGCAAACTTTTCTTAATAATACCATGGTCGATACTTGCATTACATTGGACTAGCCCAGGATCAAAATGGATCAAGTAGTCCAATATAATTTGCAGGGTGCATATGTGCATATGTTCATACCTATAAAAATACGTAAATTACTTACCCCTATTTATTAAGTTTTTGCACATTTTCCATTTTTACCGCATAGAAAATTTTTATATATAAAATTAAAAATTATTTTATTCTATCAAATTTTTTGACAGAAAATTTAGTAATCAATTGGTGCTTTTAACTATTTTTTGGTTGTGAATTCCGAATAATAATATTTTCATTTGTTGTAATCGAATTGAAGCGATACTAACAATCAATAATTAGCTGCAATAGATGAATATACATTTTTATTACAAAATTTGTTGACAAGAGCAAATTATTAATTGTAATGCCCAATATTCAGTATTGCCCTATATTAAATTCGGTTGTGATTCTAACCATTTGTACTAATTTTTAGAACTAAATTAAATTAGTTATCATAGCTAATAAAAGAATTGAAGGAATCATATTTCAGTTGGAACATCGTTTTAATAATCAAGAGAATTAAAAATCAGTTAGAACTATACATTTTTAATAGTTGCAATAATAAATCATGTTACTTGATCAATATTTTATTACTGCAACCGTTTCCCAACCAATTTGTTTTCTGTGTGTACAAGTCATTTTTAACATATTTTTTTTTATTTAATACAGGATATTCATAAAAGTACTAACATACCTACATTTATTTATATGTTGCCAGAAAAAAACAGGATTTTCTCCTTGATATTTTAAAACGAAACAGGAAACTTTTGTAAAAAATAAGGAAAATATGAAAAAAATATTCCAAGTGGGTACTTTATGTAGTGGGCACTTGAAAAACATTTTAATGTTCTTTCTGTTCGCAAAAAAACACATGTGGGATTTGTATTAAAAGAGTTCAGATATTGGTGCTTAACGACATCAGATATTGTTATACTTTTCATACTATTATGCTATTGTAATGGGATCAAATACACTTTTTTAAATGTATGTTAAGCTTTTCTAAGCACATTTATATCGACTCATTCATCTTACTTTACAAAAATTCACAAAGAAACCAAAACTATTTGCGCTTGATTTTTTTATAGCAATATAACTTTAAATAAGGACAAATATGGTTTGGTTTAAAATCAGCTAACCTACCGATTCTTCATGTTCGCCGTATTATGAATTCAATTTTAAATTGTTAACATACTTACCGAAATCATATTATAGTTGTCCATACCCATTGGGCATCTCTGTCATGACCATTCTAATGTAATAAACTAAACAGTTTCGTATTGCTTTTTTCCCTCCATATTTTTGATAAAGACAACAAGGTATAATTTTATAATAAAGGTGTTCTTATTTGTGTGGCCAAATTTAAAAGTGTTGTGATTCCAGTTCGCTAGGCAAATTGTTGTTCCTTTTTAATAAAATAGTAAAGAAGTAAAATTTGGGGCCAATCCGATAACGTTTATTGGACTCGGAAACGACTTCAATTTATTTATTTAAACCTATTGATTCTTATATAGGTATGTATATTGAAGTCTTTTCCGGGTTCACTACGCGTTATCGGCTTCGCTCCAAATTTTACTTGTTTACTTTTTTAATATAAAGGAACAAAAATCTGCCGGGCGAATTGGAATCAAAACACTTTTAAATTTGACCATACAAATAAAAACAACTTGATTATATAAGCAAACATAAAACATTTGAACAACCATCAAATTATTATAAACGATCCTTAACCCTTCTGCACTCCTTGGGTCAATTTGACACAATTTTGGTTTTCAAACGCAAAATTTGTCCCTTTAAATAGAAGATATGGAGGTGAAACTTTAATTTATTCATTACAGGGGCGAAAATTATAAATTTAAATAAAAATGAGAATAATAAAATTAAAAGTTTTTCCATTTAAAAACACGATTTATAGACATTTAATATCCTTTGGGTTAATATGACCCAACAAGCGATATTGCAAGTTAATTTCCACTTTAAAATTCTTTTCCTATTGAATATAATTGAATTGAGTTCATCTTCATTCAGAATCATCGACAAATAATTTTTTCAGTCAAATAATCCATAAAATCGCTTTTATTTTTTATTTTACTTAAATATGAAATGTTGTTTACATTTTATTGTTGGGTCATATTGACCCAAAGGATCATAGGAAGGGTACATATCCAAGGGATGCAGAAGGGTTAAATGACTTCGGCATCCATTACCATAATAAAGTTGCGCTAATATGGTTAAAAAAATTTGTATAAAAAAGGTCGAAGAAAAAGGATTATAATTTTGTATAAAAACTTTTCTATTCGCTGTAACTTCATAAATGGTGCTATAATCGAGAAAATGACGTAGATTTGTGATCATCCATATTTTTACAAAAGGTAAATTTTTTCATTCCGAGATGCTAAAAACCTAAAATTGGATGTAGTTTTTTAGTTAACGCTCCAATCGAGATAAGCACTTAAATCTGCGATCACTAATGCTTTCCACTAAAAATCGATTTTTGTTTATGCATAACGTGAACTAATAACGCTTTTAGTTTACTTAATAGCGCTTTAATTAAAAAAGACGTTAATCTGTCGTCACACATATTTTAATCTGTGATCACGAAATTTTTTACTTTGTACAACTGTAAAATTATTCGCCCTAAATTTGGGATCAATTTTTATTTTTTGCGATAATCCTGCGGCCACATTTCACATCGCCAATAACTATTACAATAAGCCTCAAGCGCTAATAAATTATAATATTGATAGAATAGATGCTTTGATTTAGAAAAAAAAGAATATTAATTACTAGTTAATTTTCTGAAGATCGCACCATAATTTACAATAGGTCCCATATAAAGTCCAATCTTAAAAAACACTTCGATACGTGAAAAAGCGTAGCACACTTTCTTTTATTCATTTAATTTTAAGTTTTTAAGGCTAACTTGCACTATCGCACAAGTCTTGCCTATTCCATTATAATTTGTGAAAAGGAATATAATAAGTTTTGTTGTGACTGTCAAAAAATTGTATTGAACTATCACGTATATAGGATGTCAATTTTTTTTTTTCGTAATACAGCGCAACTGCGACAGTGCGGAAATGCGCCAGTCCAGTCATTTCAATAATTCGGACTCTTCTACATTTCGGAAAATTTAAATTTTTACCTCTTCAATCTGGACAAATTTTGTTTATGCAAGAACAAATTATGTTCTCTTGTTTAATCGGTTTTACCTCGCATCTTTGGTTATTCACACGTTGATTCACAATTTGCACTGTCATTACTTCAGTTTCGGATCTTTGCTTCGCAAGCGTGATTGTCTAATTTCGCCCAAAGTGTCATGTTTTAAAATAAACAACGAAAACTTAAAACGCTAACTTGAAAGAAAAAGTGTAATATTTTACAAAGTCTTAATGAGGGAACAACTATTTGGCATGTTGTCGAAAAATTGTTTATTCCTCAATCACCGATTAGCGACATCAAAAAAAAAAAAAAATAAGAAGAACAAACAATATTTCGAATACCAACGATGGATCGAGCAATATTTAAACCAAAATAATTTATTAAACCATTTTCATAATATAACTCTTATTTTTAGCAAAACGAAAAGTTATAAAAATCTGACAGGGTGTACGATTTTTCAGCGAGCTTAGGCTATTGAGATAAATAAATGTTAAAACAAGGTATTTATTATTTAAAAATTTGTGGTAACAAGCAAGTGCAGGAAATCAAAAATGTAAAACTGAAGAATTTAAAAGTTGTTTTTAATACACTTTTAATTTACTGCCTATTTCACGATGTCACTCGAACGTTTACGTTCGCACAAATAACATATAAAACAAAAACAAAACTCAAAAATTTGTTTTTGTTTTATATGTAATTTGTGCGAACGTAAACGTTCGAGTGACATCGTGAAATAGGCAGTTAATTTTCATAATTTTTGCTATAAAATTCTCTTTGATAGAAAAATATTTGTATAATATTTGTCATAAAATTCTTTTATTACATAAATCTTTTTAAAAAACGACTTTTACAATTCTTGCGTTTTACGTTTTCGATTTTCAGCACACCCCTGAAACTTTCCTTAAGAGTAAATTCTTATCTTAATTCACTTATTTTAACAATTTTTAATATTATAGTACGGACAATTCCATAATCTGATCTAGCCTTAAGCTATATGTGTCCGAATTGTCGAAGTTGCACTGTACTTGTGATTTTCATAACATATTGCATTCACACTATCACACTTTTACATATTACTTGAGTTTTTGACATGTATTAATACAAAGTTTGTATAAGTAATAGTGTAAACTAGCCTTTACCAGTTCCCTGTTTAAGGCTTTGTAAAATTTCTATCACTATGACCTTACTAAATAAACAAAGAACTTCTCAAGGGCCCAGTTTGTTTATTTTAACCCTGATCCTGTATTCATGAGTCAAAATTGCAGGAACAGTTTCTATTCCTTATTATTAAAAACAAGTCAATAAATTTTTTTAAATTTAAAGACTTATGGTGTAAAACGCAACATAACGCCAAAAATTTTATTGAAAGCAAAAACAAAGTCAAAAATATATTATAATTTTATTGTTGGTTGCTGTCTACAGGGGTTCATATTGAACAAGGCGAATTCAACTACAGGTAGTGTCGGAACTACAACAATCCTAAAGGAACAGAAACAACATATGATTTTTTGCATTGCATTGTTTGTGTTTGCTGCTCAAAATGTCAAATATTCTTAGACAAACATCAACGAATTCAAACAAATAGGTTCGAACTGTCAAAATCAGATGGCGTTTCGACACCACCTGTAGTTAATTTGCCTTGATATTGAATTTTTAAATTTCAAAAACTTCATATTTTGTGGCGTTGAATATTTTAAAAAACAATTTGAATTTCTGTAGAGAGCAACAACAAAATTATAAAATATTTTTGACTTTGTTTTTGCTTTTAATAAAATTGTTAGCTTTGTGTTGCGTTTTACACAATTATGGCTTAAGTACAATTATTTTTTTAATATTAATTTAAAGCCTATTTCGTTATGCCTGTACCAAAAGAGTTACGCATTTTGTTAACATGGTTCGAATTTGCCCAACACTATTAAGTCGATACAAAACATACGACAAATGTACAGCATTCTGAAAATTGCAATTCATGTTCTGAGTGTAAAATAAATAGACAAACTTTCTATAACTTTCTATACAGTCAATACAAACATATAAAATTGACCCAAAAATACCACATGCGTTTTACTTTCCTAGTAAAGGATAAGGGTTAATCTAAGTTAAATAATTTATTTTCAGATGAGGGCGGATATTAAAGATAAAAGGTTTTTTTATGTTTTATATATTATGATGATGTTACGTAAAAGATGCGGATTCATAAATAAATATGAATTTTTTATTGTAGTGGTATTAAATCCTGCATATACAAATACAGATCATAAAAGATATAAATTCTTATTTCAGCATCTAATCATTTCAAATGGAATTGTTTTAAAAAGCTATGTACGTTCACATCTATTAAATTGTTAACGTCCTTCACGTGACCACTAGCTTTATTAAAAAATTATTTGCTTTTGCAAAACGTTCGTCTAGATCAAACATCATTTAACAGTTTCTAAATTACATTATACAATTGTCTTTTCCCAAAAAAAAGTTTATTAAATCAGTAGAAATTGTAAAAAATAGAGCGTAAGTTTTGATCAATTTACTGATCATGCTTTTCTTGGATTTTTTGTTAAATATTTGTTAGGTCTGAACCTACTTAAAGTATACAAAATTTCAGTTTTTCTTTTTATCATTACTTTCAAATTTTAAAAAAACATTCTTTTAAAATTCTGTTCAACTTGTTTTAATTTTTCCTCTCTGGCAAACAGTTTCGATTGAAATGGTCTGCCATAAAAAGTAAATAAAAATTTTTCTTATTTATTCTTCAAGTGTGATGATTTGTGGAAAAATAAAAGATTCTATTATCATAAAAATTTTGTACTTATGTATATTCCTTTTATAATCATTTATTGTTTAATATTTCATTTTATTTGTGTTTTTTTGTTTTTTCTTAGACAGATCAAATGATTTCTTATTATCTTTTTCTAGGTTAAGTTATGATGTTTTATAATTTTCGATTTATTTACGAATTTTGAATAAAGATTTATAATCCTCATAAACTGGAGCTTTGCATCAAGTAAGTTTTTGTGGAACGCGTAAAGTTTTTCTTTTGAAAAGAGGCAGAGTCACACAGAATCTTTTTCACCTTACACGTCGCTTTTTCAACTGATAACTAAGTTTGTGTACAGGTATTTTATGAGCTTTGTTCCACATCGTACGTCTCCGTGAAGGCAAACTATAAACAATAAAGAAAACTGAATGTTTATTTGTCAATTATTAAGATATATTTAACAAAATGAATCCGCAACTCATTTTATTTTTTATATGCTGAAATTCCAAATTGTTAAAAGTGCCTACATATATATCAAATATAGAGGATTTAACGCACACACGCACATTTTACGGCTCGTACATACGAAAGAAAAACAACGTTTGGTTATTTGGAATTACGAAAAAAGGCGCAACTGTAATATGCATAAGCTGACTTAAGCAATTGTGCAAAGCAGTGTTGCCAGTGTAATTTCGAGAAAGATACATTTTAGTTTCCAAAAAGATACAGTTTTTCCAAAAAAAAACATTTTGAATAAAATTTGAAAATTAATTTTTAACGTTTTACATTTATTAACATAGCATTTTTATTTCATGAATATTGTAAAGACAATGAATTGGCCTACGTGTCTTTTGCTTCCGTAACCCCGGCGCTGATAGACTAGCTCACTACCAGCTGGCCTACCGGGGCACTCTTTTTTACACCACAGATTTTCATACTAAGCTAGATTTTGTAGAAATTACGGCCATTAATTGTCACTTGTTTTTTAAGTATTCATAACGAAATAATAACTTTAAAAAACTTTGCAAAAAATGAAAGTTTAATATTTTATTGCTGTTCAAAAGATACGAAAAATGCCAGGATTATACATGGTACTTGTAGTCATCAAAAGATACGAGAAATGTATCTTTCGTATTCATGTTAATTTTATGTGGCAAACCTTGTTGAACTTAAGAAAACTATTTGTTAAGTTTTATGAAACTGTCAGTTGTTTAAGCAAAATGCGAAAGTGATCGCACATTCCGAGCGGAATCAAATGTTTTTGTTTTTTTTTTTAATTCATTTGAGAGGCTTTTTGTTAATTGTTGACAATTGCTCAAGCTATCTAAACATTTTATAGGTTGGCATTTAGCCTTGCGCTCTCTACTGCACTCATATTATCAATGTGCCTTGGTCAAATTTTTTGTAATATGTGGTTACAGCCTAATAGTTTTTTAATTGAAGACGAACAAGCACTGCAAAAATTAAGTGCACTCCGTGTAATACAATGTGTATTTGCAAATCATATAAAGAAAATGTAAATTAGTTCAACTGTTTGTAGTTATGAATTCAGAAGGCAAAACAAGAAAACTGTTTTTGTTGTAGCTACCTTCCCTTTACCTTTCGCGACTAAATCTAACGCAAGTAATTAAATTAGAAAAAACAATTTTTTTAAAACCTTAACGTCTTTAAAAAGTTCTCGCTAAGTTTTTTTTTTCAACTAAACCATTAATCAAAAATTAAATCAGTTTTAATTAAAATTTTAATCAAGTGAATTAAACGTTTACCTTTATCAACGACGTTGCTGCAAAATATTTTATTATTTTTGTTAACAATTTTATTGGTACTATCAATAAATGGACTGATCGAACTCTTAGCCGAGGCGGACATATGCTGGAAATCATATTTACAAAACAAATGCCATAATATTTTATACAGATAAAATAAAAAATTGTATTCAAAAAATCTTGTCTTGTATTATCATTTTAAGTCCTTATGCAGTTAAAAAACACCCTATACAAATTCCATTTTGTTAAAACATGACATTATATTTTGTTGGCCAAAATGTAGGTATCAGTTTTAACTAGAGTATCACATTATTCGACTTTTGGTTTTGTTCGAGTAAGGAATAAATCGATTCTTGAATTTTAAAATTGCTTGATTAATCGAATAAAGGTTTTAAATTGTTCGAATTACTCGAAAAATTCAAATATTTTGCTCCAATGGGAAAAAACAAACATCTCTATTTGAACTCATACTTTTATTTTATAAATAAACAGAAAAAGAGAAGTGAGAGGTGCCAGCCAGTTATGAAAAACATTTAAAACTAATTTATTATTTCTTAAAATCGAGTGAAATTGAAATCGATGAAGATTCTCCGTTAAATTTTTTTAAAAATCACCGCAGTTTTCCTGATTTTAAGAAAAGTTCTGGTAAAGATAAGAATTCAATTTATGCTATATAAAAGGATTTTTTTATAAACTTTTAAAACAGGATCTTTTACAACATGAAAATTAATTAAAATTGTTATTGATAATCTTTCATTTTTGACCGTGGCCGGGATTCGAAGATTATCAATAACAATTTTAATTAATTTTCATGTTGTAAATTTCCTTTCTTCATAAAAATAATTTAATGAAAATTTAATTTAATGAACTTAAGCCTGATTAAAATTATTAAAAATTTGGATTAAAAACCATAAATAGTTCAACAAAATTACCACGATACTAATTTTTGTTAAAGCTAGGGCACAAGCTCTATGTGTACATTTGTCCTTCAAGTTGTGCTGAAAAAGGTCAACAAGAAAAAGAAAGACAAAAATGAAAAAACCAACAATTTACTTTGGACTTCAAGAAGAATTTTTGACAAAAGTACGAAAAGAACAGAAGTAAGGAAAAACATGTAAAATCAATTAAAATGGATAATCATTCAAAAAAGCAAACTTCGATCTACCTAAGGTTAAAATACAATTTGGTTTAAGGATTGATGTTTGACTATTGACGTCAGCAATTGTCGATGGCTGCGAGTGTAAGACGGCAAATCCATCTGAGGAGATCGAGTGGTTGCGATCGAAACATGTCATTGTAACCTGCCGGCCAGGGTTCGAGCCCCGGCCACGGTCAAGAATGAAAAATTATCAATAACAATTTTAATTAATTTTCATGTTGTAAAATTCCTTTCTTCATAAAAATAATTTAATGAAAATTAAATTTGATGAACTTAAGCCTAATTAAAAACATTAAAAAAAATTTGGATTAAAACCCATAAATAGTTCAACAAAATAATCACAATAATTAATTATTAAAGAAAAACTACATGCTGGTCGATTTGGGTGCAAGCGTTTCTAAAACCCCAAAAAAACTTTTCTCATAAATATAAGAGCTGGCGCATAAGTAATATGATGATTCAATTAGCAAATAAATTTTTAATTTGAGTATTTTTATTTAGTTTGTCTTTTTATTTAAAAAACTAGGGACCATTTTTATTGAAATGCTCAGAACAGAACAATTAACCAAAGTTGTTTAATATTATTTTGAGTTTTTAAGCTCATAAAGCGTTATGTATTAATACGACAAAATGTTAGAATATGGAGAATTTGATATCAAAAATAATTGTTAAACATGAAACTCATTTAGATGCTTAACCCTTATGTGCGCACCAAGGCCCGAATACCTTTGGCGTTTTCAAGAAAAATGTTTCATTGAAATAGATAATCTGCATATTTGTGGTTTTGTAGCGGGACAGCAAATATTTTTGTTGCGGCCATTGTAGAAACATATATTATTTGAAATTGAAAAAAATTTTAGAAATTGTTTTTGTTTTGTTTCTATGCGAACGTTAACGTGTGACATCGTGGGATTGGCTGTTAAATAGTTTGTAAAGTCGTCTCTTATTCAGTTTATCTATACGTATGAGTAATATTTTGAAATTGCAGTATTACTCATACATAGTGTTGTGACATTTTATATCAAGTGCGATTTATCTCTTATTTATCGAATTTAACTGCAAGAATTCCGAAAGTCAGTGTTTAAAAAGCTGCAATTCCCTCGTGGTTCTACGGTTCGGCCCATTTTCAATAGGCTTGGTCCTTGTGTCAAAAAGAACCTATGTCCCAAATTTTATCAAATTATCTCCAAAATTGCGACCTTTCAGTGCGCATAAGGTTACATGGACAGCCGGACGGACATCGTTAGTTCGACTCAGAAAGTGATTTTGAGTCGATCGGTATACTTTAAGGTGGGTCTAGGTCAAATATTACACACATCAGCACAAATGCATAATACCCTCTCCACTATTGTGGTGTGGGTATAAAAATGCTTATTACTGGAGTGCGAATAAGCGATAAATATTGAATAGATTTTTTAATATATTTGTATTGTAGTGTATGCATTCATTCGTTTTGTATCATTAATTTATTTTATAAGTAAAAGCATCATAATTAAGTTATTTTATAAGTAAACATCATAATTAAGTTACTTTATGCAATCATCATTATTGAATTAAATTTTTTGCGTTGTATTTATATTTGTTTGAATTGGGTTATTGAACAGAAACATTGTATTTGTGTAATTTGAATATGTTCAATAAATCAATGAAGCCTGCAAAATAAACGTACTGCATACAAACAATGTGACGGCATTAACACAAAGTTCATTGTTACTTTTGATTTTGTATACCTTTACTATAATGCTGACTTAGAATAATTTTAATATATACGCCGTGATTTTGTAAAAATAAAGTCAGAATTAAGAAGTACATTCAAGGGTGTTTTCTTTTTTGATTCTCTAAAACAAAAGGGCATTGTGATGCTGGGCAGAAGCAGCAGGAGTGATTAGTTTAATACTCAAAACGTAGGGCTAAATTTAGATAAACTCACCACAAGAAAAATATTAATAGTTGAAACAAAATACAAGCTTTAGGGTTTTCCGATTATTTTTATTTTTCCGATTGTACGCACATTTTAACGATTAAATTGACGGAAAAAATCACGAAGTGCACAATATGCATTTTGATTTGAACGCCTATTTTCATAATAAGCCTGAATAACTTTAACGCGTTGCTCGATTGTGTGTCCTTCCATGGTTCAAATTGAGTTAGTCTGAAATTAAGAAATGTCAAATGAAACGCAGAAAAAAACTTGACGTTTAGGTGTGGTTCACATTCCACATCGGCCCTTAAAATTTAACTACGCTTTACTTTGCTAAGAGTATATATTCACTTTTTTTTCTAACATATTCACATCATTTAGTACCTAAAACAAAAATATATTGACTTTATCCTGCCGTTTGTAAAACACCGAAATAATCATCTGGGTCGTTGTGAAATTCCTAGATAACCTGGCAATGATCGAGTTCGTTATGTGGACTTAGGGTTATGATATTTTGCAAAAAGATAGCTTTAGATGAAAGATTCGTTCGGTAATGGAAAACAGCATAATCTGATCATTATTATCTAGATAAATATCCTCCGAAATTATGCTTAAGCGTCATAGGAATAAATGTACAATATTGCAATATGCTCAGGTTTTCTAAATTTGGACAGATATATATTTACTTAAAAAATAATCTTGAATTGATTTTATATTATGTCTTCTATCATTTTTTGACATTTCACTTTAATCAATAGTGGAGGGTGTCCCTTATTCGGCACGTCCAAATATATGAACTCTTCCTTTGTTTTTATCTTAATTTTATTATAAAACTAAAATAAAATAATTTTTAACATCCTCGGGGTATATTGTTTCACAGAAATACTCTTGAGTTCAATTCATTATTTACTTATTTCTCTAAAAAGCAATTAACTATTTGTCTGAAGAAAAATACATAACTAGAAAAATCTATGTTTATTTTAAATTTCCTAGGCTATCTGTAGGAAAGAAACCATAGTATCTGGCGGGAATCGAACCCTAAGCCCCGGCGCTGCAGAAGTGTGGATGACGAATGTATGGCAACAATTAAAAAGGAAATTAACAATTTTTGTGCAAATGCTAATTAAAAGTGGAACAAGAACAAGAGATGTGCAAAGAAATTTGAAAAAAAAAGAAAGTTGATGGTTATCGAATATGACTGAATTTAAAATATCTGAAAGTGATGTCGCAAACAAAAGAGGTCGTCCTCATGTTGAATATAGCGAGGGAAGTGCGCGGCAAAAACGAAAACTTGCTTCCAAAATATCGTCCATACAAGGACACGATACCAAACTATTGGTTCGTGCTGCTTCAATATCAGCTCATGCATCAAAAGAAAATGATTTAAATTTTGTTTTAAAGGAAGCAACTTCATCTCCATCTAGGGCTACTAAAATGAGAAAAGTTTCAACCTCCAGTGACAAAAAACAAAAAACCATACATTACGTCAGGGAGAGTGACTGACGAAGCATTACAATTTTTAATAGAAAATAATTTAACAAAGAGACAGTACATTAACATTAGTGAAATGAGCAAGTCAAGAAACTGTTATATTTATCCACATTACCAAAAAATCCAAGAGTCCAAACTTCAATGCCGACCTGAAGGACTATCGGTAACGGAATTATCAGCACAAGTTCCTCTGCAGAGCTTGGTTAACCACACAGCAACAAGAATTTTGTCCTACCAAGAAGAAGTTTTGATGCAAATTGCTGAGCTGAATGAAGTCACATTAGTTTTAAGTTATGGTTTCGACGGTTCCACAGGACAAAGTTCATTTAAACAAATATTTAGTAACAAAGCCCCAAAAAGCTTAGATAACTCGCTATTTGTTACATCAATTATACCACTAAAAGTTATCACGCCGCATTATGTAACCGTTTGGATAAATCCGACACCTCAATCTGTTCGTTTTTGCCGACCACTTAAAATTTAATTTATAAAGGAAACCAAGGAGCATATTTTAAAAGAAAAAAACAATTTGGATGTGCAAATAAAAAATCTTAAGCCTTTAGAATATTTTTTGGTAAATGGTAGAAAGATATCAGTAAAGTATGAACTAATTATGACTTTAATTGATGGGAAAGTCTTGAACGTGCTTACCGAAACAAAGTCTTCTCAGTCTTGTCCAATATGTGGGGGAAGTCCGAAGCAGTTTTTATCAATAAATGATTTAAGCTCATTGGTGTTCCAGCCAAAACCAAATACATTAAAGTATGGCATAAGCCCATTACACGCCTGGATTCGATGCTTCGATGAAGTGCAGAGGACAAAGTACTAATGCAACAGAGAAAAAGTGAAATTCAACAACAATTCTGGGAGAAAATGGGTCTTCATGTCCATAAGCCAAAAAGTAATGGAAGTGGCTCAACAAACGATGGCAACACGGCGCGAAGGTCATTTTCAAATCCGGAATTGTTTGCGTCAATAACAAACGTTAACATCGAGTTTTTAAAAAGCTTAAAAA
This sequence comes from Pollenia griseotomentosa, assembly GCA_963931875.1. Classification (NCBI taxonomy): domain Eukaryota; kingdom Metazoa; phylum Arthropoda; class Insecta; order Diptera; family Polleniidae; genus Pollenia; species Pollenia griseotomentosa. Next base: position 124,315,767 of record OZ007563.1, read on the forward strand.
TCATACTAATTGCAATTTCTTGTAATTTTGAGTTAAGTGTCGAAAACTTTAAAAGTTTTTGTTATGCAACTGCCGAAATATATTTCCAAAATTACGAGTGGTATCCAAAATCAGCAACCTTGCATAAAATTTTAGCACATTCTTCACAAATTATATAAGCCTCAATCGTGCCTCTTGGATGCGCTGGAGAAAATGCTTCTGAGGCAAGAAACAAGAAGGATCGCACTGAGCATGCACGAAAGGACTCCAGAGAACACAATATGTCTGATGTTTTTAACAGAGCCATGGATTCTTCTGACCCATTCTTATCCAGTATTTGTCTAAAGACCCGTCATTTAGCAAAGAAAAACTAAAAGCTTCCTAGAGAAGTTATTTCTCTTTTAAAGATTCCTGATATTCCTGAGTATCAATTTTGGACTACGTCAATTGCTATCGTAAATGTAGATTTTTATGATTAGAAGTTGATAAAACGCTTGACAATTATGATGTAAGAGTTTATTAAAAAATACTTACTTTTACACAATTTAATGCTCTCTTTTCAGTGGGATTAAATCTTGATGGCATTATCGGCACAAATAAATTTGTAAGCTGAGCTTAAGACTAGCAAAAAAAGGCTAAGTACATTTTATGATTGAATGTTATTTACTGAATTGACTTTATTTTTATTAATTTGAATAGTAAATAAATGCTTTTTCTAACCGAATGGTGTTTTTATCCAAAGGACGTTTTTTATTATTAACCCACTGCTAAGCTTACTTTTTCTGTCACTGAAAGTTGATGTGGCAGTGGGTTAATTAACTAAGTTTTTTTTACTTAAATATTGGTAAGCAACATAAAGAAATTATGAAATTATTTTTATTTCCGGTGACCTTAAACATGGGAAACAATATAACTACTAAAAGTGGGCGTGGTTAGGGCGGATTGACTATCAATTTTTATCGAAGACTAAGGTATCCATCATAGACATCTGTACAAAATTTTAAAGGTCTAGCAGCTTCCTGTGATTTATTGCCTCAAAAACCGGTCATTTAACCCATAGTGCGCTGATAGAATAGCTCACTACCAGCAATATTTGTATGGGAGCCCCCTAAGAAGTGGTGATAAGGGGAAAGCATGGCCACTATGGGCAACTTCGGGCATTTATGGGACATTTTCTTCAATATATTTCTAGTCTGCAATTAACATTTTGTATGTAAGGCCCCTTAAAGAATGGAGGTAGTGGGTAGGTATATTAGAAATAAATGATTGAGATGAAAAATAAAGTGGGATTGGTCATACATTTCACCCATCTAGGAGCATCCTACGCGCTGTACCGGCTAAATTTAAGAATTTTAACCATACACATATGGCGTTTTTATAAAATTCTTAAATTTGGCCCCTGCAGCGCCTAGGATGCTTCTAGATGGGTCAAATGTATGATCAACCCCACTTTATTTTTCATCTCAATCATTTATTTCTAACATACCTACCCGCTATCTCTTAAAAAAAAATAGTTTTATATTTTCCGTCTTAAATAAAACTCATTTATAGCCGTTACGGTCCCTGCTATTCTCATAACATCATTATTTTTGTATCGTTGTTGAATTTAATTTGGTAAAATATTAATTAACAATTTTATTATAATTCAATATTAAATTGCTTGTTTACTTTGCACATGCAAACCGTTATTAAAAATATTTTTCTTTCTGATTAATGGCAGACCTGATGTTAAAGTGTTTGTTAGCTGACAGCTTTTAATTAATGATGCAAATTCAAAAGGAGTGAAGGACTTTTCTTTTGTTCCTTTGACATAAAAGAATAATTGTTGCTTGAGACACAACGTATTTATTTCATTGTTGGTCACAGCATAAGAGAAATCATTTTTTCATAATTATTATAAATATTTCATTTGAAGTTACGAATTGTATAAAGTCAATGATGTTACAAGGGCATAAATAACAAAAGAAATCCTGTAGGGAAACCATGTAGCTGGATATAAAGTAGACATACAATTTATGAATCTCATTAAATATTATTAAAATTGTATTTAATTAAAAGTAACAAATAAACAAATCAAAAAGTAAAATTGGTTAATCTTGACCATATAACACTATATGTACCTCATAGAGTTATGAGACATGTTTTCGAGAGTATATCCTGTTTGAGACCCATGAGCAACCAAGGTCCCGCCTGAACTTAATTATGTTTTAGGGTTAAGCCTTATGTAAAAGTTCTTTGTGACGAATATTATTTAGATGTCTGATATATATTAGATTTTTTGTCTTTATGTGATTTTAGGGAGTGGCATTAATGGGACATATGTTCAATTCTGGATCTATCACGACGTAGCAGCTTTCGTAAAGATTAACGTCGCCAAATTTTATGTCAATACCAACATTTATAAGAAATAAATAGCATTTAGAGCCATTTTAAGGAGTATAATTGTATGGGAGCTGTGGTCAAATATGGACCGATTCCAATAAAATTTGATAAGATGATTTAGATTGTAAAAAAGAAAGTTTGTGTAACGCGCCGTCAAATAACTTTAAATAAAAATTATACAACAATTCAAAAACCGGAAAAGGGTGGGCATAAAAGGTGGCCAGCTAGCTCAGAGAGAAGGTGTGGCTCTCGACCCCAGGATTTGACGCGTAAACACATATACATACTTCACACCCTGGAAGTATATAGAAAAAAACTAAAATGCATAAGTGCCACGGTGGAAAGTTACACGAGAACTAAATTGACAAACGTACGGAAAAGCTGGGAAATCTAAAAACGATAATTCTCCACGATGAGTGACGATATGACTAGGTGTTGTGCCATAAAGAGGTACATTATTCCCTACACCACCCTATGACAGGCTGGTACCCTAAAATTGTATTATGCCTGTCCCATATACAAAACATTCGTTACATTAAACTTACCGTAGCCCGGTTCTTCCCAGCATCCTTCTATATATATAAAAAAAATGTCAAATTTGTTTTAATTTCTTCAATTCTTTCAAAGAAAAATACATAATTTATTTCTTTATATAACAAAAAAAAACTAGTCATAGTAATAATAGTTATAGTAAATTTATTATTAGAAATAATAGTAGTGATAATATTTATAGGTATGTATGATAATAATGATAAAAATTATAGCTAGTTATAGTAATAAAGATAATTGTTATAGGTAGGTAGATGTAATAATAATACTACATAACTTTAATAATAATAATTCTAACTTTAATAAATATAAAAAATATAATGGGTTTTTTTATATGATAATAGTTACTGCTTTGTTGTTTCTGTTGTATTGACATTTGTTTGTTGTTGTTGCATAGAATTTTAATTTTATTTTAAGGTATATGTACATTCTCTGGACTTTTCCCTTTTGTTGTTTCCATTTAATACAATTTTTATTTATTGCTTGAATTGATTAAATTTTTGTTTTTTTTTTTTTTTTTTCTTCAATATGTTTTCATTCTTTGTTGTTTGTTTTTTTTTATGTATAGCAAATAAATTTAAAGTTAAAGGATTGGGTATAACTTTGGCTAAGCTAAATTGTTTTCTTATACGAAAAATTTCACTTTTCTAATTAGAAGTCGCGGCATTTATTTATTCAGTTTTGAACATTTGTTTTGTTTATAAATAAGTTTGTTTTCACTCTTGGCAAAAGATCAGAATAAATCATATTTCATTAAATATTTAATTGGTCGTATTCTTAATATTTGAATTGATTCAGTGTCCCAAAATCAGGGCAAATTGATTGATACGCAATTGGAATGGTTTAAAAATACGCCTTGGTTTACACTTATATTTCACTTCACTAGGTTAATGTTTCATAAAAGTGGCAGGAATATGAGACTATAAGAGACGTTGTCTAGGTTGCTAAATGTTTAATATTTTTAATTATTTGAATTAAGACTTTTTACAAATCAGTTTTGAATGCTTACTTCTGTCTTTTTGTAACACTTTAATTTATACTTTTCCACACGAGCACAGGGCTTGCGTCAAGCTGCTAGCCGCTTTGGCTAGTTTGCCGCTGACTCTTAAAACCCAACTAATTCGCGCACTTGTCAAAAACCACCTAACTAACTTTGCCATGCGTAATTAACCTTCTTATACGCATCGCATTTGCAAAAATTCATTTTCTTCTTTTCCTTCTCATTCGCTATTGCATCATCCATGTTATTATTTCATGAGAGAGAAAAGAGTGCATGCAAGTATGTGGGTATGTACGTACGCAGGCAAATATGAGGGATGAGCAGAACAACCGTAACTCATAAAATCATAAATGCAATTGCGTAATTGGGAAAAAAAAATCGTTTTCCATGTAATATTGCACGGTTAAATTTATTAGGTAAGGGAAAAAATTCAGGGTTCAATATAAAATGACAAAAAGGTAATTTTAAATCCGTAACATTTGGACAAAATTAAATTTAAATAGACTCACAATATTCTGTACGTAAAATTAACTGAAATTGTAATATAAAATAAATGAAAGTTCAATTAAAAACCGGTCTACCTATTTTTCATTTATTTTTAACAAAAAGTTCATTTAATTTTTACTGTCAAAAATTCAACACCATATTCAGTAAAAACGATTAAATATTCAGTTATTTATTAAAATTTTACTGTCAAAAAATTGACCCCATATTCAGTAAAAACAATTAAATATTCAGTTATTTTATTAAATTTTCGTTTACTCCACAAAAGAGCCGAATTTCTAAAAAATACCAGACAGACACCTGTCCGCTTGTTTTTCTTATAAGCGAGAGAGGGAGAATATTTTTATTTACTTACCCAGTTACACACGTTTGTTTTACTTTTGTTGTACTGACCACGTTGTTTACAGAAGAACTCTCAATTATAAGACACCAGCAGCATGACCGATATGGCTTCGCAATTATTTTACTTTTAAAATTTGATGTATTTAACTAAATTATTTTAACAAATAGAAAATGGGAATTGCTTACACAAAACAAGCAATTCATTTTTTATAGATAAGTAAAAATTAATTTTTGGTAGTAAAATTATATAAAATAACTGAATATTTAATTGTTTTTACTAAATATGGTGTTGAATTTTTGACAGTAAAATTTTAAAAAATAACTGCATATTTATTTGTTTTTACGGAATATGTATGTAGTTAATTTTTTGACAATTAATTTATATAAGATAACTGAATATTTATTTGTTTTTACGGAATTCGCGGTTGAATTTTTGACAGTAAAAATTAAATGAACTTTTCGTTGCTTTAAATTACATTTTTATTTACTTTAACATAAAGAAGAATTTAACTTTTTTTCAAAAGGTTCCGAGTCGATCGTTCTATTAACCAAAAGGTTACATTTTTACATATAAAAGTTATTACGTTAGAAAAAAGGTTACGGGAAAATTCCCTTTTAACATACAGAAGTGGTATTAATAGTACTGTGAGTAGGGGTTTTCTAGAATCAAGTAACGAAAGATTGACTGAAGTACGGATTTTCAATCGCGAAATCTTAACTTATCCATATTCAATCCCGAATTCGTACTTGAAATAATCCGAAAATGAGATTTTTTTTAAGTTACCCTAAGAGTGAATCAATCTCAAAATGCGCTTGATTCAAATATTTTAAAGTTAATTCAATCCCGAATTCGTACTTGAAAAAATATCGATATTGGAAGGAGAATTTTATTATGACTGATTTACTTACCCGTTTTACACCTAACAGAATTTCAATTATAAAACACCAGCATAGTCCCGATATGTTTTTTCCTTTAAAAACTGAATGTACATATCGTTACTTTAATATAGAAAAGCCCTAACTAACGTTTTCCTTACTTTACAGGAGAAGGAAAAAACTTAATAAAAATTATAGTCTTGTAGTCGCGATTTTTTTTAAACGCAGTTTTTTAATACATTCTCTAAGCAATTTAGAAAAGAATTGCGTTTAAAGAAAATCGCGATTACAAGACTATAATTTTTATTAAGTTTTTTCCTTCTCCTGTAGAGTAAGGAAAACGTTAGTTAGGGCTTTTCTATATTAAAGTAACGATATGTAACTGAAAATATGAACTAAATAAGAAGCAAGAGTTCTCAAGTTTGCTTTATCAACTTGAAAATAATGCCTTTTCGTCTAGATCTGTTGTTTTTGTTGTTTATACACAAAATAAGCAAGTCGTACTTGTGTGTTGTTGTTGTAGTGTCTGCAACAAACTTTGATAAGTTAAATACAGCACGACCATTTTAGCATTTTCGCAGCTAATTTAGAATTTTTTGTCATGCATTCACTTTAATTCAACAGACATTTCTTTTTATGCGGGTGATGTTGAGATTATGTAACTGATTTTAATTTGTACAAGTGTTGGTTATGGTCTTGATAAATATGCTTTAAGGATATTGAAATGTTACTGGGAATATACTTGAAAATGGTTGGGAAAGTTTGAGTTGTCTGAATTGAATTAATACTCTGTTAATTTTTTTTTTTTTTTTAATAATGGTACTTACTAACATTTTAGAAAATAACGAATTTATTAGAAATTATTTTACCAAATAACAAACATTACATTCATAGTAACGTTTTTTTTTGCATGTAAGTTTTCAAGTTATTGTTTTTTTTTAACAAGCACTTTATTCTAATAAAATTTGTTTGTTTTTTGGGTTAACAAGAGTTTTAATTTTTAATTTTATTTTGTTTGAAACAATTTAAAAGAAATAATGGTAAATATCGTTCATCAAATTATCTCTTAAATTGAAGCATTTTAAAAGGGGCCTATTTGGCCATACGTCACGTTTTTGTGTCAATTCTTAAAACGACATTGAGTGTAATAAATTTTCTAATATATAATTAGTGTTTTCATCTTCATTGGGGTTTTTTTAAACCGTGTTTTTGAAGAAGTCGATTTTCAAATTGTTACAAACATCGACTCTTACGGCCTGGAACCGATGACGACCGCTATCGTTCGCTTGCAGTTTCATCGACAAACAGCTGCGACCAATAACGTAACATATTTAATACACATTTGAGGCCCACTAAGAAATATTATGCGACCACAAATGTCACAATCAGTCACCTGTGCTGTAGTTGTTTCAGAATTGTGAACTCGAAATAATGATTTACAAAACTTAAAAAAAGAATTTCGATTCGTTCAGTATTGACTGAAATAATTAGATATAAAATTGCTTTCTAATCGAGAAAGTACTCGATCACGACTGCCAGAATCAGGCCCCAGTGATGAAATTCACTTACTTTTGACGAACCGCCAATCGTAATATTTGTCGGCATAAAATATTAGAAAAATTGTCATGCGAAAAAATTTGGAGTCAGAGTCGCGAGTTTTAATGGGTACTTCGAACCCAACTCCGACTCCGACTCCAAATTTTTTCGCATGACAATTTTTCTAATATTTTTCAAAATAAAAAATTTTTTTAGTTTAATTTCTTAGACATTTTAAATATTATTTCTTCACAATAAATCAATATCACTTTTATATAAAAAATGTTTATTATTTATCCAACATTTCTTTTAAGGGATAACTTTTTAAGGGATTTTTGGGTTTTTTTTTTAATTTTAAACAAATTTCTCTAAACAAAATTTTATGAAACAACAAAATTGTTGTTTATGAAAAATATTAAAAATTATACACAGGAAACAAAAACTGTTCTATTCCTTTTTTATAAACTTATTTTTATTCCTATCTTATTCTTAAAACCAAACGTCTGAATTTTGATTAATAATAAATAATTATTATTGTGGTTATTTTGTTGAACTATTTATCATTTTTAATCCAAATTTTAATATTTTTAATTTGGCTTAAGTTCATCAAATTTACTGCCTGTTTGTAGACCGCGAGCGCAAAAGTGACTCGTTCAACTTACATTTAAAACAAAAACAAAATTTCAAAATTTGTTTTTGCCTTCAATGTAATTTAAACGAGTCACTTTTGTGATCGCGTTCTACAAACATTAATTTTCATTAAATTATTTTTATGAAGAAAGGAATTTTATAACATGAAAATTAATTAAAATTGTTATTGATAATCTTTCATTCTTGACCGTGGCCGGAGCTCGAACCCTGGCCGGCAGGTTACAATGACATGTTTCGATCGCAACCACTCGATCTCCTCAGATGGATTTGCGGTCTTATACTCGCAGCCAATTTTCTTTTTTGAATGATTATCCATTTTAATTGGTTTTACATGTTTTTCCTTACTTCTGTTTTTTTTTTGTACTTTTGTCAAGAATTCTTCTTGAAGTCCAATGTACATTTTTTTGTTTTTTCATTTTTGTCTTTCTAATAAACATGACATTGTTCCAGATATAATTTCCATCAATGTGGGGGAGAACACGAATAATGATTTAAAAATACTTTTATCTACTCACTTTGGGAGAAAATAAAGACTAACAGTTTTGTTGTTTTTTGGACAATAATAATATAGATTATGGAACGGAAATACCTTTACTTATGAAATTGGCCTTTGTGTTCTTTACCTTCCATGATGGTATTGGTACTGCTTAATCCCTTGAGACAAACAGCACCAAGTCCAACAACAAAAGGTCTGCTATTTCACAAAAATAATATAAGGCTTACAAAATTTTTTTTAACCTTACTTTTCTCTTCAAAAATTAAACAAGTAACAACTGAAGGCGCATCTGCATGTTTAAATAAAAAAAATTTTAAGTTTTCGCGGAATGATTAACAAAGTTGGTCGAAATATTTGACTAAACAAATAAAATAAAGCCAAAATGGGAGTGTTTTAATTTATCTATTTTAAAAACAAAAGACCTCACTTCACAATTTACAAATAAAGGACTCCAGATGTTCTTTGCCTCTACAAATTCAATGATAAACAACACTAAGTACACTTGATGCCCTTTACGTCTAAGCAAGTTGGACTTAGTGTTGTTTTAAACTTTTCTATCTCGAAAACTACATAATATAGGACTTGTGGGAATTCACTCATCGATAGAGGAAATTCTGATTCCAACAGCATAAAAAACGTATTTTGAAAAAGACGTGAATTGGTGTAGTTTATCTTTCCCCTACAGAACTATTGTTACATTTTATTTTAATTTGAATAAATTAATACAACTTTTAAAATATACTAAGGTTTAATAATTAATTTCCTTGGTGGGCTATAGTGTGTTGCAAAACAAGTTCGATCCCATATTGCGTTTTAAAATTCCAAACGCCTCATAGCTTGGGGCGTTGAAAATTTTAAAACGGTACATGCATTTCTGCAGAAAGCAGCAACAAAATTACAAAATATTTATGACTTTGTTTTTTGCTTTCAATGTAATACTTTGGCATTGCGTTGCGATTAACATAGTAAGGGCTTAAGTCTCTGACGTTTTCATCTGTGATAACAAATTAAGTTTTTGACGTTCCCTAACATTTAGTTCGTAAAATTTAATTTTATTATGTTTATAATTTATATCAACAAAACTAATAAAATTTTCCAAGAGTAGCTAAAGTAACATTTTTTTTACTTTGACATTGTGTGGTTTTATTAAAAGACGAATTAAATTCCTAAATGTATAAATTTAATTCATCTTACAAAAATTTACAATCGGTTTGGCTGTTGATATTCATTGAAAATTTTATAAAAACATAACTGAATTATGTATAATATTAGTTCTTCGAGATGTGTGTCTTAAAATCTTAAAAAGTCAATAAAAACGCTGCAATTCAGTCAACTTTCCTGACTTAAACAGTCTCCCAAAACGACAAGTCTCAAGCAAAAGGTTTAAAAATTCACTATACGATGCAGAATTTTGTTGTCTGTCAAGCTGCGTACTTAGAAATTCACATTTCTTAAATTACATCGTTGGCCTAATGTCCAATTATATTGGCAAAATACCCCTCTGAGCGTCTTTATCACGCTGGATAAATTTCTGATTTAAGTAAGTTTTACTTCGCCGGAAAACATGAATTTTTCTTCGTTACTCTTCCTATGAATTGATTTTCTTGTTCCATTATTTCGTATAAAAAATCATCTGCATTACAATTGTTATTCAGAGAAAATATAAAATATATATATTATGGAAGCAATAAAAATCATAAGAGATTTTCCTTATCTGGTTGCAACTTTTATTTCCTTATACGATTTAAAGATTTTTTTCTTTAAAAAATTTATTCACAAGAACAAGGAAATAAAAAAAAACCTTCTTATATTTTCATAAAACACCATTACGTCAATTGTTGAAGCGGAATCAGATGCAACGGCAAAAAGGCACTGGGTAGCTTAACTCGCAATTGAATGCATGCAGTTTATTCCACAAAGAGGTAGTTGTGTGCTTTAAATTGGTTCGGTTTGGCTAAAGGGGTTGTGGCAGATGATAGAATCTTTATTTTACATTGTTTTTGTTGATTTTTTGTGGCAGCAAAAATGTAAAACTTCAACTATGTAACTGACTGCAATAATCATGAAATTTCGTTCGTAATCTGTTTGAAGTTGGTGCTATTGAATTTGGCACATGAAAAATGTATGTTAAAATGAGAAAATGCTTTTCGCAAATTTTGAAGTAAACACAATGTGTATTGCACAATTAAACGACGGTCAATGCAAGAATTTCTTTGGAATCAGTTAAAAGTGCGGAAAATTTAAACCAATTTAGTGATGAAACGGAATAAGTCTTCAACTTCCGGCAAAATCATTATTAAATTAACAAAGCCCATAATTTAATCGAAGGCAGTAACTTCAAATCTCTCTTATGTTATTGTTTGCATATTTGATACGAGATTCTGTCTTACTTAATTCAGTCGTTTTGCACGATTAGCCTGCAAATAGTTCCTAAATTAAAGAAAAAACAAAACATACATACATATAGTTGTTACCTTCACACGTGAAGCAGCTAAGTCCAATTAAACAAATTTTACAGAAGAGAGAAATATTTTTTAAATCTGTTAATGCAGTTTTGCTTTTGAACCTTTTTCAACATGCAAGATAAAGACAACTAAAAAATATGGATCTTTGTTTTACAAAGGTATATGTGACTTAGCACCTTCTCTGTTTTATATTTTGTTATTTTATTGTGGACTTCGCACTTTTCTTTTACTTATTTCGAATTTTATAAATTGCACTTAGCGCAGACTTAAGTTCTTAATTACTCTCAATGCTTAATATGTTTGCAGATCATCGATTTGGACTGGGAACTTAGGCCGTGGGATGGCTTTACACATCGATAGTGAGAGCCATTCTTCGTAAGAGTTCTGTGTGTTGTAAGAAGCATTGTGACTGGAAAGCCGGCGGAACTTTCTGTCTTAGGCTTAGAGGTGTGCTTCGATCAGCATGACAGGAGCCATGATAAGAACTTCTTATATTGCTTATACACTCAGAGAAAAAATGTAGTTGGGCATGGTTATGTCAACTACACTATGTTTATTGTAACAATATATTGTTGTCGTACACAAAAAATTTTTTTTTTTATTAAATATTAAAACAATAATATAGTTACTGTAAACATATCAATGCTTATCGCAATTATAAATTTGCCTGTTTTATCGTTACAACAATGGAATGTGTTCTGACGAAATTAGGGATCTGGTTCCCGAAACCTGTACGTTTGTTCATAATACACGTTTTTCCACAAGAGCCCATCCTATATTGTGAACCGTTCAACGCATTACAGGGAGAATTCGTTTTTTGGCCGGACTGTTCGTATGTGGAATAACCTTCCTGCAAAAGTCTTCCCTCTCACTTACAACATGATTAAGTTCAAATCAAATGTTCATAAACACTACTCCCTCTATCCTCCTTCACACAACCTATTTTCCTAGTTCCAACACAATGCAATGCATTAGTAGGGGTCATCCCCTGAGTGCTGATCCTAACCAATCCTACCGAAAATTGAGAGAATCGGTAAGTAATTTCACATTGGCCCCACACAAACTTATTTCCGCTATAGAGTCTTTGTGCCCATAAACTATATTTTGGTATTAATATTAGATTTGGCCAAAAATATATTCTTATGAAAGAAATCAACTAATCAAATTTTATCGAAATCAGTAGTGCGATTCACTAACTTTTATAACGATAATCGTATTGTTAAAATAAATATAACGAAAATTTATCGAATATGCTATTCAGTAAAATTTTTAATGATATTCAATGTCGTTTAAAGTCAGCTGTTACTTTAAGCATTTTTTTTGTCGTTATTTTAGCGACAATAATTTAGGTTGTTTTTATTTAATCGATAAAATGTATTTTATGCTTAAAATAGCTTACATACATACAAATATATATTCATATGTATATATATGTATGAACAAGAACCAAATCCTAAATTTAAAATTTACAAAAAGCAAATTAAGAACAAAAGCAAAACTCTAAATGTAAAATTCACAAAAAAAAAAAAAAATGTAAAAACCACAAATTAACCCTTTGTCTTACTTATGAGTCTGGTCAGACCTTTTTCAATGCATTTTTAATGAAAAAAGAACAATTTCATTTGTTTGTCTAAATAGTTTATATAGTTTCCTATATGCAGGCTTTCAAGGTCATTAATTTAATGTAAATAAAAGATTATTTATTTCATTCTCAATAAAATCCGACGTTTCGTTGGTATTCTTTCCAACTTCTTCAGGGATTGAGTTTTTATTAAAATCTGGCAACATTGTAAAAATACAAAGTAAAAAGTATCCAAATAATAACAATAATTATAATCTTAATTTTTGAGAAATTAACTTACAATAATCTTTTTCGTCAGTTTACATCATTTATAAATTATATCACAGTATTTTGTAAAGGTGCACAGCACAACACAAAACTTAAAATATTAAAATAGATGTATGTAAATATAAAAATGATCACAGAAAATTTGTCCTTTTTTGATCACAGTTGTTATTATTACTAAAGTATTGCAATGGTGTAGTTTGCATTTGTATTGTCTTTGTCTTCTTTTGTGTTTATTGCACTTGACGATTTTTGTTGTATTCTTAAGCTCTCCAACGTGTATCTTTTATTTTCCCTTTTCTCTTTATCTAAAATTTTCACTTTTTCAAAGTTTGGCTTGTAACGGATGCAGTGTTGTGCAAGTGCAGTTGATTGTTTTCCTCTTTTTATATCAGCTTTATGTTCGTCTATTCTCACGCCTAAATTTCTCTTTGTTGTACCAATGTAGATTTTTCCACACTCCTCATTATCACCGGCGTCTCATTCAATTTGATAAACAACATCACTTTGATCCCTACACTCAATCTTTGTTTTTGTTTGTGTAAATAAATTATGTATTGTCTTGTTTGATTTATGCGCGAATATTATTTGTTGATCCTTTATTATCTCTCTGAGTTTTTTTTTCTCAGTTAATCTTGGAATAAACGGTAGACTATAGTATTTGGCGTTGCCAGATGTGTCATTTTTGTTTTTTTCCCCTGATGAAATATTATTTTTGACTTGTTTGTATTTTATTCTCTTTTGTGCTCTTTTTTTTAACATTTTGTAGACAGAGATGTAACAAAAATACAGCTGATTACTATCGTAAAAAAAATTACAAAATCACACTATCGTTACTGCAAGCGAATCACGATTGTCGGTTCGTTAAAAGCTAGTGAATCGCACCACAGTTCATTTTAAACCATTACCCTCATACAAATATAACTCTCGAAAATTGTATTTAATTTCAAAACTTCTTTAAAAAAATTGGTATTGATATAACGATAACTTTTTTTTAAAGCTTTTATGTTACCGCAAGGATTTGAGCCAATAGTTCCAGATTTGACCATAGGTCCCATATAATTCTCCGCACTTTAAACACTTTAGGAAAAAAAAATATAGCATAGATTTGGATGTCCAGATTATATTATGCAGAAAGAACTCTTAGATTATGGTCACGTCCGAACAAATTTGATTACCTGATTTAAATTTATACGACACCTAAGGTCAAAAATTAACACCATTATCTAGTTTAATTATGAAATATGACGCTTACAGAAAAATAATTATTTCATTTCTTTTTCAATGCTTCGTGTTAATTACTACTTTTTCAGTGTTTCCTTTTCTTTTTTTGTTGCACTTACACGTTGAAAAATATTGCAGCTTTTAATTAACATAAATGCTAACAAACGTATACAATTACTCAAGTTTATAATAGTGGTTAATTACAAAAGCTTTGTCGTCATACGTAAAGTGTTCATTTACCAGTGAATGCATGTATATGCAAGCCTGCGTATTTTAAAATAATATTGCATACTTTAACGACGAAGAGAGGCAGAGGTAAGGGCTGTTATTGTGTAGATGTGCTAAAATTGTTTATTAAGTTTTGTTGGCATTTACATATTTTATGTAGCAAAATTGAAACTGGATACAAAATTTAGTAAAGTCATGATTTATAATTAAATTACGTGCTTATGGTCAGCCATTTGTGGTCTTATCGCCCACATTTGCTTTTCAATTTACATGCGTTAAATGGTGGCAAACGAACGGGATCTTTGTGATATGTTGTTGACATTTTGCAATATACATTTTGTAGGTTGTTTTCAGAATTCGCTTAAAGAAATACAGGTTATCATCAGTACAATCAAAATTTATTTGTCCGGTTATTTTCAACTTTTCGCAAAACATGAGTTTGAGTTGGAAGTGAAAATAAATAAACTAATACTGAAACTATTTTAATAATGTTTTAACATTCACGACCAAAAAGTTTGGTGGCATGGAAAATGAGCAGCAAGCATGGGAAATGTAATAAGCAGGGAAACAATAAATATGCAATTGGATGATTTTCTTTGCGCGACCTATGAAGGCAAAACAATATATTTATCCGTTTTAGAGCTTTTTATGCAGCAATTTTGTGTTTTATTTAGTCAAACCAGCATTTTTGCAGCATTTTTTAAGTTTATAGCGCATATCTTGCCATTTTAAGACACATGTTTAATTTTTTAGATGCCTACAAAAGCTTTCGCAGTAAATAAAAGAAACTTTTTTTTCGAAATACTTGTTAGCAGATGGCTTTTCTTTTTATTTTTTTTTTTTTATTAAATTGTTGAATATTATGTCTTCAAATGAGCAATTTTTGATTTTTCTATGGCATTATCTAAACAATTTTTAGCATATTTTCTAGCTTTTACTGCATATTTAATACGCATAAAACGCATTTTTAGAGCATATTTCTGGTTTCCCTGGTAATAAATCATATTAAAACGATTTTTAAACATGTTTTACACCACTGAATTTCACGAAATAAAAACTTAAAGAAAATATCTACTTAGGGCCATTATTACAACTTACAAATAGTTATTTTTAGGATGCTATCTGACGGATAAATAGTTTTTGGTTATTACAAGTTAAGAATGACCTAAAAAGTGACTGATAAGCTAACATCAGGTTTGTCCTCATGGTAACTTAACAAGTGAACTTTAAGAACTTGAAGATGCCATATTTTCTGCTGAAGATATGGTAACTTCAATGATAGTCTTAAATTACTCAACTTTTTCAAAAAACACAATTTAACACAAAAAACAAAACAATTTACCATTCAAACCAAAAATATGTTACGGATTTTTTTCTGTATTTTCATACCATTACTTTGACCCTCACCCAATATATCAGGTCATGCAACCATACCTTTTAATTGCGTCATTATACATATTTCTTCTGGAGTTTTTTCTGATCACGAATTTTTACCCTTACCTAATATATTAAACCACGCAACTGTACCATTAAATTGCATCATTATGCGCCTAGCATGTATTTTTTTTTTCTATTCGCATTCTTTTACTTATTCGCATATTTACACTTACGGTACGGTAAATGTCTTTCAGTTGGTAACAACTCTCATCTTGATGTAAAAACAAAATCTTTTACATCATAACATACAACCAGTGGTCTGATACTACCGTTAACAGAAAACCTGTTTTGAGTAATGTAACCTTGGTTGTCATTGCGCATGATTTGATTTTTCGTGTTACTCCTTTCTCTGAAAAATGCATACAGACGTTTTCGCAACCTGCACTGCGTATGAGACTTATACGAGAGACAAATGACCAACACTAATGTAGGGTTCTTTTTTTTCCCATCACAATTGCTGTGACAAATACATGCACACACGCCTATACGTGTATATTTTCTCTCCCGCGACAACAATAATACAAGGGATGAACGATGGAATGGCAAGTGAGAAAAGAAACTGATTTTTTTGTTAATGAATGAAATGCGTATAAGAAAGAATTATGATGCAATTTGGGCAGTTGATTCTGGGCCGTGGCCCAGGTCAGTTGAGTTTGTGCTGCAGCTAAAAATTTTGTGAAAAATATTTTTTTTAAGAAAAGCAAATAAAAAAAAAAAAAAAAGGAAATAGAAAAATGTCAAAAGAATAAATCATTAACAATACTAAACAAGTCGTTATAAAAAAAAGGAAAAGTTCCGCAAAAGTTTAAATCAATTTAAAATTTCTTATACGTAACACAAATTGTGCAAATATATAAAAGTTAATTATTACTGAAAAGAAAATTTAATAAAACAACTTGAACAGCAAAAAATTGTAGTAATGGCGAAAAACTTGATATAATATGCCACTTAGGAATGACAATATTATGCCATATAAATTTTTAAAATTACACACAGAAAAATGGAAGCAATATCCAAGATTTCCCTGATATTGGTCCTATTCCTATTTGTTGACTTCAGTCGTTTAACAAATTATAGATCATCATCGTCGTCATCACCATCATTTGTGGTAGAAGCATCTACAACTAATTCAACAACAAAAACCAAAAACTATTTCTAAATATTAAGAAAAGGTATCGAAACAAAAAATTATTATTACTGAACAAAATTTAATGTTTTTTTTAAAGAATGAAACTAAAGAGTAAATTTTTTCCATTTACATTGTAATACTAAGATCCATATTTTAAATATAATGAAATGTTATAACAACAACAAAAACAATATATGATAATCATATAGAAATAACAAAATTTATTTAGAAAGAAAAAACACACATTTACTTGACAAATTAAAACTTAATTAATTTTAATTTAATTTAAGACAAACAACAAACAAAAACTATTTTTAGAAAAAAAAGAAAAAAAAAAACCCCAACATAAAATTAATAAATGTAAAATGTTTTTTTTTTAAATTGAAATATAAAATGAATTTGTAATTTTTTTAAAAATGGATGCCAGGAAGAGCCGAGCCGTGGTAAGTATCCCATAACGTAGCGATTGTTTTGTAAATGGGACAGGGTAAAATAAAGTGTAGGGTACTAGCCTGTCATAGGGTGGTGTAGGGAATAAGGTACCCATACATGGCGCAACACCAAGCCATGGTACCACTCAGTGTGGTGTAAATTAATCATTTCTTCGCTTCCCTTGATCGTGGTATTTTTGGATTTTTGTATTTCATATTTGTAAATTTCGTGATATTTTTAAACATACTTCCAGGGGTGTGAAGTATGGATATGCTTACGTGCCAAAACCCTGGTTAAGAGCAAATTTTGCGATTGAGCTAGCGGGCCAGCTTTTATACCCCCTTAACCGGTCTTTGGATCGTTATTTGATTTTTTTTTAAAGTTTTGTAACGGCGCGTAACAAATAAAGCACAAAAATTAACTTTTGTTTTTAATTAATAAATAAAACAAAACTAAGTCGTTGCCACTGCGTATTTTAAACAACCAAAAGTAGTCGGTATATTCTGCAATGTTGCCACAGTATATAAATTACATTTTTTATTTTATCGGACAGTTGTAATAATGAAAAAAACTTATTGGTCACTTTATCGTTCAAGATAGCTATTGTTCACGTTAACTATCAGCAACTTTATCATAAGGTTGTAATAATGGCCAATCAATTTTTATTTTCATTGCAACCAGAGAAATAAAAGGTTTTTTTTGCGATAAAATTAGTTTGTACCAGATTTAATCTTAATACCAGGGTACGAAAAAATTCTACTCGCGAGCACAATTCGAGTCAATTCTCTTTTTTAAAATTTGTGCTCGCGTGTTTTATTTTAAAACTCGCGAGCACAAATTTTATACGACTCGTAAGATTTTTGTGCTCGTCTCGTAAGCATACAACGACTATTTTTAAAATTTGTGATTACGAGTTTTTTTCTTAAATCCGTAAGTTAAAATTTTATGCCAGCAGAAAATGAGTTGAAAACGAGCAACTCTAATAACAAAGTAGTGTTTGATTGCGCGAACTAAAAATATACGTATGTATGTATTTGTAAGGAAAAGAAGGGCCGGCAAGACGTATGGGATAGGGTTGTCAGAGTAATGTTCATACACAAATATATACAGACATGTGAATGCTGGTCATAAGCATAAAATATGTATGCATGTATGTATAAACTCTTGTTTAATGACGGTTTTTGGGCACAAAGACCCTATTCCGTAAAAAATCTTGTATGGGGCTATGTGAAATTATGGACCGATTCGCCCAATTTCAATAAGCTTGGTCTATGTGTCAATTAATAATTTCATCAAATTATTTTCAAAATTGCGACCTGTACTTTGCGAACACCCAGCCAGCCTGCCAGCCGGACGGACATCTGATTCTGAGTCTAAAATGCTGTAAATGCCTGATTTTCCAAATTTAAAAACAAATATGTATCAATATTCTCTACATTCGATTCGTCTGCAACTTGATCAGGTGTGTATAAATTGGCAGCAACAATTATAACAAATTTTTCCGGATATTCTTTGGGCGCATATTTAAAAAGCTGGTTCACCTTTTTATCTTAGATTACGTAACGAATGTCCTTACTTAAATTTTCAAACCAACTTTGATTTGCCGAAACATTGTTTTTTTGTATATAGTAAGAGATCAAAGTATTTCATAGGCCATGGTATCAATTGGGATTCGCTTTTAATTGTAATGTTCCAAACGTATGAAGTTCCACCCAGGCTCGTTTTAGTTCCAGCTGCTACACTTTTCCTAATTCTGTTTTCGTTTTTTTATAGATCTCATTGTCGCTTCGTGAATGGAAATAAATTTAGAAATGATGTTACTCTGCCTCCTTAACATAACCCAGTAACCCAGTTTTTTGAAGCACTTAAGAGAAAAAGCGCATAATCGAGCGCTTCAATAAGAGAGCTTTTATACATCAGTAAATGATAAAGAATAAAATTTACAAAAAAGCTGCTATTTTAGTGCTGGCAACGAAAAAGGTTTTAAAGCGAAAAAAATTTTCGAAATTTCGAAATTTTCAAAGCTTTGACAAACATGCTACACCACCATCAGTATTTAAATCCTTATTTAATGAATTGGTTTCAAAATACAAAAATGTCAATAGGAATTTTTCATATAAATTTCGAAATTTTGTTTTTGTTTTAGATGTAAGTTGAACAGACAAGTAAGGCGCTCGTGTTCTATAAACCACACAGATGTATTTGTTAGAAGAGTTCTTACATAATTTCAAAGCTTCAATAATTGCTTCTGCCTTGCTTCTATCAAATGTACGGACGAGTAAGGCGCTCGTGTTCTATAAACAACCCAATAATCTTCACTGACAGTCGTTCTGTTTTCGATGCAATATTTTATCATAAAAACAACAGCCAAAGCATAATTATAATCCAACAACTATTAATACAATTGGTTAAAAAAGTTAAGCTATGTTGGATTCCTAGCCATACTGGTATAAAAGGAAACGAGACTGCAGATAAAGCAGCTAAATCAACTGTTTCCCATCCTACATACGTACTGTGAGCGTCAAAAAAAAGTAAACACCTCGTTATATATAAAATCAATATTTATTATATAGAAACAAAAACAATTTTATAAAAAAACTTTTTTCATAATTCATCGATAAATAACGCTCAAGTCAATACATAAATAAAATTAACAAAAAAAAAGGCACATCAGAAAATATTTCACTTTTTACAAAAACAGAACAATTTTTATGCGCCAAAATAAAGTAAACAGAGTTTATAATTATATGGATAATTTTAAGATTAATATTTTGTTTGTTTTCCTTTTGATTTTATAACTGCTGCTAACCTTCTGGGCATCGAATCAACAAGGTTTTGCGTAAAATCGGGTGAAATTTTGGACCATTCCTCACGTATCGCCACCTTTAGGTCATTTTTGGAGGAAATATTCCGTTCTCTGATTTTTTTATCCAGATGTTCCCAAAGATGTTCAATTGGGTTCAGGTCTGGGGATTGCGGGGGATGATCAAGTGTTTTAGGTGTACGATACAGTAACCATTCCTTCACAATTTTGGAGGAATGCTTAGGATCATTATCTTGTTGAAATGTCCAGCTCTGTGTTAAACCCAATTTCTCTACACTAGGGGCTACATTTTGTTGCAAAATGTTAAGATAATCTTCTTTTTTCATTGTAGATTCAATAAAAACGAGATTACCCACCCCCGATGCCGCCATACATCCCCAGACCATCACGGAGCCTCCGCCATGCTTTATCGTTTTGATAACACATTTATCATTAAAAGCCTCGTTTTTACTTCGCCATATCTTTGGAGGTTTTTTGACACCACAAATTTCAAACTTACTTTCATCGGTGAAGAGTATGTTTCTCCAAAATGTTTGACCTTCGTTTAAGTATTTTTTAGCGAAATTCAAACGCTTACCTTGGTTGACCTTTGATATATACGGCTTTTTTCGCGGTACTCTACCATGTAACCCATTTTGATGCAATGCTCTTCTAATCGTGGTAGCACTAACAGGTTTGCCTGAACTTTGGGTAATGTCCTTGGCTATTTTTACGGCGCTGGAAGTGGGATTTTCTTTAACTTCCTTTACAATAGTTCTTACTTCTCTATCTGTTAGGCGTTTTGGCCGCCTTGCACCGGGCAAATTGTTCAGTGTTTTGTATTTGGCTTGTTTGTCGATTATCTTTTTAATAGTACAATGGTGTCTACCAACAAGTTCACTTATCTCACGCAAAGATTTGCCTTTTTTGTGTAAGTCCACTATGATTTGGCGGGTTTCAATTGAGGTTTGTTTACCCATTTAAATTTTTTAGTATTTTACGCTCTGTATAATGCCTTTTACCAGTAAAGTTTGTGATTTGTAATTATTTCATACGGAACTTAACCGTTATATGGCCATACATTAAGGAGCTGCCACGACTTTTAAAATTTTTAAATTTTTTATGTAGGAATGTTGCCACTGTTTACTTTATTTTGGCGCATAAAAATTGTTCTGTTTTTGTAAAAAGTGAAATATTTTCTGATGTGCCTTTTGTTTTGTTAATTTTATTTATGTATTGACTTGAGCGTTATTTATCGATGAATTATGAAATAAGTTTTTTTATAAAATTGTTTTTGTTTCTATATAATAAATATTGATTTTATATATAACGAGGTGTTTACTTTATTTTGACGCTCACAGTATATATACCTCAATCAAAACACTTTTAAGCAAGAAAAATACTTCAAAATATTGATTCCTCCATTTTTAAGCAATAGGACAGATATAACCATCTTTACAAACAAATAACCAACTGTCATAAAAATAAATGTTACACCAGACTCCGCCTAAAACACACCAGATTAACACATCAATATTTGATATCTATGGATCCACAAACATATTAGCAATTCCCTATATTCTTGCTGACTACCAAGCCATTATACACCAAATGTTTAAGGATATGTAAAACAACAAATATCATAAATCTATTAATATATACATCAAAAGACAATGTTGGCAAAATTTAAGATTTTTCAAAATGCATTAAGTTACACAATTATATCTAAATCAAAATTTAGTTAACTTATATTTTATATAACGAGAACCGATAGCCTAGATGCTTAAATTGTATAATTTATTGTAATTTCAATTAAAATAAATAGTTAAATAAATAAATAAATAATGTTAATATGGTTAGCCCTTAAAAAAGCACTTTAGGAGTGCTTTGTTTGCATGTTAAAAGAAGCGCTTATTGTCAGCAGAAAAAAGTCCTCCAAGCCGGGAACACCCGGTACAAAAATCAGGCATCCCATTAGCAGGTTTGATGGGATTTGAGGCATGAGTTCAAACACAAAACCTGCTTTGTTGAAGCACATTTTTTACTGGGAATCTACCGAAAATCTGAAATTTGGTTTCTTAAAATATTGCTATTAACTTTTAATATTTTTGGACATGTTAACTTACTGCCTGTTTTAAGAACGCGAGTGCAAAAGTAACGTATTAAACAAAAAAACAAAAAATAAAAATTTCTTTTTGTTTAAAATGTTAGTTAAACGAGTCACTTTTGTACTCGCGTTCTAAAGACATGCAGTTAATTATATCTGTTTGCGTCTAAACTAAGGGCAGCGGTGTTTCCAGCCCTGGGGTCAATCTTGGTGGAGCGGAATTGTCAACTGGAGGCGCCACTGTTATTATGCATTACATTTTAAGTTGTCTTTTGAATTTTTATGTATTTTCGATAAGTTTTTTGTTAGCATACGAAATTTTTCGGGTCGATTCGTTGTTCTACCGCCATAGTGAAGAGTCACTGTTTTTCTTAATATTTTGAGCTTGTTAAAATACACTAATTATATTAAACATTAAACGTTGAATAAATTGTAAAAATTGAATACTTAAATAAAGAAACATTTATAACGTTTGAAACAAAAAGCAATAAGGAGTTCTTCTTGCGCTTTGGAAATATTGCCAGGTGGTAGGAACTAAACATTGTATATCAGGATCCCAGCCATCCAGTCCATAACCCGTAGAAGACATTTTTAATATCATACACAACCAACTTCACAAATCTTTTTAAAATTTATAATAAAAAATGCTCCACGATATACAGCTATTTGTTTTTGAAAGCGTATTGTACTACAGTATTTATTTCTTTCACGCATTACATAATTCGCCCGTTTTTTTTGGTGTTTTTATACGAGAAATGCATTTATAAAAACTCGCTCACAGCATCATAAAAAAAGTTTTTTTTACCTGCATCGAAAGTGTATGAATAAATTCGAAGTTCTATCAAAATATATAAAATTAAGTTTTTGTACCTTTTTTATTGTATTTGCTTTTATGGGAATTTTTATACATTCCACCACCGCTAGTGATGAATGAGGGTATACTTAGTTTGTAATTCCGTGTGAACTTTTTTTATTATTCATCTCAAACCCCTCCCCAGCTTAAAGTATATTTATTCTGGATCCTTGAGTAATTCTTAGTCGACTAAGCCATGTCCGTCTGTACGTCTGTTGAAAACAAGTTCACTTTCGAAAAACTCAACAGAAAAGAACAAACTTGGTCACAAATGTGGTACGTCACAGTTTTATAGAACTAGAAATCACACTGTCAAATTTTGTGAAGATCGCAAATTTTGTGAAGATCGGTCCGCAATTTACTATTGACCCCATATTAACCATAAACAGTTTATTACGCCTGAAACCGTAATTAGTAATGCTATCATAATAAAATTAAATACTTCACAGTTTTTTAAGACTAGAAACCACACTAATAAATTTCGTTCTGATCGGTCAATAATTAACTAAAGGCTCTATATAAAGCCCACTCTGATTAATTACTTAAAAACGCCTAAAACCGTAGCAGATATAGATATTGCGGTAAAATTTCTTCTTCCAACTTAGCTTCATATTACCAGAAAAACCGTCATGCAATTTTATGATATACAGTCCATAATTTACCTTAGATCTCATATAAGGCAGGCGTCTGAAATTCACTGTAAACTGTAAAAATAATTTCGTCGCTGTATTGAAATTTATTGATATTTATGTTTGTTAATACCATAAATCACTCTGCAGAATTTCGGGATGATTGGTCCATAACTTACTATGGGTGAATATAAATTCCCCTCCTGGAAATCATCTTAGTTCGGCTAAAATTATTAAGAATCATGATATTTTACTTAAGCTAGTTCAAAATTTCTAAAAAGAAAGGCATACAACTTTTTGATTGCCAGTAAAATTTCTTTATATATATAGTTCTCAAACGCAATCAATTTGAATGCTGACGTCTGTTTTTATAAAAATAATTTATAATATATAGATATCACACAGAACCCACTTCTGGAATCTTCCAACTGTCGATGGAAGGTATCTTATATTCGGCACAGCCAAATATAGTACTCTTACTGGTTTTATTTTAATAATATTAAAAAATTTAATGACTGCAAGTCAAAATTTTATTTAAAGTCCGGTATCAAATTTAAAACTTCAGGCATAAAAGGGTTAAAGGTGTTGCAAACATCAGCACAAATGCATAATATCCTGTCCACTATTGTGGTGTGGGTATGAATATATTCGAGATTGTATCTTATATGAGACACACGGGAAAACATAGACCCGGCAAAACAACATTATGCCATGAAGTTAAGATTTATATAAGAGTTCCTTGTGTTATAATTACATATTTATTTACTCTGCTGTTTAATTTTTTTACGTTTTTTGTATGTTTTCTATTGCACTTAATACTTTTTCTAATGTTTAACGTTTTTTTTTTCATTGTCGGTTTTTTAGTTGATATTCTTCTCGTTTTGAAATCTCAAGCAATAAAAAGCTGTACAGAAAAATTTTTCGAATAATGCTTGATTAATTTAGTGAGAGCCATGTTCAGTTGTTTGTGTCTTTTTATTTATGCTTGCAAAGAAATACGATGATTGAAAATAGTATAAAGTAGAACACATAACTTTTTATCAAAGCAGCTCTTTGATAGATAAGAAAGTAATTGTCGCCAAATTTTTTATTAATATCAATATTTATAAGGAAGTTTTTACATTTTAAGCTATTTTTGGGAGTGGTATAGGTATGGAAGCTATGTTCAAATATAAATTATTACGGTTGCAATCGGATCAAATTTGAACACTCTCAATATTATTACAGTAACGGACTGTAGTTTATTTAAGAAATATTCCGTTCAGTCATTTTTAAATAAATAAACATTTAAAATTCCAAGCAAATTTATTTTTAACTGATTCTAACAGTTATTCAAAAAACTAAGTGCATATTAATACGGATTTTCAGTTGCAGTTAATATTGTCCGTTGATTGAGTTAAATTCTTCTTTATGTTAAAGTAAATAAAAATGTAATTTAAAGCAACGAAAAGTTCATTTAATTTTTACTGTCAAAAATTCAACCGCGAATTCCGTAAAAACAAATCAAAATTCAGTTATCTTATATAAATTAATTGTCAAAAAATTAACTACATATTCCGTAAAAACAAATAAATATGAAGTTATTTTATAAAATTTTACTGTCAAAAATTCAACACTATATTCAGTAAAAATAATTAAGTATTCAGTTATTTTATATAATTTTACTACCAAAAATTAATTTTTACTTATCTATAAAAAATGAATTGCTTGTTTTGTGTAAGCAATTCCCATTTTCTATTTGTTAAAATAATTTAGTTAAATACATCAAATTTTAAAAGTAAAATAATTGCGAAGCCATATCGGTCATGCTGCTGGTGTCTTATAATTGAGAGTTCTTCTGTAAACAACGTGGTCAGTACAACAAAAGTAAAACAAACGTGTGTAACTGGGTAAGTAAATAAAAATATTCTCCGTCTCTCGCTTATAAGAAAAACAAGCGGACAGGATTCTGTCTGGTATTTTTTAGAAATTCGGCTCTTTTGTGGAGTAAACGAAAATTTAATAAAATAACTGAATATTTAATTGTTTTTACTGAATATGGGGTCAATTTTTTGACAGTAAAATTTTAATAAATAACTGAATATTTAATCGTTTTTACTGAATATGGTGTTGAATTTTTGACAGTAAAATTTTACAAAATAACTGAATATTTATTTGATTTTACGGAATATGGTGTTGAATTTTTGACAGTAAAAATTAAATGAACTTTTTGTTAAAAATAAACGAAAAATAGGTAGACCGGTTTTTAATTGAACTTTCATTTATTTTATATTACAATTTCAGTTATTTTAACTTACAGAATATTGTGAGTGAACTAAAAAACCAACACAATGAGATGGCTTACGGACACAAAAACTCTATTCCGGAAAGAAGTTTGTATGTTGGCTATATAAAATTGTGGGCTGATTTTCACCATTTTGAAAAGGCATGGTCTCTATAATAATCAAAATGTATGTACCAAATTTCATTAAACTAAATTCAGAATTGCGGCCTGTATTTCGCGAGCAAAGTTTACATAGACAGATAACCAACAGGCAGCCATTGGGACGGACGTCGTTAGATCCGATAGATCGACTTATTGAGTGACTAATACGCTCTGCACTACTGAGGTGTGGGTATAAAAAAACACAAAATAAAATTTACGTTATCATATTTGTTAGTAATGCTTCCTTGCTTTAGTTTAAAACAACTTCTTTAGATTTGTTTCTTCTTTTTTTATTTAGTTATCATGCATTGCTGGCTTCTTTCAGCGACTTAAGGCCTGACTGACATTTGGATTATGTTTTTATTCCAAAGTCTCTACAACCACAATATTCCTCTCTATAAACTTGCGACATATAAGCAACCATTCAACATTTGGACACACACACATTCAAATAAACACTACAGACTAGTACAAATTTTAATTTTTCCTGCCACTCTTGTACTTTTAAATTTTATGCCTGCTTTGTGCCTAAAAGGCTTTGAAATGGTTTAACACTTTCATAAAATTTTGTGTAGACATTTCCCAAAACAAAAACTAATTAAGTCGAATTTTGCCCAAAGAGGATTTTTGGTGATTAATTGACATTCGTTAACTTTAAAAAGTTAAGTGTTGGCACTAGTTAAAGTTATGAATTTCTAGTTGAGTAAATACAAAGAGTAAAATTAGTTTTTAACATTAAGAACAAAAAATCATTTAGCTTATAAAAGAAGAAGTTAAGGATTAAATGTGTGAATTAAATGGAATATTTTTGGCATAAAAAGTCTTTATTGGTATTCTCCTCACTTGCACAAATCTTAAATAGCGAAATATTAAGTCTGTCAATCTGTTATCAACATCCATAATCTATAATCTAAATTAAAAAAAAAAATAGTCAGAGACTATATTCGGCTGTGCCGAATACTTAGAATATTCCCAGAATGGGCTTAATACGGAGCATATGGTAAATTATGCACTGATCTTCACAAGACTCGCCAGTGTGATTTTTAGTCATATAAAATAGCAATAGAGTTATTCTTTACGGTCTTAGGCGTATTAAAGTAATTTTCCAGAGTGGGTTTTATATGGAATTCTATGGTAAATTTATGACTGATCGTCACGACATTTTAAAGTGTGGTTTCTACTTATACTTATATGCGACAGACCAAAATTTATTACAATGGCGCTATCCGCTACGGATTTTGGCAAACTAAATTGTTTTTTGAGAGTAGGCTTAATATGGGTCCTATGATAAATTATGATCCGGTCTTCACAAAATTTGACAGAATGATTTCTAGTCATATAAAACTATGACCGACCAAATTTTATTTCAACAGCCTTATTCGTTACGTTATAGGTACTACGGTAAATTATGGACTGATCTTCATGAAATATTGTGGTATGATTTCTAGTCATATATGCATATGTTAGTTTTTGTAACAAAATGATCAATTTTTAGTGTGTTGGTATCACATTCGTATTCATTACTATTATCCATACATGTTAAATTCCAATTAGAATTAGCAATTGATGCAATTAGTTTATATTTTCTAATTGATTAAACAATTAGAATAAGTTCAACTAATTCCCATTAGCTAATTAAAATTTTTATTCTAATGGTAAAACTAATTGCAATTAGTTGCCATTAGCAAAAAAAATTGGTTAACCTTTACAATTAGAAATCTAATTGACTTCTGATAATGCAATTAGATATTCAATTAGCTCGAATTAGAATCAATTATTTTGATATTTTCAAAAACAAAAAAAAACTACAATATTCATAATATGAATTTCACACATATATATATTACTTATGTACATATATAACATACATGTATTCAATTAATCGGGCTTTTGCTTTAATCGGTTAATCGCTCGATTAATTAACCGATAATAAACCGATTAAACAAAAACCTCGGTTAATTAATCGAGCGATTAACCGATTAAAGCAAAAGCCCGATTAATTGAATACCCTAGCATGTATGTAATATATGTACATAAGTAATATATATATGTGTGAAATTCATATTATGAATATTGTAGTTTTTTTTTGTTTTTGAAAATATCAAAATAATTGATTCTAATTCGAGCTAATTGAATATCTAATTGCATTATCAGAAGTCAATTAGATTTCTAATTGTAAAGGTTAACCAATTTTTTTTGCTAATGGCAACTAATTGCAATTAGTTTTACCATTAGAATAAAAATTTTAATTAGCTAATGGGAATTAGTTGAACTAATTCTAATTGTTTGATCAATTAGAGAATTTCACAAAAGAATGTTAATTAGCAATCATTAGCATTAGCTAATCATTACTTAACATGTATGCTATTATCCTACTGAACCGATTTGCCAGAATTTAAATCCCAAGTAATTTTTGTACTAATATTATTCTTTTCTTTTGAGTTGTTCGAAGGTGAGCGTGTTTTCAACAGTCGGACATAGAGACGGAAAATGCTCAATCAACTTAGAGTTTTTAAAGGACCCAGAATATATTTTTTATTTTTTTTATTTATTTAATAGATTCATTTACTAATATAATAACAAAATTTGTTTAAATTTAAATAATGATCTATAACTATCATAACATATAGTTGTGAGCTAGATTGGCAAAAATTAAAGCTGTTAAAAAATAAAAATTCAAGAAAGATAAATTTGTAAACATATTTACATCATAAAATTGTTTAACAAAAGAACTAAGTAAAAATATTTATATAAATTTTAAAAATATAAAATGTAAAAAGGAACTAAGCAAATTCATTTAATAACAATTTTCTGTATTTGAGGCAAGATTCCAGGTAATTGACAAGGGAGCCAAAATTAAAGGCATCACCATTCAGAATATTTAGAACGTCGAGTAGGTTTAGTTGATGTTTGTTAAAAAATTTACTTCTAAATCCACTATAAATGGGGCATTTACCAATAAAGTGTAGAGTATTTTCCGTTGCATCTAGATTACAGAGAGTGCAGATTCCGTCTGATGTACTTCTAAACGATCTAGCATTTATATCCAAAAGTCCTCCTCTTGCTCTTATCAATAGACTTATCGCACGAGATGAGAGTTCCGTAGTAGTGATTTGTATTAAAGAGTAATTTAATTGTGAGTATAAGTCATGAAACTGAGAGTTTCTAGCGTCGGCAATAAAGG
This sequence comes from Pollenia griseotomentosa, assembly GCA_963931875.1. Taxonomy (NCBI): domain Eukaryota; kingdom Metazoa; phylum Arthropoda; class Insecta; order Diptera; family Polleniidae; genus Pollenia; species Pollenia griseotomentosa. The sequence goes on from OZ007563.1 coordinate 124,344,844, forward strand.
TTTGAATTTCATAAATTTTAACAAGTGGTAAAATTGATTTGCAATGTTTGCTTAGTGGTACAGTATTATTATCTGGTACAAAATTAATTTTAGCACACAAAATCGTCCAATCCTCAGCCCAAGAAGATTGTTTAGCGATTATTATTTCTGCAAGCTTTCGAGGTAATCTGTTGCAAGGCATGTTAAGAACTTTGTTGATGTAGTCAAAATGCAATTTTAACGTATCTAGGTATAAAGAGTTTAAACCCGTTTCTAAAAATAGCATATAGTTTGGAGTGTTGTTAGGTAAAAGTAACATCTTTTTAATAAAGAATCTAAATAGTTTTTCAACTATATCGTATTTCATGTAACCCCATATTTGGGCTCCGTAAAACATGATTGACCGAGATGCAGCACTGAAGATTTTAAGTTTATTTTTATTAGATATTTTGGGATGGTTTATATATTTTGACCAAGTTGAAGATATTGCCATTTTTGATGTAGTTAGTTTATTTTCCAAATGTTTTCTAAAGGATAAATTGTAACACAAGTCCATACCAAGATATTTATATGAATTTACGATTTCAATTTCATTTTCTCCAAATGTCCACTTTAAGTTGTTTGATATTCTAGTGCCTCTGCGAAAAACTAATACTTTGGATCTAGCAAGGTTGACTTTTAAATGCCATAAGTTACTATACACATGAAGGGAATCAATCATCGTTTGGAGACCACTGGGTGAATCAGATAGTATGACAATGTCGTATGCGTAAAGAATTACTTTTACTGTGATGTTGTCAACAATTATCCCGCCAGTAAGAACGTCGGCTAAGTCGTTCAAGTATAATGCAAACAGAATTGGGCTTAATATGCAACCCTGTTTGACACCAAGGTTCACATTAAAAGAATTGGAGAATGAGTTTCCGAACAATATTTGACTGGAGCTGTTATCATACGATTGTTGCAGTATTCGTATTATTTTTGATGACAATCCCATATTTGCAAGTTTATAAAACAATGAATTCCTGGGAATCGAATAAAATGCACAAGTAAAATCAACAAAAAAGGCATACGTGTTTTTACCATTGAGTTTATTTAAATGAACAATATTTGTTAGATTGAAGACATTATCCACGGTTGAATATTGTTTTCTAAACCCAGCATGGTATTCATTTAAAATATTATGTTCGACAATCCAGTACGATATACGATTCATTATAATGCTATTAAAAATTTTCCATAGAGTATCTATTAGAGAAAATCCGCGATAATTAGAAGGAATATTTGGAATAAGAATTGCAGAATATATATAGTTACACTCTCAGAAGTGGTGAAGGGAATAAATATTTCTATCATCTAATTACTGTTAGTTTTTTTGGAGTAGTCTAGGTTGAAGTCTGCCAGATCATGTAAGAAATAAAAGTACAAAGGCCTTATTGGTCGACCCTAAATAATCAAAATCAACTCTCTCTTTTAAAAATTTGTAATTGCCATTTATTAACTATAATTTTTCTATTTATATAAACAAATGCCTGTTTTCACTAGCATAAATGATATTTTTATTAACATGTACATTACTGTTTTACGATGAGTACTTTTCTTTTAGACGCCATCCAGAGTGAAATGGTGGTAGATTACGCGTCGAAAAGTTGATAATTTATAACGAATATACGGAATTATAGTGAATCAAATCTAAGATTTAATGAAAATTTTTTATACCAATTTCGTCCTTTCGAAAATTTTTTACCACAATAAATACCAAAAACCATAGTTTCATAATTTTGATTACAAAAATTTAAAGCTATAGTGGACCGAAATAAGATAAAAACTTAAAAATCATTTAATAAAAAAAAAAAAAATGTTCGAGACTTAACTTAACGATGTAAAGTTTTCTTAAACCCGAAAGAAAACTATACATCGTAAAAAACTATTGTGCCGTTATCTCGCAAATGTGACATAGTAAATTTAAATAAAGTTAAAACGGCAAACCCCTCTAAATATATTGTGTGGTAGAAATCGAAACATGTCAGGGCAACCTGGCCGTGAAAACCTGGGTTTGATTCCCAGTTCAGCAAAGAATGAAAAATTATCAATAAATTTTAAATAATTTTATGTTGTAAAATTCCTTTCTTCAAAAAAAAAATAATTTAATGAAAACTAAATTTGATAAACTTTAGCCTGATTAAAAATATTTAAATTTGGATTAAAAACCATAAACAATTCAATAAAATAAGCACAGAGCTAATATAGTATATTTTTAAAGTTTTTCGCTCTAAAGCCTTCTTTGTTATCAGCACTTAAAAAATCGGGGCTATTTTTTAATTTTGTTCATAAGCTTTATTGCACCATAGTAGTACTTTTATTGGATCAGAGGATTCTGCACCTTACTTCAGAGAAGCTTCAAAAATACGAATTATTGTAGTGGGTAGTAGAACCCTGTAATACATTAAAATCACACACTTAAGTTAAAAATTTTGCAGCCTGAAATTTTCCCGAAGCCTTGGTGGCATAAGTAATATTTGGCTACATAAATATTGCTCATACGTACCATTGCACGTACATATATTGCCAATCTAGCCGGGCATTAGACCAAAAATAAAATTTGAGAAATGTAAAAATATAAGTACATAGCTGGACAGACAACAAAATTCTTCATTGTATAGTAAATTTTCCAGTTTTTTGCTTGAGATTTGTCGTTTTGGGACAGTGTTAAAGTCAGGAAAGTTGAGAAAACTGCATGCGTTTTCACTGAATTTTTATGGCTTTGAGAGGTTTACAATATATTTTCTGTGATTTTTTAATGATTTTATTTTCTGTGAAAGACTATATACCAGCTACTTAAAGCATTTTATATAAAAATTTTATTTTAAATTTAAAATCGTTCGAAATTAAAAAAAAACGGTTTTTTGTTTAATTTTTTGTATAAAAAAATTAAAAGGTTTTTGAAAGTGAAGGTAGAATCAGTCCTACAGATGTGTACAACACGACAAGTTTTAAAAATGTATGACTTGTTCGCTCCGGCGGGCGGGATTGGTGGGATACCTCCCCCTGCCCTTTTAATTCAAAACTTTTATTTTTATGGCTTTAATGGCTTATAAATCACTAATGGTTTAAACGCTGATTTAGTTGTACACACATATATATATATATATATAAATATATATATATATATATATATATAAATATATATATATGTATATATATATAGTTTAAACTCAATAACCATAAGTCAGTGTCCCATGTATTATATGTTGTTAAAAAATAACATGTGGCAGCACTACGATAAATCTTATCAAATTCATATGGTATGAGTTGGTAGTTTAAACTCCCAATTTTATGCGTTTAAAGATGGTTTATATGTTTGGTGATTTATAGATTTGGTGGCTTAAATACATTTTAAAATAAAAAGAGAGTTTAACTTGTCCTGAATTTTAGCCATAAGGCGTAAGAATTTCATTTCGTTTAATGTTTACATTATTTTTGCAAATATTTTGTTATGTAACCGCCCATAAGAGAGAACAGGGAACAAAAATGGCATATTACGATCTCCTGGGTACAATTTTAGTTTTTCTAACATTCGCCAATACTAAAAGTTGGATTTGCTCAACAAAGTATGGGAAAAATGAAGCAGTATAAACTAAAAAAAGTAATGTCCGGCTAGATTGGCAAAATACCTTTATATGCGTTGGACCAAAAATAATTTGGAATTACAAAACGAAAAACTATTTGCGTGCCAACTGCCCACCTCAGAAAGATATTCATTCGGTAGCTCCATCAACAGAATTAACATGTTGCTCTGTAAGAATGTCGAATTAACAACTAATCGCATGTTAAGCAGGCATTGAGTACCCATGATTGGTATAATGTCTGAAAACTAACTACATACATTAGCTTAATTGTCGTGTCTTTAGGTAAATCCTATAGAAATAAAACTTTCAATTAAATTCTCGGTCTATTTAATTTATTATAATTCTACCTAGAACACTTGAATGAGAATATCTCCAATAGAGGCCCCAAATTTATATTGATCACGATCCATTCATCAAGATCTTGACACAACTTAGCCAGACTTTACTTTCACCCGGGACGGTGCGGTTATAAGTCAAAGTTTTATATTTATAAAATGTGATTGTTCAAATTAAAAGCTTTAAAAAATAATTGGAGAAAACATTTGCTATAATTCATAAAAACCATAATTTTTTGTAATCTTTTAATAGCCAATTTCACCAATTCATATTAAATTCATATTTAAATATAGTTTTTTTTTTTTTTTTTTTTTTTTTTTTTTTTTGACAACTACAAATGAATTGCAGTTGTTTATTTTATTTGGACATAATAATAATTTTACAAATTTCAATTTGGCCTCAGCGCCAAGAAGGCATTATTGAGGCAAGTTGGCAAAATAGTTTTAAATGTACAAATAAAATACAAGGTAATAAGTAATAATTTAATGAAAAATTAAATTTAATGAACTTAAGCCTAATTAAAAATATTAAAAATTTGGATTAAAAACCATAAATAGTTCAACAAAATAACCACAATACTAATTATAACCACAATACTAATTATTGGTAATAAGTAACTTATAGAATATATGACAAATATATTTTCACAAAGCAAAAATTATATTTCAACAAAAAAAATAAAAAAAAAGAAGAGAAAAAATTTGTATATTAAAAAAAATGTTTTATATTAGAAGCGTTTCTATTGTATTATATAAATGTTCTTTACAAGAAGACTTAAAAATGGAAATTCGATCAATTGATTTTAAAGCCATAGGCAAATTATTGAATTTAATTCCGCCAATATAATCAATTCGCTGTTTGGTTGTTTCTAACCTGCATCTAGGAATTCTAAAATTTGTTCTATTCCGTGTATTGAAATTTATTTGATTTTGCATGAATGGTATAGTATGGTAACCAATATTATTAATACATTTAAACACAAACACTAAAACTTGATATTCATGCAACCCATAGATTGGTAATATTGTTTTGCATATTTCTTTATATAATAAAATAGTTGAATACAACAATGGTAAATTGTATACAATTTTTAATGCTTTGTTTTGCATACATTGTAGAGATTTAAGTAAATTATTGTTTTTGTTGTAAGCATATATAACAGCCAAGTAGTTCAAATGAGATTGTATCAAAGATTGATATATCATCAGTTTTGATTTTTTATCCAATTTGTTCTTTAATTTATATAAAATTCCAATCGCTGGAGCTATCTTTCTTTTCACGTCACTGATATGCATATCCCATGACAAGTTACTTTGAAGAATTATTCCTAAATACTTTATTGAATGGGTTTCATACACAATCTTTCCGTCAACATATACATTAAAGTAATTATTTGTACTCATAGAATGTGGTCTAAATCGTATTAGATTGGTTTTACCAGGGTTTAGTAGTAATTTATTTAATCTGGCAAATTCAAAAATAAGTGCAGCATCCCTCTCAATTTGCGTTTTTAGTACCAATTCATGTTTATATGGATACAATATACACACATCATCAGCAAACATACACAGCTGACCACTTAAGTTCAGGTTTTTAATATCATTTAAATAAATTGAGAATAATAACGGCCCTAATCCGCTTCCTTGTGGCACACCATATTCAACAGAACCAATAAAACTTTTTGCATTTTTTATATTTACATATTGTTTTCTGTTTGTAAGGTAACTTTTAAACAACAAAAGTTCCCGACCTTGAATACCATAAAACTTCAACTTTTGTAGCAGTATCTGATTATCCACTAGGTCAAAAGCCTTAGTAAAGTCAAAAAATATCCCAGCAACTCCAGAAAACCCATCATCAAGACCCTTACAAACATTTTTCACAACGTTAAGAACAGCATCTTCGGTACCACATCCTCGTCTAAATCCAAATTGAAATTTATACAAAAAATTATTTTCTTCCAAGTACAATAACAGCTTATCATATAAAAGCTTTTCAAATATTTTATCAATTGAAGATAGAACGGCAATCGGTCGACATTTATCTACAGTAAATACATTTATTTATTTTGGTATTGGCACCAATTTGTGCACTTTTAAAATATCAGGATAAATTGAATTAATAATCATTTTGTTAAATATACCACATAAGACTGGAGCAATTTCTTCTCGACATTCCCTGACAAATTTCGGTGAAATATTATCATAGCCTGGACTCTTATTGGCATCCATACCTAATATCACCCCAATTACAAATTTACAAATTTTATTTGACATGAAAAACTAATTTTAGGCAAACATTGATATTTAAATAAATTGGTGAATTCGGCCATACGTATTTAATATTTTACGAATTTTTTTGTTATTAAAAAAATCTGTAAAACAACCTCATAATGAGTTATGCGCAAAGCCGCCAAGACTAACTCTAATTAAAACTGTTACCTTCTTTAGATTAACAACAGAAAAAATAAGAAAAATTATTTTTCTTTTGTGATAATAACGCAGCGTGTTGGCAAAAACTTATTTTGCAAGAAATAAAATGTACGAAAAGACTTAGTTTTAATGAAGTGTATAGAACTCTCGTTTGGTATTTAAGTTAACTTTAACAAGCACAATAAATGCATAATGACAGCGTGTCGCAATCAAATATCAAACAACAACTTCACATTAAACTTTCTTTTCTTTTTTAATATTCGTTTGTATTATCGCATTGTTAAATTGAAATCTAATATGATGATGGATATTTTCCAGATACAGAAGATTGTCTAGAAAACGAAAGAAAGTAAAAAGGAAAATACAGAAAATTTTACAAAGAAACAACAGTAAATTTTAAAACAGAAATAGATACATTTTTATGTGCGTATAAAAAAAGATATTATATATTTATATAAAATCTTTATTCCAAATTTAGTTAATTTCTTTTAAATTGGTATAAAAGTAACGTGTAACAAGGAACCTTTGTCAAAGGCTCAGAGATGCGCTTCGATCGGCATGACAGGGACCATAAGAAGTACTCCTCAAGTGGCTCTGGCTGTTATTTACATCTTTAGCCTATTGAGAAGTATGTGATGGGGATCACTCGGGGATATTGGGTGAGATTGGCGCCGATGGTTATTGCCTGCAAAAGCCCGGCTCCATGGTTTATCTGGGCACTAGGGTCTATGAAATGCTGGTCAGGTAAAGGCAGATTGTATAAAAGATTTGCCATTTTAACTGTAGATGAGTGGTACGTTTACGGGGTCTTCATTAAGGATCTGGACATTAGTAGGTCATACAGGCTTCCTAACGACTGCAGTGAATTTCAGGCGAAGCTTCTAGGAATCTCAAAGACAGCCAGGCGGCCTTTAAGGTCTTGATGGGCTGTTATGCAAACTTCAAGCTTGCGGATAATTGTTGAAGGGGTCTATGAGAATTCTTATGGGAATATGTGTTCAGGCTGTGCTTAGTACTGGGTCACTGCAACATCTCCGGCAAGGAGATGGCTTATGTGTTTGCGAGACTGGGTTCTTACTTGTTTTATTTATGCTAAAAATCAAGTTATTATATTATTTGGTTTTTTATTGCTATTACATTTTTGTTTCACTTTTATAAGCTTTAATTTTCTATAGTCTATTTTTATTAATTATTATTTAATTTTCTAGCCAGCGACCACCTGTAACGGACCAACCATTAAAATTTCGAACTGTAGAGACTGCTACCTGATTTTCCGGCCGTGCTCAGGGATATTGGGATAGGTTCTTGTCACTAACAATTCAAATTAAGATCTATTACAATTTAAGTGTAGGTAGCTTCCAAATCGACAAAATAAATTAAATTACACGGGAAAAAAACAAATAAACCTGAATTGAAACAAAGCGAAGAGATTTAGATGTTGACATCCCCCCATTGTTCTTCACCCTCCCTACCAATGCTATTCTGTTAAATTTTTAAATGAATAGCCCGAAATGTACCACCTAGTTTACACCCTTAACCTTTCATGATTATAATAAAAAAAATTCTATTAATCATGTTAATTAAATTTAACAAAATTTTATTAAAATAATTAACTTATAAAAGTGTTAGATGTATTTTACTGAATCATGTAATTATATAAATACATTTACTCAAAATCATTGTATAAAAATAAAAAAAAAGAACGAAAGAAAATATTTGACTCTAATCTCAAATTCCATATTTAGAGTAGAAACAAAACAACTAACTGAATTCTTGAGTAAATGGTTATATCTTTAGGGGTGGGGTTTTTTTTTTAATTGAAATTTAGTGTTTTTTTTTAAATAATATTAAATTTTGGTTTTTATTTACTTTTTTTTTTTAATTTAATTATGACTTACCATAACTTTTCTCCAACGACGACAGGCCTGTAGTGCGATTCACTAACTTTTATAACGATAATCGAATCGTTAAAATAAATATAACGAAAATTTATCGAATATGCTATTCAGTAAAATTTTTAACGATATTCGCTGTCGTTTAAAATCAGCTGTTACTTTAAGCAATTTTTTTGTCGTTATTTTAGCGACAATAATTTAGGTTGTGTTTATTTAATCGATAAAATGTATTTTATGTTAAAAATAGCTTACATACATACAAAGATATATTCATATGTTTATGTATGAACAAAAACAAAATCCTAAATTTAAAATTTACAAAAAAGCATATTAAGAACAAAAACCAAATTCTAAATGTAAAATTCACAAAAAAAAAATATAAAAACCATAAATTAACCCTTCGTATTACTAATAAGTCTGGCCAGACCTTTTTTAATGCATTTTGAATGCAAAAACATTTGTAACACAGGGGGTTAAGAATAATTTCGTTTGTTTTTATTTTATTGTCTTTTGTGCTTTTCGTTTTTTTCTTAATATTTTTAAGACAGAGATGTTACAAAAATACAGCTGTTTACTATCGTTAAAAAAAAGTTACAGAATCACACTATCGTTACTGCAAGCGAATATATATGTCGACAAATATAACGATTGTCGGATCGTTAAAAGTTAGTGAATCGCGCTACTGATCTTCGAAGAAGTTTTATGGTTTTGTTAAAATTGTTTTTTTTTTTTTTTTTTTAAGTATATATGGTTTTTTAATAAAAAACTACACCACTCAAATTAAAGGTGTGTAATTATATGTTTGTATGTGATATGTTAGTGTAAATGAGAAAAAAATAAAAATAAACGTCTGATAAATTATGAATTAAGATTAAATATGGCAGGTAGTTTAACGTTAGATATTGGTAAAAATTAAGATACCAAAAAGAACGATTGGTGTAATTAAGTGTTTAGCTTGTGTTTTTGTATTATACTATCAGGCACGTATATTTGAAGCTCAAAGCCAACTATGGATTTATTCTTATTTTCGCCTGTCGCAGATCTTGCTGTTAATGAACAGAACTTTAAACTGTGGACTGTAAGGTAACACAAAACTAAACCCTAATCCCTCCGATATATATTTTCTTCGGTTCTGGTCTTCGGAGGGTTGAGATACAGCACCAAAAATACTATCAATGCTTCTGATACCTTTCAAAGAGGATTAATAATTAAATGCCGTTTTTTTTAGCTATAATACAATTTCTTACCTTTCAACTTGTTTTTAAACTTTTTTTTTTTAAATATTAAAACTTTGCTTAAATATTTAGGTAAAATCCTTAAGGCACTGTATACAAAATGCCAGTTATATAATTATGGTTTTCTTTTCTCCAAAGTCCTATTTTTCCTTTTCACAGAAATACGTGTGTACGTATTCAAATTTTATTTTAATAATGAAATATTTTATTAATGAAAAAAAATATAAAAATTTTGAGTAAAGAAATTTCCTGGCTAACTAAATTATATATTTTATTTTTCATATAAATTATAAGCTGAGTCATGCCTCACACACCTTCGCCCGCATTCTTTCTTTTCACTGGTTCTTGCTGTTAGTTTTGTTTTTAGGTTTTTAAAAGAAAAAGAACTTAAGAGTTTTGAGCTGAAAAAAAGAACCATAATTAAGTTATTTTTATATTATTTTCTATAATTAAACAAACACGCCCTGTACCAAAAAAATTAATGTGAACTTGAAGTGATGGCTAAAACCGGGCTTCCATATAAATTTTTTATTAAACGAACATTTTGAGTTCACATTAATTTTTTAGAATAAGACCAACAATGTTTTAAAATTTGGTTTTGATTTTCAAAAAATTATCTATAAAAACTCAAGATTTGCATGGGCATCCAGCCATTCTGCCAACTATATGATCTATTTATTGTACACTGTACAATATTGCATATCATATTCAAAATATTTATTTAATATCAACCATACGTTCGACTCCAAAAAAATTAAGGTTTTCTGGTTTTCTTTATTTTTTTTTTTTTAAGACTTTAAGACTTCTAACATAAATAACAAAACATTATACTATCGGTGTTTACGAGAATAGAAAATCTACTAAAAGCTTGTTAAAATTAATTGCAAATATGTATATGTTACGTAAAATATTTTTATATAAAAACATTAAAATACCTTAAGGACATCATAATTTTATTAAAAAAAAAATACAACAATTGCACAAGAAAGTAAGTAAGACCAAAATGATTTAAATAGTTTTATTAATGACGTCTTTGTCTTTATTTTTTGTTTCTTTACATATGAGAAAACACAAAAGAAAAACTTACTAACTCAGCATGACAAGAAAAGAGAAATATTTTTACAGAACTTTTTTTATGTTTCTTTTGCAAAATATAATTTCTGCGCTTTAATAAATATTACATTAAATGTATGTTTATTAAAAACCCCATTCCGAAAGTGCTGAATAAACAAAATTTAGAAACTATGAAAAAAAAGTTTAATAATTTGAAAAAAATTATTAGTTCATAAAAAATAAGTTTAACAATGAATCATCTGGTCTATTCTTATTTAATTTTTGTTAAAATTCTGTTCTAGTTTTTATCGTCGCTTTGTTCCATAGCTCCGTGGCATCAAACAGGTTTATCAAATTTCCGTATGTATGTTTAAGTTATATTTTAATTCTATAAGCACAGCCAAAATTATATCGTCAAACTTATGGTTAAATTAATAAATTTATAATGGGGCAAAAACAACACTTATTATGTTGGTAGAAGACCTGATAGATTGTCAAAAATATGCTCTTAGATGTAAACAAACAAAATTGTAAGCCAATTGTGACATAATGAAACAATAATCAGCTTTGTTGTTGGAGTTACCTTATTAATTGTCCCATGCACAATTACAAAAATGTAAGCTTGATGAGCTAGTTTGATGTGTGGCCATGCCACTTAAGGAAGGAAGAAGAACAATTATCGAAAACTGAAAGAAAAATTTAAAAAATGTGGTAACGGTGCAATATTTTACGTTGATTGTTGATATAATAGGAATTTTGCTTAAAAGAATGGCAAGTACAGAATTTTACTGTTCAAGTTGAAGTAAGAATTATGAAATATTAAACATTCTTTGCAAAATATAACGACAGAAAGCTAATACTTTTGCCGTCCCAAACACAATATAAGAAAGGTTTTTTGACAAAGTTCTTTCTAAGAATGTATTAGAGCTATAAAAGTTTGAAATCAGTTGAATTAGCATCTCAGTATTTTTGGTTAATGATTGCAAATTTTTGGTCACAATCAAAATCAGAAAATTGGTTGTATGATTTTAATTTGAAATCATACAATCAATATTCCGACTTTGAATGCAATCAGTTTTTTTTTTATCGATTTGATTGCAATACTTTAATTGTAATCAAATCCAGTTATTGCAATCCAAAGGAAATCACAATCAAAATCAAATCATTATATTTTAATTAAATTTGATCAAATTAAGTTTTGTATTTCTCTTGGAAAAGAATTTAATACGCCCAAAGCCGTAGCGAGTTATAGTACTTCGAGGATTTGAAACAAACTGGTTTGTAACTTATAGATTCCATATAACACCCACAACTACACTTGTTGTTTTTTGTTATTAACTTAGCCATTGTACAGGTACATTTTCGTATTCTATAAATCATCATTTGGGCTATAATGTTTAAAATAAACGAAACATTCTTCATTGTTCTACGGTTTTAAAGTAAGGAGCTTTATCAGAGCTATTCGATCTGTGTATGAAGGCAAGATAAGTTTGTTGAAATGTAATCCGCGACGAAAGAAGAGCATGAATTGTTTCTCTACGGATTCGATTGAATTAGTGACATATATAAGTTTTTTGTAATATACGGTTCATCAAACTCGCTTAGCGTTTTTTATATCCAATTGTTCCTGTAGCTTTATTTATCATAAACGTAATATGCGAATTAAAGCTCAGTTTAGGGTCAAGTAGTGTCGCAAGATCAAGAAAGTTTTTAACTACACTCAAAAGAAAATTAATTCATCCGTATTCAAATCAATCCGAAGCGGTATTAATAGTACGGTGAGTACGGATTTTCTTAAATCAAGTACAGAAAGATTGATTCAAGACCGGATAGTCAATCGCGAATTACTTAACTTATCCGTATTCAATTCCGAATTCGTACTTGGGATATTCAAAAAATGAAATTGACTTAAGTAAAACTAAGATTAACGTACATTTTCATCGTGAAAAAATGCTGCTTGGATCTGTTTATAGACCGGATAGGTATATGAAATTAGACGCACTTATTGACAAATTGGAACATTTTTCTGTAGCGTACTCCGAGGTTATTTTGACTGGTGATTTTAACTGCCATTTGCTTGAAATTTAATCTCTGACCAACATTATGTATTGTTTTAATTATCTGCTGTAAACACTTTCAGGCCTACACACTTTTCAACCACAAACAGCACATTACTTGACCTAGTTTTTGAAAGGAGCGAGCGGAAATTATTGCTCCTTGATAAGTTAGCTGCATCCACCTTTTTAAAACACGATTTGATTTTTATATAGCATAAATGCTATAAATTAAGAACGGAAAAGAGGATTCAAATCGGAATTCAAATTCTGAAACTGAGATTTCAACAGTATAATTCCAATATATTTGCAGCGTGATCTTGATAACGTTGATTGGGAACACATTTTTTATTTGCCATCAGTGGATGGGAAGTTTACCTTTCTTAACAACTCTGTACTCAATTAAAAATCTCTACTTAGTTGATCGAATTCGTCTTTATAACTTTTAAAAAATTCATAGAATTCAATATTTATGTTTTTGCACAACTCCATTGAATCAGTCACTTGTGCTGAAGTTGTCGACAAAGGCATTTTGTTAAATTATTAAACAAAATTTTTCTTAACACACCAACAAAAATTTTTTTTTACAATAAAATTTTTAAGAACAACTAGTGGCGTTGTTCTAATAGTTTCTAGAAATTTTTTTTTAAAAAATTCTCAAGGCGAATTCATTTTTCAGGTGGCGTTGAAAACACAGCTGTGCTACTTTTTTTTCTTAATTAGAGAGAAAAATGTCAAAAGTTCCTTGTGATTTTGACGTATGGATCAACGAAAGCAACAAAAAAATACATTGTGGTTGTTTTGGTGCTGTTACTTGTTGTAGTATCGACACCAACGTTTACATGAATTCTATTTTATATTTTTTGTTTACTACTTTGTTTTTTTTTTTTTTTTTTTTTTTTTGCTTAGTACTCTATTTTGTTAACTGCTTTATTTTTTGCACTGCATTTTTTTTAAGGCCTAATTTCTATGTTTTATTTGTGGAATTGGTGATGTGCCTCGGTAGGCTAGCTGGTAGCGAGCTAGTCTTTCAGCGCCGAGGTTGCGGGTTCGATTCCCGCCAGAGACTCTGGTTTCTTTCCTGCAGACAAGCATAGAGCTTCGCGGGATTAGCTTAGGAAATTAAAAAAAAAATAAAACTGTGACAATAAACAAATGGATTTCTGAAACGTAGTCCAGCAACCGATAAGTCGATAGTTAGAGGGTCGCTTAAAAGAATCATAATGAGTGACTTGTTGTCGCTCGCTTACTTCAGGTCTACACCAACGATTAATATCTCAGCAATTTGGCAATTAGGTCAGCAGGACAACACAGTGCAACACGAAAAAAAATAACCATATACGGACAACACTTCGTGACAAAAGACCAAAAAAAAAAGACCTGTTAACCAACTGAGACAAAATTGTAGCTCTTGCCATAAATAACACAAATGTTTAAAACTTTTAAACTAATTTAACAAGGAATAATGCTTTTTGCCTGTTCCGAATTCTTGATATATTTTACCTTAAATACGAATTTTTCAGAAATGAACCTTATCTAGGATCTGCGATTTAATATTGTATTTTAAACGTAACAAAGTTATTACTTGAATGTTTTTTGGAAGTTGAATTTCAAAGTTTTCAAGTAGCGTTGGACAAGTAAAGAATTTCGCAAAACCCCGAACTTTGGTCGTTTTGTAACGTTATTTTGTTATTGACAACATTAATTACATTTTTAAAGAAAAAAGGGCTTTCTTAGTTTTTGCTACAAATAACTGAGTTAATCTTTTTCATAATTTATTTAGTAATTGACGTTCTTTCGTAACAGCCATAATACTTTCCCTATCCATTCTTTACATTACACATATTCGATTCGACAAAAAAAAAAAAAAACATCCCAAACTTATGAATACCACACTTAGTAAACATTTTTTTTTACTATTTTTGTCACGTAGACGACATTGACACATAACTGACAGCCAATTATTGAAAATAGTAGCAAATGAAAGAAAACAAAATAAGAGGTTGGATAGTGTTGCTTAAGAAACTGTTTTTTCTCTCTACGAAAAACTTAAAAAAAAAGTTTTTTAAAAATCACGAAGAAGACAAAATCATGTAGAAGACAAAAAAGGGGCAACCAAAAAATGTCTTAGCTATGCATTATTCCACTTATGGTTTGAGATGAAATTACATGTTCCAGGTAAAAGGTTCCTTTTGTCTTAATACAAGCACTTTTATGTTTCCTAAAAAAACTTTTTTATGTACTTCACACTGCAAACGCAATTTTTAAACATATAAACTCAATTCAAACATGAAGCCAGGTAACCATATATGTACATTTAAGTCAGACTAGAAAATGTTATCATTTAATAACACAAGGCAACAAAATCTAAAAAATTTTAAAGGCTTGAAAACCCACTATACAATTTTGATGTATTGTGGTGCCGTACCAGTAGTACAAATATGTTCTAATACGTTTCTTCACATAATTAATGATAACTCAAAAAGTGTAAGTCCCATATTTAAAAAAAATTAATTTAGATAAATTTATACTTACATAATCTTTAATTCGATTATACATTGCGTTTCAATCGGCTCAATAGTTTCGGAGTTATAATAAAAAATTTAAGCAAAAACTATATTTTTAACGTGAAAATAGCAATTTTTTTTGTTTTAAAATATCATTAAAAATCGAAAACAGCAAACATTTTTCAGATTTATTATTTTATCGCAAAGCCACAGGTAATAGCAACGAAATGAGATATCATGAAAATCCCTTGATTTTTTTCAAATGTTTTCACAATTAAGTGAATTCTTTCATTTTCACAAAATTTTAGTTTTTTGTTAGCCGTTAATCGGTTAACCGATTAATTACTACCCGATTAACTGATCGGTTAATTTAAAATTGTCTTTTTTCGATTAACGATTAAACCGGTTAATTTCAGTCGATTAACCGATCTTACATAATTTTAAATGTTTTGTAATATTATAACAACTTTTTTATGTTTTAATTAATTGCTTCATCTCATATACATGTTTAGAAAACATTTTTTTATACAATATATTTCCTTCTAGCAATACATTCTTAAAATTGTGTACAAAAACAGAATAAACTCTCGATAGTAACACAAACACTTTTTAAACAGAATTAACCCAAACAATTAGAAGTGTTAAAAATTTGTAAAATTTATATCTAATTGCATAGTGGAATTTTTATATGTTTGGAGAAATCCAGGAAAAGGATTGAGAAATTAGATACTATGTATTATGTGCTGCTTCGGATTCCTCCAACACCCACGATAAGTGAAAAAAAATTTTCCAAGTCAAGT
This sequence comes from Pollenia griseotomentosa, assembly GCA_963931875.1. NCBI lineage: Eukaryota > Metazoa > Arthropoda > Insecta > Diptera > Polleniidae > Pollenia > Pollenia griseotomentosa. The sequence goes on from OZ007563.1 coordinate 124,360,764, forward strand.
GCTGTCAAAACTAAAGAAAATTATCGCTTTAATCCTTAACTAAAACTGTGTTCCAAAAAATTATTTTATCAGATCTCCTTAAACTATTGTAATAACTAATAAAATGATCCACAGTCTAGTTTTAAATAAATACATATTCACGAGGTGTTCTGGAAATCGAAAACGCAAAACGCAAGAATTTGAAAGTTGTTTCTAATACACTTTTAATCTAATTTTTATAATTTTCGTTATAAAATATTGAAATATTTGTATAATTGTCGATAAAATTCTTTTACTACAGAAATCTTATTAAAAAACGACGTTCAAAAAGTTCTTGCGTTTTCAATTTTCAGAACACCTCTGATTATGTATTAATTTAAAAATACATGTCACATATATATGAATTATTTTTTTTTGTTTGCTCATTTTATATAAAGAATTGTTATTCTTGTTTTTTTTTACTAATAAACTCCAAATAATAAATAATTTATGCATTTTTAATTATTGAAATTATCTTATTTATAAAAAAGACTTTATTAATCGCGATCAAAAACCAAATTAACCGATTATTAACCGATTAAACCAAAACGTCGGTTAATTAATCGAGCGATTAACCGATTAAAGCAAAAGCCCGGTTAAATGAATACCCTAATATATATAAAATTGAGTAGTTAATGTTTTTCTTTGAATTTTGAAATCATTTTCCCCATGTTATATACATATTTTCACATCGAAAGTGCATTATATAGTAGCATTCGTGTAATTTTTCTTTTTGCAAAGCCCTACCTCCAATACTGATATATTCTTCGGAAAAACGTTTAAATTGGATGAGTTTCAATGTTTTAAACAGTTAAAAATTTATACATTATTATTTCAATTTATTATTAGAAATAAAATAAAAAAAAAATTAATAAATAAATAATTATTATAAACTACAAACTCTGGAATATTCTTTTATTCGATTTTTTACTACTGATGAATAACGAAGTGTTACTCTGAATACTCCAGCAAAAATCAGCCATCATGTGTGCATCCCAGTGACCCTGGTATAGTTCCTTCATTGTCCGGATGTGTTGGTGCAATCGATAGCCCTCTAACTCACTCAAGCCTCCTAGATTTTCAGGAAAACGATCTAAGTGACTGTGAAGGAAGTGTACTTTGATGCTCATGTTGCATCCTAGCTTCTGGAAGAAATTTAAATACCCCATATACATAAATGAATCCCATGCATTTTTCTCAATTGCTGACAATGAACTACCAAAATCAGTAGCTTTTACCAATTTGCGAATTTAAGGGCCGTTAAATGTGCCTGCTTTGAGCTTTTCCATAGTCAGATTGGGAAACTTCCTTGAAATATACTGTTAATATTCACTTTCTTTGTAAAGTGCTTTAACATATTGTTTCATTAGACCAACTTTAATGTTAAGAGCGGGTAATATGATGCGATCTCGGAGAACTAGAGCCACATTTATAAGATTTGGCCAGTGTTTCCCAATGTTCTGCCTTAGCTCTGCTATCCCATAAACATATAAAACAAGTATATTTGGAAAGACCGCTTTGTTGACCTAAGAGTAAATTAAACATCTTAAGATTAACACAAATTACCCAGTTATGTTCATCAAACTTAATCTTCTTCAATGCAATTACAGGGTATTCTGCTTTTACTTTGGTTTGAAAATTTAAAGAATGGACAAAATAAAAGTCAGACAAATTAATTTTGTGTAAAAAGAAGTTTTTTTAAAAATTTTTAATACATACATTTATAAAAATTTATCTTCTTCTAGCAAGATACTACATAAAATCGTTCGTGATCTCCGGAACTATATGAGCTGTCGAGCCGAAATTTTCAACACATTATCGGGTAGTTTTTTCGTTCTGCTATTGACCCAATAAGTGACCACTAAATCGAGTTATTTTGAAAAATCATATTCGAAAAGTTTGTTTTATTAACATTGGTTTGAAAATTTCTGTTTTTAAAGGCAAAACAAAGCAAAACTTTGTAGTTCTGGTACTTTTTGTAAACATATTTTTTTTACATATTTTGCGATCTTAAGTTAACTATTTTTGTTTGTATAATTTTTTATAACTACGGTGGCATGTCACAATAAAAGAACATTTTGAAAGACTGCCTTTCAGGGAGTAAAAGTGAATAAAAAGGAAAATTTCGGGTAATTTTTAATAATGCTCATTTAGACTGCACAATTTTAAAAACTTATTATTTTTATGCTTAGACAATCACCAGGGACATAGGGTAAAAAAATTTTAACTTTTAGGTCACAACAGGGTAAAAATTCGTTCTTTTGTTACACCTTTTATGCACGTTTCTGTCAAAATAATTTTGCGCCATCCTAACACCTACATATACCCTTTAACCTAAAGGCGGCAATCAAATAAGGAATACCTTATACATATATCAACACTGTGTGTTTGTTTGGTTCCAATAGACTCCTAGCCCGAATTTCCTGAAATTTTCACGTTATTTTCCTGATTTCATGGTGCTTTATAAATTTCAAGTGGACGTTGCACATCCCATACAAATACAGTATAAATTTCTATATATCTGAAGAACGGTTAATGCGAAGGTTTCCCATATGAAACCAATAGCTTGCTATTATGGTTCCTCCCATACAAGGATACTGTATATACATATCTGAATTTCTTAAAAATGGCTAATGTAATGGTCTCCAAATATGGCGCAAAAAAAACTTAGTTATCAATACCCAACATCTATCAAAAAGTGAGCTAGGGGGGACAAAATAAGGAACGGTTTATAGAAAAAAGTAAAAGTATCTGAATTTCGTACAAATTATTTTCGTTATCAATACATGAAAAATTTTAAAAAAATAAAAATTATTTAAATAAGGGTTGCGAAGCGACCTGTGTTAAGCAAGTTGTTTTTTTATTTATTTATTTTCTAGTAAATAACAATATATGTAGTATGGCAAAAACCGGTAGAGCATATTTACACGGAATGTTTTTAACAATTTTTGATATACCCGTTCGAAAGATTTGTTTTCTATACACGCAAACAAGAATGTACTAGGAAATATATACAGATAATTACCTGGAAAAAATGCCAAAATTTTTGGGTAATTATGAGGGGTAAGCATTTAAACTAATACGCTTAACTACCTCGTTGAGGTAATTATAAGAATACGTTTAACTACCTCATTGGGATAATTAAGAGAATACGTTTAAATGTCTCAGCGAGGTAATGTAAGGTATTTTTTTTACAAGATACCTCAGCTTTGGTGTATGAAAAAAAGTTAAGAGACAGGAATTTTTACATGTATGTATCAGCTAAATCTAAAGAGATAGTAATAAAGAACAATACGAATTGTTGTCTTAAATTTTATCTGTAGTGCTTTTTTAGATGTCCTGTCATATCCTACTAACAAAAGCGTACGCATACATATAAATGCGACCAATAAAAGCGGAAACATTATATTAATCCGTTTTAGAGCTTTTTATGAATTTTGGTATCGGTGTGTTTGTGAATAATTTGCATATTTTACAATTGCTACATTTTTATTGCGCATATATTTCACGTTTTTGAAGCATTTTTTAATACATGTTCAGCAAATAATAAATAGCTAAAATTCTGGTTAACAGATAACTTGTCTGTTGCTTTAATTCCGCCATCCAAACTGTAAAATTTTATATGCAAAAAATTAAGAAAAAAGCAATTATATAAATTTGTTCTGATACATAAAAATATATACGCATCGTTAAGTAAACCGATCGAATCAAAAACACTTCTTAAAGTGATCTTTTCGTGTCCGTCCGTCCATCTGGATGGTTGTCTATCCATGTAAACCTTGTGCGGAAAGTAAAAGTAGCTGTCTTAAGATAATTTGATAAGATTTGGTAAATATGTTTTAATTTTCATAAGATTGAAACCTACCTAGCAAAAACTTACATTGCAAAGTAATGAGTTAAAAAGCTAATATAACGACTCTTCACTACTTCTACATTGGCATTTTAGCTCATTATTTTAACACGGTGATGTCATTGGAGGCAAGTACTTACCACCCTCGCTTACAAATAGGGAGTTAAATAAGTCATTACTACATTGGATTACAAATAGGGACTTAAATACCTTATTACTCCGATGTCACCAAAATTACAACTAACATGTAGTGTTATTCATTGGATGAATACTTTCAATAAACTAAAAAAAAATTTTTTTTTATTATTTTTTTTAATTATTTTTTTTTTATTTTTTTCTTATTTTATTTTACTTATTTTATTTTTTATTTTTTTTTTTTTCTGTCTCTGGCAGGATTCGATCGCGCAACATCGGTGCTGATAGACTAGCTCACTACCAGCTTGTCTACTGGGGCAGTGTAGTTTTTGTATAAAAAAAACTATGTTTTTTACTCAATTTAGAGCGCTAATCAACTCCGAATTACCGAATTACCGAAAACTCAAGGTAAATAAACGTAAAAAGCATTTAAACGTGGGGTAATTTACCGGGTTATACTGTATTATGTTTTGCAAACGCTTCCCTATCGCTGATTGTTCAAGCTTCAAAAATCCTGTTGTAAATTACTTTTAAGCATTCTCTTAAAAAAGTGTAAAGCATAGAATTGCAACAAAGTCTACAAAATTTAACCAATACAAAACTTTTTATTTTTTGCTGTTTGCAAATTTAAAGCAAAACAAATTAAACTCTAAAGACCAAACTTTTTGAATTTGTGTCACAGTTGATGTGGGATGCCAAAAAATGTGTCACAAATAAATAGATAAGTTCGACACATTTGTAGTAAATGTTTAAGCAAAACATATCAAAAATAAAGTATTTTTTGATGATGCAGCTGTCACACAATCAAATAACATTTTAGTAAAATCGTTTGGTTGTATCACAAAGACAAAAAAACTTAGGAAAATATTGTAAATTTTTTTTTATTTTTCTTTTTTTTTTAAACCTCTTTAAATGGTCGTGTAAAGTTAAGAAATATTTTAAAAGATTTAAGATATCAGTTTATATTAAATTTATGATTTAGTGTGGTATTAATTTCACAAAGTTAGGGTCGGTTCTAGGGGAGAAATTTATAATAGATTTGGATACATAGATTTATGGTAGCATTACCTAAGGTCTTCCACGCCTTAAATTGCTTATATGATCTTAAACAAGTAACGTTTTTTTTTTTTTTCATATTTATCTAATTTTATTTTAATAGGTATATAAAAGCTAACAACAATTTTTAATGCTTTTTGGCGATATATCGTTATGTCAGTGAAACATTTTTGACCCGCCCAATCAAAAGCTTTAATTTTATGTATTTTTTTTTTTGGGACCTTAACGGTTATAAGCCGGGCGCCCCGGTAGGCAAGCTGGTAGTGAGCTTATCTATCATTGTAGGGATTGCGGGTTCGATTCCCGCCAGTGACTCAAATGTTCTGCTGACAAGCGTAGAGCTTTGCGGGATTAGCGTACGAAAAAATATATAAAAATAATAAAAAAAATTTACCTTTTAATCATTATATGAGTAATTCCATGTCAAATCTACCAAGAGTGGGACCCGATTCCTATCGATTTAATGAAATTTGGCGAGAAGGTTCCCTTTATCCTATAACGAACATATATGAACGAAAAAAAAATTTTAATTTTTTTTTAAAGTTATGTCATATTCAAAATGTCATAATTTCGTCGAATTATCCGAGTGTGTTGAGATTATTTCTTCAATATCTCGAAAACTACTTTACATACGAAGATGATTTTAATGTCATTATAAATAAAATACTTGGTGCTACAAGCAATATATTGAAAAAATAATTTTGTGAAAAATGTAATATCTGCAAAATATTAAATTTTAAAAGACTATGTCAAAAACCTATTTTTTTATTTGGCAGATTTTTTTTTATATTAAACTTCAAACTGTTCTTTGAAAATCCTGAAACTTTGAAGGAGGTATTTTTTTTTTTATTTTAAGATATGATTTTTTTTTCGCAACCTTAAAAAAATTATCTTAAAATAGAATTTTAATATTGTACTTTTGAGCAACAACTAAAATGTGCTAGTTGCAAAGAACAGACAAGCCGGGCACCTGGTGTTTTAACCTAATTGTGGCACGCTGAATGTGGTGCGAACCGTTTTTTATGTAAGCTCTTGTTTTCAAGATGTACCGTTATTTCGAAAATGTAGGAGGTTGCACATCATATATTCGCGTAACTTACAAACGGTTTTGGATATTTTTTCAATACACTGTTTGTAGCCCCAAGGATTCTCTTCAAAATGACATAAAAATCATCTTCGTATGTAAAGTAGTTTTCGAGATAACTATAAAGGAAAAAAGCTCAACACATTTGGCTAATTCAGCGAAATTAAATATGACATAACTTTTGGAAACAAATTTAATATGTTTTTTATTCATATATGTTCTTTTTAGTACAAAAGGAACCTTCTCACCAAATTGCATTAAAATCGAAAGGGGTCGGGTCCCACACTTGGTCGATTTGACATATTGAATATATTTTTAGTAATGGACTACAGTGCCATATAGCACTTACTCCTAGTCCGGACTTGCAGATAAGGCGATACAAAATCTAGTTAAGAGCATAAATATTAGTATATGTACAAATTTTGGTGAAAATTTACCCATGTCCACTAATGGGTTAATTTATTTTAAGTAGAGAATAAGTTTCATGTATTTACAGTGGCTTTATAAACTTTTGGCTTTAGAAATATTTGGCTAATGTCTTTTTATGTTTATGATTTTCATAAATAAATAATGAACATAACTTATTCCCAAAGCATATGGTTTCATAACATTTTTACAATTCTCACATACACAATATATTTTACATAATAAAATTTGTTTTATAAAAATTGTGGTTTATGTGGTGAACCTAAAACATGTTACAAAAATATATGAATGCTTCGTAATTGTTAACTTTTTTTGCTGCTTAAAAATTAAATTTTTTAACACCAGTATTTTTGTTAATTTATATTTTAAAGCATAATTTAATATCAAAATTGTTTATTTTAAAAACACATACATAAATGTACCGGACAATATACACAAACTAAAAAAATGAAAAACATTTAAAAGGTAGATTAGTTAAACATTATAAATAGAAAACTATTTAACTATTTAACGATGTTGTTATTATCACAAAAACCTAATAATTTTTAAATAACTTAAAAAACAAATAATAAAATAAAAAATAGCATTAAGAAGCTTTTAACATGTAAAATATACGTGCTCTATCGCGTCAAAGGCCTTATACCGACAGGGCGTTATTCTAGCATCACTCAGTGCACAAAATACCATTTTTAATACAAAAAAAAAACTGTCGTTAAAAATCTTAACAGTTTTCTATCAAGATGGATAGACATGACTTAACCATCTTAGAATTTTACAAGGATTCACAATGAATACATATACTACATACGTTATCCGATGATCATTTCAACGTATTACAAATGGAATGTATCGCCCTATCGATTAATTACTTTAAATAGTAATATCGATATTATCGATTTATTATAATTATTTTCTATAGACCCTTTACAAACCAGCTGTATTTGTTTTTGATGGATCATCGTTTAAGTTTAGTGCGAGCTGGTCCACTGCGTACGATTCTTGTGCCAGGACAGGTGACCAAGCATCTAGACATGCTTTTTAGGGCAACAATTTCCATAGGTGACAACTTAAAAAATAGTGTGGAGTTATTATGTATTTTAGGCATTCTCATGACTACCAACGGTGAAAGAGTTGGAGACATCAAGTAATAAAGGGCGTGCAGCATTCAGCTCTCTCGTGAAGATATAGATATCCACATACTCTTGTACCAAAACTAAAATGTTCAACACCAGCAAAAAATCTGTGGCTCTTTACGGTTGCGAGACATTGCAAGCCTTAATTAACGGCCGCTTACAAAATCAGGCGCATCTCCTGGCCGTATACCACAAAAATATTATAAAGGGTTTTTTTTTTTTGAGTGATACAAATTTGAGTTGGCATCACTGCTTTATTATTTATTTAATATATTAATATATATTTATTTTGACGCAACATACCTATACCAACATTAAGTTGTTTCTTATTCCATTTTGGTTAATATTTACCATAGAAATGACAAGTTTGTACATGTGGTTCTTCTTCTTAATCGTCCTTAGAAGCAAACGATTCATTTGGTTTTATGACCAAATTATTTTCAGTACCGAATGAATCGTTGTTATTTGGAACGTAATCCACATCATCATTCTGTTCAGCTGTGTACGGTTAAATTTTATAACCTTCCTCAGCAGCTTTATTATGTTCTAAGTCATTAGCCTCCACTCTACACATGGAAAAATCAGCTTCCGAACGTGAGTTACTAGTTACTGTGCTTATTGGTTCTGTTTCAAATTGAGAACTAGATGGAGCTACTAGTTTGTGTGTTTAAAAAAATTAAATAAATAATACATAATTTAACAAAAATTAATTAAAAACATCAAGAAAGAAAGTTAGAAATACGGCATCTTCTATACAAAATATATATGGGTTTGGCCAGACCACATGTGTTTTGAATGTAATGTGTGCACTAAAATATTCGAATAAGTTTCCTTATATTTCCTTTCCAGGACATATTTTTTCTGCTTTTTATAGTAAACTAAAATCTAGAAGGATACCTGAAGTTTCAAGTCTTTACATGAGTTTTAACATTTAAAATCGAAAAATGTCTGGCCAGACTCATGAGTAAGACGAAGGGTAAATTAAATCATCAGAACTTAAAAATAAAATTGATAAAATCCAACAAAGTTATGGAAGTTTTTCAATTGCGGTCGACGAATGGACATATATTTTATACAAAAGGTATGTTCATATTACTATTCGTTTTCATAATGCTGAACAAAATTATTTGAAATATATAATCTTAGTTAAGAGGTTTTGTTTGTTACTAAAAAAAAAATATGGTTGAAACCTACTGATGCATGTAGACATGCTTAGCTACCAACAAATCTAAACTTATTTAAGATATAATTAGGAGAATGTCTAAAATAATGCATTTATTACATTACTATATTTCTAAAGGGCAAAATGGCAAACATGTTAAAATTATACGTGTTTACTTTTTGCACAAACATGAAGCATGTTTATATATTAAGGGCAAAATATACCACACAAATGCTTGGCAAACACACAATTTGTTTCCGTTTTATGTTTGCCAATAAACAACATAAACGTACATATTTAGTTCAAATATTAATTATTAATTTTTTTTTTTTTTTTGTTTAAATTTTTTTGCTTAAAACGGAGAAGAAATATAAAATAAAGGCAAAGAATTTTTAGTAAAAATTGACTTAAACAACAATAGATTTTGTGGCAAACAATACCGCTAAAAAAAATTTTTAATTTACTATTAAAAATGATTGTAATGCTTCTTTTTCAACTCTGCAAAGATTTTGATGAAATAAATACGTTAAGCATTAGACGCCAAAAGAAAGTGTGACAAATATCCAATATGTCTGCCAAATATACAAAAGTTTAATATTTCTGCAAACACTGCTTCAAATCTTAGTCCAAACAGCAAACACCCCAATTAACAACACAAAATATTTGTACAAGCGTAAAATTTGGGCATTTTTGCCAAGCAATTTGTGTGGTTTATTTTGCCCTTTAAACATTTTTAACATTTGGCAGACATGTTGGATATTTGGCAAACTTGTTGTGGTGTCTTGTGCTAAATGTAAACATTTAAGCGAAAACTGTGAAGGGTCAAGATGTTGATAAAAAAGAAGCATTCAGTCGATTTTCAGTCGTTTTGTGACATTGTTTGTGCAGCTTATACCCCTGACTGACATATAGATTACATACCATGGTATGTATCCTACGGTTTTATATACTTTTTTAAATTGGTAGACTTGTAGCATATAAACCAGGAATATACCACTTTGTTTCATGGTTTAATTGTAGTTTAGGGTGACACACATGTAGTATACCATGCAAGTATAGTATGCAAATCCTATGTCTGTCAGGGGTATTAAAGTATACCGATCGATCCAGTTGGCTGGCTTGTTTCATTTCTGATGTTTTTTTATTTTCCCCGCTTATTTTGAACGTTTGGTTGGGGATATCAAAACCTTAGAATGGTCCAAAATAGCCTTTAACCACATTATAAAATTATTATTTGTTCGTATTATCTCTCATAATATCAATAAACTTTAAAGTTAGCCTAGATTGTTTTTAATGAAATGCAATAACAATTTGTTGCCCTTCAAAGAATAAGACTAAAACTATGATTCTATACTTATTAAAAGTCATAATGAGTTATCTTTAATACACTCAAATCTACTCATAGTTACACTTTCTACAAAGAAATAATAATTTCACTACTGCTTCATATTTACTCCTTTCTACACCTTTTAATTTTACTTTTATGCCATACTGCGTTTAAATCATACATAAATAGCTCCACAATATTAAATACTTTTTATTAAATACACTTGCAGAAACCATTGTTGTTCAACAACGCAAAAATTTTCTAAAGATTTCTTTATATTCATGAGTGAGTGCCTAACCCAGCAAAAACTTTGCTTACAAAATAAGTAGAAAAATAATGAGAACTTGACGAACAGACTACTTATTTTTCTACTAGAAGAAGTACTTATTTTTGTTCGAGATGTCCCAAAAGTAATCCCTTATAATTTAGCCTATTATAATCTAAAAAATAATATGTTTTTTTTATACTTAAAATTTTTATAAAAATATATAGTTACACAAAGTCAATAAAGTAAAAAATTTTTTATTTTTTTTTAATTTTTTTTTTTTTGTTTTTTTTTTAATTATTTTATTTTTATTTTTTCTTATTCTATTTTACTTTATTTTATTTTTTATTTTTTTTTTCTGTCTCTGGCGGGATTTGATCCCGCATCCTCGGTGATGATAGACTAGCTCTCTACCAGCTAGTCTACCGGGGCAGCGTAGTTTTTGCATTAAAAAACTATGTTTTATGACTATAATGACATTTTTATTGTCATAATGAAAATACAAATTTTTCTGTATATTTAAGATATAATAAAGTTATTATTTAATATATAACTAATAATCCAAAAAGTGGCGAATAAAGCTACAAAGTAATGAATTCTTGAAGTCATTAAAAGTAGGATTGTAAGTAAAGTTTTTGCTGGGAAGTAGCTCTTAAAGATTGAAGAAAACCTATTGAAAAAACTTGATATCTGTTGCCTTTTGAAAAAGCATCTTAAGTTAAATTTAAAAAGTTGAAAAAATGTTGTTCATTTTACGAATTTTCCTTGAAAAACATTTTTGCTTACGATTTTAAAATTTTGTATTATAAACAAAATTTTTCTTTCATTTCTGTTTATTTTATTATGTGATAAAAATGATTTTTTCACCGAGTTTTTTTTTAAATTTTCTTTTTTTTTTTTGCTGAATTATCTCGACTTAAGATGTTTTGTCAAAATGCCACAGACATAAATTTATTCCCGTTATATACTTGAAAGATTTTTTAAGTGTATTTGCTGTAAAGAGGAAATGAAACTGTTCAAGAAGGTTGGTTGATGCATTGACTACTTCAAAAGCTACTAATGAATAAAAAAGAAGGAATTACATTTACTGTTGAAATACATCACTAAACATAAACTTTATGCCGGTTTCATTTGCAATTTTAATTATTGCAACTAAGTGAAATAAACATTCTGTAGCAAAAAATTATAGAAAGGCGGTAGTTAGCTGTGAAGAAAATTACAGGTTATACAAGTTTAATGCTCTTATTAAATGAAAAGTATAGAAAAAAATATAAGCAGCACTTTGTAATCAATAACTGTCTGTATATTTTTTACAGGGTGGCCTTAAAGTAACAAATGCACTTAAATTGTCTGTTAACTCATAAATTTAATTTTTTTATCTCTAATTTTTTTTCAAACAGAGAACTATACCATTCAAGAACAGGGCTGCCAGGTACTTTTTTTCCTTGTCCCCAAAAAATTCAAAATATATCCCCAAAAATCCCCAAATTCGCAAATCTCCAAAAAACAAAACCTTCAAAAGTTAATATTTTTTGTTTGTTTTTTTTCTGACCAAATTTTAAATTTTTTTAAAAAATAGTTAGAAAAATGTTAATATGAAATCCCCAAAAATCCCCTAATAAACATTTTTAGTAAAAAAAATCATTTTATTTTGTTTGAAGCGACTGGTTTCGGCATGTTTTGTAATTCTTTTTTAGGCGATTCCAGTAAGGAATAACAAGCGGAACAATATGCTGTTATTTAAGACGAATGAGCCAATTTATAAGAATTTAGAGCTTGTTCAATCGGTTTAAGCCAACATTAAAATCAAAAAATACATATATCCGTCATTTATTTAGTACCTTGATGCATTATAACTACTAACCAATAGCCTAGCATTTTTCCCAATCTTTATTATATTGTTTTTCATATTTACTTATTTGCTTCAAAATTGTCTTTAAAAGATCAAAAATTTTTTGTTGACAACACGGTTTTAGATTCTATTTTTCTTCTTTTTTTCTTTCTGTTTTTTTAAAACACTCACGCAAGAAAAATAACAAGTTTATAAAGTACCTTTTACACACTTAACAAAAATGGTAATCTTAATTAGGACCCTTTACACTATATAAGAGTAAGATACAAGTTTTGCTATTTTTTTCATATTTTATATACGAAACAAAGAAAAATAAGCGTAAATAATAAAAAAGTGTAAAACCCCCAAAAAATCCCCAAAATTTTTTTTAAATCCCCAAAAAAATCCCCAATCCCCAAATGACTTTCTTTGTCCTTTTTGCTCACATGAAATCCCCAACTTTGGGGATAAATCCCCAAGTCTGACAGCCCTGTTCAAGAACAAACTAAAATAAATACATTTTATTAAACTTCAATGCAAGAACAACTTTGCAAAACATGAACAACGGAAAATAATAAGATTATTCATCAGCGGCAATTAGACCAGTTTAATTATATAATTTGGTAAAGAATATCATGGGATTATAAGTACACATTTCTTAAAGTTGTAGTCAGTGAAGGACTTAGCAATAGTGCTGCTCAATACCACAGCATGTTGGGAAATTTCTTCCAGCCATGTTTAAAAAACAACCCTTCAATGTGGCTTAAAAAAGATAAAGTCACAGTTAGTCAAAAGCTCTGCCGCTTTTGCCGGATTCAATAGTTTTAGCCTTTATTTTAAATATATTTAAAATAACATGAGACGGGAAAAAAGCATGAGAGCACAACCCAACTGAAAAATAATATTTGAGACAAAATTCACGCAATAGTTTTTGAAACATTGTAAAACGTTTTAAAAAACATCTCAGAAATAACTCAACTGCACGTCACTTGCGCTACTTTATTCGCCTTAAATAACTAACTTTTCCATTCAGTACACGCAGAGAAAACGTATTTTTCTATTAGGTCGTCTTCAACAAAACTATTTTTGATGAACAATTGTTTAACATATTGTGGTTAATTTTATCAGGGGCCTGATTCCGGCAGTCGTGATCGAGTATTTTCTCGATTCGAAAGCAATTTAATATCTAATTATTTCAGTCCATACTAAACGATTAGGAATTATTATTTTTTGTGTTGTAAAGCATAAATTTGAGTTTCGCAATGCTGAAAAAATAATTTCGATTCGTTCTGTATCGACTAAAAAATTAAAAATAATATTGCTTTCGAATCGAGAAAGTACTCGATCACGACTACCAGAATTAGGCCCCAGGTTATTGACACCGTTAACCATAATATGGTTAAGCTAATCCTCCGGCGCATGTGCAAGTTTTATTTTTTTTTAATGGAATACGTTTCTTTAACTGAATCACAACAAGCTAATGAAGCAAAACGCCACATAGCTACATAGATATTTGTTTAATTTTTTTAAATCCAATTTTTTTGTTTATAATGGTTTTTATCTAGTCTGCTTCGAATTTTATCAATAATTTCGGCTTTAACCGCATTTTTTTTATTTATAGCTTCATCAATTATTTTGATGTGCCTGTTTAATGAATTAAAATGTTGCAGCTTATCAATTGTACATGATTATCGATTTAGTTGTTTCAAAACCGCCGGTCTGGCAAAGTCATTTATTTAGAAAAGGTTTGCCATTTACATATATGAGTCGTTAAACAACCGAAGAGCAAGTGTAAAGAGTTAAAACTTTCAACAAAACGTGGATACTTTTCGCGTATTACAGTGTGATTATGGTCGTCGTAATTGACCTACTATGCAAGATTGTAAAGAAATCGTTAGAGACTAGAAACGTTACAGATGTGGTCAGGCCTGGAAAGGTTGTCTTTATACTCTTTAGTGTGGGTATCAAATAGTCGGGCTTGACCGACTATACTTTTTTGCTTGTTTTTAACAGTCATTAAAACAAACACAGGTAGCATCTTTATTTATACACTCGTCTTTGGAACAACATTCCAGATAATATGCAGCTAATAGGCAAACTTGTTAAAAATGGAGCTGTTAATTCACTTTTGTTAAATTTAAATAAGTAAAGTAAATATGCTAATTAAAATTGTTTTGTTTTAAATTTGAATGTGTTATTTGTTTGGTAATCTTATATTATAAATATATATTGACAAAATAATAATGCTTTTTAGTTTGATGATTATTAATCCCACCTATTTGAGTTTGTTATACTCACTAGCACTATCATTTATAAGATTTATCTTGTTGTGCTAGATCATCAACAAATAAAATAAAAATAAAAACTAAAAAGTAAAAAGGCGTATGTACAAATTGCTGCCTGATAAAATAATATTTGTGTTTGAAAATCGTCTAAAAGGCAACTTATCTTTAATCTGATAGTTGTATAACTGTGCAGCTTTTAAAACAGCCATCGTGTATCTTTTTCTACACCCAAAGCTGTTTGCGTCATTATTTTTTATATAAAGGGTGGTAATTTTAAGGGCCGATGTTGAATGTGAACCATACCTAAACGTCAAGTTTTTTCCTGCATTTCATTTGACATTTCTCAATTTCAGACTAACTCAATATGAGCCATGGAAAGATATATTAAGCAACGTTAAAGTTATTGTGGCTTATTATGAAAATGGGCGTTCAAATCAAAATGCATATCGTGCACTTTGTGATTTTTTCAGTCAATTTAATCGTCCAAATGTGCGTATAATCGGAAAAATCGTGCATAAATTTTAGCAAACCGGGTCTGAAGGAGATGTGAAAACACAAGTGCATGCTCGTACAGTCCGTACTGTAAAAATATTGCTGCTGTTCGCGATAGTGTGGTTGAAGAGCCGTCCACCTCAACTTGTCGTCGTGCCCAACGATTGCACCTCTCACGCTCGTCGTTGATGAACATTATGCATAAAGACTTCTATTTACACGCTTATATGGTGCGATTGTCAAATGTCAGAATGGTTGATTAATTTTCGAAGAAAATCATCTTCAGTGATGAGACACATTTTCAACTCAATGGATTCGTCAATAAGCAGAATTGCCGCATTCGGGTGAATGATAATCCAAGAGTGATTGTCGAAAAACCAATGCACACACAAAGAGTGGCTGTTTGGTGCGGTTTATAGGCTGGCGGCATCATCGGGCCGTATTTTTTCCAAAA
This sequence comes from Pollenia griseotomentosa, assembly GCA_963931875.1. Classification (NCBI taxonomy): domain Eukaryota; kingdom Metazoa; phylum Arthropoda; class Insecta; order Diptera; family Polleniidae; genus Pollenia; species Pollenia griseotomentosa. Next base: position 124,376,282 of record OZ007563.1, read on the forward strand.
TTAAGCCGTGCAGGCAGTTACTGTGTACGGTGTTCGCTGTCATGAGATGATAAAGAACTTTTTATGGCCCGAATTAGAAGATATGGCTGTGAACGATATGTGGTATCGACAGGACGGTGCCACTTGCCACACAGCTAACGAAATAATGGCACTTTTGCGCGACAAATTGAATGGCCGTGTTATCCCACGCGGTGGCGATGTCAATTGGCCGCCAAGATCATGTGATTTGACACCGTTGGACTTCTTTCTTTGGAGCTATTTGAAAGAAAAGGTGTACGTCGATAAGCCAGCAATAATTCAAGAGCTGACGGATGAGATAATTCGGCACATTAACGGCATAGAACTTCAATTATGCCTCAGCGTCATCGAAAATTTGGACTATCGGATGGAGGTGTGCCGCCAAGGTCGCGGCGGCCATTTGGCCGATATTTTGTTCCTTAAATAATTGAACCATATCAATATTATATATATATATATATATATATATATATATATATAACTAGCTGGACCCGGTCCGCTTTGCTGGCCCTTAGTAAAGATTTAAAATTTTACAAAATATGAACGTGTTTAATTGATTTTCAAAACAATAAAAAAAAAAATAAAAAAATATTAATTAAAATTAAGCTACAACAATACGCTTAAACATATTATTGTTACTTTAACCATATTATTGTCACCGGAAATATGTTATGGTAAAATTCATTAATCGAAAAGCCAAAACTATATTATGGTTGTCTCCAAATATGTTAAAATTATAAAATTTAAAAACAGTCTATGTTTAATTTAAAATTTAAAATAATATGTTTAAAAGCAAAAAATTAAGTACAAAAAATATCAAAAATTGTATAAAAACCTGATTTTTTTCGACTGTCATATGAGCTATGGCTATCCTTATATATCAAAAGATCGGAAATCTTTAGTATAAAATATTTTCTAAAAATTTTGGGAAAATCGGCTCTGATACCAAAAGTTATGACCAAAATTAAATTTTTTTTAAATGCCCACTTTCGGGAACCATAGGTCTTCCCGAGTGCAAGCTTTATAATCCAACTAACTGGTAAATTTATTCTTAAACACGTCGGTACATAAATCTGTCAAATCGGTTAAAAAATGCCTGAGTTATAATCAAAATACTGAAATCCCAAAAATTACTCTTTTTTTATTTTATAATTAAGTTTGTTTTTATTTATTATTTTTTTATAATTAAGTTTGTTTAAATATATGTATGTACATATATGTACGTATATATACCTATAACCCAATTTAATGGTAATATTATTCTTAAGCACGTTGGTATATAAATCTGTCAAATAGGTTAAAAATGGTTAAGTTATGAGCAAGATACTCAAAAAAAGGACTAAAAAACATTAAATTTTTATAAAAACTAAAATTTTAGAGCTGAAATATGACCTATTCATACGTTTAAGATATCAAAATATCGGAAATCTTTAGAAGAACATATTTGCTAAAAAATTCGGAAAATCGGTAAAAAAAAAAAAGTAATGTCAAAAATATAATTTTTTTTAAATACCTATTTTCGGGAACCATAGTACTTCTCGACTCCAAGTTTTATCACCAAAGTTAATGGTAATTTTATTTTTTAAGATGTCGGTGTAAAAATGTGCCAAATCGGTTACAAAATGGCCGAGCTATGACCAAATACTGAAATTCGATTAAAACTAAACTTGCTATATATTAATTAAACTTTAAATATAAGTATTTAATACCACGCAAACATGTGCAAATAATTAAATAAAACTAAACGATATGTATAATATAAATATACATGTACATATACATATATATACATATATTTAGATAAATATATAAACTTCTGTTCTTTCCAAACCATGGTGAAGGTTATATAAGATTCGGCATAGCCGAATATAGCACTCTTACTTGTTTTAATTCAAGGCTGTTTAGGGCTTTTTTTATATTTTACACCATTTATTTTATTTTTGTTTAATTAATTGCAAATGCCGGCGTCTGGCTGCTTCGGTTTTATCAAAAGTAGTGATCAAGACGAATTCATTTTTCAGGTGGCGTTTATAGCACAGTTGAGCAAAATACTACATGAGGGGATTCCAGATGGCAGCAGATGGAGTGCCCCGGTAGGCTAGCTGGTAGTGAGCTAGTCTATCAGCGCCGGGGTTGCGGGTTCGATTCGCGCCAGAGACTCTGGTTTCTTTCCTGCTGACAAGCGAAGAGCTTCGCGGAATTAGCTTAGGAAATAAAAAAAAAAACCTCGCTCCTCACGATGGAACGACAGTCGCTGTCCACACCGGCAAACAAAAGCTTTTTTACACCAGCCAGACGCCAACAATTCTTTGTATAAAAATGTTCTATAAATACAATTTTTAAGCAAAATTTTTATATATGCAAAAGATGTTTGTGCAATTTTAAAAATGTTCCAACTTTGCTTAAAACTGCTATGGATAAATAAAACATTATTATTGTATTATTATTATTTTTTAACTTTTTTATTAAAACGTTTAATACTATTTTTTTATTTATTAAGAGTTTTAAAAATACCGCAAAAAACTTTCACGAACTCATCAAACACAATAAAGCTCTACCTTGAACTTACCACAATCATTTACATCTGTTGAAAATATTAAATTTTCAATATATTGTTGTAGTCTTGTTTTCTCCTTTTAATTTTCTTTGGCTTATAGAGTTCTTTAGTGTGTTTTAACGCTACAGCGCACTGAAATTTAAATCGTACTTTGATTTATGGGCATTTTGCCAATATACGATTATTGCATTTTTACTATCATCCACAGCTACTTGTGTTGCACGGATGGCCGTCTCATCGTTGAAACGTGCCCACTTGATTTTATGACTTTTGTTTGTATCGTTAAAGGATTCACAGCATTGGCAATTATCTCATAACCACACTGCGGAAAGTTTCATTTTTCGTTGAAAATACTGTTGCACATACTACAGCTTGTCTCTCAACCTCATTCACTATTATCAATTTTCCATTATTTATCAATTGAGTGTTAAGCTAACGTTGGAAGGCACTGTGCGAAGTTTCAATATAAGTGTTTGAAGAATTTGCTATTAAAAGCCCATTGAAGCTTTGCTTCTTTTTTTTTGGCATAATTGAAATTTGTAAACATGTTTGCAAATAGTTTTTAACAAACGACTTCTAAACATATAAGCAGTCACGACGGATCGAGCTTTACATATTGAATTAGTGTGTTGATGTGTTTAATTAAAAATATCAAAATTTGTCAATATCTGGAAAAGCGGAAAATAAACTGGAAATAGCTGATCTAATGATAAAAAAATATTGCGGGTAAATTAAATTTATATAAGATTTTAGATTTATAGGTTTCTAATATTATCAACAAATTTGATTATAATACGTACAACTTGTTTCTCTTACAATTGTTGCATATACTCAAGAATTGTTGTAAGTTAAAGTAATATGTGATTTATTATACACAAAATTTAAATAAAAATAAAAATAACAAGAATAGCAATTAGGCCGTATACTTTATTTTGAATATTACGCAAAGGTTCGATACCGAAGGATTTAATCTTAGCTATAGGCTATTACGAAGTGAGATGGATGTAAAGATATACCCCTGTATTCTAAAAGATTATTAGCTTTAACAAACGATTATTAAGGAAAATTGTCATAGAAAATTTGTTTTGTAAACCTTTATTAAATTTAAAATATTTTTATGAATACAGGAAAAAGACTGGGAAATGAATCAGATTTAATTATTAGTCATAGCTAGTCCTAAAAATGAAGCCAACCTAGAGAATTTTTTTTACTATTTTTGAAAATATTATTCATCAGGATCAAGACACTTTTGAATGTGCTTGAACGATGTTACGAGAAACATGTTTTTAACTCCTATTGACTGACCTCTAAAATTTGAACTTGGGTTGCCTTAAAGGACTTAAAGAGGGGATTGCTGTTTTACTCCTCGCTAATTTATTAAAATAGATTCAGTATTTGGCACCTGCGTAGATGTTAAAATCATCTTTTTATGCACCACGGTTGTATTCCTTTAGCATTTCTTTGCATGAATTAGCACGAGAATTTTTACAAGGTTTTGTGAAATTTTGCGTGATCCAACACAAACAAAATTTTTTCACTGCTTAATTTTTATGCAATATCTTATTAATACTCGTCTTACTCAATGAGGTCATGTCTCAATACCAAAAAGACAAAATCAGTTGTGTTGATCAGAAGGTAAAATTTTGAAAGCGTAAACTGTAGATTTCAGCAGACTATTTTAATTTATATCTGAACAGGTAGCTGTTCTTAAAAATAATATTTAGTAGGTACCTAAAACAGTAACAGGTAATAAAGACACATGTATGTAATGAAAATGGCAGAGTAAAGCTTACTTTGTCCGAAAAAATTAGGCTTGGTTGGAGCCATCACTTTAGGGCGTTTCAGTATTTAAAAAAAAAGATAATATTTTTTTTGAGTTCCCCCGGGGCCTTATAGGAATCATCTTAAGGATATTTCTGTGGTTTTCACGAATAATCGCGTAAGTTATAAAACCAAACTTTTCAGGAGAGCAAAACCCATTATTTTTTTCAATTGCGGCTTCTGTTTATGCTTTTTTAAACTTTTTTCTTTACTATCCTCTTAACATTGACTTTCTACGTATTATACATAGTTTTCATGAAAAAATCCTCACAGGATCACAATCTGTAAAAGGATTAAAAATGCATATGTTTGATTGACTCATTAAGTGTGTGCAATATAATATCTCATATCTCCACATAAGTTCTTTTTTGTGAAAATAAATGTTATCATTTTAATCACACATGACGACTTACGTTGTTATTTTCAGCACACAAGTTGGCGACATATTCAGAGTTTTTGATACTTATAGCACAACGTATTGACTTAAAATTACAAACAACCGCTCATCTGCTGTTGTTGCAACTAAAGAAGTCAACAATAAACGCATATGTACATATAAGTTGTTATTGATAGAAAAATTTTCAAAAAATACTTTCATATTTTTTGCACGAATAACAACATAACATCACATATGCTTTTTATTTGGAAACATATTCAGCAATTTTACAATTTTTGGCGATGTATGTCGACAGTAATCGTTATAATAGCAAACTATTTTATTAAACAGTTAACTTAAGTTGTTTTTAGCAGAAAAAAATTAATAATACTACATTATATTCTAAAAAGCTTAATACTTATAAAAACCTAATGCAAAATGTAGCACTTTGACATCATTATCTCAATTTCGGTAAAAACCGACTTACGCGATTATTCGTGAAAACCACAGATTTAACTGGTTTTACATCCTCCGGAGAAATTAGTTGTAGCCAATACTTGGCATGCAGGAAAACTCCGAAATTGACAAATCTCAAATCTGGTCCCACTCATATCTGGTACCACGAGAGTCAGTAGCCCTCTATAGCATGGTACACAGTGGGAGATTTTGAAAAAAAAAGAAATAGAAAAAATACTGTATTTTCTAAACGGTTGCAGTAACATTTTATGTTCTATTTAAAAACATGTATTCGAATTTAAATTGTAGATTTCGTGGCTTCTAATATGTCATAGACTATAATTCGAATAAAATTTTTTAATTTCCACCTGATTTTTTATTCCAATCCGCCTAACTGTGTAGAAATTACAGAATTATTTAAATTTTTGTTTGAAGCTCCCGCTTTGCAGCACTGGGCGCACTATTTTCCTCCGTTAGTGTACTTCTTGCTGAAAACACTAGTTTACAAAATGAAATTTTTTCCATGTACATTTGATGAGATGTGATTTTTCTTATGTATTTTCTTCCGCTGAATTCAAAAATCAAGGTTAAATTTTTTTTTATGGAACAGTTTTTGAGATATGGTCATTTTCTCATTTTTTCGACCTTTTTCCACTTGACAAATTATATCTCGAGCTAGATATGTCCTATTGGGTCGTTATTGGTACCAAATGGAAGGTATTGAGATGACGAACAAATATGTATAACTGGATCTTTGATTGGTAAAGCAGTTCAAAACATATTGATAAAAAGATGGCACATTTTCAAAAAAAATAAAAAATATAAATATAATATATAAAAAATAAAATATGATTTTTTTGAAAATGTACCATATTTTCATCAATATATTTTGAACTGCTTTACCAATCAAAGATCCAGTTATACATATTTGTTCGTCATCTCAATACCTTCCATTTGGTACCAATAACGACCCAATAGGACATATCTAGCTCGAGATATAATTTGTCAAGTGGAAAAAGGTCGAAAAAATGAGAAAATGACCATATCTCAAAAACTGTTCCATAAAAAAAAATTTAACCTTGATTTTTGAATTCAGCGGAAGAAAATACATAAGAAAAATCACATCTAATCAAATGTACATTTTCAGTGTAAACCAGTGAAATTCTTTCTGTCTTTCAGGAACAAATTTTACTTTTTTGATAATAAGTACTTCCGAGGTTACATTTTCATCCTATGAAAGCTTGCTTTTACAACTGGGCTGAAAGCGATGATGATGAATTAAGAATGGGCTACATTGGGGATCACTTGTTAAAATGTTTGCGGGTGAATCACCCCAAGGTGATGCTGCTTTTCAACAGCTACTGCTACCATATTTCCAAAAGCAGCGGTAGTTACATAGCTCCAGCTCCTCAACGAAGAGCGAGTGTATATTCTTGTTAAGTTATGCACTCAAATTGCTACCTGCGTGTGCTGGTTGCTCTCACACAGGGGGGTGGTTGGTTAGCGCATTGATGGTCACTCAGTAGATAAAATCCACCATGGAGTAGGCATACGCGCCAAGTATCCATGTGAATCCTTTTCACAGCTGCGTGTTTGTTGTATATTTTTTGCCACTTGTTTTTGCTTCAAAGCCACTGTGCTTTATAAATATATTATTATTATATACTCTACCTATAATTGTGTTACAAAATAAATATTTACGACCTTTTCCATCAAAATGAACAACTTTTTCTTTATAAATTTAGAAATCAGCCAGTACAAATAAGACGCAAAGTAACCTGTCAATTTATTTTTTGTTCTTCTTAAACACTTATTTTCCATTGACTAAATATGTAAATGTTAAGTGAGTAAGAAAGCCCTTATTTATAATTTATTACTTATTTTCTTGACATTGTGCTTGCTTCTGTTCTATGTCTTCTCTTTATGCATTTCCTCTTTAGTATTATTCTTTATTTATTTATTATTATTTTTTCCTTTAATTCAATAGTTATTTCAAATATATTTCAGCTTATTATTTTCATGGCTTCTTTACTGTTTAAATAGCAAAGAAGGAATACGAAAATTCATGCATTTCTTAAATCATATTTGCCTTAAATATATTGACCAGAGATCCGCTGACATTAAACAATATAAAAGAGTATTTAATTTGTTGTTTATGTCGAACTTTAATTTATATTTAATTTTTCGAAAATTTGATGCATGACCCTCTTATGTTATTATAATAGAAAATAATAGAGAAATCGACGGTATTTTTATTTAGTTACCAATTTTTTTTTTGCAGTGAAATAACCAAATTTAATTGAACATTGAAAAATAAATTTGAAAAAGTAACGAAAAGAAAGAAAAATAGTTTTGAATATTAAAATTTTTAACCAATGCATTATTCCCAAATAAATTTATTAGAATACAATTAAATTAGTGCAGAGAAAGTTTTTATATGTACATTTTACCCTTAGATGTCCTGACCAGACCATGTATTGACTTTCATACGCAAAATCTTTTTTTGTAGCGAAAGTTTTAAGAAACGAAGGCTATGAATTCTAACCCATTAAAAAATGGAGCTTCTAACAAACCAGGTTTGAAAAAGATAACCATAAAAGTTTCGCTTACCATTGAGCTTACGGAAGACATGAATTTTATATGGCGAGTTCCCACTTTAAAGCACATAAAGCGCTTTTTTCACCGCATATAAAAATTGTTGGATGTAACGATCAAGTTAACACGCGGAATGTTTTTTTGCAGTTATTTTTTAGTATTCTGCCTTACAAACCTGCTTCGTAGTAAGGGAATGCCGTAGCACTTGAAAAGTTATTTTTTTATAAAAGTTGTTGAGAGTTCTTTCACTTACTTTACTGCATTTCTGTATGTCTTATTGCGTAGCGCATAATTGTGCGCTTATTTTTCTAAATGTACCATTAGTGCTTCGCAAAATGATAATATTTTTTTTATTGGGAAGTTTGTAAGTTGTCCTGAATCGAATTAAACAAATTTGGAATTATTTGGATCACATATAGAACACAAAAACCCTCCCACCAGCAAAAGTTAGCTAAGAGCACCTCATGATCTGGCTGGACCACAGGCACCTTTAAATTACATTACAGGGCCAAAATACTAATTCGCAATCCGAACATGTACAAGCCGTACCGTACCCGTCAAGTTCAACTTATTACCGTCCAATATGCGTTATTTGTAAAACCACAATCAAAGCTCGAAGAAAAACTAGTTTTTGCTGCGGTAACTGCAACAAAGCTATGTGCCTTTTACATGGCAGAGAGACTAAAACGTATAATTTCAATGATTGTTTAACAGAATAATTTCAATATTTTACAATTATATTCAAAAAAGACTAATCTATTTTAAATTAACACAAAATAAGTACAAAATTTTGTTTGTTTACTTATTATTCTAAGGTTTTCAATCGTGGTGTACTTAGTGGTACTAAGTTTATAGAACATCGATGGGTAACCCTGGCCCACAGTGTCGAAAAGAAAATTTCCTTCGTATATTTATATTGAAAACAATAATAAAAGGCGGTTCGAAAAATGACCCCAGGAAATATGGCCCCAAAAGGTAAGTGAAGAACGTCCCCAAAATTTTAAATGAGACACAACAACACGCAATTTTTGGGCAAGTTTTTTGTTTTTTAAGGTTATTTTTCATTTTTTCGTTAGGGTTTTTTTTTATTTTAAGTGGAATGAAAATGATCCCAATATCAAGGAATGAAAAATGGCCCCAAATAAAATCACAATTTTTATTTTGTGGCTATTTTTCGTTAACTAATAAAAAATGCAAATTTAAAAAATGAAAAATAACCCCAAACATTTCTATACAAATTTTATGAAAAAGTTTCTAGGGATAGTATAAAAACTCGAATTCTTATACCAAAATGAAGGAAATCCTGGCCGGTTATGCAGAGATGCGTTAGTTAGTGAAGCCGGTGTTTGTTATACCATAGAGAAAAAAAATCCCAGCGCCCGGCCGAGGGCCGTCTATTTAGAGAAGCTTTACTGAACGAAGCCAGTGTTCGCTATACCATAGATAAGAAAATCCTTGCGCCCGGTCGAAGGCCGGCAACGTGAAGCTTTAGTAAGCAAATCCAGTGTTCGTTAAACCATAGGGGGAAAAATCCTTGCGCATGGCCGAAACCCCAACCATGCTATCAATCGTACGCTTTTTAAAACCAAAACTGTATAATTATTCGGAGTTTGAAATCTGGATTCTAAATTTGGGATTTTTAGTTTCGGGCATATATAATATAACTTTCTTTGTGTTCTTTTTTGGGGCTAAGATTCAATATAAATTTTGAGGTGATTTTTCATAATGAAGAATTACCCTAAATTTAGGGTCATATTTCATTTTATTTTAAGGGTGATTTTTTATTTTTTTGGGTAATTTTTCATTAAAAAAATGGGGTCATATTGCATTATGAAAAATAGCCCAAAAATTTGGGGTAAATTTTCATTTATTTTTTGGGGCCATATTTCACAGCGCCTAATAAAATACTAAATTTAGTTTTTGTTTCCAATGTCATTTTACGAAAGAAATTTTATTTTCGATAGTTTTGGCCAGGCAGTTATTAAATATTACTATTGTTTTAGAAGGCATGTTTATCGAATTTGTTGTGATTTATAGCACATCAAAATATTCAGCTGGGAAGCGTTTTAAAGAACATATACTCAAGATTCTTGTAAAATTTAAAAAACGACCTAGTGTAAGTTAAGTTGCTGTAATTAAGATAGTACTTAAATGATAAGACTTGGAAAGATTAGACAATAAGTTTAGTTAGACTTTAGTTTGATAAATGTAAACAAACAAATAATAAAAATTAATTAACAAATAACTTATTGTGTGTTATTTGACGAATTTTCGCAATGATTCGTCATGCTATGCGAAGTTCGTAGTATGTCCCATCTGTGTTTATACCATTAATCTAAATTCCAGCTCACAATTAAACATGAATCTCTCTTTCTTAGTTGAAATTTTTACTTTCGCTTTATCCAACATGTATACATGAATTAATATGTGAATAACAATAAAAAAATACATATAACTATATTTGAAAGATATCTAATAAATTTTAAAAGTTGTTTCATGAGTAGTTGCTTTAAAAATGTAAGTTAAGGTTTTGCCGGGTTATTTACAACACTACGCTAAGTTTTTCAACACAAGAAAATTACTACCATCTGCTTGTTTACAACATTTTTAAGCCATCATAAAACATCATCATTTTCTTCTTCTTTACTTAATAAGTCTTTTCTAGTTTCAACCAAAATGACAAATTTGAACAAAAGACTCTCAAAGACAGTATTAAAAATTTATCAAAGCATTTGTCAAACATAAGCCGAACCTTTTGTGAAGAAATTTCGTTTAAAGGATATATTATTTTCCTTTTTTTTTTTTTGAAAATCTTACCCTCCATCGCCACAATATACTGTTGCATGGTATTATGCAAATAAATTGTTAAAACAGATACAATATGAGTTTCGTTTGTATATGTGTTTATGCAAGTGGAGAAGTGTTTTAATATTTTAGGGATAAAGATATTAAAAGAATGGATGATTGTGTTCTATAACTTTCTATAGTTCTTTGTAAATTGATACCGAGTTAGACTGTGTAAGAAAGAATGTCTGCATTTCTCTATTTCCACTGAGCGATTGCTAACATTATACTAATGATATCTCTGAATTCCGGTTATTGTTTTAAGGGGAGCTTTATCTTAAATCCAAAAGAAATTCTCTGTATTTATATTATTTAAAATATTTGAAGTATGCCTCTGAACAAATTAGCTTTCATTGAAAATTTTAGGAGCATTGGCTTCAGTTGTTTTTTTTTTTTTTGTTTTGTATGCCAAAACAGAGTTCAATTTGACAAGACAGTATTATTTGCCTTTCTGGTATTGTTTTTTGCTGCTGTCTTAGTCCTTGTTGTTGTTCTAACAAATCACTCCAAAAGCTTTTTTGTCAGTCTCTTCAATAGATAAATACTAAGTCATTTTGTTGATAGCAACATAAACCTTACAAAACACAATAGAATATAGAGAAATAAACAACAACACAAAATAAAAAAACCGACAACAAACTATTAAACAAATTCAAAAGGGAAATAATAGTAATTTGTGACACAAACACAAAATAAAATCACACTAACACAGTATACAGCAGGGAAAACGATATCAAAGAAGACAAGAGAGTAGATTATATTTGGCCGTGCCGATTCTTAAACACCCACCAATGCAAATTTTATTTAAGTAAACAATTTATTCGTTGAAAAATTTCATTAAAGTAATAACTTTATTTTAAAATTTTGTTATTTTTTCTAAGCAGTCGCCTGTTAACACATTGAGTGCCAAGCGGTTTTGATGAAAACCATCCAAGGAGGCCAAGCAGTTTTTGTGTTATTTACATTTTGTATCCTAGAACCATGAATGCTTTTGCAAAAAGGCTCAGTAAAGCGTTCTTTATTTAAAAATCACAACAAATTTCACTTAATGTCGTCTATAAATGAACGACAGGCTCTAAATAAACTATGTAAAAAATCACTGTCGTGCGGAAACGTACGACGCACATTGGTTCAAGAGCGGCATTAATTCATTTTTTTCATGTTAGCCGATTTGGATAATTTTTTGTTATTTTGTTGTCAGATATCAGGATATTATGATTCCGTTATAAAAGCGTGATGTATTTATTATTTGCTTGGACAGACAATCTCAAAGTTCATATATGTTCGCTTGTTTAAAATGTCATGCAAATTTACAGTATATTCAATCTTTTGGTACAATCACAGTAAACATATCATTTGACTTAGTTGTATATTTTCGTAAATAACAATTGTCATAGATGAGATTTGCATTAAAAAAAGTTGGAAAAAGTGCCATATAAAAAATTTCGTAGAACAAAATATAAGCAACATCAAAATTTCAATGTTCATCAACTTCAGTGGACTGCATCTTTTTAGCGCTGTGGAGCGCTGTTTAACGAAAGATGTCAAATTACAGCTTGAAGTCTCAGCTAAAGGAGCGGCTGCTCCTACCTGCTCCTTTCCAAAAAAAAAAAAAAAAAAAATAAAAACTATAAAATGATAAGGTAACAAAACATGAATTTTCGTTCATGCTTGTATTTGTTACCATAATTCTTTACTGTTTAAAATTATTACATAATGTAATATACATACTAGTCAATAGTGTTAACTCTTATGTATTTCATTGTTGAAAATAGCATTGATTTAATTTTTTTTTTTTTTATATTTAATCAGGAAGCGAGGAATAAAGACTATAAATATAAAGCCTATAGATTACATCATTCGCGAAGAATTGGACGTGTAGCCACTAATGAAGACGTAATGCATAATATTTAATTGTCTTCAGATGTTAAAAAATTATTAAAAGACTATGCTTAAATTACTTATTCATGTTTTTTCTATTTGTTTTTTCTATGGGAGGAGGGCGTAAACGTGGGCGGGTCGGTATATTCATATATATTCAGGAGCTCATTCTACAATTATAATATTTATTTTTTGTGAAAACTAGTTGATGCCTTAAAAATCAAGGGAGTTATGCTACTTTTTCAATACAAGTTGTATTGGAAGTGGGCGTTAAAGTGGATGGATATTTTTCAAAATTAACACAAATGATTATGAGTGTGCTATGTGACAAAAAACAATGCCGTAGGTCAAAATTTAATTTTTACTTTGTATGGGAGTAGGGCGCAAAAGTGGGCGGATCATTTTGATTTTTCCATTTTTGCTTGATTCAAACAAAAAATGACTATGTGTTTCATTATGCTTCGACAACTTATTCTATTTTTTGGCGCTCGTTCTATGAACTTCAACCAATGTGCGACGTGGCACTCAGTGTGTTAAAATTGTCAATACATTATGAGTAATATCCACATATTTTATATTTTTATATTACTCATACGTACCGGCAAATATGCAATTGCATGTTTTTCCTTGTGTGCAGGTAGACCCATTATGATTATCAGTTTTAAGCGGCTCATACACTTGCAATAAAATTGTTCAATTTAACTTATTGTACTATTATATCGCCAATGTGTATGTGATATTCGAATGTGCACAATATATTGGCAACAATCAAAAGACTTTTGATTTTTATTGCACAAGGAAAAGAAAGTGATGTGTGTTGGCAACATTGTACAATGCTGCTTATGTTATTCCTATAGGTTATGTTGACCATTTTATTGAATGAATGAAACCATTGTGCGATTTATTGCATAATATAGGACAAAGTGGAAATAATACGGCGAATATCATATACAATTATATTGCAAGTGTATGGGCCGCTTTAGAGATTGATATGAATTTTTGCAGTTTGGATCAAAAGGGAAAATTAAGGAAACATCAGTTATGTATATGCGTTTGTGCTAATGTGTGTATAAATTTTGGTTCAAGACCCATCCATAAGTATACCGATGGAACTATATTCACTTTCTGAATCGATCTCACAGCATCCGGATAGTTGTCTGGTCACATTTTCGGACACCATTTAATAAAATTTGGTTCATACGTTTTAGTTTTCATAAGGAAGGAGTCTATGTGAATGATGAGAATTGGTCTACAATTTCACAAAGCCCCCATAAAACTTTTTTCTGGAATAGATTCTTTGTCCCCACACGCAGAGAAAAAACATGGTAAAATATGGTCACCTCCAACAATACTATTTTAAAAAAAATTTTGAACATATTATTTTTAATTCAACCATATTATTGTCTGCGACAATAATATTATGGTTAAAATAGTTCTCAAACAAGAAGCCACAACGATATTATGGTTGCCTCCAAACATGTAATGGTTAATAATAACTAAAATATGTTTAACACTTATAAAAGCATGGTTGGTTTTCCACCATAACATGTTGCTCTTGAAAAAGAGGAAAATGCTATTGTTAATTTTGAAACAAATTATTGTCAAGTTTAAACATAACATGATTAGAGGCAACCATAATATGGTTGTGGGTTATTGTTGAAGGACTATTTTAACCATAATATGGTTGTCGCTGACAATAATATGATTAAATTAAAAATAATATGTTCAAATTTTTCTTTAATAATAGTGTTGTTGGAGGTGACCATATTTTAACGTGTTTTTTCTCTGCGTGCATAAGCCATTTACATACTTATTTTCGTATTTAGATTAAGTACGACTTACCTTCTACAAACTCAATAACTTTTACAAAATTTTGTTGGAATTATTCCATATTAGCTCCCATACAAATATCAGTAACGAAAATAACTTTTAATGCCATAACTTCCTTAAAATTTTTAATATTGATATCAAATTCAGTGGCCATCCCTAGAAACAGTTTGAAGACGTAATAAATCTCATATAGATATAGATATGTACAGTTAATATTCGGCAAACAGCCTATCATATGATCGGTTATTCTTTCTGATTTCTCTATCGTAATCTCTATCATTTACTCAATTTACAGATCGGTCAAGCTTTATTGCGGATAATGCCTGTAGGGGATTTGGTAAAATAATGGAAGGATCTGGTCCCTGTTAGCTCTTAAGTAGAAACCCAATTTGTGTGGCACAAGCTACCACCTGGGCCTGACTGCGACCACTTTCATTTTGTATGGAGTTTTGTGGCTATCGCAAAAACTTACACTAACGTACTCCTGGGGCTAGCTGGGACTACTTTTATTTGTATGGAGTTTTTTCCTATAGCAAGAACATTTAGTTGTCAACTAGAACAATTCTTCCAAATAAAAGTAAAGAAAGAATTCTTATTGTGTTGGGTATGCTTTTTGATTTGATTAACTACAGTATATTTATTATAGGGCAGGGCATGGCCAGGCCCTGGTGGATAACATATGCACACAATTTTTCATTAAGCCAATTATATCGCCCACAATGTTTAAATTTACACTTTTTTATGTGAGTATGTGACAAGTCGTTAGACGAATTTCTCTAAACCTATTTAAAAAATTAACGGTATAAAGTAACACACTAGAAACACACTAAGAGAACAGAAATGACACTAAATTTTGTAAAAAAAAAAAAGTTAAAGAATGGCTTTTGTCTTGCAAAAAGAAAAAATTTTTTTAAACTTTATGCACAGAATATTTTTTTCAAAATTTTCTCGATTTTACTTTAACTCAAATTCGATTTTCAGATCATGCCTGATTAAACGTTTATTTTAAGCAAAGTCTTGTAATAACATTTTTATCAATAACTCTCCATTCCTAAACACTATGTAGCGTACATCTTATCTGCAAAAGAACAACAAATTCCTTGATGAGCAATAGAAAGACATAAAAAATTAAAAATGTAAATCTGATTGGAAAAAATATCATCTTCATTTTTAGATTTTGTTTAATTTAGTTGCAACATAGAATGGAATACTATCGATGTAAAAACAAATTGCAAAATGTCTTAAGGATATTGGAAATATAAATGGAAAAATAAATGAAAAAAGTATTTTATTCTGTAAATAATTAGACCATCTTAGAAATAATATTTTATATGCATATTTAAGTTAATACAAAGAAAGAAGTTATTATCTCTAAGGAAAAATGTAGAAAAAAAAACAATAAAAACGAATAAATTCCATTAATAAAACTTTAAATAATGATAATACAATAATTACTTTAAAGCCGATTCAATTAGAAGAAAATTAATTGAGTTGGAAAACTTATAAAACTACACCAGTTTTTATTGCAATGAGATTAAGCCTAATGAAATTGAGAAAGTTCCAAATGAAGTTGGGAATTTCTAATTAAAATCAAAAATTCCAATCGATATCGAAAAGTTCAGTTTTAGAGTCCAAACACAATTCAACGAAAATTTAGACTATACACAATGTAACGATAAATTATTGCGGTGCGGTTTTTCATACGATTTTGAAGTAAAAAACCGCAGTGCGGAACGGCATAAAATTAAAATCTATTTTATTTTCACTGCGGACTTTCTTTCTCTCTCAACAAAGCGAATTTATTTCGCCTTGTCTCTCAATTTTTGATACTAGTTCTCTTTCTGATGTTGCCATATTTTTTGAATAACTGGCTATGTTCACAACATTATTGAAAACAAACAACATGATAAAAATGAATGCACAAATAAATTAATAAAAATTTTAACATAAAATGACAACTATTTTCGTCGCCGTCTTCCGTTGTATTATGTTTATTGCGGACTTTCTTTCTCTCTCAACAAGGCAAATTTAATTCGCCTTGTCTCTCAATTATTGATACTCGTTCTTTTTCTGATGTTGCCATAGTTTTTAAATAATTGGCTATGTTCACAACATTATTGAAAACAAACACCATGATAAAAATCTATGCACAATAAAATTAATAAAAACAAAAAATGACAATTATTTCCGTCGCCATCCTCCGTTGTATTATGTTTATTTTTCTCTCCCGCAACGAGAAATCGCACCGCACCGCAAACATTGTGTTTAGACTCTTAAATGGATAAAATTTCAATTCAAATTGAGAATTTTATATTTAAAATTGAGAAAATTTCAAATGAAATTGAAACATTTTTTATTATAATTGAGAAAATTTGAAATGAAATTAAGAAATTTTAATATTAAATTGAGAAAATTAATCTGTAAAATTGTATTCTTCTCATACAACAAAAATACATTATACAACATAAGAATTAAAGAAATGGATATAAATAAAAATCGTAGTTTTATTGACTTATAGGCATATCTTCAAGATCCAAAACCGGTAAAACGTTGCAGCATGCTGTATACTTAGATCTTCTGCAATATCCAGTAGTTATGAAAATGTGAATTTTCAAATTTACCCAATATGCAACAGTTTCATTAATTTATTTCAATTAAAGTATTTCCGCTTTTTTTTGTTAGTAAACCTTACATGATTCTACGTACGAGTTATGTGTTTGTTGCTATTAAAATAAATGTTATTATAAATAGCAACCATTGCAACATATTGTGGTCAACACGCTGAGAATATAATTCATAGGTAATGTTTTTGTCGGAAATGTAGCAACGCTAAACTGTTTACAAATACAAACAAAAACTTGCAACAAATAATCTACTTGTTTTATTTTATAAAAACAAAAGGGTAAAACAAATTAAATTTAGAAATTATTACTAACAAAAATTTAATTATAAACAATTGAAGGAGAGCCGCGAATAACGTTGTAAGGGAAAAAATTATTATTTTTCAGGAGAGCAAAAAACGTTTTTAGAAGGCAGGATTAATTAATTTTTAAAATTTTTTTTAGATTATCAAATTTAATGATAATAAAAACTTGTATGCAAAATATCAAGAAATTTGTATTTAAAACAACATGCAAATTAACAGTTTATTACTAATGTGTTATTTGGCCAAATTTTAATAAATATTTTATGTTTGAATTGTTTCAAGTCAGCTAATTAGGCCTTTATTATTTAATGTAAATAAAAAACTTTTCTTTACATGTTTTCCAACGTTTCGTCAATTATTTGTTTTATTGCTTTTTTTAAGTAGAAAAATTTTTATATCCAAAATCGCAATGTCATTTAAAACGTTTTCCACTACGCAAGCGGCATTTAAAACGTTATTCCGATTTGCAAACCATTAGATTGTATCATTATTAAAGTAACTTACAACGTTATTTCACTGGCTGACTCTTTGCACTGCATTTTGAAAAGGTAAAGGTACATATTTTGGATGATATGATGTTTAAACAATGTAAGAGAATAATGTTAACGATAACTTGCAAAAAAAAACAGATTTTGCAAAAAGTGGCTTTTACAACGTTGTTCGCGGCTGTGCTTCAATTACTGAAAGTTATTCCAATTATTTATGCAATATACGGCTTTATATATATATTTATATATATATATATATATATATATATATATATATATATATATATATATATATATACATATATATATAGCGCAATTATACTAAATTTCAAGTGGTCATATTATAAGGTTTTGTTTGCTTTTAAAACTATACAAATAATTGGTGCTTACTTTGACATTCTAACATGTTTTCGAGGGCACATTTGTTTGAAGACTACGTGAAAATTTAGCCAGTTTTTAATACAAATGTAATTAAGTAAAAAAAATTATTTTGATAAATTTCTTTGCCCTATATTATTATGATAGGCACCTGCAATATCATAAGCTTTATTCTGGGACCGTGATAATCGTTTTTAACCACCAATAATTTTTTTTATCATTACAAAAACGGCTAAATACTGGCCATGAGAATGATAATTTATTTTATTTTAAAAACACAGCAAGTTTTTTTATTTAAATAATTGTGCAAAAGCAAAAACCATTAAAGGTTGTCCAAAATTGAGGTATTTACTATTTTAATTTTAATAAAAATAAAGAGTTTATTTTTTAAATATTAAAAATATTTTTTTTTCAAATAATTTCTGGCTCGGCACGTTCCTAATCTTTTACCAAAATCCTAAAGTACGTTTTTCAATAAACTAATGTCAATGGTTTATATCTGCTCGATAATGATCTTTTAGGCTCTTGAACTGTTGGAACCTTCCAATCTTATAAATCACTAGCCTAACCCGGTGCGTTTTGCTACCCCAAATACCAAAATTTCCTATTGTTCTTCTTCAGATATTTAGACATTTATATTGTCCTTTTCTAGACTATGTATCAGTAGCAGCTGGTGTTTCAAAGAATTTGAAACGCATAAAAACCATAAGGTTTGACGTGGCCAGGTTTTTGGCGGCGCTGGCATGCTGGCGTAAGTCCGGCTAGGGCTCGCCGTATTGGGGTGGTTCTTGCCAACCAATCAGGCACTTGGCTGCTACAAAAAAATCATGCCAGCCAATTCGGGAACATAATAAAAACAAAGGTAAATTGAAAGGTAAATTAAAAGGAGACCGAATGTGAACGCTGATAAAAAAAAACGAGTCTATTGCCACTATTAACATCTTTCGCACTATGTACTCACCTGTTGCCCCTCTTACCTAGGAGTTGAGTTGGTGGGTGTTTCGCCAACTCTATCCCTCCCGCTTGAAGTCCGATTGGATCTCTCCATGACGACCTGGAAAAATAATGGTTGCGTCGTCTCAAAATCTACCGTTTACCTTATCATCACCTTCCTATTGTGTTCACCCTAATGAGTTTATCTGCTCATTATTTTAAAAGAAAACACATTAAAATTTTATTTTCAAATTCATTATAAAAAAAATGTAAATGTTTTATTGACAAATTCTATTATTCAAAGCATTTTGCACAATATCAAAAATGTAACATTAAATAATTTAAAAAAAAACTAAAGGTACAAAAAAAGGAGTTTTAATTTAAGAAAAACTTTAGGTTTTTAAAAGAATTAATTTGCAATAAATAAAAAATTAACTAATATCTTTCTTTATTTCTCAGACGAAGCTGGATGACAGGGACTGCCGGCGGTCCCCAGCGTGTCCTAACTAAATATTGTCGTACATGGTAAGTAAGGTCCTATTACAATAACAAAGATCAATACATATATAAGTTTGTATTTCCTTTATTTTCTTTTAAGATAAGGCAACCAGCGATTACCTCCTGGGCAGCTACCCTAACACGACTTACAGGCCTGAGCTAAACCCTTATTCTACGCGCACCTGGGCAAACTCGGAAGGTAACAACTCAAATATACAATGTTTCCCCTATTGATTAAAACTAATATACGTATGTATTTATATTTCGTCCGTTTAGTTGTCCGTCGTACAAGTCCGGGTCAAAACGAATGGCAGAATACCTGATTCCTGAAACGGGTGGTGTGGAGCTGAACGATTCCTGTTCCCACGATGGATGCGGCAGCGATGAGGTGGTGGCTTTATTAAATATATTTTTCAGTTTTAAGTTCACTTTTTAAAAGATTTGTATTAAGAGTTTTTTTTCTCTGATTTTACAAACCGCAAACAATATGTTGAATTAAATAATAGTCGAAGCTGTATTGGGGATATTCAACATGGTGTTCCACAAGGCAGCGTTTTGGGCCCGCTGTTATTTACTATTTATATAAATGATATTGTGAATCTCGAGCTTAATGGAAAAATTTAATTGTATGCAGATGATATTTCTATTTTTTACCCCTATAAACATGAGACAGCGGTAAGAGCCTACATGCAGAAAGATGCAGACATAATTTTTGAATACGCTAGGATAAATAAGCTAGTCATTAATGCAACAAAGACTAAAGTTATACGGTTTAAGCCACATTTAGATACTAATGATGACTTTGGTGTTATTGTGAATGGAGAAGAGGTTTTGGAGTGTAACTCTGTAAAATATTTAGGTGTAATATTGCAAAGCAACCTAAAATGGAACCTACATATTGAAAATATTAAATCAAAAATATATCCAGTAATAGGAATTTTATATAAATTTAAATATAAGTTTAATGAAAATACAAAATTAATGCTTTACCAGACATTGATTCAAAGTCACTTGAATTATTTAATAACTACATATGGCTACAAAAATAGTACAGAATTGCAGTCTCTCCAAAGAGTACAAAACAAGGCACTAAAAACCGTATACAACTTGCCATTAATCTACCCTACGATCACATTGTATAAAGAAGTTTGTAAAAGTATCTTACCCGTAAAAGGAACCTATAAACTACAATTGCTAGTGTTTGTTTTTAAATCTCTTAATAATATTGGTCATATACGATAACCTTCTCAAGGAATCAAACAACTCTGAATACCAGAAACAGTTCTAATTTAAGAACAATAAGATGTAGACTTGAAACAACAAAGCAGAGAATTGAATATATTGGATGTTTTGAGTACAATAGTTTGCCCCAATATTTAAAAAATATGAATACTATATCTGCTTTCAAGAAGAATGTTAAAAAATTCTTATTAAACAATTTAGAGATGCTTCTAAGATAATTTTTTACTTGAAATTTTTTATATAACATTGTAAATAATGTAAATTTGTATATATTTAAATATTATAAACAAAAATTTTTAATTTTATTTTAATACAAGTTTAAAAACTTGTATAAGCAAATGCCAACTCTCCTCAATAATGTCATAATGGCGCTGAGGCACTTAAATTGTAACATGGAAACTTGTAAATAAAATACTTTTAAATTAAAAAAAAAAAAAAAAAAAAAAACAGAAATTGTTTTAACGCTTTGTTTTCTTTTTTGACAATAAACTATCTTTTCACTTAAAACTTTTTCTCGAATTCGACTTTTATTTAAATTCTCCGTTTTCTGCTTAAGCCACCACTTACCACATCATTTCTTGCTCTCAGAAATTAGGAAAAGGGGCCGACATTTTGCTCTTTGGCGACCAAGAAAACTCGGTCGAGCAAAATGTCGTGCAATATTATTTTCCAAGCAAAAACTTTCAGCAATTTAATTTGTATTCTGTTTGTTTGCTTGTGTTTTTATTTGTTTACCTTTCCTCTTCTTGTCACAATCTTTACTCCGTCTCTTTTCTCTACCCTAAGTTTGTCTCTTTCTATCTTTTTTCGGCGTTGCCAATCTCTACCTTTATTAACCCTCTAAAGGGTACACACGACAACTAGCTTGCTTTTTGCTAGATATTTTGTATTGATAATCAAACTATTTGTTCAAAATTTAGAATCTTTAAATTTAACTTCGGGTGATGAGGAAATGAATGTGAAAATTTCAGAAAAGCCGTTTAGTAGTTTCTAGGGAACAATTTTAAAAAAATATGCATTTTAATTTTTTTATAAATTTTTTTTAAAAGTGAAGTTTACCATAAGAGTGGGTCCTACCAAGTTTGAACATTCTCACTATAACAGTTCTTAAGATATGCGGTATTTAACATTAGCGTCCTATGGTAATCCCACTTCCCCTGCTGTTATCCTATTACAATAAGTTTAAGAAAATGGGTGTAGCGACTTTTAAGATAATCGTTTCAGTAGTTTAGGAGTATTTAAGCCAACAGACTAACATTCTTCATTTTTATATAGTATATAGCAGATAAATGCCAATGTCCAGATATTATTTAAGTTTTGAAAATTACCCTATAGCCTAGTCATATGTTAAGAGCTCTGGGTATTCTTTCTTACTTGTTTGAATTGACCTGTAGTATATTTTTCATAGTAACATTTACCACTGAGTTTAGTCAGTAACAGTAAACAATGCAGTTATTTAAAGCTTATAACACTTTTTGTATTAAGACACGTCCAAACCTCATGTTGCATGTACTTAATACAATAGCAAAAAAAAAAAAAAAAACAACAGTCACTCCTCTCAAGTAAGATTTATGCGTATACTTGATTGCTTTATAAAAAAAAAACGATACAGTAGCAGAAAACTATATTTAGCTTGGTTTATACCAGCATAGAAAGTGAAAAGTAAAACCAGAAAGAAAAAAACGAACGAAATATGAAAACAGGAGATTAACGATGTGTTTTCATTCTCGTTCAGAGAAAGCAGTGGATTAAAATTTTGCTGTAAATTTAGTATTTGCCTGAATTTAAGAAAAACGTAAGGGAAAATATTTTGTAATAGTAAGCTTAAGCATGCTGCAATATGAAATTTTATTAAACGTTCTTCTTGTAGTGCAGGACGAAGAAACTTTATAAAATAATAAAACAAATGTTTACTTTAAGAAAGCACTACATAGTATTTTTAAAACAAATTTATTTGTATAACATGCATACAATATAAGACAAGAAAATTGGAGGGCGGTACCGAATCTTTGATATCCTTCACGAAGAGAAAAAACCATACTCATTACATGTGTTATATTCCGTTTCCGCCCTCTTTACTTTAAAAAAATTTAAAGACAGCCAAATTAAGTTTATTGGTGAAAAGCATGATGTTTCGTAACACCTTCTGCACCGAGAGAAATTAAAAACTAATTGTAACGAAAATTTCTAAACATAATATGGTTTATTTAACCATTGTTTACACGGGGTAAGATTAATAGTGCAATTAATGTAAGTTTCCTTTGATGTATTTTTTTCTTGTAAATTTAAGTTAATGCGCTTATATTTAATTATTTTCAGATGAAAACACTTATTGGTGTCATTTAAGGTTTAAAACCCATTTTAAAGATTTTTTTGTGGTTTATAACACTTTTGGGGGCTTTTATTAAGTGCTCAAAAAAAACTTTGGGGTTTTTGTAGCTCGAGCTTCACTTGTTTTTCGGACGTCTTCACTATAGATTCTTGTGGACTGTGTACTTTTAAGTTTGTTGCAAGGTTTGCTTCACTTCTGTATCAGATGTTGATGGGGGCGTTAAAGCAGTAAGTGTGGGGCCTGCGGTACCCTTTTGCTCACAACCATATTATTGTCACCGGCAACCATATTATAGTTAAATTAGTAAGCTTAGCGACATTAAAATTTTTTTAATAGGCGAATTTATTGGTAACATCATCTCCTTAAATGTCATTGTCACACAAAGTACCGTTACGATTTTATAGCAAAAACAATTTTTGCTTAAGCAACAACTTTAATGTACATTTTTTTTATTATCGCAGGCACCTTTTTACGTTAATCTAGAACACATCTGTATGCGCTAGGTCTCCATCGCCATGTAACAAGAAAGGACATTTTGAAAGTTGGCCTTTTAGGGTAAAAAAGCACATAAAGAGGGGAATTTTGGGTACCTTTATTAAACCCATTTATACTGCAAAACATAAAAAGCTTATTTAGTGTTATGATTAAACTATTACCAGGTACGTGGATATGAAAAGTTTTAAGTGTTCTACCACTTTGGACATGGTAAGCATTTGTATTTTTGGCACTTTTTCAAAACACTTCTTTTTAACTTTGCGCAAACTTGAAACCAATGTTATTAATCATAAAGCAGCATACTAAGAAAGTACATTTAAGTGGATTGGCGAGTTATGGGATGAAATTAGTAAAACGAGGTGAAAGTGTATTAAAAGATAATCTTGCAAAAAGCATAATAAGAAAAGAATATTATTATTTGCTTACCCGTTTACACATATCTTTGTTTCATATTTGTTGTAATCCCCCCTTTGTTTACAGAAGAACTCACAAAAGACAAAAGACAGCAGCATGTCCGATATGGTTGTTGTAATTATTCCACTCTGAAAATTTGATGAATTCAACTAAACAATTTTAACGAAAGGAATTCGGGAATTTTTGCTTCTTATTTTACATCTTCAACGTGAAAAAAACGTGTATCTTTCTTCTGGTGGGGTTGTTGTTGTTTCTACAAAAAAAAAAAAAAAAAAAAAACAAATCGTATACGGGCATTTCCCCAGGATGGTCTACCAGGATGAAAAAATAAAATGTTGATAATCATCGTCTTTTATTGTTTATTATTATAAAAAAATCTATGTTGTTATAAAAGAATGGTTTGATAGCATGTCTCAGCTGTTTTACTTGAGGAAATTGCACTGGAAACTGGAAAATTTTATATTTTCTTATATATTCTACTTCTAAACACATTTTTATATGCTTATTTTACATGCAAAAAATATGTTATGTTTACACTCTTTCTTCATAATCTCTCCTTTACAATCAATTGTAAATTGAGTATTAAGTTGCTTGTTAAGGAAATTTGAAGATATTTATGGGAATCTGCATGGTGATAATAATAAAAAACATATGGAAAAATCGTACGTTCGCGACCGGTACATAAGCCAATTAAACAAAAACCAAAAGAGATATTTTATTTTGTAAATACCCCTTAATTAATACACTTTTGAAATAAATTAATCACTTTTGAATATTCCGTTCCATTACGCAGATTTTTACATTTCACTACCTTCCTTCGAAGTGTTGTTGTTGGTTTAACAACACATTTATACACACACACGTGTGCATCCACGCATATAGAATTCAATGGTCTTCGAAAATTATCCCATTTTAGATTGTTTTACATACTTTTTGGTGTTATTAACTAAGATTTTTAAGAACGACTTGTACTTAAAGTTAGTGGAAACATTTTAAATTTAGTACGAGTCTTTCTTTCTGTGTCGAATTCAAATATTTAATGAAAGTACTTAAGCGAAAAAATGTTGTATTCAATCGAACAAAAAATCTTTATCAAAATAAAATTTAATTTTAAAAAAGTTTACGACGTCCAGAACATTTTGCAGCAAATGAATCATTATAGGTGGAAATCAAACCATTAACAGCATCAATAATGTACTTATTTGTCTAAATTTACTATATACATTAATGATTGGACTCTCATGCTACAATATTTCTTCAACAAGTTAAAACCAAGGACGGAATTTTATGAGTATATGTTAAAGTCATCGCTGGGCATCGCCGGGTTTTCCCAGCTAGTTACTTTATATAAATATTGAGATGTTACATATGGAAGAACAATTCCATATATAACTTGTAGTGGCAAAAACAAGAGAAAACTTTGTTTGGGCAAGCAACTTCTTCCAAAACTGTAATGCTTGCTGTCTTATTTTTGGTAATAAATTACAATTATTTATACCAGCAATTTTTAAATAAAAAGGAGGTTACTACTTAAATATTAAACATTTTTGTTTTTTGTTTCTGAAAACTTTTGCTTACCTACAGACACAATTATTAAGCGAAAGTTTAAAAATGTATTATTATAGAAAGAGAAACAAATTTAAATGAAAAATTCGGCTAATAAAATTTCGTAACTTAAGCAGATTATTTTAATGCATATACCTACATACAATACATTGATTTAATAAATAAAAATTGTATGAAATATGAACAATAACACTGTGCTCGAATACTTTATTTGTAACAAGCGGGGCTCTCGGCAGGTAAATAATGGGTAAAAGTATCTAAATAACGCAATTTTTCAGTTTTCTACCATTTATTTATTACATTAGAAAATTTTTTCTTAAGCATTCTAACGGATTGTAATGTTGTTTGGCATGCTAAAAATAATATGAGCTCAGTTTTCTCCCATCATGTCACATTTTTCAGATAACGGTTAATTTGTGTTTTTCGCTGAACACTTCGTTTTCAGCTGCCAACTAGTGTCAATGTCTGGTTCAATTATATTATTTAAAATTAGTAGTATGTATGATGTGCTAACATTTCTATTAAAATGCAAAAATTTTTAAATATAAAGAGTTTGAAAAGGTGACATTTTCGTTTTTATACCCTTCACAGAAGCTTAAATGGTATATAGAGAGTCCAAACACAATGTAACGATAATTTATTGCGGTGCGATTTCTCAACGGCATAAAATTAAAATCTATTTTATTTTCATTGCCGACTTTCTTTCTCTCTCAATTTTTGATTCTCGTTCTCTTTCTGATGTTGCCATAGTTTTTGAATAATTGGCTATGTTCACAACATTATTGAAAACAAACAACATGATAAAAATGTATTCACAAATAAATTAATAAAAATTTAAACAAAAAATGACAACTATTTCCGTCGCCGTCTTCCGTTGTATTATGTTTATTTTTCTCTCCCGCAATGAGAAATCGCACCGCACCGCAAACATTGTGTTTAGACTCAAAAGCTTGTCATTCCGTTTATAACTTTCCCAATATTGATCCTAGACCCTATGAAGTATATAGATATTCTAGATTTTTGTGAGAAGACAAGCTCAAATCCAGTTGACTGTCTGTCCGTCCGTCTGTTTAAATGGGTTTTCTGAAGACTCCGGATATAATGGAAACTTGGTAGTTATATAAATATAAATATATATGTCACATATAGTACGGAATTGTTTGCTATTGAAGCTCAGCCTAATCGGTCCACAAATGGCTGAAATATGAGCAAAAAACCACAAATGCCTCTAATTTTACCCATAAATACCTTGTGGTTTTTGTTTTTTACTCTTCACCGAAGGTAAAAAGTAATATATATAAGTTTGTCATTCCGTTTGTAATTTCTACAATATTGACCTCAGACCCTATAAAGTTTATATATTCTTGTCCCTTTATTGACAAGGTTGATCACAGGTAAAACATAATTAAAATTAGAAATATATTAAGGGAAAACAATTTCCCAAATAGTTTAAGTTATGGATTAATGAATCAGTATAAAGATAGGAGTAATGAGAATACAAGAATTACGAGTACAATAGAACCAATGATATATAAATCATTATCATACATAGCCAATGTTTCTAAAAGAAAAAAAGAATCGGGAATCTTTTACACTGCCAGATATAAGGTATTATACAAAGCTTATAACACATTGAACAGTTTTTTTAGCAAGACAAAAGATAGAACTAGTAAATGGGATATGTCAAACATTATTTACAAAATTCCTTGTACGGGAAATGATAACGAAAGATGCAACCAGGTTTACATAGGTACAAGGAAGAACAAATTAAGGACTAGAATTGCGGGACATAAATCCGATCAAAAATATGTGGACATTAATTCTAAAAAGACAGCATTAAGTCATCATTGTCATCAATCTAATCACTATCCAAATTTTGAAGAAGCATCGGTTTAAAACACTGAAACTAACTACAAACGCAGATCTGTATTGGAAATGTTACACATAATTAATACATCAACTGCACAGAGAATACATTTTTAAGCAGACGCAGAACATATACATAGCTAATAATTATAGAAATTTAGTTATTAAGAGATAGAAGTCCTAAGCTCACGATATAAATGTAAGAATAAAATATGTTTAATTAAAAATGTTTTTATAAGCATGTAAGATAAAAATAGGTATAGTTTAAAAAATTGTATATGTTATAGGAATTTTCTTTAGCAAAAATAGTTTTTATTATTGTACATATGGTTTTTGAATTAGGTTTATAGATAGGAAGTTTGTTCAGTTTATATCAAGGTATATTTACACAAGGTAGACTCATTTACGTTTTGGCTCCAACTAGGGGTAAACAGCTGACAAACATATGAGCCAACGAGTTTACCTTGTGTAAATATACCTTGGTTTATATGAATTGTTATACTTTATTTATTTTTTTTTTTTTTTTGTTATTATGGTTTTTGAAAAAAAATTTTTATGACAAATAGGTTTTTGAATTTAATTTATGACAAAAAAATTTTTTCATAATTTTGTTATCATTTTTTGTTATTTGTACAAAAATTTGTTAAGTAAATTTACTTAGAATGCTAACCAAAGGTTAGCGAAATATTGAAATTAATAAATACAATATTTTTTAAATAAAAAGACCTCAAGCTTAACCCTAGTCGGACGGAACAGGTACAATTGTTCCTTTTCCGTTTTTAAATTGCAATAACTTTTTTTCTACAAATAAAAGATAACTGAAGTTCTGTGACATCTTCAAACTTTTGATAACGATTTATATTTTCAAAAGTTTAGGAAAATATGTACATGTCTTACCTATTTTATAAAGCCAAGTTGATTTGGCACTCTTAAAAGGTACAATTGTACCTTTACATATCTTATATGAAAATAAGCAAAGAAAACGAATTAAAATTAATTTTATAATATTTATTTTAAAAATACGCCTTAGTACTTGAATTTATATGAGAAATTGGATATATTTTTATTGAATTTGTGTGCATGATATGCATGTTGTATTTTGAATTGAGTAATGAACACGCAAGCAAGTTTCACGCAGATCACACATGAATTTTTAGTCTAGTTTACGTATCTCACATTGGCAAACATAGCAACTCCCACGTCTACCATAAGCTACTTTGGAACCAGCTACCAGATTTGGCGTTGCCGCAATTGACTGGCCCAGTTACATTTCTATAGCACCTAAGTTCTTCAATTGCTGGTATGGCCTCTTAATGGAAACAGTTGCTCGTCGATGGTTATGCATTCATTTGACTTGTATGATTTCTCTAAACTTTTATTAATCATAGTCCAAATAGTCCAAATGTCCCGGATTGGTGGAGCTTTGTCTGTATTTATACGTTTTGAATGTGTGTTCTCATTATCGCGGTCGCGAGTCATTACCGCACGTATAAAAGGCCATGAATTGGGGTTTCACAAATTCCTCAGATTAGTTCTATTGTCTTTCTGTACACCAGTTGCAATAAGAATACCCAAAAATGCATCATATTTCGGTAAATGGCTAAAATGTTTCAGAAGAATAAGGAAACTTTTGTGCTGTCTTATAGTTATAAGCTTCGCACACTCTGTGTGCTTTTCGATTAGTTTCTTAAGTAATAATTGATTTGAAAATTTATTTTTCTGAAAAAATGCTATTTGATGAGTGCCCAACTTTTTGGCGTAATATGTTATGAGATTTTGTTTGTGAACTTAGTAAAGGTTCACTGCATCATTGAGTTCCATCTTTTCAAGTCAAAGTACTGTTTTCACTTTGCTTATCTTCAGTACTCTCATCTGAGTCGTATTATTTTTCGCACTCTATGACAATTTAGTTTTTAATGTCTGAATCTTCATCAAATGTATCACCAATTTGTGGCAAACAGTTTTCATTATTAGGCGCAACAATTATTTATTTGTTCATCTTTTGAACGTTCAATCATTTGCCTTATTTCTTCAAAAATAATCTAGTTACAAATTTGTGACGACTTATACTAGCCAAATTTTCCATAACAATCATAGTGAATTTATCACAATTTAATGTATAAACTTTGGTAAATTAATTGCTGATCAAATCCGCCTGCTAAACACATATATATTTATACCCACACCACAATAGTGGAGAGGGTATTATGCTTTTGTGCTGATGTGTGTAACGCCTTAAAATATTGGTCCTAGACCCACCTTAAAGTATACCGATCGACTCAGAATCACTTTCTGAGTCGAACTAGCGATGTCCGTCCGGCTGGCTGGCTGGCAGGCTGTCCATGTAACCTAGTGCGCAAAGTACAGGTCGCAATTTTGGGGATAATTTGATAAAATTTGGGACATAGGTTCTAATTGGCACAAGGACCAAGCCTATTGAAAATGGGCCGAATCGTAGGACCACAAGGGAAGATAGGCGGAAATTTCTTCCTCTCAGAAACTATCAAACCGATTTTAATGAAATTTAAAACATAGATAGATAAAACATAGATAGATAAATCCATATTTATATGGATACATAAGCATGATGTGTTTTTAAATACTGTGGTGTAGGGTATCATATGGTCCGGCATGACCGACTATACTTTCTTACTTGTTTTGTTTGTGTTTTTTTTTAAACGACTGAAGATATTTTAATTATCCCCCGTTTTAGAAAGTGAGTTGTTCAAACAAAACACAACTTCTTTGTGTCACAGGTTTATTGTAGTGATCCACCGTTATAACGTTATTAGAAGTTGACGTTACTAAATTTAAATTTTAAAGTATTTCTATAATTTGTGCTTAAACAAATTTGATAATTAAAGTAAATTATAACCTTATTTTAGACAATTATCTCTATTTTCAGTAATTAAGAATTTTTGTGTACAATAATTTAACTTATTATTCGTGAAAAGTCTAATTTTTAGTGAAAATTCTATGTAGGTACAATTGTACCCGTATCGCCTTTTAGCGTTGTAAAATTCTTCCGTTCGACTAGGGTTGAAAAATTAAAAATCATTAAAATAAATGTCAAATAAGAATAAGTAACATTTGAAAGATATTTATATAATTTTTTCTCTTATCGCATCGTGGTGAATTGTATTTAAGATTTATATAATTTTTTCTCTTATCGCATCGTGGTGAATTGTATTTAAGATTCGGTATTACCGAATATAGCAATCGTACTTGTTCTATTTGAAGATTGTTAGTGTTTTTCCGATTACGGTCCACTTTGGTTTAGGATTTTTGTATTTATTATATGAGGTAGAAAACATCTTCCGAAATGACAATAATTGGTAAAAAACGTGAACAGTTTCACAAAATCTCAGCTTTGAACCACTATTACTGAAGCTTTCACGAAGGATGGGATACATTTTAATAGAACTAGATTTTCACTCTGGACAGTGTTGCCAAAACTTATTGAGAAAAATATTATAAATTTTTTTAAAAAAAAGTGCTAAATAAATGCTAAAAAAATTTTGTTTAAAAAAAAGAAATAGAAAAATCTTCATAACAGTTAAGGGCCAAGCAAATTTTTTTAATGGGTGGCATTTTGTCCTTCAGCTTTGTAAATAGTTATGCCGGTAGCGTTTTTGTTCTTTCTTGTTTCTGCATGTTGCTCCAGGCCACTTAATTTAGAAACAATACAGCACTTCCAGTGATTTCAAAAGGTTTTTTCATCTGTTTCTTTCTCTCATTCTGGTGACTTTAAGTGCTTCAGCCAATCTTTGTGAAAGTTTATTGAATAGGTTCTCCTAGAAATTTTTTTCCTGTTTCAATTTTTATTTCATTTTATTTATATCCCCATAATGAGCATTTACATTGTTGCATTTTTTAGATCTATTTCAATGTTAGAATCTTTTTTTTTTAATATTTGAAATAACCATTAATGGAAAATATTAAAAAAAAAAACACAAGAACTAAAAAATGCTAGACATTTTAAAAAATAATGCTAGAAAATATTCTAGATGCTAAATCAGTTTTTTTCATGCCAAATGACTTTAAGAAATGCTAGATTAAGCATTAAAAATGATAAATCGGCAACACTGACTCTGGATGACAGTTAAAACAAAAGTATATAGAGAAAACTTCAAAAGTGCTTTTATCTGATAAATGTGACGTGATGGGAGAAAACTGAGCACATATTCGGATTAAGAGCGCCAAAAATACATTGCAATTGGAGTGGTAAAAAACAGTTTTCCAATGTCGACCTGTGGTATTTAAAGTTTTTAAAAAAAATCTTTGAAAAATAACCAAATTTTCTTAATTTGAATTTACATTTTTACTTAAATTTTGTATTAAAGATTAAATTATTGTAGGCAGCGAAGAGATTCAAATGAAAATTTGTCCTGCAATACTGCTCGATATATTTAAAACTTTAGCAATCGAGAATATTTCAAAGTCCTTTTAAAAATATTATAAGATAGTGTTTTTTAATTATGATATTATTGAAATAAATAAGCGATATTAACTGCTTATTTCACAATGTCACTCGATTGCTATCATTCGCACAAATTACATGTAAAACAAAAACAAATTTTGAGAATTGGTTTTTGTTTTACATGTAAATTGTGCGAACAAAAGCGTTCGAGTTACATTGTGAAATAGGCAGTTAAATATGTATAAAAGTAACAAAAGTTCGTTTTGCGGCAGTTTTCATTGTATCTTAAGCTTAATAGTCAAAATATATATCGAGCATTTGGTTTAATAGGGTCATAACTCAAATTTGACCAAATCAAAGCTCAGGTTTTTGCTGCGGTAAATGCAACAGAAAAAACGTATGTTTGCGATGATTGTTTTACGGAATAATTTTAATATATTACAATTTTACAAAAAAAGACTTAAAATAAATTAAAACAAAATTTTGTTTAGTTTACTTATTTGGCTAGGGGCTTCAATCGTGGTATGGCCAGACCATGTACTGCACTTAGTGGTACTTAGGTAATAGAACATCGAAGGGTTAAATAAGCAACGTAGGATATTTAAGTATCATTTAAAGAAGCAATGGAACATTAAATTTTGTATCTAAATAGCTCTTAAAGATAAAGCACATTTAAATATATCCGCCCAATTGCGAATAATAAGTCATACAATGTAGTTTTAATGATCTTGTATGAACTATTATCGGCCTTTGGGAAGCATAGCTCAATGCTACCGGACGCGTCATAGGTTACGGATACTGGATTAGCTGCAATTGATAGCCACGGACTGTCAGCGGTTGCAAGGGGAGAGTCTCGAAGGGTCCTTAGAGTTCCCGATAAATTCCGAGTGACCAGCGATACTGGTAATGACGTGGCGGACAATTAGCGCCACATATATAACCAATTACGCAACGTTCTGTTGCAAAGAAAAGGCATGTCTGAATATTGCAATCGGCAAACCTGATGCTAGACTACTAAAGACAATTGATTGAGAAAAGTCCACACAACAAATAAATGGATCGAAGATACGATAAAAGAAACAAACAAAAAAGGAATGACGATTTTAGAAAACGTGATTGGTAATTCAAGAGTTGGCCAAACGCCCTTTGTCGCGGATCAATTCATATCTCCTCAGCTACAATAATAAGGCACACAAAATTTAAAGTGTTGTAAGTCTTGGAACAAACAGCATGTTCCAACAAAATTTTGTTGGTATAGGAGGGGGGAGACGGATACCCCAATTCAAAGTATTTATTATTTGTTTTTATATCTGCAGAGCTACATTATTCTGGCGCACAAAATTTTACGTGCCTAACTCTTAGAACAAACTGCATGTTCCAACAAAATTTTGGTGGTATTGGACGGGGGAGACGGAGGTCTCTTTAATTGGGGCTAACCAGCTCCACCGTCCTATACCTCCAAAATTACAACGTATTTATGATTTTTTTATATCTAATAGTGTTTTCACACTTAAGGTTTTAACACAAAATTTGGTTTTAACGATAAAACCAATCATTAAAACCTGGTTTTACCATACAAAATAATTTTGTTAAAACAATCTTAAAACCTTTTTTGATTTGGTTTTAAGTAGATTTTATGAAACACAACCATGTTTTAGTTGTACTAAATTCAGTGCTACCAAGTTAAAAAGATTGAAAACAGCTGATAGTGTTTAGTCCCAGCAAGCATTTTATATCACAATCGAATCTGCTAGGAATCAGCTTTACATAACCGCATTTTTCGATCATAAATTATACTCTTGTTGTGAGAAAATGCTACACTACCGATTTATTACCTCAAAGAATTATTCGTAATGCAGTTTTCTGATTCTTTTTTGAGCATTTTAATGGTAGTTTTATAATCATTAGTTAGTATTTTTCGTCTCAGTTCTTAATCGTAAATTTATACACATGTAGCTTTTAATTATATTTTAAATAATTTTTTAATTTTTTTTCTCTGATAAAAGTGCCCATTGATTATATAAAAATGTTTTATTTTAAACCCAACAAAAGTTTTCAGGTTCTCGTAAATGAAATAAGAAGTCATTCGCACTTACATTTATTTTCATTAATTGACAGTAACGATTGGGCTTTTTTTAGCCAAACTTTTAATATGTTTGGCTGACACGAAAATTTATATTTTTATCTTTTAATTTGACAAGACGAATGAACAAAAATACAAAATATTTAAAAATATTAAGAAATCATTATTTTAATATATTGACGATATCATATTATATATTATGCACACGGTTAGTTTGGGCTTTTAGCGTTTTTTAAAATTTTATTAAAGGTTAATTAAACAAACTTTCGTATAAAATTTGTCTTATAAATCTGTTATAAGCATGGAATATTGTTTATGAATAAGGACTTTAATCTTTTGTAGATTTGGTTCTTGGTTTTTTGTTTATAAATCGCAAATTTTTGTCGGAAGATTCCAAAATTTCCAAATTTTGCGTACATTTGTGTTGATGCAATACATTAGAATCAATGATAAACACGATTTTTAATTTTTGGTAAGTAAGGGCCTCTTGCGTTATAAGTAACGATATATGAACTCTTTCAATCGCTCAAGTGATACATCAGTTTTTAATCAGCAAATGGGGTCTAAGAAGACTCATTTAGGTAATATTAACAAAAAATTATTGCCCAAATGCTAGCTGGGATGGCGCTCAATAAAAATAAATAAATTTAAAAAAATAAAAAACGTCAAACCGATGAAATATTCTAAAATTTATGTTTTATACAAAATTTTTTTATTCCCAAGCATTCACTTTATTATTTTCTTATACAAATTTACTTAATTCTACGAGAAATTAATTTTATTGTGCTAAAAATTATTAGACGAACTGTGAGTTAAAACCTGATTTAATAAACTTGTAATGTGAACGCAAAATCAGCTGTTAATAGTTTTAATGTTAAAACCAGGTTTTAACTTTAGGTGTGAAAACACTATAAAGAACAACAACTGTGAAGCACACTAAATTTAATAAGCATAAATTTATGAACAAACTGCATGTTCCAAAAAAATCTTGGAGGTATAGAAAGGGGCAGGCGGACACCTCCATAAAAACAATTTTTTAATTGGCCTTAATGTATCTGGAAAAATAGGGCAACTGGGTAAAACCTCTTCCTCTATCTTATTAACTAATCAACCGGTTTTCTTAAAATATGGCACGCGGGCACTGTAACATCTGTAGGGAATAGGGCCTGAAGTAGGGCAAAAATGGTTAAAGATCTCCCTCTATATATCTTCTAAACTTATCAACTGATTTTCTTGAAATTTGGGAGGGAAATAGTGAAACATCTGGAAGAAACTTTAATCCGTAATTTATATTATTTATGGCGTGAAATTGGGCAAGAGGAGTAAAAGCTCCCCCTCCCTATATCTTTTTAACTAATCAATCGCTTTTTTTAAAATTTGGCATACGGACACTGCAAAATCTTAAATTAAATAGGGAATAGTACGCGAAATAGGGCAAGAGGGGCTCTCCCTCCCTATATCTGCTTAACCAATGAACCGGTTTTCTTAAATTTGCAGTGCAGATACTGCAACAGCTGAAAGAAATAATTTATACGGCAAAACAACGTTTGCCAGGTTAGCTTAGCCGAATCTTATATACCCTTCACCATGATGGGATAAGAACAAAAAGTTATATACATAAATAACGTTCTTTAGATAGGTATAAATAAATATTAATTGAGCCACGCCAACTTTTCATTTCGCTATGCCGAAGAATATAAAAAAAACAAAAAATATATATATGTACCTAAGCCCGTTTCCTCTTTTGCCAAAGTTGATGTTTGAAATTCGTTTTGTAATCTTAAAATCTTTTTTTAGAACATAAAAAAATTAAATAAAAAAAATGAAAAAAATACTTTTTGGGATCCGAACTGGCAATATCATCAGTCTCAGGAGAGAACTTAATAACTCGGCTACGAACGCTTTTACTGAAGAAGCGTTAAATTAAAATATATTGAGTCTATTAGTTTGTTTCTTTATTTGAGCGGCATATCATATACATGCATTAATGTGTATGTAAATAAAATCCACCACTTGTAGTGAAGGGTATAAAAAAACAACAAAAAAAAAACACATTACAAACACTGTATTACTATAGCCACTGTATGACCGTAGAAACCAAAATTGAATTAGTTTGTATGGTATGCTTTTACTGAAGAAGCGTTAAATTAAAATATATTGAGCCTATGAGTTTGTTTCTTTATTTGAGCGGCATATCATGACATGCATTAATGTGTATGTGTATGCGTAAAACTAAACACATTACAAATAAAATCCACCACTTTCAGTGAAAGGTATAAAAAACAAAAAAAAAAAAACACATTACCAACACTGTATTACCATAGCCACTGTAAGACCATAGAAACCAAAATTGAATTGGTTTATATGGTATGTTTATGTCGCTGTGGTAATACAGTATTGGTATGGTAATTTCACGTCTAATTGGACCTTTAAAGGAAAAAATCTTGGTTTTGTACTCATATCTCAGCCATTTGTGGACCGATCTTGCTGAACTTCAATAGCAAACAATTCCGGACCATATGTGACATAAATTTATAATAACCTGGCCCCCATAATATATGGGGTCTTCGGCTTTTTGTTGGTAAACTCAACGCTTGTTGCTACTAATTCTGACATAACTTCTGGGGCGCACCGATGCGCAGCACTTCCAAAAATAATTTTTTTGCAAATTCATGCCAAACATTTTAATAAAATCACCGCCCTTGGCCTCTGTGTGCAATGTAGGAGATCAAATGGATAGCGGCAGAAAAAATATATAAACAAAATCTTACATTCTAATACATTGGTAAGGAAAATAAATGCGGACAGGTAGGGAAAGGGTTCAAAAGCCATCCGCCAATAACTTCTTGGTTTCAACTTAAACTTCGTCTTACTAAAGGTTGTTATAAACATCGTTTGAAATAAGGCGCTCAACAGGTTTTTGTCATAAAAATTTTTTTTCAGTTTTTTTTAAAGAATTTAACAATAATTAGTATTTGGATATTGTTTTGAACTGTTCATGGTTTTTAATCCAAACTTATTCTTTTAATGAAGAAAGGAATTTTACACCATGAAATTAATTAAAATTTTTCATTCTTGACTGACCTGGGAATCAAACACAGGTTTTCACGGACATGTTGACCTGACATGTTTCGATAGTAACCACACTATCTCTTGTGAGGGGTTTGCCGTTTAACACTCACCGTCATTGACGACGCACAGTGGCGCCCGTAGAGCAAACGAGGTTGCAAAAATCAAAATTTTCATGAGCGCCGACGAAGTTTTGAATAAACCCATGTTATAGGAAACTTTTCAACGATTTCAAATATGCCACTCTTAATAATATCAGATTTTTAGTTAAGGAGATATAACCGTTCAAAGTTGACCGACGGTCGGTTTTCAAAAAAACACACAATTTTTAGTCAATTTGTTGCGATTTCAGGTGTAATATCACGAAAAATAGGTGACGAATCGCCTTATTTTTTGTTTGTATTGATTGATGTATTTATTAAATGTGTAATGATAAAAAAAAAGTTAGCTGTTTGCTTTGTGTTTCTCCTGGTAAATCACTATTTAAAAACTATCCGTTTTTCACTATTTTTCAACTTTGACGGAAAATAAAAAAAATCTATATTTTTTATATTTGCCATATTTGCAAAACCTGTTCTTTGATTATTTCTTTGCATAATTCAAAAGGTTTTATCTGCCCGTACGTGCCCGCTTGGCTTCTAGAGGTAAAAAAGGTTTAAAAGACATGGTTGCAGAAATTGTATGGCGCCCATCCCTTATATGTTTTGACTGACAGTAGTTTGATCTAATAGTTTGAAAAAAAACTACTCATTGAAATTAGCAGGTACGTACCTCACTTAAACAATACTTTGGCGTACAAATGGTCAAGAACAATATTGACTTATGGTCCCTACAGGTAGGCACAAATCTTATTTGGACACGTGCATAATATAAAAATTGCATTATTCAGCCTAAATATGGAGAATATGCGTCGAAAACTGCATATCTTTTAGCAAAAATGTATCCACAGAAGAAGTTGACCCCGACCGTCCATAAAATATTGGCGCATGGCAAAGATATAATTGAGTACCAGTCTTTGCCAATTGGAGAGCTTTCTGAAGAAGCACAGTAGTCTCTTAACAAATTTTATAAAAAATATAGCTTGCAGAACACATTCAAAGCATCAAGGATATGGCAAAATGAGGACCTCTTCAACATGTTGGCAGCATCTTTCGATCCACTTATTTCTTCCCTGCGGCATGTGAAGTCACAAATAGAGTTAGAAAATAATTATAGTTTAGAAATGGTTAGTCTTTTAGATATACCTTCTCTTACGAATTGTGATGAATATTTTACAGAAAATTGAAAAAATAAATTTAAATTGTTGGGTAATAATTTAAAACATAAAACCCTAAAGAAAAAAAATAAAAACAATCTAAAAATGTAAAAATAATTTTTTTTTAGTTACCATAAAATTGATTTTTCTACTAATTTTAACTTTGATAACCCATAAGTAGGCCCCTACAAAGCGTAGCACCCTTTCCAAACGCTCATTTAATAGGCTGAACAGTTATCTAACATATGGTGTTTAAGCTGTTCAATTATCTTATTCGGTTCAAAAGATATGATTTTTGCAACGAAAAAACTCAAATGGCACCACTGTGCGACGGCTGGTAGTCAATAGTTAAACATCAATCTTTAAACCAAATGGTATTTTAGCTTTGGTAGATGAAAATTTGTTTTGAATGATTATCTATTTTTATTGATTTACATTTTTTTCTTACTTCTTTTTTTAATACTTTTGTCAAGAATACTTCTTGAAGTCCAAAGTGGAAGTTTCTGCTTTTTCTTTTTCTGTCTTTCTTTTTTCCGTTGACATTTTCAGCTCAAGTTGAAGGTTAAATGTAAACATAGAGTTCGTGCCTGAACAGTTCAATAAAATAACCACATACAATTTTAATTAAAAAATTTTGGTTGAAAACGCCAAAGGCTACCCGGGTACCTAGTTGCAAACATGAAGGTATAAGACTTTACCATCTTTAAAAACAAACCACCTTATTCACAAAAAAATAAAACATTTTCATAGAAAATTCGTTACATAATCATTTTATCAGCCAGTTTTATTTTTTATGAATAAGCCGTTTAATATAAATACTTTCTGATGTATTGTTGCGATGCCATTCATTTTAGATCATGTATTTTTTTACATATCTGTCAGTCTGTTTATTCGTTTTTTACATTCATTCATCAGTGAGTCTTAATTTTGATTGATTTTCAATCATTCATCAATTGATTGTTTTTGTCTTTATAGCTTTCTAAATCTGTTATCATTATCTGTATTTTTTCGATTACCGTCATTTCAAGAGTAGATTTATCGTTAGAGTTTTTCTTTTCCCGAACTTTTTCATTGCCCAGGAAAGCGGGATATATTTTTTAATTTACCAGGAATTCCTGCTCAAACCGCACAGACGTGATAATCATATTAAAATGGGGGAAATTATTATCAAAAGTAACCTTGAAGGTTTAAAATTCTATAAAACTAAACAAATACACTTAAGCATTTTTTGCCTTATTGCCACAGATTTAATGCAAATCTAACAGCATTGATATAAAACCAAAGAGGTTTAATTATTTAAACAGATTATTAACAAATTATAAATTTCATAGCATCAAACATTGCCATATTTATTGGATACGAATTGACGTCTATTTCTTTACACAACTTATTAACAATTATAATAGCAGAAGAGTTCCCATAAGTTAATAAAAAAAACCCAGAAAATTCTCGCACAAATTTCCCTGGGTTGTTTTCCCGACAATGTGCTAGATTCCGGAAAAGCCCGCATAAGAAACACTATTTATCATTCGTTAGTTTACTTTGGTCAATACGGGATGAAACATTAACGCTCAAGTGACTCAAATCAAAATGAATTTTTCCATTAATGACAAAGTAGATAATGGAAAAAATTACTCAGGATTTGTGACAAAAGTATTGTACTTTTAGGAAAATTCTAATTTAAAACAGCTTCAAATTGGATCTTAAAATGTCAACTAAAGCACCTTAAGTAGAGATTTAAATAATGAATAATGATGACAAGTATTCTAGTGACATTTTTTTTATTATATCTGTTTAAAGATTT
This sequence comes from Pollenia griseotomentosa, assembly GCA_963931875.1. Taxonomy (NCBI): domain Eukaryota; kingdom Metazoa; phylum Arthropoda; class Insecta; order Diptera; family Polleniidae; genus Pollenia; species Pollenia griseotomentosa. The sequence goes on from OZ007563.1 coordinate 124,416,429, forward strand.
TTGAATAAAGTAGTTTTAATCCAAGTTTGTTTAATATTTTTAAGTTATTATAATAATCTATTAAATAAACTTACATTTTTTCTTTGTAAATTTTATTCCAATAAACCTTATTGCACTTGCTTTTTAACATATGTATTATAAAAACCAATAATAAATTTTAAATTAATTAAATTCCAACACATCTAAAATTTTTATGTCATCATGATTTTATTTTAATTCCAATGACAGTTTGAATATCCGTCATTTTATAAAAATACTTTTGGTTTTTAAATGCATTTTATTCAATTGCTGCAGTGCATATTTCAAAAATAGCAAAAAAAATAAATAATAATAGATTTTCTCTGCACCACAAAACCAAAATTCTATTTCTATTTAAAAAGGAAAATAAATAAATTGCAATAAAATTTCAACAACAACAGACTCGAGCAATGGGGAAAAAAATTAATGCATAAAAAATAGTATAGTCGTCAATCAAATGATCAGCTTCACCAGAAATAAATGAAATTTCGATGTTTTGTCACATCAAGTAAATTAAATGACATAAACATACAAACAAAATAATAAAACAATATTTGACTGTGCAGAATCTTTGATACCCGCTACCAACAGTTAGAGTACTTTAGGCGTGGGTCCTATATGGGATCTATAAGTTATTAATTAATATTTATAAAAATAGACGTCAGTATTAAAATTGGTTTTACACCTATTAAACATAATTGATCGACAATAAGACAAGGACCGGAAAACGTTTTTTTTTTATGTTTTTTCATTGTTTATCATTGGTGTTCGAAAAATATTTTAAACTGTACAAAAAACAAAAAAAGAAAAAAATATTTTGTTTGATATTGTTTCTTTAAGTTCAAAATAATAAAGTTCTCAAAAAAAATTTTAATTTTTTTGTACAAAATAAAATTTTTTCCATCAGTTTAAAACAACAAACATAAAAAAGATATTTATTTTTTCAGTACAATATTATTTTGTACATGAAAAAAAAACCGAAAACTTAAAATTGAACTTGACAAAGATACAAATTATGAGATAAGATTATAAAGATATGTATATTATTTTTTACGCTGTTAAGCTATTTTTATTGTTTTTTTTACCCGATTTAGCGATTTCAAATAAATTTTAGAGTTTGTTTCTGATGTTGATTTTTTCGGGAATTTTTGCCATGTTCGCGATAGAAGCGATTTTTTCCTGTAAGTTTCTGGATCTTTACAGCTTTAACGATTTATAATAAATACTAGACTCTGCGGTCATGCCGCTGTTAGCCAATTTTTGCAAATTTCCGCTTATTTTGCAATTTTTACTAAATTTTTGCCATTCCTTATAGTTTCAGGGACTTCCAATCAATTTTATGTTGTTTGATATATTAAAAATTTTCCCTATTTTTGCAAACTTTTACGAATTTTTGCAATTTTTGCGTAGCTTTGTTGCTTTATCGCAAGTTAAACATTTTCGCTATTTTAGCAAACTTTTGCGAATTTTTGCAACGTTTAATTTACTAATAAAATTTGTGCCGATAACTTCTTTTAAATTTGCATTTTCATAATAGGGCCGATTATAGATGTAATTAAAATTCAACATTTAAACTACAATGTTAATCAATGTAAATTTCTATAAACAAAAAAAAAAAAAAAATATTTTTCTTTAAAACGTTTTTTTGAAATTTTTGTTGTTTTTTTAACTTTAAAGAACAATTCAAAAAAAATATTTTTTTTTATTTTTTTTTTTTTTTTGTACGGATGAAAATATTTTTTGAACACCAATGATAAATATTTTTTCATGTACAAAATATGTACATATTGTACTTCAAAAATAAATATCTTTTTTTGTGTTTCTTAATTTTTTTTTTAAATGATAGAAAAAAAATTTATTTTGTACGCATGAGTTTTGAATTTTTCAAATGAAAAACTTAAATTTTAAGTTTTCGGTTCTAAATTTCTGAAGCCTGCAATCAGAAAGTTTAATGCTTTTATATCTAGTCATATAAAACTTAATTTGAACAAATTTTTTAGTCAAACTAAAACAATTTTCTAGACGGGAATTTATATTTGACCTATGTTAAATTACTAACCAGTCTTCACAAAACTCTATAAATTGTTTTATAATTTGAAATGGGTTTTCAGAAGGTTGCTTGATATGGGACCTAAGGTAAATTATGTACCGATTAATGCAAAATTTAATGATATTATTTCTGGCTATATGAAGCAAAATTTGAACCGATCTTCACGAAATTTTACAGTGTGACTCTAACCCTATAAAACTATGACGTACCAAATTTTTTTACAGTAGCTTTATTTGTTACGGTTTGAGGCGTACTAAACTCTTTTCCGAGAGTAGGCTTTATATCTGTGGTTTTCATGGGCAACCGCGTATGTCTTAAAATCAAATTTTTCAGGAGAGCCGAAAAACTATTCTAGATCAAACTATGAGCTAGGTATTGCACTTTTTTAACTTTGTTGTTACGTTAAAAAATCGGAATTGAACTATCTTTTTTCAAAAATGTTTAGAAATATGTAAAGACCGTTTAAAATTAGGCAATATGGCATCAACATCTCAAAATCAGCAAAAATGGACATACGCTGTTGCCCATGAAAACCACAGATATATGTCCTATGATTTATAGTCATAAAGAACGAATCTGTGCAAAACCTTATAAAAATCCGTGCATTATAACACGATTTATGTTAGTTTCAATTTCAATTCCAAACTGCTTAGGAGAACTAGAAACAATTTGACACCAATATTGTTCTTTTCTTTTGAGTTATTCGAAAGTGAGCGTGTTTTCAATAGACGGACAGGCAGATGGACATGGCTTAATCGTCTTAGAATTACTCAAGAAGCCAGAATATATATACTTAATGGGGTCTAAGATGACTAATAAAAAAGTTTCACAAGGAATGACAAACTTAGTATACCCTCATTCACCACAAGTGAAGGTGGAGGGTACAACAATATGTTTTTTTTTTTTAAGGCGTTTGTGTTTACAAAAATACACTTTGAGCCAATTTTGGAAAATTAATTAGATATTTGAATTTCTATACTCTTCACCAAATCTGTATCTGTAGTATTGTATGTAACATCAAAATAATATCACGTAAGATTCTATATATTAAATTTAGTTTATTATGTGATTTTGTTTAAAAACAAAAATAATTTTAAAAATTTTTATATAAAAAGTATTTCAATAATATTTAGGCCCGTTTTCACAACTTACCGATAGCTAAAAGTAGACTTACAGCCTGTTTTTGTAAAACATATGTCTTCTCACTTGAAGTTTTCGTATTAATACGTTTATGTTCAAAATTTGGTTTTTAAAAAACATTTAAAAGCTTTCGTCTATTCATAGTTGACATAAATAGAGCTTTTTTCTTTCGTGAATCAACATTATTGCCAATGCATTAATATTCGTACATTTCTATTATTTTTTCATATAACGGTTCTGTGTTTGTGGATAACCCTGGCTTTTGTTTACAAAAATTAAAATTAAATTTCAAAAACAAAATATTTTATAAAAAGTGTTACTAAATTAGTAAAAATAAAAGTGTTGAATGAAAATGTTAACAATAATGGCAATAAATAAAAGAAATACATAAAGAAAATATTTTGCTGCACATCAACATATAGATATGTAGAAGATATTTGCGAAGATATAATTTTTTTGAACATTCGGAAGAACGGTGGTATTTTACACTACACTGTATGTACAGTCATACAGATAATAGTACGTACGCCTTAACAATTCTTTAATTTTCCAAAACTTAGAGATATTTAAAATAATAAATAAAGCAAAAATTTTTAAATGAAAGCAAATATTTATTTTATTATTAAATTTAAGACTATTGATTTGTCCGCATACTAAGGTGCGAAGTCGAGCCGCTTTTATCTGTTTATATCCCCAATTAATGTTTGTTTTTTCTTGGTACGCGGCTATGTAATGTAATGTAAAAATTTTAAAATTTAAACTCAAGGAATTCACAACGTTCCTTTTTTTTTAAATATATGCACGCATTTCATTACAAATGTCCTTGGTTTTCTTCCCTATTTTAACAAAACAGTAATATTTTTTTTTTCTTAAATTACTGCAGTCTTTAAGAATTTGCTTGCAACTTTAGCTTGTGCCACTTTCTGTATATTATTTTTCCTTTAAATCTTCTTAATTTAAAAAGGACAGTTTTCTATTTGGCATCGTACGTATAATTATCTGTGCTTTCAGATTAACTTATAAGTGTAAAAGTATAATTAGCGGAAATTGACCCAAACTTTTTGTAGATTGATTTTGTCAGTGTGTCGATGCCTTGCAAATGCCAAAAAATATCGATCTGACATCCAGAGTTATTCTTAAGCTCCAATTTTAGAGGGAGTACGTACTATGCCATGAAAAACGGAACGCGACATAATGTGATCGGTCTTTAAATGGCAGCGCTATATTTAAAAAACTAGATGGGCTGCATATGGAGGCGTGGCTATAAAAATTTAACCGTTTTAGAAACATCATTGACATACCTTTCATTCAAGGCGGTGCCTGGCACAAACTTTTTTTTGTAAGGAGGTCGACCCGCTGTAATGTACATTCATATGTTCATATTTTTGAGCGTATGTAGATCCATTGTTTCTAGAATTTTTTGAACCTCTAAATACATATTTATGTAATTATAAGTGAACCTTTATAGAATATTTTATAATAGAATTAGTTTTTAAGGTTTCCTTTTTTAAAATATCGCAGTTATTTTCCATTTTGTGGTGATTTGTTTTTTAAACGAATGCCTTTTACTTATCGTCTACTTTTCACTTTTGTTTTCATTTATTGCGAAGATGTTCATTTTATAAGAACCAAAAATATGTAGAAACAAATTAAAGCTTTTTTTGTCACTCACATGAAATGTTTTTTAATTTTATGAAAACCTAAATCTAATTTCGTTCGTTTTTTTTACGAACGAACAAATATTTTCATTTTCTAAAAACAGGCTGTTAGTCCGGCCTTATAGAAAGAAAGAATTGACCATTAATAAAACTTTACTTTAACCTTAAGTGAGCGATAAAGTAAACTAAGGTTCATTCTACCTGGTAGGTTAAAGTAAAGTTTTAATAATGGAACACTTTTTATACGGCCGATAATATCCTACCTTTAGCTATCGGTAAGTTGTGAAAACGGGTCTTATTTAATTTATTTCCTCAAATTAAAGAAAAAAATTTATCGCGAATAGTTCAAAAAATATTATTTAGTAAGAAATGATATCTTACAACTGAATAATGTTGAAATTCTTAACTTGTTAGCTTTTGCTGGTAAAGCGTTAATTTACTTTTTTAATTTCTAGAGTAATTAAGAGACAAATTTTGTAAATTTTAAATTTACTCTGTCATTGCAAGTTTCTGCTAGTAAAGTAAAGAAACAATTCTATTATTTAATGTTGCTGCTGTCTTGTCAAAACTCATTCTTCACGGAGACATTTGTATGGGGTTAAGTAACAGGGTGAAACGATTCGGTTAATTTTATATATCCGGTGCTAAAAGACCTCCAATACAGAATTAATTCAATGGTGGCAAAAAAAAATTATGTTTCAGAAAAAAGGTAATTTTATTGCAAAATTTTATAAAACTAAATTGATATAAATACATTATACGATAGCTACAATGCCATGGCAAAATATTGTTTTGGCAGTTCTAAAAATCGGACATAGGTCTCATATAAATCCCCTTTATAAAATCACAAGGCAAACAAATATAATTTAGATGAAGATATCTAACAATATTCGACCCAAATAACTTTTACGTGAATTATAATCTTCATAACATAATGTTTTTTGGCACGTCCATGATTGCCTATATGTCTTTAATAGGGTACACTCTCGAAAAACTGTTTTTTATATTGTGGGGTAGGTATGGTCGGTTGAACTTTATTCCTTGTTTTATATTTTATGTTTTTGTAATTTTTGAATAACCCCATGTTTGGAAAACACAAACCATGACCGAAAAAAGATCAAAAAATGGGTTACTTGTAAAAAAACATATTGGAAAATAACTGATGTCTGTTTCGTGTTAGCTCATCATCCCAGTCTAACGCCCTCTATTTCTGCAACCCCCACCATTTAATTAATTTGGTGTTGTTGTTGCTGTTGCCTTTTCATACTAAAGACTTGACATGTGGTTTATTTAAAAGCACCTTTTTGTTGTTTTTATTTCCGTCATCAATTATTGTTGTTAGTGTGTGCTTCATATCATGTTTGTATGTTATTACTGTACATTTATCTGTATGTATTTATAAATTTATATGTTGTCCTGTTGTTCGTTTATTCATGTGCCTTAATGCCACTCAGAAGAAGTGTAAAAGAGGACAAAAACAAGAAATTGTGTTAAATTTATGGCTTAATGTTGTCTAGATCACAGAATTGTATATACAAAGGAGAAAATGGTATTATTCGTAAATCTTAGTGAAAACATATGAAAATCAATTGGATAACTAACGAGTAAGAAAATTACCTCGATACCACACTGCCATGAATACCCTACACTTGGGGCTTCTAAGTTCTAAGAACTCGTCTATCCGTAGGCTTAGGGTTTCGATTTAAGCCAGAAACTCTGATCTATTTTATAACAACTGGCTGAAGGTCTAAGTTACTATTGCTCGCATTGTTATACTCGGTGTTTAACCGAACGAAGTTCAAATACAAGATTTTATTTTCTATTATAAATCATAAAAAGCGTTTATATCAAAGGTTCTTACAATTTAAACCTTTTGCATTCGTCTCTTACTTTTCCCATCTATGATCTATTCTTATTCTAATATAATTGACATTGCAACATCAAGGCCAAGGATTAAGGTCAAAGAAGACCACAAGTGTATATAAAATTTATTTTTTTATGTGAACGAAAAACAAAAAAACTTGTTTACTTTATTTTGCTTTTAAATAGTTAAATCAATTCCTGTTAAGGATGAAATAAATTTCAACTCAATAATGTATCATCAATATGAAAAAAAGTAAGTTGAACCGTAAAATTGGATCATATTGGCTCAAGAAGTGCAGAAGAGTTAAAGAAAATTAAAGCCTTTTTCTGGCAACACAGTTTAGTACACACCTCAGTGTTTTTACAACAATTTTCACCCATATTCAAGGCGAATTCATACAGGTGACATTTTCGAGTCATCTGTTTATTTTTTATTATTTTGTGTGTATACTGAATGCAGTGTTGCCACCTCATTGATATTTTTTTTCTCATGTGTAGCCTATGTGTAATTGACTCCATGTGTAAGTCATGTGTAATTTAAAATTTTAACGTTTTGAAGCACTGATTTGTGTTTTTATTTTGTCACAAGATGTAAAAACGCTTAATATTCTTGGCAAAACTTAAAAATTTAATTAAAAGAAGGAAAGCGTTAAGAGAGCTGAACTTAAAACTGTTGGATCATTAACAAATAACCATTTAGCATTTAGATAGCTTTTGTTACAATTTATTACCTTTAAAGACGCAACATCCCGGTACATTATTCTTTTTTCTTATTTCAAAAGATGACTGCAAAAAAAACTTTGGAGTTTCTCAAAAGCACAATTATAGAAAAAGGGATTCCTTTTGAAAATCTAGTTGGATTTGCACCAGATACTCCTAATGTAATGTTTGGATAGTATAATTCAGATGTTAAGTTGTTAAAAGACGAAAAGGCAAATATTGCTTTGATAACATGCTTGTGCCCCCTTATACATTTGGTAGCGTCTAAGACCTGCCTGAACCTGCCAACATATTTTGAAAATTTACCTCGTGATATTAGATATTGTTTTATTTGAAGTAATGCCCGGCAAACTTAAGGAGTTTCAATAATATTTTCGCGACAACATGCACTTTTACATTTTGAAAAATTAAAGCTTGGTAGTAAATTGGAGCCAGAATATTATTGGAAAAAGGTATTTTAAATAAAAAATTCCTTGGGAGACAGATTATTTCAAATAGTTATTTTTGTTTTAGTCTTTTTAAATGCTGCTGCGGAAAGAATATATTGAGCAATTTAAACAATTGTAGGACAGATTTAAAAAGAAATACATAGAAATGATGGACCAAACATTCAACCTATTGCAATCATTATAAACAAAAAGTGGAAGCTTTAAAAATCTGGAAAAATAAAAAAAAAATTAACTCAATGTAAAAGTGATGTATTTTACTTTATTTATTTTTAAGTTATAAATTACTATAATTAGTATTGTGGTTATTTTGTTGAACTATTTATGGTTTTTAATCCAAATTTTTTTAATATTTTTGATTAGGCTTAAGTTCATTAAATTTAATTTTTATTAAATTATTTTTATGAAGAAAGGAATTTTACAACATGAAAATTAATTAAAATTGTTATTGATAATCTTTAATTTTTGACCGTGGCCGGGATTCGAACCGCGGCCGGCAGGTTACCATGACATGTTTCGATCGCAACCACTCGATCTTTTCAAATGGATTTGCCGTTTTACACTCGCAGCCATTGACGACTGCTGACGTCAATAGTCAAACATCAATCCTTAAACCAAATTGTATTTTAACCTTTGGTAGATCGAAGTTTGCTTTTTTTGAATGATTATCCATTTTTAATTGATTTTACATGTTCTTCCTTACTTCTGTTTTTTCGTACTTTTGTCAAGAATTTTTCTTGAAGTCCAAAGTACATTTTTTGTTTTTTCATTCTTGTCTTTCTTTTTCTTGTTGACCTTTTTCAGCACAACTTGAAGGACAAATGAACACATAGAGCTCGTGCCTTAGCTTTAACAATAATTAGTATTGTGGTTATTTTGTTGAACTATTTATGGTTTTTAATCCAAATTTTTTTAATATTTTTGATTAGGCTTAAGTTCATTAAATTTAATTTTTATTAAATTATTTTTATGAAGAAAGGAATTTTACAACATGAAAATTAATTAAAATTGTTATTGATAATCTTTCATTTTTGACCGTGGCCGGGATTCGAACCGCGGCCGGCAGGTACCATGACATGTTTCGATCGCAACCACTCGATCTTTTCAAATGGATTTGCCGTTTTACACTCGCAGCCATTGACGACTGCTGACGTCAATAGTCAAACATCAATCCTTAAACCAAATTGTATTTTAACCTTTGGTAGATCGAAGTTTGCTTTTTTGAATGATTATCCATTTTTAATTGATTTTACATGTTCTTCCTTACTTCTGTTTTTTCGTACTTTTGTCAAGAATTTTTCTTGAAGTCCAAAGTACATTTTTTGTTTTTTCATTCTTGTCTTTCTTTTTCTTGTTGACCTTTTTCAGCACAACTTGAAGGACAAATGAACACATAGAGCTCGTGCCTTAGCTTTAACAATGATTAGTATTGTGGTTATTTTGTTGAACTATTTATGGTTTTTAATCCAAATTTTTTTAATATTTTTGATTAGGCTTAAGTTCATTAAATTTAATTTTTATTAAATTATTTTTATGAAGAAAGGAATTTTACAACATGAAAATTAATTAAAATTGTTATTGATAATCTTTCATTTTTGACCGTGGCCGGGATTCGAACCGCGGCCGGCAGGTTACCATGACATGTTTCGATCGCAAATTACTGTAAAAAAAGAGTAGGAATTTTTTGTTTTGAACCCGTTATTTTTATGTAATAAAAAACGATGACTAGTTAATTTAACATAATGAAAAGTTTATACATATTATGAAACTCAAAACAAAACTCGTGAGTTTGCAAATAAAAGATAGTATGTGTAGTTTGTATTTTCATGTGTAATTTTGGCATGATTCATGTGTAATTTACCATTTCGTTGGTGTCAACACTGTCTGAATGTCAAGCTTTCTTAACATTTTGTGAAAAAAATAATTTAAATTTAAAATTCAATAAAAATTTAAATAGCTGCTTGAAAAAAATAACGAGCGTGGTTTTGTGGTGTTCTGAAAGTCATACCGTTTTTGTGTTTCTCGGTGTGCTTTCGGCAATTGAAGATCACACAAAAACGGGACACTAAAATATCACACGTGTGATTTTAGTAGGCACATGTGATTTGAAATCACGTGATATGAGTAAAAGTGATTTGCAGAACAGGCCTGATTCACTCAAACTTTTTACAAAAAAAAAATGTATAGAATTTTTCAAAAAATGGATAACATACATAAGCCGATGTCGACGTCAATTTTATGTTGTTGATACATGAAGTCGACGACTACATCACTACAACGTTAATTTGGTATTTTTGAAGAATGTGGCGTAGATGTCCATCTCTAATGAAAATTTAAAGAAAAACTAGCTGCTTGGTCACGGCGATGCTCGGGATTTTCTAAATAAAAAAAAAACAATAAAATACTAGAGAATTTTGTTAATAACTTCAGCCAAATCGTACCATAAATAAAAAAAATTTAAGTTTCACGACACCTATCGGGATTAAACTTAAGAGAAACCTAGCTCCCGACTACGATAATTTATTGTCCAACTTTGGTGTCAATCGGTCCAGAAAGTCTTCAGTTTAAGTAGCACATACACGACGGCACGAACATCTATATCAAGGGGTTATATTCTAAACTTGCTATCCACAAAATCACAATTTAACAGGATAGCAAAAAACTGATTTTTTCGAGAACTCTTAGGCCCGTTTTCACAACTAACCGAAAGCTTAAGGTAGGATTTTATTGGCCTTAAAAAAGTGCTCCATTATTAAAACTTTACTTGAACCGAAAGGTTCATCCTACCTGGTGGGTTAAAGCAAAGTTGTAATAATGGAACACTTTTTATAAGGCAATTCAATCAATATTCTACAAATTAAAAAAAAAAATCTTTTTGTAGTAAGAAGTCGATTTTTTTTTTTTTTTTTTTATAGAACAAAAATTATTTAGCAACATATATATTATTTCAACTTTTTTGAAAGGATTCTTCATGTGTTATATTGCTATGTCAAAAATTATAACCAATTCCGGCTCTTCCGAAATAGACATATTTTTTTACAAATTTCTACTTTTTCACATATTTTTTCCAATTGCAAAGCAAAAATCAAAAATTTTAAGAACAGTTTATATGAACCAATGTGTTTATAATAATTGTGCAATAGGAATACTGACCCCCATCATTTAAAAAAAAAAAAAAAAATAAACCGCATTTAGATTATGCAATTAACGCCGAGTTTTTAACATTTTAAATTTTATTTTTAAAACAAAAATTTCATTGATTTTTAATTTGTTTTAATCTTTCTTCTTTTTTACATGTACTGGAACTGATAGCGTGAAACATTTTTCACGGGAGGGTCACTTTTGCTTATTTTTCCCTTCGATGTGAATGAAAATTTCATGTTATTCACGATAGGGGTGATTATTTTGATAAAAAAAATGGAAATCTCAAGTCTAGTGTAAATTATATGTCTACCACTATATTTCTACATTATTTTTCTTACAACAATAAATATTTTACTTATATTTGACCTTTGAGTGCGTATCTCGTATAAATGTACATCATTATGTATGTATGTACATATTTGCGGCTTCATATATCATTTAATAATTACGAATATGGTTTTGCATATAAAAATATACCCAAACTTTACCATCTTTATATCTCGGTATGTCTGATTTTATCCGTATTGTATTTTTTTTGTCTCTGTTATGTTAATTTTTTTTATGTTCCAGCTGTTGGCAATTATTTATACAATAACAATTATTTTTCTGGTTTTTCCTTGTTATTTATTTTATTTGTGTTAACAAGATAATACTTTAAGTATCTCGTACCAATTATTATTGCATAATATGGTTTTGTGTGCAAAAATCCTAAAAAAGAAAAAAAAATTTAATAAAAAAATTGTCTGTGCTACTTTTTTATATTTGCTAAAGTCTAGCGATTTTAATAAAATGAATTTTTATCTAAATAAGAATTAAAATTACAGCCAGATGGTAAATTTTTTTTAAAAATTAAAATTTAAGTGATATCAAAGAAGAGATGTCTGGATAATTATAACTTTGCCTAAGAACAAAACTGTTTCTGAATTTTGCTGTTAAATTCTCGAATTTTATTTTGTTCATAATTTTTTCCTACTATATACATGTACGTCAACAAGAAAATATATAGGGTGATATTTGTAATGTTATGATATATAACAGTTGAACCATAGTTGGACGAGCGGTATGAGCTGCGGCGTTATCTTGCTGGAACCACAAATTTTGGATTGTTCTCAATCTCGGGCCTTAAAAAAAATTTCAGTAACTGTCCGGTATTGAATGCCATTCACAATAACCCCAACGCAACTTCTGCAAGGAAGCCCTAGCTTCTGGGTGTGATTCTATATCGGTCACAGGCCAGTTAAGGTCCGCTAAGTCCTATTATCATACATAATTGTTTTGGTTTCCCCCACTGATTTTATCTATTCATCTCTGACTAGTGAAAGGATGAAATTTGTGTGCAACAAGTTGCTTGTTCCTGAAGAGGGGAATACCTGACCTTAGGAAATAAAATTTTGAATAAAAAATGTAAAACTTCAGATACGTTTGGTGTTGCAAATAAAAACGCTTAGAGAGTTTTTGCAAAAAATACTTTAAAAAAAGTTTCCCTGTTTTCGATCTTGATAAGCAATAAGAATACTGTACTAAACCAATTCAACATTTCGTAAAAATACACACTTCGTTGTGTTCGGTTCAGCACATTACTGTTTGTTCGATCGCCAGCTGTCTATGCTCAGTGCTCTTTTGACTGGAAAATATAAATAAATAAATTTTAAAAAATAAATTTTTTTACGAAAACACTTTTCACTTTTTGAAAAAATCAATACGTATACTTCATATCTACCCGCTCTAAAAATATCGTGCTATATTTTTTTTTTTTTTTTTTGGTAATGAAAAGGTTGGCTTAAAAATTATTTTTCATATGCCTTGAATAAAAATTAAAAATTGCTTTGCTTCTACTAATCAATTGTTATATGAGTTTTTAACGAAAAAAAACAAAAAGATTGCTATATTCAGCTATGCGGAATCTTTGATACCCTCCACTGACAGTTCGAATATTTCAGGAGTGATATCTATATGATGTCTATTTATTATTAATTTATCTTTAAAAAAACAGACATCAGCATTAAAATTGGTTGCGGTCTAGACCTATATTAAATTATTGACCTTTAGTGTATTAATTAAAACGCAATTGTTATTTTATTACTAAAAAACAAAAGAAGCCTTCTTTATTTCTAATTCAAACGAAAGCTAAATCCAGACTATTAAGTCAAGAGCAAAAACTATTGACGACGTCAAATAGTTCGTTTAATTCAAAATACTGTCAAAATACAAAATGCGATGTCAAGGCCAGAAATGCCAGATCCTTAACAAGTGGGTGCACACGCCACACCACCCCCCTTCCAGAGTCATGGTATTCATATGGAAGTTGATTCAAAAATCGAACCTGGCGAGGCCTAAAGCAACGCCTCTCCAATTCCGAAATTTCCATAGGGATGTAGGCTGGCTTTAGTCGATCCACCGATACTGTTTTCGATTTGGTTCCCATTTTATTGTGTATGTTTTGGGATGTCTTTCGAGGACCTCATAGGGCCCATCGTACGTGGCTTTTAAAGGAGCGTGTACCGTATCATCTCTGAGGAAGACGAAATTACAAAAACGTAAGTCGTTGGGTATATAAACCGCTTTTTTGCCATGTTGTGTAGTTGCAGTTGGGCGCAAGCTTTCAAAGTGTTGTTGAAGTTTTGCCACAAATTCGTTCTCTCTAATCTGGGTAATAGGTTCATCCATAAGGAAGTCTCCCGGTAGCCTGATTGCCTGTCCGTACACCATTTCAGCTATTGACACACCCAAATCTTCCTTCACTGCTGTTCGGAGGCCCAACATCACTATAGGTAGTACATCTGTCCAATTGGCATTCGACTCGTGGCATTTTAACGCCGCCTTTAAAACTCGATGCCAACGTTCTATAAGACCATTAGACTGAGGGTGGTATGGGGTTGTATGGATATGTTTAATGCCTAACAGTTTCGAAAGGTGATTAAATAGGGTGCTCTCGAATTGTCGACCCTGGTCTGTTGTTATGAATTTTGGTACGCCAAATCGACTTATCCACCCACTCAACAATGCCTTCGCCACTGTTTCGGCCGTGATGTCCGTTATTGGAATGGCCTCGATCCACCGTGAATACCTATCCACACAAGTTAAACAGTACGTACAGTTATTGTATAAAGGTAATGGACCGACTAAATCAATATTTATGTGCTCGAATCTCTTATCCGGTACTGCAAACGTCTCTAAACCACTTTTCGTATGTCGTGTTATTTTACATCGTTGGCACTGTTGACAACTTTTCACAAATGCTCTAATTTCCGCATTCATCTTATTCCAAACGAAACTTTTCGAAATTAACTTTATTGTCGCCCTTACTCTCGGGTGTGACAAGCCGTGTAATGCCGCCATAACCATAGCACGCATAGTTTTCGGAATATACGGGCGGAGCCTACCTGTTGATGTGTCGCATACGATTTCACCATTTACTTTCGGCACCTTTACTTTCTGCAGTGTAAGTGAAGTAGAATTAGATTCAATTATGTTCAGCAATTCGGTGCATTTCGCCTGTTCCTCAGTCAATAATTGATAGTCGATTGTTGCCGGTAATTGTATAGTTTCCACCCTCGATAGGACATCTGCCACAATGTTTTCCATGCCGCTTATGTGTTGGATGTTCACGCTAAATTGGCTTATGAAATTTAGTTGTCTGGTTTGTCGTGGGGATAACCGTTCCCATTTCTGTTCAAAGGCATGTACTAGTGGTTTATGATCGGTGAATAGAACAAACTGCGCGCCTTCTTAATAAAACCGGAAGTATGTCGTATGTACTGTAGCGCTGTTCAGTGACGGTAAACTTTTTTGAAAAAAATCCAAGTGGTTGCCAAGCACCGGCAACTTTTTGTTGAAGGGCCGCTCCCATCGCTTTATCTGAAGCATCTGTCATTAATGCAACCTGGGCCCCTCTACAGGGAAATGACAGCAACGCCGCGTTCGCCAGCGCCGCTTTAATGTTTTCGAATGCTTGGTTGGACACCGTAGACCACTTTAACTTAGTGCGATCTCGTTTTTTGCAAGGGCCCATTATTTGTTGTAGGGGTAGTTCTATTTCAGCGGCATGTGGCAGGAATTTTCTATAAAAATTTACGGCACCCAGAAAACTACGCAGGTCTTGTACCTCTTCAGGTCTCTTACGATCCAAAATTGCCTGGACCTTATGACGCAGTGGTTTAATACCACTTCCATTTACCAAGTGTTGGGGGCTGGCCCATTGACTTTTAGAACGCACACAAATACCCCGGTCTAGTAGATAATCGAATTCCCTTTTCGCTGCTTCCAATTTTTCGGGTGACAATCTACGAACTTTTTGTGATACCGGGGGCCGTTTTGTCTCGATAAAGTGCCTTACTTTAGATGTTTTTTTAGCAAGAGTGCGGGAGTCATCCGTAAGATCCACAAATTGAGCGAGAAGATTATGCAAAGCATTGTTTAATTTACGTACAGTAACGACCGAAGACGGACACTTTGTTAATTGGCACACCCGGCGCAGCTGTGTTGTTCCATCTATTAGTACCTTGCCTCTCATATCGACTAATATGTTAAAATTTTGCAAAAAATCCGCCCCTATTATGGCCTGAGAAACATCCGCGACGGTAAAAACCCATTTAAATTGGCGTCGTAGGCCGATATCTACTGAAAGAAGTTTCCTGCCGTAAGTGCTGATTTCAGTATTGTTAGCTGCCAGTAATTTTATTACCGACGGTGGTTGTTGAATATTCGATGGTTTAGGAATTACGGACACTTCCGCACCTGTGTCAATTAAAAATTGCAAATTTAGATTTTTGTCTCTAACATAGAGGCGGCGTGTGTTTTTGTTGAGTCCCTCCTGGTTCGCCGCATAAAATGGAGGGCTTACTAATTTTCCGACAAACAGGGGCGAAAGTTGCAAGGTGGGCGACATTTAGTGGCTCTTTCCTTAAACGTGCGATGATACCAACAAATTTCATAAGATGACGAACGGGATGTACGTGCACGTGGTGAGCTTTGTCGAAATGGTCGTCGGTGTTGGACAGAGTCCCCTGTCGTTTGGGAGGCCTTACGGTCCCGCTCTAAACGATCGAATCTTTTCAACAATTCCATGATGGCTCTGTGTACCTCTGTACCTTCATTTACCACCTCGACCTTTGGTTGATTTTGTACGTCTAATGCATGATGGTCACATCCCCCTCTACTGTTGCCAAAATCTGTTGTACCTGTGTTGGTAGCTGACGCATCCATAATGATTTCAAAACTTCGTTGTCTAGCCTATTTCCAGACAATTCCTTGATTTCGCGTAGCAGCCCGGAAGGCTTTTTTCCTTCCAAAGATAAATTATCAAATAATCGCTTAAAACGGCTGTCGTCCGATTCACTAAACTCGACGATGAGTCTGGTTTTAAGAGTCTCGTATTTTTAAGTAGCAGGAGGTGTTAATATTATGTCGGATGCGCATTTAAATATGGACGAATCAATTTCAGCCACCAGGGTGTAGTACTTTGTGTCGTCTGAAGTAATCCCCGCGCGTACAAACTGTGCCTCAACTTGCAAAAACCACAGCTTTGGGTCGGGTTTCCCAAATGGTGGTGGTTTTACGGCCATTCTGTAAACTTGTGCTGCTTGATCGTCGTTGTTTATATTCATTGTCGTTGATGTCGGTGGTCGCCACTTTAGTGTATTAAATAAAACGCAATTGTTATTTTATTACTAAAAAACAAGAGAAGCCTTCTTTATTTTTAATTCAAACGAAAGCTAAATCCAGACTACTAAGTCAAGAGCAAAAACTATTGACGACGTCAAATAGTTCGTTTAATTCAAAATACTGTCAAAATACAATATGCGATGTCAAGGCCAGAGATGCCAGATCCTTAACGAGTGGGTGAACACGCCACAGACCGACAATCAAAAAGTTTTATGATTTTTGTTTAGCAATTTTAACTAGCTTAAGTAAAATATCATGATTCGTAACAGTTTAAGCCGTACTTAAATAATATTCAGAAGGGGGATTTTTATTGGAGACATAGTAAGCTATGAACCAATCATCTCAAAATTCTGCAGAGTTATTTCTGGTATTAAAAAACATAAATTTCAAATGAGTTTTAGCGTTTACAGTGAATTAGATATGGGATCTAAGGTAAATTATGGACCGTATATCACAAAATTGCATGACATTTTTTCTGGCCATAAGAAGCTAAGTTGGAAGAAATTTTACCGCAATATCTTTATCTGCTACGGTTTTAGGCGTATTTAATGTTTTTTGCGGTTTAAGGCGTACTTAACGCTTTTTCAAGAGAAGGGTTTATTTGGGGCCTAGGGTAAATTCTGGACCGATCTTCACGAAATATAACAGTGTGATTTCCAGTCAAATAAAACAAATTTTTGCAAAATCTTATATCATTCCGTGCATTGTTCCACCATTTATGTGAGTTTTTGTAACAAAATTATAAATTTTTAAGGGTGGTGGTTCCACATTTTGATTCATAGCTCTAATCCTACTGAACCGATTTAGCTGGATTTGCATCCCAAACTGCTTAGGATAACTATAAGCAATTTGACAAGTTTATTTATTTCTTTTAAGTTTGTCGAAAGTGAGCGTGTATTCAACAGACGGACAGACAGACTGACAGACTGACAGACAGACAGACGGACATGGCTAAATTGCTCAAGGACCCAAAATATATACTTTATGGGGTCTGAGATGAATAGTAAAAAACTTTCACACAAAATGACAAACTTAGTATACCCTCTTCACAACTAATTGTGGTGGAGGGTATAAAAACAAAAAGCTAAAAAACAAATGTACACAATACACACACAGGTTATTCGTGCTGTGGTTTCTCATTCATTCATCAATGTGAAAAAATGACTTCAGAATATCAAAAGTTTTTTTATTATGTTTGTTGCTTTCGTGAAAATATTTTTGAGCGTTATTAAAGGTTATGCAGTAATACACAAACACTAAAGTAATAGATATCGTTTCTGTGCGTGTGTACCGTACGCTAAGTAATGTTCGGTTTATTTTCAAACATTGTTCTAATAAGTTAATAAGGAATTTGAAACGAAAGCGATCACGCGGAACGGTTATGTGATACAAAATTAATGCATGATGTATACAAATTTATGTATTTTTCCACCTAATTATAAACATGGCTCGGATGCGGGGTTCTTAGACAAGAGTGACTATGTGCTTTTATCATCATGGCAAAACTTGCAGTAAATAATTAGTATATAGCATTTTAGCTTAATTTCAAAAACAGCCAAATTAATTTATTATGGCACGATGCCCCCATTCAAATATACATCTGATCAAATAGTTATACAGCGATGCAACCAGATGGGCTGAGGAAAATTAAGCTGTCATTTTACTTAGTGCATTTATCGATTAACATATACAAAAGCAAGAATTTTGCACACGAATAAAATGCTTATAACTAGGAATTAACTAATTTATGAATGACGATTATCAATTCTGACTGCGAGAGCAGATTAAAATAGCTTGTACTTGTTTTTCTAAATATCTTAAATATCAAATATGCTTTAGGTGTTTACCTGCAGGCCAGAGAGGTCTTAACTAAAGAATGTTCAAAGGTATCCAAAGACCTTTCCAAATTTTTTTTTTTTTGGAATAATCGATGATTCTTTGGGGCGGTTTATATGGCACGTACAGGTTCTCAGTGACCGAAATTTAATTAAACTGAGTCATTTGTTTACGATCTAGTTAATCTCACTTTATTTCTGATATTTATAAAGATACTCCTTGCGACTAGGCTTCTTTTTTATATGCAAATTCTACCTTTTAGCTTATTGCATTGCTCAAAATTATCAAGTTGCTCTCTGGTAATAAACGAATGCTAAACACTGATTTCTTGAACCGCTATTAGTTACAAAGAGTAAGTTTTTCCAGTTCTAACCCAGCGCTAAATATTGAAAGGACGCAAGTGATGGGGCTTTTTTCAAAAAGATTCGTTTCTTATGATATCCAGCCTTCAGAAACATGCCTTCTAGAAAGTATAAGATTCTTTTAAAAAGACCTTATAAAATTTTCATTATACATTCGCTATCTTGTTCTTTAAGGAGGTAGCAACGAAGTTGTTCAGTCTTATTTTTTTTCGTTGTAAGTCACATTCGGTACTCCCTTTTTTGGGAAAGAACATAAGTTGTTCTAATATTGTCCATCTTAAATAAACGAATGCGTTTTTTCGTTTTCCTAATAAAGCTTATGTATAAATAGGTACTCTTGAGTAAACGTGACGTTGCGTTGCGGGCCAACCTGATAATATTAAAAATTTTCTTTCGGTTTTATATACCAGCTGTGAAAGAACGACGTGCTTGAGGTTTTTTTTTATAAATTGAAGTATCATTTCCATTTTGCTGCCATTTTTTTCTACCTGGAATTATTATACAAAATTTTTATATTCAGATTCTAAATACATTTTGGTTAGTTAATATGATACGCTACACAAAGAAACAACGTGTTTTTATTATTATTAAAACATTTTTTGAAAATGGCAAAAGTTTTTAAGATGTAATTTAGAATAAAATTCGAAAAAGCGTTTCATTAAGCTGATGCTTGAACAATTTTAAGAAATTGGATTTGTTCGTGATGACAGAAGCAGAAATTAACAAATTAGTGGTTGTTCAAAATGTACCATCTGTGAGCAGATGGTACAACTTCCAATCGTCATCCAAATAAACATCACATTCTTCAACATTTTGCACCGGATTTCCATTCAAAGCGTAGAGAATATGTGGTTTCAACAGGATAGTGCCTCCACACAGCAAGAGAAACAATGAATCTTTTGAAAGAAAAGTTAGAAAACCGCATTTGTTCTCGTAGAGGAGTAGTGAGTTGGCCACCAAGATCGTGCGAATTAACACCCTAAGACTATTTTTGTGGTTTTTTATTAAATCGAGTGTACAGCCATAATCCCACAACAGCTCAAGAGCTTAAAAACAACACTATCGAGCAGGTATCAACTACTGGCAACAGTTTATTGAAAGAAGTGATTGAGAATTTTGTTAAAAGATTGAGAGCCAGCCGAGACAGTAGGAAGGTCACTTGACCGACATAATTTTTTCATTTTTAACCGGGCCCTATTTATTGTAATCTAAAATAAAAATATTTTTTATATCTCAAAAAAACTCTTTTTTTAAATAAAATGATTTAGGATACCCTTTATTTTTAACAAAACGCAGATATAACAAAAGCTAAAATTTAATTACATTATAAATTTTGACAAATTTTCTGTTTTTCTTTTAACGCATTTTAACACGTTTCCATTGAAGTCGACCGCAACATTCTTTATATATCCTCTGAATAGTCCTTCATCTGAATGATATTTAAAATTCCTACAAAAAGAAAAAAATGTGGAAGGGCTTGCTCCTAATGACAACCTGAAGAATAAGGCCTAGGCCTCTTTACTCATTCATTTTACGGTTGGAGAGAATCCTTCAGCAGGTCATGAGACTGTGTTTTACTTGATAAAGGAAATTTTTTAACTTTCTTCATTAGATTATATTTAAAATAAATAAATATTCCCTTTATTAAAGCAAAATTTTGCCTTCATTCAATAAATTATTGTACCTTAAACCATATTCCCCCAACTTTATAAATTTATCGCAAAATTTTTATTAAAATGAATAAAAAATTTTGATACGACTACAGGTTTTGGCAAGTACAGTATAAAAGAAAAGCATAATTTATCATCATCCATCTTTTAAAATTTAATTTGTTCTCTAAAAACCACAAATTGATTTGCTTAAATTTAACCAGACCATGACTACAAAATAGCAAAAAATACTTTAAAGATTTTTTATAAATAGAAGTCATTAGTATTATTTAGCATTTTTTATAACAATAGAGTAAAAAATCCTATTTTATTTTTGTAGTCGCTAAATTGTAAGTTATTGTACTATAGTATTTACTTGATAAGTTAAAGTAATTTGTAACAGTTTTTGGTTGGAATTAATTTGTTTCTTAACGATTAATAACGATTTATAAAAAGTTGAATGAAATGAGTTCAAAATGTTGTTTGTAATAAAAATAATTATAGAATAGGGTAAAATATTGCTACATATGGGCATTTCCCCAGAACGGTCTACCAGGATGAAAAAATAAAATGTTGATAATCATCGTCTTTTATTGTTTATTATTATAAAAAAATCTATGTTGTTATAAAAGAATTGTTTCATAGCATATCTCAGCTGTTTTACTTGAGGAAATTGCGCTGGAAACTGGAAAATTTTATATTTTCTTATATTTTCTACCTCTAAAGATATTTTTATATACTTATTTTACATGCAAAAAATATGTTATGTTTACACTCTTTCTTCATAATCTCTCCTTTACAATCAATTGTAAATTGAGTATTAAGTTGCTTGTTAAGGAAATTTGAAGATATTTATGGGAATCTGCATGGTGATAATAATAAAAAACATATGGAAAAATCGTACGTTCGCGACCGGTACATAAGCCAATTAAACAAAAACCAAAAGAGATATTTTATTTTGTGAATACTGTATGGAGACCTTTATTAAAACACTTTAGAAATAAATTAATCACTTTTGAATATTCCGTTCTATTACGCAGATTTTTACATTTCACTACGTCAGCCAAAGTTGACTTCTATTTTGCGTACGTTCGTGACCACATGTTTATAACTATTATTATGAAAACTTAAACTCGATGAAATCCATCTTTTGCACTAAACATACATCTACCCAAATGTTATCGAATCGCAAAAAAAATGCTAGGAAAAGTTTTGTTTTCTATACTATTTGTACATCAAAATCGTACGAACGTACGTTCGCGACCCCAGGAAATGCCCATATTTATTTAAATTAATTACAATTTAAGTGAACATTTCTATTTTTAAATTGTTTAAAACTGATTCATTAAATTGTTGGTAATATTTTTTTATTATTTTGTAATACACACATCAAATTCAGGCCATCAAACTTCATTTAAAAATTGTTGTAATAATAAATAAAATTGGAAAATATTAAGGGGGTTATTTTCTAAAATACTACACCGCAATTAAGAAATATTTTCATACAAATTTTTGAAAATTCAAAAAATTTTATATGAAAAATTTCTCAACGCAAGGCGAAAGGATTTATAAAATAACCCGCTAAATTATTTGTCAAGTAATAAAACTTCAATAAAAAAAATTTAAATTGAATTTTTTCATATATTTTTAAACAAGACATAACCCTACGTCTAGACGCGCTATTTGTATTTGTAAACATAAGCAAAAACGTCGGTAAAATGAGGTTGATAAAATGTTCTGTGTTTAATATTTTTTTTGAGTGGAGTAAACGTTTGGCTGAACATAAAACATGAATTTGTATGTAAATAAATATTTATGTACATTTTCTATAAAAGCTACATACATATTTATTTTTAGTTATTTTTATTTACGGAAAGAATTATTAATTAAATATAGCTTGGACCAAGCAAATTTTGCATGATTCTCGACTAAGCCAAAAATTACTGATTCTAAATAAAATGGGTTTAAGCAAAATGTTTCCTAATTAAAGAAAATTTTTCTAAATACAAACAAAAAAAGTTAAAAAAACACTGGTTCACAAATTTCCAACAAAGTCGTGACCAAATAAATCTGACACCTATTCTTTATGTAAAATTGTCCGCTGAATCTGAATATGAAGTCAAAAGTTGAATGGTTTTTAAGATACTCCAAAATAACCGTTGTTTGTGTTTTTAAAAAAGATGATGTGACTAAAACTCAAATATCTTCAAAAATTTTAAACGGACTATGTATTTTTTTATTTTTGTTTTTAGTCAAAAAACTGTCAAGTAGTGTTATTTTTAGGTTTTGGATTTTCTTGTTTAATGAAACGAAATTGATTACTTTAGAAAATAAACTACCCTCCACTACCACTAGCAGAGAATGATGGTATACATACTTAGTTTGCCATTCCGTGAGAACATTTTTTATTATTCATCTCAGACCCTATAAAGTATATAATTCTTAGTCGATTTTTTCATGTCCATGAAAGCTGGCTAAATTTCGATAAACTTAAAAAAAAAGAAAAGAACAAACATGGTGTCAAATTGCTTGTAGTTATCCTAAACAGTTTGGGATTAAAATCAAGTAAAATCGTTTCAGTAGGATAAGAGCTATGATTTAAAATGTGGAACCACCACCCTAAAAAATTGATAATTTTGTTACAAAAACTAACATAAATGATGGTATAATATACAGATTGATATAAGACATTGCAAAAATTCGTTCTATACCACTTGAAATTATATTGTTGAATTTCGTGGTGGCCGGTCCATAATTTACCATAGGCCCCATATAAACATACTCTAGGAAAACAGTTAAGTACGCCTAAAACCGTAATAAATATTGCTACTATAATAAAATTTGGTACGTCCCAGTTTAAAAGGACTAGAAATGACACTATCAAATTTCATGAAGATCGGTTAATAATTTAACATAGGCCCCATACTCTATCCACACCTACTCTCGGAGAACAGTTAAGTATGCCTAAAGCCGAAAAAAATATGCTGCTGTTATAATATTAGGTACTTCACAGTTTTAAAAGTTGAAATATCACACTGGTAAACATTCTTCCATAATTTACCATAGCCCCATAGCTTTATATTTGTGTTATTTAACTTTACTTCTGAAACCGAAAAATGATTAACCCAAAAGCTATTAACCTATTATCCCAAAACTTATTCTTACAAAATTTTTAATTTTGATTAAAGAGGTTTCCGAAATTCTCAATAGATGTTAAAAAGTAAAAAATTCGAGTTTTGGATGAATATTTTATAGACTTGTTTAGAAAACAATTTTAATCTTGTTTAGGGTATACAAAATTTGCGCCTATCCTTTAAAGAAGTAAGAAAATGAGTACAGACCAACAAAACCAATCGGTGAATTATTTTACCTAGCACCAAAAAAAAGTAAATGGTGTGTATTTGTACTGTATTTAATAAAACAACTGAAAATTAATCTAATTTTTCTCATCTCAAATAACTTTAAAGATTTGTTTATTTGTTGATAAATGTTAACCCTTAAGTGTATACCTGGGCCTGGCCAATCATTGTTTGATTTATTTTTCAGTTTTTTTCATATAATTATTAAATATATTAGAACGAAACTTTATGTATTCCTCAACCAAAGTATTTTGTACAAGAAACTGAGAAAAAAGCGTAAAAAGTTTTAAACACCGTGGGCGTGGGAATTTATATATAATGGGAATTTATATATAATGGCAAGGTACCCGGGTACCTTTGGCGTTCACATAGCTGAAACTTCTTGAGAACTCCTAACTATTAATAAATTTTAAATTATCATTATTTTTGGATAAAAAATTATTTTGGAAGGGCTTGGTCAGGGCTGGGCAGTATAAAAAATATGGTGTCACTTTTCATCTTTCGTAAAAAAAGTTTCCGCACCGAAAGCGTTGAAGTTTTGTTTTTATTTTTTATTTTCATAATTAAATCAGTGGCTCTTGTCTTAAATAAGTTCGTTTTTGTTTAAAATTATATATAATCTTCAACATTAAACCATTTTTCATAAGTCTAATGCAAAATCAAAAGGGTTTCAATTTCCAAAAATAAAATTTACACATAATATGGAGTTTTAGGAATCGCTTACGGTGCGGAAACTTTTTTCACCGAATCAGCTTAAAAAACAGTTTTTTATTATCAGAACAAAATTCCCCACATTGAGCTGGAGTGGTATTTTGCACTCAAAAAAAAGTTATGAACTTAATGTACATGACGTGGAAGTATTTTGTATTTGAAATACGTACAATAAATGGAAGTATTTTGTATTTTGTATTTTAAATACATACAGGATGTGTAAGTATTTTGTATTTTAAATACATAACCTGAAAGTATTTTGTATTTTAAATACATGACCAGCAAGTATTTTGTATTTTGTATTTTAAATACCGCAAACCATGTATTTTGCCCAACACTGGGCTTGGTGTACCAAATTTCATCTTACACCCTTAACGGTATGGCAAGGTACCCGGGTACCTTCATACATTAAGTATCAAAAAACGATTATTGCATGTATATTTTTAGTGAAGTCTCACTAAAATAACATTTAAGGAAGTCGTAATGAATATTTTAGATTAAAACTTTTATTTGGTAAAGAAAAAAAACAAACAAAAAATCAATTTCTGTATATGTACACAGATAAATAAAAAATAACCAGAAATGAACACTTAGCTACAAATAATTATTCATTGATTGCTTCAATTTGTTGAATTCAATGCTCATTTTAAATTGGTTTGGAACATTTAGTGCAAGCTTTGCTTGTTTTTATTTGCTTCATACGTAGTTGCGAGCACACGCGACAATTCCCTACTAGGGGAGTACGTTCGCTTTTATTATTTATTTTGCAAACCGAAAATGTTTGATGTGGATACATTAAAATCTTTTCCCAGCACACTCGGTATTGCAGATTTCACTGAGATAACTTTTAGGTTTATGATGCGTTGTCGAATATTTTACTAACACACTTTATTTATTTATTTATTTAAGAAAAAAAAAATTGTAACTTCTACAACAAAACATCAGTCTTAAACAGTAGAAATCTTATGATGTTATTTTGGAAAATGAAAAATAATAAACTTAAGTCTAGGTATGGTTATTACAAAATTGATATAAATAAAATTATTGTAATTATACCAAACAAATAAATAACGAAAAACTACATATCAAAATAACATATGTAAATACATTTATAAAAAATCAAAAATATTGAACTATAGAACTATACCGAACTATAAACAATCTTGTTGACTACGAATAATATTTAAATATTTCTTCCTTAAATTGTAACGAGTTGCTGATTTCTTTTATTGTTGTAGTAGTAATATTATTCCAAAGACGTATTGCAAATATGAAAAATTGCCATTCAGATATTAATGTGTGATGTCTGATTTGAATTAAATTTCTATTTCTTCTGAGTCGACTAAATTTTAAACGATTAAAAAGATGACCTGGCTCACGGGTGGTTATAATTTTGTGAATAAATACTAAAGTTCTTATTTTCATTAAATCTTCAAAAAGTACCCAAAATATTTTTTTAGAGTAAGATGTAATACTAATGTAAGCACCATTTATGTTATAATTCTGATCCCGTAGACGTACCTTGCAATGTTGTTATACGTGACGTTCAATTTAGATTTACTGGTTTCATCACAACTTGCAAAAATCTCACATCCGTAGGTTAAAATTGGTATCAAATATGTCTTAGCAAGTAATAAGCGTATTTTCAATGGGGTGCAATATTGAGTAGGCCATAGGGTTCTTAGCATCGAATATGTTTTACCACAGGCAGCTATAACGTGATCAGACCAGGTTAGAGTGTTATTAAAAATTACACCAAGTTTTTTTGCTCTATCTACGATTTCAATCCGTTGGTTTTATAATAAAAATGTTGGGATAATCAATAATTTTCTGTGTTCTTTTACGTATTACAATGCATTTCGATTTGGTAGGATTTAAACTTAACCCGTTAACATCAGCCAAACGTGAAACCCGTTGTAAGTCTTGATTAAGTCTTGCAGCACATTCATCTAAGTTCCCTTTTTTTGTTACTTATGTACAATTGTACGTCATCGGCATACATTCTAATGTTGCAATGGAGCAACTGTTCAGGAAGATCGTTTGCGTAAATGGAGAAAAGGAGAGGACCTAGAATGGATCCCTGGGGAACACCCCTGACAACAGGAAGAAAATTTGAGATAGTTGAAGGACTAGTTTCAACACACTGGACACGATCTTTAAAATATGAATCAATCAATCTAATGGATGTTGATGAAAAATTCATAATTTTCTCCAGTTTTTGAATAAGTATTGTGTGGTCAATGGTATCAAAAGCCTTTGAATGATCCAACAGTACTAAATATGCAACGCACCCATCGTCAATTTCCTTTCTAAGATCTTCTGCTACATCAGTTAGAGCAGTAATACAGCTATGTTTGGCCCGAAAGCCAGATTGTTGATCGGTCAATAATTTATTATCATTTATATAATTGGTTATCTGTTTTTGTAAAAGTTTCTCGAAAGCCTTTGAGATATAAGGTAATAAAGCTATAGGCCGATATTCAGTGGATGATTTTGGTATTGGAATAATTTTTGCCTGTTTCCATCTTAGTGGATAAGTGCCTGCCATAATTATTTTATTGAAAATATGAGTGATAAATGGTAGTAGTGACGGAAGAATAATTTTAAGGAAAGCGGGGTGTATACTATCAATTCCTGTAGCTTTAGATTTAATGGAAAGGCAGCTTTTGAGAACATCCAACTGGCCAACATACTCAAAATTGAAAGGGTTAGATGGGAGATTGGTTGCATGAAAATTGATATAATGTTTATGATCTGCTTGAGGCATGGGTATATTAACAAAGTTTGAATTTAATTCATAAGGATCCGATATACTATTATCCTGCTTATTCTTATTTTTTACGATTCCAATTATCCTTATAGTTTTCCAAGTATTTTTAGTACTAACCGAATTCATAAATTTTTCAGAGTAGTATTTAGATTTTGCGTTTTTAATGGTTTTGGTCACGATTTTTCTAGCATTGCGATAATTTTCGTGTAGATTATCAGTTTTAAAGCGTTTCCATCGAGAGTAAGCGTTGTCACGATCTACTATAACGCGCTTTATTTCAGATGTGAACCACGGTTTCTGGCGGTTACTCATTTCCTTCGTTTGAATTGGTACTATTACGTTATACAAGCTTTTTATATTTTGTTCTAAGAAGGCCAGCTGATCATTTACCGATAGCATGTAATAAATACAACCCCAGTCTATTCTAATATAATCTTGTTCCAAAATTATGCAATTAATCCGTTTAAAATTACGAAATTGAATAGTGTTAGTAGAACTTTGAAGTGGAATGTCAAAAATCATGAATATTAGATCGCGCATCGAAAAGCAAGATGCAGACAACTGATCATATGTCAAAGCTGATCACTTTCAAAAATTGTATACGACGGTATGTGGAACGTAATTGAGAATGTTTTTCCATATATATGATATAAGATCCTTATGATGATATATCTATAGTACTATAAAATCGATTTGCTCGGCGTTTGCAGCAATATTCACCTAATAGTTTGCCCATATTGTCTACTCCTCCTATGGTTTTATTGTAAAAAGTACAACTTTCAGGTTTAGCAGCAAAAGTAGATTCTACATTAGGCTTTCTGCAATTTGTTGTGCATAACTTTTCATGCAAAGGGTAAGAGTTCATTGCATTTCTGACATAAATTCTCATTCAATATTGTCCAAATAATCTAGGAAAAATAGCTTTATCTATTCTGTTCGTAATATGCGGGTTTCATCACTGTCAGAAGTTTTGAACTGTAGCATCATTTTGAACCTGCAGACAATGGCAAGTGAGTAGGTTTCCACAACTCTGTCATGTGTTCTCAATTTGATTTGATTTTGCCAGCGTAAATAAGAATCCTTATAAAAGCGTTTAATTCTTCTTCACGGAATTACTCAAATGTTTTTATTACACATAAAAAGTTAAACTTGTGTATCTTTGCAATAAGCGAAATCACCGGAATAATATAAACAATTTTATTTGTTTTACATTTGCTTACTTTGTTATGCATGGAGAAATATTAACGCTAACTTTCAACCTTCAGAGTTATTTTTCGTGATTATGCATATATTTTCGATAAAAAATTTAAGTTTCCAATACTTTTTCCATATACATAGATACCCGGGTACCTTGCAATGCTGTTAAGGGTTTTTTTTTTGCCATTCACATAAGGTCTAATCTATTACCAAACAGTCGCAGGCGTATTTTAAATGTGCAGACCACGATAATGGTGATTACCACGTTTGTTTTTGGTACAGGCTGTGTATGAGTAATAACATAATTTACAAATATTACTCATGCGTATAGGTAACAACTTAACACATTGAGTGCCAAGCGGTTTGGATGAAAACCTTCCCAGGAGGCCAAGCAGTTTTTGTGTTATTTACATTTTATACATTTTTCACTTTATAAAACCTCAAAAAATCATCCTAGACCCATGAATGCTTTTGCAAAAATGTTCAGTAAAGAGTTCTTTATTTAAAAATCACAACAATTTTCACTCAATGTCGCCTATAAATGAACGACAGGCTCTAAATAAATTAAGTAAAAAAATCACTGTCGTACGGAAACGTACGACGTGGCACCCCACGACGACTTAGGTGTCGTGCGGAAACGTACGACGTGGCACTTAATGTTTACAAATATCTAGTGTATCAACTTTTTTAAAGTTCAAAGAATTTGAAAACTTTTTTTCAAATTATTAGAAATTTAAAAAAGTTGATATATTTGTGATCTATAGCTTTTGGTCATTTTATTTTCACCCATGGTGATGAGTATCACAGAGTCGGCACAGGCGAGTATAACCATCGATATATTCTACTATCGATATTTATCTTTATTGAACGTATAAGACGTATGTATGTACGCACGTAATTTTAGATGAGAGTTTTTAATAGATTGTGCTACTGATAAGCACTTTTCTGAAGGAACCGAAGTAGCAGAGACTTTAAGATATTTTATTGCAACTTAAGATAATTTTCTAAATTGGTTTTGATTCTCAACCCAAAAGATAATTAATCTAGCGGACTTATCCACTACAAAAATATTTGACATTTCAGTGCCGATGTAAACAGATACAAATTTAGACATAAAGGCATTTAATTAGCAGTAAAAAATCACACCTAAGCAATCCATATCACCTGCAATTCTTGTTGTTTGTATTCATTGCTGTAATTCAGTGCGCATTAATAATAGCAAGTAAAAACTTGCGGCAAAAGCTGTGTGTGAATAGCTGCTGTTACACATCTTCATAGCTGTATTTTAAATAATAACAATATCGATATTGATATTTTTCCTATCGATATTTTCGATAATATCGATAGTTTCCCAGCACTAGTATAAACTACTCACTTATTTCTTATGAGACATTACTTTTGTCAATTTTTGATAATATATTTTTACTTTTTAAATTTCTGAAAAAAAATTCTTTTGTCTTGTTAAAAATAACAAGAAACATTTAGAAGAACTCGCAATGTCGCTTGTAAAAAGTAAATTTGTTTTTTAGCAAATGATGCACTTTTTCTTTTAGTTTTTTTTGTGCTGACGCATTTAAGTTATAATTTTCTTTTCATACTTTTACTAGGTTTTTCGTTATTCTTTGGCTTTGTTCTCCTTGGTGCTGTTTTGTGCATTATTTTTTGTTTTTTTTTTTAAACCTACAAAATTTTCCTTTCAGTCCTTTGAAATCAACGTATACGTATTATATAAATTAATGCCTCTTTTTTATTTTTGTTTCAGCCGCCTTTCTTGTGTTGCTTTTTCATAGTTTTTGCATAATTTATGGAGTGTATTATTTCAAAATGCGCTGAAAAATGTTTTTATAAAGTAATCTTTTCTTTCTTATACCGAACATTTATAGAAGGTCGTTGAAGTTTTTGTAAATCGTAGATTAGAGGTAGATGAAATAATGGGCCAATTCGACTTCTTTTTAGCATCTTTTAATCTAATTAATCTAATTTCGTCTCCATCGCTTCTTCCTTGTAATAAATATCCCGCTGAAACCATTGTTTTGAGAAACATCTGTATTCGGATGAAGTTATATATTGTGTATTTATGACAAGAAAGAGACATTGTATGTAGAAAATGTTTATAGTAAATTTTGTTCAACTATCATTATCCCGGCGGAATTTTGCATAATGTCGAAGTGAACAAATAAGCCAGTTTGATCAATTTTTAACAAGGAAATAAGCATGTCTTAATATCAATAGACAGGCATACATCGCTAGATAGTTTAAACATTTTTATGGGACTCGCAACACGCAGAGAAAAACATGTTTAAATATGTTCACCTCCAATAAAACTATTTTTAAAGAAAATTTTAAACGTGTAATATTTTAAATAACCATATTATTGTCACCAACAACCATATTATGGTTAAACGAGTCCTCCATCAAGAAGCACTTGCATGTGGGCTGGTTGTCAATCCGTCTATGACGGAACTGGTACTATTTACGAGGAAGTACAGGACTTTAGGCTTCCGAGGTTAAATGGAACTGAGCTTCAGATCTCTTACAGTGCGAAGTATCTGGGCGTGGCTCTGTATAGCAGGCTGTTGCGGGGACTAATTAACCAGATGATGGTGGAAGGGGCAATATTCGTGTAGAGGTGCAATCGGCAGAAACTGGGGTATGTGCGCGAGGTGTTTCAATTGGTTCTTTAAGGCTGTGGTAAAGCCGACTCTGTATTACGGGGTCGTTGTATGGTGGACTTCGCTGGACAAGAGCTCAAGGATATCCCAAGGATTTAATAGTGCAATGCCTTGTGTTGTGACTTATAGTGAGACGTTTTATGCAATTCAAAGAAAAAAAATTAAAGAACATAACAATAAATTCTTTGTAATCTTTAAATCCACAAACAAACACACATTACTTTCCACGCCCCTGCAGTACCATTAAACTGCAGCAGAGTAAAATTTTTAAACATTTCTACAAAGGTTATAACCTCCTTAAAATAACACTTTTTTTCTTATGAGAACTGCTGGGCTTTTCAGCAAATATGCATGAGTGTCTGAAGCTATTTCTACTATTTATTATAAAACTGTTTATCTGCTTAAACGTTCAAAAATGAACATTTGTATGTGCATTTTGATTTTCGGTTGTTAGAGTTTTTTTTATAAAATGTGATTATTGCTAAAATCATGCTAAATCTTTTTGTTTGCTACTTAATTCGATTTATGATTATAATTTAATTTTTATGGCTGATTAAATTTTTTGATTTATCACCAAAGAAATTAAAAAACAAAAATTAAATTTAAAAAGAAAAGTAATACAAAAAAGGTTTGGCAAAACGGCTATAAATAGTTGATTTTCAATAATTCAAATTTATTTTTAATTTCATTTTATATCAATGTTCCAAAAATAAAAAAATTTTATAAAAAATCATGAAAAGCAAGTTTTGTGTTATGATATAATTTGGCCATTGGCATATTGAAATATATGGGCAGTAAAAATCCCAAAATACTTTGAGAAAATACATGATTGTATATACTTACAGACAACGCGTTAGTATTCTTTTTTTTAATATTTATTTATTGAATCAAGTGCGATATGATCATTAAGAGAGTATTTACACGAAATTTCAAAATTTTCAGTAGAAGCAAGTTTTAATATAATATCAAACGCATATGAAAAATAGTTTTTGAACCAGCCGTTTCATTTCAATATAGCACGGTATTTTTGTAGTGGGTAAACGTGTAGATTTTTTTCAAATGAGAAATTTTGTGTTCCTACCCATCTGAAGATAAAGTGCGATATGTTATATATAATATAATTATTCTTTCAATTGCAGATAATTTTAAAGTGTTATGCTCATTTAAGTCAGTCATACTTATTTTCACCGCAACAATGTTGTAACGGATATAACCTCTTACCATTGCTTAATATATTAAGCAATAAACAAAATATTAATTCCTTCCGCAATAAATCTTTTAAATATCTAATTAAAAAGCCATGATTTTTTTTAACAAGATATACTCGGACAAATATTAAGTTGCATTATTCCATTATGGCAATGCTGGGCCTAATGGTTTAAGCCTAAATAAAAAAAATTAAGAAATATATATAAATAAATCAACTTTATACCACGCCCACTTGACCAATCACGCAATCATTTTGTCGGATGTTATGATTTGATAACTAAGATGCTTGTGCCTAATTTGGAAACTTTGGCTCTTGCGGTTCTCCAGGTATAAAGAAATCTTTAATGTCTTTGTATGGGAAGTGATACGCCCACTTGTCAAATCTTAATAACTTAATATTAACAAGTAAGAACGTACAGTAGGTTAAGCCCGACTATATGATACCCTTCACCACAGTTTTTTAAAATACATTTACGAGAATGCACCCTATTCGGGACCCATGGAAAATCATGCTTATGTAGCCATATAAATATGGATCTATCGATGTTTTAAATTTTATTAAAAACGGGTTGGAAGCTTGTGAGAGGCTGAAATTGCCCACTACCACCCATTGTGGTCCTATTTTTTAAAAACTTCATAGCTTATGGAGCCATATAAATGTGGATCTATATATGTTTTAAACAGGGTTCAGAAAATACACACATCATACATACAATGTACTGTTCAAAAGCCACTAGCACATAATTTTATTAACATAACAATTATGTGTGTTTCTAAATTTTCAACGGTGCCGAACACAACCACGATTGTGTTCTGTTTTAGTTTTTATTTAGTTGCGTACACGGACATGGGTAGCTCTCGTATTTTGAGATCGAAACACACTTTAACTACACATCAACAATTGTAGCTAAGGTCGTGTACGTGTGTGATAAAAAAGTGCGTTTAAAAAATAAGACCATTAATGATAGACATGTTCGATTGTAGGTTCGAATGTAGCTATACTCTAAGTTCGTGTACGGAAAAATTTTAAATTTGAAGTACAATGTAGTAAAAAAATAATAAAATAAGAAGATTATACATTTATAATTTAAAACTTTATGCATAGTACGTTATTAACAATTTTTTGAATTTCATTGCGTTGCTGGTGAGTTGAATATTAGTAGGAAGATGGGTCCAGAGATATATTGTGTAAACGAAAAATTGGTTAAAAGATGCGCTGTTTCTATATGTAAAGGTGATAATGCTATTATTTCTTGCAGATGCTGTAAATGTTAGCTTTTTGTATAGGTAGCTGGGTTCCTTAGTAATAATAATTTTGTGCAGAAAAAGTAAATTCTTAAACCTCAGATAGTTATCAAAAGTCATTCCAAGGATTCGTCTGGAGTATGTTGTTACACTCGCAAACCTGGGTATAGCAAAAATGTAACGTATAAAGTTATTAAACGTGGTGTTCAGTTTTCTTTTGTCATTAGCATTGCACCCGGCGAAAACTTCAGAAGAATAAGTAAGTTTTGGTACTAGGTATGTCCTAGCTATCATCATTCTTATTTTCGGTGGTGTGAACGGTTGACTATACCATAGACTTCTGAGCATACCATATACTCCGCCGCACGTTTGGTTAATGTGGTCAGACCATGTAAGTGTTCTATTGAAAACGACACCCAGATTTCTAGCAGAGTTGACCAACTCAATTTTCTTTCCACCAAGATATATACCTACGTCATCAACGATTTTCATGCTCCTCTTGGAAATGATTAGGTATTTTGATTTTTTTTTTTTTTTTTTTTTTTTTTGATTTTTTTGGATTTAGGCACAG
Organism: Pollenia griseotomentosa; assembly: GCA_963931875.1. Lineage (NCBI taxonomy): Eukaryota > Metazoa > Arthropoda > Insecta > Diptera > Polleniidae > Pollenia > Pollenia griseotomentosa. The sequence continues at coordinate 124,450,713 of OZ007563.1, forward strand.
GCCATTTGCCGTTGCCCAGTTATAAATCTTGTTGAGGTCGTAATTAAGATTTCCAACTTTATGACTCAATGATGTTTTGGTGCAGTCAATGTATAGCTGGACATCATCGGCATACATATGCATGTTTGAGTGCTTGATCTGAGAAGGAAGGTCGTTGGCATACATCGAGTATAGAAGCGGACCAAGTATTGACCCCTGAGGAACGCCTCTCGGCATGAACAAAGGCCTGGATACAGTTTCATTGTTTGCTACAACTTGCCATCTGTCTGAAAGATATGACGCAACTAGTTTCGATGCGGTGTCAGAAAAGTTGAACATTTTCAATAGTTTCATGATCAGCATTTGGTGATCTACCGTATCGAAGGCCTTTGAGTGGTCAAGTAAAACCAGAAAGGTAATTTTACTTTCATCCATACTCTTTCGAATATGTTCACTTACTTCAGATAAGGCTGTTGTGCAGCTATGGCCTCGTCTGAAACCAGATTGGCGATCGGTAAGGAGATTGTGGTCAAGAGTATACTTATAAATCTGGTTATATATGAGACGCTCAAAGACCTTTGACAGGTATGGAAGGATGGATATTGGGCGATATTCATTATCATTTTTGGGCACTGGTATAACTTTTGCAAGTTTCCAATCAGTTGGATAAGTGCTGGTTGTAACGATAGAGTTGAATATGTGGTTAATACAATGTATTATATATGGTAATATTAATTTTACAAAGCGTGGATGAATATCGTCAAGTCCAACTGCATTGGATTTTACAGCTCGGAACCCTTCAACGGTATCGCAAATGGTGAAGCATTGAAATCCAAATTTGTTTGCGGAAATACGAGAAGAGTTTTGGTTGTAGAAGTCAAGTAGAACCGGTGGTTTAGGAATGTTTGAAAAAGAGAAATTTAGTTTATCAACATCTATAACCCTTGCAGCAGTACTTCTTTGAGAGCTAACTATGCCAATATCGCGAATTTGTTTCCATGTTTGCTTAGTGGTCACCGCAGTGCGAAATTTTTCCCCGTAGTAGGTTAATTTATCGTGTCTTATTTTTGATACAACAGCTCTTCTAGCCACTCGAAAATCATTTTTAAGATCGTTCGTTTTGTAACGTTTCCAGCGCCTATATAGTTCATCCCGACGATCAATTAATAATTTTGTTTCTGAAGTGAACCATGGAGTTCTCCTGCCTTTAACTCTTTTGGTTTTCAGAGCTACATGTTTGTTAAACAGATAAAGAATTTCACGATTTAGAAAATTTACTTTCTCACTAGTTGAAGTTATAAAATAAATTTCGTCAAAATTAACATTGCTAAGGTCTTCTTCCAGCGATATAAAATTTATATTTTTATAATCACGGTAAGTGAATTCTTCAGTTTGTTGTACAACTTTAAAATCGTAGTTCAGGAATATAAGATCATGTTTTGAAAAAATTGGTACTGCTAACTGATCATAGTGCATAATTTTACGGGTTTCAGCTACAAAGAAAAGATCCAGCAAGGTGGAACTAGTTGAAGTGAAATGTGTCGGTCTGGAGTTATTTACTGAGAAAAGATTAAGAGCCATCATAGCAGAACCAATGCTCGATCCTAGGCTTGTGAGCAGGTTTGAATTGAAGTCGCCAGATATAATAATATTTGAATAGCTTACAGTTCGAGGTTCCAATTCAGCAACAAGCGAATTTAATTTAATATTCTTGTTTGGTCTATATACGCACCCCAGCAACAATTTGTCATGGCAGGAGTTTACTTCAACTAATATGAACTCAACATCATTTTCCGTGTTAAAAGTGCAAATAAGCTTACATGAGACATTGTTTTTTATATATATCGCCACTCCCCCAGCATTACCCTTACGATCCGATCTGTATAGGTTGTATCCATTTAATCTAACAAGATTGTCATTAAGTGCGTCATTAAACCACGTTTCGGAAACACATACAGCGTCTACACCAGAATCCTCAAACAGGTAACGAAACTCATCAATTTTGCAATGAAGGCTCTGGGCATTAATGTGACAAACTTTGAAACCTCGATTTTGATTTGTTAAAATTCGAATCATATTATAGTTGCCTTCTCTGGAACCGAGAAGATCAGTTGATAAGTCTGTCATCACACCTAAAGGCAACGCAACAACATTCAAAGAAGCAGAAGTACAAAGTATTCTTCGTTAAATAGTGGTTAATGGATAATATAGTTTTGTGGTTATCAGTATGTAATAATATATAATGAAGATTATAGAACATTATTTTAACGAAAAAGCCGATCCAAGTCTTCTAAAAATTCAACAAGAACAGGGTCATCAGTGTTACGTTTTTTTATATAGACTAACCCCCTTAGGGTGTAAGTAGAGTAAATTTGGTGCTCCTTTTTCATGCGCAGTGCAGCTGTGAATATTTTGTGATTGTGCGGAGTTAGGTTTTCGTTGACATAAATTGGCTGGTCACCTGTTAATTGACAGACAGGTTCAATTAAAGCTTTTTTTTTGTCATACACGTACACGACCTTAGCTACAATCGTTGATGTATGGTTAAAGTGTGTTTCGATCATAAAATACAAGAACTTCACATGTCCGTGTACGCAACTTAATATTAAAACAGAACATAATCGTGGTTGTGTTCGGCACCGTTGAAAATTTAGAGACACACATAATTGCTATGTAAATCTACATTATTGTGTTGCTTTAAACTGTGTTCGTTTACATTTATGTGCGAGATTTTTATACAGTGTGTGTATTTTTCTGAAGCCTGGGGCCTGATTCTGGCAGTCGTGATCGAGTACTTTCTCGATTCGAAAGTTATTTCATATCTTATTTTTTCAGTAAATACTGAGCGAATCGGAATTATTTTTTCAATGTTATAAAGCATTAATTGGAGCTTCACAATACTGAAAAAATAATTTCGATTCGTTCAATATCGACTGAAATAAAATTGCTTTCGAATCGAGAAAGTACTCGATCACGACTGCGAGAATTAGACCCCTGGTTTTAAATTTCATTAAAATCGGTTTGATAGTTTCTGAGAGGAGGAAATTGGCCCTATCTCCTCTCGTTGTCCTACGATTCGGCCCATTTCCAATAGGATTGGTCCTTATGCCAATAAGAGCCTATAAGCCAAATGTTATCAAATTATCTCCAAAATTGCGACCTGTACTTTGCGCTCAAGGTTACATGGACAGCCAGCCGAACGGACATCGTTAGATCGACTCAGAAAGTGATTCTGAGTCAATCGGTATACTTTAAGGTGGGTCCAGGACTCATATTTTATGGTATTACACACATCAGTACAAATGCATAATACCCTCTTCACTATTGTGGTGTGGGTATAATAACCAAGACGCTTGTACCTAGTTTGGAAACATTGACTGTTGCCGTTATCAAGATATACATAAAAATAAAATAAAAAAGGACAACAGCAAGCGATTTTGGGAGAAGTTAGAGGCAGTCATGTTTTTTTGGTCTTACACATTTGTACCGACCAAGCCGAATTTTAATAGCAAAAAATCCCGGACTATATTTGACCTAAATACGACAAATAATACTACCAAGTCCCCATCATATCTGAGGTCTTCGAAAAGCCCATTTCAATCGACATGCGAACAAACGGACAGGTTAATATTGGTAAATCAACTTTACTACTCATAAGTACCTTGAATATATATACTTTATAAGTTCTAACATCAATATTGTAGCAATTACAAATGAAATGACAAACTTACCCTGCGGTTAATTTTTTGCCAATTGTTCTTAAAGCACTTGTCCCGTGCCCAGTGAACACAATACTATAATAAAAAGGAACGAATTATGATAGACGAAAACATGACATCCCACTTTACTGGTGATAATTTGTGCGGCTAGTGACTGATTTCATTAGGTTATAATAGTAAATCTATCATATTAACATGGTTCACTCGGGACAATATCTGCAACAGACATTATTTAAACCGAAATTGAGTATGTCTATTTAGGTAATTTTAGTGACCTGTTACAAAGTGTCAAAAAGGTGCCAATTAGCCCCTGACATGTCCCCTTCATGTAAAGTGCTGGAACTATAGCCGGTCCCGACCATATAAGAACTGTCACGTGACAAGTTTGGTGTTAGTTTCCTTTCCCCTAGGGTTTATGCACCCTTATAAGGGTATATTTAAAAAGAGTAACAGATTTAGGCCAACTAAAGCTTTGTCTGGAGTTGGCTCTAATATAATGGACCGATTATCATTTAAGCTGGTGGTATAGTTTCTATGAAAACAAAGGAAATAAGCGCTAAGTTAAACGACAGCTCAAATGCCAAGTTTTTAAATTTGTTGTCAAAAAATAGTTTTTCTACAATACCAATACATCGCTATGATACATTAACAAGAGAAAAAATTATGGTTCTGAATAGTCTCCGTGTAAGCAGAATTGAAACATTAATTTCTTTTGAAACAACGTTCCCTAATCTGTATTTCTCGATATCGATACTAAACTGCTTAGAATAAGTAGAAATATATAAACACTTCTCTGCTGAGTTGATCGAAAGTAAGTTTAGCAGTCATACTACCAGGTAAATCTAAACCGATTAAGAATTGCTGAAAGAAATAAATATATAATGAACTACATTGACTCTTGGCAAAAACGTAAACTAATATGTTCTGCGGCAACGGCCTCAATAAAAGTTCGATGCTACAATCTTTTAAAATACTTTGGACAAATACTAAAGCATATAATTTCAGATAAATATAAAGTTAATAGTTCCACGCTGGTAAAAACACAATTAAAGACCATGAAGCTCAACGAAATTTAAATCTAAGTATCTTTTGATGATATTTCGCTCTTTACAAATATTCCAGTCTTTACCGCAATTAAAAATATAATAAGAAATGGAACAAAATTAAAGAATTTACAAAGATTCGTTCTTCCAAATTCCTACAAATCATCCAAATCTGCTTAACGAACTATAACTACTTTGTTAATAAATCTTCGGCATGCTTATGGGCAATCCTTTTTCGCCTTCTATAGTGGATATAGAACTTGACTACTTACTCGACGATGCATTCAAAATATTCACATTAAATACTTAATTAAATATGTAAACGATATATTAGCCATAATTTACATAAAGGACAAAGATATTATTCTGAACACTTTTAATAGTCACCACCCTAAAATCGAATTTACAGCAGACATTGAAAGAAAAAATGGTAAAATTGCTTACCTTGATACCAGGATACGTAGAGAGCAAGATTTGATTAAGTTTGACCGGTACGCAAAGGGTACTTCATCTAAAGAATACAAATGAATTACAACGTGACACAACCCAAGAACCGGATAATTAATACTGCAAAAAAATTTTATATCAAGAGTATTAAATAAAATTTAAGCGACTCGCAATATCACAAAAAAATTTTAGAAAACTTAATTAGCAATACTTTTCCTTAAAAATAAATAAATAAACTTATCAACGATAAACAAAAACGTCAATAATCACAACAACCCTCAAAAAGACAAACATTTTTACAGTGTAAAATACATACCTGTAGCTTGTTTCTATATTTCTCGCATCGTAAAATTTTCTCAAATGAAGTGTGAAGCAAAAAATTCGATCGTTTCTCGATTTGTGAGAAAAAAGTGTGTATGGATTTGAAAACAGACAGAACTGATGCTGTTTTTATTGAAATATTTCCGGTAATTTAGTGTCAAATGCAAGCGAAACGTCAACAAAAGAATTAAATTATGCAACCAGAGCTGCCAGATTTGACCATTTATCGTAATTTTAACGATTTTTTGTTTCGAAATTAGCAAAGTGCCAATTTGGTGATTTTTTCCTAAAAGGTGACGATATTATTCAGTCTCCAAAAAATAAAAACTTTAAATGTTTTTAGATGCTTTTCTAGATGCCCAAAAAAAACAAGTTTTAAAGACAGCTTTAATTACACTGTGAGACAAATGGTAGGGGTCAGTGATCGGGAAAGGTTCAAACTACCGGGGAAAGTTATATCCGTAAAAAAGAAGTTATACTTGTCCCGGCGTTTCGCTGGGTCACGTCTAGGAATCGAGATATATCGAATTGAAGTAAGTAACTATCATATAGGGGAAATTGTCACCTTTGGTGGTCTTTTTTTGACATAACTCGAGAACCACTAGTCCGATTTTGCTGAAACAAATTTAAATTAGGAATTAAAATTCCTTTAATCTGTTCATACAACGTTTCGCTACATAAGCAAAAGTTTTGCAGTTATAAATAAATGTATGAAGAAAAAAACTATTTTTTGCCTAAAAAATTGAATTTTTTTATTTTTAATTTATAAAAAATCAAAACGGTAAAAAAAAGTGTCAAGTCCTCTATTACTTTCACGTAAAGTCACATAACCTTTAAACAAAATGAGACATAGATCATGAAAATCTATGGACGCGTTTCGCTTTTTTTCACAATTAAGTGAAGGTATCTCATTTTGACAAGAATATTGATTTTATGTTTCAATGAATTTGGATAATATTTATTATTAGGGATGCGATTTTCATGCAAATGCATGTTTTATATCGATAGTCTAAGACTGATGTCGACCAATTATCTTTCCGAATCATTAAATTTGCGTTAAAATGGCATCGATTTGTTTTTGCATATTGTTGCATATTTTAATGGAAATGCATATTTTTGCATATTTTGGTCTGAAATGTATATTTTTGCATATTTTAACATTTTAAAGTGACATATTTTTTAAATTTCCATATTATAAAAAATAGTTCTTAAAAAGAATTTCAAAATTGTATAAAAAAAGTTTTCCAAAATAAAAATTTTTTTAATCAATAAATATTTTTTGTTGGAGCTCTGCTTAAAATAAAAGATTTCGACAAAAGATTATTGAGTTTTTAACCGGTGCAGCCAATTTATCCAAAACTGTTACATGTTACTTTCTAGGCACATGGGTTACATCGAGTTGCAGAGGAAATTAGAAGCCAATTCGATAATATTGATTACATACGGAATGTGGAAGGAAAAATAGCCCGACAAATTAAAAAAAAAAATCCAAGCGTTTTGCAAAAAAATATGAGATTTCAAATAATAAAACAAATTTCAACTATTATTTAGCTTAATTTCTTCGACCTTCTTAATATTATTTCCTTTCAATAATTTCTCAAGCTCAATTTCCGTTTTATATAAAGAATATTTATTTAAAATTTATCCAATATTTCGCTATGTCAATGGATAGCTTCTTCAGGGATTTTTTGGTTTTTTATATTTCAAACAAATTTTTATAAACAAAATTTAATGAAAAAACAAAATTGTCAATTATGAAAATTATAAAAATTATACACAGGAAACAAAAATTATTCTATTACATTTTTGTAAACTTATTTAATTTCCTATCTTTTTCTTATAAATTAAATGTCTGTAATTTTGAGCTACATTGTCCGTATCTGTTTTAAAATTAATTCTTTGTTCCATTGGTATGTTTATAATTTGCAACATTTCTAACATGAAGCGTCGTTTGTAGTTTGTTTCTGTATTTAAAACTGTTGTATTTTCAAAATCTGACAACGCAGTTTTTTGAAAAGATGTATTTTTGTATTTTTGATCAGATCTATGTCCTGCTAATCTAGTTCTTAATTTGTTTTTTGTGGTACCTATATATACCGGGCTACTGGATTGACGGATAATAGTCACATAAGGACAGCAATAAAATCAAAACAAATAAACTTTGCATACAAACCGAATAAAGCTTTAAGTACAATATTTTAAGGTGGTTAGGCGCTAAAAGAAAAAATACCTGGCTGTTTTTAGAACGCGAATGCAAAAGTGACTCGTCTAACAAACATTTAAAACAGAAACAAAATTTTTAAATTCACTTTTGCGTTCGCGTTCTAAAAACAAAACAATGTTTTTACGAAGTAAAGTAACGAAAGAGACGATCAGAATTATGATTTGATTTACACAGGAACTATAACACGCTCACTTGAAAAGAGAATGAGAGAAACAAGTGCATTCACAATATATGATTTTATAATCTCATTTTGAACAAATGGAGATTAGGATATATACGATAGAAAGATTGAGAGTACAACAAAACCAAATAAAAACAATGAACCATACGAAGATATTGACAATATTAGCGCTAGTTATTGAAGCGCAATATAATTAATTCTTTACATTAATCTTAGGTTGTGTTTAACTATTTTATTTTAAATCTTTTTGTGGAATTTAATTTTATTCACAATGTGTTAAATTGTTGTGAACAATATTTTGAATTGATGTTTTTATTGCAATAGACAACCCTTGCAAAAGTCACCAAAAAAGTGACGAAACGTCGACTGAAATATAAAACATTTTTATTTTATTTACTTCAACAGCATTAGGTCTTATAAGCTTATAAAGAAAAATAAACTGAAAAAAGAATATCTTTGTGTTTAACACGGCATGGCAAACACAGTACACCCTTAAGCTTTGTACAGACGATGGTCAGATCTTACAACATTGTCATTATTCTGACAATGGTGCTATTGTCAGATGCATTAATTTTACACATCTGCCAAATGAAAATGAGCGTACAATATTCACACAGTTGCAAGACATTTTAAGACAATTTTAGTGACAACATTGTAAGATCTGACAGTCTGTACGATGCTTAACTTTGCACTCGTGACACAGTTTTGGCATTGCGAATTCAGTTTCTGTTTTTAATCAGCGTTTTAGACTAATTAAATTATTAACACTTTTTTTTTTGTTATATTTAAACTCTAATAAAACATAAATATTTTGCAATAGTATTGTGGTTATTTCGTTGTTCATGGTTTTTTAATCCAAATTATGATATTTTAATTAGGCTAAAGTTCATAAAATTTTTGAAATTCTTTTCTTCATAAAAATAATTTAATGAAAATGAAATTTGATGATCTTTATTTAGCCTAATTAAAATATCAAAATTTGCATAAATATTTTGCATCGGCTTAAGTATCTGCAAGCATTATTTACGATTTGGCCACACAAAAAATGTGTTAAAAAAATTTTCCAATATACAAAGTTAGTTCGGCATTGAAATTAAAACATATCTGACGATGCTTTTATACAATATGTCAACAAATATCCTCCTGAATACATCAGTGTGTAATAAATGTAAGAAATAAAATTTTTACATAAACACTTTTACATAATTGTTTTTGTTTGATACAGAAGAAGGAACATGAAGTATGAGCTACAGTATTAGATAAAATTAAGTAAAACAATCTTTATTGTTAAAGATATTTTCCCTACCAAACATCTTCAAGGTACATTATTCTGACACACTGGGGTCATAAGAGAATGATATAATTTTCGCGTTTTTGTGTTTAACCTAAAAATTTTTTATGAGTTCTAAGGATTCAGGACTTTTTGTTTTTAGTTTTTATTTTAGTAAGAAAGCAAATTTGGTTTTAATTAAAAACCATGACAGCTATTTAAAAGCATTTACCACTCATTTTCCTTTTAGTGCAAAATAATAAATATCCGTCTATTTAAGTTAAAGCTGAAAACTGAACTGTAAGCAAAAAAACGAATATAATTTAAGTGGAAAACTAACACTAAAATTAAGAACATGATGACTCTTATCATTCAAGGAAAATGCACCACCAAAGTTTATTATGATATAATCACGATGACTCAAGTGATAATGATGATTATAATGATAGTTGTTTTTTTTTTTAGATAAAAATCTCTAATTAAATTTTAATTACACGAAATATAACTAAACGTCTGCTTAAAAGTCTAACTTTTATGCTCGAACAATTACAAGTGTAAACAGGGAGTGTGTATTCCAACATTTTTATTTGAATTTAACACTTTGACAGACATAAATCACTACTTAAATAATAATACGAATAAAAGTAAAAAAAAAAATTCTTGCCTTAAACAAAATCAAGTTGCTCAAAAATAAGAGTATAAAAGATTTTAATTTTTTGTTTTTCTAGTGCACTCGTATACTTGGCATTAAAATGGCAAGAGTTCTTTCTACATTTTCCTCCATTTTTTAGCATCAGAATTAAGGTCACAATATTAACTTGAGAAATGTGTCTCTTCTTTATTAATTTCATTTTCTACTCCTTCAGTTAAGTAGGTGTAGTATGGTTTTATTCAACATCTTTTTATACTTTCGCATTCTTCTTTTCTTAGTTACTATAAGTGAAAAACATAAATTAAGAACTACGAAACTCTTAAAATTTGTTACCACCCTTTTTAACGTTTATTAAGATTACAAAAATTTTGTTATTTTATTTTATTTTAAGTTTATGATATTAAATGAAATTGTTTATTATATTTATTATACAGTTTATTATATTAAGGGCCATTATTATAACTTGGCGTTAGCTGTTATCCGACAGTTAACAGACGCTTTTTGACAGATAACACATTATTATCTGTCAATTTAATCTTAACTTTAGCTAACTTCAAGTTGTAATAATGGCTCTAAGAGCATAATTTTAGGAATTTTAAACCTGTTAGCGCCCTACTTTTAAAACATAAAAAAAAAATTTGTAAAAAATTTTTTACTAAAGTAAAATAACGCAAGAATTCAAATCTGTGGCATTTTGACAAAACATCTTCAGTCATACAAGTTTTCATTCAAAAAACATTTTTGTTAACGTTTTTAAAATTTTGTATTATAAACTTAATTTTTCTTTAATTTTGGCTTATTTTATTATTTAATAAAACCGAGCTTTTTTAAAAAACTTTTTTGCTATCTTATTTCGACTTAAGATGTTTTGTTAAAATGCCACAGAAATATTTATTTATTTTTTATAAAAATATCGAAAATAAAGCCCGTCCTGTAAATAGGACCCTGGGAATGAGAGATATCATAGGTGATATAAAACCAAATTTAATTTATTTTTATATTCAAATAAAGCGAAGATTATTTTGCATGATATGGAATAAAACAGTCTTTGCAAAGTGTCACATCACATTTGGCGCAAAATGAAAGTGGTTTTGATATACAGTTTTGTCTCTGGCATCGTTGTTTCTCTCGTTTTTTCATTAAATGTCCTTGTTTTATCATATCTAACATATGAAAAAACTTTCGTGCACCGACGGTTTTTAAGTCATCTTCAAATTAATGCAATTTTCGTTTACTAGCTTGTAAACACTCCACGAGTTCACCATAGCCCTATCTATACATCTAATAAATAAAGGCCAGTATCATTTGTTGGCTCTAATATTTGTTGCGTCATGTCATGTTGATCCACTCCACCCATGGAACTATTATAATTTTTCAGCAAAAGCGGTTGTAGTATGTTCTTTTTTTCTTTAGCCTTTCGATCCCACCTGTTTGCTTTATTGAGAGGTTCTAGTGCATCAAAATTGGTAGATATTGTAACACACTTGTTGTCATTCCATTTTGCGATAAGGATTCCTGCATTTGTGTCGAATCTGTAATCAAATGAACCCCTTTCTTCCTTTTTAAAAGATTAAGAGTCTTTAAGAGGACTGTTCTCCCTTAAAGTCCTAGTCAATTCATTGAGAAATAAGGCTTTATTGCACGGGACCATTTTGGACACCCGAAAAGTCGAAATTCAAAAAAAATAAAGTAATCCAACAGTATTAACTGCGCCAACACTTATAGAAAAATGCATCTTCACATTTATGATGCCCTAACATCAGAATTGTGACATCAACGTTATTACAAATTACATCAATGAGTCAAAAAATTACATCAATCCAATGACGAACGCCATCATAATTTTTTTTCATATTTAATGCGTCATCTTTGCTATGACTACTTTGACATTAATTAGATGCACCATTTTATGTATTAATAACATTATTTGCATGTATAAAAAGTAAAATACGAAACAAAAATTTCCATATTCTCTTTGTTTTAATCATTTAGTTAAATACATCAAATTTTGAAAGTAGAATGATTACGAAAACCATATCGGGCATACTGCTTGAGAGTTCTTCTGTAAACAAAGAGCCGAATACAATAAAAGTGAAAGAAACATGTGCAATGGAGAGGCAAATAATAATATTCTCTCACTTTGACTTAAGTCAATCCCAGTTTGTCATTAAATTAAGTCTAATGAGTCCTTTATCCAAAGTCATCGCGCCGATGACATTTTTTATTAAACTGACTCCGATTCGTAACTTCTGTGTTGTCGATGTGTCAGCCCATTGTTGACATAATATCACCTGATGAAAATTTGATCAAGTGATGCTAGGGCTGACGACTTTACAATGTTGAATACTGTCATGGGGTCAAATCGAAGACAAAATTTAATTCAATCCAATGGATACCAGAGAAAAACATTGCATTCTCCTTATTTATTATTATCACAATTATGTCATTAATCATCAAAATTAATACGCAGACACTGTAAGATAGCGCTTACTTAACTTTCATAAGGACGTCTTTAAATGCACAACTGCAGCAGCAGTTCCAACGTTTTTTCGCTTTTTATAGCCTCCACCACTAGCGGGTATCATAGTTTGTCATTTCATGTAAAACTTTTTTAATATTCATATTTTATGTTTATGTATGCACAGCGGATAGGATGAAGACACAAACAAATTGAATGTTTTATACCTTTTTTGGATAAACTCCGGATTACTTTACCTGTCTATAAGCATAGTTTATAAAATGGCCAGTTGAAAAGCCCCAAATATCGAATTAAGTTTGTATCGCAACAATTGAGGACAGATATATTCGTAGCGTAATGTGTAAGACCATGTACTTAAAGAACATGCTGCGTAAAAGCAAATTAATATTGCCATACTTCGACATTTATATCAGAAAATTAGCGTTTTAGTTTGTTAGTGTTACCAACACAAAAAATTACTTATTGAAATGCTTACATTAAGCATTATAGTGATTGTTTGCAAGAAAACCCGCTAAAAGAATTATACATAGTAAAATACTACAACACTTAAATAATATCTTAAAAAAAAAGTTGTGATATCAAAAACTATTAGTTAGAGTGACCAACTATATACAAACCTAATTACATATGATTAAAAAAATAAAACAATTTTAGTTTGTTTATTTAAAAATTTAAAATAATAATTTAAATAAACAACATAAGTAATAACAAGTAAAGCAAATCAATGGGAATGTTGCTGGGAAATAGGTAATTAATTATCTGAAAACAAAAAATTTCATATTTAGGTTTTTATTGTATAGTTTTGTTTATTTATTTAAAGTAGAATTTTTGTTGTGACAGCAACAAATGGCTGTGTCAGCAACATTTGGTCATGGATACTGACCTTAACAAAAGAGATATTTGGCTACTTTCTTTTCAGGATGGACGGTAAGTAACCTCAAGTGTATGAAAAAAACATTAATATTTCTTTTTCATTTAAAAATTAATGTTTTAGGCCGACTATTGGCAGCAAAATTTGGACAAGGACCCGAACCATATGCTTTAGTTGGCTTAAGCAACTGTGCGAATACATGAAAATCATATATTTCAAACCATATTGTACTTAAGGAAAATTTTTGTTAAGTTTTATGAAACTGATCGCACTTTCCGTACCGAATCAAATGATTTGAGAGACTTTGTTTTTAATATTTATTTTTGACAGAAGCTTAAGCAGACATTATAGTTGGGCCTTTACACCTGTAAAGTTGTTAATGTTTGAACTTTTTTAATCCATTTAAAATAGCTGTTAAAATTTATTTATATATACAAATGTAACGTTACTGACTGATTGACTGACTGATTCATCATCGCACAGCCTAAATGCCTTAAGCTAAAGAATTTTAGATCAGAGGTTGGTCTATCCCCAAATCGATCCACTAAGACGCGGTTTTTCGAAACTCGAATGTTAACGGGGTAAAAAAGGGTAAAAACGGGTAAATTCGGTAACCTTATATCTCTAAAACTAAAAGAGATAAATAGAACGTTACACTTTTCGTTGTTCTCGAGAAAAATTAGCGGACATCTGTGATACTTTTTGGAAATTCGGCTCTTTTAAGGAGTAATCGGGTGAAATCTGATTTTGGTACATTTTTGTCACCCCATCTATCTTTGAAACTAATGAACATAGAAATTGAGATTATATCACATTCGAAACTTATCTAAGAAATACAATCACGAATTTGGTACTTTTTAAAAATCGAACGTTAAAGGGGTGAACATCGCAACGATTTTTGGTACTTTTTTACAAAACATTTTTCTCCATTCATTGACAAATACGTATCAAATTATGGGCTCCCACTACAATATTGAATTTTTTGATACTTCAATGGTAAGAAAAAAAGTACCAACAAGGGGAAATGCGGTATATTAATTGGCTTTCTTTAGCCGTTTGGTTCTACAACTGGTAGTTTTTTTAATTATCGATAATATTGAACCTAGATACATACAATTTAACATGCAAGGTCCTTAGTGGAGAACTATCTTTATCAGGGAACTTTTTGGTACTTTTTAGTTCTTTAACTGGTAGTTTTTGAATTTAGTTAGTATTGGACTTACAAACATAAAATTAAACATGCACTATCCTAATTGAATGAGAATCTGTTAGGGGGATCTTTTTCGTACTTTAACTGGTACGTTTTCGTTAATAAATTCGAATATTAAGGGGGTAAAAAAGCGAAAATCGGATGAATTCGGTATCCTCATATACCCAAAGCTAAAAGTGATACAAACATATAATACTTATCGTTATTCTTTAGACAAGTAAGCGGACAGGAGTCTGGTACTTTTTTGAACTTCGGCTCCTTTAGGGAATAATCTGGTAAAAACTGAAATTCGGTAATTTTTGTCACCCAATTTATCTTTTAAACCAATAAACATAAGAATAAAGAAACTTATCTAAAGAATACAAATAAGCATTTGTTACTTTTTCGAAATTCGAACGCTTAAGAGGTGAAAATGTAAATTTTTTTTTGGTAGTTTTTTACAAAACATTTTTCTCCATTCATTGACATAGATATAACTAATAGGATCCCACTAAATATTGAAAGTTTTGATACTTAAATTTGGGGAAAAAAGTACCAAAAAGGGGAAATACAGGAAATTTAATATTCTTTTGCTTTTTTGTTCTAAAACTGGAACTTGTTTAGCTATCATTAATATTGGAAACATAACGTTCAACATTCAATGTCCTGAGTGGATAAGAATCTATAAGATTAAACTTTTTTGTACTTTTTTGTTCTTTAAGTGGTACTTTTTTAATTTACGTTAGTAATGGACAAAGAAACATAAACTTAAACATGAAAGGTTGTGAGTGAATGAGATTGTGTTAGAGGGAAGTGTTTGGTAATTTTTCGTCCTTTAATTGGTACATTCTTACTTTCGTTAATATTGGACCTATGAACATAAAATTAAACATTCAAGATCCTTAGTAAATTAGAATCTGTAAAAGGGCTTTTTGATACTTTTTTTTATTTAGCTGGCACTTTTCAAACATAAAAATAAACATGCACAGTCCTAAGTAAATGAGAGTCTGTAAGAGGGATCTTTTTGGTACTTTTTGGTTCTTTAACTGGTACATTTTTGAATATTCGTTAATATTTGATCTAGATACATAAAATTTAATATTCAATGTCCTAATCTTCTATAAGAGGGTACTTTTTTGTTGTTTCTACGTTAGTATTTGACCTAGAAACATAAAATTAAACATATAAGGGAATGATAATCTGTAAGAGGGATCATTTATGTACTTTTCGTTCTTTTACAGGTCCTTTTTTTATTTGTTAATATTTGTCCTAGTAACATAAAATTAAAAATGTATGGTTCTGAGTGAATGGTAGTCAGTAACAGAGATATTTTTGGTACTTTTTCGCTCTTCAACTGGTACTTTTTTTATTTTCTTTAATATAGGAACCAGAAACATAAAATTTGATGTGCAAGATCCTGAGTGAATAAGAATTTATATAAGAGAACTTTTAGGTACTTTTTAGTTCTTTACCTCATACTTTTTGAATTTCCGCTAGTATTGTACCTAAAAACATAAAATTAAATATGCAAGGTCCTGAGTGAATGAAAATATGTAAGAGAGATCACATTTGTAACTTACCTAAAAAATAAAAAGGCGAACTTGGTACTTTTTCAAAATTCGAATGTTTAATCGTACCTTATTTTGTTACTTTTTTAAAAAGATTTTTTTCTATCTTTCATCGCACAGCCTAAACGCCTGAAGGTCAAAATTGGACATTTAGACACTTTGGCATAAAAATATATCCACAAAAACTTGTAAAGGTAGAGAAAAACAAATTAAATTTTATTAAAATACCACAGATACAATTTTATTTGATTTTAAATCATATCATGTGCATGTTATTAAACTTAAAGCTCTTTTGGACGTTACTTTTGAACGATTATATTCAGCTATGTGATGCAAATCTTAAATGCAGCGTTGCAAAGCATCAAAAGTGCATGTTGACAGGGGACAAAAGAATGAAAGGGATACAGATTTGACCGTAATCGTAAATTATATTTTTTATTTTTGTATTCCTAATATGCTAGATGAGTTTAAGGTAAACAACAAAAAATTTGCGACGCAACCTGATTTAATATAAACGTAAACGCAGATTCAAAAGAGAATTTAAAAAATCCTGTGCAGCTTAACCTGACTTTTTTGAACCAGCACCTTACACGATCCATTACATACCTGAATGTTTTCTGAAAACGTATTAATTAACAAATAAAAAACAGAAGTTCATAAAAAATATCAATTCTTTAAAAATATAACGGCTTATATAGCTTTTGTATAAGAGAGTACTTTGACTTTTTTATTAAAAAAAAGTGCTTAAAGGCAAAAAATTAACAAGCGGGCATGTTCTGGAAAAGAACAGTACAGTGTAGCCTCATTGAACGCAACCCTCGATATGCGCAACCTCTTGCTTAACGCAAAACCCAATTTCGTAACATTGGTGACTCTGTAAACGCAACTTTTCAAAAAACAAAGCCTCAATTAACGCAGCTTTTTAAATTAGTATTAGGTAATACAACATTGTTAAGTTGCCAAAAAGTTATCGATAATGCTATTTTGACAGTTAAGTAACTAAAATAATAAAAACGAACAAAAAGGTGATTCAAAGTGAAAAAATTAGTTAAATAAAATAAAATTAAAAATTCTCAAGTTAAACAAAGCTTTTTTTATAAAATTTTTAACGCCACAAAATATGAATTGTTTGAAACTTAAAAATTCAATATAAATTTCTGTAGGAAGCCAAAACAAAATTATAAAATATTTTTGAATTTTTTTTCAATATTTTCGGCGTTGCATTGCGTTTTTACACAATTAGGTCCTCAAAAAATTATATATTGTTTGCGTGATTGTATTAGAGTTTATTTCTAAATGATGAAAATCGATAGATTTTAAAACGATCGTTTTTAAAAGCTGTGATGAATTTTGAACGATTTAAAAACTAAAATTTTGGAAAATTAAAAAAAAGATTAGCGGTGTTCAACATTAGGCCCCTATTACGGTTTACTTAATTTTTGTATTATGGTTTACAACTTTGCTATTATGCGGTGAACAAAAACATAACAAAAATTAAAACTGATCACAACCAGGGGCTACTCTCTATTGCGATGCGAAAAAAAAATGGTAGCAAATCTAGCGATTGATACTCTTTAATGCGTTTGCGCATTTGTCTTTCGCATCTAGTAATTTTTTTCTTTTCGCAAATCATCACTATTGATTTTATTTAAATTTTCCAATTTCAAATATTTTTACATATTTTGGCATTTCATTACTGTCAATCTGAGCCATCTTTCATTTTTATTGTCAGTATTGCGTCATTTTCAAAAAATTTTGCGAAAGTGATAGAGAGTACCAAGTTAGCATTAAGCTTTCGCATCGAAATTGCTTTCGCATCACAATAGAGAGTAGCCCCCCAGTTGTCTTAATTACAACTCAACTGAGTTGAGTTGTAAACCGTAATAGGGGTCGATTTTTCGAACACTGGGCACTATTTAGCACTTATGTTTTTTCTCTATAAGGCTAACTGAATCATCGCATATTACCATAATATAAATTTTTCAGTCATTTGAATAAACGGAAACATATTTATTTTGTTTTTGCTGATCAACAAAAAGTTTATGCACAATCACCGTTCTGTGAGAAATGTTTTTCGTGCGATTCGAGGAACTTACGGTGCGCATAATGAAACCACTATTGCTAACATCATTCGCAATATTGAGTCCAAGTTTACATTGATGGATGATACTCGACCGGTTAGACCACATCCTGCACGTAGTGAAGTAAATATAGCAGGTGTAGCTGAGAGAGTATTCATTGGTCCAAATTTTTCCAAAATTGAGAAAAATCAGTGCACTCAGGGGATGACCCCTTCTAATGCATTTCATTGGGTAGGAGCTAGGAAAAAAGGTTATAGGAAGGAGAGAAGAGGTATTAGTGCCTGTGAACATTCGACTAGAATTTATTTATGTTGACAGTGAGAGGGAAGACTCCAGCAGGAAGGTGTAATGCCGGAAATTATAACATAGACAAGATAACTTTGAATTTTATTCGTTTTAAAACTTTTATATAAATCGTGCTGCTAAATTAGTTTCGTAACTGAAATAAATATTTTTTACAATGTTAAAGGTACTTTGCACTGGGAAAATCCCTGTGATTATTAATAATATCATTCGAGGTTCATCACTGTGTAATTTCAAAATATTGTCCGCTTTCAACTCATTTTTTTTTCATATAATTTATATATACACCTGCATTAATATATTTCAAGCTTTTGCAAAACTGGATGAGTGAGAAATATATGAACAGTTAGCTATTTGTCGTTAAGTTTTTTTTTCAAGAGCTGTTGAGTGGTAGAATACCAAATTGCGTTCTTTTCTAAAATTAAAGTCTTACTGATAAGTATTAAAGCGGTAAAAGTGAATTTATTTTCTTGAACAATAGACCTGACTTTAAAAGAATAAAAATCGAAAAAAAATAATAATAATCCAGTGCAAACAGGAAATCATAGTAATTATATCAACCTTTATTCTGCATACTTGTGAGTGCCATAAAATTCTGTGGGAAAAGGCCTGAAACCATAAGGTTATAGTTTTGACTAGATTCCATATTAGGAAGTGTGTTATTAAATATTATTATTATTCTTTGCTTAGGAAAACAGCAAGGATTTTCGGGAATCGATCTTCCTATGCTTTGGCCGTAACCGTAAAAAAATTTCGTATCAAGACCAAAAATTTATTCGTTTGCCAGCAAAAATTAATTGCTCTTACAACACCGGGCCCTACGACATAACCTAGTCAAGGGTTCGAGAAATATTTCACGTGGTCATCAGCAGGTAGTAAAAGATGCTTAGGGTCCAACGACCATAACCTAGTCTCCGGTTCAGTAAATATTTCACGTGGTCGGAAGCTTTGATTGGAAGGTCGTATAATTCGTTTCTGTTGAAGACACATGAAACCATTAAATATATTTGGGCTCTGCAGCTCCTTTCAGTTCCTATAGAAAAATTTTTTTTGTACATCTCTTTTTTTTTAAAGCCGATGATCACTAAGCCTAACAAAACTACAAATCAGTATTTAACCCAATTCTTTTCCCTCAACATTCCCAAAGAAAAAAAAACTATTTAAATTTCAATATAGATATCTATATTTTTTTTTTTCAAATACCACAATCTATTCTTTAATCCTACTTGTATTTTCTGTTACCAATTACTTATCCATTAAACTCACTAAAAAAATTCAACAATAACTCTTACATTTAATAAACTTGAATTTAATATACTTAAATTTAATTTACTATAGTTAAACGTAATTTCCAAAAAAAAAAAAGAAAAAAAAAACTATAGTTTTCTTTATGAATTAATATTAATAAAAAAAAAATTAATCTTTCCTATCTACCTAAGTAACTATTATTTCCCTTTATTATAAATTCCTTAAACCTTATTCAAAAATTTCCTAACAATGTAACTCCTAAAACAACAAAAGAATAACCCCAATCTTGCAACAAAACCCCTAGAGATCAATATAATACTCATCGACATGCCGGAGGCCTTCTGCAGAGTTGGAGTCCTAAGAGATCGTAAGTGATTTTTTTTTATTCTCTGTTGTTTAATTTTATATACTTTTGTTATTTTTTTTTTCTCTCTATCTCTTAATTATGTCCTACTTGCAGATTACAAAGAAATCTTATAGCCAGATGTTTTCTTTTTGTTTTTGTTAAGCTCAAATCATGTAATGCGGAGGCAAGAAAAAAAAAAAAAAATCTATAAGATCTCTTTGTAATTAAAAGCTCTATCATTTATATACATTTTTTTTTTCTTCGGTTTATTTATTATTTCAGTTAATTCTTAAATTTTTTTTTCTCGGTTATTATTCTGATTTACTTTTAATATTTTATTGTTTTTTTTTTTTGTTAA
This sequence comes from Pollenia griseotomentosa, assembly GCA_963931875.1. Lineage (NCBI taxonomy): Eukaryota > Metazoa > Arthropoda > Insecta > Diptera > Polleniidae > Pollenia > Pollenia griseotomentosa. The sequence continues at coordinate 124,470,992 of OZ007563.1, forward strand.
TTACCCAAGTTCAGTTTATAAATAAGTTTAACCCTATAAGGAATAGCTTAGTTAAAACAAGAACATTACCATTATATTTTGTGTAATTTGACATTATGGTTTTAATAAATTAAAAATGAATTCGATTAGAATGATTTAATCTGTTATTTTTGGTAAAACTTCGTGGTCCTATAGAGAAAAAAAGGTAAGGTGTATTTGGGGTTTTCCAATGTAAAAATTCTTTAGGCCCGTGGGAAAACCATCGGTTGGGTGGGTAAAGAGGTGCAGAACAACGACATCTAGTTCTCCTTTTAATATAAGATCTAAGTGAAAAGTTTTTTTTTTTTTGTTAGGGCATATAAGGCACACGTGATATTTTTTTTGTTATTAGTTATGCTAAAGGTCAATCATGAAACAAGATCCCCGCCCATTTACCGAACTAGCTAGTCCAGCAAGCACGTGTGTAAGGTTTCTGATGAGGACCATGTAAGGGAAATAGGGGCATTATATGCCTTAGGCAAACCAAAGTAATTGTTTGAGTATGAAAAATCTTTATCTGTTGGCCTGTGAATGCAGGCGGAATCTCCCCTATTTCACTACCCAAAGGCAAGGTATAACATTACAAAGGTTATTCCACATACGAACAGTCCGACCAAAAAACAAATTTTCCCTGTAATTCATTGTACGATTTACCGGCTAATCGACCACAAAAGGATGGGCTCTTGAGGAAAAACGTGTATTACGAACAAACGTACGGTCTCGGCGTATCAATCGTGTTCTGACTCATAGCACCAACATCGGACACGCTTAGTCCATAATCGAATGATTACGAATGGCAAAGGTTGTTGTCATTTGTCAAAGAGTAGATAGGGTTGGAATTTTGATATAGGAGGTCATTTAGAAAAATAGGAAATATAAATAGTAGAAGAAAGAACGGAGCCGTATGGCACCCCTGAATGAGTTTGGAACTCTTTTGACGAAACTCCATCTATAACAACTCGTATAGTGCGATCTCTGAGAAAACTCGATATAAATCGAGAGAAATTATCACCGACACCAAATGAAACAAGTTTTGACAAGAGTGCACCATGCCAGACTCTGTCAAACGCCTTGGAAACATCTTAAGCAATTCCATTACTTTCGCCAAAACGGAACAGCCCCATATTTCCGATAACAGGGACAGTAGGTCTCCAGTAGAGCAACCTGATAATCAAGCGCATGGTCTCGGTGAGATTTGGTTTCAACAAGACGGTGCTACGAGCCATACATTTTGGTGAGCACATAATTTCATGATTTGCTATGGTAAATTGCCTACCTAGATCGTGTGACATCACACCGTAGACTATTTTCTCTGTGGATATGTGGGATCTTCAGGAATAAGTCAGCTACGATTGACGCTTTGGAAGCTAATATTACTCGTGTTATTCGCGAGATACCAGTCGCTATGCTTGCATGAGTCGCCCAAAAATTGGACCTTCCGAATGGACCACCTCAGACAAAGTCATGGCCAATATTACCATGATATCAGTGCCATAAATTATTCTTTTAACCGATAATTAAAATTTCAAGTTCACTTTCAAATTTATGTGTTTTATTTTACATTTTAATTTAAACCTCACGATGAATCACCCGATATATCTATTAACCCGGTCCTGTGCGAGTCACATAATCAAGGTTTTAATTTTAATAAATCCCTTGTTCTATATTTACAATCTATAGGAGCAATAAAACAAAAATGCTTAATAGTGCCCAATGTTCGATTAATCGAACACCATTTTTCTCAAAAACGAAAAATCTAAAAAAAAATTGGTCTTCAGATTCGTGTTTTCTAGCCCCAAATTATCTATCAACCACCAAGATTTATAAAGTTACTCGAAAAAAAAAAATCGCTGGGACGAAATGGGTTAACCAATTGAAATGAGAAATATATTTTTTTAGTTATAAATAATCGTTATATAAACCAAAAAAATTTTTGGTTGAAAATAACCATTATTTTAACCAAAAAAAATTTTTGTTGAAAATAACTATTATTTCAACCAAATTAAAAAAATTTTTTTTTTTGGTTCTACTTCAAAAAATCGACTTTTTCAGTGCATTACGAATGAAGAAAGTACACTGTACATAATCGAAACTCAGTAATCACACTAAAATAATTCAACATAACTCAGGAAAAAGTCAGTCCACACATAACCAAGATATCGGTCCAAAACTTATATTTTTAACACATATATCTAAAACCAAGAACCTGAGTATGCCCCAAAGTCCTGAAACATGATTTAACGAACTCTTTCGACGTTAAAAATTTACATATGTTAATGATTTTTTTTTAATTATGTTTCTATACATATGTATGTATCTGTTGTCAGGCTTCTTTCAATATCAATTTTTTAAACCCAACATACACATAAGTTTGTTATATTTAAATGAAGAAAGCCTAACGTAGAATCACACTAAAAGAATTAAACGCAATATCAAAGAAGTTGGTCTCATTTATTAACATTTTTGTTTAATTTAACAAACATTAGGGATCTTAAAGAATTCTCTGAGAGGTTACATCTAAGATCACTAAGGACCAGTTTCATGGCTGAGAATGCGCGCTCGACACTGACTTCAGTTGCTGGAGCTTCTTGAGCAATATCCACTAGCTGTTTTAAAAACGGAAAAGTATATTTTTTTTCTTCCCAGTATTCTAAAAGGTTGGCATATATATCTACTCCTCCCTCCCGGTAAGTGTCGATTTCTCCGAAAGTGTATAAAAGCACTTTTGAAACGGTCGCCATAAATAAATTGCAAATGTAAACATAAACACTTTCTAACATGTTCTATTGCATTTAATCGTGTTGCTAGCTTTTTTAAGTGAGCTTTCGCTTCTTCCTTTTTATTTAGTGAAAGCAAGCGCCGGAAACGTGGGTCCAAAAATATTGCTGCGTTAAAATCGTTTAGCAAATTCGGCTCTCTCGCTTTGATACAGTCCAATACAGCCGTTGATGCCTCTATATTTAAGGATTCTACAGGGTGGCTGATGAATATTGCTACATTAAGAAACTCAAATAACTTTTTTTTCAGTGTATGGAATACATTTTTCTTTTATTCATGTTAAAGCTCAGTTTTAAAAATAATGGAATTTAAATGCCCCCCTGCTCGTTGATGCATGTGCGGCATCTTAGCAAAAAGTTGTTCAATACTGCTTGCAGAGTTGAGACAGGAATAGCCGCAATTGCTGTTCGAATGGATTGCTTTAGTTCATTCAAATTTGTTGGTTTTGCTTTGTAAACTTCCTGTTTGCAATAACCCCACAAGAAAAAGTCTGGTGCAGTAAGGTCAGGCGACCTGGGTGGCCAACGGAATGTGGAGTTTCTGGATATCAGTTTATTTGGAAATTTTCGTCGCAATTCTGTCATAACAGGTTGGGCTATGTAAGCAGGTGCACCATCTTGCTGAAACCACACAGAGTTAAAAGGAATTCTCTTTCGGCGTAATTCTGGATAGAAAAACTCTCTCAACATGCTCAAGTAACGGTCTCCACTAACCGTAACGGGGTGACCGTTTTCTTCGAAGAAGTAGGGCCCGACAATGCAGCGTGATGAAACTGCACACCACACTGTGACACGAAGTGGATGCAATTCCGTCTCATGGAGTGTCTGTGGGTTGGAAGCACTCCATATTCGACAATTTTGTTTGTTTACGTTGCCGTTCAAATCGAAATGGGCCTCGTCAGACATGAAAAGACAGTTCAACATGTTTTCATCCTCTTCCACCATTTGAAGCTTCTTCTGGCAAAATTCCAAGCGAATCGGCAAGTCTGCAGCGTTCAGTTTGTTGGCCATTTGAATTTTATATGGGAATAAGTCCAAATCTTTGTGCATAATTGACTGTAATGACTGTCTGCTTATACCCATTTGACCAGATAAGCTTCTTGTCGAAACTCTTGGATTGTGTTGTATCGCAGCAGCTACAGCAGCGATTATTTCCTCCGTTCGAACTGAAGGGTTTAAATGGTAAGGTCTTCTGTTGACTGTCCCATGCTCGGCAAAATTGTTTACAAGTCTCATTATGGTCCATCTGCTCGGAGGATTGCCGCCAAATGTGCGCCTATACTCTCTTTGAACCGAAACTACGGACTCCAGTGCGTGATAACGGCGGACAATCCAAATTCTTGTTTCGGTGTCCCAGTTATCCATTTTTGTCAAATCTAAGAATCAATTTGCAAAATAAAAAAAAATGGACCACATTCATTAAATAGAAAAAAAGTTATTACATTTTTTTTTGGTAGCGGCTTTCATCAGCCACCCTGTATTTTAACCTTGAGCTCAAACCAAACTTTATAACAATCGCCCATGCAAAGCTGCTCACCTTGCAATTTCAAGGTAGTTTCATGAAGGGGACTTAAAATAATAACTAAGTCTTTAAGCTTATCCCATTCTTCATGATTTAAATTTTCATTACAAAAGTCCCTATACTTTAAAAGCTTGTCAATCATTAAAAAAGTAGAACTTCACCGTGTAGGTACATCCAGAGCAGGTTTGCCTGGTTAAAGCATTTGTAGAAATTGTCTAAACAAAGGAAAAGATATAGGTAAAAGCTATTTTTTGGACACTTTTGTACCCTTTACCATTCTCTGCAGCTGAATTGATTTGGTCATATAAATAAAGATTACGTAAATGTAATCAGCTATATATTCTTAATCCTTGCTTGACGTGTCACCTAATGTAATTTTTAGGCACATTGAAAGGGATTTACAATTGAAAGCAAAATATAGCACCCTCACTTGGTTTTTGAATGAGATTGGTAAAGGGTATCCAGAATGCGACATAGCTAAATGTATTTGTTAAGCCTCGTCAATTTGTTCTTACTTACCTGCACTTTGGCGTTCTAGTTTTTACTACCTGCCTCGCCTTTTCAGCCACTGTAGAAATGTTTGCTTTTCCAATAAAGTCTTTCACGATTAACTGCAAGGTGTGAGCCGCACATTTAACAGAAAAAATATTTCTATACTTTAATAGCGATTGCCCAGAGTCATATTCGGGATTTTCTTCATGCGTAGTTTCAGCAAGCATATCAACTGCCTTCAGCATATTTCGGCCATTGTCGGTAGTGATTGTATATATTTGTTTTTTAGCTATATTAAGTTCTCGCAAAATTTCTTCAACTTCTAATTTTAAGTTCACAGCAGTCTGTGGCACGCAAATCTCTCTCATTGAGAGGGTAAAAACTTCAATTTTCCCTTTTTCTATTATTTGCGCATTAACACCAAAAATTGAACGGTCATGTCGAGTAGCGCTATCCATTTTAAGGGATATTATTTTCTTTGAAAGTTTTTTCTTTATAATGCTTTTCAATTTTACCTCTTCTTCACTTACAATTGTCATTATATTGTGTGACGTAATAGGGTTCATATTAAGCCCTTTGAAAATTTGTTCGGTCAAGCTCTTAAAACTTTCAGTATCAAAAAACGAGAGCGATTGAGACTGCTGTGTAACAAAATTTAGACAAGCATTATTAACTTGCCTTTTGGAATATGCTATAGAAAATTTAACTTTAACAATCACTTTCATCGTCATGATCTTCATATTCATAAACGGACTGTTGATAAATTTCATTATGCTTAGTCACCATATGTCTCCTCAAATTCGTTATGTGATTTCCAACAAATGTAGAGGCGCAGCTCTTGCAAGTGGATTCGTTATCCCTTTCATTGTAATGAAAAAAATCCCTAATAATAATGTTTCGTTTTCTTCCCATATTTATGAATAAAAAATTGAAATATGTATTTAGTTTTTATTTCAAATTAGTTGTTATTTTAAACTCTGTTTCACAAAACTGAATTATTATCCGGGTAATATATTCTCAGTATTCGCAATCACTTAATGCACATGACAATCATACAAGAACTATAAGAAATTTAATTAATCTTCGCTGATGCCTATTTTGCAAAAACGAAATTCGTTAACTAGGGTTGTACATTTCTGCATTATGTTATATCCTAAAAAGGTATATTGCAATTTGTAATATTGCATTGATCGTATGCATACAATGTGTTTCAAAAAGTTACACGCCTAATGTGTACCAAAATAAAAGACAGTAACGGTTAGACGTGTGCCACACATCTACGTACTATACTGTTTCAATTAATATTTTAACTAGATTTTTATTGTATCTACAAAAATGTTGACAACTGTTAAAAAATATGATGTACGCTTTATTGATTTCAAATTTTAATAATTTTGTATAAATTATTTAACGCTCTTTAATTTAGTCGTATTTTTATTTGATCGTAAGCGACACTACTTTATGTGAAATTAATGAACAACAACAAAAAACACATACAGTCTATTTTTGTACGCCTCAAAAAAGTACAACAATAAGAAAGATGATAAAAAAAAGCATAACCAGGGGCCTGATTCTGGCAGTCGTGATCGAGTTCTTTCTCGATTCGAAAGCAATTTAATATCTAATTATTTCAGTCAATACTGAACGAATCGGAATTATTTTTTCAGTGTTATAAAGCATTAGTTTGAGCTTCACAATAGGGAAAAAATAATTTCGATTCGTTCAGTATCGACTGAAATAAAATTGCTTTCGAATCGAGAAAGTACTCGATCACGACTGCCAGAATTAGGCCCCAGGTTTGTAGTAAACAAAAAAACAACAGTACACTCAAAATATAATGTTGCTAAATTTAAAAGAAAATTAATTAAAAGTAACTAAAAGTTTATTTAAAAACGGATTATTTACATTTTATATATAATACATTAATTTTACATTAATTATTAAATTTTTTATTTATTAAATAGCATATTCCGTAAAATTATAGTTATCACTTTTAAAAAATATATTTTAACCGACAAAATTTTAAACTACATAGAAAAAATACGGAAAAAATTATTTTTTGTACAGAAACAAACTACAAACGACGCTTTATGCTAGAAATGCTACAAATAATCAACACACCAATAGAACGAAGAATTAATTTTAAAACCGATACAGACAATGTAGCTCAAAATTACAGACATTTAATTTATAAGAATAAGATAGGAAATTGAATAAGTTTCAAAAATGTAATAGAATAATTTTGTTTCCTGTGTATTATTTGTTCATGTTGACAATTATTGTTGTTTAATTAAAATTTTGTTTTTTAAAAATTTGTTTGAAATTTATAAACCAAAGATCCCTGAAGAAGCTGTTCATTGTGGCAGCGAAATATTGGATAAACTTTAAATAAATATTTTTTTTTTTTTTGCATAACCTGACCTTGAGCTTGATTTAAAAATAAGAAGAAACAAAATTTATTTTTGGTTGGTTTCAAAGTTGGTAAACAAAAAGAATGAGAAGAAATCCCGTATTCTATTTTTTAAATTTATTCAGTTAAATACATAAAATGTTTATAGCAGAATTATGACGAAAACCATATCGGGTCGTTCTGCTGCAGTTTTTAGTTAAATTTTTTGTTTGAAAATTTTGTTAAATATCAAAAAAATATTTGACTAATTATCACAATTATTTGTTTGAAAAATCAGGGGTTTTTTCAATAAACGAAATGCAAAATAAATTGTTTGAATATGCAAATTTTGTTTGTAGGTCCTGTTTTAAACAAAAAACATTTTTGTGGAATTATCTTTTTATAAAAAGAAAAATCATTGTATATGGGCATTTCCCCAGAATGGTCTACCAGGATGAAGAAAATTAAATGTTGATAATCATCGTCTTTTATTGTCTATTATTATAAAAAAAGGTCTATGTTTTTATAAAAGAATGGTTTCATAGCATATCTGATATATTTAACTTGAGGAAATTGCGCTGGAAACTGGAAAATTTTATATTTTCTTTTTAAGCTACTTCTAAAGACATTTTTATAAACTTATTTTACATGCAAAAAATATGTTATGCTTACACTCTTTCTTTATAATTTACAATCAATTGTAAAAGGAGTATTAAGTTTTTTTTGTTAAGGAAATTGAGGAAATTTAATGGAAAATTAAAACTCAATAAAAACTATCTTTTGCACTAAAAATAGAGCTACCCAAATGCTATCGAATCGAAAAAAATGCTCGAAAAGTTTTGGTTTGGTATTTTTACATCAAAAGCATATGAAGGTACCGTTCGTGACCCCCGAAAATGCCCATATTTGAGTTTGATACCTAAACAATATACATTGTACATATGTATGTAAACATGTATATACAACTTGGTGACAACAATAAACATTTGAAATTTTTGGAATTTTTTTATACATGATAACCAAAATAAATAAATTTTTTTCGATAATGGTTGTTTTCAACCAAAAATTTTTTTTGGTTGATTTAATGGTTATTTTTAACCAAAATTTTTGTATTCTCAATTAATTAGTTACGGTAACCAATATAATATAAAAGACACGATAATGGTTAAAAATTCCCAAATGCAGATAAAGGGCATTTTTGCCTAACCTTTTTGCTCTGAAATAAAAACATAACAGTTATTTTCGGTCCCTGGTACAAACATTAATTTTCCGTATTCACAAAAACAATATATGATTAAAAAGTTTAAATATACAAATATTTTAATAACAATTGTACATTTATTTTACTTCATTTTTAACAATGTTATTAATATAAGTATATATTTTCGAATTTAAAAATATTGTAGGTACAAACATCAATGCTTTTACCATGTTAAGTTTAAATTAAGTTATCAATGTACATTTTTTTAAACTAAAAAAACAAACATTAATATAACAGTAAATTTTGTTTAACATTATCGGCCTTATTTATAAAAAATAAAACAGGTTTATAAAACGAAATTTCTATCTAGTTTCTGAGATAAAATTTATGAGAAAGCCGAAAACGGATTACATATTTGAAAAATTTGGGGTCGAAAACCTAAAGTGGCATAATTAACTCGAAATGTGTAAAATGGCGAATAGAGCACATAAACTCCCGCACGACGAATTGTATACATACATTTAAAAAAATTTGTTCTTAAAAGAAATTGACATGACTTTTTTTTATATTAATTAGAATTAATATATTAACATTAAACTTTCTTATATTAGGTACAACTGGTTAAATACATTAAAAAAAGAAAAAGTTCATGGGAATTATACACTTTTTAAAAAAAACGCACACACATTAAAATAACATTAAATTTGTTTAAATTAATTGTATAAATAAAAATATACTTTAATATTTGTTAAGGGTAAGGTTACAGGTTAAGAAAAGATTTATGAAACGAATTTTATTTGAAAATTTGTTTAATAAACCTGTTTTAATTTTTTAAATAAGGGTGTAAGGGGGTTATTTTGTAAACTACTTCACCTCACTTAAAAAATAAATCCATACAAATTTTAGAAAATTCCAAAAATTTTATATGAACAATTTTTCAAAGCAAGGTTTTACAAGGGATTTACAAAATAAGCCCCATAGGGTTTTCTGCTGGTTTAAATTTTATTACAATTTGTACTTTAGGTTATTATTTTACTTTAACTTCAGGTTTTTAAAAAACATACTTAGTTCTCAGCCCAGCTGGTTTTTAAAAGAAATGAACAGGTCTTTAACATTGATAAGAATTAAGATATTAACATTAAACTTGCTTGTATTAAATACAACTGGTCAAATACATTTAAAAAAAAGTATCTAAAATGTTGTTGGTTTCAACATTTTCGCTGTTAGGGCTCGATAAGTTTAAATTAAAATTTAAGTATTTTAAATATAGGTATATCAAATAGTATTAACAGATTTTTTTTTCATATAACGATTTAATAGATTACTTTTAGGTTTTTAACTGGTTTAAACTTTTATTAAAATTATTTGTACACATACAATACATACTGTTAACAATTGTTTGTACTTTGGGTTATTATTTTACTTTAGGATTTTTTAATACATAGTTCTCAGACCAGCTGATTATTAAAAGAAATTGACAAGACTTGAATATTAATTAGAATTAACATATAACTTACCTATAATAGGTACAACTGGTCAAATGCATTTACAAAAAAGTAAGAGTTCAAGGGAAATTTAAAAACACATTAAAATAACATTACATTACATATATACAATTGTATAAATACATTTAAAAATATAATTCTTCAATATTTGTTTTTAAATGAAATTGATGGGAGTTTTTAACCAATTATTAAGCATTAATATATTAACATTAAGATAACATTGACCTTTTTTTTTATTATATACAACTGTTTTAATACATTTGAAAAAGTAAGAGTTCAATGGAATTTAAATACCATTTTTTTAAATTAAAAGTTTATTACAATGTTATATTTTAAATTTTAGCCCATATAGCTCAATACTTATGAAAGTTATTAATAAATGAAATAAATAACCAACGCGCAACAAAAAATGTTCATCTAAAATCAAAGAAATTGTTAATTTAATTTTGTTAGGAAAGATTTGCTGTTCTCACATTTTCTATTTGTACCGCCTTTGATTGTCTATTCACGTTTTTACTTGCTGCGGTGTCCTCCTTTTTAAAACTTTATGTTTTTTTATAACATTAAGGCACTCTATTGTGCTGGGCAATTTCTCCAATAGCGTGATATCGCCAAAAGTGGAATAAATTGCATCCCTCTCCTCTTGGGTCCAGCTTATTCGCTTTGTTTTCCCAAATGGGGATGCTGTAATAGTAATGATTATATTGATTTATTTTTTTTTTCTTTTCAGAAAATACAATAAAAATATATTTTTTTTTAAGACATTACATCTCAATAAAAAAAAACCATGAGATATTTTAACGATATCGAAACTACATTACACAGGTGGTAAAAAGTATATCAAGTGATAATCGTTTTCGAATCGAAAACGATAGTTTTGTCGGACTAAATTGTACTTTTCTTATAACTAAAGCAGCCCATACACGAATTAATTCAGTTTTCAACTGAGTCGGTTGTTGTCCAAATCAAAGCGTGTATGGCTTTGTCAATTGATTACTTTGACGGTGTATGGGGCGCATTAATTATTTTGTTTTTCAACTAAATTATGGATATCGTTTTCGATATTATTATTTTCAATAATAACGATGGTGAAAACAAATTTTGAAAAAACTTTAGTTTTTTGAGTTTTCAATTTTAAAGATGTATTTTATATGCGTCCTCTTCAATAAAGATATACAGTAATTTAGACTTAGCTGCACAATCTCCTTTTTTGTGCAGGTAAATTAAAAATGCAGCTATCTTAAATGTATTTAGCTGCCTTAATGTGCAGGTACGCAATTGTGGTTACCTGCATAAAAATGCAGCTAAAGTAAAGTGTTTGAAAGAGGACTAACAACGTTTTTATTAATAAATTGATAGTAACAGTGACGTTCAAAAAACCTGTAGTCATTTGTTATGCATTTTTATAATGAACGGATAGCCAAATTGGTAAAAATAAAGTGGGGAACAGAATAGTCGTTGTATTACAACGTTAATATTAGCGCTGCAAGCTGTCAAAGGTTAAAAACGGCAGTTTCAAAGTAGTGTAAACAGAATACGTAGTTGAAGTAGTCTTTGAAGTTGAAGCGCAAAATTCGAAATTTTGAACTCTGTTGCGCTACAGAGCATTCGCCAGCTTCAAATACTACTATAACTACTTTATTTTGTTCCAGGTCTAGGATTTGCTATTCATTTCATATAATCGTGGTAAAGTTGCTATAACTACAAACCATATGCATAAATGTAGGTACATGCAAACAAAATAAATAAATTATAATGATGCCAGTCTGACTTGTTTGCGATTTTTGTTTTTAGAAACAGCTCAAATTGGATATTTATGTAAAAAAGTGGCCACCATATGTTTTCATGTGTGCAGCTAACTTTGATGTTTTATATGAAAATATTTTAACGCTGCCCAAAAACATGAAAAATGCGCAGGTATACAAAATGCACGTAAAGAAGGATTTTGAAGAATAATTACAGAAAATAAGTATTTTGGGCAGTTAAGTCAAAGTGCAGCTAACTTAAATTTTTTGTATGAAAAAAATTTTAAAATGCCAAAAATTTTGGGCACCTATCTAAAATGTGCAGGTAAAGAAAGTGCACTTAAAAAAGGAATTTGTATGGGATTATAAAGATTAATGCCAAAAATTATAAATTTTGTGCAGTTAAGTCAAAAGTGCACGTAAATAAAAGGCAGTTAAGTCAAAACTACTGTATTAAAAATGTTCAACAAATAGTTTAATAATTAAAAAAAATTTTAATTTATCTTCAAATTTCAAAGACATTACTTTCAGTTTTTTTTTTTTTTGTTAATCAAAATTTTGCTAAAAAATTGTTTTGCAAAAAAAAATCATGTTTCTAAAACGACTGCGCATATAAGAAAAAGGTTTAACCTTGCTTTAAGGGAAATGATATATAAAAGCTATGTTTAAACAAATAAAACATATTTATACTTACTGCTTCGTTTCTTTTTATTTGATGATGAGCTTCTGTTTTGGTTTACCTCGGAGTCTGTATCTTCCTGGTCTGACAAATCTATAAATGTTCATCAAATATTTTAATAATTAAAAAAATTTTAATTTATCTTTCAATTTCAAAGACATTTCAGGAGTCTCAGTTTTTTTTTTTTGTAAAACAAAATTTTGCTAAAAAATTATTGTTTTGCCAAAAAAAAAATCATGTTTCTAAAACGACTGCGCATATAAGAAAAAGGTTTAAACTTGCTTAAAAGGAATATGGTATGTAAAAGCTAAGTTCTTTTTTAACAAATAAAACTTATTTATACTTACTGCTTCGTTTCTTTTTATATGATGATGAGCTTCTGTTTTGGTTTACCTCGGAGTCTGTATCTTCCTGGTCTGACAAATCTATTTCTTCATTTTCATCGTCCTCCTCATCTACTTCCTTGTCATCACCGATTGCCGACATTAAGAGTTTTGACACACAAGTTATTTCAGCCACTGGAATCGGCAACCTATAAACATTCTTATGAATGTTTTTGTGGTGTCCCATAAAATTTGCTAACTGATCTACTGAAGCCTCCTCTAAATTTAACAAAGATGTGTAGGTTGCAATATGTTTTCTAAGAGACGTTCCCCCCAAACTTTCAGGCCTTTCTGCTCCACACTCCAAAGAGTACTGTCTAAGAAGAGGACAAGCTCCATAGTACGGCTTGGCAAACTTTGAAGAATTTTTTTTAGAAAAAATATATTCATTATTTTTAGTTATCCCCGCATTAGTCCTGTATTTAAGAATTAAATCTATCGCTCTGGTACATAAAGGGTCTAGCAAAACGCTTACAGTTCGTCCAAGTTTTCCACGTAATGTTAACCGAACAAATTGTTTTTCAAGTGCTATTGATTCCTCAGACATTTTTTCCATAATTTCCCCTTCAACATTTTCTGTAATTATCTCTTTGTTTATAAAGCTGTTGATTGTTAGACGTTCAATTTCGCCTGCCCTTCTTCTATTAAAAATTTGAATAAATATTAAAGTCGTTTTTACAAGTTCATTCCAGGAATTTTCATCAAATTTTCTCCCCAATACTTCAATTTCTTTAATCATTTTGTTTTTCAAAAACATATATAACTTCTTTATACATATATTGTTTTGATGGATGTATTACTTTTTTTGTTCGTTTTTGGTTGCATTGATCGTCAAAAGCTTTCTTGTTGATTGTCAGCCGCTCCCAAAGTTTCAAGAAGTTTCCTAAATGTTTCATTAACACCTCCTCCCCTGTTTGAATAAATTCTATTTCTTGTTCTAAACCGCATTTTTTATTAAAGATGTTAAGCTCTGTGCAACTGCTGGAGTTCGAAACCACATTAATTCGTCGTCCCAGTTTGCGACTGTTCGCAATTCTGGTTTATAAATATCTTTTAGCTGTGAAATATTAACATCATTTTTTTTAATTTCTATTAAAAACCGTCCCAATAATCTCATATGAGATCTAATCATATCGTGCTGATGTGTAAAAGCATATTTTTCTGCCAATTTATTCCCATATCTTATAATTAATTCATCATATCGAATGGCTTTAGTAACATCATCGTTTCTCAAAACTGGAAAAATTTTTGTTCTAATTGTGAAATTTGCCTCTGCGTGAATAGATTGTGTTAATTTTCTCCCAGATATTAGGTTGTCCCTCGCATTAATTTTTTGATTTCCACACTTGCGTAAGTGAATTCTTAAAGTATTTTTTGAATAGAACGCCTTGCAGTTTTTACAGCATACGTAATCATCTGCTTTGTTTTTGCCTTTGACTTGCTGTTGTCGGAAAACTATTAGGATTCCGCTGTTGTGGTCCTTAGTGGTGTTATGAAGAAAATCTCCTTTTTTTCCTCAACTCTTCTAGTATTTTTAATCGCTCTTTTGATCGTTTTGGTAAATTTTGAATTTCCTTTATTTCTTTTTCGGAGTTATGTTTAAGGTAAAAATGTCTTGCTAATTTAGTTTGCAATGTTTTACAAAATAAACAAAAGTGTTTCTTGGATATTCTACTCCTATGCGGTACTTCTACTTCTGTAAATTTTAAAGGATGTTTTATTATTTCTACACTTTTATTATGTTCTTCCAAAGAGTTTTTTGTTGAGTTAACATTTTCACCTGTGGTATTTATTGTTGAGTTGGAAAAGTATTCAGAAAATGAATCATTGGATTTTGAAGCTAATGTGCTATTATATATTGAAATTGAGCTGTTTAAATGTTTTTCTGTGTGGCGACCTGAGTTATTTATTGAAGCAGAAATAGTTTCGGAATTTTGAATTTTTGCTTTGCTACTAACAAAAGAACATACATCAGGAGTTGAGATTAATGACGAATTAGAACTTGAATCCTTTGAATTTGATGATGAAGTATTAGATATCAATGTGATTAAAGAATCTGCATAAGATGCAACAACGAAGGAATTTTCAGGTTTATGACATATATTTTCAAAAGATGTATGCGGTGTTGTTAAAGTTATGCACGCACTAGAATTGTTTTCAGGAGGTAACAGATTAACATAGCTTGCATCAGATGATGCTGTGAAAAACGATTTTGAATTATTATGCGTTGTTGCAGAATATGAAGTCGGACTGGGACTAGAAGACGCAGGTTTTGGAGATAGAATCTTTGAAGGGAAAAAATTACGCGTTGTATAAGAAATTCTTTCTGGTTTAAAATTTCTTTGACACATTCGCATAGCAGGTGAAAACAGTTCTGGTGAATATTCTTCAGGTATTGATATTGAGGATAGAATAGAGTTGGAGCTACCGACGGATGCATTGTATCTTTGCAGGAGGCACGCTAGACTCGGCTGTATTTGAGAATGAATTTATATTGTTTGCTAGCGAAAATGACTTGGGGGGGACGACGTTAGACGTTTTCTCGGCAGTGTGTATTTTTAATGCCGAATCATAAGGCGATGTTATTGAGGAGGACGAAGAAATACAGGAGATATCGTCTTTATATTTCTGCTCGCTGACTGAAATTGTAGAGAATAAGGTCGTATTCGAACTACTAAAACAATTTTAAATTTTTGCTTACCATGTGAAGGATGAGACTGCATTAAAGAAAGGGTCCGTAACGGTGATACGTTGGTTTAATAGTTTCGTCTATTAACACGCCGTGTTGAAATGTTTTGCTTATTTTGTTTAGAATTCAAACAATCATTTATATTTAACTTTTGTTCTTGCATTGGCGAAGATGAGCCCAACGATGTGCTATAGGATTCTTCATTTTTGTATTTTAGAAGATTTTCTTTTTTATCTGGAAAAATTAAATTACTAATGTAAATCTTACTTTCTTAAATTTAACCAGTCCTCTTATGCATATATCAGTGCCTCAACTCTATAACTTTTTAAATTTAAATAGTTTAACGAATTTGTTATTCTCTTTTTCAAATAAACAAATATTTTTGTTCAGAAATATTATCGACAAATATAATATATTAAAAGTATAAGAACGTTATAAAGTTAAAATTTTTTAAAACTTTTTAAATTTTTTTAACAAACATGAATGTATTGAGTAACAACAACATTGCAAAATTGTTTTACCTCACCCTCATGAATGAATTGGCGAAAATTTAACATTTCATTCATGGCTGTGAAAAACAGTTACACATTTTGAATCTCACATTCATGAATGGTTAAATATGAGCATCATATATGAATTTTTCTGAACTCTGGTTTATACACAAAAATTTACTTGATTTAAATTTACCGGGGACCTTACCAGTTATGCATTTTTTCATAAGAATCAGATGATGCCAGTTATTTTTTTATTTTAATTTTTTTTAACCAAAAATAACAGATATTTTTGATTTTTATTTTTTAAACAAATATAACAGGAATTTTTTGGATTTTTCGAGCAAAAATAAAAGATCCTCTAAAGAAATGTACGTGTTATAATAATTTAGTTGACTCTAAATGTTTATTTTAATGTATAATTATCATTAGGATTTCTTATACATATTAAAATAAATATTTTAAGTCAAACAAATTGTTATAACACCACACATTTCTTTAGAGGATAACTTTTATTTTTGCTCGAAAAAATCAAAAAAATTCCTGTTATATTTGTTCTAAAAAATAAAAATCAAAAATAACTGTTATTTTTGGTTAAAAAAAATTAAAATAAAAAAATAACTGGCATCATCTGATTCTTATGAAAAAATGTATAACTGGTAAGGTCCCCGGTAAAATTAAATCAAGTAAATTTTTGTATATAAACCAGAGTTCAGAAAACTTCATATACGATCGCTCATATCTAACCATTCATGAATGTGAGAATTCAAAATGTGTAACTGTTTTTCACAGCCATGAATGAAATGTTAAATTTTCGCCAATTCATTCATGAGGGTGAGGTAAAACAATTTTGCAATGTTGTTGTTACTCAATTCATTCATGTTTGTTAAAAAAATTTATTAAGTTTTAAAAAATTTTAGTTTAGGTTGTAGAATGCTGTAAAAAGAATGTAAACTTTAAATTTTTTATTAGAGGTACTTAAAAGTTTAAAGAAATTGTAAGAAACGTAATTGTTTGAAAACACGTTTATTTTAAAGGTTTTTTGAAGCCGCCATTTTGAATTCAAATGTTTAATCTTTAAAAAAACGTGTTTTAACAATTAAATTTCCTTCATTTAATCTGTTTTTTAATAAAAAAACAGAATTTCATTTTTTTCTTAAAACTAATGTTCCCTTCTTTTCTGAAAAAGTAATATTAACATTTTAATATTTGTAAAAAATTTCTTACCTTATAAGCACTTATTTTCATCAAACGTTTAACACCTAAAAAAATTGATTTAAGAAAAGTGGTGGACAATTTATTTTTTTAACTTTTAATTAAAATACGAAAATTGTGCCTTCATTTAAGACTTAATATTATAACATATAACAATATTATTTTAATTAAGTATTAAACAAAGGCACAATTTTCGTATTGTAATTAAAAGTTAATAAAATAAATCGTCTACCATTTTTAAATTTTTTAAATTATGTATATAAAAAAAATTATTACCACACCAAACTTACCCGTTGCAAACTTTTTCTGGAATGAAAGCGAAAGCTAAAAAATGACATTTTTTTAAATTTAACCGTTATCTTAGGCAGCGTTGCCAGAATGATTATTTTATCACATTTTTTTTTTTTATTTTTTTTTTTTTGACCAAAATATGTTTTGACGATTTTCTTTTTCAAATATTGATTTTTTATTTTAAAAAATTATGATTTATATTTTAATTATGTTTGCACAAAATACACTAGTTATCTATAGTTCTTTCAAACAGTCTATTTTTAAAACAATAAAGTTTTGTATCAGCTTGTTGTTTATTGCTTAGAATTTACACTTTTCTAATATACACAAAATTCATAATTGTTTCTGGGCATACAAAATATTAAAAAAAAGCATCTTAAGCGGCCCACACACTTGCAATAAATTTGTTTAATTTTTCGTATTGTACAATTATATCGCCAATGTAAATGTGATATTTGAAGATAACACAATATATTGCCAAAAATCAAAAGCCTTTTGATTTTTATTGCACAACAAAAAGAAGTGCAATATACTGTGAAATGTGTTGGCAAAGTTGTACGATGTTGTACGATGTTGTTTTGCTTAAAAGCTTATGTTTTTTAACAAGAGTTGCGCCATATTTAAATGAAACCATTGTTCTACTTATTAAATATAATTGGGTAATATAGAAATGATATGGCGAATAACACATACATTAAATTCAGACGGTGATTTTTAAGACAAGATTTTTGGTGTTTGTAGTCGAATGAAGTAAAGAAGCCAGCAGGGTAGCAACAAATCTCATTTTCTGTTCTCTGTGTCTTTTTTTATATTTTTCTTTGCACACATTCGTATTTTTTTATGCTGCTTTATTTTACTTTTAGTTTCAATGTGGCAACAGCTCTTTACAATACAAAACACGGAGCGCAATTAAATTGTTTATTTTCACGGAAAGTTCTATAGTTGTTTTTTTTCTACATTTTTTCGCTCTCTGGTTGTATCGATTTCATTTACTTACTTAATATATAATGTAAAAGTAAACCAATCTCTGTTATTATGTCGATCTAATAACAGAGATAATGTAAATATTATGTATTAGTTTAATGTTATTTTTTTTGTTAATAATTTATTTGCGAGTATTTAGGTTTCAAAGAGTAAAATAATAACAAAGTTATCTTTTGTTGGTTAAGAAGTAAGAGCATCGATAGAGAAGATCTTCAACATCAGCCTGCGTCAAATAAAAAAGTAATACTAGGAACACAACTGGGACATTTTTGTGTATATGAAAATATACACAATCATGGCGTCGGCCGAAATTTTAGTATATAAAGTTACTTTTTTACTTTAATAATTGTTTTTTTTATTATTTTATCGCATTTAAAATGAATACACAAAGTAGATAATTATAATAATAGTGTTTTATTGTGTTTTTGTTAATGTTTGTGTTTTTTGAGTAAATTTTTTTTATATGGTCACACTTTTTCTATCTCTTTACACAAACAGCAAACAAATTTCTCAATTTCCCTACAAGAAGTGAATGAGCGAGTAGTCACTTTTTTCACGTTGACAGAAAACTTGATTTCGGTCATTTCATTCTATCATTTTGTTAACACCAACGTGAAAAAAGTGACAACTCGCTAATTCTCTTCTTGTAGGGTTAGTAAAGCTGTTAGTTATTCGTCATTATTGTGTTTCATACGACGAATTTACTCGGCGAATTTTTACTTAAATTTGGGTGTGTAGGCCGAAATTCGTCGTTCGTCCCAGTTGTGTTTCCAGCATAACATGTAAGAGAGTTCTCTTAACTATAATTTATTTCTTTGTTATTATTTTTTTATTGTTTATTTTGAAAACATAAGATTGGAATTGCTGTTCTAGTAAATCTCTTCTTTTTACTCCAATTGTAATTATTTTACTACTTTTTATTTATTTTTATTAATTTGTTTTGGCACTTCAGGCATGAAATCTTGGTTTCATTTGTAAACTGTAATTCTGCAGTATTTTTAGTGCAATCATTCTTTTAATTTCTTTTTAAGTATCAGTTGAGAGTAGTAAATACTATTTGTTTTATTTTTTTTATGTTATAGTTTTACAGCCGTATTCATAAAAACTTATTGATGATAAATTGACCGTTTTTAAGCAAAAATTGCTAAAGTTGTATTCATAAACGAAAAATAGTCTATTGAACCTTTAATAAACCATTCATAAAGTAAGAAAATTTATTGTTGGATTTGCCCTTCTTTAAACCAAAAATAAAATGACATTTAAAAAAGTGTTTGCATTTTATGATATTATTTTTGAGAAATATGTTGAAAAATAATGACAAAAATGTTTTATTTATTACAACGGACATATTAAATACATTTTACTAATTTTTTATTTTATTTAAGACAGCCAATTTAAAGTTATATTGATAATTATTTAAAAAAAATTTATATGATTTAAATGAATATGTTCAAGGGCAAATGCAGATATTCTCTTTAATTATTTATTAAATTATTGAAACTAGTTGTTTTTTTGTTTAAAACAACAAATTATTGTTAAAAATATAAAAAAAAATAAAATTAACAAATCATAATAATAGTGATGTTAATAAAAAGTAAACAAACTTTTTATTCGATTACTTTCTTATATATATATATTTAAAAAAGGTTCAAACAAAAGATTTTATGATAGTTTTCGGCAACATTTTGTTCAGAAACTAAAATAATATGTAGTTTTATTTGATAAGAATAATTTTGAAGGTCTACAATTAAAAAAAAATTATAAAAAAAATTTAAATATAGAATATCATGTAAACCGAATAGAAGTTTCGTGCATCACTAACATTAAAATGTAAAGAAAGTTGCCATACTTAAACAGAAAATCGCTGCAAACAGTTAATAGTAAAAAAGCTGTTATTGTACGTTTATGAATACAAATTTTTATAAGAGGTTTATAAGACAAAAAGCGTTTAATAGTTATAACATACTATAAGCTTAAAATAAGAACTTTTTATGAATATGGCTGTTAGTGTTTTTGTAATGTCCAATATAAACCTTTATTTTAAATCTATTTAACGAATAACCTCCAATAATATTTTAATGCTCAGAAATTTTAAAAATAAATACTTTGTTAAATAAAGAAGGTATGAATTGATAAAATTTAAATTTGGTCTGAACTTGGTTTAATGTGATTATGTAGATTGTTGGGTCTTTAATATCATCAGAGGACATGGAGGGTGTAGGGTCAAGAGCCGGCTAGTAGATCTCATCATTTTTGTGAAAGGGGAAAGGACTTACTTACGACCTACCAAGATCAAACTTAGATAACTACTAAAGTTTAAACTCTAATAAAAAAAATTACGTCGTTATTAGTAACCAAGTTATTTTTTTTCTTTGGTTCCAAGTCCCGACCCGACCTTCTCTTAAACAATTCTGTCTGCTTTAGTTTATTTTTAGTTTCAAAAAATAACATTACTAATTAGCAATTATGCTAATTCTTATAAATAATTATCTTTTGTCTTTTAGAGAGCAAATTAAAAAAATATCATACAAAATGAACACTTTTTGAACAGATGCAAAAGAAGTACACAGCAAAATATTTAAGTTGCATAAATATGGTGAATACAGTTTGCATTGAAAAGCCCGTGGACAGAGACAAACAGAAATAATTGCAGGCACTTGTTTTTGGCAACAAATTTAAATATTAAGCTGTATATATGACAACAGAAAATTCAAATCGCTGCTTTTAACAAAAGTTCTGACAGTCTCGTAAATTTTACACCAAATTGGTGTTTTAATTAGTAATAACTATTGCTAACCTTGTGCTCTCACAGAAGCAACTTAAGTAACACTACAACAGCAGCAGACAACTCTTTTGAAACTTTGGTGGATTGAAAAATTAAAACTTAAACAAATGCAAGCCTAAGGACAGATAGAAAGCAAAGGAATAAAATAAACAAAACCATGTATTCTTTCCACTTGGTTGTTAATTAGCAGATAATATTCAAAAGATATAAAATACAAGATAAAATATAAACGGACTTTTGTTTGTAATAATAATGGTATTTTTTTTTTATTTTAAGTAATAAAAATACTTATATTTAACTTATTTAAACCGTAGAGCTTTGCTACTCGCATTTAACCCTTGTGTTAATACCCGGGTACCATGGTACCCACCTAGGTATTAAAATGTTTAAATAAGCTTCTGGATCGGCGTTATTTAACTTAAAAGAAAGCGAATTCAGATTCTAGATTTATTTTTTTTTTCTCCTTAAATACTCAAAAAAATTTGCTTAAACTTTCACCATCGCAACATGCGCACCCGGGTACCCTGGTACCCAACACAATACAATTCACTTTATGGGACAACACAAGCACGTTTTATTTGCTCAAAAAAATTCAATAAACCAAATTCTGTATCATACAATTACTTAAGTTTAGTTTCCAAAGCGTTAATATTATAATACGAGAAAGTCTCTTTTACATATCATGTATGACAAAAAGTGTTCAACTGTTATACTAAAAAATACTGTCCAGCAAAAAAAAGGTTTAAAATTTTAGCACTTAAGGCGACCGTACACGACATATTTTTGTCATCTGACATGTCAAATTTCCCACTGTAAAATACATACACTTCGTGTGTTACCTTTTTAACTTTGCTTATGTAAAAGTCAAATGCAAAGTCATCTGACAAAATTCCAATTAGAGCTTGCTCTATTTTCTTCTGACAAACCAGCTGACATCAGAAATCTATGCCGAGAAGAAACCGACAGCGGCATCCACTTTTGACGGAATCATTAGCCGGCTGAAGTTAATTTTTTGCAATACCGAGATATGTATGATGATCCCACCATTGAATAGAATTTATGTAAATATATATAAAAAGCATTTCATAATAATATCCTAAATTGGTTTCTTTGAATTAAATCAAAAATATGTTAAGATGGCTAAAATAATTTAAGGCGTAAATAAAAATTTTCGTGGCAACATTTTAATTTTGGTTTTGCAATAACTATGCGAAAAAAAGAGAGACAATGTCAGAAGCAAACTACATGTACGTTTGTGACTGAATATTACAAACCTTCTGTAAAACAGCAATTTTGACAGACATGTACAATTACATGTGACTTGAAAAGTTGACAAGTCAGATGTAAAAAACATGTCGTCTACATGCACCTTTATGCAATACAAAGTTTGTAATTCTGTGTCTAAAGGATTGACACAGAATGCTAAACAATCTTCGATTTAATTGCAGAACTGCAGGGCACTAAAGATGCGGGATGATCTTTAATGGAAGATTGTAATTATAACCACTCATATGAGTGATTATAATTGTAGGATTTGGGCAAAAGAAATAACAAAAAGAGAATTTATTATTTCTTTCCTAAGTTGCGCTTATTGCTAATAAATATAACTATATCTTGTTACCTTGGGATTGTTAGGGTGTTGGTTTCCAGTGTGGGCAAACTGAATCGGAAAGCGGGTAATTAGATTAGGGTACGCAGTTTTCCTTTATCATCAAAAAAATTCGATTTAATGTTTTTAATTTTTAATTTTAAATTAGGTTTAGTTTTATTCTTTAAGTAAGGTTAACTTTTTTTTATATTAGGCTATAAATTAGGTTAAGAAATCTATAGTAATTTAGATTTAGGTTGATAGGCTTAGGTATAAACTGCTCGCTTCTGTTGCTAAGTGATAATTGAATGAGACATAACTTTATTTTCCGCCATTAACCTGATAAAAAAAATTCATTTGCATATTGCAACTTACGGATAATTACAACTACTCCAAAGGCTTTTAAACTGTGATATAATGTTGTACTAATAAGGGTTTACAATTCATTTTAAATTCAAATATTAATACGTTAAATCTTACAATTTAAATTCTTTAACTCCAGTAGTTTTACTTTAAATAAATTCAAATTTAGATACATAAGCTTAGATTCATAAGTTTTTAATTCACTTGACCAATATTCTACAGATTGATATTTACAAAAATTAAAATTTCATGCTTCAAATTTGTAAACCATTTTTTTTTATAGAAACAATCAATTTATATTGTCTAAACGTTAGTTTAGACATGGCGCCGGCCTTGGCCCTCGCCAAAAGATTAGGAGCTAAAGTTTGCACATAAAACATTAGCCAACGATTAAATGGCTTCGGCTAACACATGCCCATCTGGCTTTAACTGTTGAGTACTAACTGGTTGTACCGTTGATTGCTGAGCTGATTGCTGCTGACGAGGTTGTTGCCGCTGGTGTCGGCGACGTTGCTGACGCTGCTGCTGACGCTGGTGGGTCCGTTGGTGATGACGTTGCTGCTGACGCTGGTGGGTCCGTTGGTGATGACGTTGGTTTTGCTGGGGACGTGGAGGTTGCTGGCGTTGACTGGTGCGCCTTGGCCTGGCCGATGCTACTCTGGCCGGTGTTGTTCTGCCAGGGTTGCTTCTTCTGGAGGTTGATCTCCTAGAAGTCTCTCCACTGGATGTTGACCTGATAGAGGTTGCTCTGATAGCAACCGCTGCCTCTTGCTGCTGCTGTTGGCGAAGTGGTAAATGCAACATTGTGTGGTGCAATTCGCCGCACCGTTTGCAGGCCTCCATGGAGGTGCACGAGTTCCTGGTATGGCTTCTTGCAAGGCAGTTAAAACAATAGCCTAAGTTTCCCACCACCTCTCGCCTCCTTTCTACCGCCATTGCCTTGAACTTACGGCAGAATACCAGACCGTGGTACCCCTTGCATAGCACGCAGTAAAACACCTCCAGATCCCTGGGCTGGCGATTATCGCTTTCCGAGCTACGGTCTGGACGTGGCACTCTGGTGGCCGTAAGCCTTCGATTGGACCTGCTACTGAAGAAAAGGAATACCAGAAGAAACACATACATTTTTATTAGTAACTTATAAGAAATTTCAGATGGCATGGGAAAAAAAGGTTGTTTTAGCTTAATGACTACGGAAATTTGAAGGTTGAATGAGAGGACATAATTAATCGTGCTGAAACTATACTAGACAATAAATTAGAATAAAAGAGGGCAATACGGTTGACGCAAATTGTCAGTTGCCCAAGAACGGCAGATAGCATAGTTTCACTATGGGCCTGGTTACTATTCCCGAGGCTGTACGCACCTCTGCTATACGAGTGTTTTCATCAGAGCCACTAAAGGTTTTTTCGATCCTACCCAGACGCCACTCGTGGGGTGGTAGCAAATCGTCTATCACGACTACCAGGTCGCCTACTTGTCTGTTGGGAGCGGTGTTTTGTCATTTGTAACGTTTATGCAAAGATTTTAGGTACTCTGCCTTCCATCGTATGGAGAACTGGTGATGAATCGCTTTTAACTTTTCCAATCTGTTTATGACCGAGATGCTTTGGCATGGTTGTTCGGGAAATGCCATTAAGGCGCACCTCTTAAGAAATGTCCCGGAGTTAGGGCCGTCAAATCAGACGGGTCTTCTGATATGGCAGAAATTGGGCGAGAGTTCAAGACACCTTCAAGTCGGGCCAATACCGTAGAAAATTCTTCAAAATTAAATTTCTGCCCGCTTGCTATGCGTTTAAAATTAAACTTGAAGCTTTTTACAGCGGCCTCCCATAAGCCGCCCATATGAGGAGCATGGGGTGGTATAAACTTCCATTCGAAACCGTGAGACACATACTTTTGTGCTATGTCTTGAGCAGAGTTTCGCAGAAAGGCAGCAAATTCACGCTCAAGCGCTCTACTGGCCCCCAGAAAATTCTTCCCGTTATCTGAATTAACCCTTTGGGGCAGGCCCCGCCTCCCGACAAAACGAGCAAAAGTGGCCTGAAACGCCTTTGACGAAAGCTCAGAGCATGGCTCCAAATGAACAGCTTTCGTACTAAAGCATACGAAAACACATGCGTATCCTTTTACGTAAGTAGATTTCCGCAGAGGAGACACTTTGAGCTCAAACGGCCCAGCAAAGTCAACGCCCGTGGTTTGAAATGGTGGCGATAAGGTACACCGTTCAGGTGGCAAGGGAGCCATTATTTGTGAACAAGGTTGTTGCCTTTGTATAATACAAACTTTACACTTCCGAATTATACTTTTTACTCTGGGTTTAAGTCGTGCTATAAAATATTCAGTTTGTATTATCCTGCACATTTGGCTACATTCAGCATGACAAAGAAACTCGTGCAAATATTTTAGATACAAAAGACAAAAAAGTGAATTTCCCGGCAGTATAACAGGGTAACGCTCATTGTACGCAAGAGATGATTGAACCAATCTACCGTTTGCTCGCATAATTAAATCTGGGTCCAGAAATGGATTCAACGGCTTAAGTGAACTTTTACTTGGTATGGGCTGAGAGGCCTGCAGACATTTGTAATCCTCAGGAAAGAATATTTCCTGCGACAACGCAATAAGCCTTACTTTCACAAATTTCATCTCCGCGTGTGTTATACTTATACGATTCTCGGTTTGAAATTTTCCCAGTTCACCTTTTCTACATTTTCTATAAAACCTAAACATGTAACATATAACGCGTAGGGCTCTGCTATATGATGAGAATCTACTTAGAACTTCATTGTCTTCAACTTCGACATGTAACGCCTGGGACTGGTTTCTCGACACTTCAGATTCTTTTAACGGATTTCTTTTTGGCCATTCCGTTGAGGGCTTAATGAGCCACGATGGTCCATGCCACCAGAGTGAACTGTGTGCTAAATCTTGAGGTCTGCAACCTCTAGTTCCCAAGTCTGCAGGGTTGTCGTGAGAGGGAACATGATGCCATTTCACATCTGACACCAAACTGTGAATATGAGATATTCTATTTGCCACATAAGTTTCCCACGTCGAAGGGGGTTTTGAAAGCCAACCCAGTGTTATGGACGAATCAGTCCAAAGATGAATCTCGTCAGGGTTTAAATTCAAGGCTGATAGTACATAATTAACGAGCTTAGCTAAAAGAACTGCTCCACTGAGTTCCAGCCGTGGCAAGGAAACCGTCTGTATAGGGGCTACCTTACTTTTAGCTACTAATAAATTAATAAAAGTAGTACGAGAACTAGTCTGACATCTAATATAAACTGCTGCACAAAACGCCGTCTTAGAGGCATCTGAGAAACCATGCAGTTGAACACTGTCAGAGGGATTATATTGTAACCATCGATTAATCGAAATTTTATCAACCTGTGAGAGATCTTGAACCAGTTCGTTCCACTTTTGCAGAGATTCTGGTGACACATCTTCGTCCCACTCTAGGCCTTCCAACCAAAGCTGTTGCATTAATGTTTTTGCCCTAATGACGATAGGCGCGAGCCATCCCGCAGGATCAAATAGCTTTGCCACTGATGACAAAATCTGCCGCTTAGTTATTTTTTTGGCTTGATCAATTGGATCGAATTTATACGTAAACGAGTCTGAAAGCGCATTCCACTTTATACCTAGGGTTTTGGTAGAGCTTGCATCGTGAAAGCGCAAAAAATCAGAATCGTACAGATCTTCCTTTGAAATATGAGCAAGTAATTTTTCATCATTTGCTGTTATTTTTTTTAGAGAAAAACCAGCTGATCGTAAAACAAGCATAAGCTGCTTTTGAGCCGATAGAACATCTTCTATCGAGTAACCTCCAGAAAGAATATCATCGACATACGTTTCTTTACGCAGAATTGACGCTGCTTTTGGGTATGCCGATTCGGAATCTGATGCTAGTTTTAAAAGGGTCCGTATTGCTAGATACGGTGCACAATTTACTCCGAAAGTTACCGTTTTTAATTCATAATCTTTAATTGGGCCGTCATCTTCAGGTTGAAATAAAATCCTCTGAAAGGGTCTATCAGCAGGATGTAATAATATCTGGCGATACATTTTTTGAATATCGCCGTTGAACACATATTGATATTTTCTCCAATTGAGTATTATTGAGATCAAATCGCTTTGCAGCGTAGGTCCTGTATATAGAACGTCATTTAAAGAGAAGTCTGACTTTGATTTTCTACTCGCATTAAATACAACCCTGAGTTTAGTTGTTTTATGCTCTGGGCGGACTACACCGTGATGAGGCAAATAAAATGAGCCATATTTACCATTCGAGTTAATTTCAATTGATGACGTTTCGTCCATATGATCAAGCGTAAGGTACTCGTTTATAACAGCCTTGTATTGTGACTGAAGGTTTGGATCTTTGGCTAGCGTTTTTTCTAGGCTCGTATACTGTGCCAGGGCTACGAATCGAGATGACCCCAGATATATTTTTTCGGGAAACTCATGTTTAAATGGCAATCGCACTATGTATCTACCATTCTCACTACGTGTTGTCGTTTATGTATAGAATTTTTCACAATAGTCATCCTCCACTGAATTTGAGCGAGCTTCAGGGATTTCTTCCTGCTCCCAAAACTTTTTTAAGAGTGTATTTAGCTCAGAAATTTCATTTGGAACCACTGTAGTTGTGAATGTTTGTATTGATTGCGATTTTATGGGACCACTGAGCACCCAGCCAAAGATCGTATTATATGCCGACGTTTGACCACAAATATTTTTCCTAATACCTTCAATATTAAGCGAGTGTTCATAATCATTCCCTAAAATTAAGTCTATTTGCGCCGATTTGTTAAATGTTGGGTCTGCTAGATCTAACTCAACCAAATCGGAAGAGTAAGGTACTTCAAAAGTGCATGCTTTTGGCAGCACTATGGCCTTAATAGGGACTCGTAAGTTATACCTTTTAGCGTATAAAACAAATTCGCATTCTTTGTTTGCCGTTTGCTTTTTCCCTCCAATACCGATTATTTCGAAATGAGATTTTTCGAAGGGTAGCTGTAGGCGATTACGAATTCTTTCCGTTATAAAAGTTCGTTGAGAACCAGGATCAATTAGCGCTCTAATTGTAAAGAGTTCACCTCTATGCTCTATCTGCATTAATGCCGTTCTCAGCAATATACTTTCATTACTAGTCGAGCAATTAGCCTGAAATTGCTTTGAGGTACTGGGTCTTTCATCCTGGTCTACTCTTCTAGATATTTGGGTATTATTCTGAGAAGATTCTTGGGCTGTATTGCTAGTATTAGCGACCGATTCCCTACATTGTGAGTTTTGTGCCAATTGAGTAGTGTTCTGTGCCTTTTGCCCCATATGTAATAGGGTATGATAAGGTTTTTTGCATTGAAGGCAAGTATGTTTGCTCTTACAATTGGACTTAAAATGGGAAGAGGCTAAACAATTATTGCAAAATTTATTTTTAAACACATAATCTACTCTTTGCTGTACCGTAAAGGCTCGAAATTTTGGACATATTCTCAAAGAGTGATTTTCTTTACACAATTTGCATGACAAACTTAAGTTGTCTTGAGATACGTATGTATGTATATCAGGCTTGGATGTGTCTTTTAGTGTGAAGCAATCTCTAGTAACTTTTATACTATTGAGACGTTCGACTGCTTCATACCTGTCCACTAGGAATTGGAACATTTGGGTCCACTTGGGAAGTTCACGTGGTGATGTGAGGGATTGCTCCCATAACGAAAGTGTTAAGTGTGGCAGTTTAGTTGAGATGAGTCGAATCAGAATAGGGTCCCAGCTCTCCACGTCGACGCCGAGCGTTCTGAGAGTTGCCAGGGAATCGTTAACTGAAGATTGAATTCTTCTAATTGATTCACTATCTTCATTTTTTGCCGAGGGTATATCAAATAGGATTTTAATTTGGTTGTCAACCAAAACTCTTTTATTTTCATACCGGGTTTTAAGGGCATTCCACGCTAACTCGAAATTGTCATTCGAAAGAGGGTATCTTTTCACGATTGCACCAGCTTCATCCCTTGTCTTATTCCGAAGGTGATAGAGCTTAGTGACTGGGGTTAGTTTTGGGTGACTTATGTACACGGCCGTGAACATGTCACGAAATGATGGCCATTGTTCATAGCTGCCCTTAAAAATTTCAGTATCGCACGGTGGCAGTTTTATGCAGCTAATTGAGCTATCAGGGGTAAAGTTCTGATTCTGGTGAGAATAGTGAGCTGTCGATTGAAACGCTGGGATGCGGGTACTCTCAATTCGACTTATTTTTAGCAAATCATTGATTTGGGAACTTGAATTAAAATAAACCTCTGAACACGTATTATATTCCTCTTTAGATTGTGTCTTAATTTCTTCATCGACTGATCCATCATGGGATAACATTTATTTCCTATAGGAATCTTTTACATTCACCCATTCTGAATCTAGCTCCCTTAATTTTACTTCAAGTATGGACTCATTGTGATCCCCCCCTGGGGTAATATTTAATGTGTCACACATTTGCAATAAATTACCACAATCAAACAGGAATTGTTCCCTATATAAAGGGTTAAAAGCCACGCTAGATGCTTCGTTTGTTGAAGTCATTTTTGCGGATTATGATAAAACAGAGAAAATTTTGAAAATGTGACGGAATTCCTGTGAGTCTCTTTAAAATGAGTGTAATGCGATCGATATTAAGAATTATGATTTGATAGATACGAAAGTACACAGTAATTGGTTTTATATTATCTCTTTACTTTGACTATATTATTTCTAAAGTTTTAGTTTGTATTACCCATTGGTAAGGGGTATAAATTAGCACTATATATGGATTTCTAGTTTGCTAGAATTGTATAAGAATAAGTTTAAAAATTTTGGGGCTATCTTAGTATAGCACTAGATATGGAGGTCTAGTTTTCACGTTAATTTAGAAGAATTTTTAAAATTTTGGGGCTATCTTGGTATAGAACTAGATATGGATGTCTAGTTTTCACGTTAATTAAGAAGAATTCTTAAATTTTTGGGCTATCCTGGTATAGAACTAGATATGGATGTCTAGTTTTCACGTTAATTAAGAAGAATTTTTAAAATGTTGGGGCTATCCAGGTATAGAACTAGATATGGAGGTCTAGGTTTCACGTTAATTAAGAAGAATTTTTAAAATTTTGGGGCTATCCTGGTATAGAACTAGATATGGATGTCTAGTTTTCAAGTTTCAATTCTTCCCAATATTTTTGGGGCTATAAATTATAGCATTTTATTTTTACCTTAATTTATAGGGCCTAATGTTATTAGGGACTTGTTCTTTCTCATAGAAATAAACTCACAGAAAGTTTAGTTTGGGTTATTATCAATTTTTATTTACAATTGTGCAATAATCAAAAAAAGACTTTTCAACGCGTTGAAGTTACTAAAGAGTGACTTCCAAGAGAGTAATAAATAATAATAATAAATGACTCAATCTTTTACGCTATGACGTTACTAAATATTGACTTCCAATAGAGTTAAAATAAATAAATCAAATATAAACTTCAACTCAAATATAAATTATTCAGAAAATATGAAACGTACCGTTTGAATAATAATATAATATATGGCCTATGAGAAATAAACATCAATTTATTGTTATTAAAATTTATTTTATTTTTATAATCACAATAGTTTTATCTTCCATTTGTGTTGATTTTCATTAAAATGATTACATTTAAATTTATTTGAATAAATTTCCTTGCTTCAGTTTCATAATACTTTTATATTCATGAATTTTATTTTTCCTTCGACTGTGCCACCAAATGTGTAAGTGACTGTATGGCAATTACCTTTTACTTATGGGAAGTAACTTACGTATATTCCAGGATACTTCCCAACAACAGGTCTGTTCTTGTACTAAGTATGCACAATCGACCATATGATCTCACTGGAACTAAAGATTATGTATATTCCAGGAAACTTCCCAACAATAGGTCCGTTCATATACCAAGAATATACAATCGACAAATACTTAGAAATTTGAGTAAACACCGCAAAAGTTTTTATTTATTCAATAGCACAATTTTGAAATGGAATTTTAATGTAACAAAAAACTTTCGCTAAAAAAAACAGAATTAAATTATGCCATGCACTGCATTACTGACGAGAAATAACAAAGTAAAACCCAAATTAGTTTCCAGTTAAATTAAATTTAACTTTAATTTAACCATAAATTAAATTTTAACTATTGTAAGTTAAATTTAATTTCGTTTTTACGCTTTACTTTTATGTTGCCGTGTTATTTTTCAGCGGAGTGTATGTCTCTTTGTTAACTATTCCAATATAATTTATATAGGTATTTGAGCGAATGTGTATGTTTTCCACTTATTATCTGTTTGTTACTACACGTATAATTCCAACGTGTTAAAGAGATTTATGCGATTTGTTAAAGTAATAAAAAAAGAGTATGCAAATCTTAAGTGCGATGTATGCAACAATAAAATTTATTTTCGGGTGGGTTTTTAGATATGTTCAAGAGAACGTAATCATTTTAAGCATAGGTATATTAATTATTTTGAAACCAATTAATGTTATTATTTGAACATTAATTAATTCATTTTTTTTTAACGTTAAATAAATAAATAAATTAGTAAAACAATAATTTTTTCCCGTATAGCAATTTTTATTTTATTTATTTTATAAATAATGTTGGGGTTAATTTCATTTAATTTCATAAAATTAAGTTACATATCAATTTATTGTAATAAATATCCATTTGTGTATGTAGGGCTGCCTTCTATTTGTGACTCTTCTCGATTTTCCATGCAATCACTGTTGCTTTGTAAGATAATGTCTTTCTCCTATTTCTCCTTCTTATTATTGCAGCCTTTATGTATTTATTTTGTTTTTTTTTTCAGTACTCGCTCCAATTTTATTCCTTGCGTTCAATTTGATTGAATAAAGAGTCGTAACCACAAACTACATACATAGTTTGTTGTTTAAGAGATCGCAATAAATTATTCTCTTCTTTCTTTTAAATCACTTTATTTACTTTCTTACTTCTTTTTTTTTCACGAGTTTTAAAGTTTAAAATTTAAAATCCAAACAATTATTTGTTGGTTAAATTTTAAAGAGAACGCAATAACTTCCACGGGTATGAAGCCAAAGAGTACGCAAGTAAACTTGTTAGTGAGAATTTGCAAGTGTGCCAATGATCCGCTTTATTAACGATTTTAGGGGTGGGTTTTAAATTGTTCAAGAGAATCAAGAGCTTAAGAGTGTAAATACGAAATTGATTCTAAATGAAACTAAATTTATTTGTGGTTAAGGAAATGTTAAAGTGAAGAGATTGTTCGAACCGTTTCACCTATTCCCCTTCAACTTATACAATTATTCGCCTCTTTTTCCAAAACTCTTTTTACTCACCGGTTTTGCTTTACTTATTTAAATTTACTCGCCACTTAATTTTTAATAAAGAGCATATTTTGAATCTTTAGGCACACTTTGCACAATAGGAACACGATTTGAATAAAAAACGATTTGAATTAAAAAATTTGAGTAACAATAGAATTTTCATTAATAACCTTGTACTAAATATAGGGTTATAGGGTAAATTAAGTTTGAAACGCATTAAATTCCACTTTTTAATTTTTAAAATAAATTCCAATCGTTTTATGTTCAATTTAATTGATAACCAAGCTCATATTTTTCTTTTTCAAACGAATAAATTAAATTTTCATTATTAATTTAATAATTATTTTTACTCACGTTGCCTTTTTCCTTTGTAGCGGAGTGTGTGATTTTAGTATGTTATATTATGATTCCAGTCAGCATGCATTAAGAGAATTCGCTCAAATAAATATTCCTTTTCTCTTTTATGCATTAACTGACTAGCAGTGTGACCATATTAGCTTTTTTCGAGCTAAATTTAGCTTTATTTTTTTGGATTTAGCTTGATATATTTCATTTAGCTTTAAGCTTTTTTTTTAGCTTTTTTAAAAAATGAATTTGGCTTTTTCTAGCCTTTTTTTCTATTTGTATTCCAATGATTTTATGATATGTACATAATAAAAAAAGAAAGTTCAATAAAATAAAGATATATTGGTAACCTTATAAACTAGTCTCAAACAGCTAAAATCTGGCATCACAGAAACAATAAGTCAGCAAGTAATTCTTTAAAGTTAAACAAGGTGGTAGTAGGAGATTTGCAGTTATTTTTTCACTATTGTTTTTGACAGCTTGATGATCTACACACATATATGAAAACAATGCGATGTTTCAATATCTGCTATAATCTGTTTTGAAATGTACTTTTGTACACATTTTGTTTTCTTCTTTTATTGTGAACTACATGTAACTGTTTTTTCGTATTTGGCTTCTTAAATTCATACTTTATACCTACCTATTAAATTAAAAAATAAATAAAAAGGAAAATGGAAAGGTCAGTAGTATTAATATAAAACTATAAGTAAGGTGTATTATTTTTAATTACTTATACATATAGATTCTTAAAAAGAAATGAGTCGAATGATAAGCAAATTGTGCATAGCTGTAGTAGTGATACAGAAGATGAATTTTCACCTAGTACTAGCAAAAGGTAGTTTTAATATTGAAAAGAAAAGTATAAGGAATTAAGTATCGTTTTATATTCTAGAAAATACACGCAAAAATTGAGAAAAAGCTGGTTCAATGATTCGAGACTTTCGAAGTGGATTGTTGAAGTAAATGACAAACAGGTAAAATGTAAATACTGTCATTGTACATTGAAATCAAAATTAAGTAACCTGTTAACGCATGGGAAGACAAGTAAGCATGTAGCTGCTGCATCACCTTTCAAGACCAAAAATCAAAAAACATTAGAGTTTCAAACTTCAAGTAGCTGTACGAAGAAAAAAGAAGCTGAGTTGTCTGATGCATTGTTCGTGGCGGTGCATACTTCTATTAGGTCTGTAGATCACATGGTAAAGATGCACAAAAATATTTTCAATGACAGCAAACCGGCGGTGGCAATGTGTTTGGGGCGAACAAAATGTACCGCTATCATTACTTCTATTTTGGCACCACATTTCAAGCAATTGTTGACAGACGACATTAAGGGAAGTCATTATAGTCTTATAATAGACGAGTCAACCGATATTACTGTGGAAAAACATTTAGGTGTAGTAATTCGGTACTACAGTATGTCATTAAAGCATATCGTAAATACATTTTTACATTTGTATGCTCTAGAAGAAGCAACAGCTCTCGGAATTTCTTCAGCTATCTTAAAAATTTTAAATGCTTTTAATCTAGATATAAAATATATGGTAGGCTTAGGAACAGACAACGCAAAAGTTATGACCGGGGTGAACCGTGGTGTTATCGCAAATTTAAAAGAAAAAAACGATAAAATTGTATTAGTTTTTACATAGTATGTGTTATTTATAATACGAATAATGAATTAATATTATTAAAAAGCAATATAAAAATTTAGCTTTATTTTTTGGCTTTTATTTATTTATTTTTAGCCTTTTTTAGCTCTATTTTTAACCTGATTTAGCTCTATATTTTTTTAAAATCTGGTCACACTGCTGACTAGTTTATATGTATGTATGGTTAACAATTTATAAGGGGTTAAATCAGTGATGTCAATTGTGGTTGTATTACTTTATATTAGTATTAGTGAATAAAGAGACAATTATTCTTAAAAAATACGTAAGCATCCGCCGCATGTGCACCCGTCGCTTGATAATCGACGAATAATTGTGTACTCTCGTGGACTAAATGAAAGAGCGTAAGAATGCGTGTGAATAATGTGTGTGAATTAATTTACACAATTGTGTATGACGCTGACACCCCTGGGTTAAATATATAGCAAAAGCAAAGAGTTGCAAGAGTACGCACGATTATTATTATTTTCCGTGTAAGTTTGTCGGTATGTAATTTGATGACTTATCTTTTTCTTCGAAATTTAAAGAGAACAAATATGTTTAAGCAAAATCAATTTTAAAATTTGTTAAATTTACTTTTATTTTCTGTGAAATTTATTTTTTTTTTCTTCTTTTTCCTTTTATTTTTGGAAAAGTAATACCTTTTTCCTTTAACTTTTCACAATTTCTCTTTACTTTTCTCTTTTTTACTTCATTCCAGGTGTAAGATTTAATTTTCAAATTTCATTTCTCAAATCATTTTCTCTTTTCTTCACCATTTATTCTTGTTTTATTTTAATTATGTATGTATGAACTTGCCTTTCTTTCTTTTTCTCTTATAGACAAAGTTACACTGTTTCCACTTTTTCTCTTCTTCTTCGTTTTCTTCAATTTTTCTTTAAAATCTTAAAATATTTTAACAGAAGGGGAAAATACACTTTTTTCATTTACTTTTTCGCATATATGTAGGTATCTACGTACATGAATATAAACCGGGGAAACGAAACGGTTGGTAATTACCTTAAATTATTTTTCCCCTATAGGCATGTACCTATGTACTTTAATGAACATATGTATAAGTTGGCCTCGTATAAGGTCAAACTGTAATTTTTACCTAATTATGTTTTTTTCCGTTAAAAACTTTTCATATATTTTTTTTTTCATAGGTAGGTATTTACTGAAAAAATTTCTTGATTTCTTCACTTTTCACTTCTTTATTTTCAAATTTTTTTTCCAAATTTTGAACTTTAGGAAACTTTTTGGAATTTTTCTTTTTTCTGTTACGTTAACTTCGTTTTGTTTTCACAATTTAAATTTAGGCAAAAAGGAATTTTTTCTTGTGATTTTTTTCCACTTCTTTTTTTTCAAATTATAAATTTTTAATTTTTGGCAAGTTTATATTTTTATTTTTTGTTTTACCTTTTTTTTCACATTAACTTGTGTCTTTCGATTTTTTACATATTACCGACGGCCGACCTCTTTGCTTATGCCTTTTGAACTAATTACAATATGAAAGTAATAAATTCAATTTACCTCATTATTATGTTTGATTTTTGTTAATTTACTTCTTCCTTTGTTGTTGTTGTTGTTGTAGAGACAATACTTGATGAGACCTTGAACCTCTTTGTTCTATGTAAATATATTTATTTTCTTTGACCACTGGTTTTTTCTTAGACGAAGGACCATGTAATTCTGTGCTTAAGGGATTGACACAGAATGCTAAACAATCTTCGATTTAATTGCAGAACTGCAGGGCACTAAAGATGCGGGATGATCTTTAATGGAAGATTGTAATTATAACCACTCATATGAGTGATTATAATTGTAGGATTTGGGCAAAAGAAATAACAAAAAGAGAATTTATTATTTCTTTCCTAAGTTGCGCTTATTGCTAATAAATATAACTATATCTTGTTACCTTGGGATTGTTAGGGTGTTGGTTTCCAGTGTGGGCAAACTGAATCGGAAAGCGGGTAATTAGATTAGGGTACGCAGTTTTCCTTTATCATCAAAAAAATTCGATTTAATGTTTTTAATTTTTAATTTTAAATTAGGTTTAGTTTTATTCTTTAAGTAAGGTTAACTTTTTTTTATATTAGGCTATAAATTAGGTTAAGAAATCTATAGTAATTTAGATTTAGGTTGATAGGCTTAGGTATAAACTGCTCGCTTCTGTTGCTAAGTGATAATTGAATGAGACATAACTTTATTTTCCGCCATTAACCTGATAAAAAAAATTCATTTGCATATTGCAACTTACGGATAATTACAACTACTCCAAAGGCTTTTAAACTGTGATATAATGTTGTACTAATAAGGGTTAACAATTCATTTTAAATTCAAATATTAATACGTTAAATCTTACAATTTAAATTCTTTAACTCCAGTAGTTTTACTTTAAATAAATTCAAATTTAGATACATAAGCTTAGATTCATAAGTTTTTAATTCAATTTAAAATTAAAATTTCATGTTTCAAATTTGTAAACCATTTTTTTTATAGAAACAATCAATTTATATTGTCTAAACGTAAGTTTAGACAAAGTTAAAAAATCATATTTAACATATATATAATTTAATACGCTTTTAAAACGTTTAAATCAAAGGTACACTTTCAACTCATTGAATTCGTTAATAAGCAGAATTGGGCAAATAAAAATTCATGAGTGATTGTTGAAAAGCCGATGCATCTACAAAGAGTGACTGTTTGGTGCGGTTTAGTGGTTCGTGGCGTCATCGGGCCGTAATTCTTCGAAAATGAGGTCAGATAAGCAGTTACCGTGAATCGCGTTCGCTATCGCGGGATGATAACAGGCTTCTTGTAACCAGAAATTGAGGACAAGGAACTGCAAGATGTGTGGTTTCAACAGGATGGCGCAACTTGCTAAACAGCCAACGAAACAGTGGCTCTTTTGCAGGAGCAATGCAATGACCATGTCATCTCACATTGTGGCGATGTTAATTGGCCCCCACGATCATGTGATTTGACACCGTTGGACTTCTTTCTTTGGAGATTTTAAAAATAAAAGGTGTACATAAATAAGCCAAGAACAATTCAAGAGCTAAAAGATATGACAATTTGGCACATTAACGACATTGAACTTCAATTATCTCTCAAAGTCATTGAAAAGATGGACCATCTTTTTTTTTTTTATTTTTTTTTTTTTTTAAATTTCCTGAGCTAATCCCGCGAAGCTCTATGCTTGTCTGCAGGAAGGAAACCAGAGTCTCTGGCGGGAATCGAACCCGCAACCTCGGCGCTGATAGACTAGCTCGCTACCAGCTAGCCTACCGAGGCACTCTCGGATAGAAGTATGCCACTGAAACCTTGGCGAGCATTTGGCCAATATTTTTTTTAAACATAATTGTCATAGATCCTGTTATGATAATGAAAAAATATAAAGGTAATGCTCTCTTAACTTTTTGTTTTATTTACAAGTAACATCGTGCGTTTTGGTTGGAGCCTCCTTTAGAAAATTCATTTAAAACTGCAAAAGAAATATTTATCAAACTTAGATACTTCTACTATTATCCTTATCCAAATATTTATATTGTTCTTGTATGGCAGGTTCAACGCCCACTTTTTTAGTTCAGATCGCTTTTTGACAGATGTTTTATATATATAACCAAACTATTTGTTCCAAGTTTGGAAACATTTTCTTTAGCCTTTCTGTAAATAGCTGATCGTATGTTTCGATTTTTGTGTTGGTTTAACCGTGCTGCCATGATATGATCGTATTAATATATATAGCATTTAAAAAAAAAAAAAAGTTATTTGGCGGACCCTTTATTTCTATATTGGCGTATTGGTGTTAGTGGTGCCATCTTTATAGGAGCAGTGGCTTTTTTATTTTGCTAGCTTGCTTGGTGCTGACATCTACATAGTAATAGTGGCATGTTGTATTTGGAGCTGCCATCTTGTGGTGAATAAGAACCAATTTTGCTGTTTTGAAAAAACTAATATGTATTTCAATAATGTCTTTGTATTAAAGGTGGCATTTTTATTGCCTATGTTTAGCGCCGCGTTATAACCCCGGGTCTCCACGTAGCAATATTTATTGCGGCAAACGTCAAATATGATTGCTCCATTAAATTTGCGACGTATAGACCGCATATTGCCATGAGTGGCAATCCATTGCGCAATGATTGCTCTTCTGATTGCTTGAGCAATTATTGCTTAACAATTTGCTGTAAAATGAGTTGTCATTTATCTGACATTTCATTTCTCTGAACGTTTGTTTATGGCAAAGCAATTTCACGTGTTCTCCAGCAATATAATCAGCAATTATTGCGCCATTGTTCTGCCGACGTTTTTGCTTGTGCTTAGCAAAAAAATTGCTACGTGGAGACCCAGCGTAAGAAAATTACTGTTAAAAATTCGGGTCAGCAGATTATAGGAGACATACAAACAAACAAGCAAACGCGTTTTTATATAAATGAGCTTAAAAAAAATTTAGGAATTTAATTATTATAACGGCCACTAAAAATATGAAAAAAAATGTATTTCATTTTCTAGTCCCGGGAGTTTTAAGACGCGAAAATTCAGGCATGTCCTTTAATTTAAATGTCGGATGTGAAAGCACCAGTTTGTCAATGTCGAAAACAATTAAAGAAAATTTTTAGAGTATAAAAATGACAATAAATACTACTGCAATTTGGGCAGCTGCAGTTTTGAAGGACAGGGTCTAGATTCCAACAACATTTGAAAAATTCAAAAAGTTTAAGCAATTTAGCAACAATTTTAGAATGAAGAAAAGAAAGCGTATAAACATCTGACAACTCTCTAAACGTCTTTAGGATGAAGAGATATTTCCCTACTAACTGTTCGGCAGAATTTTAATTAAGACTGTAAAATTATAAAACAGAAATGTTCAATCTTCCGATTTTAAGCAAATGCTTCTCAAAATAAATTCTAGTAGATTTAATTACGATTTTTTTCTGATATCCATTGTAATGCGATAAGTAAATTAAAACACGTTGCAACAAAATTTAATATATTAATTTTTAGGATTGAGCTCATTGAATTTAATTTTCATTAAATAATTTTTACTGAAGGAAGGAATTTAACAACATGAAATTTTTTATTAAAATTTATTGATAATTTTCTTGGCTGAGCTGGGGCTCGAAACTGGGTTGAATTTACATGTTTCCAGAATCACCATATTCTTTCATCAGAATTTTTTGAGTTCTAACCTGTATGCCAAAATTCAAAAAAACCGGTTGATTAGTAAAAAAGATATAGGGAGGGGGAGCTTTTACCCCTCTTGCCCTATTTCCCCCTAAATAATAAAAATTATGGGCTATAGTTCCTTTGGATGTTACACTATTTGCCTGCCAAACTTCAAGAAAATCCGTTGATTAGTTAAGAAGATATAGGGAGGGGGAGCTTTAACCCTTATTTCCCTACTTCACGCCCTATACACTAAAAACAATCAATTTTTCCACTCATACCCACTTTTATTTAACAAAAAAGTTTCAAATCAGCTTTTAAAAAAATACCACGAATTATGCAAGTTTCCTCTAACTTAACAAACAGCGGAGTAACGAGACATAACCAATAAATTTCAATGTTATGCTTCTTCTTTTTTTTACCGCTATGATCCAATGTATAGAATGGTCATGACGAATGATGTCAACAGCAACCAATTTACTGTACACCAGTTTGTGTGCGTTTTCTTCTTCAATAAATGTTATGATGGAAATTTCCATCACCATGCAAAGAAGGGTTAAGAATATATATGGAGCGGAGGCTTTTGCCCTTTTTGCCCAATTTCACGCCCTATTCCCTATTTTCTTTCAGATGTTACAGTATCTGCATGCCAAATTTTAGGAAAACCGGTTCATTAGTTAAGAAGATATGGGTAGAGAGAGTTTTCACCCTTCTTGCCCTATTTCACGCCCTTAATAATAAAAATTATAAGCTATAGTTCCTTCCTGATGTTTCACTATTTGCCTGCCAAATTTCAAGAAAATCGATTGATTAGTAAAGAAGATATGGGTAGTGGAGCTTTTACCCTTCTTGGCCAATTTCACTCCCTTTTCCCTATTTCCTTTCAGATGTTACAGTGTCTGCATACCAATTTTTAAAAACACCGGTTGATAAGTTAATAAGGTATAGGGAGAGGGCGCTGTTACGCCCTCTAGCGTTCTACAATTGTATGTTTAAAATAATTTTGACATAATTTTTCTCTGACAGAATAAATTATTAAATGCAAAAAGAATTATAAATTCTAATGCAATACAATACATTCTCAAAGTTACAATTCCATACAATTCCACAATTTCTATATCAAAAAAAAGAAGAAAAAAAAACTAGATTTGAATTTGTCGAAAAAGTTTATACAAATTAAAAAAATATAAACCTTATTTTTACTTCAATGCCACTTTATATAGCTGTCATTGAGGCACAATATTAGTTGTATGTATTTGCTATGAAAAATATCCATTAGAGATAACCAGTTTTCCACTGTTTGGAACTCAGTTTTGTTTAGTAAAACTCAACAATACCAAGTTGCATGTTAAACTTAAATTAGCAAAATTTTAGAAAATACTACTAAAACCGACAAAAAAGTAAAAAGCTATTCTAACAAAACAACCGAATGGAATGAATAAATTGTAATAAATTATTAGAAGAAGCGTCAACAACAACAAAATAAATTAAGTAAAACAAAAGCATTTCCAATTATTAACTTTTAATTGTTGTTTAAAAAACTTTAAAAATAATAACTGAAATTTAAACTAATTTCTTTTAAACGCTAAAAAAAAGTACAGCATTCAATTTTAGTTTTTCAAGTAGCACAGAAATAATACAGAAAGAATCTCTTCTTTCTTTGAATTGCAGGTTGCAATTTAGTATTAACTGTAGAACGTATAACAAAAAAATACATCGCAAACACAAAATCAGGGTACATGAGTACTCATTTATAATTTTTACATTCCCATTAAAAAATATTTAATTTAATTACAAATTTGGAAAACTTAATTAATACACTCACGGCGGATGGCTTTTTTGTACGGACACGATTTCGATGAATGCGTAGTAGCTGCTCAGATGGACCACTATGAGCACTGCAACCTTCACGAAGTGCTCTATACGTTTAGCGAACAGAGCGCAGATTTTGAAGATAAATTTCCAAATTTCCAAAAACTATGAAATATATAATTTATCCGGTGTTAGATCAATACTGTTCTATAAGATCCTAATTGTGTAAAACGCAACGCCAAAAATATCATTGACAGCAAAAACAAATTCAAATATATTTTATAATATGCTTTCTATAGAAATTTATAATCACCCCTTTTATGTAAGTCGTCGTCGACGTCGACATTAATTTTAAATTGTTACCACATCAAGTCGACGACTACATCACTTCGACGTTAATATGGTTTTTATAAGAATGTTGTATCGACAAGTTATCGATAATTTGACAAAAAAAATCTCCAATTATTTTTTTATTATTTTTGTTCTTTCTTCATCATTATAGCTCACTTTTTAACGCTATTTCTGCTACTTTCAGACATATTTTCTTAACCGATTTATATATATATATTTATTCCTATGGTTCCAAGTTGGAACAAAGGGCCGTAACGAAATTCTTCCATTGGGATCTGTCCTGTGCGATTTGTCTGATCTCAGACCAAGTTCTTCTTGTTTCGCTAATTTCGGATTCTAGTTGCCTTCTCCAGGTGTTAGCTGGTCTACCTCTTCTTCTGCTGCCATGAGGGTTCCAATCAATTGCCATCTTTGATATATCATCATGGGGTCTTCTCAAAATATGACCAACCCAGCTCCATTTCCTCTTTGCAATTTCTATGCGAATTGGTATTTCACCTGTTCTTTGCCAGAGGTCTCTGTTGGAAACTACGTTCGGCCAAAATATTCGCAAAATTTTTCGCAAGCAACGATTAACAAATACTTGCAGGGATTGAATGTCGCTTGCAGTAGAGTTCCAGGACTCACATCCATATAGCAGGATAGAGCGAACATTAGAGGAAAAAAGGCGAAGCTTAGTTTTTATATGTATTTGTGGTGACTTCCATACTCTTTGTAATGCACCAAAAGACTGTTTTGCTTTCCTTATGCGATATGCAATATCATCACGTGAGCCGCCTGTTGTTGATATGATACTTCCTAAGTAGCAAAACGATTGGACGTCCTCGAGTTCTATGTTGTTTACTCGGAACTTGGAGAGATTTGTCGAATTGATACGTAGAACCTTAGTTTTGTCGAAGTTAATGTGAAGACCGACACCAGATGCTAGCTGATGTATCTGATCCAATTTGGCTGACATGTCGGTAAAGTTATGTGCGAGCAGGCAAATATCATCAGCGTAGTCAAGGTCTTCCAATCGACCATTCATACCCCATGTAATGCCTCTTCTTATTCGGGTTGTTTGCTGCATAATTGAATCCAATACAATATTGAATAACAGCGGTGATAGAATACATCCATGTCGTACCCCAGTGCTTATACCAATCGGATTGCTTAACGTGCGTTCATGCAGTACTCGACTTGTTGAGTTGCCATACAAAGCTTTGATTAAGTCGATTAGCACAGGTGGAACTCCCTTGCATCGAAGTGCGTGCCAAATTGCCTGATGGTGGATCGTATCGAATGCTTTGGCGAAGTCGATAAATATCAAGTATAATGGAGATCTCCATTCCACCGACTGTTCCACTATGATCCTTAGACTATTTATATGATCGGTGCAAGATCGGTGTGGTCTGAAACCAGCTTGCTCATTTCGAAGATCTGCTGAAATTGATGATGCCAGTCTAGCATGGATTATACTCGCTAACACCTTGTTAATCATGGTTAAAAGAGTTATACCCCGCCAATTTTTACACTCTGTTAAGTCTCCTTTCTTGGGTAGTTTTATTATCATTCCCTCACTTAGTTCAGCAGGAAGAGAGTGTGATGTCCAAAAGTCTCTGATAATAGGGTAGATTATTTTAGCGCTAAGAGTCGGATCAGCCTTAAGCAGTTCAGGGTTAATGTTGTCTACGCCTGGTGCCTTGCCATTCTTCAGTGCACGTATTGCAGTGACGATCTCAGTTTCGTCTGGGAAAACTGTATTTATGTCGGATCTGATTTGATGTGAAGTACAGTGACATTGCCAGACTGTTGTGGGTTGCGGAATTGACAGTATGCCGGCATAATAGTCGGACCATATTGCCAGTTGCCGCTCCACGGACGCGGCAGTTCCTCCCAACGGATCTTTAAGGGGATATGTGGTTGAACGGTAGTTCCCTGATATTTGCTTTGCAATTTTGTACAAATCTCTACTTCGATGTGTATCGGCAGCTGACTGTGCTTCTATGGCCATATTTTCCACCCAGACCCGTTTGTCTCGTCGCGCACTTCGTTTAACCTGGCGATTTAGACTGGTATACTGTGCCTGAAGGATAAATTTAGAAGCTCTTGTTCGGGCAACGTTAATGGAGCCTTTAAGTTGTCTTCTAACTTCAATAAGTTGCCAGGTAGCGTCTGAGATCCATACTTTACGCTTAGGTTGAGGATGACCAAGATGTTGCTTCGCACTGTCTGTGAAAATGTTTTTTATAGCATTCCATTGGCCTCTATTTCTGTTCGGGATATCTTCATAGCGAGTCTTTAGGGAGCCTACGTAACTTTCGAGAGTATTTGAGGATTTTAATTTGGATACATCGTATCGTCTTGGCAAAGACTGTGTTGTTTGTCGTCGGATTGCACATATCCTTAATCGTATCTCTCCTACAAGTAAATGGTGGTCTGACGCTCCATCTGCCCCACGCCTATTGCGCACATCTAGTAATGAACCCCGCCACTTCTTGCTTATCGCAATGTGGTCAATTTGGGTTTCTGTTCTGTGGTCGGGGGAAACCCAAGTTACTTTATGCACGTCCCTGTGAGGGAAAATAGTGCCACCGATTGTAAGACCACTGCTTGCACATATCCCGGTAAATAATTCGCCGTTCTCGTTCATTTGCCCCAGTCCATGAGTTCCCATAACGGACTCAATATTCGTGTTAACTGAGCCCACTTGAGCGTTGAAATCACCGGTAAGAAGTAAAATATCACCACTAGGTGTGTCTTTTATTACCTTTTCCAGGAGGCTGTAGAAGTCTTCTTTGTCATTGGGGTCTGAGATTTCAGTGGGGGCGTAGCATTGAATGCATGTGATGTTACGAGCACGGGTGTGCAGACGTATGGATATAATCCTATCAGAATGTGGTTTCCATGCCATTAGGGCGCTCTTGGCCTCTCTAGAAAGAAGGAATACTACGCCGCTCGATCGAGGGAGTCCACTTGGCTTGCCAGAATATAAAAAGATTATGTCACCGTCGGTTGTTATTGTGCCATTATCAGGCCACCTTGTTTCACATAAACCAAGGAAGAGAAGGTTGTAGCT
Organism: Pollenia griseotomentosa; assembly: GCA_963931875.1. Classification (NCBI taxonomy): domain Eukaryota; kingdom Metazoa; phylum Arthropoda; class Insecta; order Diptera; family Polleniidae; genus Pollenia; species Pollenia griseotomentosa. The sequence continues at coordinate 124,515,856 of OZ007563.1, forward strand.
CTTGAATTCCTTGCAAATTTGGGCCAATCTTGATGGTTCCAGAAGCGTTCTAATATTCCATGTTCCGAATCGTGTCCTTGATTTAAAGCTAAAAGTCGTCAACAATTGGGGATCATTTTGGTTTTCATTCGTTGTGGTTTCTGTAATCAGTAGAGTTTAAGATGAACCGGTGATTAGCCGATCGCATCCGATTCTGGTACCGGGATTGCCGATTGTAGCATCCAGAAATGCTGTTTTTTTTCAACGAGTTGTTGAGATTGGCCGATTTAGCTTTTTCAAATAAAGTGTAGAGTTTGTTTCCAATTTTGATGCCGCTGTTAACAAATTTTAACGAATTTTTGCCATTCCTTATAGTTTTAGGGACTTTTAATCAATTTTATGGTTTTTTTGATATATTAAAAATTTTCGCGAATTTTCGCTATTTTTGCAAACTTTTTCGAATTCTCCCAATTTTGGCTCATTGAGGCATTCGTTTCAAATTAAAAATTTTCGAGAATTTTCTCTATTTTAGCAATTTATCCGAATTTTCGCATTTTTCGCGTTAAATTTATTAATAAAATTTGTGCCCATAACTTCTTTCAAATTGGCATTTTTTATTTAAAACATATTCAACAAATATGTTTACATTTCATTTAAAGTTTCTTTAACTTTCATTTGAGTCGTCGACAATTGTAATCGACGACGACTTTAAAGCGCCTTAGAAAATATCAATTGACTGTCAATAATAATCGATTATTGTCAATAACGACTGAGAAAATACCATTAGTGTTCAGGTGCCGTTGACTTTCATAATAAGGGTGATTGTTTTTTAAAATTTTCAACACCACAAAATTTTAAGTGTTTGAAATTTAAAAATTTAATATGAATTCCTATAAAAAGCAAAACAAAAAAAAAGTTATAAAATATTTTTTAATTGTTTTTGCTTTCAATGAAATTTTTGACGTTGAATTACAGAAATATTGAAGGACTTAGTATAAAAAGTTCTGTAGGCCAGAAATAAATTGGAATTTAATTAAAAAAAACAAAACATAATGCGGCATACGTAGCATAGTTTAATTAAATTTGGTCTGTGATTCGGAAGTTTACTTGAATGCTTTGCATATTGAACTGGCACCCTTCAGCTGTTTAGATATACATTGGGCTATATGGATATTAACCAAAACATAAACACCACTAGACGGCGATCCTGCCAATTCTTTTATACCACCACAATACCAAAAAATATTACAATTAATCAAAAACTTTGTTTACCAACATTTGGCACTCGTGCTGCATAGTAGAATTAAAACAAAAAATGTTTTCTATTGCTAATAGCCAAAATATAGTGTTCATAGCGAAAATGTGTAATTTCCTCTGGTTAACAAGATGTATTTCGTCAACATTGGAAAAGTAAACCATCTTGTTTAAGAGATTTGCGGGCTTATTAAATTTAAATAAGTGTAACAATCAATTGAATATGTTTAACAATTTAAATGCAGTTACACTGTAAAATAGTTTAAAAAATATATAAAAAAAAAAAAACAATTCAAATAAAAGTCAAACATAATAGATGTAAAAAATAATAAATAAAAGTATTCCAAACAGTCAACAGCAATCGAATAACTAAGAAACAAATCCAGCAGTTTCATAGTATAAAATCTAACTATTCAAATGAAACTAACAAATGTTTGCTTCGTTGAATTTTACAGGGTTTTTCTAAAGGAATATATTAAGAAGTTACCATCAAAAGTTTGTCGTAATATTGAGTTTATTAATATGAGTACAAAAATCTCTATGCATATAAAAGTAGGATTATTGGAGAAATAAAAGGAACCCCAAAATATGGACTGCGGTTAGAGTAAAAATCCACAAAGCACACAGAAAAAAATTTTGCACCAGTACACGCATTAATCAAATGTAAAATCAGTTTTAATAAAAAATTTTATCAAGTAAATTAAACGTTTAATCAAGTGAATTAAACGTTTAATCAAGTTGTTAAGTTTTTAATTTTACTTCAGCCTCATTCAAATATACTTCTGATATTAGATTCTAAGATTCCAAAGAGTTACAAAAATTATCAGTTTTTTTATTTCATGTGAAACGTAATAAAAAAAAAAAAAAAATAAACAAGTAAGAGTGCTATTATCGACTATGCCGAATCTTATATCGTAAAGTCAAGATAGATAAAAATAATCTTTTTTTCGTCACACCAACTGTACTCCCGCCCACATTATGTCGGATGATGTTTATTGATAACCAAGATGCTTTTGCCCAATTTGGAAACTTTGGTTCTTGCCGTTCTCCAGATATACAAAAAACAACAGCAACAACAACAACAACAAGAGAGTTGGTAAAATTAGAGGCAGTAAAGAACCATGATATTGCCGTAAAATTGGTCTGTAATAGCTCCATATGATCAGAAAGAAGCCACTCCGCTGGATTTCGTTTTAACTTATGCCCCATATAAAGCCTAACAATATTTCTAAAGCAAATAATTTTTTTTTTAATTTAAATTAGGCAAAATATTATAATACTGTCAAGTCAGATTTTATAAAGATTGGCTTACATTTAATCAGGGCTGTGGAGTCGTTAATAAATAGTTATAACTCCTACTCCGACTCCTTTTGCTGAAATTTTTTAAGTACGACTCCAACTCCGACTCCGACTCCTACTCTAACCTAGCATTATTTAAGAGACTAGTTTTTATTTGACTTTAAACTCTTTTTTAATTTAGTACCTGTTAAATGGTTCAATATAGCAAGAAAATGATTCTGTAAAAATTTCAAATCGATATTTTAATTCTAACGTGCCGCGCATTGATCTTTAACCTACTAGTTACTAACATATGAGTAGGAAAGCTGCAAAATATTTTATTTGGATTTTGGAAAAAATTTAAAAAACATATACCGCCCGATTCAATAGACCAAATGAGTTGAACTTTTTTAATTCTAAAGTGTTATGACATTCTTGACTTATAACTCAACAGTTTAGAAATTTAAACCAACTGAAATATAGAAAAATGATGGATTTAATTTTGGAATGAACGAGTTTTGTTACGAACTTTCGAAAGAAACGAGTTTTGCTTCAATCCGTATGCGATCATTGAACTTTAGTATATTTTAAAGGTTATATTAATTTATTAAAATTATGCAAACAGTGCTAAAAAATGTAAAAATAGTTCTGTAGGGGAGAGATAAACTACACCAATTCACATCTTTTTCAAAAAACGTTTTTTATACTGTTGGAATTTATAGATGTGTGAATTACCAGCTTTCGAGATAAAAAAGTTGAAAACAACACCAAGTCCAATTGGCTTAGACGTTAAAGGCATCAAGAACTCGCCATTGCATTTTTCCGTTCCTAATTCAATATTATTATTGTCCAAGACCGAAATTTGAAATTGCAAGTCTTTATTATCTCTCCAATTTTCCCTAAAGTGAGTAGATAAAAGTATTCTCAAATCATTTTTCGGGTTAACCCCACATTGATGGGAATTATATCTGGAACAATGTCATGTATTTTTCCGAGTTCCTTTTATTCTATTATAATTCACCTTGAAGGTTGGAGCTTAAAATGTAGTTCACTTAATGCTTTCACCACAGGAGCTACAGCTGATTTCAAGTCATATTCATGAACATGGCTACAAAAATATTTGTTAATATACGATAAATAAAAAACAACATCTTTACAAATTTAATTTTTAAATTCCTTAATTCGGCTCTATTTCAGCAACGATATCTGGGCGAAATTCAAATTGTGAACCCGCTGGTTTTTGTTACAGAAATTTGAGGTCACATTAAAACATAGAAAAGGACATGCTTCGATATCTATATATATAAAAATGAAAAATGTTTGTATGTTTGTTTGTTTGTTTGTTTGTTTGTTTGTTTGTTTGTTGGCTTATAGACTCCTAAACTACTGAACCGATTTTCCTGAAATTTTTACAGATACATCACGCGAGCCCTAAAAATAAAATAGGCTACTTATTTTTTCGATAGGGGCAGGGGAATTGGTATCCCCCATAGGATGCCAATATTAATTATCACATATATTAAGATCCGCTGCACGCATTATGCAGAACTTTTGGTAGTAAGATCTTCTGAGCCCCAAAATTAAAATAAAATAGCAGCGGGGGAAGTGGAATCCCCCATAGGACGCCAATGTTTAACATCGCATATCTAAAGAACTGTAATAGTGAGAATGTTCAAACTTTCTAGAAGTCACTCTTATGGTATACAACACTTTTGAAAATAACAATAAAGCGGGTAGGCGCAGGGGGGGAAATACCTCCCATAGGATGCATATATTAAATATCGCTCAACTGAAGAATTATTAAAGTGAGAAAGTGGTTAAAGCTATAATTATAGTAAACTATAAATTTCAATATACAAATGGGCGGGGTAGACGGGGGAGGAGCAGTACCCCTCATAGATAGAAATATAATTAAGAGCCGCTGCACGCATTTTGTTGAACTTTTGGTAGTAGGATCTTCAGAGCCCCAAAATTGATATAAAATAGCAGCGGGGGAAGTGGTACCCACCATAGGACGCCAATGGTTAATATCGCATATCTTAAGAACTTTTATAGTGAGAATGTTCAAACTTTGCAGAAGTCTCTCCTATGGTATACAACACTTTTGAAAATAAAAATAAAGCGGGAAGGCGCAGGGGGGAAATACCTTCCATAGGATGCATAAATTAAATATCGCTCAACAGAAGAACTATTAAAGGGAGAGTCTTCAAACATGGTTACAGCTACTACTATGGTAAACTATAAATTTCAATATAAAAATGGGCGGGGTAGACAGAGGAGGAGCAGTACCCCTCATAGATAGCAATATTAATAAGAGCCGCTGCAAGCAATTTGTTGAACTTTTGGTAGTAGGATGTTCTGCGCCCCAAAATTTAAACACAATAGCAGCGGGGGAAGTGTTACCCCCCATAGGACGCTAATGTTTAATATCGGATATCTTAAAAACTATTAAAGTTAGAATGTTCAAACTTTGTAGAAGTCACACTTATGGTATACTACACTTTTGAAAATAAAAATAAAGCGGGAAGGCGCAGGGGGGAAATACCTTCCATAGGATGCATATATTAAATATCTCTCAACTCAAGAACTATTAAAGGGAGAGTCTTCAAACGTGGTTAAAGCTACTATTATGGCAAACTTTAAATTTCAATATAGAAATGGACAGAGGAGGAGCAGTACCCCTCATAGATAGAAATATAATTTAGAGCCGCTGCACTCTTTTTATTAAACTTTTTGTAGTATGATCTTCTGAACCCCAAAATTGAAATAAAATAGCAGCGGGGAAATGTTACCCCCCATAGGACGCCAATGTTTAATATCACATATCTTAAGAACTGTTATAGTAAGAATGTTCAAACTTAGTAGAAGTCACTCCTATGGTATACTACACTTTTGAAAATAAAAATAAAGCGGGAAGGCGCAGGGGAGAAAACCTTCCATAGGATGCATATATTAAATATCTCTCAACTGAAGAAGTGGTTTAAGCAGTGTAGCGAAGCGCACCGGGTTAAGCTAGTAATCTATATAACTATTCTTATAAATTGTCAAAATAAGATGTTATCTCAATTTTTTAATTTTTGATATGAAAAGTATACTGGTCCTTATTTTCTGACTTCACGATTTCAAAAAGCAGACGCTCTTATGGCCAATTCCACTAATCAATTTATTTTTAAAATTTGTTTTTTTATGTCAAATTACAAATTAAAATAAAATTATAAGAAAAATTATATTTAAATATGAATTGATATTTAAAAAGAATTGGAGAAATTGGTCATTAAAATTTTTTATTTTGAAAAATATTGGAAAAATTTTAATGCAAAAAAGTCGGAGTCGGAGTCGCTAGTTTTTGTGGGTACTTCGACTCCGACTCCGACTTCAGTGCAAAAACCTCAACTCCGACTCCACAGCCCTGCATTTAATATATACCATATAGAGCCCACTCCTAAAATATTCGAACACTTAGCAGAGAACAAGTAGCAGAGATTATAAGAAGCAAAACAAAAAGTAAAAAACTCAATAATATAGTTTAATCCAGCAATAAAATACATACACAGAAAGAAAAGCACTCAAAAATTCAAATGCGAATAACAATAAAACGTCCTCAAAACAATCCTAAATGGGATTACTTTCACAAATCAATCCCGGAATTTCTTGAAAAAAGTATAAAATTCTCAAATCAAGTAAAAAAAGATTAAACTTTCGTTGTGTTTAACCCTCCGGCTTACGCATGTTTTAATTTTCTATACACATTGAAAAAGGTCTGGCCAGACTCATGTGTACCCCAAGGGTTAAAAAGTAAATTTGAAGTCTTGATTCTCATTTAGTTTATATTTTTGGTTAAATATGTACATAAGATTTTTAAAGTAAAGACCATTTTGGGCATGATTCTGGTGTTTTATCATTCTGTAAGGTGTAAACCGGGTAAGTAAATCAATCATAATAATTTTTTCTTTATAAATTCTTTGTTTTTTCAATCTTAGTTTTACTTCAATCAATCTCATTTTCGTATTATTTTAAGTATAAAATTGGGATTGAATATGGATAATTGATTAAGTAATCCGTACTTGAATCAATCTTTCTGTACTTGATTCAAGAAAATCCGTACTCACCGTACTATTAATACCGCTTCGGATTGATTTGAGTTACAGATGGATTGATTTTTCTTTTGAGTGTATAAGTCCATACATATAAGTAAAGTTTATGATTTAGGAAATTATAAAATAAAATTAGCTTCTTGATTTTATTGGTAAGTTGGGACAGCTTAATCTATAATTAAGTTCAAAGTTTTCGCTCTGAAAGCTACTTACTGTAAATAACTTAAATAGGTATTTAAATAAATAGCGCTGAGTGATAATAAAAAGAAATTTTAAGCTACAAAAGAAAGAAATTTTCCGAAGTTTAAGTTGACAATTTATTTAATTTTTAATGACTTTATAATAATAAAATTATCTTGAAGTTAATTTGGGAGAGCACTAGCTTCTTAGGCATTTAGCTCATATTTTATGGTTTTTTTTTAGTTTTTATACTTATATCCCTGCGGGAAATTTATGTCAGTTGTTCCAAAAGTACTTATCCCGTGACCAGAATACAGAATATTATTCGAAAAATAAACGAATTGTGTTAGATTAAAACTGGACATTTTACTTAACTGGTGAGCATGTGATTAAAGTGTAGTTGCTCCGGAGGTAAGGAAATTCATATACTAATCATGCAACTGCATTTCGTGCGGGAAGTTACAGATTTTATTTTGTTCTATTACTTTATATGAAGGGGATCTATCATATTAACATGGTTAACATAAATTGAAAGTGTGTCTATTTAGGTTATTTCAGTGACCTGATAAAGTATTGAAAAAGTGCCAATTAACCCATTCCTAGGACATCGCCATGTTAAAGTGACAGTTCCCTTTCATATAAAGAGTCTGAACTGGAACCGGTCCCTTCCACTTTTCAACTGTCACGTAACAAGTTTGGTGTTAGTTCTATTTCCCCTAGGGATCAGAAACCGAAAATAGAAGTTATATTGGAATTTTATAACAAAAAAAGCATATAGAAGCAAAAGTCGAAAAACTGATTCAAGTATACCATATTGATCCTTATGAACTTCTCTATGATAAAATATATTGATTTTTATTGTTTCGATCAAAATTACCAGTTATTTTTTGATTTTTATTTTTTTGAACAAAAATAACAGTTATTTTTGATTTTTAATTTTTTGAACAAAAATAACAGTTATTTTTTGATCGAGCAAAAATAAAAATTATTCATTAAAGAAATGTACGTGTAATAATAATTTAGTTGACTTTAAATGTTTATTTTAATATGTAATCATCATTGGGATTTCTTATACTACATTTACATTAGGCCGAAATCTTGTAGATTGGATTTAAAATCTTCTTCGAAATCTAGTGCGTTTACATTGTACTTTTTTGACATTAGCGAGATTTTGTTTTTATAACACAACAGCTGACTTAAAGTTGTTTCGTTACACACACAAACACAAAAAGAAATATACATTAAAAAATTTTCATTACCTTTTTTTTAATAATCAACGATATTTATTTTATCAATATTATTCGTGTTTTTAATTTTTTTACAATTTTTATAAAAATTTTTAATATTTTTTTTAACAATTTTTGTTTTGTTTTTTTTTAAATGTCATTTTTTCTTGTGCAGGGAAATATTTTTTAGTGCTATATTGTAAAAACCATAGTTGCATCATTAAGTACTACTAGATTTTGAGTAGATTTCGTCGAAATCTTGTCACGAAGTAGATTTTGTTTTGTATGGGAAATCTAGTCAAAAACAACTAGATTTGGCTCGAAATCTCGTAAGTACTAGATTTTGCGTAGGTGTAAATGTAGTATTATGCTCACTAAAATAAATATTTAAAGTCCACTAAATTATTATTACACGTACATTTTTTTTAAGAATAACTTTTAGTTTTGCTCGAAAAAATAAATATCAAAAAATAACTGTTATTTTTGTTCAAAAAATCAAAAAATAACAGTTATTTTTGTACAAAAAAAAATAAAGGAATTACGGTCCCTGCAAGGGAATACATAGAAATATGAGCAAAAACCATGACTGCCTCTTTTATTACCCATAAAATCCCTTGTTGTTGTTTTTTATTCTAATGTGTTGTTTTTTTTGCATTTTTTAACACATAACAACCGTTTTTAATAGATTTTATTTTAATGCTTTTTTGGCTTTTTTGGTGGTGTAAGGTGCTGCATTAGTAACGTTTTCTATTGGTTTTAAGCTTAAATACATAAACATATATTTATTTATGTAACTCTCTTTTTAAATGCTCCATGTGCAGGTTAAAGAAATTCGGTACAGCCCAATAAAGCTCTTTTTTGATTAGGATTTGATTTGATCGTAAATCTTTTATAGTGCGTTGAGGTCGAGGCTATACATTTTGGAACAAAGGTTAAGCAGAGCTACTTCTTTTTCACCTAAATATTAACTTTTATTCCAAACTGTACAGACGATTAAGTTTTTACTAATTAAGCCAGCGTTTTAAAAAATTGCAGTAAAAGTAGAAGTACTGCTACTTCCACTTCCGCAATTGTCATTGGCAAAAAAAAAGGTTGCTTTTACTTCTGATTCATTTAAGGTAAACAGTTGCTGTTAAACTAACTCAAAAAGTGAAAAGTTGTACATACATTTTGGTTTTTGTTAGACAGTTTTTGGTTTCGAATGCAGTTTTTTAAACCCTGGATTAATAACGTCATATTGTGTGGCTTAAAAGCAAAGGGGCACAAATACCAGAACTAAAAAAATTTAGTTAGATTCAACAATTAACACTTTGTATAAATATCTATCACTCGACAAAAATTCCAACCTGTAGGTAGGATCATCTCAAAAGACGGTATGTACCAGCAACTAAAAATATTATGAATGCAATGCATGGGAATCTAATTTTTTGCACTTGTACCCTTTTGCTTTTAAGTCCCACAATTATAAGCAGCTCATATAAGGTAAAACCCATCTGGATCCACCAGTCAGCTTGACTTACAGTTTCTGGACCGAGCTTTAAAAATTAATTGAACTTCTCATTGCCACAATTGTTTTTTTTTTTCTTATCAAGATTTCCGTATGACGTGCTAAATTCCAAATTTTTCATATATGATAAATACACTGAAATTTATTGTTGAGGGAAATCTAGCTTCTATACGCATTTCACTGGTTGCCTAGACCCGATCGTCAGGAAACCTTTTTTCATCGGCTGTTAATTTTGAATAAACATCCTTCAGTCTACAAAAGTATACTAGAATTTCTAAAAAATAGGTTTAACCTTCAGATATTTTTTTTACAAATTTCAGAATTGTAAAAAAATACTTTATTTATTTGTTTTTTTTTTCTTTTTTAAGAACCAAGAGAGTCCTTCTTAGAGTTCAAGAGAATAAAATTTTTTAACGAATGTTGTGTTATGCTAAAAACTCTTTAACTTTTCATTAAAACGAACCCTGTATCTTTGGCATTAAATGTTTAACAATTACATTGCTCTTGAAGAAAATTATTTTTAAATTGAATACTTCATCTTTGAATGATTTGCATATCAATACCAATAGATTTAAGAAATAAAATAAATACGCAACTGACTCTCTTGCAAACATTAACCAGATGGATGGTTTTCTTTCGTTTTATTTATTCAAATGAGCAAAAAAAAAAAAAAAAATAGGAATATTCGAATCAGTGTTGCCAGTGAAATTTCGAGAAAGATACGTTTTAGTTTCCAAAAAGATACTCTTTTCCCAAAAAGATACATTTTGAAAAAAATTTGAAAATCCATTTTTAACGTTTAACATTTATTAACATATAACATTTTTTTTATATTTAATGAATATTGTAAAGAAAATGATATATAAATTCATTTTAATATTTAGTTAAGTCAAAAATATTACGTACACAGATAGAACAATTCATCTTCAACATCAGAATTGTGACATCAATGTTACTACAAAAGGCATCAATGATGCAAAAAGTAACATCAATCCAATGACTAACGTCTTCGTACAATTTTGTAATTTTTTACGTGTCATCTATTTTATGACTATATTGACATCAAATCGATGCAAAATTTTGTATATTATTAACATTATTTTCATAATTACAATGTATTATAAGAAGCAAAAATTCCTATATTCTATTTTTTAAAATTATTTAGATAAATACATCAAATTTTCAAAGAAGAATGATTACGAAAACCATATGGGGCATGGTGCTGGTGTCTTATTGTTGAGCGTTCTGCAGTAAACAAAGGTCGTAATTCAATGTAACGGGTAAATAAATAATAATATTCTCACACTTTGACTTAAGTCAAATCCAATGACTTTGACTAAATGACAAACTATCATTTAATTGATGCTAATGTGTCCTTTCTCCAATGTTACTGCATCATCGCACTTAGAACATGTTAGTCATTTCTGGGATGCCGATGTGTCATCCCATTGATGACATAATTTCATTTTGACCCTGATGACACTTTGGCCAAGTGATGTTAAGGTTGACATCACAATGATGAAAAGTGTCATGGGGTCAAAACCGAAGACACTTGTCAGAGCATTGAATACATCAGCGTTATGACGCCTTTTCTGTCAGTGTAGGTATGTAATTTTTAAAAATACAGTAAGCAAACTTTAAAATTAATTATATGTTTATATCTTTGGATGTTATCAAACAAATTCATTTTTGTAAAAATTAATATACGAGTTGAGGCGCTTATCCTAAGACGATTATATCAAAAAGTTCATATAAATTTCCGGAAAATAAAAAAGATGTTCTTAGATGTTCCTCAGAACAACTTCGCACTACAATCATCGATTAAGGTAGACCGTATGTTGAAACTGCCTTACTGTTTTCTTTCACCATTATTAAAGGTGCTATTATATTAGTATTGAGTTGGTTACGATGATCAGTGTTAATAAGTTTTAGTTGGCTTTAAATTCTCTCCACAAATGCATTCGAAAGTGGAAGTACAAATGTTAAACAAACTACTTTGTTCAAGTTTTTAAACATCGGCTCATCAACAAAATTTTTAAATTAAACACTTTTTCCCAATACTCATCAGCGGCCATGTCACTGTTAAACCAAAGCTTATTATTTTATGTCTGTACATTTTGCGTACAGATTCAAAAGATACGAAAAATGTCAGGATTATACATGGTACCTGAAGTCATCAAAAGATACGAAAAATGTATCTTTCGTATCCTAATGGCATCACTGATTCGAATAGTCGAATGACTGAATGAATAAATGAAATGCTAGAATATTGCAATAACTCATGTCTTTGCATTCGAATCTAATATAATAGAAAAAAAGATGTCGTCTACCCAAACAGACGTGCAACTATATATAATCATTCCTCTAGCATTGCTAAGCAAGTAAATTAAAAAAAGAAAAAGAAAAAAACAAAAAAATAAGTTGCAACACTGTGTAAGCTCTGATAATAAAAATAAATAAGCAAATTGAAGAGCAAAGAAAATCCTCTTAAAAAATACATCAAATAAATAAAATGTATTTTAGATTTTCAATAAAAATTCGTCATATGGGCAAATCCCAGAAACAGTCCAACAACCAAAATTTTTCAAACAAATTTTTTTTAATGCAGTATAAGTCTAGATGTATAATTTTATTTTTATATTAAAAAATATGTATTTCGATGATCATTAATACAATAATTTTTACCAAATCCTACCCCACCCCTAATCTATTAATCTTATACATGAATTTAACAATATTTTAGATGCTTCATGGGCTTAAAATAACACTTAGAGCAGACTCATCAAAACATAAACTTCGTAAAAAAAAAATTGATATTCATTCATACATTCCTTAATAATCACAAAATAAGTTTATATATCGCTCATTTGCTGCAAGACCGGCATAACGCAAAAAATGATATTTTGTAGTTAGAGATGCAGAATTGTTCGCTTTGTTTTTCTTTATATGGTATATTAAATTCATCTTTATATCTTTTATACTTTCCCAGTTTGAAGAGAATGTGTCTTCTTTTCTTCTGAGTAGTTAGAGCATATTGAAAAACTTTAAATGCGCTTATCTCAAAATGGATTTTTTTGAGTTATGCCGGTCTTGCACCAAATGAGCGATATATGATTTGTTTTGTTAAAATAATTTAAGTTGGGTTTATTACATACTACTGGAAAAACTGTAGCGTGCGTTGTTCACGGATTATGTCAAAAAATCACAACATTCTTTGGCTGCGAATAAGTGTTTTTAAAATTCTCTTATATTCATCTTTTTTAGGTATAGATTTTGTATACCTTATGATGCAAAATTCCCTAAAAATTTTGAAAACACAATTCAATTTTTAAAGTTATTTCCACTCTTTGTGGCGTGCGTCACAAAACTTTGTGATAAATTATTTCGCGACAAATACCTGCAAAGAAATTAAGATATATGCTATTTGTAAGTACATATTAATTTCACTAAATGCTTTATATAAGTTGAAGCTATCTCCTTTGAAAAACCAACAAATTTTTATATATCAATTAGAACTTGCGAATGTAGTGGTCGTCACGCAGGATTTGCCCATATGCACACTATTACACTTATGCTTAACATGTTTCTGAGATGAAGCTCAAAAATGGATTTTACGGCTTCTTAAACTTTCAATAAATATTGGTTAATTTGCATTTGACATAAAGTCAATTTCTTACAAATAAATTTTAGAAGTGTTTTTTTTATAGATCACTGCGATATTTAATTAACATTTTGAGAAATAAACTTTTAAATTCAAGTTTAGCGGCAACGTCCTTTTTTAACAAATCACTCTTAAAAGCACGTTTTACATTTCAAATGAGCCAGTATTTACGAAATACTAAAAAAAATCTTTCTTCACTTAATCTTAATTCATTTTGAGTGCTTATTAAAAAATAGTATTTAAGGCGCACGTTTTATTGCCACACACTGTACCAAAGATTGCAGTCGAGTAAAAAAAATTTAAATATTTATTATAGATATTAGTACTTGCGTTCTTTTGTTTTTCGAGTTTTAAAATATATTTTTATTGTATATCAATTGTTGCGAATGCAATACTCGTTTTTTTGCACTGAAACACACACATTACAATAAATAAAGGGTGGTTAAATTGTAAGGGCCGATGTTGAATGTGAACCACACCTAAACGCCAAGTTTTTTTCCGAATTTTATTTGACATTTCTCTATTTCAGACTTACTCAATTTGAACAATGGAGAGATACACAATCCAACAACGTGTTAAAGTTATCCAGACTTATTATGAAAATGGGCGTTCAAATCAAAATGCATATCGTGCACTTCGTAATTTGTGATGAGGTACCTTTTCACCCCAGTGGATTAGTCAATAAGCAGAATTGCCGCATTTTGGCGAATGAGAATCCAAGAGTGATTGTCTAAAAACCAATGCACCCACAAAGAGTGACTGTTTGGTGCGGTTTATGGGCTGGCGGCATCATCGGGCCGTATTTTTTCCAAAATGAGGCCGGTCAGGCAGTTACTGTGAATGGTGTTCGCTATCGTGAGATGATAACGAACATTTTATGGCCCGAATTGGAAGATATGGATGTGGACGATATGTGGTTTCAGCAGGACGGTGCCACTTGCCACACAGCTAACGAAACAATGGCTCTTTTGCGCAACAAATTCAATGGCCGTGTTATCTCACGTAATGGCGATGCCAATTGGCCGCCAAGATCATGTGATTTGAAACCGTTGGACTTTTTTCTTTGGGGTTATTTGAAAGAAAAGGTGTACGTCGATAAGCCAGCAACAGTTCAAGAGCTAAAGGATGAGATAATTCGGCACATTAACGGCATATAACCTCCATTATGCCTCAGGGTCACCGAAAATTTGGACCATCGGATGGAAGTGTGCCGCCGTGGTCGCGGCGCCCATTTGGCCGATATTTTGTTCCATACATAATTGAGTTATACCAATATATCATAATAAAATAAAATTACAATAATTTCCTAAATAGTTTGTGTTTTATTCAAAATCAACATCGGCCCTTGAAATTTAACCACCCTTTACTTTTAAAGATGAATGAGAACGATTCTTAAATATGCAATTATGTGTAAAAGAATTATAAAGCCATATCCCCGGCTTAACAACACACACGTCAAAAAAATCCAATTTGATAACTATGTTATTATGCTAACTAAGTTAATTATGTTAACTATGACCAACATGTTTACAACAACCCAACAGTAAGCAACAACTTCGTTACCATGACAATTGCGTTAACAACAACGCTATTCTGATAGTATCAGGTAAATAAGTCCTAAGCATCAGAAGTGTTATATACACAGATATACAAGTTACTAAATTATTAAAATGACCAAACACAAGCAAAAGAAAACAATTATTTTAAATTCGCAATAAGGAATTTAATTTAACTCTTATCCGGCCTTCAGGTGAAATTACACCCATTTGATGTTTTAAATTTAATATGTGATTTTTTACCCGAAGACCTTTTCTGCAAGTTATTTTGAGAAAGGTATAAGGGTTATAATGTTTTAGGCTTTGTATTATCTTTTATATTATATTAAAAATTTGTATAGGAACTATCCTGCAGATAAGCCCCATGGCTACGCGGGATTAAATACTCCTTACTGTAAAATGTAAAAAAATAAGTTGTTATGTGGTTAAATGGTTTTCACGGCAACAAAATTGGTAGGCGCGTATTATATTTATATCATTCCAGTAAACTGCAACATATGTACCCTGTAAAAAATTTCAATAAATTTAAAAGTATTTAGACACAATTTTAATTGGTGTCATAAAAAAATGTCAAAAAAATAAATCCCATTTACTCAAATCGTTCACCACACAAATAAAATCTCTTATTTTCCTCCTAAATGGCTAATAATACAATGAACAGTGATGCCTGAGCAATAACAATATTGAGTACTTTGACGTTTTTACAAACATGTTCACTTTTCCTACTAACTAAATTTTCGTTCATACTAATTTTCATAAAAAATCAAGTTTCAATTTCCTACTTTCGTAATTTACCAGACATGGAAATTCAAAGCAAAAGTCTGCACTTCGATGACCTCAGCATATGTAAACGTTTATACGCAAAGTCTAATTGCTATTAATGGACCAACTACTGATAACATTTGCAATTGTGGCATTTTTTTAATGCAACAGACTCCAGGCATATTTTGGACAGCTTTTTTTCTGGTAATCGTTTTAATAAAGCCCTGTTGTGATGATGTGCATTCAAATACAATTGAATTATATGTTTTTGGTGATTTTCAATACAGCTTAATTCTACCTGCTGGAAGTTGCAACTTGCCAACATAGTGTTTTTTAAATATTGTTGGCTAAGGTCGTAATGGCAGCCATATGTCTGGATTTGAGTTTATATACTCTGCAAACGAAATATGATTTCACTCTGATGACCGGCGTATTATTAACGTCATTTGTGGTATTTTTAATTCAGTCTATTTACAATATTCTTTTCGGTTCGTACAATGTCGTGAGTACTGTACTCTTTAGCATATACACAAAACTAATAATGGGTGGCCAATACAAATATGCATTTAGTCTAGAGGAATATGTATTTGTGGCATTAAACATAAATTTGGATATTGTATATGTATTTTCAGATGTTTTATCTTTGATGACTTTGGTTTGATTTTCATTTTAGCGCAATAAGCACTACATAAATACATAAACGCCAATACATTTTTATTTGTTTTTGTTCAGGGACTATGATGTGTTATTATATGGTTCACATAAGTTGGATTTAAGCTTGGAAAATCCTTGACATTCAGTAAAAAAATCTTTATTTTGAAAAGAATTCTTGATAATTAAAAACCTCCTAAAATAATCATTTGTAAGAATAACACAATTGTTAAAACCATTTCAAAGATAAAAATAAAAGCAAAAACTAAACACTAACGAAACCTAAGCTGTGGAGTCTCCAAGAAATAGTGATAACTCCGACTCCATCCGCTGAAATTTTTTAAGTACAACTCCGAATCCAACTCCGACGCATTTTGCGCACTTTAAATAATAGTGAACCAGCGAGTTTTGTTATAAAAAATGCTAAGAGAGAGTTTTGAAAATGTCTGGTAAGTGGAACGAACCAGTTTTGATGCCAACTGCAATTTTAGGTCACATAAAACATAGAAGAGGACATGGTACGCTACAATCTTTATATTTATTCTCATAAAGCGCCTTAAAATCTGTTAAAATCAATTGTTATCTCAATTTGCAACTCACCTACTCATATGTGAAGAAGACTAGACCTTATTTTCTGAACTTAAAATTTTAAAAGCTGACCATCTTAAAAATTTTTTTCTTCACAATAAATCTTCAAACTCAAGTTCACTTTTATGTAAAAAATATTTATTATTTATCAAAATTACAGACATTTAATTTATAAGAATAAGATACGAAATACAATAAATTTATAAAAATGGAATAGAACAATTTTTGTTTAATGTGTATAATTTTTATTATTTTTCATAATTGACAATTGTTTCAAGTTGTTTCATAAAATTCTGTTTTAAAAATTTGTTTAAAATTAAAAAAACCAAAAATCCCTGAAGAAGTTATTCATTGAGATAAAGAAAAATTGGATTAATAACAAATATTTCTTATATAAAAGTGGCCTTGAGCTTGAAGAATTATTGTAAAGAATTAATATTCAAAAGGTCTACGAATTTAAGCTAAATAATTTTTTTTAACTGAAATGTATTAAAATAATGTTTATGCTGCAAAGTTTTGGAGTCGGAGTCGCGAGTTTTTGTGTGTACTTCGACTCCGACTCCGGTACAAAAACCCCAACTCCCACTCTTTTACTCCGACTCCACAGCCCTGAACGAAACACCAGTAAAGCCCTTATGACACTACATTTTTAATGCATTGTTAAAGTTTTGGTGAACAGTACAAATATAATGTAATACAAAAATTTACCAAGTGCAAAGTGTTAAGCTGTATTTAGATAAATGGCAAACTGTCAAAAATTTTACTAAAGTTATCGATAAAAAATGAAGTTATGTCAAAAAAAATGTAAAATTGTTTAACTTAAAATTGACATTTCAAGCTTGAAATATTAAAAGTGTTGCTGAATCAGCGGTTTATGGGCAAATTCAGCGATTTACCGCTTTTTGTTTTTAGGTTTCTCATAAACAAAAAGTTGGCAGCATTTAATAAAATAAACAAAACAGGGATGGCTAAGTTGTTTCAATGGTTTTTTTTTGTTGATACTTTTTTAACTAAGATTTATAATACCTTTTTGTGGTGTTTTTTATGAACATAATTAAAATTAATTTCAACTAAAAAAAATCTTTTAGTACAATTAGGGTAAAAAACTATAATTTTTAAAGGTTGTTGGTACAATATTAAAAATTCTCAACGCCATCCCTGAAACAAAAACATAACATACATATAGTTTGCTCTTTCTTACATTTACTGTTTCTTTCTATCAATTCTATATCAATTAATGAATAAAAAATGTAGTGTCATAAGGGCTTAAACGAACGTGTGGCATTTTGACAAAACATCTTAAATCGAGATAAGATAGCAAAAAAGTTTTTAAAAAAAACTCGACGAAACAATATTTTTTATCAAATAATAAAGTAAGCCAAAATTAAAGAAAAATTTCGTTTATAATACAAAGTTGTCAAAGTAATTTTTGGGAATAAAAAATTTTTAATTTACAAGGTTTTGTTTGTCGTGCTTAATTCCCCATTTTTATTCTTGATAAAAACACTGAAATTTATTGTCGATGGGATAAGCTACTCCTATGCACATTTTACAGGTTGCTTAGGCCAGATCATCAGGAAACTTCATCCAAAGATTTTAGAAAAACTAAAGATATTATACAACTAAAATTGTTAAGCGTATAAGAATTATAAGCAACAGTTTTACTTATTACAATATTAAAGCTTAACCAAAAACACCAACAATAAACAGTGAGTTTATCTTTTCTTACATTCACCACTATAATTGGTTGCAATTCTTGTAATGAACACCATGGTGTGTTTGCTATTTTCAATTCACTAAAACAAATTGAAAATATTTAATTCTTCTCATTAAAGGAAGGCTATAACCTGCATGGCTGGAAGGGACGAGGAAGCCTTTAACATGCTAGCTAATCAGTCGGGCTGGGGGGATTCGTATCCTTTCCTTCTCTTGGGGAATCTAGTATTACAATAATAATTTGTGGACTCCCTAAAAACTTTATATAAAAACTAAAAACTAAATAACTATCTATGTAGGTAGATACTATGTATATGAATAAAACAGCCCTATAGATATAAAAAAAACAATATACTAAGTCTATCTCCTTGTTCCTAATAGTTTGACTGCTCTTTGGTAGAATTGAGGCAGTGATGAAATTTTTAAGTATTTATTGTTTTATGAAGCTGCATGATTTCTTGTGATATATTTTTAAATTCTAGTGTAACTTTTTTGTTATTTTTGTCGTTATAAATAAAAATTGATTAGATTATAGTAACTGTAAATGAACATTGTGATACCATGATTAAAAATTAATAAATAACCGAAATGAAACTCCGAATAGTTACATACGTACAAATGTACTTAAATTTTAACAAAAAGCTTCAACACTGTTTTTATAACATTTTTGTTCTTATTTTGATTGTATTATTCTTTGAAATTCTCTAAATTTGTTTACTTTTTTGTTTGTTTGTAAATTATAATTATTTTACTATATTTTTTTGTTATATTAACTTTTTTTCTAGTTTTTTTATATTTACTTTTTTTTTTACTTTTATCTTCGTTTCATATTATTGGTATAATTTCTATTTTTTCCGTATTTATTTTTTTTATGATTTTAAGATGTAACACATATTTTAACAACGAGGGTTTATGAAAAAAATACACTTTAATAATCACTTTGTGAGCCCCACCAGCGGCTGCCAGAAAAAAAGGCTTTTCCCCTTCGCTATTAAGCAAAATATTATTTTGCGTATGTACTTATAAAACCTATGGAAAAGGTATATTCCTTTTAAAATAAAATGATAGATTTAAAGGGAAATATTCTTACCAATCGAGGAGTATTGAAGAAGTTATTAATTAAAGGTGGCTGAATTATAAGGCAATCTTGTTGATGCCTAGAACACCCTTAAACACGTCCAAATTCTCCAGTCTTTTTATAACCCCTATGGATCCAATAGCAATACAAATGGGGACAATGGTTCCAAAGTTAAATATTACCACGATGGGTTATACGATTTAAAGGCCTGGTGTTTCCAGATAAGAAATTCAAACTAAACTTTACGGACTATATTATGCAAACTATTAATGTTAAAAGAAAATTTCCAAATAAACAATTATTACCTGTGGATGTGATGTAGATTAAAATAAATCAGCGGATAAAATTTATTAGAAAATGTGTAGGATGCCTGAGATATTTTTAGTCAAATATTAAATTAAAGGCGATTTTACAATTGATCTGCACTCAATGGTAGCTGACAGAAAAAGGAAGTAATGTGATTTTGCGATCTCTCTCGAAAATTCTTGTGCACGATCGAATTGCAATATGTACAAAGAAAAGAAAAATAACCAAATAATCGGTGTAATGATTGGTATTGCCAGATATGAATTTGAGTGATTAAAATTTCCCTTTCTCCGAAATAAGTAAGAACCAAGGTATATTTACACAAGGTAGACTCATTTGGGAGTGTAGACATGCTGCTCTATAAAAGGAACCATTTTGTCAAAATTGTCTTCATATAAAACAAAAACAATTTAACGCACACATGTACAAATTTTGGCTCATATACACGCAATTTGACGTTGTGGTTCCAACTAGGGGTAAACAGCTGACAAACATATGGGCCAACGAGTTTACCTTGTGTAAATATACCTTGGTAAGAACTAAATATGTCAGAAACCGATAATTTAAAAAATAATATAGAAATCAAAACTTGAAAGGAAGGGCATATTTGAATTAAAATATTTAAAGTAAAAGACCAAAACTTTTTGTATTTAATACATTGTTTTCACCCCAAAAAATTGTTAAGAAAATGTCCACCACATTCTTCCAACATTAACTGTAGTTGTAAGTAGGTTAAAGGCTCAGTTAGCAGAGAGTAACAGTAACTTAACCTAAACGTAAAAAAGTAAGACCAATCTATTTCTTACAACAGCTGATTTGCAACGTTACTATTACTCCCGGCTAACTGAGCTTTAAGAAAAAAAAAAAAAAATAAAACAAAAGCAGCTTGCTGTATTGTTTTCGCAAAAAATAAAGCATGCTGCCAGAGTTTAGTTTTTTTAAGCCTTGTACTTGCCAGTTTATTATCAAAGTAATTTTTGGGAATTTTAAAAGCGTAAACCAAAATGTCTTTTAAATAAAAATTCGTATTATTAACAACATTTTTTTAACTTTTTAAATTTGACTTAAGATATTTTGTCACAAGAATTTAAATAAATATAAAAAAAAACAAATAAACTCAATATTTGCAGCAAAAATACCTGCACGCTTTTGTGTTGAGTCAGCTGTTCAACGTTTTAAGTTTTGTGAAGACCAGTTTATAATGCACTATAGGTTTCATATAGAGACCACTCTCAGAAAAGTCTCTAATTTGACTAAAAGCGTAGTGCATGACTTTTAGCACTTACAGATTGTATGACTGAAAATTGTTATTCCAAATTTTATGAAGATATCAAAATTTCCATATAAAAATTACTCTCGAAAATTTATAATTCTTAGTGGCTCGTATTGTTGATTCAGAGCAGCAGAACATGGGCTTGATACCTGTTTCGAACTTTGATTCAAGACTGTGGCAAAAGAAAAAAAGTGCTTAGGTGGACTTAAGCTACATTTGAAGTTATGGCACATTAATCATTTTCATGTTTAAAGTACAAAGTTTAATTTATTAAAAAAATATTTAAAAACTTTAACCGCGGAGAATTGATGATTATATCAGAACATAAATACATTTTCAAAAATCCCCGATAGAGTTTAAAACTGCTTTTTTACAAAACTAAAAATAAATAGACTTAAGCACTTTCTCGTTTTGCCAGAGAAATATTTCTCAAAGTTGTAAAATTCACTTAACTTGTTAATTTAACTTTAATCCATTTAAAATAAATACAGTTTTATATTTACCTTTTTTAAACGTATTGTCACATAAGTAATGGCGGATATTGTAATTTATACACAAGATTGGTTTTATTTCATACCACACATGTTGATACTGCTCGCCTGTGGTGCAATAAAACTATTCAACGCACTTAAACACAATATTGTTCTGATAATAATTAATCTCATTTTGTGCGCATTATAATGCTACCAATGTAACGGGTGGCCAAAGTTTTTTTTTTTTCAAAACTTAAAGTTAATAAATCGATTATGAATTATTTGCACATTATCGATGTTTAAGTTAAAAAAATATACTCTCGTCCAAAAGAGCCACATTTCGATTGGCAATCAGTTGTGTGGTTACATTCAAAATTCAATGTTATTCAAAAAGACACTTTTACTTAAATCACTCTGTATGAAATTTGCTGACAGTAATTGTGCATTAGGGGCATCACAAAAAAATATAAAGATATTTAATACGTTAACTTTGGTAAATAAACAAAGCCTTTCTTAAAAAAGCCAAAAAAAAAAAAAAAATTTATTACTCAAACTACAGCACAAATGTTTTTTAAAACAAACTTAATTTTAATAAAATACCTCCCTAATATTTACATACATATTAATGAGTGTATGTAGCAAATGTAAATGAACACTTAAATCTTGTTTTCATATATTAAACGTAACATTTCAATGCCTCAGGTGAAATTTTAATTACATGTGTATCTGAACCAGCAAATGTATAATTTCACGCCCTTTAGTTATGACCAGGAAAACCGTAAATATGCAATTTTTATCTGTGCGACCAATGAAGACAGAAACAATATATGTATCCGTTTTAGAGCTTTTTATGAATTTTGGTAACGATTTGATAGTTAATTTGTTTGCATTTTTTACCTGTTGCAACATTGTTTTGCATAACTTTGTTAAAAAGCTTTTTGCGCCATTTTTGTGTTTAAGGCGCATACTTCATTTTTTTAAAGCATATTTTGATATATGTTGAATTTTTTTAGATGCCTACACAGAAAAAAATAATTTTCATATTTGAATACGAAAATCGCATATTTGATTACAAAAATTTTTGAATTTTCTGCGATGACGATTTTTGCGGTATTGATAAAAAAGTTTGTATGTATAATTGTTAAATTTTTAGTCAACCACCAAGTTTATTGAGTCAATAAAAAAAGTTGTTGCCCAAAATAATTTTTTTCAACAAAATGTTTACTTGATTTGTTAAAATAAATTGTTGAAAATGTTGAATAAATCAAACAAAATGTTAATCGAATCTTTATTTTTTTTTTATTTATTAATGATGATGTTATAAATTTTTAATTTTTATATTTTTATAAAAACACTAAAATTTATTACGCGGGGATAAGTAAGTTCCTATGCGCATTTCACTGGTTGCTTAGGCCAGATCATCAAGAAACCTTTTCCAAAGACTTTGGCAAAACTAAATATATTATTCAAATAAAACTAAAAAAAAAGAGAATTATGAGCTATTTAAAAATGGACAAGAGTTGTTAAAATACTGTCTTTACTTTGATTCAAATATTTTTTTTATTGAATATGAAGAAATATTTAATTATTTCATTTTAAAAATATTTTATTGAGTGCTATTTTGCAAAGTGCAAATTTGATAAATTTTTTCTTTGAATCAAACAAAAAGTTTGTTGACCTAAAATTTTATTTTTAACAAACTGTGTTGTTAAAAATTTTCTTGAGATATTTTTTTCTGTGTACAAGTGCTTTCGCAGCGAATAAAAAATTTGTTTATAAATATAGGTTTGTGCTAATTTGTGTTGTACTCCGAATCACTTCCTAAAGTGATATTCTGGCTGGTTGTCTGTCTATGTAAACCTTGTGCGCAAATTAAAAGTTGCAATTTTGTAGAAAATTTGATCAAATTTGGTAAAATACGTTTTAATTGTTCTAAGAACGAAGAAGTAAGAAGAGGTCTATAATTTCAAGAAGTTTGTATGGCACTATATACACACTTTTTCCCGAAGCCGAGTGTTTGTGTCCATAAACCATGTAATTATGTTCGTGTTTAAATTTAATTTGGCCTAAAAATGTTTACTGCAAATTGAATTATTTTTGGAATCGGTTCACATTTGATCATAGCTATTATATAATAGCTTTGACTTTCTTTGAATGTTTACATTAAAAAAAAATTAAGCGGCCTTCCCTAAAATCTTAATGAAAATCTAATATAGATGGTGTATCTAGATAATATTCAGCACAAATAAATCTAATATGAATTTTAGCTCCATAACATAACCTTGTTTTGGTGAGCCGAGAACGGCTTTCCGGTTCCAAATACCAAGTACAATTTCGAAAATTCGTCTGTAAATACTATGGTATATGGGCTTTACCTTTGATAATTTTGGCTTGTTTTTTCTAAATGCAAATATATTTAAATAATAATTTATTTTTGGTTTTTTTGCGGCTTAATTTTAAAACTTTTTAGGGTATATTTTCAAGTTTTTACTACATATTTAATTCGCATAAAAAACTTAAAAGTTTCCCTATATTATCAAAAAGTAATTTCAATTTTTGGGAATACAAAATTTTAATTTCAAAAGATTTTGTTATTCGTGCTTAATTCCCAGTTTTTATTATTGATAAAAACACTTGAAATTTATTGTTGATGGGATAAGCTATTCCTATGCGCATTTCACTGGTTGCTTAGGCCAGATCATCAGGAAACTTCATCCATAAAGATTTTAGAAAAACTAAAGATATTAAACCAAATAAAACTGTTAAGCGTATAAGACTTATAGCAACAGTTCTACTTGTAATAATATCAAAGCTTAAACAAAACACATCAACAATAAACAGTGGGTTTATCTCATCTTACATTCCCTATATATATATATATTTCTTCTTTATAGATATACACAAAAAGTGTTTGCTTGTATGTGTGTTTGTCTGTTCCCTACACAGAAAAATTCTCGCCAATTTTTTTTTTAATTAAACCAATATCCAAAAATAAAATCAGTTTTAATTAAAAACTTAATCAAGTGAATTCAACGTTTACTTATATGAACAACATTACTGCAGAAAATGTAATTAATATCAAACAATTTTTATTTGATACTATTTATTTGTTTACTGGTGCAAATTTAATTAATTTTTCAATAAATATCACAAAATTTTTGATTGAAATCAATTTTTATTTTTTTCTGTGTATAGACAAGAAAACTCCACAGAAAAAAACAAAAACTGATTTACTTATTTTATTTCAATGGCTGTTGCGCAAAGTATTTACAAATGTTGTGAGAACCAAAATATCAAAATACATAGCAGTGATGCTATTTTTATGCTGTATCGATACAAAGTAAAGTGATGTTTTGTTTACTTTGCAAAAAAAATTATTGATGCACAGTTTGCCTTTTGCTTGCGCATCGTTAATTGTTATTATACATTCAGGGACGTTTAGGAAAGCATGACTTTGTTCGGTTGCATTGCAAAAGACATTTTGATATTCACCCAAAATAAAAAAAAGGTTTTATATTGTTACGTTTTTCCTTTAATAAACGCGTTTGAGTTCTTTAAATCCGAATAAAAAAAACACACACTTATTTAACTTAACAAACTTTATTGAAATTAATTATTTTGTTCCCAATTGTTAGTTACGAACAGAACCGTTTCTCAAAACAAACTCAACTCATTATACATGAGACACCCCTTTTTATATTTCATAATTATTTCTAGATTTTTCCTGAACCTTCTCGTAATAACTATTTATTATGTTCTAAAACCATTTCTAGAAATGACTGGGAAATTTATATGGGCATTTTTTTAAAATAACAGTTGTGTTGAAAATTATACATGACAATTTTAAGTAACTTATATGACATAAAACTATAACTGACAAGATAACTTATAACTATTACTATAAATAATTATTAGATAATTTAACTTTCGTAACAATATGTTATTTATTTAGAAAAACTGCAAGTCGTTTTGGGTCGCATGCAATCAAAATATGGAGTTGATCTTTGGGAGAGCGTTTTTATACCTACTAGAAACTTTTGGGATGATAGCAAATCAAAAAAAAAAAAAAACAAAAACAAATTTTTTTTAAGCGCCTTAATGTGTGTTGATTTTTCTATTGAAAATTAAGTCTTAAATATATATTAATATACCGAGAAAATACTACAGCACAACAGAGAATTGTGCACTTGATCTTTCTATTTAACACAAAATCTTTGTTTTACCTTAAAAAAAAAAAATAGTAAATAAATATTTAAAAAAAGTTTGTTCGGCGAACTCTATATTATTGTCATATATATATAAAAGCGGTATCACGAACTGTTAATAAACTGTTGGCAAATAACTGATGACACCTTTCTTTGTGACCCCACCGATTTTCGGAGTTTTTAAAAGCAATAAAAAAATTGGTCACCAAAATCGCCAAACTGAGTATATGGTTTTACTACCCGTTGATTTGTCTCATAGTGTTATCTATCATGTTTACATGATATTTAAAAAAATATAAATAAAATGTTTTAAAACGTGTGTACATAATATGTATTACATATCGCACTTGATTATAAAGAGGGTTACTCACATTTTTATTTCTTCACTTTTTTTAAAAAAGTCGACACGTCAAATCTACCCGCTATATAAAAAATTATGCTATTTTATCTTATTTTTGGTTATGAAACGGCTTGTGGAAAAATCATTTTTCATATGCCTTGTGCGATATGTATATTTTTTTTATTGAATATTATCTAGTTTTTATAACACATTTTTATAACAATATTATTTTTTTCTTTTAAAGTGGATTGTTTTATTAGTGATACTAAAAAAATTAAAAAAATATGTCGTTTTTATTTAATTCGAATGAATAAAAGAGAAGAATAATTGATATTCGAATGATTCTGTATTCGTTCGAATATTTAAATAAAAGTTTAAAATTATTCGGTGAAAAAATTATAAAATTTTAATCGAACGAATAATTCACAACACTATAATTAACCCTTCTGTGTGCGATAAGGTCCCTAGGGACCTTTTTGATTTTTATTTATCTATATTTTTTCCCCCTTTGGGATCACACACATGATTATTTATGTATTCCAAAAGCAAAGTGTTAGCTATTGATTAAAGCTAAATTTCAAGTAATATGACCAATTTTTCGGGTTTTAACGGTGTTTTACGAAAATTACTGCATTTGTATGCGATAAGGTCCCGTGGGACCTACACGTATAATTATGGTAATAAAAACCTGTAAATAAATCATAACTACAGGTTTGTCATTGACCAGATATTGAAATCGTTGACGACATACCTCAATGTGCAACAAGATCAAATAGGCCAGTATGCCATATATACCGGGAGCAGTGCAAACGGCAACGGAAAACTAGGTCGTACTGCCAATTATGCAAAAATGCTGTTTGCGGGAAGCATTCAAGTACAATTTTTAGATGTGATATGTGCAACCAAACATTAGCCCAAAAAGAATAATTTTTGCCATTTTTGTTAATTAAAAGTACAATATAATAACGTGTAACACTTTGAATTAATGTTATTAATGTGAGCTAATTTTTTATTCAATAAAATATAATTGAAAACTATACAAAACGTTAATAATACTAAATATGTTAGTTGTAGGTCCATACGGACCTTGTTGCACACGTATCATTACCATAGCTATCGCTTATCGGAGGGTTAATAGAGGGTGGCGCAGAATGAGCTTTTAGAATGCTTATAACTTTTTTAATTATTATTCTTTCTTTGTTTTTTTTCAGCATTTTGTGAAGGAGACTTGGAGAATTAATTATGAATCATTACACGATCATTACACCTGCATATACTGCCTCAATGGTTTTGTTAAGGGACATATTCGGCGAACGCATTATTTGCGCACAAGCGATTTTAACTGCCCTCCACGTTCACCAGATTTAACAGCTCCTGACAATTTTTTTTGGGGGTATTTGAAAGAATGAGTTTACGTTAACAAGCCAAGAACCATACTCCAACTTAAAACCAACATTTGAAATGATATCATGGCCATTACACCCGAAATTTTGCGAAAAGTTATGGAAAATATGCTAAAAATAGCACGTTTGTGCGAAGCAGAAAATGGGCATCACTTACAGGATATTTTTTCAAAGCTAATTGCAAAAAATTCCCCAATAATATACTGTATTTTTATTGTATTGCAAAAAATTCCCCAATAACACTGGTTCACAAATTTTTAACTTTTTGCAATTACCTCAAAAATTAGATGTTTTCTAAGATAAATCGGCTGCTGATCACGAATATGGCAATCATTTACTTTTCTCAAGAAGCATTTTCGAGATATACGCGAAAATCGTATTTTTCTGCAGTTGTTTTAGGTATTTCGAAAAATCTCGAGAACTGTTCAACTGAATATTACAAGATTTAACATTTTGCATAGATATCTCTTTTCACTTTTAGAACATGTCCAAACTGTGTCGATCGGATAAAGATTGATTATCCGTAGTTTCAGAGATATTGTAGAATTTTTGAAGAAACAATAGGGAAATTTTGAAAAAAAAACAATTTTCGTTTTTTAAAAATTCATAAAAAATAAAAACGCGACAGAAATCATAGTTTTAGTGGGAAAACATTTAGCTTAACATAATTTTGAATGAAATGAGGTTTGTTTCATTAAAATCGTAGCACAACTTCTGATTTTATTTACAGTTTACTGAGAAAACTGAATATCGACTTCCATGCAAAAAGGAAAAAACGTTATTTTTGTATAAAAAAGTTTTAAACCATTTAAATCATATAGCTCAAAACATATGTTCTTTAAAAAGCGGGCTAAAACGGAGAATTAAGTTTATTTTGCATTGCATTTATGATAAAAAGTGTATTTGGTAAAAACATTTAACGCAATTTATTTATTCAATACGCTCTAATTGCATTCGTCTATGAAAAACATCCCAAACAATTTCAATATTTTAAATTTTTGCCAAAAGTTAAACATTTTACAACCAGGGTCCTGTTGCTCAAAACTTCATGTTACAAATCTACAAGTAAAATATATTTAAAACCAAAACAAAAATGTTTGCTTTTTTATGTATTTTACTTGTAGATTTGTAACTTGTAATTTTGAGAAACAGGGCGCAGCTCAATATAAATTCAATAAAATTTAATTTCATTCAATATTGGTGAGGATTTTTAGCTCTAAATTTAAAACAACTTGTTGTTTATCGTTCTAAACAAACCTATAAGTCAATATGAGTGTAAAAAACCAGCAATGAACTCCCAGGCTCCTAAAAATTCCTAATAAAAAAGGAAAAATGTAGTTTTTTTTTTAACATAACCACTGGGAAAAAGCTCGATAAATTAAAATACACAATAGAAAAATTAAAAAAAAAAAAATTATTTCCCTTTAGCTAAAACTTCAATGTATACATATTGATGTAAATAGCAATTGTGTGTTCATAAAAACATACAAACATATGAACATAAACAAATAAAAATACACAAACGTATAGTGCAATAAAAAAGAAATATTTCTGTAAAACATTCAGTACACACATACATACATTTAAATACCAATATAAAAATGTATACATACATTCGTTTTCCTACAGTATTTTCCTAAAAATTCTCACATGTGTATTTACGATGTGTGAGTGAGTGTGTAAATATACTTTATTTGTTTCTGTGAGTGTATTAAAACGGAACAATTGCTTATTTTTGGTTAAATTATGTGAGAGTTTATATCTACCGCATTCCAATATAAATTTACATACAAAAGTTCGTTATACATACATATATACATCATACATTAAACAAAACCTCTTGTATGGGTGTGCTTGCAGTAATTTTTGTATAAACATTTTTTTTTTTTTTTAATAGTAATAAGTTGTATTTATTATACTTTAGATTATACTGATAATTATAATTTTACAATTTTCGCATACATTTTCCTGAATTACATTATTCCCATTATTTCTAACAAATTGTGCAATATTTTTTTTATATATTAGTATTCCTTTCTGATTTAACCTTATTTGGTAGCGAGTTATATAATTTTAATCCCTTAACCTTTAACTGTGGAGGTGAAATTTTTGGTCATACCTTAGGACGTGGTGGTAAATTTTACCCCTCTAAATTTTACTAAAAAAAATTAGTAAAAAATATTTTTTGATAATTATTTGTTTTTGAAAATTAAACTACTACATTTTTAATTACAAAAAATTAAGAAACCAAAAATTTTTTTTATTTGTTTAAACAAAGCAGGTACTTAACTTCTCATACCTTTTTTTAATATAAAAAAAACGATACATCAAAAACTTATCAAAAAAATATGAATACAAAAAAAACAAAAACTTAAAGGGCATTTTTGCACAGCCAAACATATACATTTAAAGTTATAAAAGAGATCATGAAAAAAAATAATTATGTGTAGAAACTACAGGTCAACAACTTTGGAGGTTTCTTACTCATCAACACCTGCATCCCATACACATTGGCCTACTACATTGCAGACAAATCGGCAAGAACTAAAGTTTCCAACTTTAGTCGATATATCTTGGTTATCAATACACAACATCTAGGCGGGACTGGAGAATGGGCGTGGCTCCTCCCAAACAGAGACCTTATAGATATTTGTGTATCTGAAGAATGCCAAGAGTCAAAGATTCGAAATAAGGTACAAGCAAATTGGTTAGCAATACACATCCCACCAAATGTGGGTAGGATTTGAGAACTGGGCGTGGCACAAAATAAATTTTTAATATCCAATGAACGGTAAGAGATTTGTTCAAATTTGGTACACATAGCTGGGTTATCAATGCACAACCTCTCTACAAAAATGGCCGGGATTGGAGAAGTGGGCGTGGCACAAAGCACATTAGTTTATATCTAAAGAACGGCAAGAGAAAGTTATAAAATTCCCCAAGCGGTAACAGCTTAAGTTTTGGAACAAATAGCTTTGCTACCAATATGCAACATCAGTCAAAAATTGGGAGGGATAAGATAAGTGGGCATGGCACAAAATACAATTCTTTATATCTAAATAATGATAAGTTTAAAATTTTCCAAATTTGGTACAAATAGAATGGTTAATAATACCCATCATCTGTCAAAAAGAACAAGAAAACGGACGAGTGGTAAAAATAATTCCATGAAAATATTACGTTTATTTTGATGTGGAGTACATTTTTTTCTACTAAAAACTTAAGCTAACGCTGACGTGGTGGTAAAATATTTTCAAAGACAAAATTACGTAAATGATGACGAATGGTAATTTTTACACCAGCATGTGCGTAGCTCCGCTCGTGTTAAGTCGAGCTCAGCCAAAACACAAGTGAATAACAAGGATCACGATATAAGAAGATACTAAGAGAATTAAATTGATTGAGCGCAACGGAAGATAGTATGCTAGAAAAATATAAAGAGAGGGTAAAATTTACCACCACCTCCATAGTTAAAGGTTAAAGAAAAGTGATCGTTGCATTGCTGTTGTTGTCATCCTTTGCAGCCTTAAGTTGTCTGAGTTTCTTAGATTGTATGGCTGTACCCCTCCTACGTAGTTAAGTTGATCGATTAGGTAGTCAGGAGCATTTCCCATCTTCATTTTTTGAACAAATGTTATTGTATTTACTTCCAGTCTCTGTTGTATATTTAGCCATCTTAGCGCATCAAGCATTAATTTTATATGGGTAAATCTGTTGCATTTTAAAATAGAACGAATGGCCTTGTTTTGAAGTTCTTGTAGTCTTTCTAATTGTCTTGTTGTGCAGCAAGTATATAAAATTGTGGATCCAAATTCAAAATATGGTTTGACCTGTTATTATTGATACTTTATTTCGCACCCTTTTAAAAAACCCAATTTTTTGGCCAATTTTTTTGCATATATATTCAACATGTTGTTTAAATTTTAAGTCTTTATCAATTATAAAACCAAGATATTTAATTTGTTTAACTTTTTCAATAGTTTAGTTATTTAATTTCAAAAGATTTTGTTATTCGTGCTTAATTCCCAGTTTTTATTATTGATAAAAACACTTGAAATTTATTGTTGATGGGATAAGCTATTCCTATGCGCATTTCACTGGAAACTTCATCCTGATGATCTGGCCTAAGCAACCAGTGAAATGCGCCTAGGAATAGCTTATCCCATCAACAATAAATCATCAGGAAACTTCATCCTGATGATCTGGCCTAAGCAACCAGTGAAATGCGCATAGGAATAGCTTATCCCATCAACAATAAATTTCAAGTGTTTTTATCAATAATAAAAACTGGGAATTAAGCACGAATAACAAAATCTTTTGAAATTAGAATTTTGTATTCCCAAAAATTGAAATTACTTTTAGTTACTTATTACAAAATTTATGTTACTGTTCATGTTTATTTCCATAAGTTTAGTTTTTTTTTCATTTAATTTTAATATATTTATTTTCAACCAGTAGTTTATTTTGTCGATATCATGCATTAATTTATCATTACATTGCTTTTCTGTGTCTCCTTCGGCATAGATCAAGGTGTCATCTGCATAAAGGACTATTTCACAATTATCTAGAATATTTGGCATGTCGTTTATGTATATTATAAACAGGTTGAAACAATTCACGGCACAATTTAAAAATTCGTGCGATGACTTTTATTCAATTACTGTTCCTTTAAAAGCCAATTTCAGATAAAATAAATACACTCAAAATATTATGTAGTTAAATTCAAACGAAAATTCATTTTAAACAACTTAAAATTCATTTAAAAAACGGGTCATTTACATTTCATTTAAAACAAATGATTTTTACATTCATTTTTATTTTTTATTTATTAAACAGCAAATGCCGTAAAATTGAATAGTTTTTAACCGACAAAAATCAAACTACATAACAAAATAAATACGAAAAAACACTATTTTTTGGTAGTTTGTTTTCTGAATAACAAACATAAATGTGAAAAAATAAAATTATTCATAAAAAAACTATATTTTTATTCAATTTTAACAGTACGGAAAACGAATTTTATATAGCCCACAATCAGTAACTGTAATAATTATATTAGTGTATTAATCTTAAATTTGAAAAATTAACCACTTCACATAAAATAAATATGAAAAATAAAATTGGGTGAAAATTGTATTTGAGATTAAAAAGTCAATATCAGGTTACAAAAAAGGCCAAAATTTTACTCACTTTGAGATCTTTTAACGGAGATCCAGTGACATTCCGTTCCTATTTAATCTTCTCTAGTTATTCCCATGATAATAACTATCGGATAAGACAGTTATAAATAACTTAATTAAGTATATTACTGTAAGTATATGAATTTGCAGCAATAAATAAATAGCTTAAAGCTTCAAAGCCCTATCGAAAGTATAAGCTACTCAGTGGACTTTCAGTTGTGGTTCTTTGATTTCTACAGATACACATAACAATGTTCAAATTACTGTATTCAATGAAAAGATGATGGCAAGAGGCCTTTTAAAATAACCACAGGAAAGTCTGCGTAACGAACGCTACATTCGCGCGCGTTTTCTGATTGATATATAAACATTTTTTGGTCTTTCAAAAGAGATAGCTTCGACTTATATAAAGTATTTAGTGACATTAATGTGTACTTACGAATGGCATGTATCATAACTTTTAAGCAGGTATTTGTTGCGAAATAATTGATCACAAATACAAAAATGAAATTATACATCTAGTCTTATATTTCATAAAAAAAATTTATTTGAAAATTTTTGGTTGGTGAACTGTTTCTGGGATTTGCCCATATATGTACGTTTGAGCGTCCCTTATTTTTAAAATGTTGACACGGTACCCGCTAATTTTTTTTTTCTATTTGACATAATTGTAATTCATAAGTAATTTTACGCTTCTTCGACCACGCCTTCCCTACCACGGGGCTTCAAAGAGAACCATATGCGTTTTTTCATGATCGGTCTCTTTTGCGGCCCATACATTTTTGGTTTGTTTTATTTTTGTTGTAAATAAAAGGAATTTTAAATAAACAGGCAATATTGTAATCATGTGCCAAATTTGTTGCAGCATATTTAATTTTTTTTTTTTTTTTGATCACTTTTAAACTATTTGGATAAATTTTTCTATGATGTTCCACGCATTGCAATAAATATTGCCTTTGTACTTTTTGCACTTGATTGAGGAAGTCAAAAGATTTCTTTTGTGAAGTTTACAGCTTTTTTAGCGCAGTCATTATCTGCTTTTAAGTGTATCACTTTTGGTTTCAAAAAGGATAAATACATTCACCAAGCTGATGGGGTTTCGGTGAGAAAATTAATGTTTATTAAATATCGTCCTAATATTTATTATTGATTCTTATGACAACAAAGTCATGCATTTTTTATCTGTACGAAACGAAGTGAAAAATAAATGTCATGAAAAAAGAAAAAATAGCACTGTGCATGAAAAAAACCAGCCTCAATACTTGCAACGCGAAATGAAACTAGACTTTTGGTAGAGCAAATCTGCCAAAGGGGCTTAAAAAGTTAGCTCGGATTCCCAAAATATGGGCCCCTAAAGTTTTTGAAAAGGCGTTTAATATAAGTTAAAAAAAAATATACTAAATGTACCTCTGAGCTTAAAGACAATTTTAGATGTCTTCAGTAGAATTTTATGGCGATTCTTTGCTTAGAATGTATTAACCCTTTACTATCATTTTAAGGGGTAATTTTTGTCATTTTTAACTTCCCCACAAAAGTATACTAAAACGGCACTTTAGAGGGTTAAAATGTTCAACGAATATGCATCAAATTTCACTAGGGGTCTTCTAAGACCAAAAAATCTTGCAATGTATGTAAAACGGGTTTTCGGAAAAATTATAAAATTGCAAAGCCCGGAATTTCGAAAATCCGTTTTACATACATTGCACGTTTTTTTGGCCCCCTAGACCCCTAGTATAATGTTGTTTTAAAGTTGTATAAAAAAATTAAAGGTTAAGTTTTCATTTACATTCAACTTTTTGCTTATTTTATACAACTTATAAATGAAACTAATTGCAAGCAAAGTTCTTTACAAAAAAATGGAAAAATTATATTCAAGCTTTGAATGTGAAGACGAAAAGACTTATACAAATGAAAAATACAAAATCTATATATATATTAATGAAATCAACAATAAATTTCAGTGATTTTATCAAGAATAAAAGTTGGGAATTAAGCACGAAAAACAAAATCTTGTTAATTAAAATTTTGTATTCCCAAAAATTACTCTGATATCAAAAGTAAAGTTCATATTGGTAAGTACATATTGATATATGCATTGGATTGATAAAATAAGCAAGCTGGATTGCAAAAATATTTTTAAAAAGCGAAGTTCATACGTTAAAATTTGCTTCATTTTAAAGTCATATTTTAGAATCGTATATACGTCTTGTATACTAAAAAATCGACTTTTGGAAGTTTCTATACATCTTAATACGATTGGATGAAATGCTTTTATTAAAATATTAACCATCTAACATAACATCTTCAAATTACACATTTTCAATGAATTCATATAAAAAACGTTTAGTTTTTAAATTTTAGAATTTTTTTTTTTTAAATAAGCGTTTTCATAAAAAGCTTACTGGCAACAACGAGCTAGAGTGGAGTTCAAAAGTAACAAATTTGTAAAAAAAATACTTAACGTAAAAATTGGAGGCATTTCATATTTATGTTAATTAAACTAGTTAAGACAAGCGAAAACTCTTTAAATATTTTTTGTTTTCGTTAAATATACAAAGCATTGAGGAGAGTGACCTACTTGATAATGGCGAACTAATTGCGGAGACAAGTTGTGGGCAGAACTTATTTTTTTTTTTGGATTCCACCTTCTAAAAGTCGACGTGTAAGGGTGTGCTTAGTCTTCATCTTACATAGAGATTCGCTAACTTCTAAGCAAGAATTTCTTTATGACAAAGTGACCTTAATCGGCAGCTTTTCGAATTTGCATATGCTTAAATAAAGAAACCAAAAGTTAGTCATTGCAAGGTCTAAATAGTAAAACTTAGCCAAAATTTATGAAAAAACTCTTTAATAAATTTATCGCCTTTTCGCTTAATTTCATGTTCCTTTTAAATAACTTTAAATTATTGAAAGTACTAAGGTAATAACAGATCTTTTGACACTAACCATACATATTCTTAAAAAAAGCGCGATTGATTATAAAACTTTTTTTTTTAATGTTCACTTTTTGAAGTTATAATGGTATCGCATGATTTAAAATATAAGAAACAACCACCTAATGCTTTATTGTAGTTGACGTAGAGAGCAGTGTCTTTACTGCAGCTTACATTACCTGATAGGTCACAGTTACTGTCACTATGGACGTTATGGAGAGATGACCGGTATGTTGCCTGAATAACATTATATGTTACAGAGGGTTAGTTTAACCCATTTAGACCCAAATATAAACTAGAAGGAAAAAGCTTTATTTCTGTAACTATTAGAAGCTAATTAAACATTTTTAAGAAAAAAAAAAATTAAAAAAAATTCTTTGGTTCGGAAAAAAATCGCCGTTCTTAAATGGGGCCAATGGGCACATACATACGTGAAGTTTTTCAAAACATTCTTTTTCGATGCAGAGTGATTTGATTAATTTCTTACATTGCAAACGAGCTTTAATGCAGCAAACGACACATCGTAGTTGGCAGGCAAGTTTTTGGGGGATGTCGCCAATATTACCTAAGTTTTACCTGATACCACTGATGAAGGCTTGCACCGCCTTTCATCATCTTTTTCACCCTCCGAATATCTTAAGTGAGTTTTGCATATACTTCGGCGAAACTGGAGCTGGCTAATGGATATTGTGCTTAAAATTTAATTAAACTGCGCAACAAACAAGCATTGGCATCAGTTAATTTCCATAAACATTGCAAGCTTATCACATATGGGACGCGCAAAATAGAAAGTGACCTAAGGGTAAAAACCGGTTTTGTTCAGGAGAGCCATTTTAAAGATTTAAATACGTGTATCTTTGGTGTACCATCACATCATAAAACGCGCATATCTCTGGGAGGGAACACTTTTGGGGCATGGGATCGGTCTCATTCGATGCTCAGATGTTGTCCGCATCAAAAAAAAAAAGTGAAAATTGATTTTTTTACCCTTAGGTCCCTTTCTCTATGCGCTGTCACATATGCGCATCAGATGCAGTGCAGTATGGCCCTTAGCCGCAGACAAGTTCAGCATATATATTGGTCAATAGATTGGTTAGCTTGATTGACGCCTCCCATGCCTTCGTTGTAGTTCTGGAAGGCAAGTGGAATCTTCAGATTTAATTTAAAAAATTAAATTTAAAAACTATCGTGCGGGCTTTCCTTTCTTAAAATATCTCTTATGTTTCTTATCCCAGGTTTACACCAAAGCTAAATATCTCAGCAATTTGGCAATAACGTCGCCACAATAACGGAGCAATGTGTCTTATTGCTCAGCTTATGTTAAAGGCATGGGAAAACGTATTTATGGTAACTCATAGTTTGAAAAAAATCAAGCAGGATGCCGTGAAAAAACTGACCTAATCTTCCAAAAATTTTGTATTTTTAATATAAATAATTTCTTATTCGACTTTATTATTTTATTATTTAATTTGTTAAAGCTTGAAGTCTTTTTTGTATAAAAATAAACATTTAATTTTTTTTTTTTTTTTGTTAAAATATAAAAAATATTTAGATATAAAGGGTGGTTAAATTGTAAGGGCCGATGTTGAATGTGAACCACACCTAAACGCCAAGTTTTTCCGAATTTTATTTGACATTTCTCTATTTCAGACTTACTCAATTTGAACCATGGAGAGATACACAATCCAACAACGTGTTAAAGTTATCCAGACTTATTATGAAAATGGATGATAAATTTCGAAGAAAATCATCTTCAGTGATGAGGCACATTTTCACCTCAGTGGATTTGTCGATAAGCAGAATTTCCGCATTTGGGCGAATAATAATCCAAGAGTGATTGTCGAAAAACCAATGCACCCACAAAGAGTGACTGTTTGGTCCGGTTTATGGGCTGGCGGCATCATCGGGCCGTATTTTTTCCAAAATGAGGCCGGTCAGGCAGTTACTGTGAATGGTGTTCGCTATCGTGAGATGATAACGAACTTTTTATGGCCCGAATTGGCAGATATGGATGTGGACGATATGTGGTTTCAGCAGGACGGTGCCACCTTGCCACACAGCTAACGAAACAATGGCTCTTTTGCGCAACAAATTCAATGGCCGTGTTATCTCACGTAATGGCGATGTCAATTGGCCGCCAAGATCATGTGATTTGACACCGTTGGACTTTTTTCTTTGGGGTTATTTGAAAGAAAAGGTATACGTCGATAAGCCAGCAACAATTCAAGAGCTAAAGGATGAGATAATTCGGCACATTAACGGCATAGAACCTCCATTATGCCTCCGGGTCATCGGAGGTCATTTGGACCATCGGATGGAGGTGTGCCGCCGTGGTCGCGGCGCCCATTTGGCCGATATTTTGTTCCATACATAATTGAGTAATACCAATATATAATAATAAAATAAAATTACAATAATTTCCTAAATAGTTTGTGTTTTATTCAAAATCAACATCGGCCCTTGAAATTTAACCACCCTTTATAAAAAACTAAAGCTTAAATAAATTAAAATAAAAAAGATCGAATAAGAAATAAATTATATATGTATTAACAAAAATTATTTTTGCAATTTTATTTTAGTGTTTATTTTAAATTAATTAATTAACAAACTTATTTTTTTCCCACATAATGTGCGTCCGTTTACATTTCCAGTAAAATCCAAAAAAAAAAAATTTTAAAAATTTATGTGTACGCGAACGCATTTCAGTAAAATTCAGTACAAATTTGTACAAATTTTGGGGTAAACGAACGCAGCTATAATTTGCTTCTATTTTTTTCAGTTTGTTTCTTTTTTCAAATTTGACGTTTTATGTTAGTAATAATTATCAACGAAAATTTACTAACAATTGTTGGAACATAAATTGCCGGCAATAAATATGTGCAATAAAGTTCTGTCTACATTAAAGATAATATGATTTTGCATTTACTGCATTATATGTCGTATCAAAGTGTTGTGTTGGTCGGTCCAAAATGTAACATAGGTCTAGTATGTACATTAGGGTGGCCGTTATTTTTTTTATTTTGATTTCTTATATTCTCCACCCCTAAATCGGTTCAGTTTAAGCAAAATTTGTCCCAAGTAGCTTAGATAGCTTTTTGATCAAACTTTTTAAAAAAAAATTTTTTGTTTTTTTAAAAAATTTTTAAAATTTTTTTTTTTTTAAATTTAACACTTGGCTAAAAAAATAAAAAAAAAGTTTTAAATTTAAAAAAAAAAATTAAAAAATTTAAAAAAAAAACAAAAAAATATTTTTAAAAAAGATTGATTAAATAGCTATCTAAGCTACTTGGGACAAATTTTGCTTACACCAATAGGTAATAAGTTACATGGATGAGAAAGAACACCTGTATGGCCAAAATGTCAAACTTTGACCCCCTTTAACTCAGAAACTTTTTGACCGATCTTGTTGAAAATTTGTGTCTAAGTTAGTATCTAACAGTACTAAAATTGGTGTAAATTTCATTTAAATCGAAAGACATCTATTTTAAAATTGGGTCACTTGACATTAAATCCCCCTTTTATATATATAAAAAGTATATAAAATGTTTGGTATTTTGTTTTTATTTTCTTAATTATTTTCTAAAATATTGATTTTAGCAAAAAACTTTCTTAGAGGCTTATGTTGCTGACTAGGAGAGCTAAAATATTGCCAAATATCATATTCTTGTAAAATGTTGGTTTTAGAAGATAGTCATACGTAAACAAATTACATTTGAATAAATGGCTTGATGGCAAACTTTGAGGGGCGGACGCCCTCCCTAAAACACAACTTATCGCCACGAAATTTTTTTGTATTTTTTTTTTACATAAAACTGAACCGATTTGGAGGGGGAGAGTATAAGAAATCAAAAAAAAAAAGTTGTCCATACAACTAACGGCCACGCTAATGTACATATACACGCCCTGCCTGGAATTTCTTAAAACCAAAAAAAAATCATATGGATAAAGATATCTAAATAATATTCGTAAGCTCATAACATAATATTGTGACCCATGATTGCCCATGGGTCCCGAAAAGAATACACTCTCGAAAATTTGTCTGTAAATACTTTTTCGTAGGGTATCATATGGACTGGCCTGATCAACTTTACTCTCTTACTTGTCTAATATTGTTTTTTTATTCCTGACTTATAAAAACTATTTTTTGGAAAAAATTCACAAATGAACGAAATGTGTTCCATATTTACAATGACAATGACAAATATTAGTTAGTTTTAAGGTTTAAGCTTTGTTCACAATACACATTTTATAAAAATTTTCATTGAAAACTAAATAAAATTATTTGAACGTCATTTTTATTTTCATTCAAATTGTTGCTGATGTGGAATTAGACTCAAATCTACATATATAATAAAAATGAAATGTTGTCTGTTGCTGATCGCCCACTTTTTCTATTTATTTGACCGATTTGGACGATTTTTTCTTTAAAATGTTCGCCATGGTCCAACTTAGGTTTTTAACGAAAGAAAATATTTCCCCGCCAACTTTTAAGCCCACTTTTTTTGATTTACCTAAAATCATAAAACGGCTCTATCGATCATTAGTAATCAGCTAACGAGCAAAGCCGGGACGGCCAGCTAGTTTTTAAATAAAACTTGAGTTACATTCATGTTTAAAAAATAATATGAAATACTTTGGGAAGCTTTACAAAAGCCATAAATTTTCCAAATTTTCAAATTGAAAATTGAATTGAAATAGTCGACAGCACATTAGAATAACAAAAAAAGCAGAACAAAGTTAAAAATAATAAGGGTTTCTACGATATCGCTTAAAAGTCTCGCACTCTATGCAAGCTGTGCATTTTTACGCCCTCGCAAATGCACTGTCAAAAATTATATCAGAATTTATTTAAAAAAACTTCGTAAATTTGTTCAAAAATTTTGACTTGTAAACTTGCGCTGTTCAAACGTACATTTATGCAGACAGTTTTTTTTTATTGCTTACCGATGTTTTCAATGAAAAATGCAAGTGTTTATAAATCACAAACAAAACATGCTTGCAATAATGTCAGCAAATTAGACTTTTGGCTTTCTTTTTGCATTGGTAAAAAACAAATTTTACTTTTAGATCACAAATTTTAACTTTTTTTTTTTATTTCTTACAAACTGACATTATTTTTTTTAAATTACACAAAAATTAAAATGGGTGTTCATGACACGAGTCTCGCAAGTTTGTCCCTTTGCACAAATGGCAATTTTAAGCGATATCATGAAAACCCTTAATATGTTTTTTTTTTTTTATTTTAAAAATGTTTAAAAATAATTTTTCTGGGACGGATATAAAATTCGAAAAAGTTATAATTTGTTTCATTTTATATTTTGTAAATTAATTCATCCGTTTTCATACAAAACATGTGAGTAAAAATATTTTTAATCATATTTTTTCTTTTAATTTTTTATAATTCCGGAAAAGAAAAGCTATCTTCATAATAAACTTATAATATTTTTCTTTGAAATACACATACATTTTTCTACAAGCAACTTAAATATTTAAAATATTATCTCATATTTTAACATATTAATGAAGTTTAATAAAAATAAAAAGATAAAAACTTTTCTAACTCTTTTCATTCTATTTCCCTATAAATATTTTAAAGTATTTCATATTATAAAAAGAAATAAATTGCTCAAGTGATTTTGATGTGAATTCATAGTAATGAAATGGAAGTTTGTATATAGAGTTATCAGTAAACGTATTAAATTTCCACAAACAATTTGCAGTTTAAAAAAGTTTTTCTCATTTGAAAAAAGTTTTTCATATAAAAACCAATGTGGGTGAAAAAAAGTTAAGCCAATCATACCTAAAATGAAAGCTATGCTAAAAAAATTTCTTTAACAGGAACATTTTTGGCAACGCCCCAAAATACAGCTGATTTTGTTTTTTATATACAGTGCCGCTATTTAAAGTCCGATCTCAACACATCAATATAATTTCTAATAGCTTGACTATGGCTTAAGTTTTGCCCTTGTGACATTTTAATCCATCATCAAATTCTTTGCGCCACTTATGTATGCCATTTTGGATCCTTTCACCTAATGTCCATTTTTTTGCACGTGCCAAGAAAGTCCGTTTAAACTTTATAATGTATAGCTCTTAAAATTCTCACACGCCTCAAAAATGAAATGAAAATGAGAACATTTTTCGTAACATTTTTCGTGTTTTTCGTAACAAACTAAAAACTTCGTTGTTCAGAACCAGTGAAATGCGCATAGGAAATAGCTTTATCCCATCAATAAACTTCAGTATTTTTATTAAAGGTAAGAATTGGAAATTTAGCACATATCATTTTAACGTTTCTATTTTTTCTAATTTAAATAAATAAATATCGTGAATATTTGTTAAAATTAATTTCTTAAGCATTTTTATTGTGTTTTCAATAATGAACTGATTTCTAAAGGCGTAAAAGGAGGGTTTTTAGTATCCAAGAGTACGCCACTAGAATAATGGTATGGAAAGGTTCTTAGGGGATATTTCTCTATTTTCTTCTATGAAAGAATAGCAGATATGTAACCAAATCAATCAAAGTTTCCATAGAAAATATCCTTAGCACATAGAAAAAAATACCTCCAGAAAATTTTTAACAACCCAGTTTGTTTAAAATAAAATTTTAGGTCAACAAATTATTTATTTGATTCCATGAAAAAATTTATCAATATTACACTTTGCAAAATAGCACTCAATAAAACATTTTTAATAATGAAATAATTAAATATTTCTTAATATTCAATAAAAAAAATATTTGAATCAAAGTAAAGACATCATAATTAATAAATAAATAAATTAAGATTCGATAAACATTTTGTTTAATTTATTCAACATTTTCAACAATTTTTTTTAACAAATCACGTAAACATTTTTTGGAACAAATTATTTTGAGCAACTACTTCTTTTATTGACTCAATGAACTTGCTTGTTGACTAAAATTTCAACAATTATACCTACAAACTTTTTTATTAATACCGCAAAAATGGTCATCGCAGAAAATTCAAAAATGTTTGCAATCAAATATGCGATTTTCGTATTCAAATATGAAAATTATTTTTTTCTGTGCATAGGGGCTTGTTTTCTATGCTTTTTAGTTCATTTAACTTACTTTTTCACAGAGAGTCTTCAAAAGAAAAAAGTCCTGTAATGATACTGAGGCAAAGATGAAAAGATCACCAATCCGCCCACCTAGCTGATAGCTAGCTGTTATATACTCCCGCAGATCTTTTAATAGTTTATTATTTAACACAATAATGTAGGACAATAAAACTCAACTGTTTTTTTTAGTTATTTGCTCGTCTACATTGCACTATTGAGTTAAGCAAACCAGAATTGCTATAACCCCTCCTTATTTTTTACATTTGTAGTTGTACAGATAAGATTAATTATCAGGAATTAAAGTTTTTTTAATTATTAATGTAGTTAATTTTTTGATAATTATTTTATATAAAATAACTGAAAATTCATTTCTTTTTACCTAATATCGGGATGAATTTTTGACAGTAAAAATTAAATGAACTAGTCTTTATTTTTAATTACATTTTCATTTAATTTTACATAAAGAAAAATTTAATTTTATCAACTGACAATATTAACTGCAACTGAAAATTCATATTAATAGGCACCTAGTATTTTGAATAAATGTTAGAATCAGACAAAAATAAATTTGCTTGGAATTTTAAATGTTTATTTATTTAAAAATGACTAAACGAAATACTTCTTAAATAGACTACAGTCCGTTACTTTAATAATATTTTGAGTGTAATAAGAATAATAACAACTATACACACAATTCAACACATAATGAATATTGTAAAAATATACATACACTATTTTTACATAGTTGTATATACCCTGAAGGAAACCTGGGTGCGAGTGTCTCCAAGTCATTAGTTATGTCGACTATTTTGGT
The DNA here is from genome assembly GCA_963931875.1 of Pollenia griseotomentosa. Lineage (NCBI taxonomy): Eukaryota > Metazoa > Arthropoda > Insecta > Diptera > Polleniidae > Pollenia > Pollenia griseotomentosa. The sequence continues at coordinate 124,559,396 of OZ007563.1, forward strand.
GACATTGTCAACGAAGTGTCTACACTACACTACATTTTCCACTGTATTTTGCTTAATACGAACAAATTTTATCAATAACAACTGAGACGTACAATTCCTATAAAAGCTGAAGAAATAATAAAAAAGATTGTTATAATTTCGTATTCGTACTAAAAGTGTAGACTACATTTACTAAAATGTACTAGTGATTCTCTGGTTCTAATGTCTACATTAGGGTGGTCGTTAACTGTATGGAGCATTTTTTTTCTATTTTTCCATGCTCTCACCCCCAATTCGGTAGGTATTGCTAAAAAACGAAGCCAAAAAAAGTTTTAGGACAATCGGCGAACGCTAAGCCGTGCCTCACGTCCGCCAAAATTAGAGAAAAAACGTTAAGTCCGACTTTTATGCATCATAACTTGGAAAATATTGGTTTTACATAAACATCGTTTACAAAGAAGATGTTATTAGTGAAGTTTCCAACAACTTTTGCCTGGACAAGTTTGCTCTAAATCTCATATTTAACAAAAAGTAACCAAAAAAGAGCAAACAGCAGCATTAATGCGAATTTGTTCTTTAGAACAATTTTTTTCTAACACACGTCAATTCAACTTCAATATTTGCGTTTGTGTGCGTTTGCTTAAAAAAAAGTCAAACGTGTATCATTTGTTTCTACCATACCTACCCGCTTTCTCCATATCTTAAGGAGGCTCCCATACAAAATTGTCAATACAGACTAGGAATATATTGAAGAAAAAGGCCTATAACTACCAAGGAATCGCCCCTAGGGATATAAAATGTATGACGGACCTTCATTAGTTTTTTGTGCTTGACATTTTCTTAAAAAAATACTTGCCATATATCTCCAACACTTAGGGCTTTACAAATATGGCAGTTTAATAAAAATATTGAAGAAAAATCCCAATAACTGCCAAGAACGATAAAATATATGACCGACCTCCATTAGTTTTTTGTTTTAACATTTTCAAAAACAAACTTGCCCTTTATCCCCACTTTTTAGGGAAACTCCTATACAAATATTGCATTTTATGAAATTCTTAAGTTTAATGGAAATTTTTCGTCTTTTGTGAATAAAATTAAAAGTTGTGAACAGATTTTAATCACTTACGGTTTTTTTTTTTTTTTGTTTGCAAATTTCGTTTTTTATGTGTCTAAAAAAAATTATAAGCACAGCTGCATTTTTCTTAAAGAAGAAAAATTTTGAAATTTTGCTAAAAAATTATTTATTTTTGCTGGTCTGTTTTTTTATTTTATATACATAAATAATAGAAATTGTTTTTAACAAAATTTAAGATACGTGATTCATTGAAAATGTGTTTCTTTAATATATTAAAGGTTTTATGTTATATAGTGGCCTATTTGATATTTTTCATTTTATTTTGTCTATAATATTAATATTTTATAAGTTATGAAACATAAAAGTCAGATTGCATGTAAAATATAATTTTTCTTAAACTTTGGGGGGCGTGAGGGACGGCTTAGCCTTCGCCGATCGTCCTAAATTTTTTTTGCGTTTTTTTTTATCAATATCCACCAAGTTGGCTGAGTGAGACCTAAAGAAATCCAACTTTTATTTTAACGGTCACCCTAGTCTACGTATGTTCCCAAAGAAACTACCTAGTCAGTAGTACCAATGTCAGTAGTAGATTTCCAATGACACGCACATGTACTGGTGACTGTGTCAATAGTAATTCAGTACAGATTCACTAGTGACATTTCCTGCAGGGTAGATATGGTATTCTATATGTATGCATATATAAATATGTGTCGAAGATTTTCACGTAAAAATATTCACATTCAACCAAGTACTAAGCACTATGTATCCGGTACAATTTTTTAAAAAATGTCAGCAAGTGTTGTTGTAGTCATCATACGTACTTATCGTTTTATTGAATACGTTTATATGTGAGAGGGTGAGTATCGAGATGTGTTGACACATTGACACTGATTCTGACTACTCTACTACTACCACCTCTCTCTCTCGCTCTTTGGTACTTAAATATAAGGTTCGCTAGCACAAATTGATTAAATTTTTAATTAAAACTGATTTTATTTTTGATTAATACTTTTACTGGTGCAAAAATTTTTTCTGTGTTGAAATGGCATAATGATAATTACATTTTTGAAAATGATGTATTTTTATTATCTTATATAATCTTAACCTACAAAAATTACAATCCAATTTGCACATTAAGGGACGATATTATATCTTTGGCAGGAGGCAAAAAGTACTTAAGTCAGAAATTGAAATTTATTATCACGACAAGAAGCAGTTGTGCTAGACTTGTGTTACTGATACCCAACGAAAGAGATACAAATTGAATTAAAGCCAATAATAAACTCAAAATCCTTTTTCTTGACTTAAGGCCTTTTTGCCTGCCGGCAAAGATACATATCTGTGGCTTGAAGCTAAAAGGGCCAATGTCACTTTTTTTTCTTTTGAGTTAATCATTGCATTTGATTTTTTTTCTTGCTCTCTTTCATTATGGTAAAACAGCTTAAGACATACTTAACCCAGAACAGGTTCATAAATGAAATGCTGGCCAATGTCACTATGAAAGAATCTATAATAACCTTCAATTCCAATATTCTCAAAAGTGAACATTTTGACATTGGCCCTTTTAGCTCCAAGCCACAGATATATAAGAGTATATAATTTTATAGGCTTAAATTAAATTTATGTACGAGCCTGCAATTATGCATGTTGTTTCATTTTATAAAAGTATAAAGCTTTGTTTACAATGGGAGCAACAATTTCATTGTTTCTTCTATCTTATTTCTTCTCAAAGTATTTCATATAATTTCCTTTAAGTTTTCGAAGAAAAATGGAACTAAAGTTTTTTTTTAAGTTGGTTCTACTTCTACTTTAGCAACAGTTTGTATGAAATTGAAAAGGACGTCTATAATAATTTCATTTAGTTTTTAATGAAAATTTTAACAAAGTGCTTAATAAAATGATAATAAATTTTTAAAATTGTTCGGGACAAAAATTGTTAACGGATATTTAATTGTAAACATGTGTGGTTGCGAAAAAAAATGTTGCTCTGTTATGAGTACCAAGGGAACATTTTAGTGGCACCACTGAAATATAAATTTAAGTAAAGTTAACAGCTGTTTATATTGTCCAACTGCTGCTGTCTTTTTCAAAATAATTAAGTAGCTGACTACATTTTTACAACTGCAGCCAGTAGCATTTGAAGTGCCGTAGTTGTGTAGCCTGCTGTCATCGATGTTTAATCGTACAATTGAAAATAAAAACCTCACTATCGATTGTTCTGTTAAAAGAGCTCTTATAAATTTAGGAGATTTTTAAATTTCTTATTTTAAAAAGTGAGAGAATTTTCTTTAATTTTAACCTGAGACAATATGCGTTCATATTACCTTCCATAAGAAACTAATTATTCACCTCCAATTTCACCAAGTTCAGTTAAAACTAACTATTACTTTAACTTCCAGTTAATAAAATGTTTTGACAGCTATAACTGATAGTTAATTAAAACTGAACTTGGTGAAATTGGGGGTTAAAATAATAAAACAAAACAAATCAGGTTTATGTGATTTTAACTGTGAATTTAACTATTTAACTTTCAACTTTAAACCATTTTTAAAAGTTGCAGCGACAAAAATAAGAAAACCGTTTTTAAAAATAAACAAAATTATTTTTCAGGATAATTTTCCTTAAAAAGGCCTTTGGAAATACATATCGCTCTTGTTAAACAATACCGTCACAACCAAAAATTTAAAAATTTTCAGTTGAATCAAAACAGTTTTTATTTTAACATTATAGGCATATGAAAAAGAATTTCAAAACCTGTTTCAAAGCTGTTTCATTACCAAAAAGGAGACAAAATAACATGACATTTTTACAGCGGTTACGTGTCAATTTTTTCCAAATAGTGGAAAAATTCAAATGCTACAACACTATTGTTGAATAAGTATAATAATTTTTTATTTTATATTTAAAAAATATCTTTGCAGTCAAAAGGGGAAAATGTCCAAAAACTTAATAAATATATAAACTTAAAAATAATGTATGTATTATTATTTTTTTTTTACCCTGCAAATTATATTGGACAACTTGATCCATTTTGATCCTGGGCTGGTCCAATGTAAAGCAAGTATGGACCATGTCATTATTAAAAAGAGTTTGCAGTGAAACGACATGTCTTCGTCTTTTAATGGCATTTTTTCGTTTTGAAACGATTTCAAAGGTTATCCTCTGGAGTAGTTTTAAGACTTCTCCTTTGTAATGCAAGCTGGGTTACATGGTCCTGCGCTAGGACATCGTACTGTAAAATAAGCCATTTTTTAAATTCATTGGGGTTACCTTTGGACAAGTCCTTGCCCCTTATGGGCTACATTTGACCGGATAAAAAAAATATATTGAAAACGACAATCAAATCTCTTGGTATGAACACCAATTATGTGTTAATTTAGTTGGAGCTATCATATATTCGGGTATAAGCAGAATTTTGTTTCTAATAATCATACTAACAACTAACAAAATCTGTTGTTATGACTGATAGTGTACTAAAATTCAAATGTTGCTATCAAAACTATTATGCTAAGTAACTAAATTTTCAGTAATTGGAACCGAATTGTGTGATAGTACATGCAACGGACGAAATTCGATTGGCGCCAAATTCGGTTGTGATCACGAATCTGTTTTCTCTGTGTGTTATATGGTATAAGCTTCTAATAAAATAATGCCAACCAAACAAAAATGCAAAAGCAGTAGAAAATTTAAACTTCACTTAACTTAAAGAATACGCTCTTGGTATTTTTGAATTTTGCATTTGAGTTATTCATGGAAAAGTTTTTGTTAAAACACTAAACTTAAAAATTTTGTTAAAAAAACTATTTCAGCAATAAATTCTGTACCAAAAACTTTACAATGTGATCGACTGTAAAAGTGATTTATAGAAAGTTTGGCTTCAAAGGAAGCTATAAAGTGTGTTTCTGTATTCACAGTTTGTAGAATATTTTATTACAATACCAATATTTACAACAGCTTATACCAGTTAAAGTGACTTCAAGACCGGGATTAATATGAGAACTAAAACTAAATATGAACCGATCAAAAAAAAAAAAAAAAAAAGTTACAAGATTTCTGTTTATATAAAATCTCCCTCTAACGGGGTTTTTTTAAAGAAGTTCTTTGTTCTTAAACATTGGCATATTGTATTCAGTAGTAGAGGTACCTGTAAATGTTACAACTAATTAAATTTTGCTTTAAAATTGCACTACAATGCTAAAAAGGTACCATAGAAATGGTTAATTTATAAATGCAACATTTCGTAACGCTCTGAATATTTTCGTCCGACTTTATCATTCTGCTAAGATCGCTATTAAGATATTGTTTAATAAATTTAAGCCGTCTGGCTAGTTACAATCATCCGTTTTGTGAATAAAATCTACCTCGAATTTCGTTCCCTTTTCGCTAAAAACTTTATGGGAAAAGTAAAATTTCGAGGGAAAATACTGTTCCCCATTTATTAGCGATGGATGTTAATGTGCTAGCTCTAGCTCGACCGGGATGTTTAAGCGAAAACGTTGCGGCCGAGAGCGGTAGTATTTGAGAAGATTCCAATTTGTTTTTTCCCGTCGTTTTCAACAATTAAGGCAATCCAAAACAACCTCAAAGCACATTTTGCTTAGGACTTTGTCTCAAAGATCTTTTAAAATGCAACAGCAACTGATGATTAAGTTTTATATAGATTTTCTGCATTCAAACCGGAACCACCTACTTGTGTCTATTAAAAAATAACGTTTTCACATACACCCCTTTTTTATTCGCCCAGTTACGGCATCATTACCGTATTTAAGATTCTAAAAGACCGAAAGTTGAGAAGCAGGACATGTCACTCTACACAGGGTATTGCAGTTCAAATATAAATAAATATTTTGATATAAGAATCGACATTTAATTGCTTGGCAGTGTGGTCCGATATTTTTCTTTGTTTTACTTTTTCAAATTAAATAAACATTGTATTGATCTTCATCTAAATTCTCTTGAGAAACACAGTTCCTACAAAAAGAACAAAGTTAGGCCAAACTTGACCAAAGACACCTTACACAACTTATGGCCAATTTTACCAATTTATTAATATATAAACTTATGATTGAAATTTGTTTTTCATGTCAAATAAAATTATATGAAAAACTATATTTAAATATGAATTGATATTTAAATAGAATTGGTGAAATTAGCCTTTTAAGGTATAAATATGATTGTACTTGATTAACCCTGCTGTTAGGTTAAGAAAAACTTACGATTCTAAGGTAAATTACCATTTTTTTTACTTTTTTTTTAATAGTCTGCAAACAAATAAAGTAAATTTTCACATCTCCTAGTCTTACTTTAGTTAAATTCAGTGTTTGACTGATTTCTTTGCTTAAATAATGGAAAATCGACGATTAAACGCAATGATATTGTTTACATTCTAAATAAAAGCTTCTTTGATATATCAACTTGTAATAGCGTGGACGAGGATATTGAATATGAAATCACCGGAAGAGATGCTTCTTATTTAGAAAATTAAGAGAATGCAGCAGCTATCGGTGACGTAAAAGAACTGAATGTTGCAAAATTGGAATGCTATAAAATTCGTTTCCAGTGCACAGTGTATTAGAACTTCAGCTGAAAATATGATATCCACACAATCGGGGCCAACACGATTTGCCGTTTTCAGATGCCATGATATATTGCTTTCGTTTTTATTATTTTTTCTGGTGTTGGGGGAATAAAAACAAGTATTGCAAGGTAAAATTCGAAAAGAAATGGAAAGATCTAGAAACTTCTACTTTGCGTGCATACTTGCAGAAGTTTACCGCGAAAAAAATAAGATCTGCATTATTATATAGCAACAAATTTATATTCAAGTTGTAACGGAAGATATTTTGCTCATTATATACTGAGAAAATTTGATTTTTTTTCATATCAATAAATCTATAAACAAGAACGGACCAAAATGGTCCTAAGCCTAAGATTCGTAATTTTTCATTTTTCTCCGCATCACTCATAATTAAAAATTTGGTAGAAGTAATAAAATAGAAAAACACCTCATTAGCTAACGATTTAGGTTGACAAATTTAACCGTTTCGTAGATAAAGCGAAATGAAAACAAAAAATGACCAAAATGATCTAAACCTAACAGCAGGGTTAAAAGGAATTTGTTTCAAGTCTTAAAGGATGAATTTTCAATTTTACGCGCTTCTATAAATTCTAGAATTATAAAAGCGTATGAGAAAAATGCAAAAACTTAAAAATTTAAGAGCAAGACACAGGGAGTTTTCTATAGGTCAGGAAGTGATACGGAGAAATTTTACGCAAAGTTCCTTAGTAAAGAATTTTAATGCCAAATTGGCTTCAGTTGGAGTAAAAGCAGTTGTTTTAAAGAAAATTGGACAAGTGCATTACGAATTAAAAGATTTCGACGGTAATCACATTGGTATTTATCATATAAAAGATATTTGGACTTAATTAATACCCCTGAAATTAATCGACTTTTTCAGATTTAGTATGACGTAGGCCCTACTACTTAATCTGTTTTGTGATGTCGATTTTATCGCACCTATTGTAATTTCTTTGGTTTAAATTTTTTTTTTTAGAGTATATATTTTAAATAAAATTAACTTGTTTATGTTATAATTTTTTTAAGGCAAGTTGGTTTTGAATTTTAGGTTTTCAAATATTTCAAATATATTTTCATTTTCTTTTGAAAATTGTAAAAGAAAGAAGTTTTTTTATAAGAGCAGGGAATTAATTACGTTAACATATTAAAATAATTTGTGGAAAGAGCAGCACTTATAGTTTAAAATAACAGCCAAAAGATTTTGTGAAATCTGGTAAGGAATTAATATACTTTATCCAATATAGGGAATTTTTTTTCTTGTTAAAGTTCATTATTCTGTGTTCGTTTTTAGTTTTTCTGGAGAAACTACAACAGTTTCGTGTAACTGGCGAAAGTTACAGATAAAAGAAAATAAAAATTAACTTCTCCTCAGCGGAGAAGAAGGAAGAAAGGAAAAAAAGCGAAACCACTTAACGGTATTGACGTGCGATATTAAACAGGAAGTAGCTGTTTTTTTCTTTTAATTAGGGTGACCATTCAAAACGTTTACTCAAGAAAGAGCATAGATGGGGGTAGTGCATTCATTTTGCAGTTTCAACTCACACTTAGTGATAGTGCAAAAATATTGCAATCATTTTGTAGATGTTGAGTGATGAATTTAAAATTTGCAGCCTCACTAAACATGAGTGATAGTTATGTTAAAAAATTTTGCACTCAAAAAAAAGTAGTTTGATTTAAAATAAAGCAATCATCAGCTTATTGCAACTTTTTTTTTCTTCACTCATTTGAGTGCAACTTAAATTGTTGCACTAATTTTAAAATTAAAAACTTTTTTAAATTTTAGTGAGACAATATTTGTATGCAGCTTTTTTGATTGCATGTCCAAATTTTGCACTATTTGATTTGAGTGAAGATTTTTGCATTCAAATCTGCGTTTAGTGATAGTGAAAAAATTTGCAATATCACTCAAAATTTTTTAGTGGTAGTTAAAAAATAACAATCATCACTAAAGCTGGTAAAAAAGAGTGCAAACTAATTTCTTTGCAGTTTTATTTAGTGATAGTGCAATGCTGATTTAAATCAATATTTAGTGCACTACCCCCAACTATGAGAAAGAGGGATATACATACATCATCCCCCTCTTTTGGGAGAGAATTTACTTTCTTCCCTTCTACCATATTTTGCAATTTGTTTTTTTTTTTTATATTATATTATTGAACTTGTTCAATTCGTTTATTGAAGTAAATATCAGAATAACTTTTCCTAACGTTAATATCAAGTTATATTTTCTTAACGTTAATATATAGTTATCTTTTATACCTTCAATTACCTAAAAAAAATTAATTAGTTTTTTGTTTATTGTACTAAAAGCCAAATTTTAAATTTAATTTTCTTTCCCAACTTTTAATAGATTTATTGAATGTAAATAATATGTTTAATTAATTGTTATTTAAATTAATCAATTTCTATTTGCACATAATATTTAATTTATTTTATCTTGAGCACTTGGTTGTTAAAACTTATATAAAACAAGTTTAAAATATGGTCACCTTAGCTTTATTTATTTTTATTTAACATCTCTTTTCTATTTGTATTAACTTAGAGTTAGGAAAACCAAAACTTTACTAAACACCCCATTTAACATTACATTTTTAAACGAAAGTCACTTTCAAAGACCTAAGTAACAGCAAAATTCCTCAGCCGTCTACGAGCGCTTGCAGACTTCGTGGGAAATAATAACGTAAGTTGTTTTTTTTTTCTTTATTTTTTTTTTTTTTTTTAATTTGTATTATTTCAAAAACAAGAAATTTAAAATATTTTCGAAACAAGAAAAGTGACCATATTTCATCTAAAATATTAAACTATAACTTATTTATCTTGAATCAAAATTAGTTATTAAATGAATTTACTAACATAAATTAAATAAAATGACTATAGTTTTGTTAGATTGTTTTGAAATGGAATATTAAGCTTTTAATTAACATAAGTTTACGAAAGGTGAAGTCATAAAGATGGGTTAGTAAGTAATTAAGGGCTGGCACTTGCCATTTTTAGCTAGGCGGGTGGTGGTTGAGAAGGGAATAGGAATTTCACCTTATTATTCCCAATGTCTATCAACAATATTCAGCTATACTCCTTTCTATACTATCATCTACATTTTGTTGAAATAAGCTACCTAAATTTAAAGTTCATTGTAGCGAGATTAACACATACCTTATAGGGGACGAGAACACACCCCAACGACGAGCACGCCCGGTTATTTATAGGTAGCAATGTCCCATATAGGCATGATTGGGAAAAAGGGAAATCGTTACAAGATTAATGCAAGATAGTGATTTTCAAACATAAAATGTGATTTGACGGTCGCTGTCACATACAAATTTATTCTTTTATCCATATAAATTAATATTACACATAAAGGAATAACATCCATTACTTAAAGTAATATGGTTACCCTACAAGAAATGCATAACCAAAACTAAAAAAATTACTAACACACTTGCAACAATTTTACATTAGCTGTTCCACTCTAACATATATGTAAGAATGGTACAACTATCATTTTCCAAATAATGCCAATATTTTAATATATTTTTGTCATACGCGTGTAAAAATTTGTGAATTTCTTAAATTTAGTATTTGCCATTGGTATTAAAGAAAAAAATCAATTAAATTAATTATATAATTTTACTTAAGTAGTGAAATAAAAAATTTCTATAAAAAAAGTGACACCGCCGAATAGCTGTAATCAGAATGCTAGTGGTAAAGGAGGTCGTACTGATGGTGGCTTCATAGGACGTGGAGGTGGATTCTAAGGAAACAACATAGGTCATTGAAAGGAGAACAGGAAAAAGGGAACAAATAATGTTATTAAAAACCCTGATAACTTTTGAAGTATGTATTTAATTTTTTGGTCACAATTAATTGGTTACACGTACGTTGACCTCCATTTCCAGACCCATGCAAGAAGTGGAACGTCATAAAGCAGCCACAGAAATAACGATACGTGGTACATACTTTTCTCAAGTCTAATTTCCTATGAATTTGATTATAATTTTATAATAAATATATTATAATAAAATATTTAATTAAAAATTAAAATTAGAAAAAATGTATTTTATGAAGGTTAGTACTAACCAATTTTTACGTTATGAATAACTAGTTAGTGCTAACCAATATTTACGTTAAGACTAACTTGTTATTGTTAACCACTATTTAGGTTATCATTGACTAATTAAAAGCAGCAGAGTAAGCAGTACAGATATATGTTCCGTAGTCGAGTTGAATTCATTAGTTAGAAAGAGAGGCAAAATCACATGTACACAAGAGTTTCGGTTAGTTTTTTCATTTTGCTCTTATTAAACTAATAGAAACTTTAACCAATACATTGGTCAACACTACCGGTTATATAACTAGTAAAATGACCGGTAGTCTTCTTGTAGGGTAGGTTGCTTTTTTTATTCAGGATGTACAATTTTAACTTTTTACCACATTATGAGTACCACGTATGAGTAATATTTAACTCAGTTCATTTAGTTTTATATCAAAAAAAAACTTAGCATACTTTGTGGATGGCATTAATGTTTCATCTTAATACTGCTGCGTATGAGCAATTTATAACTTAATCAGCAGCGTTGCAAATTCGATGCGTATCGCACCATTTGGATGCGTTGTTAATTTTATGTGCGGAAAATTCCCTCATTGGTGCGTGGTGCGCTTTTATTTTAATTTTCGGTGCGTTTTTAACTTTTGATGGCACCAAAGCAAATTCAACACAACTTTAGTATCAGTGGGAGAAAAAAATCTTTGTACAATAAAATACACCTTTTTCAATACCATTTCACATTTAACAGTGCAAAATCTTTACAACAATTTTACAGACCACAATAAGAACAACAAGTAATGATGTTTAAGACGTGTTGTGTTGTAGATAATTTGAATTACGTAAAAAAAAAGAAACATTTCGTTATATGAAATTTTCTGCACTATTAATTTTGAATCCTTCGATCGTCAATTTTTTTTTTTTAAATTTTTGTATATAAATTATGTAATTGAAAAAAAAAAATTATCTACACCATGTTTCATTGAAAATAAGAAAATTCCAGATGAAATTGAGAAAATTCAAATGAATATGAATGTAATAAAAATAAATAATTAGTATTCTGGTTTTTTTGTTGAACTGTTTATGGTTTTTAATTGGTTGAAATTGAAACATGTAAGGGTGACCTGTTCGTGAAAGCCTCGGTTCAATTCCCGCGGAAGTCAAGAAAAAAAAATATCAATAAATTTTAATTAAATTCATGTTGTAAAATTTTTCTTTCTTGATTAAAATAATTTAATAAAATTAATTATTAATTTTCAGTTTATTTTTCTTTTTAAGCTAATAAGAAATTAAATTTGATGAACTTTATTTAGCCTAATTAAAATATCAAAATTTGTAATAAAAATTTTGTAATTCAATTTTATCAATTTAAAATCCAAATACTTCAATTTCATTTAGAATTTTCTCAGCTTCAAAATTAAATTCTCAATTTCAATTGAAATTTTCTCAGTTTTAATATGAAATTTTTAGTTTCATTTCATTTTCTGTTTCAAATTAAAATTCTTAATTTCAACTAAAATTTTCTCATTTTTAAATTGAAATTCTCAATTTAATTTGGAATTTTCTCAGTTTTAAACTAAAATTCTCAATTTCAACTGAAATTTTCTCAGTTTCAAATTAAAATTCTCAATTTCAATTTGAATTTTCTCAATTCAATTTGGAATTTCCTCAATTTCGCACTTTTATTCTTATTTTCATTTAGAATTTTCTTTTCTAAAATTCAATAAATATGGTGTAGTTCAAATTTGTTAAGTTTTTTATATTTGTTAAGTTTTTTCTTTTTGTTTCTCAAAATCCCGAACTGTAAAAGACTGTTTAATTGTTATATGTATTTTCAATATAAAAAGTATATATTTTATGCTAAATTAACTTAAATAATAAAGTTGACAACGCAGGTATATCCAACAAGTTGGTTTTGCGGCGGGGCAAGACATGTTCAACCACTTGATCACCCACACCCCAAGTAAATCTTATTAAATTTATAGCTATTTATGAAACCACTGTTAAAAAATATGTATGTATGAACAATTAAGGTTATGTTAAAGTTTATATATGGTAACTCCATGTTAAATCAACCAGGAGTGGGACCCAAATCCTTTCGATTTTAATGAAATTTGGTGGGAAGATTTCTTTCATCATAAGAAAAATTTGTCAACGAAAAAAAATTAAAATTTTTTTTTTTGGAATTCCAAATAACTGTCATAATTTTGCCAAATTAGCCGAATGTGTTGGGTATATATTTCGAAAACTACTTTACATACGAAGAGGTTTTTTATGTTATTTTAAAGAAAATATTTGGGGCTACAAATTTTTGAAAAATAATAACTTTTTTAAAAATGTAAAATTTGCAAAATTACAAGTCATTTGAAATCTTGTGATTTGCAGAACATGCCACGGAATTACCCATATATTGTTTCTTTAGAAATAATAAGCTGTGAAAGATATTTTTGTAAGTTGGCTTTTTAACAGAGCTACGGTCCAATATGGACTTTCCGGTAAAAACTTTAAGAAAAATTTCCCATACAACAAAACAGTTGTTTGATCTTAAAAAAGACTTTTGTTATACAAGATATGGGTCGATTTGTTTCTATAAAAACGTGTTTTTACTTAATTTTACATTGGAAAAGCTGGAAAACTTTTGTATGGGACTAGGTTAAATAATTCACCAAAATTAGCCATTTGAAATAGACTTCGACTTGAAGACTATTACAATTTTTATACCAAATTACTCTATTATTTGTCTTCAATTATCTCCATAATTGATATATTTACTTTGCGGACCATCCGGTTGGACATTGGTTGATTAAAAAGTAATTTTAAGTCTATTGGTATACTATAATTTAGGGTCAGTAGTTTAACAAACTTTAGCTCTAATGCATAACAGTAGTGCTTGAAATATTAAATTATAACTTCCTTTTAATATAATGTTTTGGATAGTTAAAATTGCTTTAATAAATTCTGGGGGGCAATTCCTGTTGTAAGAAAATGTGAAGTGAAAGAAACATAAATTCGATGCGATATCCATGCAAATGCATGTTTTTTGCCGATAGAATTTAGTTCACTTAATACTCAAGTTAAATTAATTGATATTGCAGAAAGTAAAATAAACAATGTGGAAGGAAGAATAGCCCGACAAATTAAAAAAAAAATCCAAAACGTTTTGCAAAAAAAAAATTAAGGATTTTAAAATATAAAATAAATTTCAAATATGGCCATATGGCTTTATTTCCTATGTCTTTATTGCACGGCGCTATTTCGTTATTATTTTCGGTTTAATATTAATTTTAGAATAGATACATCAAGTAATTTCTCCATAACTATATCAGCTATAATTGGAGATCTCATTGGAAGTCCTTTTTGTTGTGTATATATTTTTCCATTACATTGGAAGTATCTATTATCCTCTACACAAAATCTTAAAATTCTAAAAAATAGTCCTTTTCAATCTCCGTATGTTGCTTTATTACATCCCACTTTTCTCCTATTATTTACAGAGCCAAATCAACTGGTACGCTAGGAAATAGCGATACCACATCCAATGAAATTAATTTCTCATTCATTTGTATATAATGATTCTCTTAACTACAACGAATCCTTTACATTATAAATTGAATGTTCCGTAATCTTTTTTTAAAATATTTGTTAAATATTTATTTAAAAGATTTTGTTATTCGTGCTTAATTTCCAATTTTAATCCTTGATAAAAACACTGAAATTTATTGTTGATGGCATAATCTATTCCTATGCGCATTTCACTGGTTGCTTAGGCCAGATCATCGGGAAACTTCATCGATAAAGATTTTAGAAAAACTAAAGATATTAAACCAAATAAAAGTGTTAATCGTATAAGAATCATAAGCAACAGTTCTACTTGTAACAATCAAAGTTTAAACAAAAACATCAACAATAAACAGCGAGTTTATCTCTCCTTACATTCCCCACTGCAATAGATTGTAATTCTTCCTACATTAATTGTAGTTGTAAGTAGGTTAAGAAAAAACAAAATGCAAAAAAACATCTTGCAAAAGCATGTTGCCAGTTAAGTTTTTTTAGGCCGAGCACTTGCCAGTTTATTATCAAAAGTAATTTTTGGGAATACAAAATTTTAATTTAAAAGATTTTGTTATTCGTGCTTAATTCCCAATTTTTTTATTTGGTTAAATATCTTTAGTTTTTCTAAAACCTTTATGGATGAAGTTTCCTGATGATATGGCCTAAGCAACCAGTAAAATGCGCATAGGAATAGCTTATCACATCAACAATAAATTTCAAGTGTTTTTATCAAGAATAAAAATTGGGAATTAAGCACGAATAACAAAATCTTTTATATTAAAATTTTGTATTCCCAAAAATTACTTTTGATATTTGTTAAATATTTGCATAACTCATAAGAAGGCGAGCTTATAATGGAACATATTGGCCTCAAAGGAAATTCATTCTTATGTATTTTTGGTAACCTATAAAGTTTAGGTTGCTATATTATTTTTTAGTCTATTTTTATCAGATACTGATATAATTTTTTGTCTAAATAGTTCTTCTATAATTTCATTGTTAGTTTTTTTCTAATTTATTTGTAGGATACCTATTTATCAATTTATATTTTGTAACATCTCCTATTATATCATTAATTCGTACATCATAGTCATTCTTATACATAGCTACGGTTGTGTTACCCTTATCCGCTTTCAATACTAATATATTCCTATTCTTCTTTAAAAAAACCCTAGGTTTCACTAACCTTACCTAATATAAACCTATCCGTGTTATTTAATTTCATTTTATTCAAATGGTTATCTATAATAATTGATAATTTATTCCTAGCTATCACTTGTTCTTCCCTTTCTTCTATTGTCTGAAGTAAATCTTCTCATTCCGTTATCATTCTTAGTGTAGGAAAATCTTCCCTTTTAACCGGTAAAACGTATTTTGGCCTTAATATTCTTTGTTGAATTTGAAACAAATTTTGGTATTATTCCTGTATTTCTGCATCTAATTAAGAAAGTTATAGATGATTTGGTTTTGATAATCCTTTTTCTTATTGATTTATATTCGTTATATATTGCCGACGTGGATATTTTGATAGATGGTGAAAAAGTCACTATAGTTAATGCTGCCAAAAACCTTGGATTAGTTTTTAATAATAATCTAACTTGGAATAACCACATTAACTCACTCGTGGGGCAGACGTATACAAAGCTAAGATGTCTTTGGCCCTCACAGCATTATACCCCATTAAATATAAGACTACTTCTTGCAAAATCTTATATTGTTCCCAATTAAATCTACGGTTGTGAACTTTTTGCCAGCTGTGACTCAATAAGCAAAGGTAAGCTTAATGTTTTATACAACAATATTATTAGATATGTATATGGACTGAGAAGATATGATCATGTATCCAACTTTACTTTGAAACTTTACGGCGTTTCGTTTAACAATCTTCTTAACCCTCTCATGCCCGAATTAAAATGGGCGTGGCTAAAATTTTTTTGAGTAGACATATAAAATAGAGTTGACCTCAATATCAACTGACAAAAATTTCAATGTCCTAGGTGTCCTGGTTCAAGAGCTACAGGATGTTGCGTATATGCAACATTGGGTAATGGTGTTAAAAATGTAAATACAAGTTGATTTTTTTTAAATGCAGTTTATTTCAATTTATGTATGGTAGGATACGAAACAATTTTTTTGAGGATTGGAGCACAAGTGCACATTGCATTTGCTGCATTTACAGCTTGGAAACCAAGTGTTGCATAGCCTACATCTGCCCCTTGTTCCCCATTCCGGCCAATGATTATAACCATCAAATCGTAGGGATTTTGCAGGCTCTGCAATATATGCTCTTTTATAGGGGTTTGATTCAGAACCCGTAGAAGGAGCTGGTGATAATGGTGCTGGTGATGATTGAGCTGGCGATGATGGAGCTGGTGATGATGGAGCTGGTGATGACGGAGTCGATGGAGAAGGTGATGAAGTTCCTGAATTCATTTTCAAAAGGAGTGATGATGGACGACCTCTCTTTTTGCGACTACTGAAGTTTGACTTGCGTTCAAGAGCTCTGTAGCAACATCTAATTGGAAATTTATTAGCGGCATATGCTTCAATTGGCCGTCTGTATGTGTGATGTCTCTACGGTACAACAACCAACTGTTTACTAAACTCGAATTAATGCACCAGTACACTATGCGCATGTACCATTTATTTGAGCGGTGGTTGATTTTGTACAATTCAAGCAGCATGTCCGCAAGATCAACCCCTCCCATGTGCTTGTTGTAGCATTCTACTATACCTGGGCGAGGTATAGTTATAAACTTCTTCTCTTTGCGGCACCATCTCTTACATTCACTCATGGGGTTCTTACCTGCATAGTTTGAAACCAGTTGTACACTCTTATTGTCATACCAACGACAAGCAATCAAGTTGTGCGTTGCTTCATATTTGAAATCGCTTGATCCTCGTCCTCGTTTTTGAAGTTCCTTCTCACTAATTAGAGTACAATTTTTCAATCGGTTGTTTCTAATTGTTCCAACGGCTAATATGCCTTTTTCTTTCAGAGCAATCATCAAGCTTATTGAAGAAAACCAATTGTCAAAAAACAGTTTGAAATTTTGGTTTACTGGTATATTGGATGATAAAGATAACACAATGTCTGATAATATTCCTAAGCCATACGACTTGCACGTTCCTTCTCCAATGTAGAGAGTAAAATCATAAATAATCCCAGATACACCAGCTCTAGTGAACATTTTGAAACCCACTTGTGGGGCTTCATTGGAAGATATTGTTTCAAACTATGTTGACCTAAGAAAATAATTTATTATTGTATTATTCAGAAATATATTACATATGTTCACAAATAATAAGATACCTTTATATGCAAGCATTTGCTCATCAATGCTTTGGCATTCTTCCTGTGAAATTTCATTGAATTTTTTTTTTATGGAGTCCAACAAAGGCCGAACTTTGTATAACTTGTCGTACCCAGGTGTTCCTTTCTGAGGCTGGTTAGTATTATTGTTCAAGTGGAAAAACTGTTTGATTTTTTCGAATCTGTTTCTTGGTAATGCACTTGCAACGGCCGCTAGTTTGAAATTGGCCGCCCACGCCATTCTATATGTTGGTATTTTTACAACTGCAAGGTATAGTAGAATGCCAACAAACCTTTTTATTTCAGGCACAGTACATTTCAATTCTACGCCCTTTGTTTGCATGGCATATAAGTTCGTTTCATCACATATTTTCTGCCACAGCTCATCCGCAAAGAAAATAGTAAAATATTCGATAGGTTTTTTCACCGCATTGATGCATAATTTACTTTTCCAGCTGGTCTCGCTTTACATTAACTCTGCACTCCTCCACCTCAAACTCTGTAAATCAATTTTTTCCATCACCTCCTGTGCAACGTTTTCATTTTCGCTTAAATCTTCATCATTTTCGGTTGTAATAAATTGGTCAATCAAACTAACTTGCATATTTTCAGATCTGTTATCCAAATTTTCCAAAGTTTCTTCTATAATTCTGTCCATATTTCCATCTTCTTCTTCTTCATTTTCCTCGTCAGCCGAATCATCCCAATCAAAGTTGGCAAATTTTTCAATTTCAGCCTGAGTCAGACCTTTTGGGCGCATCTTAGAATGTGCATACAAAAATAAGTTGTTATTTTTGGAAAATGACCACAATAGACCAATGTTGCATATACGCAACACTACATTTACAAAATTATTACAGACTAGTTGAACGCCCCGGCTTCGCCCGGAAGCTATTTAATTATGAGAAGTAAAAAGGAGGCAGTATGTTAAAAAGTTAGTTGTGCGAGTTTCTCCTTAAATTTTCTCATATTTATAAAAATGAGAAGTAAAACGGAGGCAGTGTGTTTAGTTCTTCGCGTTTCTCCTATTAAGAAAAATTAGAAGTAAAAGGGGCAGTGAAATTTAGTTCTTCCACTTCCTCCTAAAATTGTCCCATATTTACAAAAATGAGAAGTGAAACGGATGCAAACTATTAAATTTTTAACGCTTTCTCTTAAATCGGCTTATACATAGAAAATATGAGAAGTGCGTAGAAAATTATTTAAAAAAATTTATTTTTTTTACACACCATCCCCTGAAAGTTTCGAATCGAATAAAAAAAATCAAATCGGCTCCAGCCGTTCTCACGTGATGCGATTACATACATGCACTGTTTCCTTTTTATATACATATTTAAAAGAATGCATGAAGTGTTAAAATTATCTGTGTTTTTTTTTGCTTTCGCGTACATATTACCCCATACAAATTTGACATTGACAAATGACATTTCTAACTCCGATAATTGTTAGGTGTTATCAAAATGTTGTGAATGTCATTATCAGATTGTACAGAAATTATAAAAAGTGCTGCCAAGTTTATTATGATAGTTTTTTTCCTATTCCTTTTTCTAAACGTTAATTTTAAAATTTTGCTTATAACTTTAACACAAATTTTTTTATGTAGGCGTGGTCGAGAAGTAGGCGTGGCCGATAAAACCTATCTCGAGTCCACCCTGAAGGACCATTCTTAAAATTGGTAAAAACATTTTTAAAATCGAATGAGTAGTTTCATAGGTTTTTTAAATTTTACATTTTTTGCGAAAAGTGGGCGGAGAAATGGGCGTGTTCAATAAAACCCAACACATTTCCACCCTGAAGGATCGTTCCAAGTATAAATTGGTGAAAACATTTTTAAAATCGGATTAGTGGTTTTGGAGATTTTTGAATTTTACGTTTTTTGAAAAAAAGTGGGCGTAGAAGTGGGCGTGGTCGATGAAACCTAGCCTATGTCCATCCTGGAGGAACACTTTAAACATTGCTGAAAACATTTTGGAAATCGGATGAGTAGTTCCGGAGATTACTTTCTACAAACAAACAAACAAAAAAACAAACATTACCTCTTTATAATATTAGTATAGAAAACTAAATAATATTTTCATGACGAGTTTTTTTTAAATTACTCACTTGCCTTTAACTATTTAGTTATTGAACTTGGTTTTAGAATGAATTAATTATATCAATGTTTTTTAACACTTTTTTAAAACGACGTTTTTTTGCAAAATGAATTTTTCAACTTCGCTCTCGGGAGAATAGCTACTAACAGAACACGTGCACAGCTCACTACCAACTAATTAGATGTAAGCTTTAACAATACATGAAGTTATAATTTTGCGAAAGATTAAAAAAAAAATATTTAAAATAGCGGTACTTAGACGCTCATAAACACAATGTTGCATATACGCAACATCGGGCATGAGAGGGTTAACATACGTGTACTTTTATTTCTGCATAAAATCATTTATTCGGATATGCCACAGTATCTCGTTGATAAGATAAGGTTTGCCAGATCAGTTAGGGGAAAAAAGATCATAATTCCATTCCACCGTTCTCTTGTATCTGAATGGCAATTTTTCATACATTCGGCGCGTCTCTGGAATAATCTTCCTCGAACACAACAACTTAATAGCAACGCAACTAGCTTTAAGTCTTATTTATATAAACATTTTACACATTAGAAAATCACAAATATTATCATATTATTAAACAAATTTAGCTTATTTGATCTTAATATGTATACTTGTATTTGCCGTCTCAATTTAACTTATCAATAATACTTTCCTGTACTCTAATTATAAGATTAACTGTTGTTGTACAGGATTTGAACATACAAAATAAATAAATAAATAAAAAAGGGAAAAACTTACAAGGGAAAAATTAGTCACGATAACGGTGAATATTGATCTTTATGCCTTCACTTTAAGCTTGACAAGACTAAAAATAAAATCACCAAATTTCATGACGAACGATCTATAGTTCACCAAAGACTTCATATAAAGCCGATTCTCGAAACATGACTAGAACTATAACGCATTATGTTATAGTGGACAAATTTGGTTTAATTTAGCTTGAAATAACACCATGCAATTTTACGATATTTGGTCAATAATTCACCATATATACCATATAAAGTGGCATTCCGAAAAGCATGACAGATTGTATTTAAATTTGGCTTAATTTAGTATTTCTAATGCAATTAATCAGCCTTTCGAACTTTTGGATGATCGTTCCATAATTGATAACAGTTTGAATATATAACCCCCTAAAAAAGCAATAAATAATAACACTGTATTCATTATTTATTATAGATCCCATATAAAGTGTCCCGAAATATTCTAACTCACAAAGATTCGGCACAGCCAAATATAACAATTTTTCTCGTTTCCAACATCACTTCTATGACACCAATCTCCATAACCCGATGATTTTTAAGCTGTTCATAAACAAGCAGTAAAGTGATAATAATTTTGCTAATATTCTTCTTAGCATATAATAAATATATATTACAAATTAACATAAATATTAATAGCTCAGCGAACAAAAGAATTGACAATTTTACAAGGTCCTTAATTGTTATGCCAACAAAGGACAAATAACGTTAATACTTTTAGGATTTTAAGCCGTTTAACCCTAGAAAGATAAGGTACGTCTGCGAGACGTACGCATTTTCAATTTTGTGCTCTTACTTTCACATTTGTTAACATACAACTTTCTCACGTTCAATTATCTTAGTTGTTAGCAGCACCTAGTTGGTGGTGGCAGTTTTCATGTTGTAAGTTATGTATTTTTTGAGAAATAAACACAAATAAACACAACATATGTCTGAGAGACGTATTGTTATCTTAAGTGTTACTTTTGCAGCGAAGATAACTTTGTATTTTGGTTCAATTTTAAGGTATTGTTTTAAAAATGTGTTGTAAACGCGGCTTGGACGACGCAGAAATTGGCGCTATTTTGCAAGGCGTGTTGGAGGACTCGGTTTCACCGGAAAATGTGAGCGAATTGGGAAATGAATTATTGGAGGATAGTCTTCAAAGTGATCCAGAAGATGAGCCTTTGACATCCTTGAACCTGACGAGAATATACCACCGATTCAGGAAAATCCTCAAGAACCTTAACATTTTTTCTACTTCTTCCGATAGCTGCGTTATTACGATATCTCGACCCACTTTAAGAAGTAAAAGTAAGTGGGCTACATAGAAGGGTCAAGTGATAGCCGAATTTCTTCAATGAATATAGTTCGTACGACAAGAGGACCAACTCGGGAATGCAAATCACTGTACGACCCAATTTCATGCTTCCATATTTTTTACTACCGAAATAATTTCGGAAATTGTTTAATGGACCAGTGCCGAAATTTCCAAAAATTTTTAAATTTTAATGCTAGAAATTCCTATTTTAACGAAAACTTTGACCGACAACATTGAAAAAAATTTTCAAGATGCAGTAACCTATGATTGAGGTTGTAGTGGAGAACAGCGTGAATCCAAACAGAGATAATTCGGTAGCTTCTGTCCATCGGAAATTAAACTTATGTCCAAAATGATATGTGTCAAACGCGGTATACCTGCATGCGGCGACCACAAAACCTAAATTGGTAAATCTTGCACACAATGTTATTCAAATTATTTTTTTTTGTTTATATAAGTTAATAAAGATAACATTATCTACACAAAGTACAAAGAAAATATTTATTTAAGTTTTTAGAACCGAACTGAAGTCCTTTATAAAAACTCTTTAATTTTTGATAATGCTTATTAAGTTTTATTTTTAATTTTATTTTTATTATAATTTTCTGTTTAAAAATTATAATTTTTTAAAAGAAATAGAATAAATAAATGTTTTTAACAATAAAATTGATCAATATTATTTTCGGTGGTATCCTTTAAAGGATAGAAACAAGCATACGTCTTTCAGACGTGTCGTTATCTTTTCAGTACAAAAAAATGACGTTATCTTTCTAGGGTTAAAAACGAAAATTGAAAAAAACAAACAAATTAAAACGAAAACAAATCGAAATTAGTTACTCTGAGGCAACCAAGCAAAAAAAGGACTGTGTTAAGGGTGGCTGTAGACAAAAAAATAAATGGGGGATGGAAGGGTGGAGTGTAAACATTTTGAAAAAATAACTGATAACCAAGCATATTTATGTATGACTGCACAAATGTATGTGTGTAAAGTAAAGGGTGGTCCAAGTTCCAACCACAAGTTTTTTGCCCAACTTAATTTGACATTTCATTGTATCAGTGTTTGACAAATTCAACCATGGAGAGGTACACAATTGAGCAGCGCGTTAAGATTGTTAAAGTCTTTTACGAAAATGGGAGTTCAAATCAAAATGCATTGTATTAGAAAACAAGTAGAATTGCTGCATTTGGGCAAATGAGAATGCACGAGTGATTGTTGAAAGGCCGATTCATCCACAAAGAGTGACTGCTTGCAGCGGATTAAGGCTGGCGGCGTTATCGGGCCGTACTTATTCGAAAATGCGGTGGGCCAAGCAGTTGGCCATTGCTATCGCGAGATGGTAACGGACTTCTTGTGGCCAGAAATTGAGGATATGAACCTCGACGATATGTGGTTCCAACAGGATGGTGCCACTTGCGCACAGCCAACGAAACAATAACTCTTTTGTGCGATTATTCAATGGCCGTGTTAACTCACGTCTTGGCGAGCAAAATTTCGGCACGATCATGCAATTGACACCGTTGGATTTTTTGGGGTGTTTGGAAGAAAAAGTGTACGCCAAGGCAAGAACATTTCAAGAGCTAAAGGATGAGATAATTCGGCACATTAGAGACATTGAACCTCAATTATGTCTCAGAGTCATTGAAAACATGGACCACAGGATAGAGGTATGCCACTGAAGTTGTAACGAGCATTTGGCCGATATTGTGTTAAACACATAATACAATTCTCTGAAAACTTTTGTGTTATTTACAAAGAACCTCCGCCTGAAAAACACTGCAGTCGTCAGGAAGCCTATATGACCTTCTTATGTTTAGATCCTCAATGTAGAACCCCGCACCCATGCCCCTCATCTTCGAGCCATCAGTAAAAATATCAAATCCACCAAATAATCTGCTCCTACCTGACCACCTCTCCACAGAAGGCACTGTTACCTCCGGCAGCCGCCCAAAATCCACCCTGGTACCCACATAATCAGTGGAGCCGGGTGGCCCCAGGTAAAAGCCACCAGCCTCAATCTCACTTAGGATCCGTGAGTGACCCTGCGTCGCATTCCCCGTCAATCCTAACTCCCTCAGTCTAAGAATGCTCCTTGCCGTCATTCCCATCACAAAGCCACTGTTATGGCGTTATTTCCACTTTGGTTACTAAACGATTATGGTGTTATTGCACTTGGGTGGTGGTAATGGTCTTATTTCCTATGGCTTTATTGCACGGCGCCCCTTAAACTTAATCCACGAATCCCTTTTCGCCCTTCTAATATCTCCCTTATACCTCCCGTAACTCAAGCTGAAGTTACTCCAATCTTCCTCCCTACGAGTATACTTCGCTCTATTGAACAGCCTTCTGACAGTGGATCTTTGAGTCCTCAACTCGTCTGTCCACCATCTTGGCTGTGTACGCCTGCCCGGAAAATTTAACGGACATTAGCTACTGGTCAATACCTGAAGGTGTTCACCTGTTGCTCCACACCGATGGGAGTCGACCCCCAGTCCCGTGTAACCCTAAGGTTACTTTGTACCAGTCTCGAAAATTAATCCCAATCCGTCCTTCTCGGATCCCTATATGGACACCTTTTCGACCTCTCAAACATTAGATTAAAGGACAAGCGACTATGGTCAGAGAAGGAAAAATCCAAAGCCACCCTCTAGTCCTCCACTTATTCCCTACAGTTCGTCAGTGTTATATCTATCACTGCCTCCCTATCTCTAGTTCTGAACGTTGGTGTACTCCCCCTGTTACAGATAAAAAGATTGCTGGCAATAATAAAATCAAACATAGACTCACCTCTTATGTTGATGTCGGCACTTCCCCATTGGGTATGGTGTTTAATGGCGTCACAACCTAGTACCAGTCTCGAGCCGCTTCTTCCCGTGTGCTCCACCAACTCCCGTACTTTCTCGCCAGGTGGATCGGTATCTTCGTACGGCAAGTATACCGATGCTAGTGCCAGAACCGTTCTGTCCTTGAACTCTCCTGACACAACCGTGAGGTCTCCATTACTGAAAGAATAAGAATTCATAAATTTATGTTCAGTTCTCGCCAGTATACAAGTTCGTACCTTATCATCTGTGTGTGGTACGAACAAAGTATACCCCGTGACCTTTAATCCAACTACCCTGTTTTTGTTAACCCAGGGCTTTTGGATTAAAGCCACGTCCACGTTGTTGTCGATGAGGTGGGTTACAAAATCGGTTGAGGCTGCTTCACAGTGATGCAAGTTTATCTGCACCACTTTCAGCCTCTTAGGGTCTATCATTTTTAGGAAATCTATATTTGATAGGCCCCAACCCGAATACAACAATCCCTCCCAACGACTTCAGCTTTTTGAGAGACTCCTGGTCTACTGCGAACCTGAAGTCTCTCCCTTGGTTCTCCTTACAGTAATCCCAGTATGACCTCCACCGGTTTTATAGGTGGAGGTATCCATACCATGACTACCGGCCTTAATGGCAACTCAGACGCGAGTATAACGTCCAATCTGGCCTCAGGACAAGCGCTGCCACACCTGCCAATTGCAGCCTTTAAAAACTCGAAGGTTTTTTGATTGCCACAACTGACAGTTTTTACACCTCTTGCCCAGTCAGCCCCTTTGAACGATACTTCGTCCGGCCTTCCTTTCACGCTGAAGATTTCGTCGAGTAGTTTGCTCTCTAGCACCTGCCATTTCTCGACACTGATCCTTCCATCGGGATCCATACGATCAATGACAGCCGTCCTTACCCGACGACTCCCTCAGCTTCTTTGACGTGGAGGATTGGTCCTCTCTGGAGCCAGTTCTCTTAGTGATTTCCTTGCGGATATCCTTAAGAGGGCCGGCACCAGTCTGACTAGTCCTCTTAGCCGCTGGGGTTTTCTGGTCATCACCAGACCTAACTCTCTTAACAACCCCCCTTTTGTGGGCCTTAGCAGAGCTCTGTCGGTGATCACCCGATTTCCTTGCAGATGTTGACTGGTTTGTCCCAGTAATTCCTTTAGTGACCTTTTGGGGGTGACTGTCGGAGATTATCAGGACTTTTCCAGTCCTCATCGCGCGACTAGTAGTGGGTGATTCATCCGCATGCTCACCTCCTTTAGCCGTGACCATGCTGTCACGGTTAAGAGGACCAGGTGTTGACTGTTTACCCTCCTTTTGTTCATCCGCTCCCTTATTGGAGGATTCCTCAGCAAATGCCTATCCCGCCCATCGTGCAGTGAGGAGTCTTTCTTAGCTATCTTTTCTAGAAAGGCTAAGGAGACTTTTACACCACTCTACTTTTTCAAAATTCATTATTTAGTAGCTTTCTTTTATAACTGCTTCTTTAATAACTTCTATAACTACTTATTTCTGGATGTATGTAGGTTAAAAAACTAATGACTTACTTTTGAATGCGTTCATTTTGGGACATCCCTTGTAAAATTCATTGGTTCTTTAAGTAGAATTGTAAGTAGTGCTTTCACTTTTTCCTGATTACACATTATTTTATAGGCAAAGTTTTTACTGGGTATAAATATTGCTGATATTAAATAAAAATAACAATTATTTGCGTACGACAATAATATATTGATACAATAAACATAGTTTAGTTGCCGTAAGCATGCCCAACCATATTTTTTCTCTGCGTGTTTTATTAGAGTAAAAATATTTTGTTTGCATCTTTATCATATTATGATTACACGTATGTAAAGTTTTCATGTTATGGCTATTTAATATTAATAGAAAGTTGTTACCCATCCAAAAATAAATCAATAGTAAGAATTGGGAAATTAGCACATTAAACAAAATCTTATTGAAAGAATTTAAGTTTGGCGATTTTTTTTTAGTAAAATTGGAAATGTACCTTAAATTGTATAAAAACGAGTATAGTTTTTTTCAATTGTTGCTAAATTTTGTTTTAGATTTTTAAAGGTTGTTACTAGGGTATTCATTCGGTTAACCGTTATTTGGTTAATCGATTAATTACTACCCGATTAACTGATCGGTTAATTATTGAAATTACTTAATTTATAACAAAACTTTATTAATCGGTTAACCGATCAATTACAAAATTAGCCGACTATAAACCGATTAAACCAAAACCTCGGTTAATTAATCGAGCGATTAACCGATTAAAGCAAAAGCACGATTAAATGAATACCCTAGTTATAACTATTACTTACTTGTTATTTTGGAAATATTTTGTGAAAAATTGTACATTGTAAATGGTGTACGTTATTCATCGGGGAAGATGAATATGACTGAGAGTCAAAGTTTTTTTTTATTACCTACAAGATATAAAAAATAGAATATAAATTTTTTTTAAATTCAAAGCAGCTTGCTTACGGTAATATCCCATTTATTCTTAAACTATATCTAATATGAATTTTTCAAAAATCTAAAAATTTCCTATGTGCATTTCCAAATACTGAAATATTTCCTATTAAAAATTAAAAAATAGATTTAGGCCCGTTTTCACAACTAACCGATAGCTAAAAGTAGACTTTAACCGGCCTTATAAAAAGTGTTCCATTGCTTAAACTTTACTTTAACCTTAAGTGCGCGATAAAGTACATTAAGGTTCATTCTACCTGGTAGGTTAAAGTAAATTTGTAATAATCGAACACTTTTTATACGGCCGATAAAATCCTACCTTTAGCTATCGGTAAGTTGTGAAAACGGGCCTTAGAGTTATATCAAAAAAAATATATATTTATAATTATTATATAAATTTTTATATTATTTAAATGTGTTTTCTAAGTCAAGTTGCAATTTTTAAAATTTTTATACTTTAATAGTCTTATTTCTTCAATACTTTCCAGGAATATTTTCTACCATGAGAAATAAATTCCCAGATTTTATATGTTATTTATAATTATTTTTTTTTATTTTTAATTAGGCTTAAGTTCATTAAATTAAATTTTCATTAAATTATTTCTATGCAGAAAGGAATTTTACAACATGAAAATTAATTAAAATTGTTATTTATAATCTTTCATCTTTTGTTCGTGGCCGGGATTCGAACCGCGGCCGGCAGGTTACTATGATATGTTTCGATCGCAACCACTCGATCTCTTCAGATGGATTTGCCGTTTTACACTCGCAGCCATCGACGACTGCTGACGTCAATAGTCAATAGTCAAACATCAATCCTTAAACCAAATTGTATTTAAACCTTTGGTAGATCGAAGTTTGCTTTTTTGAATGATTATCCATTTTAATTGATTTTACATGTTTGATGAAAGATTATCAATAACAATTTTAATTAATTTTCATGTTGTAAAATTCCTTTCTTTATAGAAATAATTTAATGAAAATTAAATTTAATGAAAAAAAAATTTGGATTAAAAACCATAAATAGTTCAACAAAATAACCACAATACTAATTATTTTTTTTTAGGGAAAAAAAGTAACAAAATGAAAAAAATCTCCACATTGAAATAAAAAATTATCAATTTTGCTTAGAAAAAACCAAAAACGGCAGCTCTAGTAGTGTTATCAGTTGAAGCCGCATTGCGGGTAAATAAATGATTGCTTTTTGAAGGAAGCTAAATTTTAGAAAGAAACAAATCGGTATTACAGTAAATAAATAAAATGTCGATTCCATTTTATACAAAAAACCTGCTATATCCTAACAAACACTCAAATCTTTTACTAAAATGTAAGTCTTACAGCCAATCCCACGATGTCACACGTTAACGTTCGCATAGAAAATTACATTCAAAGCAAATACAATTTTTAAAATTTGTTTTTGTTTTAAATGTCATTTTCTATGCGAACGTTAACGTGTGACATCGTGGGATTGGCTGTTATAGTCTTATAATTTTCAATTGAAATTAAACTAACACTTTATTTCTGTACATTCACTTTAGTCTTTTACTTACAATTAAAGTTGCACTAACACAAGCTCTAAAGCCTTACACTATAAATAATACATACTGCTATGTATTTTATGATAACGTAAATAAAAATGAAACTTAAAAATGTTATCTGGGTATAGTTCGTATTATATTGGTATTAGTATCACATATTTATTTTACATACGGCAATCAAGTTAAATCTACTATGAGACTAATACATTTTGTCCCATATGTGTTTGGTTGGTTAAGCGTAACTAATTTGACACAACATTAAATCGTTTAAGGCTGTAGGAGTTATTTTAGAATGAAAACAAAATCCCAGCAACAAGAAGATGCAAAAACAGCGTAACATTTTTCCTTCGAGTTTATAGCTATGAGCAGTACTGAAATAAAAATTATTATTTAAAAAAGAATCAAAAACAGTGGTATATCGGTTTAACGAACGATTTAATGTCAGACCGATTCGTTAAATCGAAAATGTTAGCAGTAACTACATTTTGCGACGCACAGTGCTGTGATCCTATATAACGAAGGGACAAAAATAGAAGAAGTTTGCGCAGACCTCATAAATTTCGTGCAGTAGTTACATTTACCTTAGTCATGAAAAATTCAAGTTAAAAAAAAATCGGCCCAAGGACACGCCTACCTCCCATGTGTCCTGTGTGCTGAATCTATATGCCAAATTTTATCAAATTATCTCCAAAATTGCGACATGTACGCACAAGGTTACATGGACAGCCAGCCAGCCGGCTTGCCAGGGTATAACAAGTAAGAAAGTGTAGTCGCGCAAGCCAGACCATATGATATCCTACACAACAGGATATAAGAATTTATTTATTTATTTCTTTCTTATTATATTCCTAGCTCATTTTTTTTTAACCGATTCAAGCTATGGAAATTTTAGCAAAAAAAAAAAAAAAAAAAAAAAAAAAAAACTAAAATAGCAATTTTTTTTAAATGAATTTCTTTCAAGTTGTGTTCAAATTTTTTTTGTTTTTTTTTTATTTATTAGAAAACAGTTCATATATACGAAAACAGAAAAAACCCCATGGACCATATGTTTCTTTTTTTTAATTATCCATGAAAGTTGATAATTTTTTAGACCTTAACCCTTCTGCATCCCTTGGATATGTGCCCTTCCTATGATCCTTTGGGTCAATATGACCCAACAGTAAAATGTAAACAACATTTCATATTTAAGTATAATAAAAAATAAAAGCAATTCTATTGACTATTTGACTGAAAAAATTATTGATCGATGATTCTGAATGAAGATGATCTCAGTTCAATTATATTCAATAGGAAAAAAATTTCAAGGTGGAATTAAACTTGCAAAATCGCTTGTTGGCTCATATTGACGCAGAGGATATTAAATGTGTGTAAATCGTGTTTTTAATGTGGAGGTGGGAGGAAAAATTTAAATTTTATTATTCTCATTTTCATTGAAATTTATAACTTTCGTCCCTGTAATGGATAAATTAAAGTATCACGTCCATATCTTATATTTAAAGAGACAAATTTTGCGTTTGAAAACCAAAATTGGGTCAAATTGACCCAAGGAGTGCAGAAGGGTTAAGTAAGTAATAAAAATTTTTCAAACTAATAAAGTATATGTCTGTGGCCGTATGGAAAAACAAGATAACTCAATTTTTTGAAAACAAGAGAAAAACACACTTAAAGTTTTAAACATATTTCGCTTATTATTTAATATGAATTTATGTAACTTTGCAAGCGCATTAAACAGAACATAATTTTAAATAGTTTTAAAGATTTCTGGTTCCATTGAACTAATTTTTTGGCACTAAAACCGAAAATCAATGTCACTTATCTTGTTTTTTCGAAAAATGGAGTTGTCTAGTTTTTCCAAGAAAACTTTTTTTTTCAATTTTGTTTAAAGTTTTACGGAATTAAGACAACTTAAGAAATGATTTGTGGAAAAACATTGACTCAGCACTGTAATTTACCAGTTTTTTTTACGAAAAAATTAAGTTACCCAGTTTTTTTCCTTTTATATATGCTTATATATCAAAAACTAGCATTAATTCCTTTTCCTTTCTTTTGTGAACATATGTATTAAAATGCCAAAGTTTATGTTTCTAGATTAAAAAGCGACCAGTTATAAAACAAAAAAGTACCAAACAGTTATTCTCATCCGTTAATGACATTGCATATTTATAGGTGCAATATTAACGAAAATTTTAAAAAGTACCAGTCAAAGAACAAAAAAGTATCAAAAAGATACCTCCTACAGATCCTCGTTCACTGAGGACCTTGCATGTTTAATTTTATTTTTTTAGGTACAATACAAACGGAAATTCAAAAAATACCAGTTAAAGAACAAAGAGCACCAACAAATTCACTCACAGGTTTTTATTCACTCAGAGCGTTGCATGTTGAATTTTATGTTTATATGTAAAATATTAACTACATATACATATTTTTTCTCCCCATTAACGTATCAGAAATTACAATATTGTAGTGGGAGCTCAAAAATTAATGTTCGATTTCCAAAAAGCACCGAAATCGTATTTGAACTTAAATGTGATGTAAACTTTATTTTTTATGTTTATTGGTAGATGATAGATGGGGTGACAAAAAAGGTCTAAAATACATGTTTCACCCATTTACTCCCTAAAAGGGGCGATTTTCAAAAAAGTACCTGACACCTGTCCGCTTATTTTTCTAAAGAACAACGATACATATTACATTTTTTTGTATTTCTTTTAGTTCTGGAGATATTTTTTGAATTTTAAAAAATCCCGTCTTAGTTGGTGAGAGACCAACCTCCTCTCCAAATTTCAAGTTTTTAGCTTCAGGCGTTTAGGCTGTGCGGTGATGAATCAGTCAGTAACGTTACAAACAATTTGAAATTTATAGATAAGCCGAGTTTTTGTCTGTTTTCATGCATAAACTGGAATTAGAGATTTACCCTTTATGGCTTACCCTTCTTGATTTTATGAAATTGATAGGCCAGTTTATGGGTTATAAAATTATTTTTTAGTTTAGCTGACCAAAAACCCTGTCTTATCTTTGCAACAGAAAAAAAATATTTGTTTTTTTTTTAAATTCCCTAAGCTTAACCCCGCGAAGCTCTGCGCTTGTTTGCAGGAAAGAAACCAGAGTCTCTGGCGGGAATCGAACCCGCAACCCTTGCGCTGATAGACTAGCTCACTACCAGCTAGCCTACCGGGGCACTCAATATTTGTTAAGTCGAAAGATTTTTCAAAGTAACTGTACCATATAGAGTACGGTAGATCTTTATGGGTTAAAAACTATTACTCGGAAAAATTTCGGGTGTTTGGCAGTCCTATTCTATGTATCAAGAACTTCAGAAATGATATAATATTCTATATTCTATAATATTCTTTGATTTATCGGGAGTGGCAAATTTTGACCCAAAGAGCTAGTTGCCCGAATTTTTTCTATTTCGCTCTTTTTCTTTTAGTTATCGACACAACGTCGTTTTTAACTTCTAATTTTTTGTTTCTTAAGACACTATTCAAAAAATGTATGGACTTATCTAGTTTTTACATAAAAATTGGTATTTTTCTGATTTTTGTTTTTCAAATAACTTTTAAATGAGAAACTATATTAAAATTTCGATCTGACAGAGTGATAGTAAATTAAACATGCTTTCTATTTTTGGTGTTATCTCATTTTTTGGAAAAAGTGGAGTTAACTAGTTTTTTCATACGGCCACAGATGTATAGGAAAATAATTTACCTCAATTTTTTTACAATTGGTTTAAAATATAATTAGCTAACACAAAAAAAAATTGTAATCTCCTAATCCAAAAAATGAGTTTTTACAGTTATTTTTTGAAACAATAAAAAACCAAGCTCATTTGTGATTTTAGCGCCCTCTTGTACCGTAAAACACAAACAATTTTTAATTGGTATTGTGGTTATTTTGTTGAACTATTTATGGTTTTTAATCCAAATTTTTAATATTTTTAATTAGGCTTAAGTTCATCAAATTTAACTTTCATTAAATTATTTTTATGAAGAAAGGAATTTTACAACATGAAAATTAATTAAAATCGTTCCTGATAATCTTTCATTCTTGACCGTGGCCGGGGCTCGAACCCAGGCCGGCAGGTTACCATGACATGATAATGAAAATTAAATTTGATGAACTTAAGCCTAATTAAAAATATTAAAAATTTGGATTAAAAACCATAAATAGTTCAACAAAATAACCACAATACCAATTATTGTTAAGGCTAAGGCACGAGCTCTATGTGTTCATTTGTCCTTCAAGTAGTGCTGAAAAAAGGTCAACAGGAAAAGGAAAGACAAAAGGAAAAAACAAAAAATGTACTTTGGACTTCAAGAAGAATTCTTGACAAAAGTACGAAAAAACAGAAGTAAGGAGAAAACATGTAAAATCAATTAAAATAGATAATCATTCAAAAAAGCAAACTTCGATCTACCAAAGGTTAAAATACAATTTGGTTTAAGGATTGATGTTTGA
Organism: Pollenia griseotomentosa; assembly: GCA_963931875.1. Classification (NCBI taxonomy): domain Eukaryota; kingdom Metazoa; phylum Arthropoda; class Insecta; order Diptera; family Polleniidae; genus Pollenia; species Pollenia griseotomentosa. Next base: position 124,592,391 of record OZ007563.1, read on the forward strand.
CTATTGACGTCAGCAGCCGTCGCTGGCTGCGAGTGTAAAACGGCAAATCCATCTGAGGAGATCGAGTGGTTGCGATCGAAACATGTCATGGTAACCTGCCGGCCTGGGTTCGAGCCCCGGCCACGGTCAAGAATGAAAGATTATCAGGAACGATTTTAATTAATTTTCATGTTGTAAAATTCCTTTCTTCATAAAAATAATTTAATGAAAATTAAATTTGATGAACTTAAGCCTAATTAAAAATATTAAAAATTTGGATTAAAAACCATAAATAGTTCAACAAAATAACCACAATACCAATTATTGTTAAGGCTAAGGCACGAGCTCTATGTGTTCATTTGTCCTTCAAGTTGTGCTGCAAAAAGGTCAACAGGAAAAGGAAAGACAAAAGGAAAAAACAAAAAATGTACTTTGGACTTCAAGAAGAATTCTTGACAAAAGTACGAAAAAACAGAAGTAAGGAGAAAACATGTAAAATCAATTAAAATAGATAATCATTCAAAAAAGCAAACTTCGATCTACCAAAGGTTAAAATACAATTTGGTTTAAGGATTGATGTTTGACTATTGACGTCAGCAGCCGTCGATGGCTGCGAGTGTAAAACGGCAAATCCATCTGAGGAGATCGAGTGGTTGCGATCGAAACATGTCATGGTAACCTGCCGGCCTGGGTTCGAGCCCCGGCCACGGTCAAGAATGAAAGATTATCAGGAACGATTTTAATTAATTTTCATGTTGTAAAATTCCTTTCTTCATAAAAATAATTTAATGAAAATTAAATTTGATGAACTTAAGCCTAATTAAAAATATTAAAAATTTCGATTAAAAACCATAAATAGTTCAACAAAATAACCACAATACCAATTATTGTTAAGGCTAAGGCACGAGCTCTATGTGTTCATTTGTCCTTCAAGTTGTGCTGCAAAAAGGTCAACAGGAAAAGGAAAGACAAAAGGAAAAAACAAAAAATGTACTTTGGACTTCAAGAAGAATTCTTGACAAAAGTACGAAAAAACAGAAGTAAGGAGAAAACATGTAAAATCAATTAAAATAGATAATCATTCAAAAAAGCAAACTTCGATCTACCAAAGGTTAAAATACAATTTGGTTTAAGGATTGATGTTTGACTATTGACGTCAGCAGCCGTCGATGGCTGCGAGTGTAAAACGGCAAATCCATCTGAGGAGATCGAGTGGTTGCGATCGAAACATGTCATGGTAACCTGCCGGCCTGGGTTCGAGCCCCGGCCACGGTCAAGAATGAAAGATTATCAGGAACGATTTTAATTAATTTTCATGTTGTAAAATTCCTTTCTTCATAAAAATAATTTAATGAAAATTAAATTTGATGAACTTAAGCCTAATTAAAAATATTAAAAATTTGGATTAAAAACCATAAATAGTTCAACAAAATAACCACAATACCAATTATTGTTAAGGCTAAGGCACGAGCTCTATGTGTTCATTTGTCCTTCAAGTTGTGCTGAAAAAAGGTCAACAGGAAAAGGAAAGACAAAAGGAAAAAACAGAAAATGTACTTTGGACTTCAAGAAGAATTCTTGACAATAGTACGAAAAAACAGAAGTAAGGAGAAAACATGTAAAATCAATTAAAATAGATAATCATTCAAAAAAGCAAACTTCGATCTACCAAAGGTTAAAATACAATTTGGTTTAAGGATTGATGTTTGACTATTGACGTCAGCAGCCGTCGATGGCTGCGAGTGTAAAAAGGCAAATCCATCTGAGGAGATCGAGTGGTTGCGATCGAAACATGTCATGGTAACCTGCCGGCCTGTGTTCGAGCCCCGGCCACGGTCAAGAATGAAAGATTATCAGGAACGATTTTAATTAATTTTTATGTTGTAAAATTCCTTTCTTCATAAAAATAATTTAATGAAAATTAAATTTGATGAACTTAAGCCTAATTAAAAATATTAAAAATTTGGATTACAAACAATTTTTTATACATACATATTTTGATTTTTGTTGTTTTTTATTGAACAGTATTAAATTGAATTTATATTTCACAGTATTTGTAGTATATTGTCTTTTAAACTCCTGGAAATTATGGAAATGTGAGCAAAACTCACGAAAGTTGCCATTTTAAATTTTTTTTTTTTTTATGTTGTGGTAAAATTTTTTTAAATGTTTTTCTTGTAGTTATTAGAAAAGAATATAAATATTCGAAAACAGAAAAAAAAAACCCGTAGACGGTATTTTTTTTTCTTTTTTAATATTCCATCAAAGTTAAATCATTTTTAAAGCTTAAGTGAATAATAACCATTTTTCAAACCAATGAAAAATACTTTTAAGAAAAGAATTTTTATAAAATTGTTCACAGTTTGCTCTAAATATAGTTAGCTACTACAGAAAAAAATTTCAATCTCGTACCCTAAAAACCAACAGTTTTCCTGAAGAAATTAAAACTCAAGTAGTTGTTAAGCCATTTTTACTTAAATTCTCTAATTTTGGCGCCATCTAGCGCCGCAAAAAAGAGTGAAATCTAAAAAATTCTTTAAAATTAATTTGAACCATTTTGTTATCTATCGATCTGTACATTTTCATGTACAATATAAGATTTGTTTGTTTTATTTATGTCTTTGGGACACAGCACTGTGCGATGTGCTCCCAGTCATATTTCCTCTAATTGTTATAAATGCAGTGTTTGGGTTTTAGAACTGTTATTTAATTTTAAAATATTTTTTTCAAGTTTTTATTTAATATTCTTAAATTTAGTGCAACATAGCCATGCGACCTGCTTCTATAGAATGTGCGTGTTTTGCTGTTATTCTGCTGTTCATACCTTAAGCTTTGTTATAAGCTACAACATCTGTTTCATTTAGCTATTTTACTGAAACACAGATTTCTTTTGCTATAAAATATTTCGTTCTTCCTAGATATGTATGTCCACCAAAAGCTACAAGCAACCGTTTACAATAATTATAATTTCGAAAATATACAATATTCTAAACCTTGTTCACACTACGGTTGGTTCAGACTACAAACGGTAACATAAAAAATTTTTAGCAAAATCAATATGCTGCAAAACTAAAATACATATTGCTTTATATGAATTATGAGTACATACATATCGATTAGATAAATGTAGATTAGAGGGGTCCAAAATTAGTTCTCAATATTGGTTATCGATTGAACAAAATGCTTAGGTGTTTTCTAAACTGAACGCTTTGCCCATTAGTAGCATTAAACAAGTAAGAAGGTATAGTCAATCAAGGCCGACCATATGATACTCTACAATACGGTATATAAGAACAAATTTTTGCAAGTGTAACTATTTGGGACCTAGTTTTGAAAAATGCATAGCTAATGTGGCTAAATGAATAATGATCTATCTATGTTTTAAATTTCAATAAAACCTATTATATAGTTTCGGAGAGGCAGAAACTGCCCCTAACTCCCCTCGTTGTCCTGTTTTTAAAAAACTGCATAGCTTATGTGTCTACATGAATATGGATCTATCTATGTTTTAAATTTCATTAAAATCGGATCGATAGTTTCTGAGTGGCCGAAATTGCTCCGTATCCCCCCTCTTGATCCTATTTTTTTTAAAACTGCATACCTTATGTGTCTATATGAATATGTTTCAATCTATGTTTTAAATTTCATTAAAATCGGTTTGGTATTTCCTGCGATTCGGCCCATTTTCTAAAGCCTTCTTCCTTGTGCTAACTACAACCTATGTGCCAAATTTGATCAATTTTTGTGTTTTTGTATCAGGAAACTTATTTTTGATTAGTTAAATATTTTGTGAATTGTGAATGAGAGTTTTTTCCTATAACTGTACGCATCTCTTTATGTTATAATAGCAAAAACAAAAAAATATGTTTAGTAATATTTGAAGGAGAAAATGGTCATTATAGTTTCCGGCGATGAGCCCTTTTCGAAAATTATTTTTGAATTTTCGCGGTTTTAGTAGCAAAATTGTTTTAGTGTATTATGTATAATCTATAACATTTAGATATAAATTTGCATTATAATATAAGATCAACCCCTTTGAAAATTCATTTAAGAAGTTGAACTTTTTTCAATTAATAACTGAAATAGTTTTTGCTTCTTTTGTAACTGTTTTAATGCAATTTTCAAGTTTTTGTTCTAGATCCTTGTAAAAATATTTCTTCATCCATTTTTTAATATTTCAAATGTAGATTCTACAATTAAAGCACAGCCGCGAATAACTTTGTAAAAGCCACTTTTTCAAAAACGGTTTAATATTACTCTCTTACGCGTTTTAAACCTCAAATCACCCAAAATTATGCACCATAACCCCTTCAAAATGACATACAAAGAGTCAGCTAGTGGAAGAACGTTGTAAGTTACTTACAAAATGATACAAGTTAAATGGTTTTAAAACATGGAATAACGTTTTAAAGGCCGCCTTTGTAGTGGAAAAACGTTTTAAATGACAACGCGATTGTGGATATGAAACGTTTTTCGACAAAAAAAAAAAGAAGTTATAAACTAAATATTCATGTTGTTTTAAATTAAAATTTATTTCTTTTTTGCATACAAGTTTTTATTATCATTAATTTTGATAATCTAAAAAAAAATTAAAAAAGGTAATTCTGCCTTTTAAAAACGTTTTTTTCTCTCCTGAAAAAAAGTTGTTTTGTGACTTACAACGTTATTCGCGGCTGTGCTTCAATTATTCTTCCTTTGCTAAGAGCTGTGTTGAATTTTGCCTGGTTTTTCTTCAAAGGATCTTTAAATGGAGTAATAACATCCACTGGAGATGTTTGATATGGATAATTCTTATCACCGAATGAAAGCTTACCTTGTGGTGGAAACTCTCCCTTTGCGTATAGTGGGCTATTAACGAATACTCTTGTGATATGCACCGAGCGGCAATTGCCGTTTTAGATTTTTTATCCAACAATCTGGATCTTTTCCGCAAATAGTTGATGCAACTGTAACACATTTTGTATCGCTCTATTTAACCTTTAACTGTGAAGGTGAAATTTTGGGGCATACCTTAGGACGTGGTGGTAAATTTTACCCCTCTAAATTTGACTAAAAAAAAATTAGTAAAAAATATTTTTTGATAATTATTTGTTTTTGAAAAATAAACTACTACATTTTTAATTACAAAAAATAAAGAAACCAAAAATTTGTTTAAACAAAACAGGTACTTTACTTCACACTCCTTTTTTTTAATATAAAAAAACGATACATCAAAAATTTATCAAAAAAATATGAATATAAAAAAACAAAAACTTTTTGCATTTTTAGCATTTTTAATATCTAATGAACGGTAAAAGAAAATTTGTTTAAGTTTGGTACACATAGCTGGGTTATCAATACACAACCTCTCTACAAAATGGCCGGGATTGGAGAAGTTGGCGTGGCATAAAGTACATTAGTTTTTATATAAAGAACGGCAAGAGAAAGTTATAAGATTGCCCAAGCGCTTACAGCTTAAGTTTAGGAACAAATAGCTTTTCTACCAATATGCAACATCAGTCAAAAAGTGGGCGGGATTAGATAAGTGGGAATGGCACAAAATACAATTCTTTATATCTAAATAATGATAAGTGTAAAATTTTCCAATTTTGGTACAAATAGAATGGTTAATAATACCCATCATCTGTCAAAAAGAACAAGAAAACGGACGAGTGGTAAAAATAATTCCATGAAAATATTACGTTTATTTTGATGTGGGGTAAATTTTTTTCTACTAAAAACTTATGCTAACGCTGACGTGGTGGTACAATATTTTCAATGAAAAAATTACGTAAATAATGACAAACACAAAGTGAATAACAAGGATCACGATATAAGAAGATACTAAGAGAATTAAATTGATTGAGCGCACCGGAAAAGAGTATGTTAGAAAAATATAAAGAGGGGGTAAAATTTACCACCACCTCCACAGTTAAAGATTAACTATAGCAATAGTATAATTTTTGACGAATTTAACCATTGCGCCTCGGGACATTTTCTTATCAGCTGAAAGTTTAACTTTCCTGCCTAAGCGATTTGTCATTATAGTGCCTGTGGCCTTATATCCCATCTGCTCTAGTTTTTCTAGTAGCAGTATTGTAGCAACAACTCGGTCAAAATATACTTGGCTACTTTGTGGCAACTATTTTGTTATTCTCAGGACAACTGATGCCCCATGCCGCAGCCCACAATCCGGAAACCTATAAGACTAAAAGTCTTTTAGAGGTGGCACACACAACATTTTTTAAGCCAACGAGCCGGGGGTTTGATCTCATAACTTGGCATATCTCACAGTATAAGGCACCATTTTTTCATCAATAGAGTAACTAACAACTTCATTAGCTAATTGGTTACAGCGACATCTAACTTAGTCAATCACAGGTGGCACTCTCCATTACTTATTCGTTGCGTCTGTATTACATGTGTCCACAAAATGATTTATGTTGCAGCTTTCTTCAGAGGAATATCTTCGTTGCAATCCCCTGGCTACCAACAACCGTCATCGAGGTCATCATCGGAAGAGAAATCAAGGATATCTAAGGGCTGGTGAAGGTCCGATTTTTTGCATAAAAACAAACCACATAGCATAATTGGGAGCCTGATTTCATATACCAATTTTAAGACAAAAAACACAATTGTGTTATCTTTTATTAAGGAAAAAAATATAACTTTTAACTTTAATAAGAGCTGTCATTGATTCTGTGTTGAATCTTTAGTCAGAGAGTTAAGGTTGCAATATACAGCTTCTCGCAATTATCTTTATTATAAAAAATAAAAAAAGTGTACTTAATTTTATTTTGTTTAACTGTTTTTTTTTTTTTTTTTAATTAAAAAAAAAAGAAAATACAATTTTCAAGCATACATTGCTTTGAAATTTAGTTTAAAATTTTTTCAGGAAATTTCATTTCAAAGTGTATTTAATATACTTTGTTTCATTTATTGAAAAGTTTTAAAAGAGAAAGGTTGCAGGAAACCATAGAATAAACTTTGATTAGGATAAAGAATTTTAAATAAAAACGAAAAGGAAGAGAATAAAAGGCATATTTAAGGAAAACAATAAAAACGAGATTTATAAAATAAAAGGTATTCATTTAAAAATTTGGTTGTAAATATTGATGAAATTTGTATGTATATGGGTTTTCTGGTGTAGACATCGGCAGTGTGATTGCTTTTGGAAAGTTCCTGGGCACTCACACAGGCTTTAATATTGTGGTGGCCAAGGCTCACACATATGAACTAACTTTTCAAAAAAAGACCGAATAAATTTAAAGATTTGAGTGATAAATACTTATTTGCATACACAAGAAATTTCTTTTTGCAAATTTTCTTGACGGAAGAAGAACGTTTTTTTTTCATAATTGGAGAATTAGCTCGTTGAAGTATCAGTTAAATATACTTATACCATAACTTCATTTAATTTAATATAATTCAGTTTAATATAATCTAACTTATCTGTAACTTACCTAACACATAACTGCCCAACATTACTTAACAAACAACAAATTATTTAATATTTAAATATAATTTAACAATTAATATAAGAGAACTTACTTATTTTAAATTTAATTCAACTATTCATTCATTTTAAATTTTTTTTTGGCTAATTTTAAATTAATTTGTTTGAGATGACTTAAATTATAAATTTAAATGCTAACATACACATACATTCACATATACATACATACAATATACTTACATACATACATAAAACAGTACACTACTTTACAGATGAAATAGGCACATATAAACACTATTTGATTTTTTCATATTAAAAAACAGAACCATCAATAAACCCATCACCGAAAAAAAGTTATACCTGGTATAAGTTTTTTTTTATTTTAATGCTTTGTTTTACGTTTATTTTTTACATAAGCAAATACACACATGTACAGCGAAGTTGAGTTAACGCTGTCTGCCTGTCCGTCTGTTTCTCTGTATATCTGGAGAACGGAAGGAAATAAGGAACAAACATATCAGTAATTAAAAATCTGACATATAGCTTTGTTATCAAAACACCCTATCTATTAAAATTGGAGAAATATGCGTGGCACAAATAAGATTTTTTCAAAATGCTTGCAAGCAGTAGGATTTATACAAAAGCAAGGAAATTTTGTTACACAATGGATGCTAAATTACGATTATACATGTGAGGAGTGCTGCTTTAACGCTATAGAAAGAAGTACGTTTTCACTGAATCATTACTTCCAAAAAGAAGATTTATCAAGACAATCAGAGATCTAAAGAATCGTATGTAAAGGTCTGCCTACCACATAAATCAATATGAAGGTAACAAATTTACAGCGGCAAGGTAATGCTCCTTATTTAGTAGAACATGAGCTGCTGGAAGCAGACGAGCATAGTATATCTGTATCAAGCACAATTGAATCAAGTAAGCCCTGGTAAAAAAAAGCTGGAAAACTCGACCAGAGATGCAATCGTAATATTTCATAACAACGTACGTTCGTCACTGATAAGAAGTTAGTAGCTCGAAAAATTTGCTACACATGATTTATTTTCCAGCTCTACCCCAACTTACTAACAAATTTTTTCTATCGGCGCAGAACGCTCTTTCTTCCTCTTAGACAGTGTTGCCAATTAAGCCATTTAGTGGCTAGATTTACCCATTTTTCACCCTGTTTAGCCATTAAAAAATGAGTTTAGCCATTAGCCATTTTTCAAATTGTTTAGCCATAAAGTTTTTTTGCCGTTTTTATTTTAAAGGAATAATTTTTATTTTATTATAAAAATTTATAAAAGTAAAACAAACATTTTAAACAATTAAAACGCCTTTAATTTAAATCACAACTTTTACAAATGTTGAAAATCGCTATAAACGATGATGATGAAACGTCTTTCAAAATAACAGTGTTCCAATACTAAATTTATAAAATGGATCACTACAAACATTGGTGTTTCTTTCTGGTTGCAAGTATTTCAGTAAAGAGATGCAGGCAGCAACAAAATTTTTTTAGAAATTTCTGAATTGACTATAAAGTTGCTCTCACTTTCATGGTCTAATGCTGAAGTAGAGAGGGTATTTAGCCAAGTAAACATCGTTAAAAGTAATTTGAGAAATAGGTTACATTTAGCAACCGTTAATTCGATTTTTTTTAATTAGGTAAAGAATTTTACTGTAACAATAAAATATTTTTACCAACACCACAACAGTGGAGAGGGTACTATGCGTTTGTGCTGATGTTTGAAACACCTTAAAATATTGATACTTAAGGTATGTTCAGACCTAACAAATATTTGACAATAAAATCCAAAAAAGCGTTGCCAGTAAATTGATCAAACTTATAGTGCATTTACACTTGTAATTTTTAAACTAGTTTATGATCGTAAGCTACTTTCATAAAATATAGCGTTTACATCAGCGTTTTAGACAGTCAAGTTGTTTATCTTTGACAAGTCGTAATATTCTTAGCCCCAATATTTAAAAAAAAAACGTTGATGCACGTATGTACGTATGAACATATAAACATACCTTTTATTTTCGTTGTCCATAATAAAGAAACTATTTAAAAAAACTAACATATCTTTTAAATTTTGAATTTGTTTAAACATTTTCATTATTTATTTTATTTTTCCTATAATTGTTTTGGCTTTTTTGACAGATAGAAGTAAAAGAAGATAAAAGGAAATATCAAATATCACTAGTGTTTCCAGAACAAAATGAGAAAAAACAGAGTTGCATTAACAAAAACTGGTTGTTTGTAACTAGTTTATCACAAAAACTAGCTACAAACGTGTTTATAATTTGTATGGATAAACAAGTTTCTCAAACTAGTTTATCGTCATAAACAACATAAAACCTGTTTATGGCGTAGGTGTAAATGCACTATTAAGCTTTATTTTAAACAATTTCTATTTATTTACAAAACTTTAATTTTAAAATGATCATTGTATAATGTAATTTAGAAACTGTTAAATAATGTTTGCCGTAGCCAAACGTTTTGCAAAAGCAAACAATTCAGGCCTGCAGTCTTCGAGAGAAATTATATGTTGTGAGTTTTTATTTATTCACCCTTATTCCATTTAGCGTTATCAATACGAAACGATATCGTTTTGTGTCGATTGTTGCAAATCGGTATGCCCATTGTCAATATCAAGTTTTATCGATAAGCGTCGATGTATTTTTGGTATGCCGTACGCAACGTTAACGTTGGCATCGATTTAAATTGACTCTGTTTTTGTCGTCAGTCTTATTGGTGTCGAACCAGTTTTTTTCTTTTTTATTTTTCAAAAATAATAATGTTGAATTAAAAAAATGAAAAAATAGCAACAAAGTTTCGGGAAAATTGCAAAAATTTCCAAAAATAGCGAAAATTCGCGAAAATTTTATGTATTCCAAACAAGCAAAAAAAATTGATTAAAAGTTCCTAAAACTATAAGGAATAGCAAAAATTCCATGAAAATCGCAAAATTACCGCAAATTCCCGAATTTTAGCCATGTTCGCGATAGAAGCAATTTTTCCTGTAAGTTTTCTGATTCTTTACAGTTTTAACGATTTTTAATACATATTAAATTTTTCTTTCATGCCGCTTTTATCAAATTTTTGCGAATTTCCCCTTATTTTGCCATTTTTATGGAATTTTTGCCATTCTAATGTTTTTGGGGACTTTAAGTCAATTTTATGGCTTGTTTCAAATAAAAAAGAATTTCGCGAATTTTCGCTATTTTTGCAAATTTTCCGAATGTTTGCAATTTTCGCGTAACTTTTTGTTGCTCTTTTCGGCAATCGTCGTACCGTTTTGTTTTTTACAGGGCACTATCAACACTGTCGATTTATACGTGGCAAAAAGTGTAATCAATACCTTATGGCATTATTAAGGGTGATTTTTTTAGAATAAATCAAGCTACCCTCTTTGAGAGCACAACATTAATAAGAAACGAACATCAAATTGCACATTTTTAATAAAAACTTATTAGAGATGTTCTTAAAAAAACGATAAACAATCGACATCGTTACATTGCTGTTATGGCATACAAGTTTTGTATCGAATTGATGACGATGTCGATAAAAATTGATTTTGATATTCAATTGATGACGATGACGACGACGTTAAATGGAATAAGGATGATTATTTCATATATTAGAAAACCTAATTAAACATTAACAAACATAAAACTTATTTTTACTTTAAAATTTCTGGTAAAATGCAATAACGCAATAATAATAATAAAATTTTCATTTTTAAATAAAAATATTTATTTGTTTTTTTTTTTTGGAATTTTGATCTAATTCAAAAACCATTGACATAGATTCCAATTTATTTTAAGCTGTAACATTTTGACCATTTCTTTTAAAATGATTATGAAACAATAATTCACATTTTAACTCATTTTAGCATAAACAAACCTTAGTTTATATTATAATTTATACTTTTATTTTAATTATTAAATATAATTTGGTGATTGTTTAGAATGATAATTTTTATTTCATTTATTAATTTAATTCGTGATTATTATGTTTAACTAAATTCTTTGTTAGTATAATGGACCTTTAAACAATTTTTTATTTATTTCACGAAACATTTTAATACATTAGAGAAGACACATAATGGGTTATTCGGAAATTTCAAAGAATAACATAGGTTTTGGGTGGGTATAGAAATGGAAATCCTTTTCATACATTTATAAATGTGTTTGCATCTACAGATTTTCGTTTCCTTTATTATTTTGATGTCTTTCTTTACGTCTATGGTTAATAGTTGAATTATGAATTTGAAATCTACCTAATTTTAAATTTTATAGTAGTGGACTTATACTCTATCTTGAAAAGGAAAACGAATCACCCCATTTTCCGACGAGCCAAGCTGGTGTTATAGGTAGAACTCTCTTATAGATAATGTCTTAGTTTTCGTCCGTTAAAGCATCTGATCTTATTAACAGGAGTTTTTCACTGCTATGCACGGGGTATATAACCTTTCATTCTCACGGTATATCGGTCTATATGTGTACCTCCAAAACAGCAAGAAGCTTAATTTTCAAAAATTTCTACCTGAGCCCTTTTCGAAATAAATTATTCAATTATGGTTATAATTATTGGATCTTCTATTAGGCTTACAGCCTGTTCAACGATTTCGAGCGTTAACACATTTACATTTTTAAGTCATTTAAATAAAGTTTTTTTTTTATATTTTTTACTTTTTCAGAGCTATTTAAAAGTTAGTGGCAATTAGTTTTTTTTTCATGAAAAATTAGTACACGCTATAAATCTTGAAAATCGGAGGACAAATGTTAATTATGGAAGACTAAAAGTTTATTTTTTTCTAAATAATTATCTTATAAATTTATCCAAATTAGATGTTCTCTAGTTTTGATGAAATGTAGTAGCCTTATTTCCTTATTTCTGGCACCATCTTAGTCACGCCCTAAACTGAAAACTTATTTGATTAAAGTGCATTAAACTTTGTATAGTCCATAGATTTCTAATTTAAGAGTTCGAAAATGTTTTGGTTTTTGCAGACCAGAGTAATTAACTTGTAAAATTCTTGTAGTATTAATTTTAGGTGTGTAAGATTTATGAAGTAAAACAATGTATGTAAATGGTATTCGTAGCCTCCCTAATATGAATTCTATGTCCCCAAATTTCAGGTACTTGAACACTAATCACGTTGCCAACACCACAAGTGTTTACAAACACAACAACTTTGCGTTGTATTCTAATGTACAATGTAGGCAAACATTCTGCAGTCTATAGTAAGTCCACCTCAAAAACACACATTATGTGTTGGTGAGAACTCCTCTGCGATTACTGGGCGTGCAAAACATTTTAACAAGTAAAAGTCTTTAATAGAAAATCACACGCATATTCAAACAAACTAAAAGTCGCATACTTTGGTGTTCATATACTTCAAATATCAGTGAACAACAGTAGCATACACAAGTGAAGTTAAGGCATGGAAATCTGTATACACAATGTTTGGCAACTAACTGAAAAACATTGACTTTTTGGAATTAAAGTGGCCATTGGAGCTAATAGTAAAGCATTAACAACTTTAATTTTTACAGCAAAAAAAAAAATCGCTAATGGTACATTGTTGTTTGATAAAGACCAAGGGTTTTTTATTTCCTAGACTTTTTCTATTTTCGGAATTTATTCGCGGCATATTGAAAGCAAAAAATCTTTCGATCTTGGTGGACAGTGATTTAAAAATCTGTTTTATAGTAATTAACTTATCGATGTGCCCATTGAACTCATACCGGAATAGGACATGGTGATAAAACAATGCATTGACATTCCCGAATAAAACTTGAACATTCTAAAAAAAAGTTGTATGAAATTTTATTTTCTGTCGAAATATGAAACCTCTAATATTTTTTTTTTGTAAAATAAGAGCGGTTTAACTGTTAAACTTGTTTTCTTTAGAATCTGGTTTGTTCATTAAAGTCCGACAGTATTTGGATGGTAGCAAATAAGATCTTTTTCAAGCACTATTTGTATTATTTTTTTTGGCTTTTCGTAAAACTTTTTGTAGCCAACCTACTGGCTTTTTGTTTAAGTTTTAATGAAAATTTTTAAGAGTGCTTGAAAACTAAAGGGTGGTTAAATTGTAAGGGCCGATGTTGAATGTGAACCACACCTAAACGCCAAGTTTTTTTCCGAATTTTATTTGACATTTCTCTATTTCAGACTTACTCAATATGAACCATGGAGAGATACACAATCCAACAACGTGTTAAAGTTATCCAGACTTATTATGAAAATGGGCATTCAAATCAAAATGCATATCGTGCACTTCGTGATTTGTGATGAGGCACATTTGCACCTCAGTGGATTCGTCAATAAGCAGAATTGCCGCATTTGGGCGAATGAGAATCCAAGAGTGATTGTCGAAAAACCAATGCACCCACAAAGAGTGACTGTTCGGTGCGGTTTATGGGCTGGCGGCATCATCGGGCCGTATTTTTTCCAAAATGAGGCCGGTCAGGCAGTTACTGTGAATGGTGTTCGCTATCGTGAGATGATAACGAACTTTTTATGGCCCGAATTGGAAGATATGGATGTGGGCGATATGTGGTTTCAGCAGGACGGTGCCACTTGCCACACAGCTAACGAAACAATGGCTCTTTTGCGCAACAAATTCAATGGCCGTGTTATCTCACGTAATGGCGATGTCAATTGGCCGCCAAGATCATGTGATTTGACACCGTTGGACTTTTTTCTTTGGGGTTATTTGAAAGAAAAGGTGTACGTCGATAAGCCATCAACAATTCAAGAGCTAAAGGATGAGATAATTCGGCACATTAACGGCATAGAACCTCCATTATGCCTCAGGGTCATCGAAAATTTGGACCATCGGATGGAGGTGTGCCGCCGTGGTCGCGGCGCCCATTTGGCCGATATTTTGTTCCATACATAATTGAGTAATACCAATATATCATAATAAAATAAAATTACAATAATTTCCTAAATAGTTTGTGTTTTATTCAAAATCAACATCGGCCCTTGAAATTGAACCACCCTTTATAACAAAGTTTAACAAAGAAATCTCAAGTCTTTCCTGAGATTTCCATATAAAAAACCTAACCAGTAGAAAACCTAGTTAATACGTAAAATGCATAAGGATTTAATGTTACTAACGCGTGATTCGAAAAGTTTTAGCTTCAACTTGAAAGCAATGAGGATTACCATAGATATTTAATACTATTAGAGTCTGACTGAATTTTATGGTTCGGTGGCGTAGTTCGCTCATTTATTTTAATTGTGGCATAACTCAAAAATATAAATTTTGGAGTTAGTGGTGCAGAATTGTACGCTATAGGCTCAGTTAGTTTTTACTTTCTGTTTCTGTTCCGTGCCGTTCTGTTACGAAATTGTAATAGTTTCTTTTTCTGTAGAAACTTATCCGCCATTTATGACAAATTTATTAGTTTTGCACTGTCCATTGTTTTATTTCAATAACTTTAATGCACATAAATTTGAAGAAATTAAATTTTATGAATTCTTAAAATCAAAAAATAGTTTTTTTCAATAAAAAAATGTATTTTTTAATATTTATTTTGCTGTCACTTACAATTACTTAACAAGTTTTTGATTTTAACAAACTGAACCGCAACTGAACAGAAAAACTAATCAATTTCACAGGTTTTTTAATAACAAAAACAAATCAGCTGATTCGTAACAGAACAGAAAGTAAAGACTAACTGAGCCTTATTTCTTTTTATATTGTGTATGCAATTCATCTTTATATTTTAATTTTTGCCCCATTTAAAGAAAATGCGTTTTTATTTTTTCTAAGTGGTTAAAACAAATCAAAAACTTTAAACGTTTTCAAAATGAATTTTTTTGAGTTATGTCACTATTAAAGTAAATGAGCGATATGTTTGGTAAAATTTCGGCTTTCGTAAAAGTTTTCGCCGAGCACTGAGCTTTGTAAAAAAATGTTGACCATGTTAATTTTTGTTTTAATTATAAAAAAACAATTTCCTTATGATAAATTTAATGCTTTGGAAACACACAAAGAAAAAATCTGACAAACAAATAAATAAAGGACATTAAAGATTCATTTTTATAGAAAGAAAATAGCTCAGCACGATATTAGGAAGATCAAAAAAATATACAAATATTTCTTGTAAAAAAATTTGAATAAACTTGACTGAGCCTTCTAAATTTGAGTGGCCAAGTTAGCACCTCTTGATGTTAGAGATTTTAGATAAGAGAAATCGAAAAGGCTATATTTGAAAGCCCCTGGGATTCATAAAATCAGTAACAATATTGTTCGGAGCTAACACTTATAACAAAGAAAATTATTTTTTTTTATATTTTATGCAATTTTACGCCTTGAATACTACCCTTAAGGATGGAAAGTTACCTGAGCTACCACGATACCAAAACCAAGAACCATACAAAAGTTAAGTCATGTTGGGCTATAAGCAAATCTAATAAATGTATTCCAAAGTATCATTTCGGCTTGAGAAGAAAATACAGCACAACAAATGCTAGGAACACAATTGAGTCGTACGTTGTATGAACGTAGGACGTAACGCCGTAAATTTTTAGAAACACGCTTCGCTTACCTTTAATTCTTTTACTCAAATTATTGTTTTTTTCTATCCTTTTATTTTGTTATCAAATATTTAATTTGAAAACACAAAAATAATTTCATGTTATATTTAACATTTTTGCAATATAATTTATTAAGCTTGAGGTTTTTCTTTTTTATAAAAAGAAATGGATATAAATTTATTTTATATCGCCAGGGAAATAATTTAACAATTAAAATAACGTTCACAAAATAATGAAAAAATAATAACAATTGTCACATGGAAAAATTCTTTACAATTAAAAAAATTTTTATAAAAATAATCTATTACATTCTAAAAAATTTTTACGATGATACACATTGCTGTATCGAAATATTGGAATAAAATAAATTTATATCTAATTTTTTATATAAAAAAGAAAAATCTCAAGCTTAATAAATTATATTGCAATTAAAATAAAGGTAGAATAAAATAAAATTTTAACATTTTTGTTTATGACAATGCGGTCGTAACCGGCGTATGAAGTACAATTAGATCTCTGTCGACGTACGATGTAGATACGATTTTACGTCTGCGAATGCAACTGTGTGCTATGTTATAAAATGTTATATGCTTTAACAACGTACCTTCGTCGTACGCTACTACGTTCATACGGTGCAATTGTGTTTCTACGGAAACCCATCGAAAAGTAATCGCCACTAGAAAATCCTTGCAAGAAAGAAAATATTGGTCGGCACCCTTCATCGATGTTTCTTCAGCTTTTGATAAAGTCTGGCATGAACGCTTATAGCACAATTTGAAGCCAAATTTACCAGCAAACACACAAGTGATGTTAGAACGCAACTGAGTTGGTCGTCAATTTATTATTAAAGAAGGCAGTTGGCGCTGGAGTCAAATAAGGCAGCATCCTGGGGCCTTTATTATACTTAAATATAGCTCTGTTATGCCAACAAACAATACACCGAAACATGTGATGCAGCTTTTCTTAGCGTACAAGAAACCCGTCATGCAGCATCTTGTGACTTACAGGATCATATAAAGGGTGTTTTTTTAAGCTAGATAGAACTTTAAATTGTATTTTTAATTTTTTATCGTTTCAGTATACTCTGACAAATCATCATGAATAGACTCACGGTTGAACAACGCTACGAAATTATCTAAATTTACTTTGAAAATCAGTCGTCGATTCGCGCAACTTATATCGCAAAATTGTGTTCAGCGATGAGGCGCATTTTTGGCTTAACGGGTTTGTTAGTAAGCAAAATTGCCGCATATGGAGCGAGACCAATCTACAAGAGACCCTACAGACTGTTGTATAATTATTATGCTGAGTGTATAATTGAATATATTATAAGATACACCCTGTTAATATTATTATAAAGCAATTACTTGTAACGTTTTAGAAATCAACATCACTCAATAAAGAACCATTGAATTAAACAGAAGTCTGTTGTCTAATAATTTAAAAAACCATATAGAGTCAACATATTACATGGTGTCAGGTGTAAAAGCAGAAAAAAAAAATTAAAAGTTTTGTGCTGAAAGTGTGTAACATTAAATTAAATGCAAAGTTTATTGCGCTGAAATTTAAAAAAAAAGAAGCTAAATAAAAAGTTCATATAGTGAGCTGAAGGTTGGCAAAGTAAAAGTCAAGTTCAAAATGTTCGAGTTTCAAAATGGTGGCATTGAAAAACTTAACCTAAAAGCGGCTAATATTGCTAATGAATGGACGCATTGGAAGGAAAGATTTAAAGTGTTTTTAAGGGCGACTAATTTGGAGGCAGAGGACAACAAAAGGAAGGTTGCTTTGCTGCTGCATCACATGGGTGCTGAATGTATTCATATCGCTAATTCGTTTAATGTAAACTTCGACACGGTGGTGTTTGACATTTTGATAAGCAAGTTTGATGAGTATTTTGTACCGAAATTAAATATAGCGATGGAAAGGCACAAGTTCTTTACTAGAAAGCAAATGGCTGACGAGAATTTGGAAAGTTATGTAACTGTATTAAAGAATTTGAGTAAGTCTTGTGATTTTGGCGCAATTAGAGAGAGTCTTGTAAAAGATATGTTCATATGTGGTATGTCACCAAATTTCCAGCATCTCAAAGAGAGATTGTTAAGTGAAGGGAAAATTGAATTGGAACGAACATTGGAAATTTCCAGAAATATTGAAGCGGCGCGAGAAAATGCATGTCAACTACTACAAAACGACAATATTAGTCAACCAAGTGTGAATGTGTTAAATACAAGCAACAATAAGCAAAGTATCTGCCGTAAATGCGGTCAAAACCACAAAACAAAATGCCCAGCATACAATGCAATTTGTCATGTTTGTTCTAAAAAAGGACATTATGCCAAAATGTGTTTTAGCAAACAAAAACAACAACAGCAAAAGCAACGAAGTAGAAACTTTAAGCAAAAATATGTAAAAAATGTTTACCTTGATGAAGAAGCAGAGGATGCGGAGGAACTCTTTGTGGGGATGTTGTCAGTTAAAAAACAACAAGCAGCACAGTCTTCAAATAAAAAACAACAAACAGCACAGTCTTCAAATAAAAAGCAACAAAGTGGCTATAAATAACAAAACAGTGGATTGCCAGGTGGATACAGGAGCCGATACAAATATATTATCCAAAGAAGTGGCTAAGGAATTATGTCTGGAGGAGAGTCATCTACAACCAACAAAAACAAATATATATAGATTTAGTGGTGAGAAACTTCCAATAGATGGTAAAGTAGTTATAGAAATATTTTTTAATAATAGAAATTACATGAGTACTTTCTATATCGTAAATTTAAATTGTAAAAATATTATTGGACTAGACTTGGCTAGACAAATGAGTTTGATAATAAATGTTAATAATTTATCGTCTGAAAGCCTAGTTAACGATTTCTCGGACACGTTTGAAGGTTTAGGTTTATTGAAAAACAAATGTAGATTAGTTTTGAGGGAGGATGTAACCCCTGTTGTTGATTCACCGAGAAAAATACCATTTGCTTTAAATAATGCATTAAAAGGTGAATTGCAAAGAATGGTAAACATAGGTGTTATAACTAAAATGGAAGAACCAACAGAATGGGTTAACTCCATTGTTTAAGTGTCAAAACCAAATGGACAGATTAGGCTATGTCTTGATCCAAGAAATTTAAATAAGGCAATTCTTAGGCCCCACTTTCCTTTTCCTAACATAGACGACTATAAAGCGAAGTTAAGTGGATCAAAGTTTTTTAGTACGCTTGATGCAAATAGTGGATTTTGGATGGTACCACTTGATGAGGACTCTTCTAGATTGTGCACCTTCAATACCCCTTTTGGTCGTTATAGATTTCTTAGACTACCTTTCGGAATTAATTCTGCACCTGAAATTTTTCACGGGGAAATGGTGAAGCTATTCGGGGATATTAATGGTTTGATAATTTATATCGATGATTTTTTAATATTTGCTAAAACAATTGAAGAACATAACAAAATTTTGAAAACAGTGTTTGAAAGAGCTAGAAGTGTTGGTTTAAAATTTAACAAATTAAAATCAAAATTTTTGCTAAAAGAAATAAAATTTATAGGTCATGTGTTTAATGAAAATGGAGTAAAGCCAGATTTGGAAAAAATCGAGTCAATTTTAATGATGCCCGTGCCAAAAAATGTGCAAGAATTGCAAAGGTTTTTGGGCATGATAAATTATTTAGGGGCTTTTATTGAAAATTTATCATCGAAAAATAAAAACTTAAGGCAACTTCTTAGAAAAGACATAGAATGGCATTGGAATGGGACTTTGAATAAAGAATTTAATGATTTAAAAGATGAAATTACTAAATACCCAGTCTTAACCTATTTTGACCCTCAAAAGAGGCTCACGTTGACTGTTGACGCATCCAAATATGCTGTTGGGGCTGCAATACTTCATGATAAGAATCCTATTGCTTATGCATCTGCATCGCTAACAGTAGCTCAGACAAATTATGCGCAAATTGAAAAGGAACTTTTTGCAATATTATTTGGATGTACTAGATTTCATCAGTACACGTATGGCACAAAGGTTTATGTAGAAACTGACCACAAGCCCTTAGTGTCAATTTTTAACAAGCCCTTGTATAAAATCCCTCCAAGGTTGCAAAGATTTATGCTTAGATTGCAAAGTTACAATTTGAATGTTAGTTATAAACCTGGAAAATATTTGTATATAGCGGATACTCTTTCCAGATGTCCTTTAGGTAAAAAGACATTAACTGAGCTTGATGAAGAGTTAGAACTTCATTGTAATTTTGTGAGATCCTATATGGAAATACCATTTTCAAATGTGGAAGAGATAAAGGAATATGTCGACAAAGACCCAGTATTTTTAAAAATAAAAAATTATGTACGGAACGGGTGGCCTAAGCATATAAAGCTTGTCGAATCTGATGTTGTACCATTCTTTAAAATAAAAAATGAAATAACTATTTTAAATGATTTACTTTTAAAGGGTAACCAAATTTTAATACCAAAAATTTTGCGCCATACAATAGTCAATTGTTTACATGAGGGACATATGGGCATACAACGATGTCAAAACTTAGCTCGGAAAACAGTTTATTGGCCCAGCATGTATAACGAAATTGCAAATGTAGTCTCTAATTGTGAAATATGTCAGAAATACCGAAATTCAAAACCTAAACGTGAAATATTGCCGCACGAAATATATGATATACCTTGGTTTAAGGTTGGTTGCGATATATTTGAATATAAGCGGAAACCCTACATAATTGTCGTTGATTACTACTCAAAATACTTTGAAATTGACATTTTGATCAATGGTTATTCTAGTGGGAATGTAATAACTAAATTAAAATCTATATTCGCCAGACATGGCATACCTCAAATTTTGATTTCTGACAATGGACCTCCTTATAATTCAAAAGAATTCTCGAAATTTTGTGATGACTGGGGCATGACACACAAGACATCAAGCCCATATCTTCCTAGATCCAACGGCCTAGCTGAAAGATCAATACAAACCATTAAAAAATTGCTAAACAAGTGCAATGATAGTGGATCAGATCCATATATGGCTTTACTACACCTAAGAACAACACCTAAAGGAAATATGCCTAGCCCGGCAGAAGTATTAATGTCAAGAACTTTGAGAACTAAAGTACCATCGATTGCGAATAATTTTAAACCAAAACTTGTTGATGATGAAATATATAAAGAAAAAATGAATACTAAAATTTTTAAATATAAAGAAAATAGCAACAAAAACACAAAGAATCATAGGATTATCAAACCTGGTGATAACATACTATTTAAAAAGAATCCAAAATCGTTATGGTTTCATGGTCAGGTGACAGAAAACTGTGAGGAGCCAAGATCATTTATTGTAATGGATAAGGATGGTGTTCAATATAGAAGAAGTGAACAACATATCATAAACTCAAACCCCTTAACTGGCTCTACAAGTGACAATGAAATTGTGGGTAATAATCAGAATACAAATAGTAGTTATGTGACCAGAAGAGGTAGACAGATAATTCCACCCAAGAGACTTAATTCATTTGTTTTGAATTAATTTCCTATCTATTGCTAAAAATAAAAACGTATGTATTATTATATAATAATTACTTTGTATTTTAAAACCAATTAGTTTTTAACCTCTAAAAAAAAAAAAAAAAAAAAAAAAAAAAAAAAAAAGGAAGTTGTTGTATAATTATTATGCTGAGTGTATAATTGAATATATTATAAGATACACCCTGTTAATATTATTATAAAGCAATTACTTGTAACGTTTTAGAAATCAACATCACTCAATAAAGAACCATTGAATTAAACAGAAGTCTGTTGTCTAATAATTTAAAAAACCATATAGAGTCAACATATTACACAGACTCCATTACATCCAGAAAAATGCACCGTTTGGTGCGGTTTTCACGCTGGTGGCATCATCGGACCTTATTTCTTTAAAAATGAGGCCGGAGCTCGTGTTACGGTCAATGGAGATCGTTACCGCACCACGATCAATGATTTTTTGTTTGAAAATATGGATGACATTGATCCGGAGGAGATGTGGTTTCAACAGGATGGCGCTACGTGCCATACGGCGAACGCAACCATCGACTTATTGAAATCAAAATTTGGCGATAAGTTGATTTCGAGAAATGGACCTGTCAATTGGCCTCCAAGGTCGTGCGATTTGACACCTCTCGATTATTTCCTGTGGGGCAACGTGAAGTCACTGGTTTATGCTGATAAACCAGCAACAATTGACGCCTTGGAGGCCAGCATTGTTCGTGTTATTCGTGCTCGAAGTGCTCAAAAAAGTGGCCCAAAATTGGACGTCCAGAATGCGCTTCGTCAAGAACAGCCGCGGTGCCCATATGCCCGAAATCATTTTCAAATGTTAATGTCACGTATTGATCTTTCGAATAAAAAAAAATTTTGATTACAATTTAATTTTTTGTGTTATTTTTTACAATTTCAAGTTCTATTGGGCTTAAAAAAACACCCTTTATATAAACTGGAAAATTTGTTAAAACAACGAAGGATAACGGTCAATGAGCAAAAATGCGTACATATAACATCTACTTTGCGTCGTCGAACATGCCCCCTAATAAAATCAATAATCAAATAATACCTCAACATTCGCATGAAAAATATCTCGGTATACACCCAGATCAGCGTTTAACGTGGCAATGGCATATAACCAGAAGCAAAATGAACTTAAATCGAACTACTGGTACTACGGTATGCAGTTATGGGAAAAAAATTTAATGGCGCCAAAATAAACTTCTTCGAATAATCATACACACAGAAAACAAATTGGTTGGAAAACGGTTGCAGTAATAAAATATTGATTAAGTAACATGATTTATTATTGCAACTATTAAAAATGTATGGTTCTTACTGAATTTTAATTCTCTTAATTATTAAAACGTTATTCTAACTGAAATGTGATTCCTTCAATTCTTTTATTAGTTGTGATAACTAATTTAATTTAGTTCTAAAAATTAGTACAAATGGTTAAAATCACAACCGAATTTAATACAGGGCAATACTGAATATTAGTTATTGCAATTAATAATTTCCTTTCGTCAATAAATTTTGTAATATAAATGTTTATTAATTTCTTGTTGCTAATTATTGATTATCAATTCGAGAACAACAAATGAAAATATAATTATTCGGAATTCACAACCAAAAAATAGTTAAAAGCCCCAATTGCTTCCTAAATTTTCTGTCAAAACATTTGATAGATTAAAATAATTTTTAATTTTATATTTTAAAATTATCTTTGCGGTAAAATTGGGGAAATGTGCAAAAACGTAATAAATAGGGGTAAGTAATTTACGTATTCTTATAGGTATGAACATATATATGTATGTATGTATTATTTTTTTTTATACCCTGCAAATTATATTGGATTGCTTGATCCATTTGATCCTGGGCTGGTCCAATGTAGTGCAAGTAGTGCATGTCATTATTAAAAGAGTTTGCAGTGAAACGACATGTCTTCGATTTTTAACGGCATGTTTTCGTTTTGAAACGATTTCAAAGCCAATCCTATGGAGTATACCATGGAGTAGTTTTAAGACTTCTCCTTTGTAATGCAAGCTGGTGTAGTGACCGATATTGGGCGAAAATTAAAAAATGTTCTTTTAGTTGCATTTTTTTTTTCTCATGTTTAGTTTCCACCTGAATTTACATGATTTTATTTACCGGGCCCTAATACCTGTCTTACGTACAGCTGTTTGTTAGTGGCAAAACTAGTTGAAACATGTTTACATTTAAAATAACAGCATGCATAGCGATGTATATAGAACATATGTATATACAATCATTCTGGCAACATTAACTCAATATACAATTAGTCGAATGTTTTTTTTAGTTACAAGACATATCTACATATGTAGATTTAGAGTAAAAAGGGCAATATAAATTTGTTTAACCAGTGCTGTTTCGTCGGTGGTCTAAAGCAAGGGATAACTTGTTTAGTGCTAAATTAGCTTTCTTTTGTTTAATTGAAAATTCGGTGGGTCTCTTTTTTTTTTAAACAACATCTATGACATGGCAACCAACAATACTATTCTATTACAATATGTAGCAAGTTTCTTCGTTCTATTTATTGTGATTAATTTCATTAAGTATACTTGGTAAGCCACGAGTTTTAGGAACTTCCTTTCTGAACAAACTTGCAGTATATCAACATCTCTAAAATAAGCAAAAATCTGTCACCTTGAAACGATCAAAACGAAATACTCGAACCGCGTGTGGAAAGTAATTTATTCGAGAAAGTTTATTACATTCAAACCTAACCTGTCTCATTTTTCGGATAGTTTCTAGAAGTGGTACGTATATAATTTTGCTTGCAGTGTTGGAACGTTTTTTAAAAGCTGCATTGACATTTTTTACTTTAGAAATAAAAGGGTCGGTCATTAAGCAATTCTGCTACGAATTGTAGGTCGAAATATTTGTTTGAAGGCACCATAAGGTTGCCTTTGAGGCGCACCAATATTATTAAGGAAGAACGTGACATAACCCGGCCTCGGCGGTATTCCATTTTACAGCCAGCTAGAACCATATTTTCTAGTATCTCCCTAAAGGGGCAACATTCCGCTAGCTACTTTGAAAGACCACAAAAGTTTGCTGAGGACCTGCACATTCTTAATTTTTCAACTCCACCAACAGTAAAAGTGTTAGTGTTAAAGGTTATAGGTGGAAAAAATTGCGGAATTCCTGGCAAAATAATATCCTATGTGCGAGCACCTCCGTAATAGGAGGATAACAACCCCTTCAGCAATTTACTTAATTGAATCGATCAATCCCTCAATCGTCACTTCAATTGATTTCTATTTTTCAACAATATATATATACTACACCTTTATCTGATCCGGAAAGTATTTAAGAAAATATCAAATTACATAAAATATGCAAGATCTATTTTAAATTTTTACTCTACACACCTAGGTAGCATCATCAACCAACTTGCAACGAAAACGAGGAGGCCTCAACGTCGTCGCTGCTTCATTGGGTGAGTCAAGTTTATAAATTATTTTTTTTAGTGTATCATAGTATCTTGCATATCTTTTCAAAAAAAAAACACACAATATAAATACTAAATATAATGAAGGTTTATCAATGAATTTTTTTAAAACACTATGCAAGAATTTTTTTTCTTCCATTCATTGATTCCTAATTTTACCAAAAACAAAATTATTAAGAAGAAAAAAAACAACAAAAAAAATTCCTTTTATGCGATCCAACAATGGAACCTATTCATTGATAAATTTTCACTATATTGCTATATTTTAAAACCACTGATTTCTATTGTTGTGTAAAGAAATAAAAATTAGCCCGAATGAGAACATAAAAAAAACAAAGTTAAAAACAAAATCAGATCAAGAGTAAATTTGTAAAATTATCCAAATTTACCAAATTCGTCACCAAGTTGTTGAAGAAGAGATCAATTGATAACAAACAAACAAATTGTAATGAAAGAAACAGTGCAAAGTCAAAACAAGTAAAAGAATCAAAAGAAGTTTTAAAGAGCAATTAATTAATGAATGATTGCGAAATTACGCATTAATTGATTTTCTTTAATTTCTTTTATTCTTGTCTTAATGATGACCTAAAACTACAACCATGCGCATGTGTTAAACAAAACCAGGGTAGAGAAATAAGAAACCTCTCATCGTTTGTTATTTAACGTATCGTTAGTGTTGTACCTTTTCAATTAGATTTTAATTTAGAAATTAGAAATATTATAAGATTTTGCTTAACCTGTAGGATTATATGATAAATAATGAAACCACTTTTAACAGTTGTATTTGAAGCTTATGTCAGTATATTTAGCTTGCCAATTTATAAAAGAATTTTCTTTGGCAAAATTTTACATAAATTCTTTAATTTCTTAAGTCCAAGGAATATATATTTTTTATGTAGAATTGGCAGCAATAGTTTTTATATTTAAGTATAATTTTTTCTCTATTATTTTAAAGTTTCTATTGTTGGAATTTAATTTAATAAATATCGTGAATATTTGAAAAAATGAATTGCTAAAATAATTTCGTTGCGTTTTCAATCATGAACTAATTTTCTAAGGGCTTGAAAAGTAGTAAGAGAGGGTTCCTAGTATTCAAAAGTACGCCACTAGGATAATGGTTGGGAGGGTAATGAGGCGATGTTTCTCCATTGTCATCTGAGAAACACTTAGAATTCAGCAAACAAATCAATCATATTTTTCCATAGTAAAAATCCTTAGCATAGTAGGGGCTTGTTTTCTATGCTTTCTAGTTAATTTAAATTACTTGTCCACAGGAGTCTTTAAAAGAAAAATCCTGTAATGATACTGAGGCAAAGATGAGAGGATCACGAATCCCCCCAACCGACTGATAGCTAGCTATTATATAGGCTCCCGCAGATCTTTTAGTCTTTTGCACTTGACCAGAATGTATATTCTAAAATACAATAAATGAAGGAAAGCAACTCAATTGTTTTTCCCTCAGTTATTTGTTCGTGTACATTACACTGGGTTATATGGTCCTGCCCTAGGACATCGTATGTAAAATAAGCCATTTTTCCATTCATTGGGATTACCTTTGGACAATTCCTTGCCCCTTATGGGCTACATTTGAGCGGTTAAAAAAATATATTGATAACGACAATCAAATCTCTTGTTATGAACACCAGTTATGTGTTAATTCAGTTGCAGCTATCATATATTCAGGTATAAGCACAATTTTGTTTCTAATAATCATACTTACAACTAACAATATCTGTTGTTATAACTGATAGTGTACTAAAATTCAAATGTTGCTATCAAAAATATTGTGCTAAGCAACGAAATTTTCATTAATTGGAACCGAATTGTGTGATAGTACATGCAACCGACTTAATTCGATTGGCGCCAAATTCGGTTGTGATCACGAATCTGTTTTCTCTGTGTAGTTGCCCGCCCCCTGGTATGTTAGAAAATCAAATATTCGCAAGGATCTCATTGTGTCATAAGTTAAAACTATGATTGCGAAATATGCAGTAAAATATTTAAAAAGCACGAAATATTTTAAATGATGGGTGGCCACAATCGCATAAGAAAAAGAGATACTGTAGGACTAGTCCGTTTAGAAGAGCGCTAAACATCTACACATATAAACAGAAGTTGTGAAGGAAAACATTTTCGCCCGGCACTGGCAGGACATAAAATAACGTATTAAAATAAGATTTGATTAGTTACACAGCTAGATATTGAACAATTTTTTTAACATTCCCACTGATTCTTATGTTTTTTTTTCTGGCGTGCTGACGCCGAATATTAACTCAGTTTTCTCCCATCACGTCACATTTATCAGATAATTGTTCATTTGTGTTTCTCGATCTATACTTCTCTTTCAGACGCCATCCAGAGTCAAGTGCAAGTTCAATTAAAATTGAGTATGTCATATTTTTTGCTGATGCGATTAATGCTGCTCATTCCCCGCAACTTTGAAAAATTGGCGACTTGGCTGAAAACAAGTTGGTTGGAAAACGGTTGCAGTAAAAAAATATTGATCAAGAAATATATTATATTTTTGCAACTATTAAAAATGTGTAACTCTAACTGATTTTTAATACTAATGAATAATAAAACGTAATTCTAACTGAAATATGATTCTTTCAATTCTTTTATTAGTTATGATAATTAATTTCATTTAATAATAAAACTATGTACGAAAAGTGTCAATTACAACCAAATTAAATGCAGTGCAATACTGAATATTGTTTATTACAATCAATAATTTTCTTTTGTCAATAAATTATTATTGATTAATTATTGATTAGTAATATAGTTTTAAATCGTGTACAACAAATGAAAATATAATTATTTGGTATTCACAACCAAAACAAAAAGCTATACTTCCCAATTGTTTATTGTGAGTACTAAACGAATTATAAACTGAATTTTGTGTCAAAAGTAAAAAAGAAATTTGTAAGACAGAGAAACATTTTATAAAATAAGTTTTAATTTCATATTTAAAAAATATTTGGTCAAGATCAACATCGAACATGTGCGCTAACTCTTCAGCAAGCTCTATTTACTCAATGGATTGTAGTCCCGTCAAAACCTATATTCCACCTTCTGAGCTTTCTGTATGTAGATCAAATCCATTTTGGGCTTGGTGGCTGTAGATGCTATCGAGGTGTGAGTCGTATTAGTACTCTCCTCTTCTACCGGTGATTTTACCACTATATTCAGCTCCGTGGATAGGATCTATTGCTGTGTTTTAAGCTCGTCATGTTTGACACTTATGAACTTAGTCCACTAATTTCACAGTTCCTCAACACTGCCCGCTTGGTCTTATTGTAAATCTTTTAGGTGCGATAAAAACTCTTTTCATTGAAGGGAGTAGGCCAACGATGTTCCAAACGTTTTCTGTGTTGGTCGGGTAAATAAAGAATGTATGTACATATGTGTTTTATAACATTAAAAAATCACCCATATCGTGGTTTGCGAGTTTAAAATACGCCTGCGACTGATTGGTAAAATATATAAGTAGGTAAGTTTACGTTCTCTTAAATCCATTACCAAACAATCGCAGGCGTATGTAAAATTCATTAAACACAATAAGCGTGAATGTATAAACGATACGTAAAATATCTTTATAAATATACTAACAAAAAAATGGAGGTTATTGGAATTATTTCGATCTACTAAATCCGGAAAAGGGTTTATGCAACCGGTGGAAAAAATATGTTGATTAAGTCAATCAAATCTTTTGTATTATGAGCACCAATCATGTGTTAATTCGGTTGCATCTATCGTATATTCGGGTATAAGCATATTCTTGTTTTCTAAAAACCATACTAACAACTAACAATATCTGTGGTTATAGCTGTTTTTTGTACAATTCAAATGTTGCTATCAAAAATGTTATGCTATGCAACGAAGTTTTCAGTAATTGTAACCGAATTGTGTGATAGTACATGCAACCGACGAAATTCGATTGGCGACAATTTCGGTTGTGATCACGAATCTGTTTTCTCTGTGTAAAAAATATCTAAGCCAAATATTATCATTCTTGCTTGCCGCCTTAAAACCCTTATTTCAATAGGACATTTGTAAGGGAACCAAGTGAAATAATAAATCATTTTGGATCATTTCCAATTATAAGTTTTTCTATACATAAACAAAATATCTGACCCAAATTTTGTCCTTCTAACTTATATAGTTGGACGCTATTGTGCCTACTAATTTATTTCGAAAAAAAAGAGGATTATTTGTGGTTTTTGCTAATATAGCAGACAAGTGTAAACCGATTTGTTTAAATTTTAATCGCAAGTTTAATGAACCATTACTATTGAAATTCACGCGTGGCCATAGAAAATCACATGCACAGCTCTAGTCATAAATATTATATTTTATTGATGTATTATTTGTCAAGCCATTTTTTATTCAAAGCTAAAGCGGATTAAAATTTTTTCATAACAATGCAAAAAATTGGTTTTTGTGGCCATAAAAATTTTGTAAAAAAAAAATTGCAAATATAATGACACGCAAAATATACCACCATTCAAATCTATAGAAAAATTAAAAATTATTTTTAGAATATATTACAGAACATTCAGTCATTGACAAAATATTGAAATCTTTTACGTTGTTGTCCTAAAATGAAAATAAGCAAATAAAAAACCAAAAAAAGTATTAAAAAATTTAATACTCATAAAATATAATCTGTAGTGCAAATGTTGCACATATGCATTATTAAAAGCGCAAATGTTTTGCTGCAACAACAACATAGAGATTTTAATAATAAACAGAAACATTGTCATTGGCACACAAAAACACTTTAATATTACACAAACACACACAGATGCATACTTATACGCACACAAAAAAAATTTGCAGTGTTTTAATATTTACAAGGAGAAAATATTTGTTAAACTATTCAAATACTCGTAACCGTTAAAAAATCATAAACAGTTGCATTCTCTTCTCTAGGATAACAGTTAAAAGATGCACATACTGCCATACACATTATATGACACTCGTAACCACTACATATGTATGAAGGTAGGGGCGATAAAGAAAGTCCCTTGAAAGCTCGAGTCCCTTACTTATATAATAATAATTCAACCGATCGGTTAAAACATTAAAATCAAATTTAGCCAGTTTTTAGGTGGATCAAGTTACCTATGTATATCGAGCCTCTAGCGCAAAAATAGCTTAAGCGAAATCATATTCAATTTTCAATTTTGTTTTTTTTTTTTTTTTTTTTATAAATGAATTTATTGGCAACATTTGCATCATCTCCTTAAATGTCATGGTAACAGAAGGCACCGTTACGATCTTATACCATTAAAATCTTTAGCTTAAGCGACAACCTTCATACAAAATTTTCATGAAATTAAATAAAAAATGGAGCAATGTATCGAAGAACTACAAATGAACAATATACGAATAAGACTGATCACAAAGTATGTGGATGATTTGCTTGCCATAATCTATCTATCTTCTATCTATCTATATATATAAAAATGAAAAATGTTTGTATGTTTGTTTGTTTGTTTGTTTGTTTGTTTGTTTGTTTGTTTGTTGGCTTATAGACTCCTAAACTACTGAACCGATTTTCCTGAAATTTTTACAGATACATCACGTGAGCCCTAAAAATAAAATAGGCTACTTATTTTTTCGATAGGGGCAGGGGAATTGGTATCCCCCATAGGATGCCAATATTAATTATCGCATATATTAAGATCCGCTGCACGCATTATGCAGAACTTTTGGTAGTAAGATCTTCTGAGCCCCAAAATTAAAATAAAATAGCAGCGGGGGAAGTGGAATCCCCCATAGGACGCCAATGTTTAACATCGCATATCTAAAGAACTGTAATAGTGAGAATGTTCAAACTTTCTAGAAGTAACTCTTATGGTATACAACACTTTTGAAAATAACAATAAAGCGGGTAGGCGCAGGGGGGGAAATACCTCCCATAGGATGCATATATTAAATATCGCTCAACTGAAGAATTATTAAAGGGAGAGTCTTCAAAAGTGGTTAAAGCTATTATTATAGTAAACTATAAATTTCAATATACAAATGGGCGGGGTAGACGGGGGAGGAGCAGTACCCCTCATATATAGAAATATTAATAAGAGCCACTGCACGCATTTTGTTGAACTTTTGGTAGAAGGATCTTCAGAGCCCCAAAATTGAAATAAAATAGCAGCGGGGAAATATTACCCCCCATAGGACGCCAATGTTTAATATCACATATCTTCAGAACTGTTATAGTAAGAATGTTCAAACTTAGTAGAAGTCACTCCTATGGTATACTACACTTTTGAAAATAGAAATAAAGTGGGAAGGCGCAGGGGGGAAAACCTTCCATAGGATGCATATATTAAATATCTCTCAACTGAAGAAGTGGTTTAAGCAGTGTAGCGAAGCGCACCGGGTTAAGCTAGTAAAATATAAAGACGAAGACATAATATTGAAAACATTTAACTCATATCATAGCAAACTGAAATTAACTCTAGAGAGGGAGAAGGACAATGCAATACCATATCCAGATATGAAGAAATTCCGACAAAATGGTAAAATATTAACAGATTGGTATATGAAACCAATTGCTTCTGGACGCTTGATGAATTTCCACTCAAACAGAAGATAAATACAGCAATGAATCTAATTGACAAAGTTATAAAAATAAGCAACGTAAAATTTCAATTAAAGAATATGACAAGAATAAAGGATGTCTTATTGAAAAACAATTTTCCAAAGGGTTTGATCAATTCATTACTGACTAAAGTTAAAAATAAAAACAAAAATGACACATCTGGCAACGCCAAATACTATAGTCTACCGTTTATTCCAAGACTAACCTGGCGTTTACATTTGCCAGTACTTGCATGACATTAGCAATACATGCAAACTTTTTTACTAATACATACACACTTTTCCAACTGTCTTGTCTACTGTCTAGCAAATTTTGCAGACAGTAAAATTGGACAGTGATTCGACATTTTCTAACAGTAATCTGAAGTTTTATTAGCAAAAATAAAAAAAACCTAAAAAAATAAATATATTTTGCTTTGATTTTTTACACGCAAAGAAAAAACATGGTTGTGGTAAACATATTCTAAGAGCAACATATTATGATAAGAATTATGATTGTAGTCACCATATTAAGATTATTATTGAAACATATTATGACTCAATATACTCGTAATATGTCATCATAATATTTTTCCCTTAATCATATTATTATTCTGTTAATCATACTAAGTTAAGATGTAATCAAATTATTGTCATGTTAATCATAATAAGCTAAGAAATTAATCATATTATTGTCATGTTAATCATAATAAGCTAAGAAGTAATCATATTATCATCATGTTAATCATAATAAATTTAGAAGCAATCATATTATGATACAGCACCTTTCATAGCTGTCATAAAAATTCAAAATAAATTTAAGTATTTTTGAATCGATTTTTTATTTTGTGGCTTTTTACAATTTTTCTTAATGTTAATCAAATAGCGGAGTTCAATATAAGGCTTGCAAAAGAGCAAATGAAAAATCTGTGGTTTTCATGGGCAACCGCGTGTGTCCATTTTTTTTTTTGATTTTAAGATGTTGATGCCATATTGCCTAATTTTGAACGCTCTTTATATTTTTTTGAAAAAAGATGGATCAATTCCGTTTTGTAACGTAATGACAAAGTTTAAAATGTGCAATACCTAGCCCATAGTTTGATCTAGAATGGGTTTTCGGCTTTCCTGAACAATTTGTTTTAACACATACGCGGCTTACCATGAAAACCACAGAAATATCGTAGCACTTTTATAAAATATAACGAAATCTCTGTGTGTTTTGTTGTTGGATTTTACAAAAAACTATGATATTTTGCATTTGCACAATTACATCACTAATACTTGAATGAACTCCGCTAATATTTTAATTTTTTAATTTCTTTAAACTTATTTTTTTTCTGGAATTTTATCTTTTAATTGTTTAACCGCTCACAAATAAAAAAAACGACACAACTTCTTCAAAATTATTTTACAAATGGCGCTAACATAATATGATTAGAGTAAAAATAGTTTGATTGCATCTTTAACATAATATGATAAATGTATAGAAAGTTATCATGTTATGGCTATTAAATATCATGATATGGTTGTGAGAAATATAATATGTTTAGAAAATTATCATAATTAAATTGTTAGAAAAATAATTATTTTTCGGTCAACAATACTCAAATTCATAATTGCGATAAACATTGATATGTTTACAGTAACTATAATATTGTTGATATTAAATAAAAATAACAATTATTTGTGTACGACAACAATATATTGTTACATTAAACATAGTGTTGTTGCCGTAACCATGCCCAACCATATTTTTTCTCTGCGTGTATGTTTTAGTTAAGTGTTATGTTTTTTTTAAAAAATATAGTTATTTTAGGCTGTTTTTAAGTTTGTTTAGTTCATATAAAACACGTTTAGCTGAACTTTCACTGCAACATTGACGTTTGACATATATTTCAAAGTGAACTGTCTTAAGTACTGTCTGGACGCTTACGTCACGAAGACAGTTAGCAGTGTTTTTGGCAACTAATATGTATTTTCTTACTGTCTTGCCAGTACTGTCAAATGTAAACGCTATGTAACTGAGAACAACAAACTGATAGAGATAATTTAAGTCCAACAAATAATATTCGTGCATAATTCAAACAAAACAATACATAATTTATTTACACAAACAAAAACAAAGATTGGGTGCAGGGATCAAAGTGATGCTGTTTATCAAATTGAATGTGATGGCGGTGATGATGAGGAGTGTGGAAAAATCTACATTGGTACGAAGAGAAATTTAGGCGTAAGAATAGACGAACATAAAGCTGATATAAAAAGAGGAAAACAATCAACTGCACTTGCACAACACTGCATTGAAAACGGATACAAGCCAAACTTTGAAAAAGTGAGAATTTTAGATAAAGAGAAAAGGGAAAATAAAAGATATACGTTGGAGAGCTTAAGAATACAACAAAAATCGACAAGTGTAATAAACACAAAAGAAGACAAAGACAATACAAATGCAAACTACACCATTGCAATACTTTAGTAATAATAACAACTGTGATCAAAAAAGGACAAATTTTCTGTGATAATTTTTAAATTTACATACATTTATTTTAATATTTTAAGTTTTGTGTTGTGTTGTGTTGTGTTGTCTACCTATACAAGATTATTGTAAGTTAATTTCGCAAAATTTAAGATTTTAATTATTGTTATTATTGACTACTTTTTTATTTGTATTTTTACAATGTTGCCAGATTTTAATAAAAACTCAATCCCTGAAGAAGTTGGAAAGACTATCAACGAAACGTCGGATTTTATTGAGAATGAAATAAATAATCTTTTATTTATATTAAATTTATGACCTTGAAAGCCTGCATATAGGAAACTATATAAACTATTTAGAGTAATCAAAAAAGGTCGATCGACACTTATAAAATTAAAAAAAAACCTTCTTCTGTAAAATTGTGTTTTTGTCACATAAGCTTTTTTGCGGTATGGGCTTGGTATGGTAAGTACATAGAAAAGAAGGATCTTTGCAATAAATATTCAGTTAAAATGATGTAAAATGATGGAATTGCCAACGGATACTTACTTACTTAGATGACACTAGAAACTGTCGTTGGTATCGGACTGCTTAAAAAGGTTCTCCATGCAATTCGATCCTTGAATATCTTCTGTGCTGCAGTATCCGCGTACAAACTTGTCCTCAGCTGGCGGAATTCTTATACAGCTTATACGGACAGCATTCATCGCATCAGTGTTGCCAATTTAGCCATTTAGTGGCTAGATTTAGCCATTTTTCACCCTGTTTAGCCATTAAAAAATGATTTTAGCAATTAGCCATTTTTTTAGCCATTTTCCAACTTGTTTAGCCATAAAATTTTTTTTTCCGTTTTTATTTTAAAATAATAATTTTTATTTTGTTATAAAAATTTAAAAAAGTAAAATAAACATTTTTAACAATTAAAATGCCTTTAATTTAAATTAAAACTTTTACAAATGCTGAAAATCGCTAAAAAAAAAGAGGATGAAACATCTTTCAAAGTAAATGAACAGTATTCCAATATTAAATTTAGAAAATGGATCAACACAAACATCAGTGTTTCTTTCTGGTTGCAAGTATTTCAATAAAGAGATGCAGGCGGCAACAATATTTTTTTAGAAATTTTAGAATTGACTATACAGTTGCTCCCACTTCCATCGTCTAATGCTAAAGTAGAGAGGGTATTTAGCCAAGTAAACATCGTTAAAAGCAATTAAGAAATAGGTTACATTTAGCAACCGTTTGTTCGATTTTATCAATTAGGTAAACATTTTAACCATAACAATAAAATGTTTATACCAAGACCACAACAGTGGTACCCTCATGCGTTTGTGCTGATGTTTGTAACACCTTTAAATATTGGTCCTAACACGTATACCGATTGACTCAGAATTACTTTCTGAGTCGAATTAACGATGTTTGTCCGGCTGGCTGGCTGTCTATGTAAACCTTGTGCGCAAAGTACAGGTCGCAATTTTGGAGATTATTTGACAAAATTTGGTACATAGGTTCTAATGTGGTGTAGGGTATCGTATAGTCGGGGTTGACCGACAATACTTTTTAACTTGTTTTTAATTGTAGATCTGGACTCAAAAGGTTGGGTAAATGTTGTCGTGATTATGATTTACCTTCAAATCATTAAAAACTAATATGCACGAGTGCTTCCTATGAGATGAACAATAACGACATGAAATTGATCGATGATTTAATTTTTAATATCTATCAAAATTTTAATTTACGTCTATTCTTATAAAACAAATTGATCTTAACTTACAATTTCATCGTAAGCAACTTTAAATGAATTATTTCTGTGTTGTTATTGAATTTTAATATGTTTTTATTTAAAAAAAACTTTTAGCCATTTTTTAGCCCATTTTTAGCCATTTTTTAGCCATTTTTCCCCGTAAATTTAGTCATTTTTGGTCACCAAGTTTTGGCAACACTGCATCGCATATATTTTTCTTCAATGCATATGGGCAGGGGTATTAATTTAATCGGGCGTTTGCTTAAATCGGTTAATCGCTCGATTATTTAATCGAGGTTTTGGTTTAATCAGTTTACCCCTGTATTCACAAACGATTATTAAATTGAACAAACGTTTATTAAGGACAATTTTCATAGTAATCTTGTTCTTTAAGCGTTCATTCAATTAAAAAAAAATTTATGAATACAATAATATCTACTATGCCATTACAGCCCTGTTTTAATTGTTTAAAATGTTTAATACTCTTATTGTGTTGGTTAATTCTGCTGTTGTGTTAATATCGATAGTTGCTTCTGTTATCAGGTCATCCTCTAACTCATCCTGACAAAGCTAAACACCGAACATACTGCAAAAAGTTGATTTCCGAATTCCTTCTGTTTTGTACTGTATTTTAAGAATGTATTTCTAGAAGAAAATATATTGTATGAAAAAATATTTATAAACACAACTTTTTTGGTGCAGTTTGATAATTTTTTTGGTGAACTTTGGTACAGATATCATTGTAAAATTTTACATGGTTGCATTGTAGAATGCATTTAAAAAAGCGAGTTGCTTTTCAATTGACTTTTTTTAACTCACCCATAATTAAAAACACAAAAAATATGGTTTAATACTACAAAAAATTAAAAATTTTTGTTACATCGGTTAATCCATTGAAATAAACCGGTTTAATCGTTAATCAAAAAAGTTTTAAATTAACCAATCAGTTAATCAGGTAGTTATTAATCAGTTAACCTATTAACTATGTTATTATGTTGTTATTTAGCTTTAAAGGCTCAGTTAGGCGAACGTTGCTGTACCATAACTGTACTGTATCAATCAGCTGTTTGCTTTTTGTTATATGAAAACCAATACAAAAGCTTACCAAAATGCAATGTACCGTAGTTGTAACGTACACTTCTGTATAAAATAGAATTTCATACCGTTGTTACGTGACATTTGTAAAACAGTGATGGGCGGCTTGCATGTTACATGAAATGCGGGTATTTTTGCTCTTTTTTTTGTACTTTTTTCAGTATAGCTATGGAATTGTGACAAAACAATTTACAATACAACATATTTTCATATATAAAAATATACATATGTTTAGATGTATAAAATCAACAAATGCATATACACACACAATGGAAATGTGAAACATACAAAAGGCTTTAAATGGTATCAAAACCTTGGTTGGAGTATGCACATTTACAATACATATATTGAAAATAATATATATAAAATATATATACAAAAATACAAATTTGTTTATGGTAAATCTATAATATAAATAATAAATTATTAACGTTTTTTACATACACAAAATACTTCTTTAATTAAATCACTTGGTGATTTTTCTCCACAGCGGTCACCATTTAAACATTTTTGATTCCCACTGTGTGTATTGTTTAATGGATACTATTGCTTTTTGTTTATGTATGGGAAAAACATATGACACGTTTTTAAATGTTCCATAAGTGCACCAACGTGCTTACAGTACGGTGCGGTACATTACGGGAACAGCAACGTTCGCCTAACTGGGCCTTAATTCAGTCCAAACTTATTGTATTGCTCCCATACAAATACAACACCATCCATCATCCATGTTCGAACAAATCTCAGTATTAGGTAAGCTTAGCTTATTATTTGATTTCTCTTCCGAGAGCATATAAAATAAAACTTTATTTCTAAGAGGAATCAAGCTTTACACAGAAAAAAATAAAATTTGATTTCATTTAAAAAATGTGTGATATTTATCAAAAAACTAATTAAATTTTAATTAGTAAACAAATTAATAGTATCAATTAAACATTTGTGATATTAACAACATTTTCTCCAGTTATGTTGTTAATATTATTAAACGTTGCATTATTTTTGGCGAGAATTTTTTCTGTATATTGACCAAGAACTTAGTTAAAAAATAGACCAGTGACAAACAATCATAACGTGTAAAATGTTTTTGAGCCAAAATTTATTCTCGTGATGGCTGTTTTGTTGCAAAAAAGTTTTCCGGAATAAAATTTAAGTTGAAATATGAAAAAATATCCCTGATTTCTTATAAATATTTGCCAACACCGAATGAGTTTTGGAGTTTGCATTTGCAATATTTCTAATTTAATTTGGTGATTCATAAGTCGGAAATCATGAAGTTTAAATTTGCAAAATTTATAATTTTATTTATTGATGCTAAAATCGGAAATCGTAAAGTTTTAATTGAGAAATAGTTTTTAAATACCGCTATCTTTAGTGCATATTATTTGCGATGGCCCCAATACAAATATCCCTCCGAAAATCGCAGAAAACTTTAACAAAAATATATTTTATGAACAAAATTTGATTGGTGCTAAAAACTATAAAATCAGTTTAAAATTTCAGTTCGTGCACGCTCACGCTTCCAAGCACGCTCGCGTTTTCCAAGCAATCGAGAAACAATTTTTAAAACTTTTCTTATATAAATTTTGTTGCATAAAGAAATTATGTCTTCGGAAAAAGGGTCAATGATATACAACGATAAAATAAGTTTGTTTGGCACATTTTTTTTCTGATAAAAAAATACCTAGACAATTTTTCGCCTTACCTCGTACCTGTTATAACCGATCACATTTTTCAAATGTTTGGTTTTATACAAATATTTACTACCACATAAGTGTAAATGCTGCACAAATACAAACTTATAAATACGTGTTGTTTTAATACGGTCTTAAATATTTATAAGTACTATGCACTATGCTGTACTTATAAATATTACGTATATTAATATATACGAATTTCAGCATACAAAAATTTTAATATTTACATAAAAAAATCAGAAATATTTGTATCGTTGCATTTGTTATAAGTTGTAGGGTTTGTTATAACGGGAGGTTTGTGGGAAATACTGGTTTCGGGTTTATTAATTAAAAGCACTGCAATTTCGGTATTATCAAACATTTGGAATGGAAAAAGTATATTTTTTGGAAACCATTGGATAAGCCAATGGATAAGCGATCATTTGGCTGACTTTTTATCTTATTTACAAGTAACATCGTGCGTTTTGGTTGGAGCACCCTTTATAAAATATCGCAATTGAAATCAAGATAAATTAGGTATTTCAAAAGGTTTGAATTTCAAAGTTTTAATCTAGGTTTCGGCTGTGCAAACCCTAATGAGTTCCATATGCGAGAAGCTAAAAACACTCAAACACACTATTTGTATGCGAACTTAAGTGCGTTAACAGGCAGCTGCAGTTTGTAAAATAAAATGTAACGCATTTTAGCATGTCAACTGCATTGTGGCCTGAATTAATTGACTCAATACGTAAAAATTTATTTTTATAACAAGACGACCACATAAGAATGTTATTAAATAAAATAGGAATGCAAAGTCAAAGGTTTATTCCAGAAAATAAACCTTAAAGTCATAATTCATCTTCGGTCATTTATTTCTTTAAACTCTGATTTAAAACAAACGCTATGAACATCTCTTACACTTCGCGGCGTTGGAAAATTCACCACCGTCTCAATATTCTTCCCATCTGGCCTAACGCCCTTATTGTGTATCCCAGGTATCCAATTTCAGATACCATGAACTTAAATGTATCCAGTCTTAACTCTAACCTGTTCTTAACAAATCTTTCAAAAACTATCTTTAGAATCTCCATATGTTCACCAACAACCTCCGTGGCTATCATCAAATCATCAATATATATTGCTACCCTCCTTTCCCGTATAAGATCACTAAAAACTCTATTAACAAAGCGCTGAAAAGCGGCAAGAGAGTTCTTCATCCCAAAAGGCATCTTTAAATATTCAAATTGGCCCATTGGTGTCACAACTCTGACTAATACGCACTAATTCCACCAATAAAGTGTGTTTTTTCAACGTATGGAACTTCCAATAGGCATAACTATTAAACTAACTGTCATTCTAATGAAGTGTATTAGACTTTTTTTAGTATACTTTGCCAAAGTTTACGAAATTTTATTTACAAAATTAGCTAAGTTTACGGTGCGCATAATTTGTCCATCTGAGCAGCTAATACGCAATACCATTAATACATTTATTTACTTTTTTTGATAATAAGATTCTGGTATTCGGATAATAATTGTTGTATGTTTTATTTTTAATTAAGCGTTAAATGAGTATGTATTTTAAATCGAACAAAAGGTATTTATCGATACCGGGAGGATATTCTTAGGATATCTTATTTAATAAACATACTGTCAACTTTAAATAACTGCATCTATTTGGCTCCTTGGGCTTACAGCTTGCAACAAAAAAAAAAAAAATAAAATAAAAAAATAATCTTCAACTATGAGGCTCATTTCTGGCTTAAAGGGTATGTAAATAAGCATAACTTTAATTTTTGCAGAGAACATTATCCTCATTAGACTTTCTATTACATTCCGAAAATATCACTGTTTGGTGCGGTTTACATGCGTAAGGCGTCATCGACCTATTTGTCTTTAAATTCGAAACCGGTGCCGACATTACCGTGAATGGCGAACGCTATGGGCAAATTATTTTTTTATTCCTCATGTCATTGCAAATTATTTTAAGGAGAAATAATTCCAACAAGACGACGCAACATGCAATAAAGTGCGTGAAACCATCACTCTGGTCAGTTAAACGTTTGCTGACAGAATTATCCTAAGAAATGGGCATTGGCCTCCTCGTTCATGTGATTTGAAATCTTTGGACTACTTTTTGTGTTGTTACGTCAAATTTAAGGTCCATGCTGATAAACTAGCAACGACTAATTATTAAGAAGCCAACATTCGACGCACTATTGACGCAAAAAGACCAGGTATGATCGCAAAATTGGTGCACACTTGAACCGACAGGATTGCGTTCATAAGGCACAGTCGTGGAAGGCATATGCCAACAATTTTTAAAAACAATTAATGCAATGAAATTTTTAAGCTTACAAGGACAAAAGCTTTGGTCAATCCATTGAAGTTGTTGCGTTTTATATATAAAGAAAGTTATATGGCTCTTAAAAATACGCTTTACAAAATACCATTCTGCACATAAATATAAAAATTTTTTTCTTACGGACCGACGACACTATAAATTCTTATAAGATTAAATCATGCTTAATTTCTTAATAATATTTTAGACATACTAAACTATTTTCCGGGCCTGGGATTTATATTAGAAGAAGCTGTAGAAAAATATAGACCGCTTTTCTACTACGATCATTTGTATTAGATTGCGTGGTAATACTGATATGCCACTGACGACTTTATGGTAACTTTTGGTTGTTCATAAAATAGATATATTAAAATCAGAGCCTTTTGTGTTGCTACTCCAACCCAGATGGGCCCGTCAAATTTTTTTTTTTTTAAATAACAATATACATATTTTAAGAAAATAAACAAACAAAAATAATTAAATTTTATGATAATTTTACTTTCATCGAAACGGAAAATCATACCCGTGGATTTCGCTCTCAGTGAAGCATAAGGATGTTATGAGGTGCAGTTGTATGCCTTTTGTTTTGTAGCTACCAGTTACCAATTGTACTCAATTCCTTCTCTAGCCTCCAACTGGTAAACTCTGGAAACCTAAGATATATAAATAAGAATACGCTAAGCAACCCGTGCGGGATTCTAGATCAGGTATAATGTGAGTGAGAGATCCCTTTGGATCATTCCAACTTATTTAGTGTAAGGGCAGGAAAAGTCTTGGGCAAGGCGAAGGAGTTAACGCACCATTGTGGTTGATAGTCGACCAACGGCAATTCAAGGTACAAAACTTCCGCGCCTGAGAGCGGGTGTCTATTTTGGATCGAGCGACTCGCATACAAATGTAGCATGCATCTTTAGACCCATCACCCATCAACTCAGTACTCTAATGATTGAGGCATGAAAATCACCATATTGAAGGGAAAAGAGAATGCCATTTCTTTTCCCCTCTCTTCTAAAAACTCAAGACTTGACGAGTCAAACTTGACGTGTGTGAACCGGCATTAATACGTATACTCTACTTGCAAGAAAGTATTTTCATGTGTAAACCCCAGGTAAGCGCTTTATAGTATTTTCCTTTGTAAGTATTTTAAAGGGCTCGTGTACGTAAATTAGCCACAGAGCCTACCCCAGCTAAGAAAAAGCTAAGAGATTTCGAGTAGAGAGAAGGCATACCAAATACTTAAATGAGGCAAAACTAAATTTTCATTGTATATTCACAAATGCAGTTTCAAATAAAAATTTTTAAAATTTTCCTGTTGCATATTCTTTTTAATATGGACATGAAGTTTTTTAACACATTTTTAAAAAAGGACAAGAAATATACAGAAAAAAATGGAAATATTGTGTTATATTTCCAACATTTACAATTTTACACTGCATGCTTATATTA
This sequence comes from Pollenia griseotomentosa, assembly GCA_963931875.1. NCBI lineage: Eukaryota > Metazoa > Arthropoda > Insecta > Diptera > Polleniidae > Pollenia > Pollenia griseotomentosa. The sequence goes on from OZ007563.1 coordinate 124,634,725, forward strand.
ATATTTTAGCTTACGGGTTAATATTTGTTGTCATCTTGTTATTTCGATAAAAATTTTTAAACAAGACATGCTTGCATTTATAATGCATATGCCATTCGAACTATGTGCAATATTCATATTGCCATATAATGAGAACCACCTCACAAGTTCGTAACGTATTTTCTGCTAAAAGGAAACTGTGTTTTAAAGCACTATTACTTCAGTTCTGATGCATGCATTCAAGAGCCTCCTTAAGCAGTTAATTTTTTTATATTTCTTAGGTTTTCATTTAATACTTGTGTGTGTGTGAGTGCGTGTCTGTTTAAGTTTTATTTGACATCAGCAACATTTATGTTGCTTCCGAATTATTTTCATGCAAAATTTTACTGTCATTAATTTTCCAACAAAATGTACGCGGTTGTAAATAACAGACTACAAAAAATATGATGAGTAGTCAAATAAGTGAGAAAGCGTGTGTTTGGTTGTGGATGACATGTACTGAAGGAGCCATTTGTGGTGAAAACCATGAAGCTAACTGTACATGATAAGCGTTATGTGCTTGTTGTTGAAAGTACGTGCTGCAGCTGCAGTATACTTAATACACTTTTAAGGGAAGAAATATATATTAAAATTAAATGAATTGTTACTGTATGGCTTAATTATGGTATATATTGATTGAACAAAAAATCTTCTGAACAAGTTTTAAATGTTATTCATAATTTTTATTGATTTTATAAATTTTAAAACGACACCTCTTTTTTAACTCACTCTTTGTAAATTAATTGACGTTTAAATGAAAACACGAATCTTTTAAACAATAAACCACTTCGCAACAATTAAAGTTCGTGCTCTGTTAAGGTACCCTAACTTGCAAAAAGAGTTCCTAATATTTTGAAATTTTTTCCTGCGAATTTATAAGTTCCGTTTTGATTTCCGGATTATATCTTATTTATAAAAATATTTATTTACAATAACATGTAATAAGTAGTTATAATTGAAAAGAAAAAAATCAATTACAATTACATAATTAATTAAAACTTAAAATTTTTGTTACTACACATAACAAATAATTTGAATTAAACAACCGATAAAGCTTCGTTCACAATGGCAGCAATATTTTCACTTGGTGTTAACACTAAAGCAAAAATTTCTTCGCAACCACACACATTTTCATTTAGGAAAACATTTGCAAATTTTGCCTACAGCAATATTACGTATGTATTTATTATTATTTTTTTAAATATTTTGATAAGAATATTCAATCACGACTAAATAAAATTAATATAAACGTCACTTAAAATTTCATACAAATTATTGCTGAAGTAGAAGTAGACTCATAATGGAGTTCAATAAGTCACCTTGTTAAAATATAGAAAAAGTGATAAGAATCCACCTTGACAAATCTAGTGATGCAGAAGTCCCAAATCAATGAGCTGAAAAATGTTGTACTATGTTATGCAACCCGCTTAAGATTTTGTTAAAAATTTACCGAACTGTTAAAGGAAGTTCCGTGACTAATGGCCCACCCAGTATAAGACTCATGATTATAAATATTCTACAAAAAGGGTTGTGAAAAAGTCTTTTTTAATTAAAAAAAGTATTTTCAAAAAATTGTTAAGTAAAATACATATAATATAATTTATAATTTTAAAAGGTTCATTAATAAATAAAATTGCTATTAAATTTTTTTTTTTTTAATATTTTAATCACAACGGGTACAAGGTTCCTTCAAAATAAATCTATTTTTCACAAATTTACAATTTATTCCACATTTTCTCCAATCGCAAAGCTACCATCAAACATCCTGACACCCGTACTTGGTAGGGAAAATATTCCCAAAATTAAAAAAACACAAAATTTTTTGGCATTTTTGGAAGTTCTTTTTAGGAATTGTGGGATTCTTTTTAAAATTTTAAGAGAAACTTTTTTTGTTTTGTATTAAAAATTCTAACTCAGTTGGCAATTTTCATTAAAAAAAATTGGGAATTAAGCACGAATAAAAAAATCTTTTAAATTAAAATTTTATATTCCCAAAAATTACTTTTAATAATAAACTGGCAAGTGCACGGCCAAAAAAAACTTAACTTGCAACATGTTTTTGCTTTTGCAACTACAATTAATGTTGGAAGAATTCCAATCAATTGTAGTGGGGAATATAAGAAGAGATAAACTCACTGTTTATTGTTGATGGTTTTTGTTAAAGCTTTGATATTGTTAGAAGTAGAACTGTTGCTTATGATTCTTATATGCTTAACAGTTTTATTTGGTTTAATATCTTTAGTTTTTCTGAAATCTTAATGGATGAAGTTTTCTGACGATTTGGCCTAAGCAACCAGTGAAATGCGCATAGGAATAGCTTATCCCATCAACAATAAATTTCAGTGTTTTTATCAAGAATTAAAATTGGGAATTAAGCACGAATAACAACATTTTTTAAATTAAAATTTTGTATTCCCAAAAATTACTTTTGATAAAAAAAAAAAATTAATTAATTCATAAAGGTTTTATTACATAAATAAAAATTTATTACATTGACAAAAACTCAAAAAAAAAAGCAGTTTTTTCACTTTTTTGCAAAATGTATTTTGCATTTGTTTAAAATATTCTTTTTTATTAAGAAGACGCAATTTCCAACCATATTGTTGTCTAACATGTTTATATCGTTTTTGAAAACCAGAATTATATCCATTTTTTTGGAAAATCTCCCACTGTGCAGCCTATGCCTACCAAAAATTTTAAGTCCAAACAAAAAAAGTTATAATAGAAAACGATGACCACAAAACCTTATATGCAAGTTAATGAAGATTTTTTTACATCTGCTTATTTAGAAATAAGTGTCACAAGAAATTTTTCTAGAATAAATTTCTTCTATGCTCGGACTCTATGAGTTTTCTTCACAATTAATTTTCTTTTATTTACGACGATACTCTATGAACAAGAACATTTTATGCATGTTTATCTGCGTTGCAGTATACTTGAAGTAAAGCCTGAATAATTGAAATATGTTTTTGTGGTTACTTAATAGTTTTAATAAAAACCGAAATTATTGCATACATAAAGTTTCATTAAGGCATTTAGATTTTATAATGTTAATAACAGAAGTAAGTACGATCAAGGTTTTTAAAAGGTATTTACAAATAAATTCGGATTTAATTGTAACCAGGGCTGCCAGATAATTTTGTGAGGAAATCGTCAATTTCCTGTGAAAAAATAAAAAAATTGTATTTCACGTTTAAAAAAATCGTCAAAAAAAACGTACAACTTAAAATTTGATTTTGTTTAAACAATTTTTGTTCGATTTTCTAAAAAAAAAAAAACATTCAAACAAACACATAACTTCTTTATTCCCAGCTAGAATTTTCAATCCTGTAAGAGATACTGAAAGTTTCATGAAGACTGTTTTTGATCGTCGATGACCTCATTTTTTAATCGTAGAAGATTCCTTACTCGGGAAAAACTGTAACATGACTGAGATTCTTCCATAGCACACCGAAAGACGCTGCTTTTTCGCGGAAATCGTTTAAGACGTGGGTAAAGATTATCTAACGAGTCTTTCATGCCAAGAATCGTATAAAACTCATGTAGATATTATCTAACAACTCGTCAAATGTTCGCCGTATAATTGTTGAAAATATGATTTAAAGATTTTCTTAAGACTTGCATATTACAGCCGAACCTAAACAAAAGCGGCACTCGTTTTCTAGTTTTTGAATAGAGCGGCCTCAACGCTTTGCAGCTCGTTTAATAGTCAAGTTTGTCGCTATTGTTAATTAAAAATGGCAATTTAGCAATTTGTTGGTCAATCTAGCGTTTTTATCTGTGGGTTTTATTAAACAAGAAAACTATCACTACTGTTCGTGAAAAAACGTAGACGCTGTTACTTAGATATGGTATATCAGCTTAAAAGCTAAGCGAAAAAAAATGTTCCGCCTTCCGCTCTTGTTAAGGTACGGCTGTTCCAAGATTAAAAAACAAACGTGTCAGTAAAATTAAATGTTTTATTCAGACTTTGGAGACTTAAAAAATCGAAGTTTTTTAGAAAAAAAATCAGCAAATCGGCACTTTGCTAATTTCAGAACAAAAAATCGTCAAATCTGGCAGCCCTGATTGTAACAAAGATTGACTGCCTGTTTTTAGAAAACGTAACCAAGTGAGTGAGTGAGAAATTGTATTGAAAACAACAATAAAAAACGAACATTTGTTTTTGTTTTCAATATAATTTCTCACTCACTCACTTGTTTACATTTTCTAAAAACAGGCCGTGAGTATGTTTTTACACATACTCCATACCAGCATATGAGGCCGCAGTATTGCCAAAAGTAGAGGAAAATGCCAACTGGTGGGTTTTCTTGAAACTAAAATAGGAGTGTAGGGAAAATCAAACTGATTTTTTATATTTTTCTCAAATTGCATTATTAATGAAATAAAGGCTTACAAAAGTTTATTTTTATTAATATTTTTTTTGACCAAAAAAATTAAAAATATATAACCAAAAGAAAATCATTTGAATATTTAGTTCAAAATATATTTTTAAAAAACCCCTTGTTTATGTACCTGAATTTAATTAAAATTTTTGTTTAAAAATTAAGTTCAAAAAAATCATACATATCAATTTAAAAAACTCCTGTCCTTTTGATTAAATTGAATCAAAAGTATTGACACATATTTTTAGTTTATTAAAAATTTTTGTTATTAATGCTTAGTAAGAGGTTTGTGGACCCACTAAATTTATTTCTGTATATGTATATGAATATCTGATGTCTTACCAAAATTCACTAATGTACTTGTTGTACCAAAATCTACCCACTTGTTTTAATATACATATATTAAATTATAATTAAAATTTCGTTAAAAAATAAGTCAATAAAATTATAAATTTTAATAATAAATTTTTAACAAAAATCTTGAAAATATTTTTGGATTATTTTTAGGATTTTTTTGATTTTTTGTAAAAATTTTTAGAATGTGGTCACACTGGTAATTTTCGTTAAATGAAGAATGGCAACAACAAAATTCCGTTACATTTTTTACACAGTTATTGAATTTCTTTTTTTTTTAGAAGAATGGAAAGGAATTTTCATAAGTGTTTGGCCAATGCCCAGACATAATCTGATGCAACAACAAAATTATACATTGCAAATTTTTTATTGATCATAAAAATTTATTTCAACGTGCATTTTTAGTAATGTCCTTCAATGGTAACAACAAAACTCTTTTATATTTTTGTTTTCGTATTTAAAAATTGCCATGTATTTTTAGGCATAAAAGAAAATAGTGTACCTGCTTTGGATGTTTTAGTAAACTGTTAAAAAAACATAAAACCAAATAATACACACAGAAAACAAATTGGTTGGAAAACGGTTGCAGTAATAAAATAATGATCAAGTAACATGATTTATTATTGCAACTATTAAAAATGTATAGTTCTAACTAATTTTTAATTCTCTTAATTATTAAAACGTTGTTCTAACTGAAATATGATTTCTTCAATTCTTTTATTAGTTATGATTACTAATTTAGTTTAGTTCTAAAAATTAGTACAAATGGTTAGAATCACAACCGAATTTAATACAGGGCAATACTGAATATTGGTCATTGCAATTAATAATTTCCTTTCGTCAATAAATTTTGTAACATAAATGTTTATTCATTTATTGTAGCTTATTATTGATTGTTGGAATAGTTTCAATTCGAGTACAACAAATGAAAATATAATTTTTCAGAATTCACAACCAAAAAATAGTTAAGAGCCCCAATTGCTTACTAAATTTTCTGTCAAAATATTTGATAAATTAAAATAATTTTTAATTTTATATTTAAAAAATAAATTTGCATTCAAAAATGGAAAATGTGCAAAAACTTAATAGATAGGGGTAAGTAATTTATGTATTCTTATAGGTATGAGGAAATCCACGTACATATGTATGTATGTATTATTTTTTTTACACCCTGCAAATTATATTGGACTACTTGATCCATTTTGATCCTGGGCTGGTCCAATGTAAAGCAAGTATGGACCATGTCATTATTGAAAAGAGTTTGCAGTGAAACGACATGTCTTCGTTTTTTAACGACATGTTTTCGTTTTGAAACGATTTCAAAACTAATCCTCTGGAGTATACCATGGAGTAGCTTTAAGACTTCTCCTTTGTAATGCAAGCTGGGTTATATGGTCCTGCCCTAGGACATCGTACTGTAAAATAAGCCATTTTTTCCATTCATTTGGGTTACCTTTGGACAAGTCCTTGCCCGTTATGGGCTACATTTGACCGGTTAAAAAAATACATTGATAACGAAAATCAAATATCTTGTTATAAACACCAATTATGTGTTAATGCAGTTGCAGCTATCATATATTCGGGTATAAGCGCAATTTTGTGTCTAATAATCATACTAACAACCAACAATATCTGTTGTTATGACTGAGAGTGTACTAAAATTCAAATGTTGCTATCAAAAATATTATGCTAAGCAACGAAATTTTCAGTAATTGTAACCGAATTGTTTGATAGTACATGCAACCGACGAAATTCGATTGGCGCCAAATTCGGTTGTGATCACGAATCTGTTTTCTCTGTGTACACACAGAAAACAAATTGGTTGGGAAACGGTTGCAGTAATAAAATATTGATCAGGTAACATAATTTATTATTGCAACTATTAAGAATGTATAGTTCTAACTGATTTTTAATTCTCTTGATTATTAAAACGTTATTCTAACTGAAATGTGATTCCTTCAATTCTTTTATAAGTTATGATAACTAATTTAATTTGGTTCTAAAAATTAGTACAAATGGTTAGAATCACAACCGAATTTAATACTGAATATTGGTCATTGCAATCAATAATTTGCTTTCGTCAATAAATTTTGTAATATAAATGTTAATTCTTTTATTGCAGCTAATTATTGATTGTTGGAATAGTTTCAATTCGAGTACAACAAATGAAAACATAATTATTCGGAATTCACAACCGAAAAATAGTTAAAAGCCCCAATTGCTTACTAAATTTTCTGTCAAAAAATTTTATAGAATAAAATAATTTTTAATTTTATATTTAAAAAATATATTTGCAGTCAAAAATGGAATATGTGTGGTAAGTAATTTACGTATTCTTATAGGTATGAACATATATACACACAGAAAACAAATTGGTTGGGAAACGGTTGCGGTAATAAAATATTGATCAAGTAACATGATTTATTCTTGCAAGTATTGTTCTAACTGATTTTTAATTCTCTTGATTATTAAAACGTTATTCTAACTGAAATATGATTCCTTCAATTCTTTTATTAGTTATTATAGCTAATTTAATTTAGTTCTAAAAATTAGTAAAAATGGTTAGAATCACAACCGAATTTAATACAGGGCAATACTGAATATTGGTCATTGCAATCAATAATTTGCTTTCGTCAATAAATTTTGTAATATAAATGTTAATTCATTTATTGCAGCTAACCAGCAAAAATTTGTGCTTACTCGGAAGCAGGTTTGTAAGGTAGAGATCAGTTGTGAATCGCTTCCATTTCTGTGAAATATTACATGATTTTCGTATGGGATTCCTCACGTAGAAGCTCTGCCGTCGGAATCCAATGTATGCTTCATTCACACAGTTATTCTTTATGTGAATTCACTACATGAAATATGTGCAAATAACTATTTGCCATACTTTAGTGCTTCTGCGCTGCAGTATAGTCAACGCCACTTACAATTTGTTTAACAATTCGCCTTACTTTAGTGCTTCTGCGCTGCAGTATAGTCAACGACAAATATATTGCTGAATATATGCCTTCCACATTGCAGTTGTGAACGTCAATAATTTTAAGAAGCAACAGACGAAGCACTTTGGATGCTGTTTCTAATTTTATTTCTTCCAATTATTGAAAAATTTATGCTGGGTAATTATTGATTATTGAAATAGTTTCAATTCGAGTACAACAAATGAAAATATAATTATTCGGAATTCACAACCAAAAAAAAAAAAATTAAAAGCCCCCCAATTGCTTACTAAATTTTCTGTCAAAACATTTGATAGATTAAAATAATTTTTAATTTTATATTTTAAAAATATTTTTGCGGTCGAAAATGGAAAATGTGCAAAAACTTAATAAATATTGGCAAGTAATTTACGTATGTATGTATGTATTATTTTTTTTTATAACCTGCAAATTATATTGGACTACTTGATCCATTTTGATCCTGGGCTGGTCCAATGTAATGCAAGTATGGACCATGGTATTATTAAGAAGAGTTTGCAGTGAAACGACATGTCTTCGTTTTTTAACGACATGTTTTCGTTTTGAAACGATTTCAAAGCTAATCCTCTGGAGTATACCATGGAGTAGTTTAAAGACTTCTTCTTTGTAATGCAAGGTGGGTTATATGGTCCTGCCCTAGGACATCAAACTGTAAAAAAAGCCATTTTTGCTATTCATTGGGATTACCTTTGGACAAGTCCTTGCCCCTTATAGACTACGTTTGACCGGTTAAAAAAAATATATTGATAACGACAATCAAATCTCTTGTTATGAATACCAATTATGTGTTAATTCAGTTGCAGCTATCATATATTCGGGTATAAGCACAGTTTTGTTTCTAATAATCATACTAACAACTATCAATATCTGTTGTTATGACTGATAGTGTACTAAATTTCAAATGTTGCTATCAAAAATATTATGCTAAGCACCGAAATGTTCAGTAATTGTAACCGAATTGTGTGATAGTACATGCAACCGAAGAAATTCGATTGGCGCCAAATTCGGTTGTGATCACGAATCTGTTTTCTCTGTGTAAGAACGAAGTTTATAGAACATTTTCAGAGTCAGTATATTATCATCACATGGCTGGTATATTTTCTTAAAAAAAAAAATAATAATAATTAAATTTCATAAAAAACATAAATAAAGTTTTTTAAATTATTATTTTGTTTTTTCTACATTAAAAAAACTGTTTCTTAATAACAGGCAAGTGATTGATTGTGTAGTAAAACTTATATGAAAATCACTCAAAAAAAAAAGAATAAATATTTCAGCAACATATTCAAGACAGCTTCCAAATTAGGAAATTCTACTTATGAAATGCGAATTGTTATACTCTAAACGGTGTTTTAAGACCGAGTAAACTTTAAATTCTAACAAATAATACAAGCAATTTAATTTTTATCACACAATTTTTTTATTCAAAACTAAAATTTTTTTGGGGCATGCTTTCGAGCACCTCTGAACATATTTCAATTGTTGATGGTTTATCACCACAAGCCAGTGACTTCAGCTAACTTTAGAGAAATTAAATAAAAGTTGACAAATCGCATAAATTTGTACGCCAATTGACAGGTCCAGTACTCGAAATCAGTATATATATTTGTTCCTTTTAATCCTGCAAGGAGCATAAGGCTGCGATTTTTTTATTTCGTGTCCTTTTCATTTAATCTGGCTTATCAGTTATTTTTGTTGTTGTTATGGTTTCGGGAATCAGGGCCTATTTAAGACGAATGGCTGATGGGGCCAAAGCGTCCGATCCTAGTGTTGGGGCTGCCAACATCGTCCCCAGGTGTGCAGTGGTTGTGCAGGAATTAAGTCCATACGGCTAATAGGGTTATACGGCTCATGGTCGGTTTGATATTGGATGTGTTGGTTGGCGACAATTGATCGCCACGACGTTGCAAGGATCGCAGGAAAACTCGGCATTTAGTGGGAGCTCAAAAGAACCTTCGAGTCTCTCCCCTTGTGTCCGCTGAATGTCTGCCACTGACATAGGCAGCTACTCCACATCATTATAAAAAGGACAATATCCAAGGACACATTTTGTTACAAATGTTTTAAACAAAATGTCTAATATTTTTGTTTGTCAATTTTGTGCAGAGAAGTTAGCGAAGCCAACCAATGGCAGACTTAGGATTTTCGGTACCAATTACCAGTCTTTATTTCTTCTTATTAAATTTCCAAACCTGCTTATCTTTTGACCTCTGCGTCTCAGAGCTTGGCAGTAATGGAACTAGCAACCTTTTAATGACGCATTAGGAAACACATTTTCTAAAGCCTGCCTTAAAGCTGCTTCATAGTCTGTATGAAAAGCCAAAGCTTCGAATTGTAAAATAATAATTTTTTTTCTTAAGTTTTGATAATCACTTGAAATTTTAACGGTTTATTTAAAACAAATTTTACACATTTTAATATTTTTGGTTATAAATTAAGTTGTGGACATTATGACACTTTGCAAAGTGTCATAACGTGAAAATTATTTTGCAATTCTATCTTTACTTTTTATTCTAGTTCATAGATAAATTGCATAAAAAATTTCTTTGTTAAGTCATTTTGATAAATTGCTTCCTTTTTTCTCCACTTTTGCACGTTTATGTTTTCTTTTTTTTTGTCTAAAAAAAAATTTGTTTTAGTTGCAAAAAAAAAAACTAAATTCTTCTTAGGTTAAGGTGTTCTTCTTAGGTGTGTTTAAATTATGTGTTATCATATTTACAAGTACATCGTAGAGTTTTTGTAGTTTTTGTCGTTGTTGCCTGAACTCGAGAATTAATTAAATGCAGGCTCACGAAATTATTTTAGATATTAAATATTGAAATAAATTATTTATCGAATAGATTTTCTAAACTTATTACAAAATAATAAATTGGCCACTTTATCTTAGTTGGTGGTGTACGAAATTTATTAAGTCACATCACGTAAATATTTGTTATGTTAAATTCGCAAAAAAATATATAGATTTATGTTTTAATTTGTATTATCATGAACACGAAAACACAAAAAAAGTAGTATGAAAGTATTAATTGTTGATACCCTACACCAGAGTGTATAAAGACATATATAAAATTGTTCGTCTAAAAGCGATTTTGGAGAGGGGGTTTATATGGGACCCATAATCAAGTTTGGGCCAACGAGTACCTAAACATGATGCAGTAGCTTTAATAGTCCCAATCATATCTGGGGTCTTCGGGAAACCGAAGTTGATTTCACGGAAATCGTGAAATCACGTGAATGATAAACGTGCTTAATTTTTAAGTTGAAATAGAAAAATTTGAGTAATGAATAAAACCGGGTTCTGGTTTGATATCGCTACGTTGGTATGAGAGTGAGTCGAATGAACATGTTTTAAACATTAGTTTGCATACATCAGCTTTTTGTTGAGTTTGTTCAAAGTTTTTTTTTAAGATCATACAGGCATGTTCTGAAAATCACAAGATTTCAAATCACTTGTGTCGAAAACTACCAAAAGAGATTACGTCGTTACCTTATAAATGTCATAATATTGCACTCGAAGCTGATGTGACATTGCAGACGTTGAGAACGCCAATAACACATATCGTTGACGCCGGCAAAAATTTACTAAAATCGATAATTTTTCAACGACGGCGGCGAAAATACAACCGTCGGCTATACCAAATAATGTTAACCCTCCGTCATGCAAATGTATCTGGCCAGATCTTTTAAGAATTTAACAATTATATAAATAAATTTCTTATTTAGCTAGGTGTTTGAGTCTCCAGGTACCCTCTACAAATATTGTTAGCTATCGTTTTATAAAAAAAAAACATTAAAAAAAAACAAAAACAATTTATGTGTATATTTTCATATACACATCACATACGTAGCGCATGTTTCTGGCTAGATACACTTGTATTTTGTATGAAGAACAATGTAATTAATTTGCATATTTAATTTTTTTTTTTACGTTTGTTTACTCAAATCAACTGAAACTGTATTTTATTTGTACTCTGCATTGTTATAAAATATAAATAAATATAAATAAAATAAATTTTAAAACCATTATTTGTTTGAAATTAAAGAATTTTATTTCTCGTTAAAAAAAAGCAAAAAAATAGAAAATATGCATCCGCCTGGCGTGCTAATAATATAACAATGTAATATTATCACTAAAATAGCTTTTTTTTCATATCTGGCCAGATACATGCGCTACGTATGTGACTACCGAAACATGTGCATGACGGAGGGTTAAGTGCGACTTTAACGTATGTTGTTTTCAAACGAGCTTTGAAGACATTCGTATATTTTATAAAAATGTTAAAAGCAAAATAATTAAACAATGTGTCAAGGACAAAATATTATTATTATTATTATTCTTTGTATTTTGCATTTTTAATTGTTTTTTAGTGTTAACATTTTTGTATATTGTACTCTTTACCAAAGTTACCATTGTCGAACTAAATGCACAGACATATAAATTGACGCATGAAGCTTAACGATTGTTAAAATCACAGAACTAACAAGTTGGGCATTATTTAAAGCAACAGCGAATGTGTGCAGCTGAACAAGTTTGATTGTATGAACGCAAAAAAAGGTTTTTTTTTCATATTGATTAAGTATGAATTTTTTGCAATCACACAAAGCCGTTCTCTAGTGCTCAAATACATACATACCCGGAGAAAATATATGATGCAGTATAATTACGGACAACTCATTTAGTTAAAAACCCAATACAAAATGTTAGCATAGAATTTATTTTCTGCAACCATATTATAAGATTATTATGACCCTGGTATATAATGGTTACCTTAAACCAAGTAGATTTTTATTCTAATTTGTGTTTGGTTATATCAAAAGGGAGAATTAAGAAATAAGTCAAACAGAAAAAACACTTGAAGAATCGGTGAAAGTATATGGTAATTTTTTACCTCACCCATCATATAGTCCAGATGTTGATCAATCTTATAACAAATTATCTTAATCACTGCTTTACCAATTGACTAGAATCATTTTAGAAGGGTCGTCATTCCAGAAACAAAAAAATTTTATTAGTGCGTTTGAAGTAAATTGTTTTTAAGGGATCATTTGTATGGGCCGGTGAATTAAAACTTATTTGGACCGATACCACTATTATACTAAAGGAAGTGACTGGTTACTATCCTGCAATTGTAGGGTATACAAATGTATAAAGAATATGCACTAAGACGGAGACTAGACGTACATAGGAACAAATAATGCAAGACATACATACATTCGTACCTTTTATTTTGTTTGCAAGATAGTTGTACAGCTGTACAGTTGTTTGGTTCATTGGTTGCATGTTCGTTTAGGATTTTTGCTTTATCATGGAACAAAAACATCATCACCTGCAATACATATGAACCCTAGATACAACAATGTTGGAATTCTGTTGTATCTAGGAGATAGAGAAAGTGAAAGAACTAAAACGCATACACATTCAAATAACGGACCTGCTTATTCTGCTATTTTCTTTGCACTTAATTTTGTTGTTGTTAGTTGGAACATATTTGGTTTAGAAACTAGTATGATGTTGACGGTAAGACTGTTATAAATACGTGCTAATATCCATGATGTAACAAAACCTTTTTTCTATCCCAAATACTTCATTTGTATTGGTGTCAGTTGGTTTCTGTGCTGGTTTGTTTGTATGTTACATATTTTTAGTTTTTTTTTTTGGGTTTTTCACTTTTTGTTTATGTTGTTTTTTTTTTTTTTGTTCTTTTAAGGTATTAATGCTATAAATTTGTAAGTAGACAGTGAAAATATATATAAATAGTGAAACCAGCGTACATATTTCGATGATAGCATTAGAAAACAACGACTTGTTTAGTACTCGAACAGATACAAAACTACAAAATAAATAAAGCAAGTAGGAATAAAATAATAGCAACTTTAGCAAAATCGTTAAAGCATAGACTGCAGGGCGGACTTTCAAAAAATTTTCTTTTTTGTTTTTGGAAGACGCTAAGGTCCATTATTACTACTTGTCGTTAGTCAAAGCTTAGCCCACGGAAAAAGAGTTTTTCAATATTTACTACAACACGTCGTTGCTCTGACAACATCGGTTTTGTGCAAAAATTTTTTTTTTTTTTTTTTATTACAGCCCTTGAAACCTTTGTTAATGATACATCTACCCACCAAACCGTTTAATGATATTATTATTGGTACAGAAGTTAACAAAAGTAGCTATCTGTAACCCATATACAAAATGTTCGTACAATAACAGCTATCTGTAAAAAATCACTTAACTCTTTTTCACCACATACATAATGTTGTTGTGGCTTTTTGATGGATGACTGCTTTTGCCGGTGACCACATTATGGTTAAATTATCAACAATATGTTTTAAATTAATCGTTTATAATATTTTTGTTGGAGTTGACCATATTATATATCAATAAATATATTCATAAAGAATTCCACGCATTTTATGATAATTTAAATCATTAGCGCTCAATTTACTTTTTTTTAAACTTTTTAATGTTCAGTTTTTAAAAAACTTAATTTATTCCTTTTAGTTCTTTTTCCAAAATTAATTAGAATTAACCCATTAATAGCCAGAACTTTTTTGTGGAATTGTGGAATGAAATTTTAAACACTTTGTCCTTTTTGTCTAAGATACATTCTTTGTTCAGCGACTTCGCGGAAACAATTTGATCATTTGTGTTTTCACCCGGCAACTTAAGATGCCAGTGGGCATTCAGCTAACAAATTGGCAATACAACTGTGGCTTACTTCTAAATTTAAATTCCTTGGAAACGCGATTTTCGTATAACGCTTTAGAAGCTCTAATATTTAGTTACTGCAGTTCTTTTAGTAAGCTAGCTCTCGTGATTAAGTTTTTAAAGAATAATTAAGTTTTAGCGACTGATCGCGTGATCCAGTAAAAAAAAATGTTGTCTTGACTTTTATAAAGTAATCTTAAAAATTCATAAGGATCACATCAATTTCCTGCAAAACTTATTTTGCCAAGCCTGCTTTCAAAGTCAACAATAAATCCAAAAACCCTCTTATTGAGCTACTAAGCATGATTCTGCATTTCGAAAATGTTGAAGTCACGTTCACCCTAGTTCACCTAGTAAAAGTTCTGATAAGTCTACAAGGACTGACCTTTGGAGCGTTTTAGAAATCTTATAAGAAAATTTCGAGAGGATTGTCTTCTGTCCATCCAACGCTATGGTTCAGTTGACAAAGAAGTCTAGAGGTACCTTACAACTTTTAATTTGTTGTTAATTTTACATTGAATTTAAGTTTAATATGTATTTGTATCCGTATCGGCATCGCCGATATTTCTTTTTGAGTGTCAGTATCGGTAAAGTATCGTCAAAAAGGCGTATCGCTTCATCCTACTTAAAACATGCTAAGTTTTGATGAAAAAATTCATTCTGTCTTCGAAACAAAACATCTATGTGTAAAAAAATTTAAAAATTGTTGTAAGAAATGCTCTAACAAAATGAGTTATGTGTAGTTTTTCGAAAAAATTTGTTATAGCTGCCCAAGGGCCAATAAGTTGAGTTTTATTTCACGAAATACTTAAAACAATGCCAACATTTATTCAATTAAACTATTCACTTTAAAAATATATGCTAAAGTTTCTACATTTTTTTTTTTTTTTTTTCTCAATATTATTTATTGAATCTTCATACATTTAAATATGAACTAACAATAATTAATCAAATCTTAACCTAATACTTTATTTTATGTCCTGCCAGTGCCAGACAAAAATTTTCTTCATCACGGGTTCTGTTCACTTATCGAGGTGTTTGTCGCTCATCTAATTGGATAAGTGCTGCAGTGTCTCTTCTTCTTAAGCGAGTGTGGCCGCTATCATTTAAAATATTTCGTGCTAGTGGGTTTGGATGCAATTCGAGCCTTTTTAAGTATTTTACTGCATATTTCGTAATCATAGTTTTGACTAATGGAACATTGAGATCCTTGTGAATATTTGAGTTTTTTACATACCAAGGGGCAGCTGTGATTATTCGAAGAATTTTATTTTGGCGTCTTTGAATTTTTTCTATATTAGAGGCCGAGGCAGTGCCCCATAACTGAATACCATAGCACCAGATTGGCTTTAAGATGGAGTTGTAAAGAAGAAGTTTGCAGTCGAGACTAAGGACAGAGTTTCTACCAATAAGCCAATGAATTTGAATGGCTTTTAGTTTCATTTGAGTTAATTTTGCCTCTATATGGCATTTCCACGTTAATCGCCGATCCAGATGTATACCGAGATATTTTACATGCGAATGTTGAGGAATTATTTGATTGTTGATTGTAATATGGGGGCAAGATTCCCGGCGCAAGGTGAATGTTATATGCACGCATTTTTGCTCATTGACCATTATTCTCCATTGTCTTAACCATATTTCTAGTTGAAATATATGATGCTGTAAGTAACGAGATGCTTCATAACGGTTTTCGTGGACGCTTAGAAATGCTGTATCGTCTGCAAATGTTGAAGTTTGGGTGTAGTTGCTTGTTGGCATGTCCGAAGTATAAATTAAATATAATAGAGGGCCCAGGATGCTGCCTTGTGGGACTCCAGCGCCAATGGGCTGAGGTGAACTTAAGAAATTTCCTTCTTTAATAATAAATTGACGACCGACTAAGTAGCTTTCTAGCAGCTTGTGTGTGTTTGCTGGTAAATTTTGCTTCAATTTATGTAATAAGCCTTCATGCCAGACTTTATCAAAAGCTTGCGAAACATCGATGAAGAGTGCTGAGCAGTATTTTTTTTCTTCAAATGCTTTTCTTATGACATTTACTATTCGATGAGTCTGTTCGATTGTGCTGTGTTTTCTTCGAAATCCGAACTGATGGTTTGGAATACATCTATTTTCACTTAAAATCGGTGTTAATTTTGAAACTAATAATTTCTCAAATAGCTTTGACATATTTGATAATAAGCTAATAGGCCTATATGACTCAACTTTTGTATGATCTTTACCTGGCTTTGGTATCATGGTAACTAAGGAAACCTTCCATTTTTGAGGATAGTATTCAAGGCGTAAAATAGCATTAAAAATAAAAAGAATAATTTTCTTTGCTGTGCGAGGTAGCTCTAAAAGCATTTTATTACTGATTTTATCAATACCAGGTGCCTTCTTAGTGTTTAAGTCACAAATAGCCTGTTCGATTTCTCTTATCTCAAATCTGAGGGGAATAGCTGCTCTAGCAGGAACAGGTGGTAACTCGACCGCCGTATCGTGAGATATATTTGGGGTAAATACGTTTTTTAAATGATTAACAAACAGATTTCCCTTTTCGTTATCATTTCTTGCCCAACTTCCGTTCAAGTTTCTTAATGGTGGCTTAGAGACAACTGGTCTTTTTAAATTTTTAGCTGCACGCCATAATGAGTAGTCTGATTGCTGAGTTGCATCAAGTTCCTTAAGATATTTTTGCAGAGAATCCGTCTTGTCTGTAGTAACTTTCTTAGCCTTCTTGTACACTCTTTTAACAAACTCTTAAGTTGAGGGGATCTGTGCAATTGCCACTCTCTTCGAGCTCTTCTTTTTTCAGACAGGAGACGCTCAACATCTGTGGAATAAATTTTAGTATTTTTAGTTTTTTTTGGGGTAATATTGGAATGTTGTACAGCTAGCTTCAGAAAACTGTCAAAATTAATAATAGCGCGATCTACGTATTCCGGTGTACTAAGCGGAATATTTTCTGTGCAATGGGTGCTGAGATATTTTTTATATTTTAGCCAATTGATTTGTGTAGCTGGCGTCGCTAAGTAACCAGTTGGAGATACAGTTCTATTGGGGTTCATTAAAGTAACAATTGTTGGTGTGTGGTCGGAAGATAATTCTAAGGAAGCTTCAACATAAATCGTTTCTAAGGGGATGTTTTTAACCACGCCAAAATCGATGACATCTGGTATTTTTTGCTGATCAGTAGGCCAATATGTTGGTTGTCCGCTCGCTATCACATTCAAATCCATTTTAGTAATAGTATTAAATAGAACACGACCCTTTGGTGTTATAAGTCGGGACCCCCAGAAGGTATGTTTAGCGTTATAATCGCCAGCGGCCAGGAAACAGGGTCCTAATGATTTAAAATATTTATAATATTGGCCTTCTGATATTGAATATCTAGGTGGGGAGTATAACGATGAGATTACTACGTTTCTATTTAATTCTTCAACGCAAATGTTTGTTGCTTGGAGATAATCTTCACGATGATCACCCATTAGGTAGTGTTTGACTCTGGTTTTTATTAAAATGGCAGAACCTCCACAAGCTCTATCTCGAGGGTCCTTTGTATCATATAGTATATATCCATTTATTTTAAACGTATTTTTTGAGGTCAAATGAGTTTCAGAAACCATCATGACATCAATTTGTTTATTTTTAAGAAAGTATTCTAGTTCATTTTTATGTTGGCGGATGCCGTTTGCGTTCCAAAAACAAATTTTTATACAGTTCATGGCTTGTTAAGTACAGCTTGCAATAACATCGATTGCATTCTTAGAATTTCCTGCATCATATTACCCATTGTGTTCGTAAAATTATTAACTGTTTGCACTAATGTTTCCATGGTTTTTTCTAAACGACTTAAATTAGAAACTGGAGTTTCATCATTACTTGGCGAGGCACCTTGCATTGGCTCATGTTTTGATTTTAGGACGTTAGCATAAGAGGTTCTGTTATTACTAGACTGGGGGGCTTGAATTGCATTTGTGATAACTTGATTTGCAACCTGCATTTGAGGGGCATTTGTTTTCGGTCCAACCGTCTGCTTGACGATATTATATACAGGGCATCCTCTATAATTGGCAGTGTGATTACCGCCACAGTTGCTACATTTTTTTACGTTGGGGTCGGTTTTAGACTTATCGCAAGAAACTGTACCGTGTAACTCACCACATACTACGCAAACAGGGGGTAAGTAGCAGTATGCCTTTGTATGGCCAAATTCTTGGCAGTTTAAGCACTGAACAGGTCCATTTTTTTTGTGCGGCTCCTCAATTGTGATTTTTCTGTGTAGAATATATTTTAAACTATAAATGGGATGCGTTTCGTTTTTTTTTAACTTAATGTCGCCGGGCTCTAATTCTACTCGAAATAGTGGTTGTGGATTTTTGTCTCTATTTCTAATATTTACCACGTGTTTAATCTTGAAGCCTTTTTCTTCTAAGAAAGTTTTAATTTCCTCTGGGTCTACGCATGAATCAATTCCCTTGATCACCACCTGGAGACCTTTACTGCTCTTGAGTTGGTATGTATAAAAACTTTTTTTAAGTGCCTCAAATTTGTTAATAATTTTGCGAAAATCATTTTCATGATTCACTTGGATTTTCGTTTCATTTATGCTACCTCGCTTTATTGCGGCTACATAAAACGAATTTTCACCAATCAACGAAATTAAACTCTTTATTAGATCATTTGAGTTATGCTCCCTAAGATATATCGGGGGAGGCTTGGACGATCTTATGACGTTTGGTGCTTCAGACGATTCATCCTCCAGAATTGCAAAGCGATTTTGGGAATTTATTTTGTCAAAAGATGGCACTTTTGATGCCGAAGCAACAGCTGAAGAGGTAGGGCTGCGACCCCGCTTGAGGACTGTTATATACCTGTCCATACCAACTTGGACTTGAGGCTTTTGGCAACTTTTTACAGGGGGGTTTTCCATTGCATTTGAGTTTTGGTTCATGGTATCATTTCCCACTAAATTTATTTTTGACGACGCGGCAATACTTGTTGGCCTGGCAACACTTGTTTCAAGGTCTAGTTTTAGTTTTTTTAATGAGTCACTATCCACCGTTTGTGTAAATAAAGAGGGTGAGAGGGAACGAGTACGAAAGATTGGCTTAGCCGTTAGGTAGTTAATATTGTTTTGTCTTGTTTTATTTATTTCAACATTATTTTCGTTGGCATGCACTGTCACATAAGCATTTCTATCATTTAATTTTATTGTTGTTACATTGTTTTTACTCATGCAAGAAATTGTTTTTGTTTTTCACCGTTTTACTGTGCTTTTAATGTTTTTATTATTTATTGTATTTTACAACAACGCCAAAAATAAGAAATTTAAACTAAAATGTTTGTGCACAGAATATGTATACATACACATGTATGAACATTCATACGTACATATGTATATATTTTTGCTTTATTTATCTTTATTTAATTTTCGTTTTAATTGTTCACTTCTATGTTAAATAATTTAAATAAAAAATATCATATATTTTCTAGCGTCCATTCGCTTAGTATTTATATTCCAAAATCAAATTTAATTAATAATAAATTAAAATCGTATGCGGGGTTGAAAATACACGTCCGTTTCACAACAAAGCACAAACTGAAACTGAAAGTTTCTACATAAAAACGCTTTTTTGCTCTCCTGAAAACACAGGAAAAAACACATAGCTGATTTTGTCGGAACTAAAAACTAAAGTTTAAATGTTAATAATAAATAAAAAATAACTTTTATACGTCCGACAAAATCCTTACTTTAACTAACAACAAGTTGTAATAATGGCCCAAAGGCGTATTATTAATATAAAATATTAAGCATACGCCACAGAGCGTTTATTAAAGCTAGTTTTTATTTATTTTTCTTTAATTTAGAGCAGAGTTGGAAATAAACAAAATTAAACGATCGCATTCATTTATTTTGTACTTTGCAATGACTAAAACACAAACAAAACAATTAAAACGATTTTGTCATATTGTTATGCTTATTTTTTGATTCTAAGACCAACACATACTGTATTTTACACGTTTTGAGCAGGACCTAAAAAATATTGTTAGGAAAACTGAAAAACTAAAAAAGAGTCAAGACTTAAAATAGACTTTTTTGGCTTTAAAAAATATAAGAAAAAATTTTTTTAAATAACACTTTGAGTCACAAAGTTCAACTTTGTGGTCTCCTCATATGGGTTTTTCGCATTTATCACATTTTGATTGCGACATTTGTCATTTTTTTCGTATGGGCATGGCCTACACATACTTCGTTTGTGCTCTTTTTTATTTTCTCCAAAGCTGGTCATTGTTGCCACTATTGTTTGAAGTTACAACATTTGCAATATTTGCTCACAAAGTTAAAAAATAAAAGCCACGTTAATACTAACCTTCGACCATGCGACGAGTACAAAACCAATTAAAGCAACGTTCCTGCAACGCAGTTTAAAATACACACAGCAAACGTAAATCATCTACTAACAGCATACAAAATTTGAGAGTGTTAGGCACACCCATTTAACAGTAAATTAATTAAAAGGAAGCGATGCTTGTCGAAACGTCGATCATAAGTAGGGTTAAGCTTAAAGTATGTAATGACCAGGGCAAGTATTTTATGGCATATGCCACTTTTTGCCATTTCTTCAATTATTTCTGAAAAAGCCAATTTTGGTTCAGCTTGCCAAAAAATGCCTTTTTTGCAACCTAGAAAAAATTTTTAAATAAGCTTAGCGAATATAAGGCAGAATCTATTCGAAATGCTTAAAGAATATTGCAAAAATCGGACGTTAAAAGTGACTAAGTGTAAATAAAAGAGCACTTTCAATGCATCTGCTCAAGTATTTGTATTTTTTGTATTTGTATTTATTAATTTGATTTTCTAATACAACAAGACACAATATCTTATAAATTACAGCATTAGAATCAGACAAGTTAAAGTATACGTTGATAAAAAATATTTTCTTAAAACTACATAGGTTATATTTAAATTTAAATAGAGTAAAAAAAAATTAAAGTATATAAGTATATAAAAATTAAAATAAATAAAAAACAAAGTTTACATTTAAAACATAAAAAACAAAATTTTCCCAAAAATTTACGAAAGTCTCTAAAAACTACACACAAAAGAGCTTTATATAAATGAAAGCTATGACTTAATTGACAGCGCTAAATTTTAAAGATGTCAGCAAAAAAGATCGCCAATTTATTTGTTTTTTAAAATGCCTTCCGCAGCCATTTTCAACCTCGTACAAAACTCCTTTAATCACGCGCAGTTTCTGGTTAATTATTCAATACTCCTGCAAAACTCTCTATATGGCTTGGCAAACTGTTTTAATCGATTTTCTCAGAATTTGTTTTAACTTAGCGGTGTCTGCAAGTGGGCTACTCATATTTTAAAGAAATTGAGACGGATTAATTTATTGACAACATTTCTTCATCTGAACTATTAGCGTTCAAATATGCTCCAGTTACATCTTGCAATGTTAAACTGTTTTATGCGACAACAGGAATTTATTTATTTTTGAAAATTTTAAGAACATGCTATTGTACTACACAACTTAATAAAAAACTTAATAAAATAAATGTTTCTTAATAACAACATGTTTATTTTTGCCAGTTTTGCCATTTTGTGCCATTTTTCGTGCCAATTTTTATACCTTTTCATGCCATTTTGCCAGCCATTTTTAATCATTTTTCGTGCCATTATAAACTTGCCCTGGTAATGACTATCAAACGCTTTTTGTGTCATAAACCACTTCTTTAAAAATGTGTATTCATAAATGTACATTAACAGTATTTTTACTATTTTACTGTTTGTAGCGATTTTGTGTTTAAGTATAGCAACTTTCTTTACCTGTTGTTGCCATTTTATTGCCAGTGATGCATGAATTTTCTATTCGGTTCACATGATATTCTATATCTAATAACTTTTTATATATTTTTTTTTAATTTAGACCTTAAAAAATATTTTTTTCAAATAAAAATAAGTATTATTTTAGTTTCTGAACAAAATGTTGCCAAAAGGTATCATACAAATTTTTGTTTGAATCTTTTTTTAAATATACGATAAAAAAGTATTTGAATAAACAGTTTGTTTACTTTTTATTAATATTTCTATTATTATGATTTGCTTATTTTCCTTTTTTTAAAATTTTTGAACATCAATTCGTTGTTTTAAACATAAAAACAACTAATTGCAAAAATTTAATAATTAAAGAAAATATCTGCATTTTCCCCTGATTATATTCATTTAAATCATATAAATTTTTTTTTAGTAATTAACAATATAACTTTAAACTGGTTGTTTAAAATAAAAAAAAATTTGTAAAATGCATTTAACATGTTCATATTAATTAATAAAACATTTTTTTCATTATTTTTAAACATACTTCACAAAAATAATATCATAAAATGCAAACATTAATCAAAATGTCATTTAATTTTTGGTTTAAATAAAGTTTAATCTAACAATAAATTTTCTTACTTTATGAATGGGTTATTAAAGGTTTAATAGACTATTTTTCTTTTATGAATACAACTTAAGATTTATAATACCTTTTTGTGGTGTTTTTTATGAACATAAATAAAATTAATTTTAGCTAAAAAAATCTTTTAGTACAATTAGGGTAAAAAAGTACAATTTTTAAAGGTTGTTGGTACAATTTTAAAAATTCTCAACGCCATCCCTGAAACAACACCATAACAAGAGAAAAAAAACTAAAAAACTTTGTTTACATTTTTTATAGTTTGCTCTTTCTAACATTTACTGTTTCTTTCTATCAATTCTATATCAATTAATGAATAAAAAATGTAGTGTCATAAGGGCTTTACTACTACTTAAGAGTAATCAAATAAAAAGCTATTCATTTATTTAAACGCAAATTTGAAAAATGTTAAATTATTTATTGAAAAATTCAGAATATTTAAAAGCAAATTATTTAGTTTGCACTCTTTGTCATAAAAAAAAATTTATGTTGTATAAAAGTTTCAAAAAATTTTGTTATGGTTTAAATTAACAGTATTTAATGAAAAAATATTTTGTTTTGTGTAAACGTTTTCGTTTTATATATAAACTTTTCGGCTGGTAGTCTAAACTTAATTTAATAGTAAATGTGATTGATTGCAATTAAACCTATTTATAGAAACTCAACAGCTAGAAATGCAAAAAATTACAAATACGTTCATTGGTATGATCAATTTCTTTGCAGGTTGAAAATCAGTATGAAATTAATAAGTAGTACAAATTTCTAACTAATATAACTTATATATTTAATTTGGGCACTCAAATTATAACTTTTTTATTTATCATCTTGTGTTATTATTTTTTTATTTATCCCAATGTTTATAAGTTTATTTTACTAACTACATTTCATAGAATTTTAGCACTTTTTTATTTAACTGAATTTACACATTGTGAAATTCAATAAATATTTACGAAAATATAACGATGAAAAAGGATCGTGCAATTGTCAATCGGCTTTTTTCGATCGTTTCTCACTTATATCAATGAATAAGGTGATGACTCGCATTTTATCTTTAACAAACTTACTTGCTATTGAACCTTCAGGTCAAACACTAAACCTTTAACCTAACCTACATTTGTCTAAAATAACCTTAAAATACTTACATAAAAAATATTTATCATTAAAATACTAACCTCAACCTTAACTACATGCTTATATTTACATTCAACATGAATACATATGCTCACCCTTAATCCTTTTGTAAAATAAAGTGTTGTTTGTTTTAATAGAGGCCCTGACAAAGAGGTAGGCATTAAGTAAACGAATCAGCACACTATATATTCTTTTGTTGTTCTTCAACCTTTCGAATTATAATTACTCGTCCGAGTGATTATAATTGAAATCACTAGATTGCCCCCATGCCGATGGTCATCATCCCCTCTCTTTAGAATTACCTATAAAAGATTTCTTCTCCTACAACATCCACAGCACACACATAAGGAGTTTAACAGACTAATATTGTCATTTATCAATATAATTTGAAGTTGATTTTTCCTTTTTTTTGTGTATAGTTTAACCTTTGCCCCGGCACGCAGAGAAAAAACATGATTAATGAGTGTTTACTACGACCATGTTTGTTCATATTTTCCTTATATCCTAATAAATTTATTATAGTCTAATATAACTTGAAAAAATATTTTTTGTCCTTAACATTTTTAAAATCACTATAATAATATTATATGGTGTTTATCACCTTAAAAGTTACTCTGATCTAGCTAAACATATGAACTTTTGTCAAATGATTGCTACTATAATATATTTATTTCCAACTATACAATCAAAATCATAATATAAGTTGCACACAAAAGGTATGTTTAGTACCATAATTTTTGTTTGCTCAAAAACACATTCTCTAATTGAGCAAACATTTATTGTCAAAACAAACAATTGGGGGATTCACAAGGCAGTCATAAAGTTGTAAAGTCATATGTCTTAAAACAAATGCAAGAAATATAATGACTGCAGTGGCAAACCGCTTATAATTTAGATTTTTACTGTACATATATGACGAATCAATGAACATATCATCACAATTTTTATTTTGTTTGAAACACAACAGTGTTTAACCCACAACGTTGAAAACGGGATAGAAATTTTGACACACAATTTTATTAGAAGCCCCGAATTTTTTCAATTACCGTAAAACATTATATCGCTATGGTGGATTTTATAATATTATATATAAATGGATAGTTTGTGTTTGACTTTGTTTTTACAAGTCTTAAATGTTTGTATTTAACTTATTTTTTAACATATGCTTAAGTGTATATATAAAACAAAGTATATGTACAAACATATGTATTTTTATTAAAAAATAAATTTTGGAGAATAAATTTGTTATTGTTTTTATTGTGAAAACCATATAACATGTTGAAATAGACATCTTGCATGGTGTAGGGAAATATAGAAACATGGTTGGAAAGGTCTTTTGCGCTTTTCTTCCGAACATAATAATATGTTTGAGACAATAATAAGCTAAAAACATTATGTCTGACCATATATTGTTACTTAAGACGTGTTTGACACAATCATAACCACAAACATTAATGATAGTTTGCGTTTGTGATTGTATCAACCATGTTTTTCTTTGCGTGGGGTTACCAACTTAGGTTTATTTATTAAATAACTTACTTAAATTTGCTTAAGTTATAAGGAAATTTGTACTCACCGAACAAATGTTAAGTTCTTTAAAAAAACAGAAAAACAAAAAAAAATTTGTTCGGTAAGGCGAAGGTTAAAAAAGAAACAAACTGCTTATATGTCTAATTATATTATCCTTTCCATTTGGGTCGTTATACACTGATGCCAAAATTTGTACCAAAATTATTGCTTTTATTTTTACAACACTGTACAATTAGAGTTTTAATATAACTCTTAAATCCAACACCACTAACATGTGTTTGTAGCCCACAAAATTAAATGCTAAAATAAATCTTTATAAAACGGATGAAGAAAAAAACGGTAGGGGTCATAAGGAAAGTGTTGAACCCATAGCATCAGTTGAATTCTGTTAGTTTTACTTTTTATTATGTTACATAGTTTGTAGCGTTAAGTCCAATTTAGCACTTTTTACCCGCTAACTAAGTAACAGGTTTCGTTTCGTACTTTTTCGTAATACATGCAAAACACAACACATGGTTGCAAACAAACCAAAAAAAAAATCCATTTAATGTTAGGTTTTTTTTGAAATTGTTTTTGCTTGAGAAGTTTTTTCAGGTGTGTATGTTTTTATTCCTGCTTGTGAGTTTTTGTTAAATCTCCTCTATCACAGTTTGTAGTCTACATGAAAGTTATGCCAGGAAACTTATTTCTTTATTTTTTCAATTGCTTTTATTTTATTTTTTCCATTAAATTTTTTTATGGTTTTTAATTTTTGAAATTAAATGTTACCCAATAAAGCAAATTAAAATTTTAAAACATAAATAAAATAAGTAAGTACTAGAAGTTTTAAATAAGGAAAAAATAATAAAATTTGTATTACGACTAATTAGAAAAGTTTATCGAGTTAACCCATTTTTCTAACGAATTCTTATAAATAAAGTATTTGTTCTAAACTTTGTTGCTAGAGTTCATCTCGTATGATTATTTAAATGACAAAATCCTTATCTCAGTGGGACTTGTGTGAGGTGGAAGTTGAAATAATAATGTTTATCACAAATAGGTTTAAACAGGCAAAAATAATGCAAGGGGTGATTTTTTAAGAGCTATAGGAAAGTTAAAAAAAAAAACACATGAAATTCAGAAAAATGCACAAAATCTTTATTTGAATCGATAGTAGGGACCATATAATTTAATGTTTGAAGATTTTTTCATGCAAATGTTGACCGTGACTGCGCCTTAAATGGTCCATCCGCTAAGTCCAATTTTGGCATACTCTTTCCAACATTTCGGCCGGTATCTCATGAATAAATGCTTCAATGTTGTCTTCCAATGCGTCAATTCAAACAGGCATGTGTGTATAGACATGAGCTTTAACATAGCCCCACAAAAAATAGTCTAAAGGCGTTAAATCGCACGATCTAGGCGGCCAATTGACCGAACTCGCCTCTCAATAAGTCTATTGTTAAGCGTGCTGTGTGGCATGTGGCATCGTTGAAACCACATGCCATGCAAGTCAAGCTCTTGCATTTTGGGCAAAAAAAAAAGTTGGATATCATCTCACGGTAGCGCTCTTGTTAATTTTTTGATAATTTTTGTTAATAAAATTCAATAATTTGCAAGCGTTGTAAGACGATTCATGGTTAAATTATAGACCAAACTGAAGATGTTTGACAGTGAAACAAAACACGAAACGTGCGTCAGCTTTTCAAACCAGTGTTGCCAAAAAGATAATAGCTAAAAAATCACCCGATATATTAATTCGCTTTAACTTAATTTGCATATGTTCAGTGAAACATAATTTTCGCTTTTAGTTTAATTATATTTTGTTATAAATATATAATAAAAAGCTGATTTCAATAATTTTTTAATGAAAAAGTTATATATGTAGTAAAAAAACTGAGGTAATGATTTTTTACATAGTCACTGACGTAGTGGTAAATTTTACCCCTTTCAATTTTACTAGACATTTTGAATAAAAAAAATATTTTCTATAACTATTTGTTTATTTTAAATAAGACACGATATTTTAAGCTAACAAAATAAATAAAACAAGATGAGCTACTTTATTTCAATATCAGATTTTTTTAAGTCAAAGGCGGCATTTATACGATGTCTTTTCAGACATGTATGTTTTATTCATTCTCTTAAAAATATGCTACAAAAACTATTGAATTTTTACGACATCTTTGAAAACATTTCTGGTTTTATGTTTAAGTCTAATATTCTTGACATACATAAAAAAAAACAATAAAACTTACATACAAACATTTAAACTCAATTCGTGTCGTTTTGCCAACTCCTCTTTCTTCTCTAGCCCGAAAAGAACATGCTTTTTAGACGTGTCTGAAAAGACATCCAATAAATGCTCTCTAAAGAACATAACATCTTAATTGAAAAAATATATGAATTAATTTATTTAATTTCTTTAATAAATAAAGATCACAAAAATAACAAAAAGTAAAAAAAAAAACGAATCAGTCTTTTTTGCATTCTATTCATATACGTTTACTAAATTCCATGCACATAACCCTATAACAATGCAAAAGGACATACGCGCTTTATGCTTAGCCAACTGGAACATATATATGTAGCACAAGTTCTAAGTAACAAGAATTAATTCTATTAGAGGGGGATCTACTGACGTAATCGCAGACAAGTGGTAATTTTTACACCAACAGCAGCATTACACCACATTTAATATCGTTTCGTAGCCAAAATGCGTGGGTTAACGCTTAACCCTTTAGGACCTTTACCCTCTCCAATTCTGTGGTGTGGGTATAAACACAAGATAAAAAGAGAATTAGCTTTACAAATCACAAGAGAAATCTATTTTCGGAAAATTCTTAAAGGCAGTCATTCAATGGCAGGCAATTCAGCGGAAGCATGCGTATTTAAAAAAAAACATGTTTATAAATTAATTTTTAATTCTTTGGAATTGGAAAATAAAGTTTGTTTTTAAAGCTACCCACTCAAAATTAAGTGAGCCTTACTTTTGCAGTTGTAAAGATATGAATTGATACGCAAAGGAAAAACATTTGGCCAAACTCTGCGCTGGCATAATTAAAAAATCTTTAAATAAATGTAAGTTAAATTCTTTTTGAGACAAGTAAAGCATTCCACAGCTTATACACGGCTGAAAAGAGAAACAATTATTATTTTTAAGCTAGTATAAGATTTTAAAAATTTTATATCGGCATTAAAAAAATATCTTAAATTTTAATTTAAGGTTGACAAAAAAAAAATGTTATATGTAAAGTCTCCTTAATAACCGTTTGTTTAATTAAATACAGGGGCTAGTTAGTTTCTGCAAATATTTTGCAAAAGTTGCCATAAAATAGCAAACTTCCGCACGATTTCCATAATGGCAAATGTGTTAACAATTTTCTATTTATTTTCTAATAAAGTTTAATTTTATAATTTCATTTATTTTTTCTTGTTAATATAACACAAATACAGACAACAAAATGCTTTTTAAACCTAATCAAAAAAGCGAATAGTAGCAGCTATTTATTCCCCTGCTAATGTCTTATGAATTCTGCAAATATGTATGTGAAAATTTTCATTAGTATGTTTGTAATAATGTTCATCGCTAAATGTATTTAATTATTGTGCCAAAGTTTTTAAATATTAAAGACACGCAACAAACCGTGCAGGTGTTGAGAGCGTAAAGTAAATAAACGTGTACAAATATTTCTTACAGGGTATCGTTGACTACTTTTTACAAACCACAGACATGTGAAAATATGTAGATGTACAGAGTATACGGTTGGTCTTATGTAGAAAAGAGCTAAGTCGATTTCTTTCGGAATTGAGTTTTTAAGTGATCCCAATGCACTTCACACAAGGTGTATTGTCACAAAATGACACAAAAGGTCAAATAATAATAAAACAAAGAAATATATTTTATATATCAATGAAACGGTTATTATTGGAAAGAAAATTTTATGAAATTAATGTTAAAATTTGATTTCTGCCATGCCATGTAAGGCTGGCGCGTAGAAGGTGTAATCTGGAACACGAATTTTCAACAACTTTTCGCATTCGGACTATTATCGTTTTTGAAGACATATGGCCCAATGACTTCGCCAGCCCATAAAGCACACCAAACAGCAATTTTTTGTGGATTTAATTGTGCTTTGACAAAAGCTTGTGGAGTCTCCTCCCTGCAATTGCGACAATTCTGCTTATTTACGTACTCATTCAACCAGAAATGAGCTTCTTTGGAAAATAAAATTTTGAATGGAAATTCAAAACCAATATCAATTTATTATTCAGCCCATTCGCCGAATTATTTTAATTAAAAAATTCAACAATTTTTACGCGTTGCTCTGGTGTATGTTAATTCATAATAAAACTTCAAAACAAACTTAAAGGAATGTTTGCTCAAATAAAGCAGTGATGCCAACTCAAAGTTGTGACACTCTATAAAAACACGCTTTATATGGCTTTATATTTCCCATTACACGCAAAGAAAAAACATGGTTGTGGTAAACATATTCTAAGAGCAACATATTATGATAAGAATTATGATTGTAGTCACCATATTAGGATTATTATTGAAACATATTATGACTCAATATACTCGTAATATGTCATCATAATATTGTTCCCTTAATCATATTATTATTCTGTTAATCATACTAAGTTAAGAAGTAATCAAATTATTGTCATGTTAATCATAATAAGCTAAGAAATTAATCATATTATTGTCATGTTAATCATAATAAGCTAAGAAGTAATCATATTTTCATCATGTTAATCATAATAAATTTAGAAGCAATCATATTATGATACAGCACCTTTCATAGCTGTCATAAAAATACAAAATAAATTTAAATATTTTTGAATCGATTTTTTATTTTGTGGCTTTTTACAATTTTTCTTAATGTTAATCAAATAGCGGTTTTCAATATAAGGCTTGCAAAAGAGTGGTTTTCATGGGCAACCGGGTGTGTCCATTTTTTTGGATTTTAAGATGTTGATGACATATTGCCTAATTTTGAACGCTCTTTATATTTTTTTGAAAAAATATGGATCAATTCCGTTTTGTAACGTAATGACAAAGTTTAAAATGTGCAATACCTAGCCCATAGTTTGATCAAGAATGGGTTTTCGGCTTTCCTGAACAATTTGTTTTAAGACATACGCGGTTGCCCATGAAAACCACAGAGATATCGTAGCACTTTTATAAAATATAACGAAATCTCTGTGTGGTTTGTTGTTGGATTTTACAAAAACATATGATATTTTGCATTTGCACTATTACATCACTAATACTTGAATGAACTCCGCTAATATTTTAATTTTTTAATTTCTTTAAACTTATTTTTTTATGGAATTTTATCTTTTAATTGTTTAACCGCTCACAAATAAAAAAAACGACACAACTTCTTCAAAATTATTTTACAAATGGCGCTAACATAATATGATTAGAGTAAAAATAGTTTGATTGCATCTTTAACATAATATGATAAATGTATAGAAAGTTATCATGTTATGGCTATTAAATATCATGATATGGTTGTGAGAAATATAATAGGTTTAGAAAGTTATCATAATTAAGTTGTTAGAAAAATAATTATTTTTCGGTCAACAATACTCAAATTCATAA
Source organism: Pollenia griseotomentosa (assembly GCA_963931875.1). NCBI lineage: Eukaryota > Metazoa > Arthropoda > Insecta > Diptera > Polleniidae > Pollenia > Pollenia griseotomentosa. Next base: position 124,665,867 of record OZ007563.1, read on the forward strand.
TTGCGATAAACATTGATATGTTTACAGTAACTATAATATTGTTGATATTAAATAAAAATAACAATTATTTGTGTACGACAACAATATATTGTTACATTAAACATAGTGTTGTTGCCGTAACCATGCCCAACCATATTTTTTCTCTGCGTGTAGATTAAAAAAATTTAACTAATTCAACCAAAGGAAATCTAATGCATTTTCGGTTAACTAAAACAACCCTGTACTTTTTAAAGTTTGAAATTTAAAGTTAATTAGAACCAGAGTTTGTTTCATGTTTATACAGTTAAATGTCTAAGGCTTTTGTTTAATGACTTCTTTAAATAGATTTAATTCTTTTAATGAAAAGCAATTTAATTTTATTACCTTTTGTGTATTCATTAGTTGTTTATTAAAATAAAATAACATAATAATAATAAAATAATTTCTATTTTACTTAGTACTATTAAATTGATACAAAACTCATCTACGGTAACACTGTTTCTTCATTTGTCATTTTACTTGCTGCAATTCTCTTGCAAGTTGAGCTGCAAGTTCGAAAAATGTCATGGTGTTAGTAAAAAAGTGTGAGTGTAATGAGTTTTAAGAATTTGCACTTGCATGTGGCAACGGGGGGTAACAATATGTGTTTCACCATTCCAACTAATAGCTAATTTTATCTGAACTTGGCTGATTATCTTTAATTGCCAAAACTTACACGTGTCAAATACTATCCTTTAACTAACATTATCCTCAAAATTGTGACCTGTACAATAAAATTTTTATAGACACAAAGCAAGCGTACATTTTTTTTGTCGTAATTTTTTAAAATCTTTCGCTGTGAATTTTTTAAATACTGCCTTTATTTTTCAACTTATTCTACAGAGTTTTGCTATTTTTTAAAAAACTTCTGCAGTTTTTATTTTCGTTCAGTGTATTAAAACTAAAGATGTGCGCGTGAGTGTTTTCCAAATACACTTTTACAAGAAAAGGTTATGTAATGCCGCTCTCTCTAATGAACGAGGAATTTTTTACGTTTACGTGCGCTTTTTAAAATTTTTTGTTATTAAACAAGCTTACCTATGCTATGTTCGCACGAAAACTTGTTTCATAATTCACTCTCTCATTTTTAATTTACGGCCCAATTATGATCCAAATTACATACATAATTCATCATACAATATCGAGGGCCTATATTCAAAACCCTCTATCTTTGATTTTGACGAAAATGACTTTTTAATGGTAAAATGTTCAGTAAAACTCATGTATGGTGTGATTTTCATTACAAACATATTTTTTTTTTTCTGTTTTATTTGCATTTTTGTATTTTCTCTATCTTACACAATTAATTTTTCTGAATGCAAAACCCTCTATCTTTTCTAATAATTAATTTTCAAATATTTTTTGGAATAACTTGTTCTTCCAATACATGTTTTTTTACTATTTTTTGCAAGCTGAACATGAATTTGACATTTTTAATGGCTTATCAAAATAGCGAAAGCCGATTCTGAGCTGAATTACCATGAAAATATTTTACATGCTTGTTTTTGGAAAATATAATGTCCATGACATAAAAATAAATGGTTAAAGAATTTGCTTAAAAAAAGAGTGTTCTTTTAAAGTGTCATCTATGATATTATTGTCAAAAAATAAGTAATTTATAGGATATTTAAAATCGTATGTAATTAAAATAATATTATCGTGTGATAAACTTACAAAATAGTAAGTTTTAAATTTAGTTTAAAATAAGATTTTATTAATAACCTTTTGAAACAGTTCAAAATGTCTGATCTTGATATTGATTATATTAAGTGTGAACAGAAAAATAATGTTGCTTTCAATTCCTTGCAACGTATAGCAGTCGATTATGTATCATCAAATGAAGATATAGAGGACGGTCGGATATCAGGTATGTTGTCACATAATAAATTAAAACGCCAATACAACAAAAATCATATCTACCCAGATTCCGAAGACGAAAAAATCAACAATAATCTGGTCGTTTGCAAAAGAACTAAGCGGAAACATAATCCTATATCAAATTTCCGAAAGGAAAACTCAGTAAAGCGAATGAAAGGCCAAAAATATTTAGGATTTTCTACTACTGATGGATTTTCCATACAAAATTCAAAAAAACCACCAAGAAAAATGGGAGTTTCGTGTTCATCATCATTTTGCGGAAAAAGCAAATTAAGACACTGCCAAAAGTTTGATCATGAAACCAGAGATTATATATTTAAAACGTTTTGGGATATGACCTGGGAAGCTAAGCAAGTGTTTGTAAGAAGCCACGTCGTACGCAAAGCCAAACAAAATTGTACAGTGGAGAATTCAAAGAAACAGAATAGCTTTAAATTTACTTTAACCTTCAACCAGGAATCTCTACAGGTATGTCGTTTCATGTTTCTTTTCACTCTATCAGTAAATGTTGATATGGTAAAAGGTTGGTTAAAAGTAAAAGAACCCAAAATTTCATCATTTAATGATAAAAATCTGAAAATACAGTACATTTAAAAGAATTTTTTGAGCAATTAGATAAAATGGAAAGCCACTACTGTCGTAAGGATACCAACAAAATATACATCGGAGCAACATTTAAAACCAAAGCAGATATATATAAAGATTACTGTAATTACTGCTCAGAGAAAAATTTTCAGGCCGTTTCTAATTTTTCATTTTCTAAAGAGGAGGAGAATTTGGCTTTATTTATGCCTTGCAAAGACCAATGCGATATCTGTGTCGGATTTAAGGCTAAACAAGTATCAGCTGATGAATATAATCAACACATTTCAAAAAAAAATCGTGCACAGTATGAAAAAAGTATTGATAAAATTGCAGCTGAGAATGGTGTACGTCACGTTTTTACAATGGACGCTCAAGCAGTAAAATTGTGTCCCAATATTAATGCTTCAGCAATTTACTTTAACCCTTTGAGGACCAGACTTTTTCTGCCGAAGCGATTTTTTCTTTTTTCATATTTTCATAATATATGGCCCAATAATAGTAACGTCAAAAAAAATAGGCTCCCCTGGTCCTCTCCTTGTCACTCTTTTTGCTTGGCAAATATAGTTGCCTATGGGCTGAAAGAGAATTTTTTATCCAAAAAATTTAATTGAAAAATATAATGTTTTATAAATTTTTTAATTTATTTAAATTATTAAGAAAGTAATTTATAAATAACTTACAATTTAAAATAAGTCCTATACGTGGTATTCGCCAAAACAGTCACGTGATGTAAAGCAAAGAAATACATTGCATATAGTACAAAATACATTTGTGAGGCTGTATTTGTCATAGCTGGCACAACGAAGGCATCGTTTCCAATTTTCACGTTTTTCCATTTTATGTAAAGATATCGGCTTTTGATAAAGCTGCCCGAAAATCAATCGAGGTCACTTTTGTCGCGAAGCTGTTAGTTTGCTATATATCACGTACCTATTATGGACGCATATTTCGAAGGGATCAAAGAACAATCGAATATAAAACTGCCATTTGTTTCTTCGTATGATCGAATAGTATATCTTTTTTGGTCCATGAGATCGACACCTCCCATTCCCTTGTTGTAGTGCTGGACAACCAACGGGCAATCTATATCAATTTTACCTGTTTGTATAAAAACTTGCAATTATAAAAACTTACCTTGAAAATTACAAACAGCATTGAACACATCATACGCTTTCGGTATTTCAACATGTGCATTTACAATGGGTTTTAGAACTTGCGAATGTTCATATATGCAATTCTCCTCAAATCCGGTGAAAACGGGGTTTTTATAGGCAAGCGTCTCTCTGAACCAGAAAGTCTTCTCTGGTGTTACAAAAAGTGCTGGCTTTTCTGGTATTACTGCAGTATTTGAAGTCGATGCAATTGGCTCATCCTCTACAGCAACTTGTACCGCTTAACGACCAACGCGAGCCTTTTTAATTACAGAAGATTCTATAGGATTAGTTCCTTCATTAACAACTTCTATGGGCTCATTCCCTTGGATTTCCAAAGCGTCATTTCTAGAAAAACGATGTCCTCTTCATCCATATATGCAGCAGCTTCTTCGTCATTGTCACTGGTATCGCAAAACCAAAGATGCCTAATTTCGTCCGGATTAAGGAAAAGAAAATGATCACGTACTGATCCACTCATTTAAATTTGTTTATTTATAATTACCAAATAATACTACACTTTTTGATCAAAAATAACACTCGAAATACAACAATAATACACTTTCAAATGGTAATGCACGAAAGACCTATGCTCTAATTGATTTCGAATAATAAATGAATAAGAAAAAAAACTTTGAACTTAAAATAATAACAGACAAGTTGCGTTTTGTTCAATTGACTATAAAAAACAACGTAAAACTATACACACATACATACATACAATGATGAAACTAAAAAAAAATATTTAGATAATTTTTAGGTGCGTTTTTTTCCGTTTCAACCCACAGGCAAACATACTTGCCAAGCATATTTGGAGTGAATGTGGGCAGGTTGAAATTTACTCATACTTCCCCCCTATATATATTTTGAAAGGTAAGAGGCGCCTCCAAAATATTCCCGAGTTTTAGCCAGGTGCGCCCTACGCTCTCCCCACAGCACCCCCCTGAAGTAAGGCGACTTTTTGGCCAAATTTGAGGCCTCCTAGCGGGCAAATGGGGCCAGATAGGCCCCTACCACCTACCACATTTTTTTTGCCCCAACCCTCCGCTACAAATCCGTTTTGAACATATTTACTCTATCTCTTGCGTGAACAATTATATGATGCAAAATCCCCTGGGCAAGTATGTTTGCCTATGGTCGTCAAAGGGTTAAGCAACGCCTACAGGTACACAATTTTACTATTTATAATATAGGTACTCATCAGTGCACAAACTATTGGTGGAGCGAAATCAATGGTGATTTGTCAGCGTCGGTATTTGTTTCCTGCATTATTCATCATTTAAAAACGTATTGCTTATCAGATTCATTGCCAATTACAATTTTCTCGGATGGTTGTGGCTACCAAAATCGTAACCATTATTTATCTAATGCTCTATCCAATTTTGCTGCTAAAAATAATAAAGTTATTGAACAGAAGTTCTTAGAGAAAGGCAATACGCAAATGGAGTGCAATAGTGCCCATGCTAAGATAGAGATTAAGTTGAAAAATCAGTCTATACACTTGCCAATCGATTACGTTAGAATCACTACAGAAGCCAGAACGACTGTTAAAATTAACAATGAGATCGTGAAAAAGCCGTTTGATGCAGAATATTTAAATTATGATTTCTTTAATAATTACAGTGATGAGAAACTTTTGCGTTTTTTTTCAATTAGACCAGGACGAGTAAAGAACGATCCTACAGTGTCTAATTTAAGATCTCTTTTATATCTTCCAGATGGTAGCGTTAAATATAAATTAAATTTTGATACAGATCACATTGATCTTCCTGTTCGTATTAAACCTTATACAAAACATATTGAACCAAAACCTCTTTATTCTGCTCCACTTTCAATTCAACCAAATAAGTGGAAGAATTTACAAGATTTGAAGAGGGTTATACCACCGGAATACCATTATTTTTACGATCATTTGCACCAGTCGACTCCAAACAAACTTAAAAAAGCAAAAACAAAAAAAAAATTTGTTGCTATAACTTTTTGATTAATATTTTTAATTATTATTTTTTTTTATCTTATGTTGTATTATTAGCCTTTATCTTAAATAAGCCAGGTTATACACCGACAGATGGCATTAATAAAATCAAAATAATTTATTTTTATTAAAATTCAAAACCCTCTATCTTTTCATTTTCATACATACATATTGAATATTTTTGAGAAGCAAAATCCTCTATCTCGCATAAAGTCCCCAATAATGCAAAATTTTATGAACCAATTATCTGTGAGATTCAGTAGTTAATTTAAAAAATATTGTAGAATACCGAATTTTAATAACTCAATTAATACGCGAAAAACACAGTTTTTTGGCTCTCCTGAAAAGTTGTGTTTTTTAAGATAGAGGATAGAGGAAAGCAAAAGCACACATTTTTTTTAAACTAGTCGTTACGGGTAGAACGTCATATATTTTATAGGTTTAAACACAGCTTTAAAATCACGAACAGTCACGAAATATGTATAAATTATTTAAATTCAATTAAAAAAATAAATAAGAGATATCTTCTAATTCCTTATGAAGTCTTCGTGACTGCATTAAAAATTGGACTTGATTACCGAAACTTTAATCTCGCACGCAAGTTTTATGTTGCAATCAAGCTTACTTATTAACCATAATTACGAGTGATTTACGCGTGATTCGAAAAATTCATGTCACACGCACACCTCTAATTATAAGCTAGAAAGAAAGAAATTTTTTAAAAGCATTTTCATAAATTGCAATGGCAGCATTAAAAAGCAACATTTGTCGTAAATGAGTCATTTTCATAATAATACCAGAGTTCTTCAGTTCGTTGTCCCGTATTTTTCTCATTTTGATTTCCTTTTAACTCCGTCTGTTATTTCTTCGTTGTTGTTCATACCTTTATTGTGCAGAAAAAACAAACACTCAAAGCACAGAGTGTATCCTGGATGCCAAATACTTTAACTAAGCTAAAAAATATTAAAATTTCTTTTGTACCTTTTCCTTTTTTGGGACGGAATCATTTCAGCAATTAATATAAGAGATATTAAAAATTGCTTTATTATTTCTTTACTTTATTATTTCATTTCGACGTCAAGGTTTAATTAAAGTTTAGTAAATAAATGAAAATGAGATAATGAAGAAGTAAAATAACAACGTTTAAAAGGAAAATGATATATAATTCAAAGGAATGGTATAAAATGTAAAATATGAAGTTGGTAAGAGAACTCAAAATTGCTTTAGGACGTTTAATTATCTCGTAATATCGTATAGTTGAAAGAAGAATTATTTCTTTATTTTGGAAGGTAAAAGGTTATTATTTGTGTATAAATCGGCTTTTTTAAAAACCCGCTTTCGGTAACATTTTAAGAAGATTATTTAAAGTTAAAGTGGAACATTTTTATAGTGGCTAAAAAATATAAAGCTATATGTGTAAAAATTTAACGTAATCATGTTTTTTACTCTTTGCGACCATTATAATTTTAAGCAAAAAATGGCGGAATAATGGCTTAAAATGCCCTACACGATTTCATTACTATTAAATACAAACAATATGCTGAAGTTAATAAAGACAGCACTTTAAATGGTCCTCTGAACTATAAAGTGTCCAATGGAAGTATTAGATCACCTATTATTTTAAATATATACGTATAAATTGGGTTTGCATTTAATCGCAAATTTTCATTGTAGCGACTACGGTTAAAAAATGGCTTCATACGAGATTATCGATTTATCGAAATAATAATAAGTATATATTTTAAACATAAATAAAATTGGTATATCATAACAAGCTGAACAAAAAGTAATACGTACATACTTATGTACTTTATAAAAAACTTGTCAACAATTATAAATTAATAGATACACTGAAAAAAGAAATCAATCCATCCGTACTCAAATCAAACTGAAGCGGTGTCAAAAGTACGGTAATACGGATTAAAGACCTGCACAGATATATCTGTTTGTACAAGTTTCTGTGTGTTTACTTAAATGGATGCTTATGGATGAGTGGTCTTTTGTTTCTGATATAAGTTGATATTGATATTATTTGTAAAAGAGTGGATGAAAGTTGATAAAAAAGCGAAAGAGAGTATCATATCTGTTTATCGTCCATGTTCTGGAAAACGCAGCGTTTTCAAATCGCTTACGATTTGAAAAACGCAAAACGAATTTCAGCATGTTCTGAAAACCTGGCGATTTGCTAGCGTTTTGCTTTTTTTCGAAATTGTGTTTGAGGAAAGAAAACAAATGTTTTATCATAACAAACCGTAAACAAACAAAAAATTTAAAAATTAGATCTGTGAAATAAATTTTAAATTAAAATGCCTACAGCGTTCTTACATATTCATAAGTAAACTACTGCGACAAACAATTGACAAACTCAAAGCAAATTTTTAAATTGCATTTTTTTAATAAAAATCGTGAAAAAGTGTTACAAGTTTTTCCTTAAATAGAAAGAAAACATATTAAATTGAAATTTTGGGCCATTTCCTTTTCTCTTTAAAGTGCAGTTTTAATAAAATAGACCAGATCGCTTAAGTATACACTAGCGGTTTGAAAACGCCAAATTTCTAGCGTTTTCGTTTTTCAGAACACCTGTTTGGCGTTTTCAAATTGAAAACGCAAACTTTAAGCGTTTTGCGGTTTTCAGAACATGGGCGTATATCTGTTTTGCAAAAGCGGATACGAGTGGATACTGATGGAATACAATAAGTTACATATTGTACGATGCCGTTATTTTCAATTATTTTTTAACGAAAAAGCGCCGACCCTCAAAATACCTTCATATGATCATTTATTTTTTTTTTTTCAATAATTTTTGCGTGATGTGTTTCGAGCGCAAAAAAGGCAAACAAAAAAACTTTACAAGAACAAAACTGGTCGTAAAAATGTGCTTCTTCTTTTGTTTTTTTTCTTCGTTCAAGTGCCATGTAGACAAAAATTATTGTAAAAAGAAATCCTGAAAGAACTGAACACATGTACTTTGTTTTTGTAAAAAAACAACAAAGCTACACCTGTATTCCTTAATTCGCTAAAGCTAAATCTCTATCGCTAAGAATCTATAAAGTTGATTATGCAATTTTGGGCCAGAAATGTAATTCAGTAACGTGCATTGCTAAATTTGGCAATGCAATCAGTGTTGCAAAAAAATTATTTTGAAAAATACCTACGCATACTAAAAAAAATCCGATTTTCACTACACGTTGCAAAAAAGTTCCCTCTACGCGTTTTAGTCATTAAAGCCTAAGAAAAATAATAGTTATAAAAAACTTATTTCATTCGCATATGTTTAGTAAAGCTCTAACAACAAAAATAAGTAAAATAACTAAAAAAAATATGTCCTTTTAATTAAATTCAATGAAAAAAAAGATGTTTAAAAAAAAAATAATGTACCCCCGTATCCATAAACATTTATTAAGTTTTTACGTTTTTTAAGTAAAATTTTCATAGAAATTTGTTTTGTAAACCCTTATTAAAAAAATATTATTTTTATTAATATGGCAGGTAATCTCTATATGATAATTTTAATTTAATTCAGGTACAAAAGCAACAGGTTATTTTATAAATAATCGACCATGTCTTGGAAATAAAAGTCACGTGAAAATGAAATCGAACAAATTTTGAAAACTCTCCCGTATTCAATGTTCAAAAAAATATTTCTTTTTATATACCTGAACTACGTTTGAATTCAGAAAAACCTGCGTTGGTTTTTGCAATAATTCAATTGAAAATCTCTGTCGATTTCAATTTCACGTGATTTCAATTTCCATGACGTGGCCACTTATGGTGACAACAGATATTTGTAAGCAAAAACAAAATGTTATGACATACTCAATCCAAAACCATAAGTAACTGTTTTTGTTTTTAAGATGTGGTTAGTGGGCAAAAGCAAAACCATACAATAACAGTTACACTCATTCTCTCATTTATATCAGTAGTGACAGATAAATATCTGGTGTGTCTGTTTCGGCAATATTTACTGATACACACGTGCATGCCTTTAATACGGATATTCAAGTGCGAAACACTTAACTTTTCCATATTTAAACCCCAATTCGTAATTAAATGAAGCCGAAAACTGGATTGATCTAATTAAAAGCAAGATGAAATTAATCTCAAGCTGTGCATGATTCAAGGATTTCTAAGACGGTTTAATCTCGATTCGTACTTGAATTAATCCGAAAGTGAGATTTGATTGATTCTAATTTTTTTTTTTTTTTTGTTTAAAACCTATTTTAGGTCATTTTTAACCCTGGAAGGTATCCTTAATTAAAGTACGATTTTTGAAGAAAAAAATAAATAAAGATCTTTTTTAGTTAAGCGTTTTATTAAAAAATAAAAAAATATATATTAAAAACACAAATTCTTTCTTGTTTAAAACTTGATTCTAATTTGAACTCTTTTTTTTTTTGTTTTTCAAATAAATTTACTTTTTAAAACAACAAAAACTAAAAAGGTAAAAAAATACTGTTTTCTTACTCAGCCTTTAAAGATAACACTGGCTCACAAATTTTCAACTTTTTGCCATAACCTCAAAAAAGAGATGTTTTCTAAGATAAATCGGGGCTACTGATCATGAATATGTCATTCATTTATTTTTCTTAGGAAGCGTTTTCGAGATATACGCGAAAATCGTTCTTCCAAAATTCTACAATATCTCTGAAACTACAGGCCAAATTTAAAAACAATGTAAGCGCAGCTTAAAGATAATATTGTTGCCGAGTTTCGGATTTTTTTTACTGAATATGGTCAACCGTTTTTAAGTTATTCGAATATATGTAGTGAAAGTGCCTTAATTTTGGACATAATGGTATATCTCGAAAACTGGAGCTTATAGAGAAGAATGGAGATTCGATTTGAAATCAGCGTCCTCAAATTAGTAGAAATTGGCAATCAAATTCCAGACCGAAAACTTACTGCCTTGCAGTGTAATATTAGCATTCTTCAAAAAAAAAATGTTTATGAAAATTCAAACTCGGATGTTTTCACTAAGTATGCCGTTATTTCTTAATTATTTGTCCGACAATAACAATTTTAAACTAACTACGTTTGAAACAAAATATTATTTAAGATACATGTTAAAAAAAAATTTTTAAAAATTCTTTTTATTGCCTTATTGGAACGAATTTAAATTGTGAATTTGGAAAAAACATAAAGAATCAGTTTTTTCAATTTAACAGTCCTGTAACTCAGTAAATCTTTATCCGATCGACACAGTTTGGATATATTCTGAAATATCTATGCAAAATGTTAAATCTTGTACAATTGAGTTGAACAGTTCTCGAGATTTTTCGAAATACCTAAAACAACTGCAGAAAAACACGATTTTCGCGTATATCTCGATAATGCTTCTTGAGAAAAATAAATGAATGCCATATTCGTGATCAGCAGTCCAGATTTATCTTAGAAAACATCTCATTTTTTAGGTTCATTTTTGTGTGGCATAGTGTATCTAATCAGTCAAATAATACAGAAGAAAAAAATATTTAGTTATTAACCTTATTTTACGCATGAGACACAAAGTTCAATTTAATGTTCACAACAGATGCTTTTCTTGCATGCATTACGTGTACTTTTCGTCATTCTGAGTTTGCTATAGGAACAGAGGTGACAAATTTTAAGCTCTTTTGGTCCTTTGACAACATTTTCGACGTATTCTTGTCGATTAGGTATTTTATTTTGAATTTTTTCCTTAATTAAGGTCTGCAAGGTAGGCGTATCGAATCTGCCTGTTAAATAGGAAGCCACGAGAGATTAATGAAGATTTTTCAGATGCTGTCGTCGGTTTTTGGGATTTTAATCTCTACGTAACATATTGTGAGTATATATGAAGTAGCTGTTGACAAAAGTAATATTTGAAATTACAAAAAAAATAGACACAAAAACTAACACTAAGGTTACTCTTCGCCGTTGCGACGAGCACACACCTCTGAATTTTAACTTTAAAAAATGAGGATCCAGCGTACGCCCACTCACTATAAGCTTTCGGCATCAGCTAACGTTGTTGACAAAAAAAGCGTTATTTGTAAATTCATAAAAAAAGAAAATGAGCTTCAACGATTCGCCGAACAGTAACCATCTAGGGTTAAAAATAAAAATTACTATTAGTTTTTCAAAGTTTTTAAGTAATTTTAACAAAACTAGTGTTCGCCTAATGGTCAAAATTCGACCATAAATTTTTAAGTAAATATGAAGAAAACATGGTTTATCTAAGTATATATGAATTTACATGTTTCGAGCAATTATTTTTTCCGACTTAGTGGATCGATTTGGCGAGAGACCAACCTCAGGTTCATATTTTATCTTCTATGTGAGTTAATTTAATTTTGTAATTTTAATTTTAAGAATAGAAGAAAATAGCAACTGAAAAACAAAAAAGTATCAAAAAGTCTCCTTTATAGATTGTCATCCACTCAGGACATTGCGTGTTTAATTTTATGTTTCTGTGTCTAATATTAACTAAAATTAATTAAAGTACCAGATGCAGAACGAAAAAGTACCAAAAAGCTCCCTATTAGACATTCTTATTTACTCAGGACCATGCATGTTTATTTTTATCTCTGTAGGTCGAATATTAACAAAAATTTCAATGTACCAGATGAAAAACAAAAAGTGCCAACATTTTTCGTCTTATAGGTTCGCATTTTCTCAGTAACCTGCACGTATAACATGATGTTTCTAAGTTCAATATTATAGATAATTTTAAAGTTATCACATGAAGAACGGAAAAGTAAAAGAAAAAAATTTAATTTACCGTATTTAAAGGAAGAAATCGTTCTTAACCGTTTTGCCTGTGCCGATTTATACATAAGATTTATATAGTCAAAATATTCGAAACCCGGTTTCTGAAAAAGGTTGAAAAAAATCAATTTTTATACAGTGGAGAGGGTATTATGCTTTTTTGCTGATGTGTGTAACGCCTTAAAATATTGGTCCTAGAACCACCTTAAAGTATACCGATCTCTGAGTCGAACTAACGATGTCCGTCCGGCTGGCTGGCAGGCTGGCTGGCTGTCTGTAACCTTGTGCGCAAAGTACAGGTCGCAATTTAAGAGATAATTTGATATTGGGACAAAGGTTCTAATTGGCACAAGGACCAAGCCTATTGAAAATGGGCCGCATCGTAGGACCACGAGGGAAGATAGGGGGAAATTTCTTCCTCTCATAAACTATCAAACCGATTTTAATGAAATTTAAAACATGGATAGATCCATATCTATATGGACACATAAGCTATACAGTTTTAAAAAATATAGGAACACAAGGGGAGAAAGGGGCAGTTTTTGCCTCTCAAACTGATTTAAATGAAATTTAAAACATAGGTAGATCCATATCTATATGGACACATAATCTACACAGTTTTTCAAAAATAGGACCACAAGGGGATGTAGGGGGCAATTTCTGCCTCTCACAAACTTTCAAACCGATTTTAATGAAGTTTTTAAACATAGAGAAGTCCATATTTATATAGACACAGAAGCATGATGTGTTTTTAAGTACTGTGGTGCTGGGTATCATATGGTCGGGCTTGACCGACTATACTTTCTTACTTGTTTGTATTTGTGTTAGTAGCAAATTTGAACGCTTATGACTCTAAAATTATTGAACACTTTAATAAAATATATATATTGTGCACTTCTGGAAGTAAATATCTTTCAAATGATGTATATTTCAAATTGGTTGACATACAGAGGAGGAAAGTGTTCTTAACTGTTTTGCCTTTGCCGATTTATAGATACTTAGATACTTTTACGAACATAGAAATGAACAAAGGTAATAGTTATATTACCTACGAAACTAAGTTACTGCCATTTTACTATTGCGCTAAGTTTATTTTATACCATATTTTTAGGTAATTTTACCTTAGAATTTCTTTGTGTGTGGTGAAAATCCTTTCCCCTGTTAATGCTTTGTAATCGGCAACTGCTGCCATTGAAGCTTTTTTGAACTGGAGAGTGAAACCACTAGATTTTTTACTTGTCTTTGTTCATCACTGCTCTTTAACGCAGATGAGGCTTGTTTAGAACTTTACCGGTGGTCATTTAACCGATCACAGTTCTGATCAGTGTTGCCAAAAGTAGGGGAAAATCCCTACATGTAGAGTTTTTTGTTACTAAAATAGGAGCGTAGGGAAAATCGGACAGATTTTTTATATTCGTCAAAATGTAGGTATTTTTCCCCATATTGCATTAATTTACAAAATAAATGCTAAAAAATGTATTTTAAATGATTTTATATTAAAAGAAATGGAATTCTAAGGTCCAGAACATATTTTTGGACAAAAAAAGATGAGTACAAATTTCAATTATTGTCTTAATGGTCTTTTGGTATTTTGTATGAGTGTAGAACATCGCATAAAATTAATTTTCTGAAATTATGAAACTAATTTGTTTTGAAACTCTTTTCGATAAAAATGGTTAAGGAAAAACTATAATGACTAGGTTGTATTTGCACATTTATCAGAACTGGTTCGGATTTTGTTTGCTTTACCCAATGCAAATGGTGATGCTGAGGGACCACTAGAAAGCGTAACAAATTAAGCCACACAACTTTTAGTTTAATTAATATTATAAGATAATTTTTGCAAAACAATGGAAGAGGCTGCATTAGTTTCGAATATAGTAATGGTCACTATAGAAAATTCAGTTGAAAACAAATACATACGTTCGGCCACGTCATGGAAATTGAAATCACGTGAAATTGAAATCGACAAAGATTTTCAATTGAATTATTGCAAAAACCAACGCAGCTTTTCCTGAATTCAAACGTAGTACAGGTATATAAAAGGAAATATTTTTTTGAACATTGAATACGGGAGAGTTTTCAAAATTTGTTCGATTTCATTTTCACGTGACTTTGATTTCCATGACATGGTCGATTATTTATAAAATAACCTGTTGCTTTTGTACCTGAATTAAATGAAAATTATCATATAGAGATTACCTGCCATATTAATAACAAGTAAGAAAGTATAGTCGGTCAAGCCCAACCATATGATACCCTACACCACAGTATTTAAAAACACATCATGCTTATGTGTCCATATAAATATGGATTTATCTATGTTTATAAACTTCATAAAATCGGTTGGGAAGTTTGTGAGAGGCAGAAATTGCCCCACCTCCCCTTGTGGTCCTATTTTTGAAAAACTGTATAGCTTATGTGTCCATATAGATATTGATCTATCTATGTTTTAAATTTCATTAAAACCGGTTTGATAGTTTCTGAGAGGAAGAAATTTCCCCCTATCTTCCCTCGTGGACCTACGATTCGGCCCATTTTCAATAAGCTTGGTCCTTGTGCCAATTAAAACCTATGTCCCAAATTTTATCAAATTATCTCCAAAATTGCGACCTCTACTTTGCGCACAAAGTTACATGGACAGCCATCCAGCCAGCCTGCCAGCCAGCCGGACGGACATCGCTAGTTCGACTCAGAAAGTGATTCTGAGTCGATCGGTATACTTTAAGGTGGGTCTAGGACCAATATTTAAAGGCGTAACACACATCAGCACAAATGCATAATACCCTCTCCACTATTGTGGTGTGGGTATAAAAATAATATTTTTTTAATAAGGGATTACAAAACAAATTTCTATGATAATTTTACTTAAAAAACGTAAAAACTTAATAAATGTTTATGGAACGGGGGTACATTATTTTTTTTTTAAACCTCTTATTTTTTTCATTGAATTTAATTAAAAGTACATATTTTTTTAGTTTTATTACTTATTTTTGTTGTTAGAGCTTTACTTAACATATGCGAATGATATAAGTTTTTTATAACTATTGTTTTTTTTAGACCTTAATGACTAAAACGCGTAGGGATTTTTGTAGAGAACATTTTTGCAACGTGTAGGGAAAAATCGGATTTTTTTTTAGTATGCGTAGGTATTTTTCAAAAAAATTTTTTTGGCAACACTGGTTCTGATATTATGATTAGATTCCATTCTTTTAGGAGATATATACATATACCAGACAGATATCACCAAAATTTTTATTTGTTTTTTTTTATTTCAATATGAAATTTTTATTTTAGAAAAATTATTTCAATTTCCTATGACACTGATGGTAATTTAGCTTGTCATTTGGAGTGAAGTGTACGTGGGAGTGCTTGTATGATTGTAGTTAAAACTTTACACAACTATACAAGACAGCAGTATATACATGAAGTTATATGTCGTAGTAGTTATAGATGTAATAAGTCTCAAGTGCTGTATGAATAGTTTCTGTTATATGTATACAGTTATTTAATAAAGGCACTAAGCGAGAGTTGTGCCTAAGAGTTATACAGCCTTATTACGGTCGTCGTTGTCGTAAACGACTGTGTCGTTTTTAAAGGCTCATTTTAATAGTGAAGAGGGTAATATGCATTTGTTCTAATGTTTGCAACACCTTAAAATAGTGGTCCTAGACGCACCTTTAAGTACACCGATCGAATTGGAATCACTTTCTGAGTTGGCTGGTTGCCTTGCTGTCCATGCAAACTTTAAGCGCAAAGTACAGGAGTCTATTTCTCGCAGTCGAGATCGAATATTTTTAATTGGAATCGGTCCATATTTAAGCATAGCCTTAAATGCTGGTTATTGATGTTCTGTCGCAGCAGAAATCATTATAATTAATAAGATTTTGCTTGTCGTGCTAAATTCCCAACTTTTGTTATTGATAAATACCCTGAAATTTATTGTTGGAAAATAAGCTTGTTTCTATGTGCATATCACTGGTTGCTTAGGCTAGATCATCAGGAAACATTCTTCCAAAAAAAATTTAGAAAATCCAAAGATATTCAGGTATGTGATGAAATTCGATCGTTTGGAAGACAATTCTATTTCTCATTCTTTCAGTCCATATTGAACGAATCGAAATTATTTTTTAAGTGTTGTAAATTATTTATTTGACTGACAGAATTAAAAATTTAATTGTCTTCCAAACGATCGAATTTCATCACATACCTGAATATCTTTGGCTTTTCTAAATTTTTTTTGGGAGAATGTTTCCTGATGATCTCGTCTAAGCTACCAGTGAAATGCGCATAGAATCCAGCTTTTCCTCCAACAATAAATGTCAGTGGTTTTATCAAGAATAAAAATTGGAATTTAGCACGACAAACCAAATCTTTTTAATTATAATGATTTCTGCTGTGGCAGAAAATCAATAATCAACATTTAAGGCTATGCTTAAATATGGACCGATTCCAATTAAATTTGTTAGAGCTGACTAAGCTACAAGATTCTTTTCAAAATTTCAACCTTTACTTCGCGCACAAGGTTTATATGAACCGGCTGCGTTCCAGCCTATAAATAGCATATTTCAAATGGAAAGTTTTAAAAGAAAATGTAATTAATTGGATTAACGCTTTTTTAAAATTAATTTAACTAATTAAAAAAAAAAATACTTATAACTGGTCTGGCAATATTTATTATTGCAGTTTCTTAACTTTTAAGACATCCCTTCAACTCAACAGTACGTTTTGTATGTTTCGGTTTAAGATGAATGCATTACGATGGTGTCGTATCTCAGACATTGGTTTTAACAATGAACACAACCAATGAAATCCCTTTCAGCTGTATCTTTCGCTATGAGTTTCTTGTACTATCTAGTCGCTGCATTAATGTTTTATTTTATGTAGAATTTCTACAAAGTTGTCATGTTTCTGTAACAGTTTTCCTCGTTTGTTTTTTTATCTTGTTTTTCTGAAGGAGTCTATATTTTTGGGAGAAGAGGATCTGTGAGGGATTTTGTTGTTTCTGTCGCATTTACACGACACTATAAATTTTGTTTGTTGTAGTCAAGGACTTAAAACATGGTTAAATGTGTAATCAAACGAAAATATAGTTGCAAAGTGAAAACTACATAAAATAAGTTGAAAGAGTAAAGTTTTTTTTTTCTTATTTGCTTATTTAATTCTGCGGAAAAATAAACATTACTGCAAATGCATACTAATGACTTTTTTTTTAATAAAGATTACTGTAGTAACAGTTGGGTAATTAGTTTTTAAATATTTGAATATAAATATGTATGTAAGAAGAGGAAAGTTTAAAAAATATATGAAGTCGGTGGATCGATTATGACATTAGTTTGAAAATAACACGTTGCAACACAAAAAATATGCAGGGGTTCTGTTGGAGTCCACAGATTAAAGAAATGCCAATAATGTTCTATCACTTTGCTTACTCTTTAAGTTACAAATTTAAAAAGTAGCAATACCGAAATTTTAATTTGAATTAAAACAAAATACTGAGTTTCTTTGCATTTATTAACAAACAGTTTTTTTTATTGAAAGTCTTTTTCGATTACATGCTGAACAAAACATTATTAGTTTAGTTTTGCATATAAACTTCTTGCAAAGCAGCATTTGATGTCAGATTTAGACTTTTATGCAGCTTGAAGTCGCTGTACGCCTTCTAGACCCGACTTAGAAGAAGCAATTCTTAAAGAACTAATTAAAATTGAAGATGATA
Source organism: Pollenia griseotomentosa (assembly GCA_963931875.1). Lineage (NCBI taxonomy): Eukaryota > Metazoa > Arthropoda > Insecta > Diptera > Polleniidae > Pollenia > Pollenia griseotomentosa. The sequence continues at coordinate 124,683,919 of OZ007563.1, forward strand.
ATTGAATTTCAGTCAATAACTATGTTAAGAACTGTTCAATCTGCAATCTGCTCTGTTTCATTTCGCGAAAATTCTGGTCTTATGGTATTTCGGCCAGCTGCCGCCCAGGAATATCTATCTCTATATCATTTGGCCGGCAGTATATACGCCTCTTTTAAGAAATAAAGAATAAAAATGCTGACATAATCCTCCTGCATCTAGGTACCGCAAATCTAGTTCGACCTGGCTGTGTTGGGGTAATGGAGTGGCGCTCCATTCCATTTCGTTTTTAGTTCTAAACCGAAGCACTGTCACTATCCGAATCTGAAAAATCCGGGTTATTTTCATAATTGAGTACTTTACGAATGTCTTCTTCTTTCAACTTTGCAATTTTGTCACACAGTTTGAAATAAGCGTGCCGATATTTAGAAAGAAAAGCAACAACTAAAGAAATAAGTGCACATTTTTATTCCTTTTTTTATAGCGGAATGTCAAATGGGATATCCCGCAACTAAATTTTTAGATATTATTTAAGATGAGGTCGCAGCGCGACCAAGGCAAATTGACAGCCAGGAAGCGTTTCTAAGACAGCTGACTATTTTGAAAACGCATTCGCCGTGATATTAATTGTATTGTGATTACACAGAAAAAATTCTCCAAAATTTTTCACCAATTAAAGCATTATTCAAAAATATAATCAGTTTTAATTAAAAATTTAATCAAGTAAATTAAACGTTTAATCAAGTGAATTAAAAGTTTAATTAATACTATTAACTGGTTTAATTGATACTATTAATTTGTTTACTGGTGCAAATTTAATTAATTTTTTAATTAATATCAAAATTTTTTTAATTGAAATCAATTTTTATTTTTTCTGTGACTGTGATAAATTCCAGGTGGTACGCTTTGATTCTAAATAATATTTATTAATTGTATTAACGAGGTAATCAATCAAGTTAGATACAAAAGAAAAAATTAACGTTTTACTTTTCATAAAATATGTAGTATGGAACAAATGGTCTATTAACCTAGGTTTAGAATATATTTTTTTTTATTCCAACATAAGGGTTAAATATTCTTCAATAACACTATGGTGTTGAAAAAAAGCCAAATCGAAAAAAATTTATCACCTTGTCCTTTATAAAAATTGTCTTCCGGGAATTTTGGTATTGATTAATACGATAAGAAATAAAAAACTTAAATGTTAAAGTTTTTTCAAATATCTCTCTTAATACAGCTTTGTTGGTAGTATAATGGTTTTATTATTGCACCCATATCTCATGCAAATATCTTCTGAAATACCGATTTTTTTCCAAAACATTAACTTCCCAATGACATATTAAGTATATTAGATGGAAAATTCTAGAAAACATTTAATAATATCTATAAAAAAATTCGGAGTTACGAGCATAAGGAAAAAACAAAAAGTTTTTTTTAAACTAATTTTAGATTGTTAAGTATTATTATTATGAAGTTTAGGTGACAGTTCAGGAAACTTGTCAAATATCCTTTAAAAGCCATTTGTTTCAATCAGGCATCAGAAATTAAAATACGAAAACTTAAAATAAAAAGTTTTCGTTGAAAGCATAAAAAACTTTTACGTACAAAATAATTTTTTTTTTTCATCAGAAAAGAAAAAAAAAAAGATATTTATTTTGAAAGTATAATACAATTTTGTACATGAAAAAAAATTTAAATCAAAAATTTTTATTTTTAAACAACATTTTTTTTAATTTTTTTTTTTATTATTATCCTCGAATTAAATAGGCATTTCGTTAATTTATTTATTGTTGAGTTTCTACAAACAGGAAGTAAGTACTCAGAACTTAAATTTCTGCGTTTTTTTTTTTCATAATAATTGATAAAGCGCTGAACGCCCTTTCCACGGAGACCTGATTTGCAAGTACAGCTAGGCTACTCAAGCAAGTTTCGACCAGTGTTACCGTTTTAGAATTTTTTCTGTTAGATTTAGCACACTGAAAGAATTTTCTTTACAATACCAATGAATTTTGACATTAATCCCATGAAAAATTGCATTAAAAAGGAACCTATGTAGCGCTTCGTTGGATCAATGAAACCTGTTTCATTAAAATGTATTTAATGAAACATTACATTAGATCTATGAATATTATTCATTGGATGACTAATTTCTAAAAAGTAAACAATTTTTTTTTATATTATTTTTTTTAATTTGTTTTTTAATAGTTCCCTAAACTAATCCCGCGAAGACTTACGCTTGTCTGTAGGAACCAGAATCTCTGGCGGAAATCGATCACGCAATCTCGGCGCTGGTAGACTAGCTCACTACCAGCTAGCCTCCCGGGGTAGAGTAGCTTAAAAAAAAAAACTATGTTTTTTGCCATAAATATGAGATTTAATTGTCCATAACAACAATAACAACGTTGATTTTTTTTTTGCTAACGCATAATAAAAAAAAGACCACATGAAGAGAGAACAAGCTTTTTCGTATGCATCATTTGGATGGCAACAGTTTAAAATAAGGGTGTGTTTTTTAAGGAGAACATTTGTTTTTTCATTACTTATAACATACTATATCGTTACTTTAATATAGAAAAGCCCTAACTAACATTTTCCTTACTTTACAGGAGAAGGAAAAGACTTAATAAAAATTGTAGTATCGTAGTTGCGATTTTTTTTAAACGCAGTTTTTTATTAAATTGTTTAGAGAGTTTAATAAAAAACTGCGTTTAAAAAAATCGCGACTGCAAGAATATAATTTTTATTAAGTTTTTTCCTTCTCCTGTAAAGTACGGAAAATGTTAGTTAGGGCTTTTATATATTAAAGTAACGATATGTAGGTAGGTATACCATATTATGTACATATTAAAGAAAACTAGAAACATACATATTTATGGATTGAAAGTTTTTGTTTCATTACTATAATTGTCATAATGAAAATTTAAATTTAAGAAGGCATGTTTATTCGAAATATTTTTATACTTTTAATTATTGAGAGTCTCAATAATTAAAAGTATAAAAATGTAAATGTATAAAATCTATGAATGTTATTCATTGGATGAATACTTTCAAAAGAGTAAAAATTTTTTTTTTTCTTAATTTTTTTTTAATCAAAGTTGTTTTTATTCAACATTTTTTTTTAACCAGAGTCACTGTCGGAAATCGATCCCGCAACCTCGGCGCTGATAGACTAGCTAACTACCAGCTAGCCTACTGGGGCAGTATAGTTTTTGAATAAAAAACTATGTTTTTTGCCATTACTCAATTAAGAGCGTAAATATGAGATTAAATTGTCATAACATAACAACCATACGACGTTGATTTTGTTTGCTAACGCATAATAAAAAAAGACCACATAAAGAGAGAACAAGCTTTTTCGTATACATCGTTTGGTTGACAACCGTTTAAAATAAGGGTGTGTTTTTTTAAAGGAGAACATTTATTTGTTCATTACTTAGTACATACTATATGTATTTAGGTATGTACATATTAAAGAAAACTAAAAACATACGTATTTATGGATTGAAAGTTTTTGTTTCATTACTATAATGACATTTTTCATTGTCATAATGAAAATTTAAATTTATGTTTTTATATTTTTCGAAATATTTTTATACTTTTAATTATTGAGACTATAGAGTTATTTGAATGTTAAAAATATTTTTTTTTTTCATTTATTGAAATATGTTGATTTTATAAAAAAAAATTTTGATTTCATAAATTTAATGGCATATTACATTATATGTATGAAATAATTAAATCTTACATTTTTTTATTGGCAAATAAACATTTTTTTAAGGAAACTATAATTTTGTATTAATTTATGAATATAGTTATGTTTGTATATTGTTTTTTTATGTTCCCAATTAAAATTTTTTGTTTAACTTGGACAAACTTCAGTTTTCATATATCCAATGAAAATTTTTAACGTAATTACGAAATCCAATAAAGCGATTTTAACGAAAATACTTCATTATAACTATAAAATTCCATTTAGACACTGAAAGTTTTCATTTAACCAATGAAAATTTTTTTATGAAAACAATTCATCAAATATATGAAACATTTTTCTTTCAGTGAAGATTAAGTTGGGTAATTGCATATTTTTTTTTTTGGAAAAAATTGCTTTTCCAATTAGTCTTGGAAGGATCAACAAATGCGATTATGTAAATACGTTTAATGCTTTTATTTCCAAATTTTGGTAACGATCTCCAACATTGTCTATTGCTGACAAACTTTAAGCTACGTGGGATTCTATCTTATTTCGTTTTGCCTGACCTATTTTCTTAGAAAACTTTATTTCAATGTATTTGTTTGAAATTTAATTATTTTTTTTTGAAAAATTTTAATTTCAGTTTGAAATTTTCAAATGTACAAAAAAACTTTTTTTTATATTTTTTTCTTCAAAAACTTTTGAATTTGAGAACTTTATTATTTTGTACTTTGAGGGATATTAATTTGAATTTTTTTCTATAATTTTTTTTACGGCTTAAAATAATTTTTAATTTAAAATGATAAATATTTAAACAAAAACCAAATTAAAGCCCGTTTTCCGGTCCTTGGTTTCAATACTACTGTGATTTTCTCTTTGTATTCTAGTTTTATAGCTGGAAAAGTGTAATTTTTACTCAACTTATTAAATAATGCATTTGATTTGCAATTATGCTTTAAAGCTGTAGCAAAGTTTCATAAAAAAAAGTTTCACCTTCTTGGACCAAGGCAGTCTATTTTAAATGCGGCCGATATGGGACTTCGAAATATATATCCTTTGAAAACACACTAAGCAAATGCTAAATAGTGAATCTTTCTAAGAATCTTTAATTATAAGTAAATGTTTTTTGTGAAAATATGCCATAGGTATGTATTGTAAAATAAAATACGTTATAGGGATATCCCAGCTTACAATAAGTATCAGAATCTAAAATTTAGGAATAAGCTTCACGAGCAATTTACCTGTATATAAGCTAATTTTTTAATCATAAATGATACTCTCGTTGTGAGAAAACGGTACCCTACCGATGAATCATTTGTGATACAATTTTCTGATTCCCTTTCGATCATTTTAATGCTAGCTTTTATAATTATTTCTGAGTAGTTTTCGTCTCATTTTTCAATCGTAAATTATATAAATTATAGTATTCCATATCATTTTTTAATTGTCATTTTTTTTATTTTTTCTCCGATAAAATCCACACAATTATGGCTTTTGATTATTCGAAAAAGCTTTATTTTGAACCAAACAAAATTGTTCGGCTTTGTCACTAAAAGAGAAGAAACAATTTGCACTAACATTTATGTTCATAATTTGTCAATAATTTTTGGGCTCCTTTTTGCCAAGCTTTTTATTTGTTTGGCTGACACGAAAGTTTCTATTTTTATTTTTTTAATTGGCAAAAAAAAAAAATTTTAAATATTAAAAAAATCATTATTTAAACATATAAATTAGGGTTTCTAATTTCCCGGACTTTTTCAATTCCCGAGAAACGAAACAAAAAAAGTCTTATTCCCGGGAATCCCGGAATTCTTAGAATAAAACAGGCATCAGAAATTAAGAACCGAAAACATAAAATTTAAGTTTTTCATTTGAAAAATTCAAAACTCATGCGTACAAAATAAATTTTTTCTATCAGTTTTAAAAAAAATTAAGAAACACAAAAAAAAAGATATTTATTTTTGAAGTACAATATGTATTTTGTACATGAAAAAATATTTATCATTGGTGTTCAAAAAATATTTTGATCCGTACAAAAAAAAAAAAAATATTTTGTTTGAATTGTTCTTTAAAGTTAAAAGACAATCAGGGGTGTGCTGGAAATCGAAAACGCAAAACGCAAGAATTTTACAAGTCGTTTTTTAGCTAGATTTCTGTAATGAAAGAATTTTATGGCAAATATCATACAAATATTTCTCTATTAAATAGATTTTAATAACTAAAATAATAAAAATTGGATAAAAAGTGTATTAAAATCAACTTCCAAATTGTTGCGTTTTACGTTTTCGATTTCCAGCACACCCCTGTATAAAGTTTTAAAAAAAAAAGTTTTAAAGAAAAATATTTTTTTTTGTTTTTAGAAACTTACAATGAGAACTCAAATTTTATGGTATAAATTGTGAATTTTAATTAAATTTATAATCACCCCTATTATGAAAATGCAAATTTAAAAGAAATTATGGGCACAAAATTTATTAGTTAATTAAACGTTGCAAAAATTCGCAAAAGTTTGCTAAAATAGCGAGAATGTTTAACTAGCGACGATTGCTTCATAGAGCAACAAAGCTACGCAAAAATTCGTAAAAGTTTGCAAAAATAGCGAAAATTTTTAATATTTCAAACAATACATTAAATTTACTGAAAGTCCCTAAAACTATAAGGAATGGCAAAAATTCGGTAAAAATTGCAAAATTAGCGGAAATTCGCAAAAATTTGCTAACAGCGGCATGATAGCAGAGTCTACTATTTATTATAAATCGTTAAAGCTGTAAAGAACCAGAAACTTACAGGAAAAAATCGCTTCTATCGCGAACATGGCAAAAATTCCCGAAAAAATCAACATCAGAAACAAACTCTAAAATTTATTTGAAATCGCTAAATCGGTGAAAAAAACAATAAAAATAGCTTAACAACCTTAAAAAAATAATATACATATCTTTATAATCTTATCTCATAATTTTTATCTTTGTCATATTCAATTTTAAGTTTTCGGTTTTGTTTTCTTTTCATGTACAAAATAATATTGTACTGAAAAAATAAATATCTTTTTTGTGTTTTTTTTTTTTAAACTGAAGGGAAAAAATTTTATTTTGTACGAAAAAATTTAAAACTTTTTTTTTGAGAACTTTATTATTTTGAACTTAAAGAAACAATATCGAACAAAATATTTTTTTTTGTTTTCTGTACAGTTTAAAATATTTTTCGAACACCAATGATAAAAATTTTTTAAAAAACATAATAAAAAACATTTTCCGGTCCTTGGAATAAAACAATGGTTTCATTAAATAAGTTCAAGACAAAATTTTTACTTTTTTTAAAAAATATACACATATACAACAGTCTAAAAAAATGCTTTATTAATTCCACAGAAAACCAAAACAAAACCAAATAAATTGTTACATTCATATGTACATACATATTGTATATCGTCATATTAAAGACCTAATAACCTATCTGCAAAAATTTCAAAATTGAGTTTTTTATGGATTTTTATTCCATATATCATAACGCATATGTGTGCAAAATTTTGAGCATGTAATATTACAAATGACAAAGTTTTTGTACCTAGAGGACCGTTACGCACTAAAAAAAGAGAAAAATAAATCATCAAAAATCACGATAAAAGTTTAATATTGTTGCTGATAGTTAACGTGAACAATAGCTATCTTGAACGATGAAGTGACCAATAAGTTTTTTCCATTATTACAACTGTCCGATAAAATAAAAAATGTAATTTATATACTGTGGCAACATTGCAGTATATACCGACTACTTTTGGTTGTTTAAAATACGTAGTGGCAACGACTTAGTTTTGTTTTATTTATTAATTAAAAACAAAAGTAAATTTTTGTGCTTTATTTTTGGTTTTAATGGTAAATTGTTTTGTTTTTTGTGTTAAATTGTGTTTTTTGAAAAAGTTGAGTAATTTAAGACTATCATTTTCTTCAGCAGAAAATATGGCATCTTCAAGTTCTTAAAGTTCACTTGTAAAGTTACCATGAGGACAAACCTGATGTTAGCTTATCAGTCACTTTTTAGGTTAATGTTAACTTATAATAACCAAAAACTATTTATCTGTCAGATAGCATCCTAAAAATAACTTTTTGTAAGTTGTAATAATGGCCCTAACTGTTATTATTTAATGTTTACAATATTCTTATGTATACTTATTAGTACTGCTGAAAGGTTATTTGGTTTCAGATTTTTACAATTCCATAAAACCTAAGTGACATAACATAAAGATGGTTTTCTTCCGCATCCACGTTACTCGATTTTTTCCGAATTTTTGGTTTAACCGGAAAAGTAATCAGTAAATACCGCCTTACAATTTTGCAATTTTTTTTTTTGGCGGAATATCGTTATTCTTCCTAATTCTTGGATTATAAAAGAATATATAGCAAAAAGTTTCAAATATTTGTTAAAAAAAAGGTTTTTGTCTCTCCTGAAAAGTAGTTGTTTTTGAGTTACGAGGTTGCGGACGAAAACCATCGATAAGCTGTGTTTAGAAAAACAAAGTTATCTCAACCGATGTATGTTTCTGGTTTCATTTTTAACAAAATTTGTCTTTGTCGCTTCAATATTGTAAGTAGTTCCAATTTTATAACGCATTTTCCCTTTCCTGTAGACTTTTGAAAACTGTAGATAGGCTATTTCGTCTTTAAGGTGACGATATGTATATATTTTTTTTTTTAAATCACGAATTATTAAAACTTATTAATACTTAGTAGTTATTATTAACCCATTAGAGGTCAAACCAAAACTAGCCATAATTTTTTAATTTCAACTTTATTTATTGATTAAAATAAGTATTAAAAAAACATAAAATGGAAAAAATTAAAAAAAAAATTTTTTTTAACTGAGTTTTTGGGGTGTACTTAACTGAGTACACTGACCTCTTACGTATGAAAATTTTCAGAAAATTGTTTTCATTGCAAAGTGTTTTTTAGCACTTCTTATTCTGCGAACAAACTCTTAAATATCAAAAAATGTACCGTAAATGGTTTTGTAGTTTATTAGGATAGTGTCCAGCCCCAACTTGAGATTCATCTGCAAACATTGACCCAGACGTTACTCTAAATATCAAAGATCAACATAAAGATTGTATCTAGTAAAAAGCTATAAAAAACACCAACAAATGCTTAACAACACATGAAGCAAACGGATCAGAAGATTCCAAATGCAGCAAAAGCTTATAGCAATAGCCGCAACCCAGTTTTTGAAGCCGAATCGAAAGGACTCGTCTTTAGGAATATTTTGGCCACCGTTAAGCATTTCATTCGAAGAAAGCCAGTTCGATTCGACTTCAACAATTGAAGGCTATAAGATCAAAGACATTGGGATCAAAGATTTTTCAAATATTTCTTCACATGCACTATTTCATTTTTTACAAATTTCCGAGTTCTGCTGAGGGGTTGAGCTCTGCGATGGAAAGTATTTGCGCCAAATATGAATTATTTACTCTGCAAAGTCTTGCCGAGTTTTCTTTGGTGCCAACTGTTCATTATCACTATCGTTACTGACGTCGTTGTCAATAATTTCAACATTTACGAAAACTTTAATAGTACCAGGTTTGTCTTTTGATAGGCTTGAAACCGTTATATTTTCCTAAACACCTCTTCACCACATGATATGCTATCAACAGCTTCTTGAAGACGTTTGAATCACTTTTGGGATGTAAAATGTTATCCACTAATAGTTAAAATCTAACAAAAAAAACATTTTTTTTATCTATGCATGTTGTCAGTGTACTCAAACGAGTACAGTAAATTTTTTTCTGCTCTAAGTTTATTGTTTTTTTATGTAAGTAATTTTCTTTGTCTGTTTTGATACGATTTTCATTATAATAATTCAAAATTACCAAAAAAAAATTCAATATTGGTATTAATATATATTTTTATTATATATATTTAGCTAGTGAGGCCTAACTCCATTTGTGAAAATAAAAATGCAAAATTTTTTATTTCATTTTTCCCGACGTTTCGTGAATTTTATGTTCACTTCTTCAGGGGATTCGTCTATTAATATAAAATAAAATCATCAACATTTAATAATACAATAAATATAAATGTAACGAACTTACAGTGAAAAGAAACAAATTTGTATTACATTAATATATTTTTAAAAACATAAAAGCCAACACTAGTGGTTTCATCTACTGTTTTTCAAAACAACTCTATAACTGGCGCTTAAATTGTCAGTATCTTCTTTTTTATTCATTGTTCTATTTATTTTCTGTTGAATTCTTAAGCTTTCTGTTGTATATCTTTTCCTCACGTTATTTACCTTGTCAAGTATTCTTATGTTGTCAAAATCAGGTTTGTGTTTTGTTTGTAATATGTGCTGTGATAATGCAGTGCTTTCTTTGTTTTTGTTTATGTCTGAATTGTGTTCTCCCATTCTTGTCTCCAAATTCCTTTTGGTCGTACCAATGTAAACTAAGTCACAGCTGTTGTTGTTGTCTCCCTTGCATGGTATTTCATACACTACATTATTTTGTATGGAACTAAAAAAACAGCTGAAGGACATCACCATTAATAAAAATGACACATTGGTTTCGTTTGACGTAGTTTCTCTTTTCACCAATGTTCCTGTTTACACAGCGATAAAAAATATTATGAACCAATGGCACACTATTGAGACGAAAACCAGTATCCCAAAATCCAAATTCTTGGAAATTCTGAAATTCTGTTTGAATGACAACAACTATTTTACATACAATAACAAAATATACAAACAGATTTTTGGTATGCCAATGGGAAATCCCCTTTCCCCTACTATTGCCGATATTGTTTTGGATAATTTACTAGAGGCAGCCTTGACAGAATTGAAAAACAAGAACGTCAACATCAAATACGTGGCAAAGTACGTAGATGACATACTGGCTGTAATAGACATTAAGGACAAAGACGATATACTTACAGCACTCAACGGGTATCACCCGAAGATTAAATTCACCGTTGAGGTGGAGACGAACAGAGAAATAGCATACCTCGACACAAAATTACATAGAGAGGACAATAAAATAACGTTTGACTGGTATGCAAAAAATACATCGTCTGGCAGAATTATCAATTTCAACGCTACTCAACCTAAATCTCAAATAATAAATACTGCAAAAAATTTTATACGTAGAGTTCTTGATATTAGCGATAAACAACACCACAGCAAAAATAAACTGGTAATCACGAAATTACTTAAAGATAATGCTTTTCCTACAAGTTTAATTAAAAATTTAATAACTGCCTATAAACCTATAATAACAAACACAAATGGTAACATTGAAAAGGAGGAAAAATATTTTATCAGTGTAAAATACATACCGGGCCTCACGGACAATAAAAACATAAAAGGTGCAATAGATAAAAATGACATGAGCTTTGCTTACAAACCAAACAAAACATTAAGTGCAATATTTACAAATACAAAAACTCCAATACACAAACTACAACAAAATAATGTAGTGTATGAAATACCATGCAAGGGAGACAACAACAACAGCTGTGACTTAGTTTACATTGGTACGACCAAAAGGAATTTGGAGACAAGAATGGGAGAACACAATTCAGACATAAACAAAAACAAAGAAAGCACTGCATTATCACAGCACATATTACAAACAAAACACAAACCTGATTTTGACAACATAAGAATACTTGACAAGGTAAATAACGTGAGGAAAAGATATACAACAGAAAGCTTAAGAATTCAACAGAAAATAAATAGAACAATGAATAAAAAAGAAGATACTGACAATTTAAGCGCCAGTTATAGAGTTGTTTTGAAAAACAGTAGATGACACCACTAGTGTTGGCTTTTATGTTTTTAAAAATATATTAATGTAATACAAATTTGTTTCTTTTCACTGTAAGTTCGTTACATTTATATTTATTGTATTATTAAATGTTGATGATTTTATTTTATATTAATAGACGAATCCCCTGAAGAAGTGAACATAAAATTCACGAAACGTCGGGAAAAATGAAATAAAAAATTTTGCATTTTTATTTTCACAAATGGAGTTAGGCCTCACCAGCTAAATATATATAATAAAAATATATATTAATACAAATAAAAGAAAGTGGCCAAAAATAAAGAAAAACAAAAAAAAAAAAAAAAAAAAAAAATTCAATATTGTTTTCAATATTATTAAAATAGTGTTCATACCTACACACTGCTTTTGTAATACAAATCAGACTTACTCATTTGTACAGAAAAATTAAAAAGAAACACAAATTCTTTTTTAGCTGCTGTTGGTATTATTGTTGTGAACAGAAATAATGGTACATTGATTAAAAATTATTTGTTGTTGCTTAGAAACTTGTAAAATGCCAGCTGTACTCATTTAAGTACAGAGACTTCTAATGGGTTAATAGCAAATTACCAGCTAGCAAATACTCCGACTTTGTCTGAATCAGACATTTCTGGCAAATGACTGACTTCTTAGAGACTTCGTTCAGATTTCTATCAGACATTGAATATACGTACTGCCTGGCATGGATATATCGGGGGCATTTATGTACCGATATGTTTAATATATTCCTGAAGGTATTCATAAAGATGTGTCTAATGGTACTTTTTTATAAATGACAATTCGTCAGCTAAGAATTGTCATTAAGTTGAAAATAGTTCAAATTTTATTTAATTGTTCAAAAAAAGTTTAAAAAATTTTACGTACATGTATGTAAATAATAAGAGCAGATAAATATACAAATGTTATGAAGATATTTAAAACTGAACACCATTTCTTGCAACCTTTTAAAAACAGAAATTGCTTCTAAAACAGATCAAAGTTGGCTTTAGTTGAAGTTGAAACTACCTTGGGCAAGAGGTGGAAAATTGGTTTGTTATGTTCTTTGACAGAGCCCCATAAATGTATCCAAACATCACTAACTAACTAGATTTAGTTAAACGAAAAAAAAATAAATGAATATTATGAAAAATAACTACTTACATTTTTCAACAAAGTTTTCCTCGTATTTATTTGATTTTATTTTTCTCTTCTCTAACACTGGAACCGGAACAAATTATATTTTATGTGTGGCACAAGAAAAAGGAGATGGTTACGAGAGAAAAATGCAGGAACTAAAAGGAACAACAAAAAAAAACCAAAAATATTTACAAAAAGAAACACATTTTTATCTTGTTTTTGATAAAATGTTTAAAAATCATTTATAGTGATGGCCCCATAAATGTCAATAAATTGTTTCCTGACAGTGTGAAAAATAAACTTTTAGCTTAACATTTATTTCTTTTTTTTTTGTTTGCTGTTTAATGGAAAAGAAACAAAGATTCATAGTAACGGAAGTGGTTGACTTAATGTTTTTTCTTAGAAAACTTCCAAAAATTTATTTTGCTGATAAAGTTTCTGACATGCTGAGAAAATTTCAACAATAACAGATAAGAGAAAAAATGCAAAGTTTGATGAAAGTTTGTTTCATGGCTTATTAAAAATGTGTATGGTACTTTTTGTAAAAATAAAAAATAAAAATAATTAACATTTGAATATTCAAATTTATTGCTTTTTGACAGGAAATTTATGAAAAATTGGATATTTCGCACCCTTAGAGTAAAATGGTTCCATTTTAGTCACAATTTCTGTTTTCCATTAAAAATGATTCCAACAATGTTGTATACAAATTTTCGCTACCTTAAAATGAAAGTACTAAATAAAATAAATTGGTTCCAACTCAGAGATTTGTTTAATCTATTGATTTAAAAAGGTTATATTTGGCAGTTAGAACTTTGTTTTACTACTGTAAAATTTCAACTAACTGAGTTAGCGGAAAGACATAAACCCCAATTGTTAAATTCGTGTGTATGTGTGCGTTAAATTGTTTTTGTTTTACATGAAGACAGTTTTGACAACACCCAGAAAAAAACATGTTTAAATATATATATAATATTATGTTTGATTTAACCATATTATTGTCACCGACAACCATATTATGGTTAAATTAGTCCTTCATCAAGAAAACACAATCATATTATGGTTGCCTCCGAATATACTATGGTTAATAATGACTAAAATATGTTTAACAGTTATAATACTATTGTTAATTTAAAAACAAATTATTGTCATATTTAACCATAACAAGCTTAAAAGCAACCATAATATGGTTGTGGCTTCTTCAAGGAAGACTAATTTAACCATAATACGGTTGTCGGTGACTATAATATGGTTAATTTAAACATAATGTGTTTTAATTTTTTTTTTAAATATTGTTTTGTGGGAGGTGACCATATTTAAACATGTTTTTCTCTGCGTGAAGTCGGGTATTTTATAGAGCAGCATGTCTACACTCCCGAATAAGTCTACCTTGTGTTAACGTACCGTGGTTTTTACTTTTAAAAAATATATTTTAACCGACAAAAATCAAACTATGTACACATTAAAAAAATTTGGGTTTTTGAAGCACTTAAGAAAAAAGTGCATAATCGAGAGCTTCAATAAAAGATTTCCTATAGAGAAGTCAATGATTTAGAATTAAATATACAAAAAAGTTGCTATTTTAGTGCTGACAGCGAAGTAGGGTTTAAAGCGAAAAAAAAACATATTATTGTTTTATTGAAAAAAGCTATTTAAACAAGTAAAAGCAAGACATTAATAAATATGTAAATATAGTTAGCCCTTCAAAAAGCACTTTAGTAGTGCTTTGTTTGCATGTTTAAAGAAGTGCTTATTGTCAGCTTCTGCCAAACCGGGAACACCCCATAGAAAAATCAGGCACCCCATCAGCAGGTTTGATCGATTTGAGGTATGACTTCATACATAAAACCTGCTCTTTTTGGATCAAATTTTTTACTGGGTACATAACAACATAAATACGAAAAAACATTATTATTTTGTAGTTTGGTTTTTGAATAACAAAAAAATGTTAAAAAATAAATTTATTCGTAAAATAACTATATTTTTATTAAATTTTAACAGTACCAAAAACGAATTTAATAACCCACAATCAGTTACTGTTTTAATTTTGTGAGTGTGTGTAATTACTCGTATATCTTAATAATTTAATAGGCTTAAGTCCAGTAATCTGACGAGTGTAGAGCGTTTAGTGAGGAGAGCGGGACGCTAAACACTTACAGCCACTGTCAGGCCTTCGTCGAATTAAGATCCTAACACTCGGATGCGATGTCATGTTGGGCTAAGGATCACTTAGGAATGCACAACAGGCCCGGTAGTAACCTAGTTGTATATCGTAGTAATATGAGGTTGCATCCTTGATGCTTTGTACTCCTTTCGGCCTAACCTAACCTTAATTTCTTGAAAAGGTTGTTCAAGAAACCATGAAGCATTGCCAGAAGAAATTGAAGATAAAGAATTCTAAGAAGAATTGAGTTGAAAAAATGGTCCAATAATCTCATGCGTGGATAAGGCAAACCAAACAGTTACCCTGGGGCAATGCAATGGTTTTTGATGTTTCAATCGTGGGTTGCGGGTTCTTGGAGACCATTAACGGCAGTTACACTCGGTCCATCACGTATTCGCCGAATACCGAACTTTGAACAAAATTGTCGACGAGCAATAACGTAAGAATCATTACTCTAAACAATGTCTCCAAAACAAACGCGCGATGCGCACTCGACCCCTGCGACATCGTGACTGACAAATCCCCATAATCGATAATTCCAACGGCGCCACCCTCCCTCCGCACCGTTTATTACTTTTTGAAATAGTCGTATTTAAAAATATAAAATGCAACATGTTACACGATTTTATATGCCGTTCAGCAGAGCAAGTCATCTTTTAAACGATCCAGAGCTGATGAAATTCGTGTATTTTTTGGACTTCATATTATGATAAAAAATGGTCCGTAAATACCAAATGCCCGTGGAGAAAAGTATTTGCTGGGACGAGCAAATTAATCCGTTCAAAGAAAAATTTATTTATACTGAGCCATTGCAAAATCCAATCAAGAACAAAAACAAACCAAAGTGCTCCTGCTCAAGAAGTTCGATTCGATGGTCTCAACCACTTATCAGCATTTTTGGTCGCTGCAAAATATTTTTATTTGCAAAAAATTTAATGTTTATCTTTTTGTAAAACGCAAAAGCTAATGCTTTGCTAACCATCACACAAAAAAGATTTTTTTAAAACTTTTGTCTCATTAAATAACACCTTTTGCCTTTAAGTTTACTTAGAAGAAACAACTCCACCGAGTTATTTTGTCCAATATATTAGACAACACCTTGCGGCCAGGTGAGACAACCTTTAATGTCTGAAAGGGCTAAGAAAATTTTCAATTATTTTTAAAAATTTGAGAAAATTTTGCAAATTTCCTTTTTAATGGAAGAGAAACTTAGCCCAATTCGCAAGCGTTCCCCCATTGAAATAAAATTAGTAATTTTTTTAGATGTGCTTTTCACGGACTATTCTAAATCACTAAGTTTTAACAAATGTGATGGTTATAATTTAAACTTAATACAAATATCACAGAACTATAAATAATTTTAATTATTTTACCATAGCAAAAGAAAAAAAAAAATATCATGAAAAGTTTTTTAAACCTAGAATATCATACTTATTTTTCATACTATGTCGAATCGATTAGTATAGCCTAACAAGGGCAAAAGGATAATACACGTACAAATTATAATTGATATTTCGCTTGTTCAATAATTTGTTATTTATGTATATTAATGAAATAAAATAAATAAATACTCTCATTTTAATTTGATATAATTTAGACAACAGGTTGTACTGCTTTGTTTCGCTTGTTTTCAAAACACAGCAAACTTATGAAAACTTATGATTGCTTTTTATTAAATCAAACATTTTTTGTTTTTCTTTTTTTAGACCAACACTTTTATGTTAAGTAGGAATGCTAATGCCAAATTCATCAATCCACATCAACAAAATGATAGCAATATTTTTGTACTGACACTAAGTGTGCGTTGAAACTGCAAAGTTAGTGCACTACCCCGCTTTTTACTTTTTAAGAGCTCTTTTTTTTAATATCCAAGCTATTTGTACAAAGTTTGAATACACTCACATTATAATTACAGTAACGGACTGTGGTTTATTAAAGAAGTGGTCCGTTCAGTAATTTTTAAATAAATAAACATTTAAAGATCCAAGCAAATTTATTTTTAAATGATTCTAACACTTATTCAAAAAAACCAAGTGCATATTAATGCGGATTTTCAGTTAGTAAGCAAATATTCAGTAGTGAAAATAATAGAAGTAATAAGTAGTTGCTCAGGTATTTGTTGAAGTTTTCAGAATAATGACAATTGTTACTACTTACCAGGTAATCTATGAAATAACTACCACCAATTACTTAAAATCAAAAAGTGTTTCCTGGGATATATTCCGTTGGTAAAGCTAAATTCTTCTTTATATAAAATTAAATGAAAATGTAATTTAAAATAACGAAAAGTTCATTTAATTTTTACTGTCAAAAATTCAACCCCATGTTCCGTAAAAACAAATGAATATTCAGTTATTTTATATAAATCAACTACCAAAAATTAATTTTTAGTTATCTATAAAAAACGATTGGCTTGTTTTGTGTAAGCAATTCCCATTTTCTATTTGTTAAAATTATTTAGTTAAAAACATAAAATTTTTAAAGTAAAATAATAGTGAAACCATATCGGTGATGCTGCCGGTGTCTTATAATTGATAGTTCTTCTGTAAACAACGGCGTCAGTATAACAGTTAACAATAATATTCTCTCTCTCTCTCATCAGAAAAACAAGCGGGCAGGTATCTGTTTGGTATTTTTATACCCTTCAGCACAGGTGGAATAGGATATATATATAATATTGTCATTCCGTTTGTAATTTCTACAATATTGATCTTAGACCCTTTAAAGTATATATATTCTGGGTCCTTATGAGGAGAGAAGTTGATTTAACGGTGTCCGTTTGTCCGTCTGTCCATCTGTCGTCCAACCGTCTGTCCGTCTTACGTTTGATATGTGTTTTTCGGAGACTCCAGACATGAAAGCGGCTAGGTTGTTTTACATTTATGTCACATATAGTCCACCTTTTCTTGCTATTGACATTCAGCCAAATCGGTCCAAAAATGGCTGAGCAATGAGCAAAAACCACGACTACCTCAAAATTTTTTTCCAAAATGCCTTGTTGTTGTATTTTTATTACTTTGTTCTGTATATCTGTTCTGTATATCTGGCAAGAGATAATTTTCCAAATTAAGTACACACATTTAGGTTATCAGTACACAGTATCACCTAAAATGTGGATGGAATTAGAAAAGTGGGTGTGGTACCTCCCTTTTAAAAAATATAAAAAATTGTATAAAAACCTGATATTTTGGACTGTCACATGACCTATGGTTATCGCTTGTATATTAAAAGATCAGAAATCTTTAGTAAAAATACCCACTTTCGAGAACCATAGATCTTCCCGAGTCCAAGATTTATAACGCAACTAACTGGCAAATTTCTTCTTCAATAAGTCGGTATATAAATCTTTAAAATCGGCTAAAAAATGGCTGAGTTATAAGCAAAATACTGAAATCCCAAAAATTACTCTTTTTATACCTTTCACCACAGGTGAAAAAGGGTATATATAAGTTTGTCATTCCGTTTGTAATTTCTACAATATTGATCTTAGACCCTATAATGTTCATATATTCTGGGTCCTTATGAGGAGAAAATCCAGCTGTTTTCTTGACATATGCTTTGTATTGATATTTGCTATTTAAATATAGAAATAAGACAAATATAAGAAAACAAATAGGCACATTAGTAGTAGTCTATTATTCATCAAGTATCCCCTTACTTACGCCGTTTTTATAAACGAGCTTCAGCAGTGACTAGCATTCTATAATAAACAACTCTGGCTTATGAACGATTTACTATTGATCAACAAACTAATGTCATTTAACAATTTTATTTTTACTTTTCATCAACGATTTGCCTGAGTCAATAAATTATTCTGATATACTGACGTTCACAGATGATGTTTAAATATTGATGTTAAAAGTTTCAAAGGACTTTTATAATCTTAATTTTTAGTGTAACATTAATTTTAAGGAACTTAACCTTAAGTAATGCAAGTTCAGCTCTTGGTCATTATTATATTAGTGCTCATAAACTGAAGTCAGTAAGTGTTATTATGGATCTTGGTGTTTTGTTTGATGGAAAATTAAACTTTATAAAACATAATACGATGGCCGTGTAATCTTGGCTTTCATGAAACGATGAGATGTGATGTAGTTAAGGACCCCTTTATCTCGAGAAGGTTATTCAAGCTACTTACAATACTGATTTTAGAGTATGGCTGTATTGTATGGGACCCCTACTAAACCGTTCACATTAATTAATCTTATCAAATCTCTTAAGAAACAGTTTGTACTGTTTTGTTTAAGAGATGTATATTGAGGATATTCTGCGCTTTAGTCATATTCATCAAGACTAGCTCTGCTTCGAATGACAACATAAAAAAGCCGAAGAATTATGCTTAACGTTTCTTTTACTGTTAATCTTTTAAGTGGAAATGTCTTATCCGATTTACTTTGAAGAAAGTTATTAATGAATGTTTCACAACGCACAACATCACGATGCAATTACTTTTTGAACAAACCACGAAATGACCGATCCGTTTAGGATATTATGTTGTAGTTTTAAGGAAATGTTTTATTTTATAGATTTTTTCTTAAATTTTGATATGTTAATAAACGTAATATTATTTTATGTTTAAGCCAGTAACTGCCTTAATGTTAAAACAATTGTTTTAATTAAATACTAGCTCAGCCAAATCGTACCATAAATTAGAAAAATAAAATATCCCGACAACAGCTCATCTTATCGGAATCAAACTTAAGAGAAACCTGGGTCCAGACTAAACTTATTTAGTCCAGCGGTTCCTGAGTGTTAGGAGCAGATGCACTGCACAAACGTTTTTATAGATATACACGCAGAGAAAAAACATGTTTAAATTTCGTCACCTCCAACAAAACTATTTTTAAAGAAAATTTTTAAAATATTATGTTTAATTAAACCATATATTTGTGAATCACAACCATATTATTGTTAAATTAGTCCTCCATCAAGAATCCACAATCATATTATGGTTCCCACTAAACCAGTTAAACACACCAAGCAAGTATGTTATTGAAAAACATTCAATTGTTGTAGAGAGCAAAACAACCATAAGTTTTTTGCTTTTAAACAAATTATGTTAAATTAAAAATTAAACATACAATGTTTTAAAATACTATAATTTCAATTATATAATTGTTATTATTAACCGCAACTTGCTTGGAGACAACCATAATATGTTGTGGTTTTGCATTCATGAATTTAACCATCTATGGTGGTAGCTTTTATTTATCAAAACATTATGTTGTAAAATTTAACCATATTTAAGATAAACACTTTATTGTTAAATAGAAACCAAATGTTATAATCGTAAGTAAGTAAAGCTAAAAACAAAAATTGTTTGTTTGTTGCCATTGCGGAGTGAAAAGAATAATATTTTGTGTGTTTTTTTTTTTAAAACTACCAAAAAGTTTTGAATTTTTATTTAAGGTTTTTAATTTTTATGTTCTATTTTTTTTAAGTTTGTACCATAAAACTATTACTAATAAATGCATCTGATTAAAAGCATGCATGTATGTTTATCTTAAACTTTGCATACCAATGGAGTTGTAAATTTGCAACTATTTTGCATTTTAAAAATTGACTTAATCATGCTAAGAATAATTATTACGTTCATACGTACGTATTTCAATTCATATGTGCAAATAAAATTTAATGCGACACTCGAGTGTACATGATGTCTCATAACCGCATTTCAAGAGTAACAGCCTGCACACAATCTTTACTCTTAAACAAACAACTAACACACACACATTCATTTCCGATTAATATTTTCACATGAGCAAACAACAACTTTAACACAAATACAAATGCACCAAAAGCTCATAAATCTGCAATTGTGTGTTGAACACACAAAAGATGGTACAACGGCACCAACCAAATCTTGTTCAACTTTGTGACTTACTTAACGTGAATGTTAAAGTAGCTTTTCGAAGTCATGACTTTTAACATTTTACGTGCGTTTTGATTAAGTACAACAAATGAAGCATATCTTTGTTAATGGCAGAATGGCATAGTTTAGGTTTGAGGCTGACTCTAATACTAAAATATAATTTAACCCTTGGATGCATTAACGGGGTATAACAAAAGTGCATAAATGTGTAGATGGCAGTGGCTGGCCGTTACTTCTTTTTTACATTTTAATCGTATACTTAAAAACTTGTTTAGTCACACTTAGTCACTTATGGGAGAACGTTCTTTCAGCAGTATAAAAGATTTTTATCCGAAGATTTCACTGTGAACTGGTTTCCCGACGACCGATCAGAATTCCTCGAATTTTAACTTCATGGTAGGTTTGGCGATCATTTTAAATTGATGGCAATTCTTTTTTCTGAGCTTCGGTTATGGCAGATGCCTGCAGGGATAAATAAATGTAGTCTTAGCGCATTTCTACATACACATAAATGGAAGTGTAAGGACACATTAATCCAGTTGGCCATGTGTTCGAGACAACGTCGACGACGCGTACAAGACCCATAGTAAATCGCTGACGACATGTTGGCGACAGCCAGAGCAAATCGTCGACGACTTTTTCGAACAAAGGGCACCAAAATCGTACACGACAATTTGAACGACACTATCATGCACATTGTCGTTAACGACCATATGGGTGACAATGTGGTGAAAGTTGTCATTGGCGACTACATAAGCGACTTTTTTTCTCATATCGTCGTTGATGTTCTATAAGCGACATTACCTTAATAGTGTCGTTGATGACAGTATTGCAGATACTATCCAGTATCAGTAGAGTTTTGTATAGATATAGATAGATATGTATCTGTTGCATTTTGACAAAACATCTTAAGTCAAATTTAAAAAGTTGAAAGAACTGTTTTTATTCATACGAGTTTACATTCAAAAAACATTTTTGATAACGTTTTTAAAATTTTGTATTATTTTGTATTATTATTTTGTATATTGTTTTTTAATACAAAAACAAACAAAAAAATATTGACAACTAGTTCCATGTTTATGAGACATTTTCATAAATTTGTTTTGAATATCACCTTATTTAGGACAAGATGAGCGACAATTTCATGCATATTGTCGCCAATGCGTTTTGAGACACGACATATTGCATGCAATAGTTGCTTACGTTGTCCTCAATAAAGCCTTGTTGAAGACAAATTTAAGAAAATGTCTCATATAAAGTCGTAAATACGATTTATACACGACAAAATACATGTTTTATTACTTATGTTGTCTTCATCAATTTTATATGGGCGACAAATTTTAGAATGTCCTGAGGACATCGTTGACGACATATGCATCTATGACCATTTGGCCAACTGGGAAGTTACGAGTGGTTTTCGTGTGTTTGTATAAACACAAACTCTGTGTCAGCAAGAAGTTGGTAAAATCACAGCTCATGTGTGTGCATATAGCAACAATATAAATTAAGAACAAACATGCCAAGTCCTTAACGTATGTACGTATACTATTGCACATTTTTCAAGAAGCGATGCTGTGTTGAAAAAAATAATGAAATACATGATGTTCTTAAAGGAAAGATTTAAGTGTGTTATGACAGACCACGTATTGTTTTCATTTTATCAACTCTTCAATAGTAAGTTGAACATGTCATTTTGGTGAAACTGAAGAAACTTTTTAGAATTAAGCATAGGCATTTTAAAACAAAGTGAAACTTCCTATTAAGTGTCGTGCAAATATTGCGTTTAACTTCTTAATCTTCTTTACTCTAAATGCTTTATACGAAATTCTACTCAAACCTTACACAAAATAAACTCTACCCTAACTTTAATTAAATTTCACCAGTTTTTACTTTACCTTTACTTTAATTTTTCAACTGCTTTAACTAACTCATACTATACTTAAAATATAGTCCTCCTCTCTTTTTTAAATCTATTTTAACTCGACTCTTTTCCTACTCTAACCTTCAAACCTCAAACTCTTCTCTGACACTACTCTACCAATACTCTAACTCTACTTTAAAACTATTCTATCTCCATTATATCTTATCTTTAACTCTACTGACACCCTACTCTAAGCTTTCTCTGTCCCCCCTCTTTCACTTCTTTAACTTGATTCGATCTACCATCTCCTCTTAAACTGTATTCCAGCTCTGCTCTAACTATAATTTAACTACACTCCAACTCTACTCTTACTCTACCCTAATTCTATTCTAATTCGTATCTTAAACGTCTCTTTATCTACTTTAACTCTATTTCATTTTACTCTTACTTTTTTTTAACTCTTCTGTAATCTATCGAAATCGCGTAAATGAAAAACCGCGTAGACAAAGGGTTACCTGTATGTATATATAAGGGGAAGGCTGTCATTGGTAGCAGTAAGGTATCTAATTATATTGACTTCCTTGAGCACTGATGAAATGTGGGTTGTATTTGCCTGTTTTATCGTTAAATTAGAGATCTGGTTCCCGAAACTCGTTCGTTTTTTCATAATACAAGTTTTTCCTCAATAGTCCATCCGTTTGCATTCGATTAGCCGGTGCATTTTGCAACGCATTTATGGGAAAAATCGTTTTTTGGACAGACTGTTCGTATGTGGATTAACCCTCCTGCTCAAGGCTACAGGCCCAACTATAATATGAATAAGCTTGCTTCTAAAGCTACTGTCAAAAATTACCAAAAAATCTATCAAATATATTTAAAGAAACCAAAAGCAAAAAATTTTTCATTCCCTACGAAAATTATCTGAATCACATGTATTCTTACAATTGCTTAATGCAAATTAAGCATATTATAGTTGGGCCTTTCCTGCTTACTTTCAAGATCAATAAGTTTAAGTCAAATGTCCACAAGCACTACTCCCGCTATCCTCCTTCTTGAAACCTATTTCACTAGTTAAAACACAATGCAGTGCATCCCGTAAGTGCTGGCTCTAAAAAAATAAGGTGTATATAGAAGTGGGCGTGGTAATTCTAATACCAAGACATTATAGATTTCGGTATATCAAAAGAACGACAAGAGACAAAGTTTCCAAATTATGTACAGGGTGGACCAAAAGTCACGCCTGCGTGTAAAAATTGAATAATTTTTTTGTTTATTAATATTTTTTTCAATATTTTTTTTCAGATTTTATTCATTGATTCGTGTTACACCACCATGCAAAATTTAACGACTGAGCAACGAACGAAAGTGGTAGAATTTTACTTTTCCAATGGGCGCTCAATTTTACTGACGCAACGAGCATATCGAAATTATTTTAACACGTTCACCGGATTTAACTGCCCCTGATTATTTTCTATGGGGTTATCTCAAAGAACGAGTGTATGTAAACAAGCCTCAAACTATAGAGCAGCTAAAGAACAACATTGAAGCTGAGATCAGGGCAATAGAGCCTGAAACCTTGCTTGCAGTTATGCAAAACGCCTGTTTAAGAGCCCAATTCTGCATCGATGAAAATGGTGGTCATCTCTCTGACATTATTTTTCATAATTAAAATTTAGGTCATACAAAGATAATATTATATTTAAGTTCTCCTCAGCCAATTGAAGCTGGAGTGCCTCAGGGAAGCATCCTGGGCCCACTTTTTTACCTTATATATACCTCGGCCATGCCAACAAATAATTACACCCTAACCTCAACTTTTGCTGATGATACAGCTTTTCTAAGCGTACACGAGAACAGTCGAGAAGCATCTCGATACCTGCAGGATCATATATTTCTACTACAACTGTGGTTAAAACAATGGAGAATAAAGGTCAATGAGCAAAAATGCGTACATATAACATTCACCTTGCGTCGGGAAACTTGCCCCCCTATTAAAATCAATAATCAACTAGTGCCTCAACAATCGCATGTCAAATATCTCGGTATTCATCTAGATCGTCGTTTAACATGGAAATGCCATATAGAAGCAAAATTAACCCAAATGAAACTAACAGCAATTCAAATTAACTGGCTTATTGGAAGAAATTCTGTTCTTAGTCTCGATTGCAAACTACTACTTTACAACTCTATTTTAAAGCCAATATGGTGCTACGGTATTCAACTTTGGGGCACTGCCTCGGCTTCAAATATCGAAAAAATTCAAAGGCGCCAAAATAAACTTCTTCGAATAATCACAGCTGCCCCTTGGTATGTTAAAAACTCAAATATCCACAAGGATCTCAATGTGCCACTGGTAAGGACTATTATTACGAAGTATGCGGTAAAATATTTAAAAAGGCTAGAGTTGCACCCTAATCCACTAGCTCGAAATATTTTAAATGATAGTGGCCACACTCGCTTAAGAAGAAGAGACACTGCAGCACTTACCCATTAAGATGAGCGATAGACACCTACATATGTGAACAGAACCCGTATGAAGAAAATTTTTGTCTGGCACTGGCAGGACATAAAATAAATTATTAGGATAAGATTTGATTAATTATTGTTAGTTCATATTTAATATATGAAGATTCAATAAATAAATAATGAAAAAAAAAAAAAAAAAAAAAAAAAAAAAAAAATCAATAAAAAATAATAATAAACAAAAAAGTTATTCAATTTTTACACGCAGGCGCGACTTTTGGTCCACCCTGTACAAGCATCTTGGTTATAAATAGACATTATCCGGCAAAGTGTAGGCGGGATTGGAAAAGTATGCGTGCATGGTAAAAGGTATGCTAGATTCAGTATAGCCGAATATAGATCTCTTATTTATTTTTACATCTATTAATTACATTTTTACATCTATTAATTACATAGTTAACTTATTTTTTAAAAAACCATGTTGACTTAAAGCAAATATTTTGTTTACTTCTACATTACAGATAGTCAATTGAACAATAGGGTTATAGATATTTTTCTTTTTGCGAATTTAAAATTTTAACTTCCCTAGACAAAATTGCCATAAAAAATAAAAAGACACTCCATTTTTATTTTTCGCTGCTATAAAAATATTGCCGCACTAAAAGAGTTGCAGTTTGGTCAATGCTATAAAAAATTTAATTAAGTTACCTTTGTCGCAATTTTAAAGGGCTCAAGACTATCGTGGTTCTTTTATTTAATACAACAAACACTCTGTGTATTTTTTTATTAGATTTAACTGAAGAGCTGCGATTTTTTTATTTGCTCTTTCTTAACTGCTTTATGAATTTATGGAACTTAAATTTGGCGCGAAACGTTTTTCTGCCAAAAAGACCAGCAAAAACGATCCTTATTACTAATTTAGTATTGACTATCACTGAGTGATAGGCAAATGTTTTTTAAAATAGCAGTCATAACCCTAATGTTAAAGTGATTTATACATTAACTTCATACTACTCAATACTATTTATTGCACTCGATACCTTTGGGTCGATATTCTGTAGTATAGTCTGGTCGATACTGTGCTTGATAGGCTATTCAATATTCTCATTAAAAATATGTTATATATATTCTCTCCTACAAAATGCCCGATGGCGCATGAATTACTCTTCTAATCTGTTTAATAGTCTACCATACACACTGCTTGTGCATTTTATAGATACTCCGATCAACTAGAAGTCCATTACTCAACTCGAACTTCAATTCAAAACGATGCTTAAGACTTATCTCGATAACCTGCCAATACGTTGATAATGTTAAGACTATGCTCAAGCACAGTCTTGAACATCAACAATTTAATTACATTAATAACACATCGTTTTACACCAATAATTTACAAAAATAATTAGTATTGTGGTTATTTTGTTGAACTATTTATGGTTTTCAATCCAAATTTTGATATTTTAATTAGGCTAAAGGTCATCAAATTAAATTTTCATTAAATTATTTTTATGAAGAAAGAATTTTACAACATGAAATTAAAATTTATTGATAATTTTACATTCTTAACTGCTGCTGGGCTCGAACCCTGGCTTTAACAGACAGGTTACCCTTACAAGTTTCTATTGCAACCACTCAATCTCTTCAGAGGAGTTTGCCGTTTAACACTTAACAGTCAATAGTTAAACATCAATCTTTAAAACAAATTGTATTTAACCCTTGGTAGATCGAAATTTGCTTTGAATGATAATCTATTTTAATTGATTTTACATGTTCTTCCTTACTTCTGTTTTAAGAATGAAAAATTATCAATAAATGTTAATTAATTTTCATGTTGTAAAATTCCTTCTTCATAAAAATAATTTAATGAAAATTAAATTTGATGAACTTTAGCCTAATTAAAATATCAAAATTTGGATTGAAAAACATTACAAAATCAAAAAAAAAAAAAAAAATCATGGTGCAAATATGTGTCTACTGCATTAATTTATGAACGTCAGCTTACAAGTATGTTTATAAATAAACCCATCATTAAAGGTCAATAAAACCCGACAGACAAGAAGTTTAAGAAAAATTATGAAAATGACAAACTATTTATTTCGCATTTTTGCATATGTTAGACCCCTTGTTAAGCAAAAAATTTTCATATCAGTTTATTTATCAGTGTTTTTAAAGCCCGGATGACACTACATTTTTTATTCATTAATTGATATAGAATTGATAGAAAGAGCAAACTATAAAAAATGTAAACATAGATTTTAGTTTTTTCTTTCTCTTGTTATGGTTTTGTACTAATTGTACTAAAAGATTTTTTTAGTTGAAACCATATTATAATAAGTACCAGGTATGTTCATTAGGGAGAGCTTTCATTATTTACCCATGTAATGTCAAAATAATTTATTTGATTTTTAACGCTTGTTTTGATTTGTTTCCATATTTTCTCTTGTTTGACGTTATATGGGTTTTGAAATTGAGAACAAAATTTCTAATGACTATACCTTGTACTTATTCTACCATGGTTGAAACTAATTTGTTTTATGTTCATAAAAAAACACCACAAAAAGGTATTATAAATCTTAGTTTAAAAAGTTTTGTTTATTTTATTTAATGTTGCCACCTTTTTGTTTATGAGAAACCTAAAAACAAAACGGCAAATTGCTGAATTTGCCCATAAACCGCTGATTCAGCAACACTTTTAATATTTCAAACTTGAAATGTCAATTTTAAGTAAAACAATTTTAAATGTTTTTTGACATAACTTAATTTTTTATCGATAACTTTAGTAAAATTTTTGACAGTTTGCCATTTATCTTAAACAGCTTAACTCTTTGCACTTGGTAAATTTTTGTATTTCATTTTATTTATACTGTTCACCAAAACTTGAACAATGCATTAAAAATGTAGTGCCATAAGGGCTTAAGCATGATTCTCAAAATTTTGAATTATAGGCCAAAACTTTTAACCACATTTTGTCTTGATCATATATCGTTACCTAAAAAACAAAAGGCCCTAACTAACAAAAAATTAAAAACCGACTTTTTCATTGATTCTGATGTATTGCATCAACACATATGTCCACAAAAAATTTTGGAATCTTTAAAACAAATTGGCGATTATATAAACAAAAACAAACGAAACTTTCTACAAAAGATTTTATGATAAACGCGAAAAGGCCTAAATAACAGTTTGCATAATATGCAACATTGTCAACTGTCAAACTAATTGGTAAGTTTAACAAGAAAAATAAATTATAAACATTTTTATGCAATGTATAAATATGTTATTTCAAGTAGTTTTTGCTTCTCCTGTAAAATTTTTAAAATGTTATATAGGGCCTTTTTCGCGTTAGGTGATGACATATAGCACATTCCCTAGTGGGATTCAAATGTATACAGAACTACAGTAAGAATAAGAATGGAAAGGAATAGAAAAACCTTGAATATCTTTAAGTTACAGGGGTCGGATTTACAATATAAAAAACCTAATTTGGGCAATAATTGTTTGTAAATGTGTGGTTGAAGTTGAAGACAAAGGTAACAATAGATACAGAGAAACATAAGCTAGCAGACGTAAAGGGTTGGGACAGAAATACTAATGACATTTTTTTCCTTTTAAGAAGTGGGTTTTGTGGCTTCCCATTGTCTTTGTGATTTTACCAGTCCTTAGGGGTTATACGTATGAGTATTTACGTGCTTAGTATGGAAAGTACCACACATGTTTATAAAACGACACACACACACACGTATAGCACAAAAACCTACTGAAGGCAACCGAATCAACTAACACTAAGTAACTGGTTAATGTCTGGTTGCAAAACAAAATTTTACAAATTACGCCCACTAACATGTTGTACTCGCTCGTAAACTATGTAGGAACTATGCTGATGAAATATTTTTTATTCAGCATCCAGAGTTTCATTATTATCAACATCATCTGCATAACTATCTCAAGGAAAACTTTGTATGTACTACGTATGTATGCGTGTGGTTTTTTGTTTGAGTATGTATGTCGTTTTATGTTGAACCACATTCTAGTTTGTACTTCTTCGAGTATGTTTTTTTGTTATTGGCTGATTACAGGGATGTCATTGAACGCTGAACGTTCAATTATGGAATACTTTATTATGGTTGTTTATATAAGTATATATATTGCAAACGATTCCAACAAAGTCAACTTACCTAAAACCAAATTAAATCAGCTTGTTGTGTTAAGTTGAATGTGGTGTTTTTATTCAAATATTTATTTTAATGTTTTAGAGAATTAACATAAAATTACTAAAAAAATTTTAATAATGACAAGTAAAACAAATATCCTGGATTTCCAGTGCCGGAAAGGATCAACATTTATTAGGATTTTTCTAAAACAAACAACCGTTTTTAAAGATCTTTTTTAAAACAGAACTCTTATTCCTCTTGGGCTGCGAATGTCGCTTATCATATCGCTGCATAGCCTTCTCGCGCTCTGCGTCAATTCTTTTAGCTGCGTCTATTCGTAGATTCTGGAGTTCTTCTTCAGTTGTCGTTTCGATATTGCGTAGAGCAAGAACAAGTGTGTTTTGAAGAATATCTCGTGGTTCAAAACTGAATAAAAGTTCATGTGGTGTTTTGTTTTTGTTATCGTTGCGGTAATTGACCACTTTAAACATCGTAGTTGATCATCCCAACGTTTGTCATCTTTTGTGGATAGCAGTAGCATTCCTAAGATGGTACAGTTTGTTCGCTCTGCCTGGCCGTTAGCTCGTCGTGTTCGTACTACATACAGTATATGTTTTATTTCGTTAGATTGGCAATATC
Organism: Pollenia griseotomentosa; assembly: GCA_963931875.1. Lineage (NCBI taxonomy): Eukaryota > Metazoa > Arthropoda > Insecta > Diptera > Polleniidae > Pollenia > Pollenia griseotomentosa. Next base: position 124,713,665 of record OZ007563.1, read on the forward strand.
GCTGGAACTCATTTGACGTAAAGGCTGTTCCTCGGTCGGTAAGATTCGCGTTGGTATGCCGAGATATTCGCTAACTTCGTTCTTTGTGCCAATCGTTGTTCATTCATATGAGATTTTTTTTCCAATTAAGTGATTTTAGCGATAGGGTGTTGCCAATTTTTATGTCAATATCACCACTTGTAAGGACGGCATGAAAATAAGTTTGTATTTGTATGTGCAATTATGGTCCGATTCTCATCACACAGAGAAAATTATTTATTCCAGTTCAAACAAAAAATTTGTAGAATCCAAATATTTTTTGTCTGAAATCGGTCCTATAAACAAATTTGAATATTCAAACAATTTATTTGCATTTCGTTTATTGAAAAAAAACACTATTGCTGTATCCTTTCCTCGGCTAACGAAGAAGAAACCCTGCAAAACCTGCCTAACCGATACACCAATACATTTAAAGATTTTTAAATTTCAACATACATATACTCACACTTGTATTCCATAAGCACCTTAAGTTAGAAAGAAATGGCCCCTTCGATTAAAGAAGCGTGTTATACCTTACTCTTTCTGCCATTTTACAGATTATTACTAAGTGCTGTACGCGTGAAGTTGAAATAGTGTAATAAAAGTGAAAAAATTAAATAAAGTAATTCAAAATCTTAATAAAATGAATAAAAAATCTGTACAAAATGCTTTAAGCGTTGAAAAAAAGAAATTTAAAAGAAGAGTGGAAATATACAGAAATATAAATAAATTTGCAGTTGTTGATAGAGCAGGAAGTGTAGAAAGTTGTCCGTCCGCTAGTGAAAATGCGAATATTTTGGAACATGAAGTGGAGATGTCGGAAAATATTGAAGAAATGGGGAATGTTTCCCAAAATACAGATATAAACCAGCTCAAATCATGGGCTATTCGTAATAATGTGTCTCAAAATACTGTGACAGATTTGTTGCAGACTTTGAAGGGAATGGGAGTTCCTAACTTGCCGCTTTGCGCTAAAAGTCTTTTTGGTACCCAAAAACGAAAAATTCCAATTCATCGTATTCCATGCGGAGAGTTTTTATATTTAGGAATTCAAGCTTATTTTAGTGCAGGCTCTTTTGAATATCTAAAAGACAGGGATGAAGTTCAGATCGACGTAGGAATAGATGGTTTAAAGCTGTTTAAGAGTTCCAGTCGAGTTTTGTGTCCAATCTTAGGAGCAGTGTGTGGACATCCTTAAGAAAATCCCTTTTTATAATGAATTAATTGTTTTTATTATATTTCTTTTTTAATTTTATTTTATGTACTTTTTTATTAAAATAAAATAAATTGAAAACATTCAAATGGGCTTTTATTAATGCGGTAGCAATACCCAATTTTTAGGAATACAATAACTGGTATTAATCAGTAGCACTAACCTATATTTATAATATAATACTACCAGTATCGCTACCGTTAACTAGGCAGTTATATACACGTTAGCACTGACGTGTGCGAGTGAGAGCACTATTGTGTTTTCTGTTCTAAGTAATAATGTGAAAGAAAGAGATATCAGCTCACACGTACAGAAAAGAATAGGTTAGTTTTTTCCCAAAGGCCTGCACAAAATAACTGAAAGTTTTAGAATTTCTAACTAATACTTTGGTTATGAGTACGCTTTATGTAACGCGTTATTTAACCCGTACTGTTCTTGCAGGGAATGTAACCAAAAACGGCAGCAGACCAACTCGTCTTCATTCTATTTTTGTATTTCATGTACCCATTTAACTAAACAGTTTTAAAAAATTAAATACGGGGTTTTTTCATTATTTTTTACCTACTTTGAAACCAACCAAAAATTCATTTGGTTTCTTTTAATGTTGTTGTTTCTGTTTTTTAAAAAGAGTGAAGCGTTTTTTACGTTTTTGTTTTTTTACATCTTTCTTATTGTTGTACTTTTTTAAAGCGTCCAAAAATAGACTGTATATGTTTTTTGTTGTTGTTCTTATATTTGACATAAGGAAGTGCTGCTTACGATCAAATAAAAATATGCAAAAAACGACAACATTAAAGAGCGTTAAATATTTCATATGAAAAACTTGAAACCAATAACGCGTATATTATATTTTTGAAACGTTGGCAACATTTTTGCTTGTAAAATAAAAATCAAACAAAAATATTCACTGAATCAGTAAAAAAATTTGTAGAAATTAAAAAAAATTTCAAACAAGTGTTTGTTTCAAAATAATTCAGAAAAAAAAATTTTTCTGTGCATTTTCAATTAGCTTCGTGCTTATGACAATGGTACTTTATGTACCAAATTTTATTTTATCTTTTGAATTGTGAACTGTCCTTTGCGCACAATGCGATATGGACGTACAACCAAGCAGCCAGCTAGATATCGTTAGATCACACAGCCCAACCAGTCAGCGTGCCAGCTGGACGGATGGACTCAGAAAGTGGTTCTGAGTCTCAGAAAGTGGTTCTGAGTCGATCGGCATAGTAAAATATAGATATAGGGCCAATATTTAGTGTTGCACACATAAGCACATCAGAATAATACCCTGTTAAGTATCAGTGTTGCCAAAACTTGGTGACCAAAAATGGCTAAATTTACGGGAAAAAATGGCTAAAAAATGGCTAAAAATTGGCTTAAAAATGGCTAAAATTTTATTTTAGTAAAAACACGTTAAAATTTAATAAAACAACAGAAATAGTTCATCAAAAATTTTTTACAATAAAATTGTAAGTTGAGATCAATTTTTTAAATAAGAATAAATGTAAATTAAATTTTTAGCATTTAAAAATCAATAAATTCAAAGCCATCATTGATCATCTCATAGGAATCACTCGTGCCTGTTAGTTTTAAATATTTTGGAGGTAAATCATAATCATGACAATATTTACCAAACCTTTTGAGTCAAAATCTACAAAAAAAAACAAATAAAAAAGTATACTCGGTCAAACCCGACTATATGATCCTTTGCATCACATTAGAAATTTTATCAAATTATCTCCAAAATTGCGACCTGCACTTTGCGCACAAGGTTTACATAGACAGCCAGCCGGACGGACATCGTTAATTGGACTCAGAAAGTGATTCCGAGTCGATCGGGATACTTTATTTTTAAGGTATTACAAACATCAGCACAAATACATGTTGCCCTCTCCACTATTGTGGTTATGGCAGCGTTTAAAAAACTTCAGTCAAAGTAGAAAAAGAAGTAGTATGACAAATTCTTCATTTGTCATTGGCCACAAAAAAAAAATGTTGTTTTTACTTCTGATTCGTTAAACGTGAACAGTACCTGTCAAACCAACTCAAAAAGCGAAGTGTCGTTCACAAATTTTCGTTTTTTGTTCGACAGTTTTTGGTTTCGATTGCAGGTTTTTTAACCCTGACTGTGGGTATAAATATTTTATTGTTATGGTAAAAATATTTTTCTAATCGATAAAATCGAATTAAGGGTTGCTAAATGTAATCTATTTCTCAAATTACTTTAAACGATGCATTTTACCATGAAAGTGAGACCAACTTTATAGTAAATTCTGTGTTTAACCCTGTTTTTAAATTTAATATTGGCATACTGTTCCTTTATTTTGAAAGATGTTTCATCGTCATCCTTAATAGCGGCTAAAAAAATTTTATGGCTAAACAAGTTGAAAAATGGCTAAAAAAATGGCTAAATTCATTTTTTAATGGCTAAACAAGGTGAAAATGGCTAAATATATTCACTAAATGGCTAAATTGGCAACACTGTTAAGTATTGTGATGTAGGTATAAAAAGTACTTTTGAGGATTTGAAGAAAAATTTAATTTTTGTATCTTCTGCGGTTTGTAACCATTTTCTTAACTTTTTGTATCTTTTACCACCACGAGTAATGAATGAGAGCCAAATGAGTTTGTCATTCTGTATGAAACAGCAAGAAATATTTATCTAGTTAAGACCGTATAAAAGATTTAAATTCTAGGTCCTTGTACAATTCAAGATCGTTGTCAGTCTGTCTGCCTCTTGTAAAAAATTTGCTTACCAACATCCCTAAAAAACTTTTTCTTTTCTGCTTACACAGAATAAGTTTTTTAGAATTAATATTTAATACTATAAAATGAACCAACTTAGATGGGCGCTTCATTATAGAAAACTTAATTTCGTATATGCACGCTGAAAATACCTAAAACTAGTAAAAATTGGTAGTGCAATGTTAGAATTTTCTGAAAATGTTGCAAATTTCTTTTATATGACTGGGAAGAATACAGCTAAATTTCATGAAAAAAGCTGCACAATTCACCATGAGTCGCAATGCCTACTCCAGGAGTAACCTTAAAAAGGTCTCAGTCTGTAACAAACTGCCATACTTTCATCAATTTGGCCACATTTATTATAGACCCATGAAAAGTTTGGTCCCAAAAAAAGTTCTAATCCTTGTTAAAGGCTATCAAAGTTTCCCCACTGCTGAATACAGCTTAAGTTAATATAAATAATAAACAACAAACCACTATTTGTACTTAAAACTTTTTTTTAAAAAAGTTAAAGTCTTCAGAATTAAAGAAAACAGAAACACAAGAAAACCTTTTTGAAGTCAGTTTGCTAACAAAAAATTGCCAGGTTTCATTTAATGCCACAAATTGTAATTGGCAAGAAAACCTAAACTGTTCATAAAACTTTTTCAAGCTAACATTAATAACACTGTACAACACAGAAAAAATAACAATGTTCTACCAACTGATTCTTGCAGAGGGGACTAAAAAAAGATATGCATAGGTGTATCGGCGTTTTAAAAGTTTACATTTCACAGCCTATTTAAAGTTGCACCCTTTTGTAGTAAAAAAACGTAGAAAATCGTGTGAAACAACTAACATTTTGTTAGTATACATTAATTAACCCTCTAATTCTTCTGGAAATGGGTTTTTTTGAAAAAAGCAAAAATCACCTTTAAAACAGAGATGTATGTAGTTGAAATATTCTGCGAAAATATTTTTCATGAAATTCTACTATAAGTCTCCAAACACACTTAAGTCGAACATTCAACTTTAATATCAGAAAAATGCAAAAACTTAAAAAGTGGTTTAAGGGTATACATTAGGGATATAACCATTTGCATTTTTTTGCAAATATCAAAATATCATTGTGAGATAGTGCATAAAAAAATATGAAGAAATGTGCCTTCCTTTTTTCGCGAGCGTTCAAAAAGGTTCGGCACCGATCGCGATGAAGTTTTAGCTTATAATTTTTTTCAGTTTTACAAGAAATCCATAATTCTAACGTCGAAAGCCATGCCGGTCTTTGCATTTCGTGTTTTTTTTATGAAATGGCGATTCCTTGCATTCCAAAAAAAGAAACCAAAAAAACGGTACAAGGGAAGGATACCCACCATACAATTTAAAAAAAAAAAAAAAAATGTTTGGTGTTTTAGAAATTTCATTCGGTGCCGAAGGTTTTTGGACCGAAATGACCCCTGATATCGATTTTTAATATCAGTATAACATTGCCCAAACCGTAATGATAGGTTCTTTTTTTGTTTATACCCCTAGAAAACATATATGTATATAGTTAAAATATAATAAAAAAGTAATTTTTGGAATACAAAATTTTCAATTAACAAGATTTTGTTAGTCGTGCTTAATTCCCAATTTTTATTTTTGATAAATACACTGAAATTTATTGTTGATTGGAAGGGCATTTCACTGGTAGCTTAGGCCAGATCATCAGGAAACTTCATCCAAAGATTTTAGAAAAACAAAAGTTATTAAACAAATAAAACTGTTAAGCGAATAAGAATTATAAGCAACAGTTTTATAAAATCTTTGGATGAAGTTTACTGATAATCTGGCCTAAGCAGCCAGTGAAATGCATATATGAATAGCTTATTCCATTATCAATAAATTTCAGTGTTTTTATCAAGAACAAAAATTGGGAATTGATGTGTTTTGTCTAGGTGACAAATAAAAGATTGTGTAGTAAAACAAAAAATTTTTTAGTCCCAAAAATTACTTTGATAATAAACTGGCAAGTGCACGGCTTAGAAGAACTAAACTGGCAACATGCTTTATTTTTTGCGAAAACAATAAAGCAAATTGTTTTTGTTTTTTCTTAACCTTTTTTACAACTAAATATAATAAAAAGAGTATTGAGCGGATTGGATGTCATGTAAACACATTGTTTTTCAGAGGTACTTAGCATGGTGTCGACGTATTTTCGAGCAATAGAAGAACGGTTTTAACTTAGAATATTATTAATAACATCTTTTACACTTTTCCATGAGTAAAGTTATAGTGGTACGAACACTTGATCAAATTCATCATGTTTAGTTAGCTTTCTTATATGAGGACCAACTAAAATACCTGTTGTAATGAAGACATAATTCGGAAAAGTTACTTTTAATGATTTAAGCTATAAGCATTCATACCTTTTTAACCTTCGCAATGCAAATTTTCGGAAAAATTGTTTTTTTTTTGTAAATTGAATGTCGATTCTTTTGCGTTCAAAAATTTTTTAAAGTTTTTTACTACGCCAAATTGTGGCAGAAGAAGTTTTTCAGTTGATACAAAAATTAGATGAATTATATTGTTCACTCCCAATGTTTTTTGGCATATGGGTTACTCTTCCATCTGCTATCCCATTTGCATAAAATATGGGTTACTCTTCCATCTGCCATCCCATTTGCATAAAAAGCATGGATATTTAACGTATCCTTCCTGCATACCCGATAGAATGCTTTCAATTTTTAAATCAGAACAAATTCGCCTCTCGTGGTCTTTATATTTCACCGCATCTAATATAAACTTGATTGAACCAAAGCTTTCGTCCTTGCTAATTGTCGTAATAAAGAAGTTCCGCTTTAAGACTTTTCTTCGATTAATCAATAAAAATACGCCAAGCATCCATTGCAGCCATTAAGCCTTCAATACTGTTGCAATAGACAAACGTATTTATTTCTGTTACAGAAAAGTAGGTCATACAAATTTCTTGGCGCTTGCGAAAAGCAGTTGACGCCTGTTTATGCAGACAAAGACTTCTTTGAACTGCAGCTAATATTTTTGCTTGAGTTTTTGAAATACTTAGCTTCCGTATTAACGCACTTAAATGTTCTTGCGACACTTATATTGGGCTATGGTCAGCTCTATTGTGAACGAAATCATCATCAGCATTATAGATTCTATCGGTCCCATCACTTGCATGGCACAGTTACTGGCAGTTTATCAGAATGTTGAACTGGGAGCAAGGCTGATGGTACTGACATATATACATTTCTATTTAATTTTACTACGGAACTATTTTAACAAACATAGCAGGTGGAGTCAGCATGCTCACCTATTTCTTGCCATCGCATGGGAATAGCATTGCTTTGAATTTCGTCGCACTTAAGCAGAAATTCAAAAGTTCATCTATCGTGTTAAACCAACGCATTAAGCCATTGAAACAGTTTCGACAGCAATGCTGAGGAGCCCACAGTTCATCGGGAAAAACTTTCAATTCAAAATACATTTTATAGATGTCTTCCACACAACAGCTCGTACTTTTCGGAACAATTACCCATTTCCAAATTCTTACAACTGTTCTATGATTTTTTTGCAAAAATTTTATTAATTAAATCACTCAAATTGTCATTTGAAAGTTTTTAATGTGTGAAACGTTGTGTCTTAAACGCCCTGCTGATAACTTTTTATAGCTTTATAATTGTTGTATGTCAAAATTTTGTTTATTGTCTTTTTTTCTATTTTTTAACGTGTGCAATGATTTAACAAAAAGAAATTGCTTGCGGTTTTTGTACGAGTTGTACTTGTTGTAGTACCGAGATTACCTGGAATGAATTCGCCTTGATAGAGTTAAGAGCAAATATTTTTTACTTTTGTATTGATTTTTTTTCTTAGCCTTATTTTGTTGTAACATAATTTGTTTGCGATATTTTATCGCCATGTTGGCATCAGTATATCATTAACCCTTAAACCACCTTTTAAGTTTTTGCTTATTTCTGGTATTAAAGTTGAATTTAAGACTAAAGTGTTTTTTGGGGACCTATATTAGAATTTACTGGCAAAAATTATTGCAGCACATTTTAACTACAAGAAGAGATTTACAATTGAAAGTCTAAGGATACAAGAAAACATAAAGAAAACGATGAATGTCAAAGAAGACACCAACAATATTAGCGCAAATTATAGGGTTGCAATTACTAAATCGCTACAGTGATACTTGGTTGTGATATGTGTTTAACTTTAAATTTATGTTTTATGTTTATATGTTTAATGTTACATGTAAAAGGAGAAATTTAATGTGAAAAGCTCATATTGTAAGTTTAACTTTTTAAATGTAATTTATTTGTATTTATGTTAATTTATATATTTTTAAAATTTTAAATAGACGCTCCCTTGAAAAAGTCGACAAAACATCGACGAAACGTCGGGAAAACTGTAATAAAAAATTGCTTTTTATTTACATTAATTAACCTTAGGCCCTATTAGCTTAAATAAAAAACAAATCAATTTAACAACAAATTGGCCAAACATCAAAAATAACAACAACGTCGGAAAGCTTGCCGAAACAACTTTATTTAAATTATTAACAATTTATAAACAACAGGTACAATAACAACAACATAAAAATGAAGGGTTATTTTAAACACATAGCATTGAAGTACAACAGTGAGACATGCGGAACGTTAAAGGAGTATTGTAACGAAGTTAGAAAACTAGCACAACAACAAGAACGGCTGAAATTTATTTTATCGTGTAGAAGTTATGGCATAATACCAAAACACACAAGAAATTCTACAAGACAGGTGACACATCTTTTTAAATGCACCACAATTAAAAATAAATTAAGAAAAATAGAAAATAACTTCCATAAGAAAATTTTAAATCTAGAAATTTCACAAACAAACACAAATATCACTTTAATCAAACGTAAACTTTTTCATCTTAATGCTGGTATTAAAAATATGATATCAACAGCTGACCACACAACTTTTTTTAACAAACAAAAAGACCGGACAAAACAAATTACAAAAAATATTAAAGAGAAACAAATCAACAAAATAAATACACTGAAAGAAAATCAGTTTAGGTTACATGGACTTGTTTTTAATGATAACTGGTTTGAAAATAAAACTGAATATAATATTCCAATAGAGTGCAAGTGGATTTTGTCACTGGGGAAAAAATTCTCACTTCCGGTAGACAAGTTGAGTTTTTCACCATTACATGTCATTGCAGATATAGAGGAATGTATCCAGGCAATGGACAGTAACATAGATAAAGAGAAAGACATCGCTAGAACTAGAGTAGCTAACAAGGTAACAACTTTTAAAAGAAACATTAAAAACACAGAAAAGGACAAATTCATTCTTACAATTTTTAAAAAAACGAGAAAATTTTTACGCGAACACATCGACGTTATTGTTGTACAAGCCGATAAAGGAAACAAAACCGTGCTGATGTACAAAAACGAATACGAGAAGAAGATGGAAGTACTACTAGAAGACAAAAACACATATAAAACTATAAAAGTAGACCCTACATTGAAACTACAGAAAGAAAACAACAACATTGTTTCAGATTTATTTAAAAACAACCATATAGACTCTTGGCAAAAACGCCAACTTTTTTGTTCCGCCGCTACGGCACCCAGAATTTACGGGCTACCAAAAATTCACAAACCTGATACCCCCCTTCGACCTATTGTGTCATCAGTCCAGGTACCGTGCTACCACATGTCTAAATACATTGGAACAATTTTAAAACATTTAATCTCTGAAACGTATAACATAAAAAACTCAATAGAAGTTAAAAAACAACTCACCAACATAAAAATTGATAGATCGGAAACAATTGTATCATTTGATGTCATCTCATTATTTACTAACATTCCAGTTAGAACGGCAATAAGAACAATAATGAGAAAATGGAACGTAATAAAAAATCACACAAAAATGTCAAGCTCTCAATTTCTTAAAATCCTCCAATTTTGTCTCAATGATAATAATTATTTTATATACAAAGATAAAATATATAACCAAATTTTTGGCATGCCCATGGGCAACCCACTATCCCCTACAATCGCTGACATAATACTTGACAACCTGCTTGACAGTGCGATAGAAGAATTGAAAAATAAGAACATTTTTATCAAATACATAGTTAAATATGTAGATGATATCTTAGCGATCATCAAATCAGACGACCAAGAAGAAATTTTGTCCACATTTAACAAGTATCATCCTAAGATACAATTTACCATTGAAAGGGAGAAAAATCAGGAAATAGCGTACCTGGACACCAAACTAATTCGAAGGAAAAATTCCATAATATTTGACTGGTTCGCTAAGGAGACCTCATCAGGAAGGATAATGAATTTCCACGCAACCCAACCGAAAAATCAAATAATTAACACTGCTAAAAATTTCATCTCCAGGATTTTACACATAAGCGATGAACTTTTTCACACTAAAAACAAAAATATAATTTTTAATATCCTTAAAAGCAATAGTTTCCCAAATAAACTTATATCAACACTAATAGAAGACACAATTATGCAAATAAAGAACAAAAATGATAATAACCCCACTAATATAGAAAAAGAACAAAAATATTTTTACAGTGTAAAATACATCCCTGGCCTCACTGATAATAAAAACATACGAACGTCAATAGAAACAAATAATATAAGCTTTGCTTATAAACCCAATAAAACACTCAGCACTATATTCTCTGCAATAAAAACTCCAATAGACAAACAACAACAAAACAACATTGTGTACGAATTACAATGTAAAGGGAATAACGAACAAAGTTGCGAACTCATATACATTGGAACAACAAAACGATCCCTTGAAACTAGAATGGGAGAACATATGATGGATATACAAAGGAAAAAAGAAACGACAGCATTATCAGCACACATCTTAAATACACAACATAAAATTGATTTTGAGGGGGTGCGAATACTAGATAAAGTAAGGGGGGACAAGAAGAGATTTACAATTGAAAGTCTAAGGATACAAGAAAACATAAAGAAAACGATGAATGTCAAAGAAGACACCAACAATATTAGCGCAAATTATAGGGTTGCAATTACTAAATCGCTACAGTGATACTTGGTTGTGATATGTGTTTAACTTTAAATTTATGTTTTATGTTTATATGTTTAATGTTACATGTAAAAGGAGAAATTTAATGTGAAAAGCTCATATTGTAAGTTTAACTTTTTAAATGTAATTTATTTGTATTTATGTTAATTTATATATTTTTAAAATTTTAAATAGACGCTCCCTTGAAAAAGTCGACAAAACATCGACGAAACGTCGGGAAAACTGTAATAAAAAATTGCTTTTTATTTACATTAATTAACCTTAGGCCCTATTAGCTTAAATAAAAAACAAATCAACATACATCCCTGTTTTAAAGATAATTTTTGCTTTTTGCAAAATACTTGCAAAAAAGACCCATTTCCAGAAGTATAAGAGTATAATATATATCAACGAAATGTTGCTTTTAATATTCTGAATTAATCTTCTGAAGACACTTTATACCAAAAACCTAAGTATCGCACGATTTTCTACGCTTTTTTAACACGCAAGGGTGCAACTTTAAATAGGCCGTAAGATGAGTTACAGATGAAAACTTTTATAATGCCAAAACACGTATCTTTATGTTTTTTTTGAGCGCCCTTCAGGCGGTAGAAAATTGTTATTTTGAAAAAAAAAAAAACTTAATTTTGTTGAACAGTGCAATTTAAAGTTCAGTATAAACAAATTAGGAAATTATCTTTAAAGCAATGATTTTATCTTAAATGCGCAAATATCACTTGACTCTTAACGCGGAAGCATAAGACATGATGGAAAAACCCATTTGAATAACAACAACATTTTAGTATATTTATGTAATAAGAAAAACAATAATAGCAAACAAATTATAAAAAAAAAATTTAATGCAACAACTTGTATGCCACACTCCACTTACTCTTTACAACAATGATAAAAACATCTTCAGTAGCAGCATTCTCATCTGCTGCTGTTGAAGATGTTGTTCACAACAACTAACGGCAATATGCAATCTTCAGCCATTTGCCCGTCCCTAAGAATGGTTGCTTCTATGTCTGACATGACTGGTGGAACTGAGTAGAGCTAAAGCAACTTTCCTTCGCCGCCTGTTTGCTGAGTTGATTGTAGTCTTTAGTCGCTTCTAAAATAACACGTAGTTTATAGAACAAGTTATCACTGGTGAACATCAAAAGCACTTGACACGAAGGAATTTACTTAACGTCAACACTCTTAAGAATTACGTTACATTGCGGCATTTTGTAGAGATTGCAATGAATAATACGCAGTGCAATAATAAGCAAAAATCTACTTTTGTTGGGGCTTAAAGTACTCATCCCACAAAACCACAAAGATGTGTTTTCTCATTGTAAAGAAAGGTGCTTTAATCTGTAGCAAAGCAAATGGTTTGTACTTTGTCTAACACTTGTATAGTAATCAAATATGTTTAAAGAGTGTAGAAATATTTCTACAAATATAAAATGGAACTTTCTTGAATTAGAATGCACCATGGAAATAAGTAAAAAATATGTGAGTGATAAACTGCGTAGACTAGATTTTTAGTATAAGTAATTTGTTAAAGGGAGTTTGATTTATAGAGAAAGGTTTAAATGCCATGCATGCCTCTCTACATGCTTCAAGTAGAACATTTAAAACCATGCTTTTTCTCCCAAGCAAAATAAAGTAATTATGAAAAAGCTGTCTTATTTATAGAAAATAAAACATATAAAATTTGTGCTTCAATTTTTTTAATAAAGCTTTTCAAGGGCGTAACGAAAAATACGCCAGCTAAATACCTTCTACTCCTTCTTTTCTGCTATATGCGACATACTGTTAAACAGGAATTCACTAATAAAAGGGACTACTGTACTTGTAGATAGGTCTATTGGATATTTCAAGATATTTCATACTTGAGGACCTTTCGGCTCCTTTCAGGTGACTTGATATCTATATGAGTTTACAGGTAAAAAACATACACGCTAAGGCCAATACTATAAAAGGCACTCAAAGCCACATTTAATAACCTGCAACAATAAACATTAATGTGAACGATATAGCGTGTATATCAATGTCATGTTCAGACCCTACAAATATTTGACGAAAAAATCAAAAAAAGCATGACCAAAAAATTGACAAACTTTAGATTTTCTTATTAATACATGCTACGAACACAACTGGGACGGACGACGAATTTTTGGCCGCGAGTGTTCGTCGCCAAAAAAAAAAAAAAAAAACATATTTGTGTATATAAAAATACACAAAATCATGGCGTCGGCCGAAATTCGTCATACGCGGCGACTTTGCAATAGATTATTTCTATTTCATACGCCGGCAAACGACGTACAAATTAGTACGAGGTGACCATGTTTGATTTTAGTTTTCAAGTATTTTAGTATTAAAGTTACTTTTTTACTTTATTAATTGTTTTTTATTATTTTATCGTATTTCAAATAAATATACAAATTAGATAACTATAAGAATAGTTTTCAATTGTGTTTTTCTTAATGTTTGTGTTTTTTTAAGTAAATTTTTTTTATATGGTCACACTATTTCTCTCTCTCTCTTTGCACAAACAACGAACAACTTTCTCAATTAGTAAAGCTGTTGGTTATTCGTCGTTATTGTGTTCCATACGACGAATTTACTGAGCGAATTTTTACTAAAATTTATTTGTATGAAGATAATCACAAAATGTAATTTATAAACTGTTAAATTATGTTTGCTGTGACCAAACGTTTTGCAAAAGCAAATTATTTTTCAATAAAACTAGTGGTTACGTGAAGGACGTCAAATATTTAATAGGTGTGAACAAAGCTAAAGATACAGTTGCAATCTTAGGTATATTTTATGCTTCTTGGAGCAATTGAGAATATGTCAGTGCTTTTTAATTGACTTCCTTGTTGGAATTTGTGAAAATTTCTGGTTGTTAAGAGCCGAAGGTTTTTGAAATGTCTTTTGTTTATGCAACTAACTTGTTGCCAACAAAAAGCTATATTTGTAATAAAAATGTTATAATATTAATTTTTCGAAAGCTACAGTTTAAGTGCATAAAAACATTTTGCAAATCAACTAAAAGGAGCGATGTATTTTTATTTTGTTATTGCAACAGATTGACTCAAAAGCAATTCTTTTGTTAAAAACGGCTGCCAACCTGCATAATATGCAGATTTATGCAAAATTTACCCAAAAATATTTTTTTGTTAAAATTTTTAAAAATTGGCCCTTGTTGTTATGTATTAAAAAAAAAAGAAAAAAGTCGTTGCTAATGAAAGTTAATATAAACTAAGAATATTAAAATCTCGGCGGAAAAATTTTACTCCAATGAAACCATATCTGAGAAACATGTTTTTTGAAAAGAAGCTTGGAAGTTCAAAGGAGGCTACGTTGAAAAATTAAATGATTTTTATCCAAAAAGCTGTCAAAAGCCAGGGACCTATTGCTCGTAAAAGTTTTTTATGCCTTTGTTGAAAGGCATTTTATAAATGTTCCAGGTATAAAAGTATCAGATAAGGATCGTGTGTACTTCTATTGCTATTTGGAGAACAAAACTAAGAAAAGATTGAGGCATTTACCTCATAATTTAGATTTCTACTGTGTAGATATTGCATAATAATAAACACTGCATAAGAAGTCTTATAGTTTCTGATAGATTAGCTTAAGTACGTCCAGTTATTGCCGCCTTTATTCGGAAGTATAAGCAGTTTGTTATATTTGAAACGTATTCGTTATTAGATGTGCAAAGAATAAATTATTTTGGCCGACAAAATGTTAATATGTTCACTACTGTTGGCTTTCTTCGATACTAGATATTTTTTTGAAGCGTATACATAAACTGGCTCAGTTTAACCATACGAAAATAAATTTGGCTTAGGAGCTAATGTAGCCTTCCTTATACTTATTGGAAGCAGTTCAGTTCAGTTACTGGTGGCTTGCTCAAAAATCATGACTATGACCGCTGTATTGAAAAAAATCAAAATGTTATTTGTTTCTTGCTGGCAGGGCAATTTGGAAGTTACTGAAATTTCAAATTTTGTTGCTGCTAGTCCAGAAGTTTGTCATCTTAAATACTATTATAATAAATAAATGTTAGACGTGGCTTTACAAGTTAAGGTACGCTTTGTAGCATGAAAAAATGCTGTCATTGCCGATGCTTTAGCATTGTTTTTCAATTACTAATTTGCTTATCACCTTTCGAAGAGAGTCGGGCAATCGAAGTTCTTGATTTCTTTAGCTATTTTATAATAAAAAGTTAGTCGCAAATCAGTACTCAGCCTACATAGTGGGTAACTTTAAATACAATAACTCAGAGAAATTAAAGTCCAATATTGTAAATTGAAAATTAAGTGAAGCACTAAAACGTTTAGTAACTTCATATTATATGAACAAAAGTAAAATACTTCTGATATTTGTAAAATATAAAATTGTTTTGATGTGGGCCTTAAATTTTAAAAATAAAATCATTTTAGACTTAAATCATAAGTGAAGAAACATTAAACCCTAAACATTTAACAAATAAATAGTTGACAAATTATAAACTAAATTTATTATAAGGATAATAAAATTAATTGAATTAATATTTTTTTAAACCAAATTATAACAGCGATTAAATTATAAGATTAATACTATTAAATAACTTAAATAATAATTGAATTATTATTGTACAAAATTATTAATGAAACGTAATACTGAATAAATAATCTAATAAGCGATAAATAGGGCGGTTTAGTCTTTATTACGCGATCACGCAGTATTTAACTATCGTATTTCAGTTTGTGGAAAAAAGTTGTGTTATCTCTCATGGACGAATGCATCGTATTTCAGTTCGTGGAAAAAAGTTGTGTTATCTCTTGTGGACGAATGCAATTAATAGAACAACTGTTAATGCTTTAAAAACCCACTGTCTTATTGCTAAAGCGTAGCAAGCAACTATTGAAAATAGAGTTTTAAGCTAAAATAGCTACCCTATTGCTGCTATTATAAGAAAATCTTAACGAGGAAAGGTCTATAGATGATTTAGAGGTAAATGAATTGGAAATTTGACAACATATACCACGGGCTAATGTTCATAAGCACGTTATCTTCAAAACACGAGACAATAAGCAGAACAAATGTGTCAATCACAGATCATTTATCAATGAAAAAAGTGCAATAAAGTGCTTAGAAAAATACCACTCAAATAGGTTATGAAAAATTTCTATAATAAATAAAAACTATTTATTATTTAAATATGCAAAAATGTTCTTATTTTGTTTCCAAAGAACAATGTACTGACTTTTACCTCAAATGTGATTTGCATGTTATTAGCCAACGTTGTGTATTTGCAACAGTCCACTACGACCAATACAGTCACTCGATTTGTTTTACTTTGATTTTCGTAATCAGGAAATTGACAAGAGCATGCAAACTAAAACTCATGTAAATATGTTGACGATTTCGGGTAGTGGTACAAGATGGTTTAAGAGAAGAAAAAAAAAACAAGAATTGTACATAAATTAAAAAAAAATCATTGACTAGCTTTGTAAGTGATAATAAGCAATAAAAACTGTTTGAGTAATTTTGACCCATAAATACTGAATTCGAGGTTATCACTGTATTGGTAAATAATGGCCTGGTTTAAACATGTAAATTTGTGTATGTTGGCATACAAGTCGTTTTAAATACACATATATGTTCGTAAATATGTTTGCAATGCTTGTTGTCGTTGAGTGTCGACAAAAAAGATTAAATTCGTTTAATCACAATTTTCCTCGTTGGAAACGTTACAACATAAAGAGTTGTTAGTTACAGATAAAGAGTTGTTTGTTTGTGTTTAATCTTTTGGTAAATTAAAGCAAACAGTAATTTGCTTAAATAACCTTATTACTCTTGTTATGTTGTTAAAGCTATCAAATATATTTTAATGCTTTTTTGAGATTAACATATTTGTACAGAATTTAATGCTGTGCAATTTTTTTATGGTAGAAAGGAATTCTCTATCGAATTGTTGTTTTAAACATAATAAAATTATTTATCAAATGGAAAATATTTATTTATGTATGTCAAATGGAATAAACAGACATACTTTAACAAATAATACAATTAATATGGTTAATTAGTTGTAAAATAGATATTTTTCTAACAGACAGATGCAAAAAGTGTTTAAAGAACATGGGATAAAATTGAAGGCCCCACCATAATGTGCATACAGTAGCTTAAGTTGCTGTCAAATATTAACGAAAAGTCTGTCAAATGCATAAGTAAATTAAAAACGTGTTTTTGATGGCCAAAATGTAATACATAAGCCTAAGATCTAAGTTAAAGCCTAAATTAAATTTTAATTTTGAAGCTGCTGGCTCCCGTTCTACTAGAAAGGACTTTGATCAGCCACAATCAAGGAGTTCTGCCAATTTTAAGCTTCAGACAAAATTTTAAGCTTCAGACAAGCTTTTGTTATTGGCTTCACATATATTCTTTGAAAGTGCAACGATAAGATGTATGTGCTCTTCAGGAAAATATCAGCTACCCCAGAAAGTCTTTTTGTTAATAAAAGCTTTTGAAAAAACAAGTAAATACGAAGTCATTTATTCTATCAATGTGTGTATTTATTTATCTAAGAATGAAAAAAAAATTAATAAGATTTCTCTATGACGTGCTAAATTCCCATTTTCATCCTTGATAAATGCACTGAAATTTAATATTGAGGGAAAGCTAGTTTCAATCTTATTAATAATAAATTTGGTTTTCCCGTAAATAATAATAATTTGGATAAAAATAATTATCGTATAACAACGTATTTTCGTAGAATCTATAAATTAGGCCAATTTATTAACACTGATATCCTCCTCCTAATTTCGGGTCTGTTGAATGAAAGGGCTTTATGGACCTCTCTAACGAGCAGCATTGTTACAAATAAAAATAGAAGATACTTTTCTTCATAAAAAATATACACAAGAAAAATTTTTTAATACCAATTAACTCAAATAATGGATAGAATTAAATTTTTTGTTGCATGTTGACAAATTTGCTAGCACTACGTATGATTAATTTAACCATAGGCAAATATCACTCATACGCATAGTTATATATTTAAAGGCTTAACAAAACAACGTTTCATATTACTTTAAAAAAATATTTTTTATACCCTTAACCACAATTAGTTGGGAAGAGGTATACTAAGTTTGTCATTCCGTGTGAGTTATTTCTAAGTCGATTTAGCGATGTCCGTCTGTCTGTCCGTCTGTTGAGTACACGTTCACTTTCGAAAAACTCAAAAGAAATGAACAAACTTGTTATCAAATTGCTTGTAGTTTTCCTAAGCAGTTTGGGATTGAAATCCAAGAAAGAAAGAAAACTCGAATATATATGATAAAGGGAAATACAGAATGGCACATAAGGTGAATAACAATGTTGGGAGATTATTCGCAAAAACTAAGGATAGATTAAAAAAGTCAGATATGTCTAATTTAGTTTTTAAGATTCATTGTGGTGGCAATGATAATGAACAATGTAGGAAAATATATGTAGGAACAACTAGGACAAAACTTAAAATTAGATTAGCAGGACATAAACATGACCAAAAATATAGGAATTATAATTCAGCCCATGGAACGGCGTTATCAACCCATTGTAGGGATTTTAATCATTATCCTGATTTTGAAAACACATAAATTTTGAATACGGAAAGTTTTATGAAACGTAGATGTATGTTAGAAATGTTGCAGATAAATAATGTCCCATTTGAGAAAAGAATTAATTTTAAAAAAGATACTGAGGGATTAGCTTAGATTTATAGACATTTATTGAATAAAAATAAATTGGTTGATGGAAAGGATAATTACAAATAGGTATTTGTCTTTGATTGTTTGTTTAATAAATTTCAGATGGCATTGCTCAGTTGGTGAACTTTTATTAAATGAAAATAACTTTTGACGGAATATTCCATTATGTTTCCTAACAATTTTAAATAATATTTTAAAATATAATAAAAATGTATTCAGTTTTATTCAAACTTACTGCACTTGTTCTTTTTTTTGTAATTGTTGTTTTGTAAAGAAGATGTTTGCAAGCCAGGGATGGCAACATCGATACAACTGCAATTTTGGTTTAAGCGAATTGTTTTCTTTCATTTAACAGTACAAATGTACTTTTTAACGTTTTAATACATAAATAATAGATAAAACAAATGTAATTTTGGTACAATCAAGCTCAAAAAAGTAAAATTTTAGTAGCCAGTTGGTGCATTTTAAAAATTTCGTTATGCCATCCCTTGTATCGGCGCTGATTGGCGACTGTGATCGGCGCACAAGTCGCCGATTAAAATCGGTACATATTTAACAATTTTATTGCTCAACATTGTGCAAAAAAGTGTTCACATTATCGGCGGATCTTGGTTAATTTGGATTGTCCACAGTGTAGTGCACGATTTAATTGATTAACCGCTAAATTTTGTTTTTTTTTATTTCAATAAATTTTCAATTTTCTAAGGAAAAAAAAGACAAAACTAATAAGTAAACGAAAATTTTATTTCATATACCCAATGTTGCGAATACTAAATTAATTACTCATAAACATTCATACGTTTGATAAATGAAAACAATGCATATAAGCATGTTGCTATTGCATCAGACAAGAGGTAATAGGTAAATGTTGATGAAATATCATTAGTACTAAAAATGTTCATTAATAAAAATAAGATTGTTTTTTTTTGTTAGTAAAAAAATATATGGGTCACTTATTAATAAGTAAAAACAGAAAAAAGGGATGGAAGAGATAAAAATACAATTCGGTGCGACCTAAAAAAAATTCGGTTGTACACGTATAAGTACCTGGTATTAATCGAATACCAATAAAATCAATTACCCCATAACTTGATTTAAAAAGTAACCTACTAAGATTTTACACGCGACATGAAGTTTATAATTTCCTTTTTAATGAAATCATCGACGAGTTGACATTAAATTCGGAAAAATAAAATCGTAATCTATCTAAAGGCATCAAAGTTAAAAAAAGTATATAAAGTAATATTTCAGTTTTTTAAATATTGCAAATATCGTTTTCAAGAAGTTTTGGTAATTATTTAAGAAAATAGCTTAAATCTTCTACATACTTATGTGTCATTGATAATTTTCTAGCGCAGGAGTCTCAACAGCGACGCACAAAACTTTTAGGGAAATTAATTCCAAAATTAGGCCTTTGAGGTCTAGCAGTAAATTAATTTTTAATTCAGAATTAAGAAAATATATCTCCTAAAGCGTAGAAACTTAAAATCTGCTTGGTTTAAATAACAAATTACTAGACCATTGATTGCACAGTTAAAATACACGTGACCTTAGGTAACCATATAAAAACTGTTAAACCTTTATTTTGGATCTGGCGACTATTTGCTGGAACAGTGTAGACGAGTTTTACCAAAAATTCTCCACAAATACACGAAACTAGAATCCATTTGATTCTCCACGTAAATTGGATATTTAACCTTTCAAAACTTCAGAAAAACTCTTCAACGGAAGTCTTTCCTTAGCCGAATGCAATTAAAATTATCGGGTCAAGTGTATCCAAGCTGTGTAATAACTTCAAAGACAGATTTTATAACGGTGGAAAAAGGAACTGAAAGTTTTGTACGAGCTCCAAAAGGAACTTTATAGCGATCAAAACAGAAAGTAACCATTTTAGCTTCCATCAAAAATTCAACAAAGATTTCACACGTCACCAACTTTGAGCAAAAATTTTGGTTAAACTACACCTTCTAGGGGAAACCGAAATATCAACGTAGACTACCAACATACTATAGGACCTAAGTCTTTTAAGTTATGAGAGCTATCGGAATGTGTCTGTAAATATATATGCAAGATTTTTTCTTTTAATTAATTATTTTTTTTTAAACCAAAAGAACCAGCAAAATATAACACCGAAAACGTGATCGAGGAGGCCTCATCGTTCAGCTGAAATGTGGTGAGTGAAAATTAAAATGTTTTAAAAATTATTCTTGCATATATGTAAGGGTCTTAACGGGTTAAGGTTACGTCTTTCACCATACCTTGAAAGTAGCAAACAAAGGAAAAGAAGTAGTTAGAGGTAGTATTCAATTGTCTGTCGGTAAGAAAAGTTGTTCTGATATAAAGTCGCATATTACAATCTAAAGTGGAAAATAGAATAAAAGTTGAAAGTTGTTTAAAAGTTGAATACGTTGAAAAGTATTAAAAGTTGAACAAATAGTTGTCTTAAAAATCTAAATTTACCTATTTGAAAGTTGCCTAAAGTTTACTATTTTATAATTCGCCTAACATTACCTTTAATTTTAAAGAAAAAACAAAAAACTACATAATACTTATCACATTATCACATTAAACTTACTTTTTGAATTCTTTAAATAAATTGAATTATCTATAAAACTAAAGATTTTTGTTCTTATTTGGAATTGAGACATAAATTCTTTACATATATACTATTCACCCATATGTTTTCTTATATTTATTCAATATAAAAGAAAAAAAAAAAGAATACACAAAAAAACCGTCAATGAATATCATCCACAAAAAAAATCAATGAACAATGATCTAAATTAATAGTAATTTCTTTTTTTTATTTTCTCTTGATTCACTTTTCCTTTGTTTATCATTATTTGTTTTGCCAAATTTTTGTTGTTGATAATTTGTACATGGTGTTCATTGATTCATAATTTTTGTATTACTTCCCGATTGCCAAGTATTTCAGCATTTAGTATACAACCGACTAAAATTATACATTTTTGTTGTACTTTTGATAAAGTTTGTCGCAATCCACTTTGTTCTATTTTACTTAAGCTAAATGATGAAATAATTGGTCACAAAATAATTGCATTTTTTTTCTTAGTTTATTTTTTTTCTTATTCTTTATTCTTTATTGTGCTTATACTTATTTTATGAATTATTTGAATAGTAGCAAATATAGGTAGTATATATATTTTATTGTCTTAAGTGCCAAAAGTAGTAGAGCGTAACGTTGACGTAATCGTACGGAAACTGTTAAAGTATGCATATTATTAAACTTGTATTTGAAACGTTGAAATGAATTATAATAAAATAGTATTCAATATGAATTGCTGAGAACACCATTTATGTTTTTGTTATGGTCTGATTAGTTAGAGCTTACTGCATTTAATTGTGGGATCTTAAAATAATGATAACCTAGCGCCCCTAAGATCAAGGATGGGTGGGTTAAGAGCGCCATTCCCGGCAACACCAGGGAAATGTTTAGGACAATGTAGTCATTACCCAGTTTTTTGTGTTTTTATTATAATAGCATTATCGGGGCTTAGTTTTTTTTCTTAACGATGCTATTTCGGTCCATTTAAATTTAGTAGTATATAAAATAAGGAGTCTTTATAAAATTGTATGTAGTAAAATTGTGTTAAGTGAAGAGGGTCACGGACCCCCCTCCGACTGATAGCTAGCGATACTAGGCTCCCTCAGACCTTTCTTTTTAACTTAGCTACCAATGATCCTTGACATTTGTGGAGTTGATTGTTATAACATTGATGATTATTTTCATCAGTAAATATACGTTCGTATATTACATTACAACAGTCAGCACAATTTCGGCACAGATTGTCGCATATTAAAAAATTTTGACCGTTCACACTATCGGCACATTAAATTGCTTAAGATTGAAAGCACAAAATGGCAATTGGCCCGAACTCTGGGTTATTTTTCGGTATTGGCATTATTTTCGCGTACTTCCATTTTAACGGAAAAGTTTCCGAATTTGGAAAAAATAATTTGGTTATCAATACACACCATCTGTGGAAGTGGCCGTGGAACTCCCATACAAGGACGATACAGATTTCTTCTTCTTGAAACTTCATTTAACCCTAGAAGGCTAACGATATTTTACTATACGTAAATGTTAACACCACGTGAGTTTAACGTACAATGGAATTTTTTTCCTAAAGCGCTGAATTTTTTTATTTTTTTGCTAGAAAGCTAACCACGTAATTTTTACGTGTAGTTTTTTTATTGTTGCTACACAAGCATCCATTGACCTAACGGTACCAAATTCAACAAGTGCTTTTTTAAAAAGTTGTTGAGCAAATGAAAAACATAAACAAAGCATTTTTAGTCGTTAAAGTGCTTTTACAGCGAGAATTTACGTGTACAAATTTTACTCGTAAGACGTAGTTTTTACGAATAGCTTTTTAAGGTTCTCGCTCAAAAAGCACTTTAACGACGAAAAATGCTTTGCTTATGTTTTTGCGGTTGCCTAAAAATTAGTGAAAATAGCACTGGTTGAATTTGGTATTTTTCAATATATACTTGGGTAGCAAGCATTTCTAGGGTTAATATTGGACCTACTTCCACAACATAGTGATTACAATGGTATTATTTTTATTATTTTTTCTCTGATTGCGTTACAAATTAACAAGGAAAACAAACAATCAGACAAACAAAAACTTGTTTGTTGATCGTCAGTGATTCCTTGTTGTCCAATTTATTTGTTTTTATTGGCATAAAGCAAAAAAAAATTATTTTGCTCGGACTCTTTTGTTACAAATAGACTCATACGTTTTAATACTCTTCTTTTGTACATGAGTATACACGTATGTAAATAAATAAAAATATAAAGAAACTTGTAAATATATCAAAAGAAAATTCCCTAAAAGCTGCTTATTTTCTTTACAAGTCAATTGCTTTTGTAGCATTCGTTGTCGTTTTTATAGTTGTCATGCAAAACAATATACTTGCCCATACGTCATGTATGTACGTAAACAAAATAATTTTATCAATGTTCGGAAGTGAACAAGAGTATGCGTGTTTGTGTGTGTGTGTATATGTAAGGGCTTTCAAATGTGCATGGGCATGTTTGTATGTTGTGTGCGATTTGTTGTTACAAAATGGTGCTAAGTACATAAACAAACGACCTTTGAGCAGCAGCACCGGTTGCACCGCCAACAATATGAGTTGCACCTCTGTTGTCGAACATCAATTCGCATTTTACTTTATTGCTTAAATAATGTAAAGATGTTTTACACAGCATGAACAAGGGTAGTTAGAAAAATCTTGTTGGGATTTTTACAAAAATATAGTTTCGAAAATTTTTTGATTTTTACCGAAATTTAATGGAAATTAGTGCTGCTTTTACTCAGCTTGTGGAATTTTTACGTTTCTTAAAAAAATTTCTGAAAAATTGACTCTGTTAAGGGAATGTTCCGAAAATCTATAAGAGAAAATTTTCCAAAAATGTACTTTTTTAAAGGAAATTTTCAGAACATATACATACTTTGTTAGAAATCTTTTTTCGAAAATTTACTTTGTTAAAAAATTTTTTGCGAAACTTTGCTCTGTCATAGAAAATTTTACTCTCGCACAAAAAATTAAGCCAAAATTTAAAGGAAATTTTTCGCTCCTGCATTTAATTTTGATTAATTGTTATGTTTTTTCTATAAAATTCTCTTGCATTTAAATAAAACTTTCGCTTTTTCAGAGCATTTACCGAAAATGTTTCCATTTGAAGAAATGTTTGCCAAAGTTAACTCTGAAAAAGAAAATTTGCTCTGTTAAGGGGAAATAGTACAAAAATCTTCTGTATCATAGAAAATTTTGGTAAAATTTACTCTGGTACAGAAATTGTAACGGAAATGGTGGCATGTCATAACGTCCAGTGTCATAGTGTCACCATGTCCATGGACTTTATGACACTTTAAAAAGGATTTTCTCCTCTATGATATAACAAATATCAGCTTCGCTAAAAGAAGAATTTTCTTTTCTACGGTATAACAAATACCGGCTTCGCTTACTTAAGCGTCTTGGCATAGCCGGCCTTTGGCCGGGCGCAATGATTTTCTCCTCTATGATAAAACAAGCACCGGCTCGCTTACTAAAACTTCTCCTCACAGGCGACATTCGGCCGGCCGCAAGGATTTTCTTTTCTACGGTATTACTAAAAGCGTCTAAATTGACCATAATAAAACATGTTGTTTTCAGCGTATATGAAGACCTTTATGACACTGGACGTTATGACATGCCACCAACGGAAATTTACTCTGGTATAAACACTTTTATGAAAATTAACTCTGTTTTTTTATACAAAAAGTTTGGAAAATTTTCCATTTAAAAGGAAATTTGTCACAAATAGGAAAATTTACTACACTATAGAAAATGTTATGAATTTTATAAATACATAACTCGAAATAAGCCTTTATTCCTGCGTTGAACCCTCGTTCATTGTCAGGTTTATTCTTTAAATTCTCTTGCACAATGCACAATTGTTTTAACTGTTTTCTGCAAGGGAAAAAGTTTTTTTGCGTGCATGTGTTCTGTTTTTCAAACATAATTGCCAACTTGGGTACTCGTACTGTGTATACTTTCACATATTGAAAATATTGAACATAACATTGTGTGTATAAGAACATCGATGGATACCACAACACACAGATACACTTATCGTTCTTGCAATTGTTTTAAACATTTATTATGATAACATGTTTTAAAGCTATCCAATGACAAGATGAAAACAGATAAAACACTACATTTATGTGTATTTTTGCAATATAAAAGTACACAGAAAAAAGTAAAAAACGAGTTTAATCACCAAAATAATTGAAACAAGCAAAAAATTGTTTAATTTTGCACCAATCACCGAAATGATTATACCAATTACTTAAAATTGCAAAATTTGCAAAACAAGGATTTTTTCCAATTAAAAAGTTTTTACATTTTAATTACAAAAATAATTGAAAAAATTATTAATATTAAACAATCTAATTAAGAATAAAGATACAACTGACAAATTTTGGAAAGTCAGACCTGTTATTAAAGCTGTCAGAAAGAGGTGTTTAGAGTTGGAAGTAGAAGAAGTACTATCTGTAGATGAGCAAATCATACCGTTTACTGGAAAATTGTCAAAAAAACAGTATATAAAAGGAAAACCTAATCCTTGGGGTGTAAAAGTATACGTGTTAGCTGGCAAATCTGGGATGCCCTACGACGTTTTTCTTTATCAAGGGAGTTCTACAAATATTAGCGCCAACAATTTATCCATACTTGGGTTTGGAGCTTCAGTTGTTCTACAATTATCTGAAAGAATTAAAAATAAAGGTCACACATTATATTGCGATAATTTTTTTACATCGTACCAGCTATTGGAAATACTTCGTCAAAAATATATAAATACAGTAGGAACTGTAAGAATTAATCGGTTTGCATCACCTCCTCTAACAGAAGACAAAGCATTGAAGAAAAAAGGACGAGGAAGTTCAGATCAGGTGGTAAGCAGGGATGGGAATATTTTTTTGGTGAAATGGTATGACAATAAACCGATACATTTGGCATCAAATTTCATGGGATCTGAAGAGGATGAAATTGTTAAAAGGTAGTTTTATATGACAAGTGTTACCTTCAGTTGTTATTAATTTATTATTTAATATCTTACATACAGGTACAATAAATCGACAAAAGCTTTTGAAGAATTTAATCGTCCTAACATCGTAAAGCTATATAATTCAGGAATGGGTGGAGTTGATCTCCTCGATCAATATATATCCTACTATAGGGTTTTCTTGAAATCCAAGAAATGGACTCTGCGGATAATAACACATTTCCTCGATTTCGCTTTAGTTGCTAGTTTCCTCGAATATCAAAGTTATACAGTAAAGCAGGGAAGGGCAAAACGAGAGATATTAGATCTTATGCATTTCCGATTAGAAATTGGGAATGTTCTTATATGCAAAAGTCAGAAGTCGGCGCCAAAACGGGGACGCCCTTCAAATGCAAATTCAAATCCTTCAACTTTATCACCTGTTTCATCTAAAAGAAAAACTGAGGTAAGACCAATTCGAGATGTACAATTGGATGGCATAGATCACATGCCATGCCATGATGGCAAAAAAGAAGCAACACGATGCAAAAATAATTGCAAAACGAGCAACGGAGTAGCTGGAAGAACTCATTTTTATTGCCAAAAGTGTAAAATTCATTTATGTATAACTAAAGAACGAAATTGCTTCCTACAAATGCATACCAAATAATAATATTTTTTTCAAATATTTAAGAAAGTGAATTCTATTCTAATTTTTAATGTAAATCTAACCTTACTTACAATGAATTTGTTAGCTTTTTTTTTAAATAATTTTAAAATGTGTTCCTTTTATATAATGTATGTATACAAAAAAAAAAACAAAAAAATAAAACCAATAAAAAAAATTAAATAAAGTGAAAAAGTGTATGCATTAAAGCGGATTGTACATTAAAATGTACATCTTAAAACCCCACTTTAGAATAAAATTCTGCACCCATAATTTTTTGCACATGTTTTTTGAAGCTTTTTTAAGCTATAAAAAACATAAAAAAAATTTTCCAATGGCCAGAATTAGTTCCCGTCTCAAAGGGTTAATTGAATGAATTAACAAAGTAAAAAAAAAATCTACATTTTAATTGAATGAATTACGTCAGTAATTCATTACAACACAGAAAAATAATTATTTTAATAATTGTATTGATTAAAACAGTAATTTTTAAGTTCTTTTTGATGACAAAACATGTGTGTTTGGATGTATGTGTATGTTAGGGCAAATACAATGTAATGTATGTATGAATATTATTGATGTTGCTAAGTAAGCGCTGCATGCTATTTTTTGCCGAAAAATACGGTTAGCATTATTTTAAAAAAGTGTTTATTCAAACAACAGAGTTGATTGATTCAATTAAATATTTACTTAAATTAAAGGTTAAAATCAAGTGAAATATTAATTGAAAAAAAAATATTTTTTTTAATTCAATCAATTAAGAACGTAATTAAATTTATTTTAAAATTCAAAAATCACCATTAATTGAAAAAAAAAACTGTCAATAATTTTTTCTGTGCAAAGGATGAGTTATCACAATCACAAAATTATTTAGTACAATTCAAAAATACCCTTCTGTCATTATCGCAAAATTAAATCTTCATTTAGTAAAGTTAAAAACAAACAAACATAATTTATGAAAATTACTCAAGTTGATTTTAAGCTTTCCTAGAGATAAACTATCATTTGCAGCAATTTTCTAATAATTGTACGAAAGTTATCGACAACTGGATCACAAATTAGAAATGCTTTTACTGCGGTGGATTAATATTTATAGAAACTTGGAGAGATCTTTTCGTTGTGCTTATTAAAAAATAATTAGATGTGAGAAGATTCACAGTTAGGTATGCATTACTAAGCACTGTGAGCAATAAAGTTAAGCAAAATAAAATTCAGAAAAATGAAGCAAAACTCCTAAACTACATTTTTGAAAAACTATCGAAATAGGTTGGCGAACTACTACCCAATAAAAAATTTTATAATTTTGCGACCAATAGTACATTTAAAAGAATAAGCGCACAATGATGCGCTACGCAATAAGACATACAGAATTGCAGTTAAGTAAGTGAAAGAACTCTCAACAAATTTTATAAAAAAAAAAAAACATTTCAAGTGCCACGGCATTCCCTTACTACGAAGCAGGTTTGTAAGGGAGAATACTAAAAAATAATTATATCAAAACATTCAGTGTATAAAGCTGATCGTTACATCCAGCAATTTTTATATGCGCTGAATAATGCGCTTTATGTGTCAAAAATGTATTGCTTCAAAGTTGGAACTCGCATATAAAATTCATGTCTTCCGTAAGCGCAATGGTAAGCGAAACTTTTATGTTTCTCCCTTACAAGCTCCATTTTTTATTGGGTAAGTAAAGCGCAAAAATAATAAAAAGCAACTAAATCTAAAAGTTATTAAGTATAAGCATCAGAGCTACAATTTCAGCTTTTTTGCTTTTCAATTTAGCATTACAAATTTTGATCTAGCTGCAAAACTTTCTTTCCTTTTCATTGCGGCATTTTATTTTATAAAATGTATTCAGCTTTTTTTTAAGCTTTATTTTAAGTTTGCAGGAAAAGTTTTATTGGTTAACTGAACTCTTTTTTATAATTTTGACTTCAAATAGTTGCAGTCAAGAAGAAATTTCGCATTGATTAGTTTTTTCTTAAGAAACGTCTTACCTGTTTTGTAAAAAAAGTCATTTAGGGCATTTGTTGATTATAAAAATTGTTTTCCATTTTTTTATTACGAACTATAAAAGAAAAGGAAATTTTTCATTGTAATGTAAAAATTTAATTCAATGATCCTACGATAAAAATTCTATAGTGTAAATGTTTGGCCAAAAAATAAAAAAAAATGTTGCTGTAAACTGCTGAAAACATAAAATTTTGAAATTTCAGCTTTTCTTAAACTTTAAGATATAAACCGGTCTAAAATTTCGGGGTAAGGAAAACAAATTTAGTACAGACTTTGCTGTACTCGGCAAGTAACTTGCGCAACTAACTGGCCCAGTCTGAAAGGGGTCTTAATAAATTGTTAGTGTTTCTGGCCTTGTCTAATGAAAAATTTTGCTGTAAACAATTTTAAGATCTGGGCCTTGTTTCTCAAAACTACAAGTTACAAAGCTACAAGTAAAATATTTGTGAAACAAAAATTGTGAAATTGTTGCTTTTTTAACGTATTTTACTTGTAGATTTGTAAGTTGTAGTTTTGAGAAACAGGGCCCTGGTAACACTAATAAGTATACAAACAGTTTCTTGAGTTATCTTAATGACTTCAGGCTTTATTTGTTGCCTTAATCTACCTGAGTGAACACTTGGGCTGCACATTAGACCCTTTGGGTCGCGGTGCTTATGGCTTTTATATAATAATAGTAATTTTAAAATGTTAAAATGTTCTTAATCTGCTTTATCGTTGCAAATTGTTGTTTAGTAGCATTTCTCGAAATAAAAACCTTGAAACTCACGCAGTCGTTTTCTGTTGGATCTGTCGCGCCGCTGCACTCTATCTTCTGCCTCTGCGTAGACTTTCGCAAACAAAAGGGAATGAGTTTAATGTATTCATGCATTCGGTTGAGCCCCGCGCACACGTCTTTACTTCGCGGTTCGTCTTTTACACTGACTAGTCTTGAGTAATCTTTCTCCCACATATATATAGTATGATTAGCGAAGTTATTTTAACGATGTCCAGTAGTGCGATTCACTAACTTTTAACACTTTAACCTAAACCACACACTTTGATGTTTGCTCTAACCACTATGTGATTCACTAACTTATTTATAACCATGGTAAACAGTGTTATATTTCTCTCTATTCAAATTGATATATCGTGGCAACTCTGCCAATAGAAACATAAAAGTAGGATAAAATAACAAAGAAGAATAAAAAAAACAAAACAAAAACGTTTTAATTTATAGATTTTAAATGATATTGTGCAAAGTGCGTAAAACATTACTAATATTTATTATTTTATTAATTTAATTTTAATTAAATGAAATTTTTAATTTTATTTGAGTCAAATGGTTGGTTTAAGGATAAATAAAAAAGAAGCTCCACGGAAAATTGGTGCGTGACAAGAAGTGGATAAATTGTAGGCTAAATACCTCAAAGCCATAATGTTCATCGACTTTGTAGGTACAACGAAAAATAAACATTTTTCTTAGCGGATTTAACCACACCAAAAATGTTGGTGTTAATAAACCACTATTTGTTCTGTTAAAAATAACAGCTGACTGAAACAGCTGGCTTCAAACAACAGCAAATGTCGTTAAAAGTATTAGTGAATAGCAAAATGGTTAATTTTGTGGGTAACATTTTTAAACGAAACAATTGTGGTTTAAAAACATAGTGAATCGCAATACAGAAATGATTGCAACTGGGTCAATATGTCAAATATACTCCGTTAAAGTTTCCTTTGAAATTTAAACAAACCGGTCTATAAAAAACTTAGATATGAGCAAAAAAACCACGACTACCTTAATTTTTCCCATAAATCCCTTGTTGTTGCTGTTTTTACTTTTTTACGGTTATCTGGAGAACGACAAGAGCTTCCAAATTAGGTACAAGCATCTCGGTTATCAATATACAACCTCTCTAATAAATGAGCGGTATAAGAGAAGTGGGTGTAGCAAGAGCTTCCAAATTATCAATATACAACCTCTGTAAAAAATTGCCGGGATAACAGAAGTGGGAGTTGCACGTTAGATATCAAGAGCCAAAGTTTCCAAATTTGCTACAAGTAGCTTGGTTACCAAATACACAACATCATATAAAATGTGGGCGTTATTAGAGAAGCGGACGTGGTTAGAGAAGTGGGCATGGGACAAAAACGAGTTATTTATATCTCAAGAGTGGCATTTATATAACTTCCTGGTCTTATCGCACCATGGTGAAGGGTATATAAGATTCGACATAGCCGAATGTAGAACTCTTACTTGTTTTTAAAACAGGTTGAGCAACATTTTGGTTCACATCACATTCTACTACACCTGTTATATTGGATTTCGAAACCTTGAAAAAGTAGAATGTATTTTACACTTAAGTTGGTATTTTCGGTTGAGTCGTATGAAAATGAGCGTGATTTCAAAAAACGGTCATAGTTAAATCGACAAAGAACTACGCACGGAACATACATAGCACACTTGATCATAAAGAGGGTATTAACTCAAAATTAAAAAAAAAATAGTATACCCTATTTGGGACCCAAAGGTTGGACCCATTTAGGAGTCGTTAATGCAAAATAATGTAATGAAGTTAAACATATTTATGTAAAACAAGTTAGAGTGCTATATTCGGCTGTGCCGAATCTTTGATACCCTCCACCGACAGTTCGAATGTTTAAGGAGTAATATCTGTATGATGTCTTTTTATTATTATTATCTTAAACTGTGACGATTTGTTATTAATTATGGTTTTAGGAGACTAAACTGTTTTCCGGGAGTAGGGCATATATGGGGCCTAGGGTAAATTATGTACCGATCTTCACGAAATTTCACAGTATCATTTATAGTCCTATAAAATTGAGACGAGCCAAAATTTGTTATGATTGCATTTTTTTTTACGGTTTTAGGCGTACTAAACTGTTTTCCGGGAGTAGTGTTTATATGGGGCTTAGGGTAAATTATGGACCGACCTTCGTGAAATTTTACAGTGTAATTTCTAGTCGAATAAAACGGACTTGTGCAAAATCTTATGTCATTCCGTGCATTTTTGCATCATTTATGTTAGTTTTTGTAAAAAAATTATCAAGTTTTTGAAGGTGGTGGTTCCACATTTTGATTCATAGCTCTGGTCCTACTGAACCGATTTTGCTGAAATTCAATCCAAAACTGCTTAGGATAACTACAAGCAATTTGACACCTAGTTTGTTTATTTCTTTTGAGTTATTCGAAAGTGAGCGTGTTTTCAATAGACGGACAGACGGATGGTCATGGCTTAATGGACTTAGAATTATCAAGAAGCCAGAATATATATACTTTATGGGGTCTGAGATGAATAATAAAAAAGTTTCACACGGAATGACAAACTTAGTATACCCTCTTCACAACTAATTGTGGTGGAGGGTATAAAAATATATACATCTATATGAAATTTCTTTGCTTTTAAGTGGTTTTAGTACAAGGGCTTAAATGGTACATTTAAAAGCTTTTGGCAAAACCCGGTGCGCTTTGCTACCTCCAGATATAAAATTATTAAAACTTCTTTAAAACAGATCTTGTGTATGGATAAAAGAGCATCGTGTACATAATTGAAATGCATTTCCAGTAACCGTTTTACAGATATACAGAAACTACAAGTATATTCGTATGGGAGGTGCATGCCTACTTTTCCCATTATTATCTAAGCTGGTTGTCCAAATATGTAGAAATCTTTATTGTCATTGTATGGGAGGTGCCGGGTAGCCAGAAAATTACTGTAAAAATTCGGTTCAGTAGTTTAGGGGTCTATATGGAACAAACAAACATACCATTTTTCATTTATACCATATTTATTGCTCCCCCTGCACCTTACCACCTGTTTTTTTTATAAGATTGGGTCCTAAAAAGTTTGAAGACATTTGTCTTCAGATATTCGTTATTTAATATTATCGTTCTATGGGGGTACTGCTCTTCCTCTGTCTACCCCGCCCATTTTTATTTTGAAATTTACAATTTACCATAATAGTGGCTTTAACCACGTTTGAAGACTTTAACTATAAAAGTTCTTCAGTTACGCGATATCTAATGTATGCATCCTATGGTGGTATTGCTCCCCTTGAGCCTATCCCCTTAATTTTGATTTTCAAAGTTGTAGTTTACTGTAAGAGTGGCTTTTACCAAGTTTGAACATTCACACTATAACAGTTCTTACGATATGCGAGGCTCCTATGGGGGGTAACAATTTCCCCTGCTAATATTTTATTAAATTTCGGGGACTAGAAGATCATACTGCAAAAGGTAAAAGAAAACGATAACACTTCCCCTGCACCTATCTAAAATATAAGTATCCTATTTTATTTTTGGGGCTCACGTGATGCTACCGTAAATCGTGATGCTACAGGAAAATCGGTTCGGTGGCTTAGAAGTCTAAAAGCAAACCAGCAAACAGACAACCATTTTCAATTTTTATATATGTATATAAGTTTTTGGTAGTAGTATCAGTATGGGAGCTTTGGTAAAATATAGACCCATTCCAATAAAAGTTTTGGTGAGATTATTTTAATTGCAATAACATTAGTTTGGACCAATTTTAATCTAAATACCAACATAATAAGATGGTTTATGGGCACAGAGATACTATTCGGGAAAAAGCTTGTATGGGAGCTATGTGAAATTATAGACCGATTCGCACCATTTTTAATAGACTTGGTCCTTGTGCCAATTAGAGCCTATGTACCATTTTTCTCCAAAATATGCGAACTGTGCTTTGCGCACAAGGCTTACATGGGCAGCCAGCCAGCCGGACGGCCATCGTTAGTTTGACTCAGAAAGTGATTTTGAGTCTAAAAACAATATTTGAAGGTGTTACAAACATTAGCACAAATGCCTAATACCCTCTACACTATTTTGGTGTGGGTATAATAAAATGATAGAGAATTTTAATCAAACCAAGCAAGTATGTAATTGAAAAGTTTTTACCTATTATAGAGTGAAAAACAACCATATTTTTGTTGCTCCTAAACATATAATTTAAATTAGGCTTAAGTTCATTAAATTTAATTTTCATTAAATTATTTTTAAGAAGAAAGGAATTTTACAACATGAAAATTAATTAAAATTGTAATTGATAATCTTTCATTCTTGACCGTGGCCGGGGCTCGAACCCGGGCCGGCAGGTTACCATGACATGTTTCGATCGCAACCACTCGATCTCCTCAGATGGATTTGCCGTTTTACACTCGCAGCCATCGACGACTGCTGACGTCAATAGTCAAACATCAATCCTTAAACCAAATTGTATTTCAACCTTCGGTAGATCGAAGTTTGCCTTTTTGAATGATTATCCATTTTAATTGATTTTACAATTTCTTCCTTACTTCTGTTTTTTCGTACTTTTGTCAAGAATTTTTCTTGAAGTCCAAAGTACATTTTTTGTTTTTTCATTTTTGTCTTTCTTTTTCTTGTTGACCTTTTTCAGCACAAGTTGAAGGAGAAATGAACACATAGAGCTCGTTCCTTAGCTTTAACAATAATTAGTATTGTGGTAAATTTGTTGAACTATTTATGGTTTTAATCCAAATTTTTTTTAATATTTTAATTAGGCTTTTTTTATATAAAATTTAATTTTCATTAAATTATTTTTATGAAGAAAGGAATTTTACAGCATGAAAAAAAAAATTTGGATTAAAAACCATAAATAGTTCAACAAATTAACCACAATACTAATTATCATATAATTTAAATTTAAAATTTAACAAACAATGTGTAAAAATATTTTTATTTCAAACATTATATTTAACATGTTTAAAGATAACCATAATATTGTTGTAGCTTTTGGATAAATAAGTTTAACCATAATGTGGTTGTCGGTGACAATAATATAATTAAAATAACCATAATATGTTAAGGTGTATAGTTGAATTAACATTTTCATAGAACTATATTCAAAAATTTACGAAACAAATATAACATTTCTAGGAATTCAAAAATATTTCGCTAGCCCACTCCGAATTGTTTTTTTTTTGCGAACCGGAACCATTGACAACTTTAATCTTGCTTTACATTATCTTGCGGTTATGTTTGAGCATATATCATGCTTATTCTTCTAATTTTATATCTACAAGTGTTTGCCTAATGGTCGAAATTCGGCCATATATTTTTTTAATATGAAGAAAATATAGTTTATCTAAATATATATGTATTTACATGTTTTAAACATTAATTTTTTCCGTCTAAGTGAATCGATTTGGCGACGGACCAACGAACCGGTTCATATCTAATGTTTCACGTGATTGGTTGGCAAACAAAGAAAGATATCGTTCTTAACTGGTTTGCCTGTGCCGATTTATATATAAGATTTATATAGTCGAAATATTCGAAAACCGGTTTCTTGAAAGTGTTGGATAATCGACAACCCTATTTTTTTATTATTTGATAATTGAAAAAAAAAAACAAAATATTAATTTGTGTTTTGCATATGTGTTAGTTTCAAATTTAAACGCTTATAACTCTGAAAATATTGAACAGATTTTAATAAAATATGTATTGTGCACTTCTGTCAGTAACAACCTTTTAGATGGTGTATTTTTTATTCCAGTCGCTGGGCAAACAGAGGAGAAAAGTGTTCTTAATGGTTTTTCCTTAGCCGATTTATATATAGATACTAAAATTTGGGAGGTGTAAAGTAAAACTGATTTTTAAGACAGGGATTGAACAGTAACTTATTTATTTTCTGTTTTCAAATGACAGACAAGTGATTGTGTAGTAAAATTTATATGAAAAGCACTCAGTTTTTTGAATGATTTTCATTTAAATTTTACAACACAATCACTTGCCAGTTATTTAGAAACAGCACGTTAGTTACTGGTAGACGTGCAGAAATCCAAAAATTTAATTTTTAACAAGAAATGATTTTGCTCACAAATATTATAAAATCACATTGATGTAAAATTTTCGTACGGACGAATATACATCATTTGTCATTAAAATATATATTTCAAAAGTTATTATGACACAGATTAAAACAGTGTCATGAATATTGATTAAAAATGAGAATGCAGTAAAACTTGCTAAAAAAAATACATAAAAATAAGAACAAAATATTTTAATGGTAAACTCGTGTTGCACAACTTTATAGTATTTCATTTTTACAAAAGCAAACAAAACAGAAATAGTCTTCTAAATAATCTGACCTTATTTCTTTAATTCTGCTACAATATCCAAAAGCTCCATACACAAACTAAAGTGTGTTTTAGATTGTTTAGATTGTTATTCAATGCAAATCTCATTGTTTGTTTTGGTTCATGTTGGAAAAATTTCCAAACATTAGTACAAAAATATGCAAACGTTTGCTAAATTACAAAAATAACAACAACTGCAAATATGTTTAATATGATTCATAGTGATACAAAGATTTTTACATTGACAGAAATTATAACAAAATCAATTTTGTCTACTGGCTTTTGTACTAAAGGATTAATATGAAGACCTTAATGTACATTAGACCGTACCTCAAAAAAAAAAAAAAAAAAATAAACTCATGTTTTTCATGAGTAATTTTCTGGCATAAGAGTGGTAAGAACAGAGATCTGGTAAATAAATACTAGAACCGATTACTTGAGCTTAATGGATTTTAGAGCAAAACATTGGACTTCTTGAAACAAAAACTTTGATATATTATACTTTAACATCTGACTGCAAATTCAATACACTTAAATAAATCGCCTTTTATACTGAACCCACAATCCTAGACTTTTAATCAGCAAATCGATCGTGAGGAATTTTATTTTCAAACTGCTAAGGAAAGTTGGAAAAAATCGTTTGAAGTAAGTTTGGTGGACAGAAGGACTTAACTATATCGAACTAGAAACGACAAAATTTCATGAAATAATCTACGATTAACCGTTTTTAAGAAAAAAATTTCAGAATTCAGAGAATCGTTGATACTATAGCAGACTAATTTTTATCATCTAATATAAACTTCTTTCTTTGTTAACCAAATTAATAAACGGACCTTTATCCAAGAGATAAGGCTTAAAAATTTATATTAATTTAAAGTATTTTCCTCTCACAGTAAAATGTTTGGAATTGTAATCCTAGTTTATACCCTAGAAGGTTACGAAAAGTATTTAATGTGGTCCACATTTTCTTACTATTTTCTTAATTTACAAAAAGTTATTCAATGGGTTCTTAGACATATTTTTAAATCGAATATGAAGCTGTAAAATTCCCAAGTTTTCAAATATTACTTTTTATTTACTGCCGTCTTTAAGAAAATTTCCTGTTGTTATTTGACCTTAATATTTTAAAGCATTGGTAACCACATACACACAAAATCACTACTTTACCACTATGTGGTAACATCCACATTTTTAGTTTCACAACATGCAAAGGCATGCCAGAGTGTGTCTTGAGAAAAATAAGGGGAAAACAAAGTTTTGAGTAGTTTTTCTTACTTTTCGTTATTTGTTTGCAGAGCGAAATTATGAACATATGAAAATATTTTTTAGCATACACGATCTATGTAGTTTCACAAACTTTACCTATGTGTTGCAAGATGAATTATTTGAAATCAAAAATGTATGAGTATCCCAAAATAATGAAAGTTTTCATTTAAGTAAAAGTACAGATTTAAATGTTGTACTTAAGTAGCGTTGAATTAAAATCATACACTGAAAAGAAAAATCAATCCATCCGTACGCGTACGTAAATCAATCTGAAGCAGTATTAATAGTACGGTGAGACGGATTTCCTTGAATCAAGTACATAAAGATTGATTCATGTACGGCTTTTCAATCGCAAAATACCTAAATTATCCATATTCAATCTCGATTTCGTACTTAAAATAATTAGAAAATTAGATTGATTTTAGTAAAACTATGATTGAAACAATCTCAAAATTCGCATGATTCAAGTAATATAAAGTTGAATTTATCCCTAATTCGTGCTTAAAAAACCAAAAAAGAAACAAGAAAGAACAAGTAATTATGATTGATTAACTTACCCGTATTACACCTTACAGAATGACTAAACACCAACATCATGCCCGATATGGTTTTTACTTTAAAAATCTTTTTTACATATTAAACCAAAAATATAAACTAAATGAGAAGCAAGAGATTAAATTTACTTTTTAACCCTTCGTGGTACACATGAGTCTTGTCAGACCTTTTTTCAATGTGTAATGAAAATCAAAACATGCGTAAGCCGGAAGGTTAAACATGAAAATAATAGATGTTAAATATTTTTTTATTTAATTCAAGTATTTTATACTTATTTCAAGAAATTCCGGGACTGATTTTAGGTTTGTTTTGAGTACGTTTTAGTGTTATTCGTACTTGAATTTTTGAGTACGACTCGTACTTAAAGTAATCATCAAAAACTTGATTTATCCCGATTGTTTTTCTTTCTGTGTATATAAAGAAACAACGAACTGTGGCTTATTTTTTCTGCAAAAATGTTGTGCTTAATTAAAATATAACAAATATTAACAATTTACATTTTGACGTTGAATTGATTTTTTTTTTTACATTTCTATTTTTATCTTCAATTTCGTTGATTTTTCTAATCCTTTAGCTTTTGAATTGTTCTTGGCATATTTAAGCACACTTTTTCTTTTAACCCTAGAGTACTAATGATCGACGTTTCGACGAGCATCGCTTCCTTTTAATTAATTTACTTTTAAATGGCTGTGCCTAATACTCTCAAATTTTGTATGCTGTTAGTTGATGATTTACTTTTGCTGTGTGTAATTGTGTTTTTTAAACTTCGTTGCTGGAACATTGCTTTTATTGGTTTTGTACTCGTCGAATCGTCGAAGGTTAGTATTAACGTGACTTTTATTTTTCAACTTTGTGAGCAAATATGGCAAATGTTGTTACTTCAAATAAAAGTGGCAACAATGACCAGCTAAGGAGAAAAAAAAAAACACAAATAAAGTATGTGTAGATCATGCCCATACGAAAAAATGGCGAATGTCAAAATCAAAATGTGATATATGCGAAAAACCCATATGCGGAGACCACAAAGTTGAACTTTTTGACTCTGGCTCAAATTGTTATTTAAACAAAAAAAATTTCTTATTTTTTTTAAAGCCAAAAATGTATTTTTTAAGTTTTGACTCTTTTTTAGTTTTTCAGTTTTCATAACAATATTTTATAGGTAATTTTTTATGATCCCAAAAATATGTGCAACATAAAATAAAAAAGTTCTAAAATTGAATATTTCGTTTATCTATATGAATTAATATAAAATTTTTTATTTATATAAACTAATAAGGTGCCATAATGATTAATAACATTTATTGAAAAAGTTTATTTGCTTTTAAGCCAAAGTTATAGGCAGTTAAAAAATACATCGTAGAATCGACGATCATTAGTTACAACGTACGAAAAATATGGTTCGTAATCTAGGGTTAAATATCTCCAAAGAAAGAAGTCCAACGGTGTCAAATCACATGACCGTGACGGCCAAATAACATCGCCACGATGTGAGATAACACCGCCACTGAATTTCTCGCGCAAAAGAGCCATTGTTCGGTTGGCTGTGTGGCAAGTGGCACCATCCTGTTGCAACTATAAATTGTCCAGATCCATATCCTTAAATTCTGGCCACAAGAAGCCCGTTATCGTTCTCGCGATAGCGAACACCATTCACTGTAACTTGGCCGACGTAATTTTCGTAGAAGTACGGCCTAATGACGCTGGCAGCCCTAAACAGTCACTCTTTGTGGATGCATTGGCCTTTCAACAATCACTCGTAGACTCCCATTTGCCTAAATACGGTAATTCTGCTTGTTAACGAATCAACTGCGGTGGAAGAAAAATCACGAAGTGCATTTTGAGTTGAGCGCCCATTTTCGTAAAAGGCTTAAACAATCTTAACGCGCGGCTCAATTGTGTACCTCTCCATGGTTTTATTAGTTAAATTGAAGAAGACCGTGTGACTCACAATTTACATCGTGCATTATGGTTGGACCACCCTTTACATGAAATTATATCTATGCACATTAGCGTGGCCGTTAGTTGTATGGAGAACTTTTTTTTTTGATTTCTTTTACTCTCCCCCTCCAAATCGGTTCAGTTTTATGTAAAAAAAATACAAAAAAATTTCGTAGCGATAAGTTGTGTTTTAGGGGGGGCGTCCGCCCCTCAAAGTTTGCCATCAAGCCATTTATTCAAATGTAATTTGTTTGCGTATGACTATCTTCTAAAAAAAACATTTTACAAGAATATGATATATGGCAATATTTTAGCTCTTCTAGTCAACAACATAAGCCTCTAAGAAAGTTTTTTGCTAAAATCAATATTTTGAAAAATAATTAAGAAAATAAAAACAAAATACCAAACATTTTATACACGTTTTATATATATAAAAGGGGGATTTAATGTCAAGTGACCCAATTTTGAAATAGATGTCTTTCGATTTAAATAAAATTTACACCAATTTTAGTACTGTTAGATAGTAGCTAAGACACAAATTTTCAACAAGATCGGTCAAAAAGTTTCTCAGTTAGAGGGGGTCAAAGTTTGACATTTTGGCCATACAGGTGTTCTTTCTCATCCATGTAACTTATTACCTATTGGTGCAAGCAAAATTTGTCCCAAGTAGCTTAGATAGCTATTTTATCAATCTTTTTTAAAAATATTTTTTTGTTTTTTTTTTTAAATTTTTTAATATTTTTTTTAAATTTAAAACTTTTTTTTTATTTTTTTTAGCCAAGTGTTAAATCACTTGACATTAAATCCCCCTTTTATATATATAAAACGTATATAAAATGTTTGGTATTTTGTTTTTATTTTCTTAATTATTTTCTAAGATATTAGTCTTAGCAGAAAACTTTCTTGGAGGCTTATGTTGTTGACTAGAAGGTCTAAAATATTGCCATATATCATATTCTTGTAAAATGTTGTTTTTAGAAGATAGTCATACGCAAACAAATTACATTTGAATAAATGGCTTGATGGCAAACTTTGAGGGATGGACGCCCCCCCTAAAACACAACTTATCGCTACGAAATTTTTTTATATTTTTTTTTACATAAAACTGAACCGATTTAGGGGGGGGAGAATATAAGAAATCAAAATAAAAAAAATAACGGCCACCCTAATGCACATGCACAAATATCTGTACATTATTTTCTTGAGTAACCAGTCAATATTTGTGTAAAAAATTTACAAAATTTATGAATATACGACT
The DNA here is from genome assembly GCA_963931875.1 of Pollenia griseotomentosa. Taxonomy (NCBI): domain Eukaryota; kingdom Metazoa; phylum Arthropoda; class Insecta; order Diptera; family Polleniidae; genus Pollenia; species Pollenia griseotomentosa. Next base: position 124,754,782 of record OZ007563.1, read on the forward strand.
TGAGAACTAAAGCATACAAATCTTTGCTATAGTTTTTTTTTGCTTTGAAAAATGCAAAAATGAAACTGAATTAAAGGCATTATTTTATAAAGATTGTTGTCAAATTCAATAAGAATATAGAAAATTATTCGGACTCACTTTAGCAGCAATTTTATAATGTTTGCAAAAAGCAATATTTTTCAAAATAAAAAGAGTTACGGCCAAAAGAAATGCAAAAAGGACCAGAAGTAATTTTGGCATCAAATCTTTGTAAGCAATAGAAAATTGTTTCACTATATAATAGGGTCTTCATCTGATAGGCCCATAATATTTTGTGGTATAATATCATATTTTTTGATTTTTAATTATTTGTTTCGTCTCATATACAAAAGGTATGTGCTTAGAAAATATTTTTTTTTATACGTGTACAATATATTTCCTTCTAGCGATACATTACACAGCCCGACAAAATTAAAAAAAACTACCATAAATGTAAATAAGAAATTCTGATGAAAAAAATTTTTTGAAAAAACTAACAGACGGTCATAAATGGAGGTCATAAGTGGAGGGTATAAAAAAGCTATATCATGAAAACTAGAGCTGATTACAAACTGATTACAGATTTGAATTCAGCGCACTAAAATTAACTAGAATCAGTTGATAAATTCAAAGAAGCAAATTGAGTGTTAGCCTGTGTTATTGATTAAAATATAATACAAAAATAGAAACCAAGGAATTCGGAGATAATCATGTTTGATGCTGAGCTTTTCCAGGATGATTTAGATGATGTCCTGGCAACATAAGAAATTCTCGATAGCAACACAAATACTCTTTTAACAGAATTAACCAAAAAAATAAGAAGTATTAAAAATTTTAAAAATTAAAACAGGACTCTAATGGCATAATGGATGATTGTATATGTTTAGAGAAATCCAGGAAAAGAACCGAGAAATTTGATATTTTGTATTATGGTTTTTTTCGAGTTCTCCAACATCTACGATAAGTAAAATAGCTTTTTCCAAGTCAAGTTTTATCAAAACTAAGGAAAAGAATTTCTAAAAATTTTTGCCAAATTATTTTTATAAAAGATTATTTTATAAGATCTCCTTGAACTATTGAAATTAAATTAAATTGTGAGATCACAGTTTATTATGTATTAATACATTTTAATATGCATTGAATTATTTTTTTTATTTTTTTGCTTAATTGGTATGTGATGCACCCGGTGGCGAAAAAGGTTACTACAACGATATTATGTCGTGCATAATCATTTAATGGTTTTTAACCCTTGTGCTAATACCCAACTTTATCATATTGTTTAGCACCCGGGTACCCATATACTATAATGTATTAATAATCCATAATTTTATGAAATAAAATAAATTTTTAAACTTTTTAAAAGGGTATTAAATTATATTTATGTTAAAATTTGATTTTTTAACTTTGTATTGCATAACGGTTAAAATTTTAAATTTTTTATACATGACAGTATTTTAAAGTATAACAGTTGAACATTTTTGGTCATTCATGATATGTAAATAAGACTTCCCCGTATTATTAGTATAATAGTAACGCTTTGGAAACTAAACTTATGTAATTGTATGATACAGAATGTAGTTAATTGAATTTTTTGAGCAGTTAAAATGTGTTTGTGTTATCCCATAAAGTGTATTGCATTGTATTGGGTACGGGGTACCCGGGTGCGCATGTTGCGATGGTAAAAGTTAAAGCAAATTTTATTGAGTATTAGAGGAGCAAAAAAATAAATCTAGAATCTGAATTCGCTTTCTTTTAAGTTAAATAACAGCGATCCAAAAGCTTGCTTAACAATTTTAATTCTTAATACATTTTTTTCATGTTAATATACCTAGGTGGCTACCATGGTACCCGGGTATAAACACAAGGGCTAAATTAATAACATTTATAATACTGTGCTAGTTGAAAAAACAGACAAGTCAGGCACCTGGCGTTTTAACATAACTAGGGCACGCTGAATCCAGTAGTGCTAATCGTTTTGATAGGTAAGCTCTTGTTTTCAAGATATATTCGCGTAGCTCAAAAACGGTTTAGTTTCTTGAAATATCTAAAAAAAATCGCAAACAAATCACCTTTGAGAAAAGTAAAATTTTTTTACAATATGCACAGTTGTTTAGGAAACATAATTTTGTTTGGCAAACATTACGAAATTTTTGCTTGTTGAAAATTCATAAAAAATTGGAAAATGCAGCTACGCTTCTACAAACAAAACAAGCCATAAATGATTAGAATATGTTAACAACTATTGATTTTATTCACAAAAGACGAAATTTGAATTAATTTAAGATTTTCATAAAACGCAATATTTGTATGTGGTAGTAGAAGGCAAGTATGTCTCGAGAAAATATTAAGGACAAAAAACTAATTGAGGCCGGTCATACATTATATTCCTCTAGGGGCGACTCCTGGGCAGTTATGGGACTTTTTCTTCAATATATTTCTAGTCTGTATTGAACATTTTGTATGGGAGTACCCTTTAGAAATGGAGACAGCGGGTACGTATGTTGGAAATAAACGATTGAAATGAAAAATAAAGTGGGGTTGGTCATACATCCTAGGCGCTGCTGAAACAAAATTTAAGATTTTCATTAAGCCGCCATATTTGCATCGTTTAAATGCTTTTATTTGGCCCCTGAATATGTGTGCGTGCGGTTAGTGCTTTGAGTAGATTGAATAAGTTAATTATTTAAAACGAATACACATTAATGAACTTTCCAAATAGCGACAATCTTACAATACAAAGTATTTAAACTTGTCCACAAATTTTTTGCCAACCACTGTAAGCAAACATTTTTATCAAGATAAGAATATTTAAGGTATCATAAATACATAATTTAGCACTTATTGGAAAGTGGTACACAACTACAATTTCACTCTGAATACATATATGTTTCTATGTTTATGACTAGGGCAAGTTTTTATATTGTTTGTTTGTTTTTGTTTGATTTTTTTTTGTGGAAGAAATATTCTTAGAATATATATTTGACATTTGTATCAAAGAAAATTGACTTAAGAGTTCAAATATGCATAAAGTTGAATATAAAAAACTTTTTTAAAATTTGTTAGTTTTAAATTTTTGCTTAAGAATAAAAACGGATGTTTTTATTTTTTTGGTGTTTTTTAAATTAACACTTTTTATATGGGCATACTAACCTCATCATATTCATCATATTAACCCTCTTATGTCTTAGGATGCCTCAGTGAACTCTTCACAAAGAGTGCTCTGACGCCCAATACATAATTTATTTATAGCACAAACTTTTTTTGCAGTTGCTAAAAGATGTAGCAAAATATTTATAGAAGCTTCGCATGCTCTTAAAATATTGTAAACAATCTTGAGCGCAATGCTTTTGTATCACATTCAAGCTTCATTTATGCTGCTCATATAAAAAAATCTTTGATTATCATAAAAAAAAATTCCCTAAAAGTTTAATATGTTCTCATTACTAAATGCTCACTTGAAAGGTTAACGACTCATTGTACGGGCTTGCAAAAACTTTTTTTTAAACTCACAGGCCCAAAAATCCGCTAAAAAAAATTTTGTTTTTTGTTTATAACACTTAATTAATGAATATTGAGTTTAATTTATTAAGACGTGAAAAATTACGTCCCGTATTTCACCCTTTAAAAATCTTTTTAAATGACGTTTTTAAGATCTTAAATTTTAAATATGGATGATGCTTATTATAAACTAAAAGACTTGCCCTGTTTTTAGTGCTTTTAGTAAAACGTATGCGCAGATCATATGTGTATATCGTACTGGTTCTTAAAAAGAGAGTTAACTCAAAATTTGCACTTTTTCACTTTTTGCAAGAAACCGGTAATACCCTGTTAAGTTACACTGTTAAAACCTAAGATCGATTTCTCTAGTATTTTACCAAAAAGAAAATATTGCACACTTAATCATAAACAGTCACAGTTAAAAACTCAAAATTGTTAGGAGAGGCAGAAACTGGCTTCAATGGTTGCAATTTTTTAATCAAATTGAGTTCCTCAAATGTTAAAGATGGCGGTGACGTAAACAAAACTTTCGGTGTCGCTAAAGATTTAATTTGTGAACTGGTTTATGAAAAAAAAAGATTTCGATAAATTTTTAGTTGTGCCTGTTTATGATTAAGTGTGCGATATGTAAGAAAAACAGAGTTTTGTCCTTGTTGAAAATTTATGAACTTTGAGTTAACCCCCTTTAGAGGAACCGGTGCAATATGTTTAGTAAAAGCACATTTATGAATGACTAAATTTTTTCTGTTTTGTCTTCATATATGTTCACACAATCACTCATAAATGTTACATTACTTAGAAATATTTACTCATATTTATGCCAAAAAGTGCTTCGGTATCATTTTGCTTTTCTCCACATTTATAATTTAAATGAATTGGTTGAGCCAGTTGAGATTCAGGACAGTAAATATAAAACAATCATATATGTATGTATGTAAAAAACTTAACAGCAGTTGCCTGGGCTTTCATTACTATTCAAGCAGAAATTTATAAGTATTTTTTGCTGTTTTAAAACTTTTTAACCCCTACGTGAATGGCAAGGTACACGGGTACCTTTGGCATTTTCAACTTAATTTTTTTTAATAAACAGATGGTCAACATATTTCTTGAGAATTCCTTACTTTTAAATAAGTTTTAAATTATAATTATTTTTTAGCTTAAAAATTATTTTGAAAAGGCGTGGTGAACCAGTTTTCATCTTACACCCTTAACGGTATGGCAAGGTTTTACCCTTAATGGTATGGCAAGGTACCCGGGTACCTTTATACATTAAATGTTACCTTCACTCGGTTAAAATCTAAGATAGACTTACAAAATACACATAAAAAAATTCAACAACTGCATCTTTACAATAAGGGAAATCACCGGAGTAATATTAACAAGTTTTTTGCTTCACATTTGCTAACTTTGATATCCAAAAAGAAAAATTTACGTTAAATTTTAATCTTTGCATATCTTAGCAGTAATAAGTTGCATAGCCCAGTGCGTTTACAAAAATATAAATTTTACTGAAAATTAATATCTTTTTTTAAGTCTAATGGTTGTTTTCCATGATTATGTACATTAATTTCGACAAAAAATTTTAGTTTCCAATTAAAATTCAATATACGTACCCGGGTACCTTGCAATGCTGTTAAAGGTGTTTTTTTTTGCCATTCACATAAAGGTTAAGTAAATACCTTGAAATAGTAAAAGCAATAAATGAAACTAGATTTTGTCGCATTTAGTTAATGTAGAAAATAATTACAAGTAAAAACTACTATAGCATATTTAATTCTATAAATTATGCTAAATTTGAGGAGAAATGGCTATAAAGATAGAATATGGTACCAGAGTTTGAAAATACAATTTTTACACAAATTTTTTTCTGTAAAATGTTCTTTTTTAACAAAAAAATATATAGTAGCAAAAAATCCTTTTTATCCATGTTTGATGATTTTCAGTGAGAACTTTTGAAAAAGTCTTTAAAAAAATAAGATAATTTTAATGTTTTCCTTTTATACATTTTGAACATTTGCTTAGACGTTTTTAAAAACTAAAATAGCGGGGTTTTCCCATTGCAGATTTCTAGTAAAAACAGTAAAGTCGCACAAGCTTGTAAAAAATTTGTTTAAGTTGTTTTGGAATTATATATGTATGTATGTAAGAGCGACTCACCAAAAAAAGTGGTGGTCAGTTAAATGATATAGTGTTTCACACATAATGTCAACGTTCAAACTTTATAATAAAAAAGAAATATCACGAAAAAAAATATTTTATATGTGTTTTATTTACGTTTACTTTTGAAACCGCCAAATGGATAACCCTTTATTAAGGCAATATGAAAAATGATGTAAAAATCCGAGTACGTGTGACATTTTTCCCACTCCAACGTGAAATTAATACAAAATTGATTGTGTTTTGTATGTGTTAGTTTCAATCTTTCAAAATCAACTTTCAAAATCAACTTAAGTCGTTATTCTTTAAACCTTATGAATTTTTACATAGGAGTAATAACTTAACCTAATATGAGAGATCGAATCTGAAAAATTTTGGCATAGAATAATAATTTATGTCAATTTAGGCGCACTGAAAGTTTTTTATTTTATCTGGAATAATAGCCCAACTTAAGTTTAACTTTTTGACTTTCTTTCGTTCAATAATTGAATCACAGCCGCGAATAACGTTGTAAAAGCCACTTTTTGCAAAAACTGTTTTTTTGCAGATAACCGTTAACATTACCCTTTTAGACTGTTTAAACCTTAAATCACCCAAAACTATGCACCCTAACGCCTTCAAAGTGACATTCAAAGAATCAACTAGTGGAAGAACGTTGTAAGTTACTTACAAAATGATACAAAGTAAATGGTTTTGAAACGTGGAATAACGTTTTAAATGACATCGCGATTGTGGATATGAAACGTTTTTCCACGTTTTTCAACTAAAAAAAAGGTTATAAACTGTAAATTCGCATGTAATTTAAATTTTAAATTTTTTGATATTTTAAATAAAAGTTCTTATTACCATTTTTTTTAATAATCTAAAGAAAAAAAATAAAAAATTATTAACCTTGCCTGATAAAAACGTTTTTTTGCTCTCCTGAAAAATAATTATTTTGTAACTTAAAACGTTATTCGCGGCTGTGCTTCAATTCATAAAATCCTAAGTGTCTTTTTTGGTAATATCTATTGACTACGAGAATAAACAAATATTTTTTTGAACGACTAAGTAAAAAAATTCGTTTCTTTGGAATCTGTAGCAAAGTTTTCCTTAAAAGCCGTCTCCTGATTTTCAGTGAAGATTCCAAGCTTTAACCCTTTTGGGGTCAAAAATAATTTGTGGCGAGATCCAAATCTGCAAATTTGTATTTAAGGTAATGAGATGGCGGTAAAGCTAGGAAAAATAATAGTTTTCGTCTCAAGTTGCTCCCCTGGCTTTTATGGTATGTCGAATATATTCGACATTGACCATCAGGGATACCTATTGCTACGTATATATGCTTCTATTTTTTTTTTTTTTTTTTTTTTTTTACGGCACTTATTTTATTTATTTTAATTTAGTTGAAATATGAAAACGGTGTTGCAATTTCACACATGCTGTTGTTTTCTGTCAGTGGCACAAAATTAATGCCTCCATGGTTTTAGGCTGTTCGAACTATTCACAAACTTTTATTGCTTTTAGGGGTCAATACTAGTGGAAACATCGGAGCTCAGTGGACATATTGACTTGCCCTATATATATATCGTCAATATTTTCTTCTGACAAAACGTTCTTCTCGCCGGGCACAATATCCTTTGATTGCACTTGTGGGACTTCGAATATGACGTCATCATCGTAATCTTCAGAAACGTCCTCAACATCCGAATAAGCTTCTAACATGGCCATTACCTGATCATTATTTAATTATTCCATTGTCTATGAAAATCCGCAGAGAAAATGTTATGATTATTAATTAAAAACACTATTTTGAAGTGCTTACTAATAAAAAAAAAATACAACCTCTTAAGGTAAATGTCGATTATATTCGACAACCTACAAAGGTCCACAAAAGAACCTTCAATACGTATGTATTAAAACTAAAAATTTTTTTATATCGCCTAATCACCGAAATTATTATTTTTTGCTTCCTAAATATAACCTTTTTATAAATTTCCTGACTAGTGTACGACAATGCGCTCAGTAGTAAAAAAAAAGGTAATGCCAACTGCTGTACTGAAAATAATAAAAACCGGATTAAGCCTTTAATGACATGTGACCATAGATATATTGATATATTTATATTTGCCCATCCCTAGTTGGCCCTCTAAGTTCAAATCGAACGTTTTATCTAATATTTTTTTTAGGTTCCTAGGGTCCACTGGCAGCAGCAATTAATTTTTTTACAAATGTAATACAAATTTTATAAAACTAACACCTTCACATATAGCTGCAGGCTGATCCTTAACCTGAACCCGATTAAAAAAATTGGGGAAATGGGAATGAATTAAAATCTAACTTAGCGCTGGTCGATTTTAAAAAGTTTGTGCAGTTATCAAGGGCTTTTTGAAATAATCTATGATCATACAATATATAACTTTTTTCTGTTGTTGACTTACTGGTAGCGGTAATCTTAGGGCGAGCCTTTCACGTGAGCCAAATGAAAACGCAAGCAAAGATGGGAAAATTATTTTGTTTATGTTTTTTTTTTAGAAGATGACTGGGACTGCATACTTTGTTCCAGTATTATCAAAGCCAAAGCTCTTTACATAATATCAAAATAAATAATTTTTAAATTAGTTTATGATGGAGATTGTATCCAGGGCTGCCAGTTAAATTTGTGAGGAAATCGTCAATTTCCTGAGAAACAAATAAAAAAATCGTCTTTTACGTTTCAAAAAATCTTAAAAAAAAAATCGGACAACTTAAAATTTAGTTTTTTTTAACAATTTTTGTTCGATTTTTATAAAAAAAAAAAAACATTCAAACAAAAACATAATTACCTTACCCAGCTAGCATTTTCAATCATCTTCATGAGACTCCCAGTCGATGAAAGCATTTTTTAATCGTAGAAGATTCCTTACACGGAAAAAACTGTAACACGAGTTAGATTCTTCCATAGTACATAGATTATCTAACGAGTCTTTCATGCCATGAATCGTATGAGACTCATGTAGATACTATCTTACAACTCGTAAAATGCTTTAATTTTTATAATTTTTGAAAATATGATTTATGAGTCGTAAAAGGTTCATTGGATGATGGTTTTCCGCAAAATGAACAAAGTGTTTTTTTTTCACTCTGAAAAGAATCATTATACATTTTCTTAAGACTTGCATATTACAGCCATACCTTAACAAAAGCGGCACGCGTTTTCTTGTTTTCAAAATGTATCATACCCATTAAATTTGTGTGAAGTGGCGTCAACGCTTTGCAATTGGAAAGCCCGATTTTGACTGCTTGTTTAATAGTGAAGTTGGCCGCTACTGATTTTGAAAACAAAAATAGAGGACATAAAGAAAAAAAGTAAACAATTTATTTGACTTCAACATTTTTTACATATTTTATAAAAAATGTACATTCACATATTTATATACCTATGTAAAGTAAATTAAAAAAATAACATATCGCCCATTTGCTGCAAGACCGGCATAACTCAAAAAAATCCATTTCGAGATAAACGCATTTAAAGTTTTTGATTTGCTCTAACTACTTAGAAAAAAAGAAGACACATTTTCTTAAAACTGGGAAAGTATAAAAGATATAAAGATGAATTTTATACACAACTTGCTTAACCCGGTGCGCTTCGCTACACTGCTTACCACTTCTTCAGTTGAGAGATATTTAATATATGCATCCTATGGAAGGTTTTCCCCCCTGCGCCTTCCCGCTTTATTTTTATTTTCAAAAGTGTAGTATACCATAGGAGTGACTTCTACTAAGTTTGAACATTCTTACTATAACAGTTCTTAAGATATGTGATATTAAACATTGGCGTCCTATGGGGGGTAACATTTCCCCGCTGCTATTTTATTTAAATTTTGGGGTTCAGAAGATCATACTACAAAAAGTTTAATAAAAAGAGTGCAGCGGCTCTAAATTATATTTCTATCTATGAGGGGTACTGCTCCTCCTCTGTCCATTTCTATATTGAAATTTAAAGTTTGCCATAATAGTAGCTTTAACCACGTTTGAAGACTCTCCCTTTAATAGTTCTTTAGTTGAGAGATATTTAATATATGCATCCTATGGAAGGTATTTCCCCCCTGCGCCTTCCCGCTTTATTTTTATTTTCAAAAGTGTAGTATACCATAAGTGTGACTTCTACAAAGTTTGAACATTCTAACTTTAATAGTTTTTAAGATATCCGATATTAAACATTGGCGTCCTATGGGGGGTAACACTTCCCCCGCTGCTATTGTGTTTACATTTTGGGGCACAGAACATCCTACTACCAAAAGTTCAACAAATTGCTTGCAGCGGCTCTTATTAATATTGCTATCTATGAGGGGTACTGCTCCTCCTCTGTCTACCCCGCCCATTTTTATATTGAAATTTATAGTTTACCATAGTAGTAGCTGTAACCATGTTTGAAGACTCTCCCTTTAATAGTTCTTCTGTTGAGCGATATTTAATTTATGCATCCTATGGAAGGTATTTCCCCCCTGCGCCTTCCCGCTTTATTTTTATTTTCAAAAGTGTTGTATACCATAAGAGAGACTTCTGCAAAGTTTGAACATTCTCACTATAAAAGTTCTTAAGATATGCGATATTAACCATTGGCGTCCTATGGTGGGTACCACTTTCCCCGCTTTATTTCAATTTTATTTCAATTTTGGGGCTCTGAAGATCCTACTACCAAAAGTTCAACAAAATGCGTGCAGCGGCTCTTAATTATATTTCTTTCTATGAGGGGTACTGCTCCTCCCCTGTCAACCCCGCCCATTTTTATATTGAAATTTATATTTTACCATAATAGTAGCTTTAACCACGTTTAAAGACTGTCCCTTTAATAGTTCTTCAGTTGAGCGATATTTAATATATGCATCCTATGGGAGGTATTTCCCCCCCTGCGCCTACCCGCTTTATTGTTATTTTCAAAAGTGTTGTATACCATAAGAGTGACTTCTAGAAAGTTTGAACATTCTCACTATTACAGTTCTTTAGATATGCGATGTTAAACATTGGCATCCTATGGGGGATACCAATTCCCCTGCCCCTATCGAAAAAAATAAGAAGCCTATTTTATTTTTAGGGCTCACGTGATGTATCTGTAAAAATTTCAGGAAAATCGGTTCAGTAGTTTAGGAGTCTAAAAGCCAACAAACAAGCAAACAAACACACAAACAAACATACAAACATTTTTCATTTTTATATATATAGAAGATAGAAGATAGATAGATAGATATAAAAATAAAAATAAAAAAAGCGAACAATTCTGCATATATAACTTATCAGTATTAAAACTAAGCGAAAAAAAACCTTTCGCCTTCCGCTCTTGTTAAGGTACGACTGTTGAACATTCCAAGATTAAAAAACGAACGTGTCAGAAAATGTAATGTTTTATTCAGACTTTGGAGACTGAAAAAAATCGTCAGTTTTTAGAAAAAAATCAGCAAATCCGCACTTTGCTAATTTCAAAACAAAAAATCGTCAAAAGAACGATAAATCGAAATCAAGCTCGTTGCAGATAAAACCAAAAATGTTTTCTCTTTTGATTTGTCGAATCAAGATAAGCCTTTATAACATAAATGTAATTTTGACCTTTTTACGCGGCAGCATCGATATATTAAAACAAATAATTTAAGTATAAATAAAAATGCTTTTTCTTCAAGCTCGAGCTTTTTATTTATACGTATATTAAAAGGTCGAATAAAAACAACTTAAACAAATAATTTAAGTTATAAGCAATTAAAGAAGCAGTTTTATACAAAAATAAGCCTTAAAAATCTTAATTTGAGATTTAGTGAAAATTCATAATGTTTTCGTGTTAACATTTTTTAATAATTTTTTTTTATAAATTAAACTATTGCGTTTCATTAAAAAAAAGAAAGTATTAATAACCACATTTCAACATGTTTAAATAAAGAAATTAAGTCTAATCCTTTTTGGTTTTATTATATGCCCTTTTTTGTTATTTTTCATTTAAAATAAAAAAAAAATATTGTACATTTCTATGCAATTAAATCTTTTATATTGCCAAGTTTAATTTTCATTTAGTTATTTGTTTTAAATTTTTTTCAAACTACTTTTTTATATATTAAGATTTTTTTTTTGTACTTTAATGTGTAGGAATATAAAACACACATGCCTTAAATAATGCTGTTAGTTACTTATCAGTGTCAGTATCAGCGGTAGTATCAAATTGTTAATGCTACGAATGAGTATAAGTTCAATCCTTGACATGAAAATATGAATACATATGTACTCAAGGTAATATATATTACTTTCATACTTTTTTCCTTTATTTTTCATATGAAATAATATTTACTTGAATTTGTAGTCTGTCCTGTTGGCATGGTAAAAAGTAGGAATTTATTGCACCGTGGTTTAAAAAAAGAAGGATTTCTGAGCTTGATTTCTTTTAAAATTTAATTAAAATTTTTAGAAATTGCTGAGAAAAAAATTTAGCTCTGGAAAAACAGTATCTGAATCGAAATAAAATACTTATGAGAATTTGTAAATTTACTAATTTTTTTTATGTTAGCGTCACTGTGCATAGGTATAACTATATATATATTCAATATATACATAGTGTCAATTTCTGATAGAAATCTAAACGAAGTCTCTAAGAATGAAGTCAGACGTTTGCAAGAAATGTCTGATTCAGACAAAGTCGGAGTATTTTGCTGGCTGGGTACACATGATTATTTAAAGTTTTTTTTAAATAACAATATAAGCAGCAGCTTGCAAACAGCCTTATTGCCTTGGAGATTGAGTATTTGCCTCAATAATATATATGGGAATATTTTAGTTAGTTTAGTCAAGCAGGACCGTATAATTTGAGGTCACGTTAATGTTAGTGTTTTTACTCATACAAACACATTTAAGCAGCTGTTTATGTATTAAGCAAATATAAATGCATAGCGTCGGAGTTGATACAAATACACTCCCACAGATGTTGGACATTAAAATGTCTTTAGTAATGGTATAGTGTAAAAGAAACAAACATGTGGCACCTCCTGAATACATATCAGAAGTCACGTAGAGTACTGCATATGAGGCGAGCTTAAAATTATTTTTACTAAATAAAACACTTTTTATATATTGTACAGTGGGGGACTTTAGGAAGCTGTAGCCGACCGTAAATGTAATGAAATGATATTTAACTTACCGACAGGGTTTTAAGATTTTTTTGAGCTCCATCACCAAAACGGATGTCATAAATCGCCCAAAATCGCCAAATTTCAATTTTGTTCAGTTTTCGTAACATTTTTTAAATTAAATTTTGCATACAAAAAAAGCTTGTATAATCTTTCAGTCAAAAATCGCCAAAAACTAAAAAAAAATGCGATCACTTATTCAGTTTAAAAAACTAAAATTAAGTTCACGAGTCTATAAGATCGTTCATTTCAGCTTCATCGATTTCATTACTTGTGTTTTGACCTGCATACATACGATTAGAATTAAATAGTGACTGAATATAAAATTCACTTAAAATGATAACAAAACAAAAATCATGTGAAAAAAGTCGCCAGATTTTTTTTTTTAATTAGTAATAATAACGAAAAATGACAAGCTGTTATCACAATTCGCTGGAATAATATACATGGTAAAAATACCCAAGTAGGTTCCATTTGCAGCCGTGATCAAGCACAGCTCACGTGTGTCCATTAATTAGTTCCCGTTGTGTTAAAATACCCAAGTAAATCGCCAGTTATATCAAAAATCGCCAAAAGAAAGTCGCCAGTCGCCAAATAGAAAATCTCATCGCCAAAAACGTTTCAAAATCGCCACCTTAGGCGAAAAATCTCCATATCTGACAGCTCTGCTTACCAAACCATACTGTAAGCACATTTGTGCACTTATAGAACACGTACAAAACGTGGCATATGTTTTTCACAAACATAAACAAAAAAGCATTAGCAAGTTAAAAATAGTTCTTTATTACAGTAAATATATGTAATTTATTTACAAGTATATGTATTTACTTTATAAAATCAAACGATATTATTAAATAATTGCGATCTTACTCACTCAAAATCTACTTTACAGTACAAATTATTTTAACCAAAACCCAAGCATAATGCAAGATTCATACCCATGTGTTGTTGATAAGAGCTGTGTCGCTATTGCGCACAAAGAAAGAAAAACACTCGGGATAAATAGAGTTTTTTATACTTACTACCTGTTTGTAGAACGCGAGCACAAAAGTGACTCGTTTAAATTACATTTAAAACAAAAACAAATGTTGAAATTTTGTTTTTGTTTTAAATGTAAGTTGAACGAGTCACTTTTGCGCTCGCGTTCTACAAACAGGCAGTTACTTTAAGTACGAGTCATACTCAAAAATTCAAGTACCAATAACACTAAACATACTTAAAATAATATTAAATGGGACTAATTTCGTCAAAAAATATTTAATTTTTCGTTGGTAGTGTAAAAAAGGTACTATAAACAATCGTAATTAAATTCTCCTTCTTATTTCACTTTTGGTATATTTCAAGTACGAATTCGGTATTGAATAGAAAATTATGTTTTCCACAGCTTGGGACGTTATACTTGCGTGTCTTTCAGTCAACGGAAACGAACAGCTAATACCACTTCATTTACATTTCTACATTTACAGCCGGCTAACCAGGCTCTTCTTAAAGGATTATTATTCAGCTTATAAACAAAACTAAATTAGACAAATATGTATCCCCATTCCACCTGTGGTGAAGCTTTTAAATAATATAAATTGTCAAGACAACTTTAGCCGATTACGTTCTGACAAGCCTATTTTATATGGACAGCCAGCCAGCCAGACGGCTGAGTCGATCGCGATTCTGATAGGCGGGTCTCGGACCAATATTTTAAGGTGGTACAATCAATCATTAGCACAGACGCTTAATACCCTCTCCAACATTATGGTGTTGGGTATAAATATCAATTGGGGCGCCTAATCAATATTTGTATTTATATATATATATCAATCATACGTATATAGTTTTCCCTGTATCCACTTTTGTATTTTGCCACTGAGATATTCATTAGGATGCCTTATTCGATTACCCTCGTATTAAGAATACATCGAACTATACGTATTAAATATGTGCAACCATTATGTATTTTTTACGTCCTTGTTACACACAAACACTCATACGCAATCATTCGTCTACTTTTCCCAGTAAATGGTAATAATATTGTCAGTGGTAATAATGACACGTACATTTTTTTTTTTAAACATCCGACGCTCATAAAAATCATGCATCTTGTGATTTTGACACTACACATGTGTGTTTAAAGTTCCTAGTAGGAATAAGTTTCATTTCAACAACGGCATTAAAGAAAAGTTTAAAAGAAGTTATGATGCCAAAGTGCAAAAATAATTCAAAGCAGAGTTCCTTTAGTTTTTTCTTTTGATTTAAAAAAATCTAAGTGTGCCTTAATATTAAATAAATAGGCGTTACCAGTTAAGTTTTTTGATTTCTGGAGCATTTTTCTCATTTCATTTTCAAAATTCATTCAATTTCATAAAAATAAGCTAATTGCTAGTTAAGCAGAAATTGTGGATGAAAAACTTAATTTCTAAATTTTTTTTATACAGAAAGAGAAAATATGCAAGGCAACAAAATTCTGTCCATTCTCTTTCGTTAAATTGAGAGTGCTGATTACAACCGATTCATTATTTTTCTTTTTGCGACAACCTGTTTTCAGAAAAAACTAATTTTACATCCAGTAAAAGAGCACTGAAATAAAAGTCACATGCAAAAATACCTCTTGTGTGGGCATCTTAAAATATGCATTTAAAAAAATTTATTAAAATGAAAACAAAACTACAAATGAACAATATACGAATAAGACTGATCACAAAGTATGTGGCTGATTTGTTTGCCATAATAAAATATAAAGACGAAGACATAATATTGAAAACATTTAACTCATATCATAGCAAACAGAAATTTACTCTAGAGAGGGAGAAGGACAATGCAATACCATACCTGGATATGAAGATATTCCAACAAAATGGCAAAATAATAACAGATTGGTATATGAAACCAATTGCTTCTGGACGCTTGATGAATTTCCACTCAACATAGCCCATGAAACAGAAAATAAATACAGCAATGAATCTAATTGACAAAGTTATAAAAATAAGCAACGTAAAATTTCAATTAAAGAATATGACAAGAATAAAGGATATCTTAATGAAAAACAATTTTCCAAAGGGGTTGATCAATTCATTACTGACTAAAGTCAAAAATAATATTTCATCAAAAAAACAAAAATGACACATCTGGCAACGCCAAATACTATAGTCTACCGTTTATTCCAAGATTAACTGAGAACAACAAACTGAGAGAGAAAATAAAGGACCAACAAATAATATTCGCGCATAAATCAAACAAGACAATACATAATTAATTTACACAAGCAAAAACAAAGATTGAATGTAGAGATCAAAGTGATGTTGTTTATAAAATCGAATGTGACGGCGGTGATAATGAGGAGTGTGGAAAAATCTACATTGGTACAACAAAGAGAAATTTAGGCGTGAGAATAGACGAACATAAAGCTGATATAAAAAGAGGAAAACAATCAACAGCACTTGCACAACACTGCATTGAAAACGGACACAAGCCAAACTTTGAAAAAGTGAGAATTTTAGATAAAGAGAAGAGGGAAAATAAAAGATACACGTTGGAGAGTTTAAGAATACAACAAAAATCGACAAGTGCAATAAACACAAAAGAAGACAAAGACAATACAAATGCAAACTACACCATTGCAATACTTTAGTAATAATAACAACTGTGATCAAAAAAGGACAAATTTCTCTGTGATAATTTTTATATTTACATACTGTGATATAATTTATAAATGATGTAAACTGACGAAAAAGATTATTGTAAGTTAATTTGTCAAAAATTAAGATTTTAATTATTGTTATTATTGACTACTTTTTACTTTGTATTTTTACAATGTTGCCAGATTTTAATAAAAACTCAATCCCTGAAGAAGTTGGAAAGAATGCCAACGAAATGTCGTATTTTATTGAGAATGAAATAAATAATCTTTTATTTACATTAAATTAATGACCTTGAAAGCCTGCATATAGGAAACTATATAAACTATTTAGAGTAATCAAAAAAGGTCGATATATTTAATTTTGCCCTGATTAGTTAAACTTCTTGAAGCACTCATTCGTTTAATAAAAATTTTGTTCACAATCTCTACTGGGTAAAATGTTAACATTTCAACCATGAAATGGCATCAGCTTCTCAGTCAAAATATTTTTACAATATAAAATTCATTATATAGAGCTTGCATATTGTGAATTCAAGAATGATCATACAATATTCATAAAAAAACGTTGAAATTTTTTTTAATACAAAAGAAAGTAAAACAACTGCCATACAAAAGTGTGACTGCCACCACTTTTGTGTTAAGCGTTGAATACCATGTGGCAAAAACTTCATAGTTCTAGCGAAATGGCGTTGATTTATGAGTTTAAAGTTATAATATTTGTTTCTTTTTGGCAAACAAACGGAGAGGTAGATAATACCAATTAACAACCAAGTACACTTCAAGCGCGAGTGTATTCATTATGATTTGCAAGAGTATACTGCCAATCGATGTCAGAGATTTAATCCTTTGGTAAGATCTATCGGAACTTAGAAAACAATCTTTATGTAAAATTAATTTAGGCTGACAAAAAACTAACTTATAACTTTTTAAGTTTAAAATAAAACAAGTAGCAAAGGTTTCTACTTGCTGTGAATTGCGGTCCGAACAAATTTAGAGTTTTTTATTTCAAAACAAATGGGGAATAATATTTTTTTTTACTTTAAATTAACTAAACGGAAAAAACTCGAATATTGTATTGATCTTTGAAAAGTCATTTTATAAAAAATTTGTTTGAGATAATGATAGTAAAATAACGTATTTTTCAAACAACTTTTCACTCTGCTCTTGTTTGCGATAGTTTTTACATAATACAATTACAAAAAACTAAAGCGTTTTATTTTCTGTGTTTATTTTTTAGTCTTAATTACTTTCTTCTTCCTTTTATTGAGATTGCTTCTATGTGTAAGTGCTTATAAACACAACTAAATGTGAGCGAAAAATATATACGTTCATACATGTGTGTGTAAAAATTGAAAACAAAAATATAGAACACAGAAGCAGAAGAAACTGATTAAAATATAGAAGAGATTATTTATGTTTTCTTATTTAGTGCTTCTGTTGTATTAATTTTTTAATTTTTTTTTTTTACATTAAGGTAGCAAAAAGCTTTAATTACTTTGTCAAATGAAAAAAGCTCAAGGCTACGTGAATAAACCAACTACAGCAGTAACAACAAATATATACTTATGCGTATATGTATATAAAATAAATACATATAACAAACATACATATAGTAACTACCCTGCAGACAAAATAACTAGTTTTTAGCTAGAAATATACTGTTTGTTTTTTACTTTAAACTTTAGTTTTTTTTCTTATATCAAACTATCGTATTTAAAGTTGGGTTGTCAAAGGAGCCACACAAGCTTATTTTTATAATAGTTTTAGTCTAGTTGCTTAAGTCACAATAAAAGTACTAATAAAAGCAAAACTAAATTATTCATTACAATTCCCCTCAATATTTGTTTCGAGTAGTTATAAGCACTTACCTCTGAAACCAGAGAGAAAGGAAGATATTATTTATTTTCCTGTAACACTATATGTTCTACTCTTGTTAAATTCCAATTGAAATTAAAAAAAATATATATATACAAATTTTTATTAAAAAAAACTAAATTTTATTTTTATAGAAATTAAAAAAAACCTAAATGATCGTAATTTTGAACGTATGATTAATATTAGAAAACACAACTTATATACGCCCTCATGTACTTCTAAAAAAATAAATTAGACAAATTATTAGCATACTTTTGAGGGCGCTTTTGTTAATGAGATTACTGAGCGTATGAGTAATAATTATTTAATACTGGGAGCATTGATGCGAGGAGAAATTTCAAAAAATGCCTACGTTTCTAAATAAAACTCCCTTTTTTCCCCTACAACTATAACAAATATTTTGAAACATTTTGTAAATATTATAAGAAAAGCGTTTATTAACAACAAGAAAAATAACCAAAACAAATATATTAATGCCATACACGCACATACATATAAAAATTCAATTTCAAAAATAATACCGTTCGACAAGTTAAAATTTTTCGTTTTGGCAGAAACGCCTCTATATATCCTTTAATTTGGCAATTGTTGAAGATTGCCAGGCTATTAAGACTCATAGTATAGGGCTTTCGTTTAAAAATAATACATTTGTACTTAAATGCTATTGTATATGAAAAATTTAAATTTTAAAATGAAAATTAGACGAATATTTGGGTATTTTTAGACAATATATTGAAAAGGAAATACAATTTTGAAAATTCTCTACATTTGCCTTAAAACAAGATATCTGTCTTTTTTCCCTACGCTTAAAATTTTCCGAAAAACCCCTACATAAAAGGAAAATTCACTACCATTGGCATCACTGACTGGGAGAGACTTTTTAAGGGAAAATTCTTAGCATACTTTTAAGTGTAAGATAAGAAAAATTATTAAATAAACCAAATAAGTAATTTCAATTTTTGGGAATACAAAATTTTAATTTCAAAAAGATTTTGTTATTCGTGCTTAATTCCCAGTTTTTATTATTGATAAAAACACTTGAAATTTATTGTTGATGGGATAAGCTGTTCCTATGCGCATTTCACTGGTTGCTTAGGCCAGATCATCAGGAAACTTCATCCATAAAGATTGTAAGAATGTAAGATGAGATAAACCCACTGTTTATTGTTAATGTGTTTTGTTTAAGCTTTGATATTATTACAAGTAGAACTGTTGCTATAAGTCTTATACGCTTAACAGTTTTATTTGGTTTAATATCTTTATTTTTTCTAAAATCTTTATGGATGAAGTTTCCTGATGATCTGGCCTAAGCAACCAGTGAAATGCGCATAGGAGCAGCGTATCCCATCAACAATAAATTTCAAGTGTTTTTATCAATAATAAAAACTGGGAATTAAGCACGAATAACAAAATCTTTTTGAAACCAAATAAGTTTACAATTGAACTAGATAAATTAACTGGTATCAACGAACTATTTCCCCATTTTTTTATACAGAGAATAACAACAACGACTTTTGGGATGTTTTTAACTTTTATATTAAATAATTTTTGGTGTTGTCATAGGGATTGTTTCAAAATGTTTTAATAATTAATTCATTTAAATTAATAAGGATTAAAAATTAATTCAAGGGTTTTGGCAGCATTAACAGTAATGACCATTTCTTAACTCATCAACTTCAGCAATCATATTGTTGCAAATTAAAATACACATTTTTTTCGAGGATTTAAACAAAGTAGATTTGCAGTTTTCCAGCGATAGATTTTTATCATATCGTCATTAAGTCTTGAAATATTTTCAGCAACGGTAATGACTGGACAGCCTTAATACAACTGCACATCGTCTGCATACATATGAATTTTGCAGTTTAAAAGTTGGTTTGGTAGGTTATTTGCATAAATAGTGAAAAGCAGTAATCCAAATATTGACCTTTGAGGCACTACCCTGAATAAATTTAATACCGATGAAAGAAGTCTATTTGAATACACAAACTGCCGACTGATAAGTAATGAAGATAATACTCGCGTGGAATTCTTTTATCAAAAAAAAAAAAAAAAAAAATAAATTTTCGAATCTTAAACAATAGCCCCCGTATTTATAAATGATTATTTAATTTAACAAACCTTTATAAAGGAGAATTTTCATACAAAATTTGTTTTGTAAACCTTTATTAAATTAATTTTTTTTTTTTGTAAATACAGGCACATGTGTATAACACATTGTACTTGCTTATGTAGTGAAATAGAAATAAATTCTCTTTTTTTCAATAAATTTGGGTTTTTGTTGGCTTACAAGTGTCGAAAGTAAGTGAAATACATATAGCCAGAAAGTGCAAATACACAAATTTACCTATAAGTTTGCAGATAATACAATGGTGGTGAAACTAAAATAAAGGGCGTAGACTTCTGAGTTTTAAAAGGAAATGCATTTGCAAGTACGAAATCAATATACATTTGCTTATGTAATGTCTATTGATAATCTCAAAATAAAAACGTTTCTTTAACAAGAATACAAAAAAAAAAAAAAAAAAAATTTTAAGAACCTGGCTTAAAACTTATTTTTTATTAAGCGTATGAAATAATACAAAAGAAAGAACATATACATAAAAATCAAAGGTATCAAAAAAGATTCAAAACTGTTTACAGATTTAATGAGTTTAACCAAGAAACTGCGTCCGTGGTCAAAGCGATATCCGCTCAATGGTCTTTTGTTGGAAAAGAAATGGCATTTTTTAATAATGTGATCGATTGTTTGACGGGGTCTCCATATGGACATTTAGGATAATTTACCCGGCCCCATTTGTAGAGAGTTTCCAGTACCAGTTCGCAGTCTGCTCGGGTTACACCATGCTTTCCTCGGTAATTAAAAGTCTGCTATGCTGCTTCGTTCTTCAAATAATGGGCTGGACCTATGTGAGTTAGATTATAGACTTTTCCAAGCTGCTTTGAGGTCGAAGTTTTCGATGAGTAGGTTCTTTGCGAGGTCTAGTGGAGCATGTCTGAACTGCAGCCTACGGCTGGGTGGGTAACGTAAGTCATTATTAAGAGGAATTTCGATTATTGTTTCGTATCTTGCTATACTCTCGTTACAATGCCTGCTTTCCCCTTAACTCTGGTGGGGTTATATTACATATTTTTGCAGCCATTCTGTTGAAGACAGACGGAGAGTTCCATAGATCAACCTCATTGTTGTGTCAAGTTGAGTGTCGATTTTTTGTGTGTGGCGACTATTTAGCCATACTGGACTTGCATATTCGGCTGCAGAATATACCAAGGACAGTGCAGATATGCGCAAGCAGTTTTGGTTTGCTCCCCACAGTTAAGCGAGGTCGGTTAATCATGAATGTATAAGTTGAACAAAGTTGGAGCTTAACCTTGAAGAAGCCCGTTGTTTAGTTCTGCTTTTCTTGTCGTTTAAAAACACATTAAATAGACGATCACTAAGCATGGAACTGATGAGGTTGCAAATTTTGATACACAGTATAACCTTAAGTAATTTATAAAATAGCCCCTTTTTCCACACCGTATCATACGCCGCCGTCAGGTCAACGAAGGCAGCTTCAGTATTTTGTTTTTTCTGTAAGCCATATTCCATAAAGTTAGCCAGAGACAAGACTTGGTCTGTACAACCTCTTTGTTTTCTAAATCCTGCTTGTTCTTGGGGAATAACACGATAAATTTCCGGGCCTATTCTATTTAAAATTAGGCGTTTCAGCAGCTTAAGGCTCACGGAAAGCAACGATACAGGGCGATAGCCAGGTAAAGTAATGGACCAATTCGGCTCTTTATCACTATTTCTGTAGCAATAAGGAAAAATCGCTTAAGTCTAGTTTGTTGTAATAATCATCACTTCTCTGCGGTACATAATCTACAAAACCCGATTTATTTTTAAAAATTCTTAAAAAATACCTTACCATATATTCAAACGCGAAATAAACAATTATTTAATACAAATTTTTTATAAAAAAAAACCATCCATGTTTGTACCTGTGTAGCCATATGGACACTTCAGTTTTCTGCACTTTTCATATCAGATTGTTCTGAAATAGTTTTTTTTTACAACAACCTGAACCTTATTACATTATTTATGTGAACCGAAACAAAATTCTTTACATCGAAAAATTTATTTGAAACTTTGTCCATAGTTACTTCTAAACATGAAGATTACAAAGGTGTTATAGGCTCAATTTATTTCTTTTAAACTTAACACCATGGCTATTGGGCTTCGGCATTGAAAAAGCTTCTTTGCCGGGTTTTGCATGCGGTTTCTTGCACTTCCCTTTGCCGTACTTAAGCCTTTGATGCCAACTCTGGGAACAATAAACGCATGAAGACACTTGGAAAAACGGCCACAAAACGCTACATTAAAAACATCGACTTTAGTATATAATCATGCCATTTTTTGATATAGGTTTAAAAGAGCGCTGAAAAATTTTTTTATTTTTACATAGCGATCCTGCTGATAAACATCCTAATTTATTACATGGCAATCCTGTGAACTACGAACTTAACCTGCGGACTACGAGCTAATCCTGAGGACATCGATCTAATAAGAACGTATGGAGAACGAAGTTAATATAATTTTCCTGCATTGGGAAAAGTTACATTAATTCAAAAATTTATATTTAAAAATTTTCTCTATTTTGAAAATTAATCACTGGCATTACAAGCCCTCGCAAATTAAGCGTTTGATAACGGATATATATATAACATAACTCTTAAGTTTCAGCTATTTAAAGAAACGAACAAATCTAACCCGAAATGGGCTAATTTGGTATCACTGACTGAAACCACTTTTCATTGCAAGTTATGATTGTATGGAAACTAATATCCTTTTATGGTGTGTAGGTAACAAATCAGACATGCGTTATAATTTTCTACTCGTGTGTTGCCTAATTTGTTGGCTTTAAGTGAGTCCTTCAAAAAGTAAAAATTGCTACTTAAGAAGCTTCTAATCAGTTTTTAAGCTCTTCTTGAGTTTGACAACCATCTTCATGGAGTATGACCTGGTTTGACTTGGGTAAGCCTTGTCTTCTGTATTAAAATCGCCATTTCTTAACCGCTTAAACCATTTCCCGAACGTTGAAATCAATGAAAAGCTTCGGTCAGCAACCGATGCTTTTTCGACCTAAAGAAGTAAAACAAAACTTCATGCAAATGATGCTTTGTTGGAGCAACATTCAACATTTTCGAAGCAAAAAAAAACCTTGTGGTTTACACTACATACTAAGTGAAAAGTAAGGGCTTTCCCCATAATAGCATAAACAATAAGTTATTATGGACACAACCCATTCGTAAAAGATACTCCATCTGTTGTAAGTCCCACATTTTTAGGCAATATATAAATATATCGATTTATCCGAACAGAATAAATATATTTTCTTTTACTCGTACATAGTTTGTGTATATATAAGAATTTGGTTTAGCATTTAAAAGAAAAAAAAAAAAATCGTGCCTACAGAACCAGCGGTAAAGAAGCCAATATTTATCTTATCTTAACAGGAGCACACCTTGCCATATTCCATACTTATTTTTTATACCCACCACCACAATAAGTCGTGAACAGGGTATACTAAGTATGTCATTTCGTATGAAACTTTTTTAATTTTCATCTCAGATCCCATAAAGTATATATATTCTGGCTCCTTGAGTAATTCTAAGTCGATTTAGCCATGTCCGTCGGTCCGTCTGTTGAAAACACGCTCACTTTCGAAAAACTCAAAACATGTTAAAAAACAGGGTGGCAAATTGATTGCAGTTATCATAAGCAATTTGGGATTGAAGTATAGCAAAATCGATTCAGTGGGATCACAGCTATGATTCAAAATGTGGAACCACCACTTTAAAAAATGTATAATTTTGTTACAAAAACTAACACAAATGGTGGCACAATGTACCGAATGATATGAGATTGTGCGGATGTTCGTTTTATTCGACTGGAATACACACTGTGAAATTTCATGAAGATCGGTACATAATTTAACCTAGGCCCCAAACAAACCCTACTCCCGGAAAAGAGTTTAGTACGACTAAAACTGTAATTATTGACAGTTTTATGAGACTATTAATGACACTGTGAAATTTCTTGAAGATTGGTTCATTATTTACCCTAGGCCTCATACCAATCCCACTCCCACAAAAGAGTGCAGTACGCCTAAAACCCTAATTAATAATGCTATCATAACAAAAGTTGGCATGTAACATTTTTGGGACTAGAAATGACACTGTGCAATTTCTTGAAGATTGATCCAGAATTTACCCTAAGCCCGATATAAACCTTTCTCCCTAAAAACTGTTTAGTACGCCTAAAACCGTAATTTATAAAGGTATCAGAATAAAATTGAATACTTCACAGATTTATATGACTACAAATAGCACTTGCAAATTTTGTGATGTTCGGTCCATAATTTGCTATAGGCCCCACATAAAGCCCACTCTGGTAAATTTATTAAATACGCCTGATCGCATTTGTTGTGGTAAAATTTATTTCAACTTAGTTTTATATGGCCAGAAAAAATGTCATGCAATTTTGTGATATACGCTCCATAATTTACCTTAGATCCCATACTTTGCAGCCTTCTGAAATTCCCTGTAAGCGCTAAAACTTATTTCACCACTATATTGAAATTTATGTTTTTTAATACCAGAAATACCTCTGCGGAGTCTTGGGATGTTTGGTTATGGTAAGTTATGCCACGACTCCAATATAAATCCCCCTCCTGAAAATCATTTAAGTTCGGCTTAAATTGTTACGAATCAAGATATTTTACTCAAGATTGTCGGTCAATAATTTAAAATAGGTCTAAGCCGCAACCAATTTTAATGCTGATGTCTGTTTTTATAAAAATAAATTAATAAAAAATAGACATCATATAGATATCACTCCTGAAAACTGCCGGTGGATGGTGTCAAAGATTCGGCACAGCCGAATATAACACTCTAACTTGTTTTTTACACAGGTTGTCACTAAGAGCAGGCCCAACATCGTTTCTCCCCTTTTTAAAAAAGGAAGTAACGGAAGTGTAATGAATATTTTGGAAGGTATTTCTAAAAGAAATTTATACCTACTTGAAGACATATTTCTGAAGGCAGGATATCATAAGAAACGAAAAAAGCAGTAGATAGCAGTAAATAGCCCTTTAAAAAAGTCTGCCACTAGCGGTCCCTTCAATATTTACCGCTACGTATGCAAAGATACATTATACAAATGTATGTACGTATGTATTTGTTTTGAAATACTTTGCCCCCAATGCCTATAATGTTTATTTTTTACGTTTTGTTAGAAATTATTTCAGTATTTATTTTTTGCTCATTGTGCAACGACCATTACTAAATGTTACACAAATGCTTCGTTAATTCTTATTTTATTTTTAATTTCGTATTGTCTCAGCAAACAGCAGAATGTAATTGACACAGTTGTTAACGAATTTACACAACTCTAAAAAAAAAATTTATTTAATTGAAACTAAAAAGACCATTTGTTAATACTTTTATACTCTTATTACAGCCAAATGAAAAATACATTATGGGCAATTGTCCCAGAGATCTGGAAATGGTATTTAACAAGAGCAACAACAACAAAATGGTAAACATTAACGCAAGGCAAAATGAAAACTAATAGACATCAAAAAGCCTTGAGCAGTTGGGGCATGTGAATGGGAAATACCAATAAAAACTACAAATAAAATTTCTAATACACTTTAACTTATAATTTAAACAAAAGAATATATTCAAATTTAAAAAAAAATATTAAAATTTAAATATTCTAATTAGTATTGTGGTCATTTTGTTGAACTTTTTATGGTTTTTAATCCAAATTTTTAATATTTTCAATTAGGCTTAAGTTCATCAAATTTAATTTTCATTAAATTATTTTTATGAAGAAAGGAATTTTACAACATGAAAATAATTAAAATTGTTATAGATAATCTTTCATTCTTGACCGTGGCTGGGGCTCGAACCCTGGGCGGCAGGTTACCATGACATGTTTCGATCGCAACCACTCGATCTCCTCAGATGGATTTGCCGTCTTACAATCGCAGCCATCGACGACTGCTGACGTCAATAGTCAAACATCAATCCTTAAACCAAATTGTATTTTAACCTTTGGTAAATATGTTAACAAAATTTTGCTTTTATTGTAATTGTTAGTTTGTTATGCAGGTAAAAGTTAGACACTAAATCTGTAGCTGTTTTTAAATTGCAATCAGTCTTTTCCTGGCTTCGACTTTTGTACAAAAAAATGACATTTAACAGCAATATATGATTAATCAATCGCTCTCAAAAAGATATTCTTCTGCAATTTAGATATCTTAACGTAATAAGATTTCTTTGTTTTAGAGTTTGACAAATTCAACCATGCAGAGGTACTTAAATGAGCAGCGCGTTTAAATAATTGAATCCTTTTAAGAAAATGGGCGTTCAAATAATAATGCATTTCGTGCAATTCACCTCAGTGGATTAGTTAACAAATATAATAACCGTATTTGGGAAAATGGGAATCTACGAGTGACTGTTAACAACCCGATGCATCCACAAAAAGTTACTGTTTGGTGCGGTTCATGGGCTGGCGGCGTGATCGGGTGGTATTTTTTCGAAAATTAGGTCGCCCAAGAAGTACACGTGAATGGTGTTCGCTATCGCGAAATGATAGTGACCTTCTTGTGGCCAGAAATTGAGGATATGGACCTACACGATATGTGGTACCGACTGCCTTTCATTTTACCCATAAATACCTTTTATTGTTGCTTTTCTTGTATATCTGGAGTCAAAGTTTCCAAATTTGGTACAAGCATTGCTTATCAATATTAACCTTTATAAAGGATATGGGCAGGATTGGAGAAGTGGGCGTTGCACAACGAAATGGATTGGAGAGGCGGGCGGGAAAGGTTTGTTTTTGTGCCACACAAAAAAAATAGAATGAACTTTATTGTTGTTGTTTTTTATTTCTTGGAAATATTATGTTTCTGAACAATAATTGCATAATGAAAGACAAAAAAAAAAATGTATTTAACATTAACAACATGCCAAAAAGTATAAATTAACATTTTTAATTTAATTAAAACTTTAGAAGGAAATTTACAGTTTGATTAAAGTACGAAACAATAGACAGAAAATTTTAATTTTTATCTAATTTTTTTTTTTTCAAACATTTGCATGTCTATTTGATAGAAGCTAATGTCCAGTAGTACACTGAAACAAATCTTGTAGGTTATATTAAATACTTTAAAAAATGTTAGGAACAAATCTAGTTTACCGACGCAGCTCCAGAAAAAAAGTACGTAGGGTGATAGAAAATCGAAAAATAAGAAGAAAAAATTAAATAAAAGGAACGAGTTATGGACGTTTTTAGTTTTCATAGAAATATGTAATTTTCCCACTACATTTCTAAAGGTATATGGCCAATAGTAGTATCATTTTGAAGGTTTTGACTAGGTCTTTCTGGATATATAGAATATAGAATATATTTAAAAATATTTAACTCTTGAGCTCATATTACAGTTTTTGTGTACTAAGTGTATCATTTATTTAAATAAAAGTGTAATACAAATTTTATAAAAAAACAAACACCAATGTCGCAAACAAAAACTTCATGCTTAGCCAGGCTTCGGCCGGACACAAAGAATTTCTTATAAAGGGTCCGCCATCTAACTTTTTTTTTCAACTAGTGCTTATTTCGTGAATCGTAACACTTAGCTCATGTCTGATTTGACATATAATTAGTTTTATCCTTCCGCTGAACGAATATGGTTGTTTAAACGCTTGAACAATGCTCGAAAATATTGCGGCATTACTTTGAAATCATGGTAAAGTTGCAGAATGTGTGCGAAAATTGCGTACGGATTTTGGAAGAAGAGAAGCACCGTCAGCTCCGTATGTTTGTTATCTTGTGAAAAAAGTGAAAGAAACTGGCATCCTCATCGATAAACCAAAGCGTGAAAAGTCAAAAACAGTGCGTAGACCCGAGAATATTGCTGCTGTGGCACAAAGTGTGCGTGAAGCGCCATCAACATCAATTCACCATCGTTCTCAACAATTGAACATTTCGGAGACATTATTGAGACGAATTTTGCATAAAGACCTTGGTATGACGCCATACAAAGTCCAATTGGTTCAGGAGTTGAAGCCAACTGACCATCCAATGCGTTTTCGCTTCGCTAAGTGGACCTGCGATCGACTTACAGAAGATGCCGATTTTGCCAAAAAATCATCTTTTCAGATGAAGCTCATTTTGATCTTGGCGGGTATGTAAACAACCAAAATTGTCGCATTTGGGGCACAGAAAACCCGCACGCATACTTTGAAAAGCCGATGCACCCAAAACGAGTCACTGTTTGGTGCGGATTTTGGTCCAGAGGCATAATTGGGCCATTTTTCTTCGAAAATGAGCAAGGAGTGGCCGTTACAGCCAATGACGATCGTTATCGGGCCATCTTGAACAAATTTTTGTTCACGAAAAACTGAAGAGGAGGATATTGGCAACATTTGGTTTCAACAGGACGGCGCTACGTGCCACACAGCCGAAGCTACACTCGATGTTTTGCGCCCTGTTTTGAAGCCGCAGAGCTGATGTCGTTTGGCCACCTCGGAGCTGCGATTTGACACCGTTGGACTATTATTTGTGGGGTGCCTTCAAAGATAAGTGTTACGCCGACAAGCCAGAGACAATTGACGCTTTAAAGGACAATATTCGTGAAGCCATTGGTGAAATACAGCTTCACACAATCGATAATGTGCTTAAAAATTGGACCGATCGTGTAGGCTACTGCATTGCCAGCCGAGGCAGCCATTTGAATGAAATTATTTTCCATTATTAACCGGAAGGATTGTACTTTCAAATAAAAAAAGAAATTTGAGAAAATATTCAGTAGTTTTTTTTATAGCATTTTCAAAAAAAAAAAAAAAAAGTTATTTGGTTGACCCTTTATAATTAGAATTAAAAATCAGATAGAGTTACACTTATAAAATTATTACAGTAACTGATTGTGGGTTATTAAATTCGTTTTCCGTACTGTTAAAACTTAATAAAATTATAGTTATTTTACGAATAAATTTATTTTTTAACATTTATATTTGTTATTTAAAAAACGAACTACCTAAACATACAGCCATGTCACAGAGTACAATTCCGTTCGGAAACGGAATTCATTTCGTATTTTGGTGCTTCAGAAAATGACGAAAAAATGTTTCGGAATGAAACCATTTTTGTTTTCATGAACGGTATGGGAGTTGTCTGTATCTGAAAGGCGATAAAACTATCAAAAAACACTTTCCATCAACAAACAAATATGTTTTCTTCAATTCCGAACGGAATCATTCCGAACGGAATTGTACTCTGTGACATGGCCCATAATGTTTTTCCGTATTTATTTTGTTATGTAGTTTGATTTTTGTCGGTTAAAATATATTTTTTAAAAGTAAAAACTATTCAATTTTAAGGAATATGCAGTTTAAAAAGTAAAAAAATTTTAAATTAATGTAAAAATCATTCGTTTTAAATGAAATGTATATGATCCGTTTTTTCAATGAATTTTAGGTTGTTTAAAGTGAATTTTCGTTTGAATTTAACTACATAATATTTTGAGTGTACACATTTTTAAAAGTTGCAATTATGTAGTATTATATTACTTGATCAATATTTTATTACTGCAACCGTTTTCCAACCAATTTGTTTTCTGTGTCTACGTATGCAGCAACTTCTTAAATGCATTGTATTTCATACTTAATCGCTGCTCTCGCTTTCACTATATTGTGGTTGCCTCCGAACATATTATGGGAAATAATAACGTGTTTACTACTTATAATAGTTTGGTGTTTTAATAACCATAATATGTTGCTTTTGGAAAAATATAATATGGGCATTTCCAGCTAAAAGTCCACTTTTTGTAAGGTATCGCCAGCAAGTAATTAAAATCAATTGAATATTTTATATAACAATAAAAAACCATAATATGTTTAAAAAAATTTTCGTTAAAAATAGTATAGAACCCACACAAGAGTCCCCAAACTTTAATGTTTTAGCACGATATGTAAAACCCTGGTGAAGGTTATATTAGATTTGGCTTTTTCGAAAAATAAAAATTAATATCGTCTTTAAAGCAAAATTCAAAATCAATTATTTCCACTTTACTAAATAAACTTTCGATATTATTAAAAAGATAAAACAAAAAATTTCATACAAATCTCTCCTTTATTTTACATTCCTTACATAACACCTTTATTATTCAGACACAATTGTTTTCAGGAGAATAGTACAATATCATAAAAAAATGCTTTTGAATTAAACATACATACATACAAACATATGTTCATTTTATACATTTAATATTTGCATACATTTTATCCACATGCAATCCCTTGGAATTGTGCAATCCTTTTCTTTATGATGAAGTTAACAAATAAGTGCAACACCCAACTGATTCAATTTAAGTAGAAATATTTGCTTAAGTTATTTACTTGGGCATCTCGTAGATACTTGTATTTCGAAAAATTTTACATGTAATTTAATGAAATACTTAGTTTCCTTTTTAAGGATTAAAGCATAAGATAACGAATATGCGAGATTGAAGAAGTTTGCTGTTTTTGGAAATTCTATGTGCCAAATTTAATTAAATGCTTTGCAGTTATTTGTTACATAGTAAAATATTATATTTAAACTTCTGGATAATTAATTTTTAAAATACAAACTATGGAAAAGTTTAACTCTGTGAAATCGAAAAAAAAAATATAATAACGTTAAGCACTTTGTGTTCATTGATATATCAATTACGAATTCATAACCCTTTACACCCTACACAATCATAGGTGAAATCATTCCTTGCATATTTTTGTGAAAATCGCACACTAAGGCCAAAGAGATTACTGAATTAAAAAAAATTAATCGTAGCATTAAAGCGGACAAATCAGTTTAATTAACATTTTTTTTTAGTCATCCATACCTGTTTCAGAAAATATGGTCCTTTAAACACTAAGATTAAAATTCTTTATTGATTTTTATATCAAATGTATTGTAGTATTGAATCTATAACGCTGAATGTTTTCGGACAAGGAAACATGTTTTCGATAAAGTTTTATTTCATATTTGCTATTTCAGTTAAAGCATAGAAGCGTTACTACAGAAAATATCTTCTTTTGAAAACTTTTCAAATCTTTATAGAGATACAAAAAAGTAAACCCTGAAATTTTTGTGGAATCTCAACTACATCAGTTTTTCTAACTAGACATCTGTTTCATATTTGCTTACATGTTTGAACTTTCATATGATTTTGTTGTAAATTGCATTGAAATAAAAGATATTATTTTGTACAGAATGCCTTCTAGCCTAGATAAAAATTTAATTGGAATGTTTTCAGGAGGCATTGAAGTCAGGAAATAAAAATTTCAGAAATAATAGAATAATAGGGAGTTTTACTGTAGAAAAATCTCTCGCCAGTTAAAAATGAAGGATCATTTAGATACGTTTCTCTATTTATATACGTTACTCTATTCAGTACGCGTTGTATCACCGATATCGCCAAAAATTATTCATAAAGAATTAATAAATTAATCGTCTTTTACAAGCCGTACAAGAATTATTGTTAAAAAATAGTATCCGAATCCGAAAATGATTAAACTTGTTTAAATAAAACAAGTTAGAGTGATATATTCGGCTGTTCCGAATCTTTGATACCCTCCACCGACAGTTTGAATATTTCAGGAGTAATATCTATTTGATATCTATTTATTATTATTAATTTATCTTTATAAAAACCGACCTAAGCACTAAAATTAGTTGCTGTTTAGGCCTATATTAAATTATTAACCGACAATCAGAAAGTTGTATGTTTTTTTTTAGCAATTTTAACTAGGTTGAGTAAAATATCATGATTTGTAACAGTTTAAGCCAAACAATATAAAATGAGGAGAATTTATATTGGAGCCATGGAAAGCTATTAACCGATCATCCCAAAGTTCTGCAAAGTGATTTCTGGTATTAATAAAACATAAAATTCAATAAATTTCAATACAGCGGTGAAATTAGTTTAAGCGTTTACAGTAAATTTCAGAAGGCTGCTAAATATGGGATCTAAGGTACATTATGGACCGTATATCACAAAATTGCATGACATTTTTTATGGCCCTATGAAACTAAGCTGGAAGAAATTTTACCGCAATATCTATATCTGCTACGGCTTTAGGCGTATTTTATTAATTGACCAGAGTGGGCTTTATATGGACCGATCATTACGAAAATTATTTGTGTGATTTCTAGTGATATAAAACTGTAAAGTACTCAGAGAAAACAGATTCGTGATCACAACCAAATTTTTTCCCAATCGAATTTTGTCGGTTGCATGTATTATCACATAATTCGGTAACAATTACTGAAAATTTCGTTGCTTAGCATAATATTTTTGATTTTGAATTTTAGTACACTATCAGTAATAACAACAGACATTGTTAGTTGTTAGTATGGTTTTTAGAAAACAAAAATATGCTTATAACCGAATTAATGATAGATGCAACAGAATTAACACATAATTGGTGTTCATAACAAAAGATTTGATTGAATTAAACAATATATTTTTTCCAATGGTTTCATAAACCATTTTCCCGATTTATTAGTATATTTATTAAGGTATTTTATGTATCGTTTATACATTCACCCTTATCGTGTTTGGGGAATTTTTATTACGCCTGCGATTGTTTGGTAATAGATTAAAGATAACGTGAACTTACTTCCTTAAATCTATTACCAAACAGTCGCAGACGTATTTAAAACTCGCCAACCACGATAAATGTGATTATTTAATGTTATAAAACACATACATACATACATTATTTACCCGACCAACACAGACAATGATGAGAACATCGTAGCCCTACTCCCTTCAACGGAAAGAAGTGCGCTAAATTTATAAGTGGCGAACATGACGAGAACATGACAGCGTCTTTTAGAAATCCAAACGAAGGAGGAAGCAATAAGTGATCTATCCTCGCCCAAATTCCTAGTGACCCCGGAGCTCAATATAGTGGTAAAATCACCGGTAAAGGAGGAGAGTACTAGAAGACTCACCCCTCGATAGCATCTACAGCCACTGAGTCCAAAATTGATTTGATGGAAAAGCTCAGGTGGTGGAATATAGGCTTTGGCGGGACTAGTTATTCACTAGAGTCTATATAGCGTGCTGAGGAGTTAGCCCACATGTCCGGTTTTGATCGGACCAAATGGTTTTTACATGTAAAATTAAAACTTATTTTATTAAGTGTTCTTCTGTCGCACAAAATTGTTTTTTACTTTTGACAGAAAATTCAGTTTATAATTAGTTTAGTTTTCACAATAAACAATTGGGACATATAGCCTTTGTTTTGGTTGTGAATACCAAATAATTATATTTTCATTTGTTGAACACGAATTGAAACTATACTACTAATCAATAATTAGCTACAACAAATGAATAAGCAATTATATTATAAAATTTATTGACAAAAGCAAATTATTGATTGTAATGACCTATATTCAGTATTGCACAGCATTTAATTTGGTTGTGATTAACACTATTCGTACTAATTTCTCGTATTAAATGAAATTAATTATCATAACTAAATTTAAGCTCAGCTTCACATGATAACCATTGGATTTCCTTTTTTTCCAATTTAGACCCGTTTCTGAAGTTTGTGGCACATACAGTTCTTATTAGCATCTCTCTAAAATATTCTGCCGATCCAGTTGACAACAGCGGTGACACTTCGATGTTTTTTTCACCAAAATTTTACAATATCAGCATTTTTTATATTTATGCAATCTAAAAAGATAAATATCTTAGAAGGTTGCAGACGGCCGCAGTCAATTTTTTAAACACATAAACAAGACATGAACTCCTTTCTTTCAATACCAATGCTTTTCACAATGCGTTCCAATAAACAAACTTCTACTCCAAAAAACGTAAAAACTCTTACCAAGATTACACAAAAAAGACGTCACAATTTAACAGCACAAATTAAGTAACACAACAATATTTTTGTACAATTTTTATTTAAATCTAAATTCCCATACCTTTACTAATATTTTCCATTTTATAATAGTTTATCAAATTTGATAAATATTGCTTATTTATACCTTTTCTTTGTTTAATTCTCAAGTGAAAAATATATGAAAACATACTAAACAAAAAAATCTGACTTTGGGAGCTTCCCGCTAAATGAAGGGTTGCCACATGGTTCAAATTTTTTACATTTAAGTTTCCAAATGTATTAGATATAAAATACTATCGTTACTTTTTAAAAATTGTTATGTACAAAAAAAGACTTTTTGCCTTAAAAACTAGTCGGGGCATTGATTACAATCGAACTATGGCGCCACAGCAAAGTAGACAGGCATTGCATATGTGTGAAAAAACACACACAGGGGTAACTAACGTACGGTTTTTAAGGGTCATTTGAGGGGTCAAACAAATTTCAAATACTTTTTTAACACATTTATGCTAAGAAAAAAATATTTATATTGTGCATATCTAAACAAAAATTACTTTTACACCATGTACATAGGTTTCTTTAATATCTACGGACGACAAGGTAATCCTACGAAAAAGAAATTGTTTCCCTTAATATATTCAGTATATTCTTCTTCAAACGCAACTGTGTGCTTTGAGACATGTAAATTACATTTCTAACTTTTTTCTGTTTTCTTTTGAAAATTAAGTCCCTTTGAATTTAAAATCTATGGCGAAAAAAATTTGTGTTTATTTTGTGATGTGGTCACGCAACATGTTCACACACTACGTGCTTGAAGTGTTAATTTATGGATGAAAAACAAAAAAAAAAAAGAATACGGGAAGAGTAAAAAAGGAAATAAAGACAACTAGATACGACCAAAACTTTTATCCAAACAATTTAAAGCCTACAGTTTATACCATTGAAGGAAAAATAAATAAACTTCAAAACGTCTTTATTTTTAAAGTCAGAGTTTCAGCTGTTCTGAAAGGCGTTCAAAGGAACTGCCGAATTATTGGAGTCTTGTAATTAAAAAGCTTAGGCAATTTACTGCCGGATTAAGTTGATCATTTCAAGTCTGATTTATTTAAATTTGTATTGTCTTATATACTACTTTTGAGAATTAATCTCAACCTTTCTAACTTATTCTAAACATAAAAATATTATATTTTTCCCTTTCAGTACTATGAAGAATCATATTCACTTTTCTATATGACCAATCGTTGTACTTTGTGTTTAGAAATTGAGTAATGTTATCGATACTTATATTAATTGTTGTGTTGTACTTGAATGTACATTGTACATGCATTATGGGCTTGTGTGATGCACTACAGTAGATATACAATGATGTGTGTTTATTTAATCTCAGGAAAGGTCATACATTATTTGGACAAATGTAATCATTTAATGAAGCAAATGTTAATTTTTTTAGCCTTAAAAATAGTGGTGTGAAAGGTTCAAAAATTAACTAGTCAGGAAGTTATTGGAGATTATTAATTTATCACCTTAAAATTAATTTAGATCTCCCTATATGCTGGGATTTTTTCCAACTAAGTTCCATATATTTAACAAATTAATGTTGATTTCAGGTTTGCGGGAGAAAATACCCTTTGTTTAACAATAAATAAAAAATAAGTAAAAACGCTATATTCGGCTTTGCCTCTTATATTCCATTTACCATAATATTGAAAAGTCATATGTTTCCTCTTTCATATAGTCTAATTTGGCTCAATTTAAATTCTTCAATTATCTTTACGACATTTGGCAGTGTGATTTCTATTGTTATCAAAATATCTAGGGTGTTCAGTCGATTAATTCTTGTTCGATTAATCGAAAAATTTTAGACGATTAAAGGATTAATCGAAAATATATAGTATTTCTGTTAAATGTTTAATTTTTTTAAAGTTTTAAGTCGAATAACCAAACCAAATATATGTGTCCGTTGGAATTAAACAGTCATGTTTAGTAAGTAATTTAGCTCATATTTTTGTTAAATTTTTTAAACACAATTAAATAACTCATTTAAGAAAAGAAAAAACGACAAAGGTATGTTAACTCAAAGCTTTATATTTATTTATCGAGTATGTCCTGGAAATCAATATGAAGTGAAATTGAAATCAAACGATAATTTAAATTTAAATTTTTAAAAATGACAGTAGCTTTTCGTGGTTTTAAGTGTTTTTCTTGCAAAAATAATAGATACTTAAAGAATGATGTAAATAAAATGGAATATTTTTATGAACTTTCACTACAGGGTCGTAATTAAAATTTGCTCGAATCTAAATCAACTTTATTTCGATTTCTAGAACACGCCCGTATTATTTAAAAAATAGTTCATGCGTTTCTCTCTTTAAAAAGAGTTTGGTTTAAAAATATTGTACGAGGGATAAATCTAATTAAGCTAAATGTAACAGGTGTGCAAAAATGTATTAACGTAAATGTTCTTCAACAACTTCACTAATTTACAACTTGAACAGTAACTATAACATCCCAATAAAAAATTTTATCATTTTGCGAAGCACTTATGAATGGTACATTTAAAAAAATAAGCGCACATTTATGCGCGACGCAGTAAGACATACAGAAATGCAGTAAAGTAAGTGAAAGAACTCTCAACAACTTTTATAAAAAATAACATTTCAAGTACTATGGCATTCCCTTACAACGAAGCAGGTTTGTAAGGGAGAATACTTAAAAATAACGGTACCAAAACATTCAGTGTGTAATATTATTATTGTTATTGTTTTTGCATATAAAAAATACATTTATTACAACCATTTCATTTTAGTACTTTTTTTGTTAAAATTTTAACTTTCCTCTTCACTTACCAAAATAAGAAAGTCAAGAAACACACGAACGATTAGTGTGATTTTTAACTTCGCTCAGGTTTTTTTATTGTAATATGTATGAATTTGAGTTCATCAAACAATAAATAATAATAGAGAAACACACACAATTAGTGTAAGTGTATGTGGCTAACTTTTTAATGAACGGTGTTGTGTTGATCTCTCATTTAAAATGATTGAGCGTGAATGACTCGCTCTCATTTTTTTACACATTTGATAAGCATATCAAATACACACACAGCATTCATTTGGCTACCAAATTATTTGTGCAGACCTCTACAAGATACTTCAATCGATTCTCAAAAGGAAATTATCCAAAAATCCAAAGTTATATTGACTCTTTTAAAATCTAAGTGCCGGAAAGTTAGGCAACAATATGGAGCTACATTGACAAGTTTTATTTAATAAAAAAAGATTATTTACTCAAGTACTAATTTTTTCTAAAATTATCGAAAAAAAATCTCGTAACTTATAAAATTTCTGGATTTAAAACTATTCGATTAATTTTAAAATTTTATTTATTAAATCGAAAAAGTAAAAAACGTCAAATATGCAAATATGCAAAAAAAATATAATTATAACCGGTGCCTTTTGCTACAATTCTGTTTGGTTTTGTAACAAAAATAAATATTTTTTAAAGGGGTTGGTCCCACG
The DNA here is from genome assembly GCA_963931875.1 of Pollenia griseotomentosa. Lineage (NCBI taxonomy): Eukaryota > Metazoa > Arthropoda > Insecta > Diptera > Polleniidae > Pollenia > Pollenia griseotomentosa. The sequence goes on from OZ007563.1 coordinate 124,792,548, forward strand.
TTTGGGCTCATTATTTTTTTTTTTAAGTTAACCAATGAAATTCAATTCCAAATTTCAAAGAATAACAAGAACAATTTTAAGACCAAAATTATTCTTTTCGCTTGAGTCCATTTGGAAATCACAAGCAACCCAAAATATATGTGTGATCACAATACAAGCTTTTTATTTTTTGATCAAACACTTATTGAAGGAGTTAATTGTTTTTGTATTCTTTATATGATTTTCAACTATTATTATATTAACTGCTTGTTAAAGGAATTGTTAATTTTTGTTATTGTTTTTTCATGAAATAACAATTTTAAGCAAAATATATGTGTGATTACAAAATAAACTTTTATTTTCGATCAAACGAGCTATAAGCCATTTAAATTTACTTTAGGAAAAACGATTTTTGGTTATAAATATGAGCAAACACAATCCTCATATATCAAGAATATGAAATAACAAAAATTAATCAAATCTTAATTTAATTTTTAAGTTAACGTCTTGCCGGACGAAAATTCTCGTAATCGCGGTTCTTGTCCACAAAGGTGTTTAGCGCTCTTCTAGTCAAATAAGCCCTGCAATATATCTTCCCCTTATAACCGTCTTTACCCTAATTATTTTGAGCTATTGGATTTGGGTCATGTTCGTTGGAATATTCGCTTTACCAATGAACATAATCAAACATAAATCTCTTTTACAGCTGATACGTTAAAACGGAGAAAACTTTTAATTTTGTCAGGTTCATCCGCAACGTAATGTCATGTTTATGTAAAAGTACCCATGTTTACATAAGAGTAACGAGGCCTTTAGAGATAACAAATAGGAATCATTTTTGCACGATAAACAAAAAAAATTGTTGAGGTACACTAAATAAACTTCTTGAGGGTCTAAACACAATGTTTGCGGTGCGGTGCGATTTCTCGTTGCGGGAGAGAAAAATAAACATAATACAACGGAAGACGGCGACAGAAATAGTTGTCATTTTTTGTTTAAATTTGTATTAATTTATTTGTGAATACATTTTTATCATGTTGTTTGTTTTCAAAATGTTGTGAACAAAGCCAATTATTCAAAAACTATGGCAACATCAGAAAGAGAACTAGTATCAACAAGTAAGAGTGCTATATTCGGCTGTGCCGAATCTTATATACCCTTCACCATTGTGCGAGGAGAATACAGAGCAACTAGACAAAACCTAAATAATTTCTACATAAACATACATATATACAATACATAAAACTTCATTATAAATTAAATTTAAAAAGTTAAAACTGGTAAATATTTTTTTAAATCGTTTCAGAACATAAAAAAATTTAAAAAAATTTTTCTTTTTGAAAAAACACGATTCGAACCAGGGACTCACAGTTTCTAACCTAAACAAACCCCCTAGACAACTGGACCATGAATGAACGTTTTATGAATATCATTAAAAGTAAATATGATCAGTTTACAGTTCACACAGTTGAGTTGTAATTATTTTTGATGTTTTAGTTCACCACAATAAAGCAAAGGTGGCCTATAATCACCAAAATAGATTGTACCATGTATGTGTGTTTGTTTGGTTTCTTTTTCTATAGGCACTGTTGTCATACCGTAGATTTATCTTTTTTGGCGAGTTTTTAAGAAGCAAACCGAAACAAAAATTCCTAGTTTCTATTTGTTAAAATTATTTCGTTAAATAGATGAAATAATAAAGAAGGCTGATAACGAATATTATATTGAGCATTATGCTAGTATATATAAACAAATACCAAAGGGGGGGGGGGAGCAAACGGACATCGTTAAATCAACTTCGCTTTTCATAAGGACCCAGAATATATATACTTTATAGGGTGTAGGATCAATATTTTGGAACATACAAACGGAATGACAAAGTTATATATACCCTCTTACCTTCGGTGAAGGGTATAAAAATAAAATTTTTTTGGATTTCAGTACTTTGGACATAACTCAGCCATTTATTAACCGATTTGACAGATTTATATACCGATGTCTTAAGGAATAAATTTACCATTTACTTTGGTGATAAAACTTGGACTCAGAAAGACCTATGGGTTCCGAAAATGTGTATTTAAAAAAAAAAAATTTAATTTTGGTCATAACTTTTTCGTATCTGAACCGATTTTCCCGAGTTTTTCAGAAAATATTTTCTATTAAAAATTTCCGATCTTTTGATATATAAGGCGTAACCATAGGTCATACGACAGTCCAAAAAATCCGGTTTTTATACAATTTTTGATATTTTTTGTACGGGAGGTACCACGCCCACTTGTTTAATCCCGCCCACATTTTGTAGGATGCTGTGTATTGATAACGTTAATGTGTGTACCTAATTTGGAAACTTTGGCTCTTGCCGTTCTCAAGATATACATAAATAAAAAACTACAACAACAACAAGGGATTTTTGTGCAAAATCAGAGGCAGTTGTGGTTTTTTGCTCATATCTCCGTCATTTTTGGACCGATCTGGCTGAATTTCAATAGCAAACTTAGACGGAGTATATGTGACATAAATATACATCAACCTAGTCCACATCATTTCTGGGGTTTTCGGAAAACCCATTTCAACATACAGACGGACAGACGGACATCGTTAAATCAACTTCGCTTTTCATAAGGACCCAGAATATATATACTTTATAGGGTGTAGGATCAATATTTTGGAACATACAAACGGAATGACAAAGTTATATATACCCTCTTACCTTCGGTGAATGGTATAAAAATAAAATTTTTTTGGATTTCAGTACTTTGGACATAACTCAGCCATTTATTAACCGATTTGACAGATTTATATACCGATGTCTTAAGGAATAAATTTACCATTTACTTTGGTGATAAAACTTGGACTCAGAAAGACCTATGGGTTCCGAAAATGTGTATTTAAAAAAAAAAAATTTAATTTTGGTCATAACTTTTTCGTATCTGAACCGATTTTCCCGAGTTTTTCAGAAAATATTTTCTATTAAAAATTTCCGATCTTTTGATATATAAGGCGTAACCATAGGTCATACGACAGTCCAAAAAATCCGGTTTTTATACAATTTTTGATATTTTTTGTACGGGAGGTACCACGCCCACTTGTTTAATCCCGCCCACATTTTGTAGGATGCTGTGTATTGATAACGTTAATGTGTGTACCTAATTTGGAAACTTTGGCTCTTGCCGTTCTCAAGATATACATAAATAAAAAACTACAACAACAACAAGGGATTTTTGTGCAAAATCAGAGGCAGTTGTGGTTTTTTGCTCATATCTCCGTCATTTTTGGACCGATCTGGCTGAATTTCAATAGCAAACTTAGACGGAGTATATGTGACATAAATATACATCAACCTAGTCCACATCATTTCTGGGGTTTTCGGAAAACCCATTTCAACATACAGACGGACAGACGGACAGACGGACATCGTTAAATCAACTTCGCTTTTCATAAGGACCCAGAATATATATACTTTATAGGGTGTAGGATCAATATTTTGGAACATACAAACGGAATGACAAAGTTATATATACCCTCTTACCTTCGGTGAAGGGTATAAAAATAAAATTTTTTTGGATTTCAGTACTTTGGACATAACTCAGCCATTTATTAACCGATTTGACAGATTTATATACCGATGTCTTAAGGAATAAATTTACCATTTACTTTGGTGATAAAACTTGGACTCAGAAAGACCTATGGGTTCCGAAAATGTGTATTTAAAAAAAAAAAATTTAATTTTGGTCATAACTTTTTCGTATCTGAACCGATTTTCCCGAGTTTTTCAGAAAATATTTTCTATTAAAAATTTCCGATCTTTTGATATATAAGGCGTAACCATAGGTCATACGACAGTCCAAAAAATCCGGTTTTTATACAATTTTTGATATTTTTTGTACGGGAGGTACCACGCCCACTTGTTTAATCCCGCCCACATTTTGTAGGATGCTGTGTATTGATAACGTTAATGTGTGTACCTAATTTGGAAACTTTGGCTCTTGCCGTTCTCAAGATATACATAAATAAAAAACTACAACAACAACAAGGGATTTTTGTGCAAAATCAGAGGCAGTTGTGGTTTTTTGCTCATATCTCCGTCATTTTTGGACCGATCTGGCTGAATTTCAATAGCAAACTTAGACGGAGTATATGTGACATAAATATACATCAACCTAGTCCACATCATTTCTGGGGTTTTCGGAAAACCCATTTCAACATACAGACGGACAGACGGACAGACGGACAGACGGACATCGTTAAATCAACTTCGCTTTTCATAAGGACCCAGAATATATATACTTTATAGGGTGTAGGATCAATATTTTGGAACATACAAACGGAATGACAAAGTTATATATACCCTCTTACCTTCGGTGAAGGGTATAAAAATAAAATTTTTTTGGATTTCAGTACTTTGGACATAACTCAGCCATTTATTAACCGATTTGACAGATTTATATACCGATGTCTTAAGGAATAAATTTACCATTTACTTTGGTGATAAAACTTGGACTCAGAAAGACCTATGGGTTCCGAAAATGTGTATTTAAAAAAAAAAAATTTAATTTTGGTCATAACTTTTTCGTATCTGAACCGATTTTCCCGAGTTTTTCAGAAAATATTTTCTATTAAAAATTTCCGATCTTTTGATATATAAGGCGTAACCATAGGTCATACGACAGTCCAAAAAATCCGGTTTTTATACAATTTTTGATATTTTTTGTACGGGAGGTACCACGCCCACTTGTTTAATCCCGCCCACATTTTGTAGGATGCTGTGTATTGATAACGTTAATGTGTGTACCTAATTTGGAAACTTTGGCTCTTGCCGTTCTCAAGATATACATAAATAAAAAACTACAACAACAACAAGGGATTTTTGTGCAAAATCAGAGGCAGTTGTGGTTTTTTGCTCATATCTCCGTCATTTTTGGACCGATCTGGCTGAATTTCAATAGCAAACTTAGACGGAGTATATGTGACATAAATATACATCAACCTAGTCCACATCATTTCTGGGGTTTTCGGAAAACCCATTTCAACATACAGACGGACAGACGGACAGACGGACAGACGGACATCGTTAAATCAACTTCGCTTTTCATAAGGACCCAGAATATATATACTTTATAGGGTGTAGGATCAATATTTTGGAACATACAAACGGAATGACAAAGTTATATATACCCTCTTACCTTCGGTGAAGGGTATAAAAATAAAATTTTTTTGGATTTCAGTACTTTGGACATAACTCAGCCATTTATTAACCGATTTGACAGATTTATATACCGATGTCTTAAGGAATAAATTTACCATTTACTTTGGTGATAAAACTTGGACTCAGAAAGACCTATGGGTTCCGAAAATGTGTATTTAAAAAAAAAAAATTTAATTTTGGTCATAACTTTTTCGTATCTGAACCGATTTTCCCGAGTTTTTCAGAAAATATTTTCTATTAAAAATTTCCGATCTTTTGATATATAAGGCGTAACCATAGGTCATACGACAGTCCAAAAAATCCGGTTTTTATACAATTTTTGATATTTTTTGTACGGGAGGTACCACGCCCACTTGTTTAATCCCGCCCACATTTTGTAGGATGCTGTGTATTGATAACGTTAATGTGTGTACCTAATTTGGAAACTTTGGCTCTTGCCGTTCTCAAGATATACATAAATAAAAAACTACAACAACAACAAGGGATTTTTGTGCAAAATCAGAGGCAGTTGTGGTTTTTTGCTCATATCTCCGTCATTTTTGGACCGATCTGGCTGAATTTCAATAGCAAACTTAGACGGAGTATATGTGACATAAATATACATCAACCTAGTCCACATCATTTCTGGGGTTTTCGGAAAACCCATTTCAACATACAGACGGACAGACGGACAGACGGACAGACGGACATCGTTAAATCAACTTCGCTTTTCATAAGGACCCAGAATATATATACTTTATAGGGTGTAGGATCAATATTTTGGAACATACAAACGGAATGACAAAGTTATATATACCCTCTTACCTTCGGTGAAGGGTATAAAAATAAAATTTTTTTGGATTTCAGTACTTTGGACATAACTCAGCCATTTATTAACCGATTTGACAGATTTATATACCGATGTCTTAAGGAATAAATTTACCATTTACTTTGGTGATAAAACTTGGACTCAGAAAGACCTATGGGTTCCGAAAATGTGTATTTAAAAAAAAAATTTAATTTTGGTCATAACTTTTTCGTATCTGAACCGATTTTCCCGAGTTTTTCAGAAAATATTTTCTATTAAAAATTTCCGATCTTTTGATATATAAGGCGTAACCATAGGTCATACGACAGTCCAAAAAATCCGGTTTTTATACAATTTTTGATATTTTTTGTACGGGAGGTACCACGCCCACTTGTTTAATCCCGCCCACATTTTGTAGGATGCTGTGTATTGATAACGTTAATGTGTGTACCTAATTTGGAAACTTTGGCTCTTGCCGTTCTCAAGATATACATAAATAAAAAACTACAACAACAACAAGGGATTTTTGTGCAAAATCAGAGGCAGTTGTGGTTTTTTGCTCATATCTCCGTCATTTTTGGACCGATCTGGCTGAATTTCAATAGCAAACTTAGACGGAGTATATGTGACATAAATATACATCAACCTAGTCCACATCATTTCTGGGGTTTTCGGAAAACCCATTTCAACATACAGACGGACAGACGGACAGACGGACAGACGGACATCGTTAAATCAACTTCGCTTTTCATAAGGACCCAGAATATATATACTTTATAGGGTGTAGGATCAATATTTTGGAACATACAAACGGAATGACAAAGTTATATATACCCTCTTACCTTCGGTGAAGGGTATAAAAATTGAGAGACAAGGCGAATTAAATTCGCTTTGTTGGGAGAGAAAGAAAGTCCGCAATGAAAATAAAATAGATTTTAATTTTATGCCGTTCCGCACTGCGGTTTTTTACTTCAAAATCGTATGAAAAACCGCACCGCAATAAAATATCGTTACATTGTGTTTGGACTCTGACTTCGTTAGCAATATAAATTTAGTACTGAAAATACAGTTTTGGGTTAAAAAATATTTGTAAGTAAATAAATATTTCTGAACTTACGTAAGTTTCCCTCGCGTGTGGTTTTGTTTGATTTTTTTTTTTTTTTTTTGTGGAAGAAATATTCTTAGTATATATATGATGATATTTATATCAAAGTGCATATGTAGCTTCTATGTCATTTTCACTAGAGACAAAATTTTCGGTCGGCAAGTATGAATTTTTTTGATATTGTTGCACTCAAAAGAAAAATTAATCCATCCGTTCTAAAATCAATCCGAAGCGGTATTAATAGTATGGTGAGTACGGATAATCTTGAATTAAGTACAGAAAGATTGATTCAAGTACGGATTTTTAATCGCAAAATACTTAAATTATCCATATACAATCCCGATTTCATACTTAAAATAATCCGAAAATGAGATTGATTTAGGTTAAACTAAGATGGAATCAATCTTAAAATGCGCTTGATTCAAGTATTATAAGGTTGATTTTATCCTGAATTCGTGCTTGAATAAAACCAAAAAAGCAATTAGAAAAAAAGTTATTATGATTAATTAACTTAGCCGTATTACACCTAACAGAATGATAAAACACTAACATCATGCCCGATATGGTTTTTACTTTAGAAATTGTATGTACATATTTAACCAAAAATATAAACTTAATGAGAAGCAAGAAATCAAATTTAGATTTAAACCCTTCGTGGTACACATGAGTCTGGCCAGAGCTTTTTTCAATGTGTATAGAAAATCAAAACATGCGTAAGCCGTAGGGTTAAACACAACGAAAAGTTTAATTTTTTTTACTTGATTTAAGAATTGTACACTTATTTCAAGAAATTCCGGGATTGATTTTCGAAAAAAATCCCATTTAGAATTGTTTTATAAAGTGAGTGCTTATATAAAATGCACAAAGCTTTGTATGGTTTTTTGTTGATCACCAACGGGATAAATACATAATTAGTGTTAGGTTAATAATGACTTTGATTACAAAAGTACGATGGCGCCAAAGTAAAGAAGACATACATTGCATATGTGTGAAAAACCACACACGAGCTTAACTAATGAGGGTGATTTGAAGTCTAAGAATGTTGGAGACAAAAAAAATATATATATTGACGAACTTCTTTCCATTCCCAAAGAAGAGAGTAACTAATGTCACAAAAAGCAAAAAAAAAATTAAAAAAAACTAAACAACTTTGTTACTCCCTTTTTAAAGAAGGCAAAAGCGAGGGTGTAGAAATGAGTATAGAGGCATTCAAAAAGTCCTGCCACTTTCAGTACTTTCAATATTTACCGCTGGTCATGTATACAGAAGAATACACAGAACAAGAACGTTTATTATTAAAAATTTGTTTTTCAAAAGGTAATAATGTTAGCCAACTGTAAGCAAAAAAGACAATCATCTTAAAACAGAATCATGCAATATCAAAAAACTCTTTAATATTATGAATTATGTACATACATCTTAGTTTCATTAACTCTTATACTCTCAATAAACTCCCACATTCTCATCACTTAATTGTCAATTTAAGTTATAATGATAAGAAAACCTATAAAAACAACTTTTCATATCACTGTGTTTCATTCCAGCGCAACATCAATGACTGAGAGATTATATGGATTGTAGCAGTGTGTAGTATCGTGTAGTATCGTGGAGGCATAAGCAGTCCTAGTTATAGTGATGGCATCATCAAAATCTCATAAACTTAAAAGACATAAATCTTATGCGTGTATAAAAAACTCGAACTATATAATAAACACATACACGCAAAGAAAAAACATGGTTGTGGTAAACATATTCTAAGAGAAACATATTATGATAAGAATTATGAGTGTAGTCACCATATTAAGATTATTATTGAAACATATTATGACTCAATATACCCGTAATATGTCATCATAATATTTTTCCCTTAATCATATTATTATTCTGTTAATCATACTAAGTTAAGAAGTAATCAAATTATTGTCATGTTAATCATAATAAGCTAAGAAATTAATCATATTATTGTCATGTTAATCATAATAAGCTAAGAAGTAATCATATTATCATCATGTTAATCATAATAAATTTAGAAGCAATCATATTATGGTACAGCACCTTTTATAGCTGTCATAAAAATACAAAATAAATTTAAATATTTTTGAATCGATTTTTTATTTTGTGGCTTTTTACAATTTTTCTTAATGTTAATCAAACAGCGGAGTTCAATATAAGGCTTGCAAAAGAGCAAATGAAAAATCTGTGGTTTTCATGGGCAACCGCGTGTGTCCATTTTTTTGATTTTAAGATGTTGATGCCATATTGCCTAATTTCGAACGCTCTTTATATTTTTTTGAAAAAAGATGGATCAATTCCGTTTTGTAACGTAATGACAAAGTTTAAAATGTGCAATACCTAGCCCATAGTTTGATCTAGAATGGGTTTTGGGCTTTCCTGAACAATTTGTTTTAAGACATACGCGGTTGCCCATGAAAACCACAGAAATATCGTAGCACTTTTATAAAATATAACGAAATCTCTGTGTGTTTTGTTGTGGGATTTTACAAAAAACTATGATATTTTGCATTTGCACTATTACATCACTTATACTTGAACTCCGCTAATATTTTAATTTTTTAATTTCTTTAAACTTATTTTTTTTATGGAATTTTATCTTTTAATTGTTTAACCGCTCACAAATAAAAAAAACGACACAACTTCTTCAAAATTATTTTACAAATGGCGCTACCATAATATGATTAGAGTAAAAATAGTTTGATTGCATCTTTAACATAATATGATAAATGTATAGAAAGTTATCATGTTATGGCTATTAAATATCATGATATGGTTGTGAGAAATATAATATGTTTAGAAAGTTTTCATAATTAAGTTGTTAGAAAAATAATTATTTTTCGGTCAACAATACTCAAATTCATAATTGCGATAAACATTGATATGTTTACAGTAACTATAATATTGTTGATATTAAATAAAAATAACAATTATTTGTGTACGACAACAATATATTGTTACATTAAACATAGTGTTGTTGCCGTAACCATGCCCAACCATATTTTTTCTCTGCGTGTATGTATTCAATCATGCAGTTTTACTAAAACATACGCACGCACATGTATACAATATTAAAAAAAAAACGAAGGAATTAAATCCTACAAAATAATACATCTGTATTATTTTGTAGGACTGAAAATAATAATAAAAAAAGTTTTTTTTTATGTCAATAAAATTCTTAAGGACAAAAAGTATAATATGAATAAAATAAAGAGAAAGAGTATGTTCTACTAGACAAGAAGAAGGCATAAACTAACAGAAAAACTGGAATTGAAAATTAAAAAAAAAACACTATCAGGCGTGTATGTTTACAAGCGAATTTTATCAGGCATTGAACTCTCTTTCCTCCATGTGCCCTGCGAGAAGAATAAACGAATATAAAGGAACGAATGGTCTTTAGGATTTAATTTTTTTTTTTTTGCTTTTGTTTTAGTGTTACGTCCCATTGTTCTACCCACTTTTATATGTCTTCGTTTTTATTTTTCTGACTTAAGATAACTTGATGTTTTTGCTTTTTTATTTCCTGATGGTTCTTGTTGTCGTTTAAATGTATTCAACACATGACATTGCAGAAAGTGTACCCATGCTCAGATATCCATGAAAGCTTATGCGAAAATTTATATGTATAAATGAAGCTCTAAAAGTATAAGGGCTGGACAATATATTTACTTATGCCCCTTTTGCTTTCTTTCTCATACTTTGACTTATGATGCTGATGGATTCTTGTTTGCAACTACCAACAGTTTTTTCAATGAATATTTTTCTTTTTGGCTTGTTTAATATTTTTTTTTTTATTTATTTTTAAGTTGTTTTTGTTTTGATTTTTATATATAGCTTTGTAGATGTATTAAGTTTATCATTCCATTTGAAACGCATCGAATTACTGCTATTTCAGTCGATTTTTCCTGGATATACTCTAATGCAATCTACGCATATTTCTATTGTTGAAAAGGCGTTTTGAGTTAGAAGGTAAATAAAAGTGCAAAATTTTAATAGTTAATGAATTACCAGTTTTAAAATAATGAAATTTAAGATACTTTTTAATTTAAGTTCGTGTTTTTGTTTAAATATGGGTTTTATATCAACAGGTGTCAGTCTGGTAGAAAGTGTAAAATTTATCACAAATGAGTTCAATTTTATTAAAATAGAATCAACTACGAAATTGATGGATCTGCAAAACCAAATCTCTATATACTATTAGGCACAAAGAATTATTATATGAATCGTAACCTCATAAAATAATATGGCATTTCGAATATTCCGAATAGCTTTTAAAAATAAAAGGTTATCCAGTTTTAATTTGAATACATAAAAATTCAAAAATCAAATTAGTTTGAAATTGTCCCAGTCGAACTTTTTGTGTTAGTTTATCAAAGAAGTAACGGTTGCCAATTTTGAGCACATTTTTATAAAATTTGTACATAGTTTCGATACTAGTGGGACATATTGTCCCATTTGTATTAAAAAAACCGGTTGGGATAATACTCCGAAAAATCCGATTGGGACAATATCTCAGACAATTTCTCAGAATAATGAAAGGACTTACGGAAAAACTAATAATGCAAAACATAATAATTTTTTAAGCTTTTTCAATATGTGTAAACAGATTTTTCATGTACATTGTTGTTTCTCAAATAAAAAGTCGGACCGAAAGGGTTAAGGTATGTTCAGACCTAACAAATATTTGACAATAAAATCCGAAAAAGCGTGACCAGTAAACTGATCAAACTTAAACTCTATTTTTAACCATTTCTATTTATTTACTAAACTTTATTTCTTAGATGATAATTGTATAATGTAATTAAGAAACTGTTAAAGAATGTTTGCTCTAGCCAAATGTTTTACAAAAGCAAAAAATTCTTAAAGAAAACTAGTGCTTACGCGCAGGACGTCAAATATTCAATAGATGTGAAAATTTTTGAAAAACTTTCAGGGTTGTCATAGAAACCAATATTGGTTTTGCTAATTGTCGATTTTGAAAACCAATATTGGTTTCATTTGGTGTCACGAAACTAAGTTGGTTTTGTTAATTTCGAATGTAAATAAAACCAATACCGAAACAGCTGTTGTTTACATTTTTATTATTTTTTATTTTACTTTTTTGCAGAAAATTTACAAAATATTATATTTTTTTTCATTAAAATATCAGTAAAAGTGTTTTTTTTTTTGTGAAAATAATTGATATCAAATAATTAAAAGGTGATAAGTGCTTAAGCCCTAATGACACTACATTTTTTATTCATTAATTGATATAGAATTGATAGAAAGAAACAGTTAATGTTAGAAAGAGCAAACTATAAAAAATGTAAACAAAGTTTTTTAGTTTTTTTTTCTCTTGTTATGGTTTTGTTTCAGGGATGGCGTTGAGAATTTTTAAAATTGTACCAACAACCTATAAAATTTATAATTTTTTACCCTAATTGTACTAAAAGATTTTTTAGTTGAAATTAATTTTATTTATGTTCATAAAAAACACTACAGAAAGGTATTATAAACCTTAGTTTAAAAAGTATCAACAAAAAAGTACAATTGAAACAACTTAGCCATCCCTGTTTTGTTTATTTTATTTAATGTTGCCAACTTTTTGTTTATGAGACACCTAAAAACAAAAAGCGGTAAATCGCTGAATTTGCCCATAAGCCGCGGATTTAGCAGCACTTTTAATATTTCAAGCTTGAAATGTTAATTTTAAGTTAAACAATTTTACATTTTTTTGACATAACTTCATTTTTTATCGATAACTTTAGTAAAATTTTTGACAGTTTGCCATTTATCTTAATACAGCTTAACTCTTTGCACTTGCTTAATTTTTGTATTTTATTATATTTGTACTGTTCACCAAAACTTGAACAATGCATTAAAAATGTAGTATCATAAGGGCTTTATAAAGAAAATAAAATGACATCAGCAGTTGTAGCATTTTTGTTATTGGAAGATGATCTTGCATTGCATTTTTTGTTTTAATTTGTGTAATTTTTTTGTTTTGTAAAAATATGTAATTAATAAGCGAATTTATTAAAAATATAAACAAATATGTTGTTTAACGTTATAAATAAGTAAAGTGACCACTGATGTTGTTGCATATTTGTTGTAAGCAGAAAAAGTGAGAAGAAGACTTTGCCAAATTTGCAGCAGCCCGCTGCCGGAGACTACCGGAAACATGCAAAAAATACTATTTCACCAATTTATCAATTTTATTTACTTCTATCTGTGGAAAAAATCTAACTGTTAAATAAAAATTAAGCTTTTAGCAACTATATTTATTTCCAATATAAAAAACAAGAGCTGTAAGATGCTCGGTTTATTTCTGTATTTATATCTCGGAAGTTTAGTGCTGCTTCTAAGTTGTTGTTGGGTTTGCACTCTTGCAACTGTTACTTAGGTTAACGTTTGTGGGACCTTTAAGTTAGATTGGCAAGTAGGGGATGGATTTCATTTACAGCCAATCTCTTTCTAAGTCCACCGTTGAAATAATGATCACGGTAAGTAGGTATTTGGTTAATAATTCACGGTTTGTTAAACAATAAATTCATGCGGTTGGGTTAGGTTTAACGCTAGGTAAGTATAAACTATGAGTTTATGTAAATTTAACTTTTATGTAAAAATAACTTTAGGCTAAGCACGAATGCAAGTTAAAGTTTGCGGATCAAAAAAAAAAAAAAGTTGCTAATTGCGCAACGTACAAAGGGCAAGTAAGTTGTAACGCGAAGTTAAAAAAAAATGGATGATTTGCAATTTTCCAATCGGGTGAAAATTCCCCTTTAGTTTTACTTTTAGCGAGTACTTAATGTAGTGATGCCAAATTTAGTGCTGCCCGTTTTACGTTAGTAATTAATTCAAATACTTAACTACTGTAGATACCACAATACTTATATTAATATGTAATACAATACTTAGTATAAAAATTATAATTCGTAGCTTCATATTGATTATAATTTGAGGGTTCAATCTTCATTGAACAATTTCCAATAAAAAACCGATAACATTGGTTTATGTGACACCTAAAACCTAAAACTAATTCTAGTTCGAACATAAAACCAATAACATTGGTTTCTATGACACCAAAGCATTTTTTCTTGTCGGTTTTAAAACCAATTCTGACAATATTGGTTTCTATGACAACCCTGTTTGATTTTAATATTCTCCCAAATTTATTTTAAATGAGTTTTAATTTGTTGGTGGTTAAGCATGTCCATATGAATCAGTAGACTTCAACCATATTTTTTTATATATATATTTCAAATTATTTTGTTTCAGCATTACAGAAACGAATAGTTATATATGAACACGCTTTTTGTCTTTAAGAATATAGTCGCAGAATGTGCCCTTCCGGTATGAGGAACCATCAGCGAAAATTAATTTTTTTTACCTAATTCTAAAAAAAAGTAAATGCTAACTGCCATATTCATAAAAAATTAAAATAGATTTGAAATGTATTTTAAGAAAAATTTGTATGAAAATTTAGCCTTAAAACACATTTCAAACTTGTTTTATTTTTTATGAATACGGCAGTAAGTATTTATCAAATTTTGTAAAAATATTTTATTATTCAATATCCAAGGACAACAACAAGAGATACAACTTTTAAATCTGTTGCAAATCTTCTGTAATTCAGAGCTATAAACAAAAAGCTCCGAAGCTGTCCCAGTCCCCCTACTGATATAAAATTTGACAACAACAGCTGCTATGTAATGGCAGAATTGACAATATGTCCCATATAAACCCCATCTCCAAAATCGCTTTTATAGGAATAAATCTCATATAGATATTAATATTTAGATAACAGTTAGCTAAAAAAACTCTTATATGAATCTTAACCACATAACACAACCATATTTTGACGAGCCCATGACTGCCTTTGGGTCCCATTTAGGATATACTTCAAACATATTTCTCTATAACCTGTGGGTTAGGGTATCAAATGATCAGGCCTTATCGGCTAATTTTCCTTTATTTTTTTATGTTCTTAATTTATCTTTTTTGGCGTTATTTTTACATTTGTGTTATTATGAGAGTTAAGTGATGATAAAACTATTATGAAAATACTGTTGAAAAAAGAATACTATATATACATAACACTCCTACAAAGAGCGAACCAAAGATAAAAAATAAGTTGCAACAAATTGCATTGATTATTAATACAACAAATATGTATTATGAATTCTCAAAAAATATAACTGAAAATTCTTTGGTTTTCTATATAGTAAAAATGGTTTCTGTTACTCTTAAGCTTCGGTTCGGCTACTTAAGCTTTGCTTTACGTAAATCAGATAAATAAATGTTTTCAATTTCAAAAATATACACCACCCTATTGAAACAACCGACAAAATTTTTTATATCCCCTCCAATTGTGTTTGCATTTGTTTATTCAAAAGGTAAATAACGTTTAACAATAAGCAGCTTGGCAAATATTGAATATTCTTGGAACTTTTCTTATGACCACTTAAAGGCTTTCCCTTTTTTATTTCTTTTTTAGGCTTTATTTTGGTTACATTTTTGGGAAAATTTCAAATGTCCATCGTATTATTTATTTTCAATATACATTAATTTTGACTGCCTTTTGCCATTAATCATTCAAGTTTTGGGTTTTTCTATTCTTTAAGCTTTTAATTTAGTCTTGATGACAAAAAGTGTTGATAATGGTTGTTTATGGTTTTTGAAGAAGCTAATCAAAAAGTTTTTAGAGATTAAAAAATGACTAACTTTTTATTATTCTATAAAATATGAGCATATATTTTGAAAAAAAAAAACTTTAACAATATACGTACATAACTTCAATTTAAAATATTGATATAAACAAAACGATTATATATCTAGCATAGGAATAATATATGTGTTAATATGGAAAAGCGAATTATGTCGAATATTGTTGTTTTTCGAGATATTCTTGTTAAGGTTTTTGCCGACTTATTTCTTGCTGTAAGTCTTTTATATTATCGTGTCAGTAACAACTTTAATAAAACTAAAGAGCTTAACAAATTATTATTAACGAAAAAATGTTTTATGCCTCTGTATTTACGCACTTTTGTGGTAATGAAAATTGGCAGGATAGCGCCCATACCATATGACCAAGGGATAAATTGGATTTTCAGTTCTATATGTAAGGGTAAGTATGATTCGGCACGGCCGAAAAAAGCACTCTTACTTGTTGGGTAATAATGAACTGCGACCACAGTACTCCAGACTTCACCATGTTATTGAAAAAACAAGTAAGAGTGCAATATTCGGCTGTGCCGAATCTTTGATAACCTCCACCGACATTTAAATAATTTCAGAAGTGATATCTACATGATATCTATTAATTATTAATTTATCTTTATAAAAACAGACATCCGCATTAAAATTGGTTGCGGTTTAGACCTATATTAAATTATTGACCGACAATCAGAAATTTTAATGCTTTTTTAGCAATTTTAACTAGCTTGAGTAAAATATCATGATTTGAAACAGTTTAAGCCGAAGTTAAATGATTTTCAGGAGGGGAATTTATATTGGAGCCATGGTAAGTTATGAACCAATCATCCTAAAATTCTGCAGCGTGATTTCTGGTATTAAAAACATACATTTTTTCAAGAAGGGTTTATATGGGGCCTAGGGCAAATGATGAACCGATCTTCACGAAATTTCATAGTATCATTTCTAGTATTATAAAACTGTGAAGTGCCAAATTTTGTTATGATAGAATTATTAATTACGGTTTTAGGTGGACTCAACTGTTTTCCGGGAGTAGGGTTCATATCGGGCCTAGGGTAAATTATGGACCGATCTTCACGAAATTTCACAGTGTCATTGCTAGTCCTATAAAACCGTGACATGCCAAATTTTTTTATGATAGTGTATTTATGGTTTTAGGCGTACTAAACTGTTTTCCGGGAGTAGGGCTAGGGTAATTTATGGACGGATCTTTACGAAATTTTACAGCGTGTTTTCCAGTCTATTAAAACGAATTTTTGCAAAATCTTTTATCATTTTTCCACCATTTATGTTAGTTTTTGTAACAAAATTATCAATTTTTTTTAGGTGGTGGTTCAACATTTTCATTCATAGCTCTAATCCTACTGAACCGATTTTGCAGAACTTCAATCTAAAACTGTTTAGGATAACTACAAGCAATTTGACACTAAGGTTGTTTATTTCTTTTGAGTTTTTCGAAAGTGAATGTGTTTTTAACAGACGGACAGACAGACGGACATGGCTAAATCGACTTAGAATTACTCTAGGACCTAGAATATACTGTAATCGTCAATATAAAGTAAACAGCTTGTTTTCGAATATGAAAAGGTTTATGATAGTCATAAAAAGTTTAATTTCTACTTGCCAAATTTGATTAGACTTCATCTGTGGAAAATACTTTGCTCCAAAATTTGGCGAAAGCAAGTTGGACAAAAAAAAAATAAAGTGATATAAGGTAAAAATAAGAAATTTAACGGAAATCATACAGTATCTATAGTGAAGAGTGATAGGGTTGGCTTTTGTAATACGTCCTAAAACAGCTGGATGAGACCAATAGTCGCTCGATATCAACATAACTAAACATCTGGGAGCATTTGGACAGACAAATTAAAAAAAAAAACATAACTAGCAAGCACTCTCTGAAGAAAATTCTGCAGGAAGAGTGGCCAAAAATGTCTACTGAGCTAACTTTAGAATGGTTGGAATCGATACCAAAGAGACTAGAAGTCGTCCTAAAAGCAAAAAGAAATCAAACAAAGTATTAGCCGCTTCACTTTTCTTTGTACTTTAGAACTGTACACTTTTTTTGACGCGTTAAAAAGGGAGTAAATTTGTTTTTTATAGCACTTTTTGTTTTGTTTTTTAAGTATTTAAAATTTTTAATTTTATATTGTAATAACATTGTACAAAGTTTTGTAAATGATAAATAATAAGCTTCTAAAAATGTAAATTCTTTTTTACTAAAATAACACTTTTTATATTGTAAAACAAGCTGTTTACTTTATTTTGACGCTAACTGTATATACTTTATGGGGTCTGAGATGAATAATAAAAAAAATTTCACACGGAATGAAAAACTTAGTATACCCTCTTCAAAACTAATTGTGTTGGAGGGTAACAAGGAACAAAATTTAATTTAATTAAGATTTCTTTTTTTTCAAAATTAAATTTCCACAATCAGGAAGCGTTGGTATAGCGTTAAACAAAACGTGATGGCTTTCCAAAACATTCTCAGCTATCAAATCATAGTTCTCGATATCAAAAGTTCTCGTGCAGCTAAAGAAAATTATAAAAAAAACATAAATATTGCTAATATGTATATTTTTTCATAAACCGTTAAAAATTTTTACTTAATTAAATTAAATATTCTATAATACTCTACATATTTTTATGCAGCAGAAACTTTTTATTGACTTTTCACTAAAACAATCTGTCCTAATGGCATTACAGCCTGCTTTAATGGTTGAAACCACTTTAAACAAAATATAAAAATGACATGAGAAACTAAAAAAATACATAAGAAAAATATTAAAATCATAGAAAAACCAGGAAAATAGTATACCAGTAGTCCGACCATATAATACCCTACATCACAGTAGTTATAGACAAGGTTATGAAAGTGTTGCCTGGCCTGCTAAAGCCATCTATCTGGACGAACTAATAGTATGTTCACATTTGGCTTCTTAAACGCGTTTAAGCAGTTCGAACGTGATTAAGCTCTAATCACTTCAAAATCGAGATGATTACAACTACATCACTTCATAAATCACATAGAACAAACTGAACATACCTCAAATGTAGAATCGCCAACATGATCGTGTACAACCGGCCAAGATTTCTGCTTAATGTTTTTATTTTTTTCCTTAAATAATTCATAAATTTTCACAATTTCATCATTAAAATGATTAAAATAATCTTCTGATAACTTTATAAAAGCGTCTTTATCCATTTTTAATACTTTAAAGACATATAAATTTGTTTGTTGTTTTTTTGTGTGTTTGTTGTGTGTTTTTTTCTTAAGCATCTGTCATCTTAATCATCTCAAATGTAATGTGAATGGCTTTGATTAGATAAATCAACATTTTGCTTAAACGCGTTTAAAAACCTAAGTGTGAACTTAGCATTACATCGTTAGATCGATTTATAAAGTGAACACGTCCCAGCAAAAATGGAGCTTACTGGTTAGTAATTTTGTAAAGGAGAGAAGCACAATACCCCCTTACAAACTTTTTACATGAGGCATGATTTTTATATAGCGAATTCCCACTTGGAAATACTTCTTTTTTCCTCTCTGGTTCAAAAACAATTTAATATTGCCTAATAAAATCAATGTAATTTCTATGTTCGGACATATTTCGGGAATCATCGTAAACACATTCTGGAAAATAAAAGAAGCACTTATACCATTGTTCGTGATTTTTTTCTTTATAATGATAATTTATATTATTCACTGACAACCTGATTACTTATAAGATATAATGCGTTCTTATTCAATAAATTTTATTTACCTCAATTAAAAATTCACTTCAATGGTATTCGCTTCTCTGGTGCTTCTTAGAAGTATGTAATAGCCAGCGCATTAATCAGCTATAAGGCTTACTTCCAGAAACCTTAACATTTTTTACTGGGGTGTTTATGGTGTTAAAAGAATTTAACTGCTAAAATATCTTATACACAGAGCATATTGCATAAAACCTCAGTATAAATGGGGGGTGCAGGATAATAATGGAGTTTTGTTCACTTTTGTAAAGGCATTATCGTGGCAACATTTCCACGCATGAATATTTAATCTTAATGGAATTAAGTTCAGCATAATAAAAAGTACAGATAAGAATTAACTAAAGTTATAGCAAGCTAGCCAAGCAATGGAGACAGTTGGTTCCCTCAGGCAGTTAAGATGCAAGGAGTCATTTACAAATAACATAAAAAAGGGATAAATATATTAAAAAAAAAAAAATAGTAAGTAAAGCGACGAAGCGGTACTAATTTAATTTTCTTTGCAGTTCTAGTCAGAAATAATTTATGTGTATATATATAGTTGTGCAGTACTGCCAGAAGTTTTTGTGATTTCATAAGGATACTTACTAATTTGTTGACCATGTACATACATGGAAACAATTACTTACTAAATCATCAGAATATATGGCTTGAACCAAGAACATTTTGCACCATTCTTGTCCAAACCAAAAATTTCTTATTGTAAAAATTATTGAAAATTTTATATAAAAACACATTTCATTTTTAATGGTTCACATATTTTTTGTTGGTTATTGTTTCAGCTCAGCTACTACGCGCAGCTAATTTCCAATTTCTCGCAAAATTGGGCTCTGGATAATGTTTTTCGCTGTTTTACTGACGTGAAAAGTTGCAAACCCAAATATCCTAAAAACTGCCGACGTTTGCAAAACAGTTATCGTTCTAGACATGGTTAGCTGATGTAAATAATGTAAACGCTATGGCAGTTAAATACAGCTTGAGGCCATCGATTAGTCTTCCTTTGCAAGAAAATGAAGCCAATATTATTGGCGTTTTTTTCCTCGCGATTACTAATTTCTGAGCTGAAGCAAATTACTGGGAAGATTTACGGACTTATTATTTTTGGGAATATACATATGCAAATAATAATTCCCAATTGGTAGGATGCAAAAAAAAAATATCCGCATTGTGACCATTCAGAACAACTATCAAGTTAAGACCTATAAACGGCCTGTATACGGTTGTATATTCCAGGCAAAGCTAGTGGTCGAATCGCAAAGTTTCCAAAATTGTATATCACACTAGGCTGGTTTTAGTGGTATATGCAGCTAATATTTCCATCTTACTCTGAATGCTACTAGCTGTTCATTAATTGTAACGTCTTGAGAAATATTGTAAAGTTTGGACAATATTTCAACTCACAAACTCCAAAGCTAGTGTATCAGCGCAAACT
Source organism: Pollenia griseotomentosa (assembly GCA_963931875.1). NCBI lineage: Eukaryota > Metazoa > Arthropoda > Insecta > Diptera > Polleniidae > Pollenia > Pollenia griseotomentosa. Next base: position 124,813,519 of record OZ007563.1, read on the forward strand.
TGTCAAAAATTCGGGCTTCACTGCGAGTATCCTTTTTGTCAAAATTTATTACGCTCGGAAAATTTTTAAATTTTTTCCAAGGCAGAATTGCTCTAAATATATGTCTTCCGTTCTCCGAATCCCACATTACTTCAGTACTTTTATTATTTGATCTATACACTCCATCTAACAAACGTAAACTAATAAATGCAAACATTTCGGTGTCGTCAACTTCAATCAAATCAATACCAAATCCACGTTTACCTTCCTTTTTTCTGAAAATAATGTTCAACGCAGGAGGTGGAACAAATAGTTGAACACTGGAAATCTCTGCCTTTGCCAAATTTTTGAACAAACGTAAAAAATTCGCCATAAAATATGAGCTGATGGCCTAAGACGCTTGTGCTCTAACAACTCAACTGTATAATAATTTTATTATTATTAGTTATAATAAATAAATAAATAAATAATATCATTTCATATTCTTCTTCACACAAAATCATTTCAAAAGAATTGTGTTTAACAAAAATTCAAGATTTTTGCTCCAGGTCAAACATGACCCAAAGACCTTAAGTGCAAAAAACATTATAAACATTTTTCTTGCCAGTATTTTTTTTAAGCCCTAACTTAGTTTTTTACATTTTAAATTAAATTAAGATCCTAAAATATTAAAAACTAGTTGCTTGGTCCCGGCGTTGCTCGGGATTTTCCAAATTATAATAAAAAATTAAATACTGGTGAAATCCTGTCTGAAATTGGTCATATCAACTTATAAACCTTCGCCGGCTCATGCTCAACAACTTTGCTAAAGATCATAGCATCGTCAAATGCATTTTGCTATTCTTCTTACTTGGTCAGAGACCATTCCGAATTGGTACGAATCACCGAAATCGGTCCAGCCGTTCTTTAGTTATAAACGAAGTAACTAACGCCACTTTCTTTTATATATTGTTACGTTACTGCCTTTCAATAACGTTTTGGTTTATTTCCTTTATAATAAACCGTTCCGAGTTCTTTATTGCAACTTTAATAAAATAAATAAAACACAAACACTTTAAACACTGTTTACAATTTACACAACTTTATTTAGTACAAAGTCACTCTAACAAACCGTAATTTATAGCTTTTATTTATTACCAACTATAATTTCTTTCGCGTTATACGTTATTGACAAAGTCTGAACTAAGAATGAATTTGTTCTGCTACTCGCCGCTAGTATTTATACTGCAATTTGGTTGTCTAGAACATTCGAAATGTTTTTCGAAGGTTCGAGGCTTTTCTATTCACCACACTTTAATTTGATTTATGGTAGCACTTATGTTTACATAATTTTACCTCTTATACTGAAGAAGCTTTTTTAACGGTCATTTCTAGGGCTTTCTGCACATTGGGATTGAAGTGTACTAAATTATAACAAAAACGATGTAAACTAATAAAATTACTTATGAATACAAGATAACTAATAAATACAAGATAACCAACAATTATAACCAATTCTTAACCAATAATTACAACTAATTCTTAACTAAAGTTACTTTCGTAACAATATATAGAAGATATCAATCACTCAATTTTGGGAAAAATTAAATTTTCATTCCAAAATGGGTCAAATTTGACCCGAAGACCTTATGAAGGTTAAATGAATTAGCGAAGCTGGCCATTAAAATTTTACAAAATTTTTTACATAAAAACGTGTAGCATTAGTTAGTTTAAGAAAACTTTTTATTGACTTCCTTAACATGTCGATTCAAAAAAAAAAATTAATTGAATTAACGCTGCTGTTAGGTTTGGACTATTTTGGAACAGAAAAAAATTGAAAAATACAAATCTTAGTTTATGGACCATTTTGGTCAATGCAATTTATTTAATTTTGTACATGAGTAAAAGTAAATAAAAATAATAATAGCTGATTGTTATTGGCGCAGCAACATGAACAAATGTTCTCCGATTGAATTGCATACAAATCTATTTCATAGTGTGCATTTGGCATTACATTTGGATTTACAGTCCACGAAGAATCAATTTCTGTTCATCGATTATTTTTTTTTTTTTTTTGTTTTTTTGTAGAAGCTAATCATGACAGTCTATAATTCAATAAAAGAAGCAAACTTGTCACTACTTTTTGCTGTCTTCTGTTGAAAACGTCATCAAAACGGAGTGCACTTGCTGGACTGGAATATTGCACGACTAAAACATGCATCAAACAAACCATGCAAGTATTCGTTTTTGCCTCTGCAATACAAAGTTTATGATTGGGACTTTACGTTACACAAGATCAAAAATATTGTATATAACAATTTTCATATGCCCAAAAGATTTTTCAAAACCTTTCCATTTGCTTTCACATTTTTGTGCTGTTTTCACAACACAAGTGATTGATCGTGTCGTAAAATTTATATGAAAAGCACTTAGTTTTTTGAGCACATAAATTCACCGTATTTATTCTTATTTTCAATGATTATATTTTTTACTCTCGGAGGGGAAGTAGCAGAAAATTAAAGAAAACGGCATCTGGACACCGCATAACGTGTACCTGGTGGTACTGATATAATATTTTCTGCTGAAGCTCCAATCCATCCAAGACCACCTTCACTTTCATCATCTAATATGGAAGAAATTCAAATATCTAAGTCAATTTCCTTTAGAATTCCAACAATAGCACTGCTGTGCAAACTAAGTCGACTTTCCATTCTTTCTCCAGGAAAAAGTGAAAAGGTTAATCACAAACTGGAGAGGATTTGGGAAATTAAAGAATTATTATTTGGCTCATAAATTATTTCAAAAGTCTGGGAAAATAGTCTTATATCTAATTACTAATGAAAAATATAAAGTGGACCAAAATGGTCCCTGACCTAAGATTTGTAAGTTTTTTTTTTAACCTAACTGCAGGGTTAAACCAAGTTTTCTTGAGCATTTTCTGAAAATTTTAAAGAAATCTGAAGCATATGTTTCTGGATGCGTGAAATTCGATTCTATTTAAAAATCAAGAAAACCCGATTAATATTAAAAAAACGCAGATTGATTTCAGAAGTAATTTTTTTATTTTTAATAAAATCAATCTACTTTTGTATTTCTTGTTTTAAGAAATTTTTGTTTATATACTAAAAACGTGAATTTTTTGATCATAAGAAAATGTTTCTTTATTTACGAAACTTTTACTAAATACGAACAAAATAAATTTAAACTATGAAATTAATTTTGGATTTCTTTTTTTTTAGAACCGAAATTGATTACTTTAGAAAATATACTTGTTTTAGTGTAGAAAAGCTTCTTATTCTGTTACTTACATTTTTATTATATTAGCAGTTTTAAATCTTAAGGTGCCTTTATACAGTTTGAATTTTGCATAAAACTCGCTAAATACTTATTTTTCCTCTAATCAAAAGTGCTGCAAGGATTTAGTAACGGTCCCGCCATCTAACGTTTTTGTTTTCAACTAGTGCTTATTTCGTGAATGGTAACACTTAGCTCATGTCTGATTTGACATATAATTAGTTTTATCGTTCCGCTGAACGAATATGGTTGTGTATACGCTTGAACAACGCTGGGAAATATTGCGACATTACTTTGAAAATCATGGTAATGTTGCAGAATGTGTGCGAAAATTGCGTACGGATTTTGGAAGAAGAGAAGCACCGTCAGCTCCGTATGTTCGTTATCTTGTGAAAAAAGTGAAAGGAACTGGCATCCTCATCGATAAACCAAAGCTTGAAAAGCCAAAAACAGTGCGAAAATCCGAGAATATTGCTGCTGTGGCACAAAGTGTGCGTGAAGCGCAATCAACATCAATCCCCCGTCGTTATCAACAATTGAACATTTCGGAGACATCCTTGAGACGAATTTTGAATAAAGACCTTGGTATGACGCCATACAAAGTCCAATTGGTTCAGGAGTTGAAGCCAATTGACCATCCAATGCGTTTTTCAGTCGCTAAGTGGGCCTGCGATCGACTTACAGAAGATGCCGATTTTGCCAAAAAATCCTCTTTTCAGATGAAGCTCATTTTGATCTTGACGGGTATGTAAACAAGCAAAACGAGTCACTGTTTGGTATGGATTTTGGTCCAGAGGCATAATTGGGCCATTTTTCTTCGAAAATGAGGAGTGGCCGTTACAGTCAATGGCGATCGTTATCGGGCCATGTTGAACGAATTTTTGTTCACAAAAATTTAAGAGGAGGATATTGGCAACATTTGGTTTTAACAGGACGGCGCAACGTGCCATACAGCCCTGTTTTTGAAGATCGCATTATCAGCCGCAGAGCTGATATCGTTTGGCCACCTCGACTATTATTTGTGGGATGCCGTCAAATATAAGTGTTACGCCGACAAGCCAGAGACGCTTTAAAGGACAATATTCGTGAAGCCATTGGTGAAATACAGCTGCACACAATCGATAATGTGCTTAAAAATTTGACCGATCGTGTAGGCTACTGCATGGCCAGCCAAGGCAGTCATTTGAATGAAATTATTTTCCATTATTAACCGGAAGGATTGTACTTTCAAATAAAAAAATAAATTTGAGAAAATAATTAGTAGTTTTTTTTTAAAAAAAAAAAGTTATTTGGCGATCCCTTTAGTAAGTAAACACGATTTACGAGAGTGCGGCCCGTATTAGAACTATGGTCCTTGATGACCTATTAACTTCAAATTTTGCTATATGAATTCGGTGATAATTTAAAGTAAAATTGATTTGGAAAGAAGGTTGACATATATTGAAGCTACGACAGTGCATGATACAAGTGTTTCATTCTTAATTTGCAAAAATTGTAGCAGTAAAATAATAGTTCACTATGTACAATACCACTTCGAAGTTTTTTTTTCACAAAGGGAATGCCTTCAAATGCTATTTTTTTATGAAATCTGTTCAGATTGGATCAATCAGCTGACAGTATCACTGCATGTCCTATTGATTAGCGCATAAATGTGCAAATCCTTTAAAAAAAAGTACCATTAGTGTTTCGAAAATAGTAGGCATATTTTTTATTTTTTACTTACAAATTTTTTCGAACCTATTATTGTTAATTCAACCAAAGTAATATAACAGTCAATCATATTATGTTTAAATGGGTTCTTCATTAAGAACGCGATCTTGTTATGGCTAATAATAATATTGTTATGCTTAGCACAAACAATAGTATAGCTGACCCAGATAAGTAAACGTGCAGGGCATGCCGAGTTTTTGATACCCTACACCAAAACTTAAAATATTTAAGGAGTAAGCTTTAAACTAATCGCGCTTTAAACTAATCGCACAATATTATAATTTGTTGCAATTCTAGACGTATTAATGTCTATTCCAAAAGCACGATTTATAAATTGTGGGCTGATTATTACAAAGCATTTTTTTATTATTAGTCAATAACGTAATTTAAATTTTTGGGAATACAAAATTTTAATTTCAAAAGATTTTGTTATTCGTGTACTTATAGCAACAGTTCTACTTGTAATAATATCAAAGTTTAAACAAAACACATCAACAATAAACAGTGGGGAATGTAAGATGAGATAAACCCACTGTTTATTGTTGATGTGTTTTGTTTAAACTTTGATATTATTACAAGTAGAACTGTTGCTATAAGTCTTATACGCTTAACAGTTTTATTTGGTTTAATATCTTTAGTTTTTCTAAAATCTTTATGGATGAAGTTTCCTGATGATCTGGCCTAAGCAACCAGTGAAATGCGCATAGGAATAGCTTATCCCATCAACAATAAATTTCAAGTGTTTTTATCAATAATAAAAACTGGGAATTAAGCACGAATAACAAAATCTTTTGAAATTATAATTAGTCAATAACTTTACATAATTTTAAATAAGATAGCGTATTTCGTTTCAGTTTTAGGTGATGGTAAATTATGAACCAATCTTTAGATATTGGGGCTTATGTGTGGCCCATGATAAAATATATATCAATCTTCACTAAATTTAATATTATGATTTTTTGTCATGTAAAACAACTTTATGCTAAATTTAATAATAATCGGTACATTCCGACATTTATAGTGAATATAATCTTGAATGTTATTTGGCCTATATTGGTAAAGGCTAGTTTACACGGTAATACAATGTATTACGACATGTCAAAAAATGATGTAGAACGAAAAAAATCTTATCATGTAAAACCAAAATGTATTGTGTAGTTTACAAAATTTGACAAGCGGTCGGTAAATGTTTATTTTCTAAACCATTTTAGAAACTTATGTAACTATTTTCATCAAACCAGTGGTGTATTTTAAAGTTAACATTGGCAGCACTAACAAAATATATTGAAGGTGCTAGCATTTTTATATAATTACAAAAACAACTCAGGAAATTTTTATGTTGTTTTTGTAAATAGTATTGTAGAACTGTATCCATCAGCTATTTTTGTTATTAACTCAGCTGTTTCATATCTTTGCTTTGATTTTACTTATACCATGTTTAATATCTTTGCTTTGATTTTACTTATACCATCAGTGTAAACATGAAAAATATTTACAACAGAATTTTATTTATTTTTTTTTTTAACACGGAGAGAATTTGATTATATTTTGATTCTACAAAGTCGTAATAGATTGTATTACCGTATAAACTAGCCTAAATCAGCATTTAAAATTCGTTATGATTTATCATAAAATATTTTTGTCCTACTTCCATAAATTAGCAAGTTTTATGAGAACAAAGCAAAATTTTATATTTATTTGACATTGTTAAAAATCAAATAATTAAAAATCTTTTTTTGCTTTTTTCAATTTTTTCTACTATCTTAATCACAATTCTTCTTTACAGTTTAAATTAACAAGCGGTGCTGTTAAAAACAACCAAAATTTATATTTTCTAGTAATATTACTGTCCGGCTAATAAAGAAACTTCGGTAAAAGTGTAACACAGCGTGTAATATAAGATTACATTTAGTTAAAGCCAATCAATTAGTAACACTTGGCTAAACCTATTTTATTCAGTTTAAACATTAATTGATGCTGACAGAACAAGACATCCCTTGTTTGTGTCTTTTAATGTTGAATAGTCTAATGAAAACATTTTTTTATGAAATATAATGTAAGGACACATATATGTATATATATATACTACACTGATAGAAAAGGCGTCAAAACACTTATGTATTTTGACATCAGTACTATGACAAGTGTCTTCGTTTTTGACCCCACGACACTTTTCATCATTGTGATTTCAACCTTAACATCACTTGGCCAAAGTGTCATCAGGGTCAAAATGAAATTATGTCATCAATGGGATGACACATCGGCATCACAGAAATGACGAACATGTCATCAGTGCGATGATGCAGTAACATCGGAGAAAGCACACATTAGCATCAATTTAATGACAGTTTGTAATTAAGTTAAAGTCATTGGAATTGACTTAAGTCAAAGTGTGAGAATATTATTATTTACTTACCCGTTGCATATGTTTTTTTCAAGTTTGTTGAATTACGACCTTTGTTTACAGCAGAACTCTCAATAATAAGACACCAGCACCATGCCTCATATTGTTTTCGTAGTCATTCTACTTTAAAAATTACATGTATTTAACTAAATAATTTAAAAAAAAGAGAAAATAGGAATTTTTGCTTCTTATAATACATTTTAGTCATGAAAATAATGTTAATAATATACAAAATGTGGCATCGAATTGATAGTAACATTGATGTCACAATTCTGATGTTAGGGCATCATCAATATGAAGATGCATTTTTCTATCAGTGTAGTAATATTTATGTAGAAACAAAATGTTCTGAGCAAGATTTGAATGAATTTAAGTAACAACAAACATACATATATAAATATGTATTTACAATGTACATAAGTATGTCTTTCATTTAAAATTAACCTTACGTATATATAAGTTTCTGGTAAAGTTCGGTGAAATGAGAATAACAAAAAGTTTTACTCACTGAAAGGTAAAAAAAGTACAAAAGCACGGGAACGACGCAGACCAAATTTTTTCGCCACTAATGAAAACGTTTAAATATATTTTATAAGCTAATAATATTATAAATGTAAAAGTTTGGATGTTTGTTAGTTTTTGGCTCAATCAAGCTAAGCCCGCTTAATGAATTTGGATGAAATATGGTAAACAGATAGCATATGGACCAGCTTCAAATTAAGGCAAAATTAAGAGATAAAAATGGGGGAAAAATTGGTACTTCTTTCTTTTTTTATAAATTTGGTATACAGATTGCATATGGTCCAGATTAAAATAAAGGGAACTTTGAAGGGATAAAATTGGTACTTTGGTACAAGGGGTAAACACAGGAATAAATTGGTACTTCTTCTCTTTACGATAAATTTGGTATACAAACATTCAGATTGAAGCCTACACTGCCACACAATGAAATTTCTGGAGGAATAAAATAAGGAAAAGCTGGTACTCGTGGTATTTTTTTTATTATTTTACTTTGGTACTTTTTATTTTATTTTACTTTGGTACTTTTTCTTTTGTCGAAAAATTTTACACAAAGACCGCATATGGACCAGATTAAAGTATTTAGTACTTTTTATGTTGTAAAAATAGAAACAATTGCTATTTAAGCTCTTTTTGATAAATTTGTTATACAGATTACATACAAAACTGTGGCCGGAATTTAGACACCCCTTGCTTTTCATATGGTTAGTTGAATATCGGTTACTAAAAAGTATCGAGTGCTCATAACTTATGTGTATGTATTGGTGATTAAAAATAATTCCTATAGTGTTCTTCATAGAAATATTTTAACATAAAATAAGGAAAGATGCAGAATACTACATACAATTTTATTTTGGATACGTGTAAAAGCTAGCTAGACACGGGTTAAAGCTAGTTTTTTTGTTTGTTGTTTTGACAACCAAGCCGAAGAAAAAGTTTGGGCTTTAAACAGCAAAATTTTTACATTGGGATTTCCTTGGATCCCAATTTTGCGAACGGAAATTAACCTTTATATATGTAAATATATCGACAATAATTGATTGAAATAATTATTTTTCGCTGAGTTGTTCTGAAATTAGAGTGATTTCTACAGACAGGTAGACTTAGAATTACACAAGGACCCAGAATATCAATTCTTAACCTTAGGTAAATATTCAAAGAGTTTCACACGGACTGAAAAACTAAGTGTTCCACAATTGGACGGTATTTAAGAAAGTATTTCAAAATATTAATGTTTTTTTGAAGGTTCGAATAAAATATCTTCTGCAAAATATTTTCGTTGACTGACTTACAATTGATTGATTTTTATTAACTTTTATTCGTCTGATAAAATTAAAAGTTATTGGACCTGCATGAAACAATTTATTTGACGTGATTTTAAATTTCTATAAAAAGGTTCTTAGCAAAAACATTGTGCACAGCTTAGAAACAAAATGTGACTCATTAAAAGTTTAATATTGTAAAACTAACAGACATAAAATTAATGCAAACTCATTGGCGTTTAGTGCTATTAATTTAAATTCATTTAGTTTCGATTTTATGAGTGCAATTTGGATTTTAGTACAGCAGCAGACAATATGAACAAAATGTTGCACGATAAACTTTTTACCAACAAACAAATACAATTTTTTGTTTAACGCACAGTGGCATGAAACATAAAAATGTAAATAACACTGAATTCATTAAATAGTTCTCGTTTTTATCGTAAGCAAAAAATAAAAACTGCGGCTGCGCCTGTGCTTATCTGTGATTTTTTGTATATATGGAGCTCTCATAACTAAATGACACAATTTTACTTCTTCATCTATCCTCTATTTATCTTTTACACGTAAAGCAAAGTAAAATTATTTATCAGTACTTTGTAAATTGTTTATATAAAGGAAACATTTGCTCATTGTATGTGTTCTCTAAGGTGTTAACTTAATCATCCTGCAAAACTCAAACAACTTAAAATTCTTTCCCTTGTATTCATAAACGATTATTAAAGTTAACAAACGTTAAGTAAGGAAAATTAAAAAAAAAATATTTTTATGAATACAGGCATAAGTATTTAGTAAAGAAATTTTAATTTACCATTTGTTTCCCTTTACGTCACTGTAATACGCAGTTTTGTTGATTTTATTCTCGGTGTATCCCAAAAATAACTACATTAGATAAGAGTTGGCAGACTATTTTGTACAGGTATTAAAATGAGGCTTTTCTTTGGCTCATTTGTCAATGGGTTTTTCATTGACAACACGTTTTTCGCCAATATTAACTAAAAGTTTACAAAAACTCAAAAGTAGGAAACAAACATACACAATGACCGTTACACCTGGTTCGTTTGCTTGCTTAAACACCTGTAATTTAGCTTTAAATTAAATAATAAAAATCGTTTTCTCTGCCTCTCTATTTTGGCTTAAGTGACATCTGATGTTTTATCCGTACACTATGTAGCTGTTCCACATTTAGTTTTGGACTTTTAAGTAAGTATTTTAAGAGAAGATAAAAAATTGGAAAACACGTACATTCAAATGTATGCATTAAAGATGTGGATGTGCAACATTTTTTTAAAATTATTTGAAGCCGGGCTGTTGAGCAGGAAAAGGGAAACATTTAAACTGATTAAAAAGTCACAAAAGGAAAAAAATTAAGCCATGAATAACGATATACAATATGTTATGATCGGACTTTAAATGGTGACGCAGTATACAAAAAACTAAAAGGGCGGCATCCAGAGGCGTAGCAAAAAATTAAAAAAAAATTCTGGAATTCCTTTAACTAATCTTTAATCCTAGTTGGTGACTGGCTCAACTTTCGTTTTTTTCTTTTTGGATGGGGACCGAACCACTCTAATGGACAGCCAGCGAGCTTGGCAGCTAGCCCAACATACATAGCTAGATCGACACAGAGAGTGATTCTACTGTTTTGGTGTGGGACTAAACAATTTCAGTAATTAAGCAAATATATTTAATCAAGTTTGAACATATTAACGAATTGAGAGTTCACATTGATTGTTATGGAACAAAGAGTTATTTGTCTTTAATATATTTTTAATACCACATTTGAGTGAGTAATTTTGTGTCGACTGCTTATTTTGAATATTAAATTTATATAACTATTTGCTTTTCTTTTTTCAATGTACAATAACATTTAGAATAAAAACTGCCCTTAACTTTCGGTCTGCGAGATTAAAAAAAATGTTTTTGTTTCCATTATCTCTTTCACAGTGTAAAATGCATTTTACAGGAAAAAAAATTCGATCATGTATTCAGGAGTAACAACCGTGTAAACGTTTGCATTCAGTAGTTGGGCTAATTAAAAACGTGACTAGTCGTATGTGTTTGTTATTCGTAAGGGCGATTGTGTATTATAACTTGTTGCAAGATATGTTGTATGTTGCAACAAAAAACCATCCTAATTGTAAAAAATATTTATTTGGATGATAATCCCTGCAAATAATATTTGACTACCTGATCCATTTTGATAAAATAGACTACTCAATGGACTGGTCCAATGTAATTAGAGTTTTTTTTCCCGGACTTTTTCGATTCCCGGGAAAGCGGGAAATTTTTTAAAATTTCCCCGGGATCCCGCTCCATATAAATAATACAAAGTTCAATACTAAAAAATTAATTGAAGATTGAAATAGGAACTTGAATTATTATTACCTCACGCCTTTATTCCCTATTATTATGCTTTTATTCAGTATTATTATGCTCTAGATAATTCATAAAACAATAGTAAAAACAAAATTAAAATTGAGGTACTCAAGATATGAAATCAAAAAGATAATTAATAAAATAGATAAAATACTTTAAAGAAATATATAACATTTTTTAATGGCTTAGGAAATAACTTTCTGACACACTCAAAGCGCTTTGTAAGTCGTCAAAAAGTATATTCCTGATTTTATTTACTAATTATCATGTTTCCGAAAAATTTCGTTCATTTTTTACCGAGGTTGGACAAATAGTTAAAAGTGCACCGTTGTAGAATGCTTCGGATTCACAATCAGAAGCAATTTTTTTTTTATAAACAACGTCTATGTCAGTCAAATGTATGTCAAGGTTGATGAAAAAATAACATCAACCGGACTGCTTCTTACAAACCTTTTCATTTCAATAGGTCCATTTGTAATCTTTAGGACAATGTGTTTTTCAAGTTGTATGTTGTAGTATCTTACACGAGTTTCCAAAATGTTATTTTATTTCGGTTTCCCCGCACTTCACGGGTATATAAACCAACACAAATTGAAATTGAAATTGAAAATTTGTGTTTATCACCTAATAAACATATCGCTCTTTCATTGCATCATAGTCATATCTCAAAATGTTAAGTAACTTTAGCAAAGTTTTCCTTCATACCTTCTCGTATTATATCTCAAACTGAACCGAAGTTATAGCAAAATATATGAATCTTTAAATCGGTACATTTTGAAAACTTTAATCGCATTTTGCCAAGATCGTTTGTTTTTGTAGATATGACTATGTTGCAATAAAGGAGCGATATGTTTAGGTATCTCCTATTTTTAAGACTTGTTCATGGACAATGAAACTTTACTGCCTGCATCTTATTTTGAATTAATGTACTTTATTAACGCTTCACTTCACTAAATGTAATAATTATCAACTGTTGCACTGCCCATTCTGCTTTTGGTAGATTTATTGCATCAGGAGACATTGATTTAAATACATGTACTCACTTCTTGTAATTGATCTAATCCACAACCCATCCACAGATGCTAATTTTTAGAGAATAGAAAACTAAATTTCAAAGTATAAATACCTATTTTCTGAAATTATGAGGAATTTTTTATTTCCCGGGATCCCGCAAGAAAAATCTTGGGAAAACGGGATATACAATAATGGAAATGGACGGGAAATCCCGGGAAAAACCCTAAATGTAATGCAAGCATAGACCACTTCAAAACTAATCCTATTGAGTATTCCATGGAATAGTGTAAAGACTACTCCTTTGAAGTCCAAAGCTGGGTTATATGGTCTTACCCTAGGAAATCGTAATGTTAAATAGACCATGTTTTTTCCATACGTTTGGGCTACTTTTGGACTAGTCCTAGTCACTTGTGGGCTACATTTTACACGCGTGTTTGGACTAGTCCTATTATTTGCAGGGATGTTTTTCTTTTATTTTTTGTGTGTGCGTCTGCTTGTGTGTGTGTTTTTTTTTTGTGTCGGTAGGACCTCTAAGCGTATGAATATTATTTAATTGTATTATATTTGTATAAAAGAGATTAGATTTGTAATGCAAAATTAAAAGAAACTGAGATTTATATTTTTAATTAATTTATTAAAAAGCGTATTGTGTAATTGAAAAAAGAATACAATTAGATAATGTTTGTCATGTACAAAATGTACTAGTGATTTTAATTAATTTTAATTTATATATTTAAGTGTATTAAAAAACAACTAATTAAAAATTATTCATTAAGTCTTAAGTTATTAATGTTTAAACTTGGTTTCTGTTAGGACCTTTTGCTTGGGCGAATTTTTTATACAAAGAAATGCGGACGCAGAAAAAGCAATTTCTCTAAAAATTTAACAAGAATGGCTGTTTATCCTAGCAAAAAATTTCATTAGAAAAATTATCGTAATTGAATTTATAAAAATAACATAAAATAAAAGTTGTCCAAATTTTTTATAACTTTAGTTCTACTAGATATAAATGTGTGTTTCAAATATGTTTTTATGCTCTTTATTTGTCGAGTTATGAGGTGCTAAGGTGTTGCCTTTTTTTAAAAAGGTTTTTTTAAATTATCATTTCTACACGTAGAGAAAAACATTTTAAAATATGGTCACCTCCAACCAAACTATATTTAAAGAAAACTGTAACCATAATATGGTTATCGCTGACAATAATATGGTTATAATAAACATAATATATTTAAAAATTTCCTAAAAAATAGTTTGGTTGGAGGTGGCCATATTTTAAAAAAAAAAAAATTAAGAAAAAAAGGAACAAATTTTATAAAAAAGGGATTTAAGTGTAACATTCTTGTAGGTTTTTTCTCTTAACTGAGTTATTTATGGACCGATCTGGCGTCATTTTAAAAGCAAAAAGTACAGGACCAGATGTGACAGAAATATATTAAAATATTAAGGCGAAACTACTGTTAACTCAACTAAAGTGTCGTGCTTAAAGAAACCCTTGTACAAAAGTCAACATAAATAGAAAGTAATTTAAATAACAAACTGAGTTTTTAAATTAATCATTAAAATTTTATCCGAACTCAAAAAAACAGTTTGAGAGCAATACTAATTTTCAAACAAATTTAAGTTGATTAAAGTTTCTGAAATGTCTACCAAAAATGTCCTATAACAATTGTGATTTTTCATTGGTTTTTAAGATCATTAAATAAAATTTGCATTTAATTATTTTTAGTGAAGGAAGGAATTTACAACATAAAATGAATTAAGTAGTGCAAACGGTAGAACGGTATAGAATTCTGATGATGAGAATGTGGTTGTTCTCGAAGCAAGTAAATTCAACACGATTTCAATCCCGTGTTCAGTCAAGAATAAAACTATCAACAATTTTTAATTCATTTCATGTTGTAAATTCCTTCCTTCACTAAAAATAATTAATAAAAATTATATTTAATGCACTTAAGACTAATTAAAATATTTCTTAAGTTCTTTTAATATATCAAACTTTCGACATCTGCACAAAATTGGCAACCAGGTTACACACTTAAAATAAAATGTACATATTAACGACCATATGATTTTATTAAGTTAAAAAAAAAAATTACAGAAAATAAAACCTCAAATAATCATTAATTCATTAATACAGATATTGCAAAATGCTTTTAAAAGAGATGAAAAACAAAAGAATTTAAATAAAAAAGAACAAGTACAAACAAACAATGCGGTATAAAAACGTAAGCCAATCCAAACACAGATTAACGTTCATGAATAAAAATCAGATTGCAAAAAAAAAAAAAAGGAAAATGAAATACAAATATAAAATAAGTATTCAGATATTTATCTCAAAAATATTCCAAGGAATATCGTTATTGGTTTTATTAATGTAACATCAATGATTGTTTGTTTTTAAGCAAATAAAATAAATGTTCGTAAATAAACTAACGGATTTATTAAAGTGCAAAACAACAAAATTGAAAAAAAATTTATTAAAGATTTTTTTTATTTGGGAACCATAGCAAATTATGGACCGATTATCATGAATGTTGACAGTATAATTTAAACTCAAAAAGAATGTAATAATGGAAAAATTCATTACACTCTTTGTAAACCTTTAAGAACTGTCTGACAATATTTTAATGGGTCTATGCAATAACTCCCACAAAATAAGTCCCACTTTTAAAAACGAAATAAGTCCCACCAAAAATTGCCTAAAAAAATGAAATAACTCCCACGAAATAAGTCCCACTTTTGAAAACGAAATAAGTCCCACCAAAATGATTTAAAAATTTACTTGAAATGAAATAACTCCCACTCAAAATGAAAAAACTCCCCCTTGAATAATATATTTCTTAAATGAATTAAGTCCCACTTTCATAAACGAAATAAGTCCCACTTTTTCACTGTTTAATGCGATTTCAAATAAGAAGTATTTGACCCGAAAAATCGTATGCAAGCTTGTAGAAGGCTTCTTAATGGAATGGATATTACGAATTTTGATAGAGTTCCAGAATTTATTATTAATTCTTTTTTCGGTCAAGGAACGTATAGAGAACGCCTACTAGTAACAACGTTTGGATTCGTAAATGGATTAAGTACAGATCAATTGTTCTTATTATTAAGATGGAAACCGTTTCGGAAGGACCATCAGACTAAAATTATCGACCTTTATAAATGGCTTGAAGATCCAGTGCATGGTAGACGGTATTATAGTTTTAACGTGGCATTGGGATTAGTTGTATTTTGTAATGGTGATATTAGAAAACATGGAACACGAATTCCAATTTCCTACTAAAAATATAATAAAACACATACATACGTAATTACGTGAACAATTTTTTTTAATATTGTTTTTCCAGTAGTTAACTTCGGTACCTATTTGTACACATTTCTTTAAAGTTTTTTTATTATAGTAAGTATAAAGTAATTAATAACAAAAAAAGGAGAGCCACAGATAAGGACAAAAAATTATAGTTGTCCCTTTTACGAAATGTCCAATATATAACTTTTTGCATAAGAAAAAAATGAGAAATAAAGCCATAATGACCTTATATTTCATGGCTCTATCGCACTCCTCCATAAAAAAATCATTTATTTATTATTTAGGGGTATGAAATAACTCCCACTTTACAAAACGAATTTATTCCCACTCAAAACGAAATAAGTCCCACTTAAAATAAAAACGCGTAACGAAATAAGTCCCATCAATTAACGAAATAAGTCCCACTTTTAAAAACGAAATAACTCCCACTTTCAAAATAGCAATTTTTTGTGGGACTTATTTCGTTTTTAAAAGTGGGACTTATTTCGTGGGAGTTATTGCATAGACCCTATTTTAATATATATCGTCCCCTCAGTAAAACAATAGTGTATAAGCATGTACACCATTAATTTTTTTATTGCATAATAAGAATCTTCATAACTGATTCTAAATTTGGTAAAATTCTACTTCCATAAAGTGGGTCAAAAGATCGATTGAAATATTAGCGTATATTTGCGTGTTTGAAATTGTTCATTAATAAATGTGTAAGTGCAGGTATGGTGTTTCAATTAGTTGTTACTCTGAATATAATTTTAAAGAAAAATAGTGTATAAAAAGCATACAATGTTTTTATTATTCACTATTATTATTCACATAAAATTGAAAAATTACGTATATTGATATACACAATTTTTTAACAATATAATATTTGGAGTCAATCCGTATGATACTTATACACTCTTTTATATATCGTTAAAAATGTCTCTGTGTGTTTTACAGTTGATGTAAAAAATAGCTTAAAATCTGTTAGCACTGTTAATGTCAACTCTTTGATAGATTGTAGCATTTGCTGAGAGAAGACATAGACTGGGAAATTGTGCTTTTGCTATTGTGTTATTGTTAAAATATTTTAAAAATAATGGATCTATCAAGTCATGGTGAGTATTTTCTGTGAAACGATAATATGTGTGACGCTGAGGGCAAAGTAAATTTATCTATAGATTGAAACTATTCCGCAGCTATCTTCCCTGAAGTATTCTTTAATGGTTATGGTTCGACGGACGAAGCAGATTAAGCAAATTAAAGTGGAGAAAGTTAATACTAATTTGCTGCTCTACAAAGAGTATCGGGACACCGATTGGCAAGCAATTGACAAGCAAGAAATCAACCACTTATAACTGTGATACCCGAAATTTGTGCCCTAAATTTAAGCAACTTTCTTAAAGTCATTGTCAAAGAATTTCATTCCTTTTATCTTAATCTTTAACCCGAGGGAAATAAAAATTGCTTGGATAAGCCTGATGTGGAGGAGGATATTTCCGTAGATGAATACGGCCTTTTATTTATGTTTTGTTTTTAATTAATAAACTGTGTAAAAATTGTATTAAAAAACAATAAACAACGTGTCATTGAAATATCAAAAAATTACTGTGTATTATGAATAAAATGGATTGTTAAGCACGAATAATTTGTTTTACTGCATGAACATTCGTCCGTGATAAATGGTGTAAAAGTTTCAAATAAAATAGTGTATACCATACAAAATAAAATAGTGTATAATGGTTTTCATACATATTATAAAACAAATAAAATAGCCTAAGTGACATCAGGAACTTTGAATCCCATTTTGCAATTAAATTCATAAAATATCATCGAATAGTAGCCTGATTATTCCACCACATATTTTAATGACCTCAACTTAAAAACATCGATTATTTTCTGAAATATTACTGTTTTTCCAGATGTCTTATAACACAAACATTTTAAACTCCATTATCTCGAAATGGCAAGAAGTGTATACGCTATTGGCCAGACCACAATTGTAATAGCTAAATAAAATTTATTTTTTATTGAACGTATGCTTATAATTTCAAATAATACAAATTTATTACATAATATTATATTTTATTATTTTATTCTACATTTTGTAGTAAAATTGAACTTATTGCATAGTAGGCAGTAGCTTTTGGATTCGATTCCAACTTAATTTGTTCGACTCCGAATATATCATTTATAGAATTCATGTTTGTTTCTTCGATATTTTGTCCTCTTTGAAAGATATTGCAAGCAAAAAACAAGTTTTGTCTGGCCAGACCAAGAGGGTTATTTCATAGACTTTAACATAAAAATGGAATTTCACCTAACTAATTTGCTCCAATCAATTCCAAATTTTTTTCATTCAGCACTTATCATTTGAGGAGCCGCAGAACAAAACGTAATTTTCGCATTTTTTGACAAATTGGTTTTTTGATATTTTTATAATATTTGGGTTGAAATCTTTAAGAAAACATCTTGTTAGCATATTTTTTTTTTTACCAAGAAAATGGGTTCTAAAAAAATTGGTGCATAACAAAACGTACTTTTTTATTTTTTTTTTTCAAAACGTGCTTTTTTCATTTTTTTGCCATTTCTTCGTGAAGTTGTTTTAATAACAAATCATTTCTTAATATTCTTAATTTGTTTGACGTTTATTTATGTCTGTACATTTTCGTTAAAATTAACTGTTAAATAATGGTGACTATTCTTGAAAACGCGTCGAAAAAGTAAAAATCTTTAGTAAAACAACAACAAAGTTAAAGAAATTGTGTTTGGTTTGTCATACAACTTACCGTTTTTTAAAGAGAGAGAAACGAGTCAAAATTCTCACGTTTATTTAATTTTAGAAATGTATGATAAACAAAAACTATTTTTTAAACTTTACTTTTCTTTTAAAGTACATTTGTATTTGTTCGACGAGTTTTCAAGAATAGCCTCCAATAATTGCAATTATTTAACTATTGTTTGGTGAATGATTGTTATGAAAACTATAATTAATACAATAGTATAATTAAACATGGACTAATTACAAGAATCTGTAGAAAATTTAAATATTTTTTTAAACAAAACGTACTTTTTTCATTTTTTTTTAACAAAACGTACTTTTTTCGATATAAAATTGGTTTGATATTAAACATCCTTGATATTTAATGTGTTGACTTACAGCAGTTTGATTCATCTTTTGGTAAGCAAAAAACTTGTTTCCATTTCCAGGTTCATACAGTTTTTAAGGGGTCGAAAAAAAATAAACCTCAATATCCCAAAAATTTTATATATGTGAAAAAGTACATTTTGTTCTGCGGCTCCTCATTTATAGAATTCACTTCCCTGTTTTAATTTATTTTTTGTTATATTCGAAAAATATTGCAAGCAAAACACAATTTTGGCCTGGCCAGACCAAGATGTAATCCTAGGGTTAGATAGGTTTATTTAATAAGTTATTTTTAAGAACCAAAACAAAATGTTTGTCTTAAAAATTGTCTTCTTGAGTTTTTAAAAAAAAAATTAACTTTAATCTTTACAATAAAAGTATCATCAATAACGATGAAAAGAAGCAGAAATATAAAGCAAGAAACCCTATTTAAATAAACATGAATCACACGGTGCAACAAAAGTAAGGGAAAATATATAGATTTTAGTATAGCAATAGTGGGAATTACAGAGTACCGAAACGTTCACTCATTTTTCAGTCATGAGCGAGCGTGAAAAATTTAAAATTTTTCTGCTTTTTCATCCTTATGAGAGCAAGGTAAAAAATATTTTGAATCATCCATAAAAAATGAGCAAACCAAAATGCATATGTGAATTTCTCAGATATGTTGTAAATATTTTGTAATCTGTTGTTGCTTTAAAAATTTCCAACACCACAAGTTATGAGGCATTTGAAATTTTAAAAGGCAATGTGAATTTCTGTAGAAAGGCAACACCAAAATTACAAAATATTTATGACTTTGTTTTTGCTTTCAATGTAATTATTTGGCGTTGAGTTGCGTTTTACATAATTAAGGACATTATGGCAGTTATAGCCATGTAGGTACTTTATCTTAATATTCTATTATACTTGTAATTTAACAAAAATATTTAATTATTTAATATTTTTAATGTTTGTTTCTCTTAATACTGATATATTTTCGTTGCTGATAAGTCTTTTTGTTTTTGAAAATTACAAATTTATATCACGTAAACACACAACTTAGAAAATAATATTTTTTCCTCAAAAATATATCGGTTATCGCATTTTTAGCTGTAATATTTAAAATTGCTTTTAAATCTTAAATAATTACCATTTCACCAAGTTTTTTTTCTTCGCATGTAAACTTATGAAATATAATGTTACATTATTCTGCATTTAAAATGACGAAATGTATGTGCCGTTCTTTTGGGTCATCCAAACTGTCGAGCAACAACAACATTACTAGTGAGGAGCGTTACTAAAACTTTTTTTTCCTCATTTCTCATGACTGAGGAAAACAAAAATGTATTTTTCCTCACCAACATAAATGAATTGGCGAAATATTAACAATTCATTTATGACTGTGAAACAAGTTACATATTTTACATTTTTAATTTATGAAACAAAAAAATTCATGAATAGTTTAATATGAGCGATCACATATGAATTTCTCTGAAATCTGGTTAAGTAGGTTCCATAGATTACAAAACTATTAAAAATGTATATTCCCGATCACTAATCCTAATTATTTATTTGTTTATAATGTGTTATATGTTTCTAATACTGGCAGTCGTAATCGAATAATTTTTTCGATTTCAAAGCAATTTTTTTTCTAATTCTTTCAGTCGATGCTGAACGAATCGAAATTTTTTTTTAGTGTTGTAAAAATTCAAATAAATGCTTTACAAAACTATACAAATTATTTATTTTCGTTGAGTATCGAAAGAAGTAGAAATAACATTGCTTTCGAATCGAAAAAGTATTCGATCACACCTGCCAGAAATAGCCACCAGGACTTTGCGGTCAAGCTTTGATGCACGGAGGCAAAACACTCTACTAAGATTTAATACGGAACAAATTACGACGACAGTCTCAGTAACTGGTCACTGGCCTGCAAGTAAAATGGGTCCGGAATTCAATTACTGCTGAAAAAGTTGCCATGAAGAGGAGAAAGAGGAACTCGTGTTTAATTTTCTATGTCAATGGAATTCAGGACAAAGTTTTTCTTGGGAATTGAAAATGCATTAACAAGGTTTTGTTTAAATGTGCTTGATTTCCAATTCATACAATTGAAAACCTGAAATTTATTGTTGATGGGATAAGCTATTCCTATGCGCATTTCACTGGTTGCTTAGGCTAGATTGTCAGGAAACTTCATCGAAAGATTTAAGAAAAACTTAAGATATTATACAAATTAAACTGTTAAAATAAAAGTTATTAGCACTCTAGTTTTACTTGTAATAATATCAAAGCTTTAACAAAAACAACAACAATAAACAGTGAGTTTATCTTTTCTTACAATCCCCACTACAATTGGTTGGTTTCTTTTCAAATCTAAATGTAGTTGTTGAAAAAATGTGTTTCGGCATGGTAACGGCAACTATTTATTTAATTTCAGCAATATAGTTAATGTAATCATTTAAGTGTTTATCGCAATTATAATTTTGAGTATGGTTCACTGAAAAAGAAATACTTTTCTAAAAAAAAAAAAAAAAAAAAAAAAACAGAAGTAAGGAAGAACATGTAAAATCAATTAAAATGGATAATCATTCAAAAAAGCAAACTTCGATCTACC
Source organism: Pollenia griseotomentosa (assembly GCA_963931875.1). Lineage (NCBI taxonomy): Eukaryota > Metazoa > Arthropoda > Insecta > Diptera > Polleniidae > Pollenia > Pollenia griseotomentosa. Next base: position 124,835,092 of record OZ007563.1, read on the forward strand.
AAAGGTTAAAATACAATTTGGTTTAAGGATTGATGTTTGACCACGGTCAAAAATGAAAGATTATCAATAACAATTTTAATTAATTTTCATGTTGTAAAATTCCTCTCTTCATAGAAATAATTTAATGAAAATTAAATTTAATGAACTTAAGCCTATTTAAAAATATTAAAAATTTTTCTAACAACTTAATAATGAAAACTTTAAAAACAAATTATATTATTAACAACCATTTAATGATATTTAATAACCATATCATGGTAACTTTCTATACGTGTAGTCATACTATGTTTGAGATGCAGACAAAACAACTTTACTTTTAATAATATTTTGTTATTACCATTTTATATAAAATTATTTATTAATAATTGCGACCTATGACAAACAGATTACAATGTGTAATAATAATATAATAATTTTAAAAACGATATTATTTATTTTGAATCATAATATTATTCTTTCTGACGTTTATTTGATTACTTCTAAACATAACATAACCACTTTGTATCATAATATGATAACTTCTAAGCTTATTATGATTACCATTGTGAGGTCCCATTTTATTTATTATATTTATATATACATACTTTGCTTCTTTATACCTGTTGATTTTTTTTATAATATTGGAAAAATTTTATTTTGATTAAAGGAAACTTTGATTTAAACTGAAGAAATTTGTTTATTGGTGTTTTCTTTTCTACAAAAAATGTGACATTTTATTTTAAAAAAATTGCAATTTGGTGTCTGTTTCTTAAAAATTTTGCTCCCAAAAAGGGTGGCTTGTTGTATTCTAAAAAACTCATCCTTTTCGGGAGCAAAATTTTTAGGAAACAGACACCAAATTGCGTTTTTTTTTAAATAAAATGTCACATTTTTTGTAGAAAAGAAAAAACCATATGTTTATTTTTTGGCATTTGTTTTTTTCTCGAAAGAAGATTGAAAATTTGGAAAAAATTTAAAAGATATAAAAATTGGAAGAACTGAATTGTAATCAAGGAACGGAAAACGTATTTTTTATGTTTTTAAAAAATATACGTACATATATCATTGGTGTTCGAAAAATAAGAAAAAAATGTTTTGGTTGATATTGTTTCTTTAAGTTCAAAATAATAAAGTTCTCAAAAAAAAGTTTTAATTTTTTCGTACAAAATAAAATTTTTTCCCATCAAGGCTCAGTTAGTCTTTACTTTCTGTTTCTGTTCCGTTCCGTGCCGTTCTGTAACGAAATTGTAAAGGCCTCATTAGTCTTTACTTTCTGTTGCTGTTCCGTTCTGTTCCGCTCTGTTTTTTACTTATGGTAGTTAGTTGTTCTGTGACAATATATCAGCTGTTTTCAATAAACAAATATTTAAAACAAATATAATAAAAAAAAATTTGGCATTTTATAAAAAAAAGAATTTATTTATAAAAAAAATTAACAACAACATGGATTATAGTTCTGATTCCGATGTTGAAGATGTGCGTATTATTGGCAGTTTTTTTACAGTGTGCAAATTGTACAAGAAAAGAAAAATTTGGTCACCGTCGTCAGACTGTTCGATTGTTTTTTTCTTCTTTTTACTTTGTAGTGGTTGGGGGGTTGATACTGGCGAAACTATTAATGGCTCTTGAGATTCTGCAATCATAAATTGGGTGTCCGCAAACTGCAACGAATTGTAAGATGTTTGTGAATTTTCAATTTCTGGTGAGGAATATTGAACACTCCTAGAGCTTTTCTCTAATACGGGGGAAACTCGATCAACAATGTTTATGGTAGAACGCACCCTTAAAAAAATTGCAATTAAATAGTTTAAAAAAAAACTTAAAAAATAAATATAACACAATACGTACGGACGCGAAATTACATGAGGTGACAAAAATTCTAATTGTTGCATGTAGTGCCAATGGTGTCTAAAAGCAGCTCCGCTGCCGGATGCTAGCTTTTCATTTTTCTTTTCTTTGGCAAACCTGTCGCGCAGCGACGACCATCTTTTAATACATAAATCCTCTATAAAACACTTTATTAATGCAAAGTTTTTATTTACATATTTACATTTTTGGGTACTTACCTGGAATTCCAATTTCCTTTGATATTTTCGACCAGACAGCTCGCTTTTTATCCGGGATTTTATAATCCCTATTGAATTTAAAATACATCACATCATTATTTTCTACTAATGCAATAAGCTTTTCGTCATCCAATTTCAATTTTTTTTTTTTTTCAAAACTGTTTTTCCAATCTTTTTATTCCAAATTTTTAAATATTTTATCAAAATTTATATTAAATTTCACAAAAATCAATCCCTTAAATTTTTTTTTTTTATTTTAATGTCAGCTGTTAGCCGCTGTCACTTACAATTACGTAGACAATTTTTGTTTTTAACAGGTTCGTCCGGAACAGAACAGAAAAACTAACTACTTAAGGCTCAGTTAGTTTTTACTTTCTGTTTCTGTTCTGTTCCGTGCCGTTCTGTTACGAAATTGTAATAATTACATTTTCTATAGAAACTTATCAGCCATTTATGACAAATTTATTAGTTTTGCACTGTCCATTGTTTTATTTCAATAACTTTAATGAATATAAATTCGAAGAAATTAAATTTTATGAATTCTTAAAATCAAAAAATAGTTTATTTCAATATAAAAATGTATTTTTTAATATTTATTTTGCTGTCACTTACAATTACTTAACAAGTTTTTGATTTTAACAAACTGAACCGCAACAGAACAGAAAAACTAATCAATTTCACAGGTTTTTTAATAACAAAAACATATCAGCTGATTCGTAACAGAACAGAAAGTAAAGACTAACTGAGCCTTTATGCATGTTTTTCATGTACAAAACAGAAACAGCTGATTCGGAAAGTAACAGAACGTAAAGACTAATTCTGCCTTAATAGTTAGCTTTTCTGTAGCAACTTATCAGCCATTTATGACAAACTTATTAGTTTTGCACCGTCCATTGTTTTATTTCAATAACTTTAATGAATATAAATTTGAAGAAATTAAATTTTATGAATTCTTAAAATCAAAAAAAAGTTTATTTCAATATAAATATGTATTTTTTATTATTTATTTTGCTGTCACTTACAATTACTTAACAAGTTTTTGATTATAACAAACTGAACCGCAACAGAACAGAAAAACTAATCAATTTCACAGGTTTTTTTAATAACAAAAACATATCAGCTGATTCGTAACAGAACAGAAAGTAAAGACTAACTGAACCTTCAGTTTAAAAAAATAAAAAACAAACACAAAAAAGATATTTATATTTTCAGTACAATATTATTTTGTACATGAATAGAAAAAAAACCGAAAACTTAAAATTGAACATGACAAAGATAAAAATTATGAGATAAGATTATAAAGATATGTATATTATTTTTTTACGCTGTTAAGCTATTTTTATTGTTTTTTTTAACTGATTTAGCGATTTCAAATAAATTTTAGAGTTTGTGTCTGATGTTGACTTTTTCGTGAATTTTTGCCATGTTCGCGATAGAAGCGATTTTTTCCGGTAAGTTTGCAGCTTAAACGATTAATAATAAATAAAACCCTCTGCTATCATGCCGCTGTTAGCAAATTTTTGCGAATTTCCGCTAATTTTCCAATTTTCACCGAATTTTTGCCATTCCTTCTAGTTTAAGGGACTTCCAATTAATTTTATGTATTGTTTGAAATATTAAAAATTTTCGCAAATTTTCGCTATTTTTGCAAACTTTTACGAAGTTTTGCAATTTTTGCGTAGCTTTGTTGCTCTATGAAGCAATCGGCGCAAGTTAAACATTTTCGCTATTTTAGCAAACTTTTGCGAATTTTTGCAGCGTTTAATTTACTAATAAAATTTGTGCCCATAATTTCTTTTAAATTTGCATTTTCATAATAGGGGTGATTATAATTTTAATTAAAATTCACAATTTAAACAACAAAATTTGAGTTCTCATTGTAAGTTTCTAAAAACAAAAAAAAAAAACAAAAATATATTTTTCTTTAAAACGTTTTTTTTAAAACTTTATTGTTTTTTAACTTTAAAGAACAATTCAAACAAAATATATATAAATATATATAAAGTATATTTTTTTTTTGTACTGATGAAAATATTTTTTGAAAGAAAAACGTAATCTGTTCATTTCAATTCAATTCAATTCGTTTATTTATGGTAATATGTACAGGAATTTATAAGTGTGTTTTAAATAATGTAGAGAGTTTAGATATGCATGATCTTTTCTACTCAAATATTATAATTTTTTGATTAAATTAATTAGAAATAATTAACAGTTTACGATCTAGAGAAAAATTATATAAAAAAACTCTTTAAGAGGAAAAAAAAAAAAAAAAAAAAAAAAAAATTTGTAAAGATAAAATAAACTTAAAAATAAACTAGTCTAAAGGTGCTACCATGATATTACTGATATGTTGGTATTGTGATATTTGACATCTTTGGTCGAAGTTTAGTTTAAGCCGTTGTATCTTCACGTCCACCATTTCGATGCTGTTTATATTATGCAATCTTCTAGTAGAGAAATGCCATGGAAGGTTATACATCATTTTTAGTATCTTATTTTGAGCGATTTGTAAGTTTTTTATATGACATTTTGCTATGGTTGCCCAAACTGGAGCCCCGTAAAACATTATTGAATGAAATATGACCTTAAGCATAACAATTTTATTTTCTCGACTAAGTTTGGATTTTTTATTGATAAAAGGAAAAAGTATTCTCTTGGCTATATTTATTTTATTTATGACATAAGCAACATGTTCTTTAAAGTTAAGTTTTGAGTCTAAGATAACACCTAAATATTTGACTTTAGGCTCCCAAGAAATATTGCTTGTTTCAAAACGTAAAGAATGTTGAGGAATATAACAGTCTTTTCTTTTTCTTGTAAAAAATATAGCTTGCGTTTTAGAGCTATTTATGACGATTTTCCATTTAATGAAATAATTTCGAACAATAGTTAATGAAGATTGAAGATTAATAATTATATCTTCCGCTAAGACTCCCGAACATAGTAATGCTGTATCGTCAGCAAATATAGACGTTGTACAGTGTTGAAAAACTGGAAAATCTGATGTGTATATGTTGTAGAGAATGGGTGATAAGCAGGAGCCCTGTGGGCAACCAGCTGTAACACCCACTTTATTGGAGAAACATTTGCCAATATGTACTCTGTACTCACGATTTTTTAAAAAACTTTTTATTATTTTTATGAGCGGGGTGGGGAAGTTGAAATTTGTCATTTTAAAAATAAGGGCATCATGCCATACAGAATCAAATGCTGTTTTTACATCTAATAACACCATACCCGTTGATTTTCCGTTATTAAAATTTGATTTGACTATGTTTTTGATTCTAAGTAAAGCATGAGATGTGTTGAGGCCATTTCTAAATCCAAACTGTTGGTTTGGAAATATGTTATTATCATCAATAAATGAGCATAATTTATTTTTAATAACTTTTTCTAGCAACTTACTAACGGATGGTAGAAGGCTAATTGGGCGATAAGACTGTGGAGAGTTGCGTAATCTGTTCATATGGCACTATATCGGTTTATAAGTAGCAAGGTGTTCTTAATGTTAAGTCCCTATTACTTATGGTTCGTTACAACATGATAAGAGTATGATTTCATAAAATTATACTAGGACGTAATAAACGAAAGTAAGGATTATGGGGAAAATAGTATGGTGTAATATTAAGAATATATTTGGTCATAATATGATATTTTATGATTCGAATAATAATCGTATTATGTTGACTACAATCATGAATCTTATCATTATATGTTGCTCTTAGAATATGTTTATCACACACATATGTTTTTTTTGTGCGTAGCATTGCAAATTTTTTTTATTTATTTCTTATTATTGTAAAAGTGCGAAAATATTGTTGAAAAATTATTGACAGCTGCTTGTAAGTTCTATGTTTTTTTAAGAGGAAAAGAATGAAAATTCTATAAAAAATTTTAATTATAACAACGATAACATGATTACTGAATCAAATTTTGAATCATAATGTGTTTATTTTAGTTTATAATATGATTCTAATATTCGGTTCAGCACATTAATGTTCGTTCGTTTCAGTTGTGCCAGCGCCCTTTAAGCTGGTAAACACAACAAAAATTTTTAAATAAAATAAAAGTTCTGAACAATTCACACAAATTCGTGCCAAGAAACAACAACAATACTAGTGAGAAGCGCTACCAAAATTTTTTGTTTGCTCATTCCTTCGTCAATGTAAAAAAGAAGTAAAGAACATTAAAATATAATGAATATAATAAAGAACACAACATAATGTTTGTTACTTTCGTGAAATTGGTTATAAACGGTATTAAGGATTGTGAAAAAATACACAAACACTAAAAAATATATATCGTTTCTTGGTGTGTATAACGTACTTTAAATAATGTTCGGTTTATTTTCGAACACTGAACTAAATACACCCCCATTCCCTACTCGTAGTGGTTGGTGGCATAAAAAACAATACACTAGCCTTTTTTAAAAGATAATTAAAAAATAATACAATGTTATCTCGAAACTTATTATCTTTTATTTGGCTTTTAACGGGTTTTTGTTCAATATCTGGGTGTTTTGGAAAAAGGTTTTATTCTAAAAAATAATCTTAAAAATCGATTTTAAAATGGCAATATTTGTAATCTTTTTAGTTTGTAACTTACTGTTACTTTAGTATTGCAGTTCTTTCACTTAAAAAGAAAAAAAAACAAGCTATTATCATTTGCATAATCTGAAAACCTTAGCGACACTGAGTTGCTATAAAGAACCCCTAAATATTTCTTTTGTAGCACAGTGTACTAAGGTTAATCCCGACACTTACAGAATTCTGAATAAATAAACTCCCTGAAGACTGTACGATACAACAAAAAACATCGAAAGTAATTAATTATTATTAATGGACACGCACTATTGGTTTCTGATGCAAAACTAATGATAAAAAAATTTAACACAAGAAGGGCAAAATAATGTTGCAGAAAAATGTTCATATAAATTAGGCAAAAACTTATACATACAAGCAAAATAAAAACAAATAAAAATCAAACAAAAATGTATGGACAAAAAAAAAAAGAAATTGTTTTGACCTAGAACCGCATTAATCTCAAGTCTTTTTGTGTTTTTATTTCCACTTTCTATTGTCTTTTCCTTAATCTCTGTCCATCAATATTTTATGAGCATCAACATTGGGTTCTGCTGCGTTCCCTGTGGTAAATATGTTTTTTTTTTGCCATTGTTCAGTCTGTGTCATCCAATCCACATCTCTGCCAAAAAAGCTCTGGTGGCTTAAAGTTTTCCATCGATTCTTAGTTATTTCTAATTGATTGCATTTGTGTGAAGAAATGAAATGATAATTCAATATAAAATTGTATTGTATGAGTAATTATTTTGGGAGTATGATTTAAAATTTGATATTATTAACCAAAGTATAATAAGTAACACGACTCTTTTTTTAAATTTTATTCTCTCACATATACATGTCCTGTGTTAATTCAACACACTTGAGAGAAACAAAAACAAAACAAATGTCACGAATTTTTGCGTCAAATATTTTGGAAAATTGGGATAGTTCCAGATTTTTATTATAACACATCTAATTATTTCAATTTTTTATAAATATTTTTCACATTTTAACAGATATAATCAGTTCTTATTGCACAAATAAAAAAAAAATTATAATTTTTGACGTAAATTCTTTTTATGGTAATATGAATCTTAACCCCATATTATAACTTTGTTTTGCCGTGCCCATGATTTCTAAAGAGGGTACACTCCCGAAAATTTGTAAATAATTTGGTGTAGGGTATAAAAATTAGGCTTGACCGACCACTCTTCCTTACCTGTTTTTTATGAAAAAATTTCGCTTAATATTCCAATATTCCACTCTTAATATATTAACGGCTTTATTCATAAAAAACTTCTTATTTTAATCTTAACCCTTGTCTTAATACCCGGGTACCATGGTACCCACCTGGGTTTATTAACACGAAAAAAATGTATTAAGAATTAAAATTTTTAAACAAGCTTCTGGATCGTCGTTATTTAACTTAAAAGAAAGCGAATTCGGATTCTAGATTTTTTTTGCTCCTTTAATACTCAAAAAAATTGGCTTAAACTTCAGCCAATACAATACAATACAATACACTTTATGGGATAACATAAACACGTTTTGGCTGCTCAAAAAATTTAATAAATTAAATTCTGTATCATACAATTACTTAATTTTAGTTTCCAAAGCGTCAGTATTATAATACGGGAAAGTCTCATTAACATATCATGTATGACCAAAAATTTTCCACTGTTATACAAAAAAATCTGTCCTGTATAAAAAAATTTAAAATTTTAGCCGTTATGCCATGCAAAGTTAAGAAATCATATTTTAACATTAATATAATTTAATACGCTTTTAAAACGTTTAAAAATTATATTTTTTTTCATAAAAATATTGATTATTAATACATTTTAGTATATGCGTACCCGGTTACCCCGTGTGCTAAACAATGTGGATAAAGTTGGGTATTAACACAAGTGTTAAAATATGTAATAACTATCAGACGGTTTTTGTCTTATAAACCTCTTTTAAAAATCTGTATTTATTACCGTACATTAACAGCTTTTTAGCTATTAACTGTTTGCAGCGATTTTGTTTGATATTCATGATATTCTTTAATTACTAAATTTTTTTTTATTTTAGTTCTTTAGAATTATTCTAAAAATAAATTTTATTTAAATTTTCAAAAAAAAAGATTTTGCCTAAAGGTATTATAAAAATGGTTGTTTGAACTATATTTTAAATATGCGATAAGAAAGTATTCGAATAAAAAGTTTGTTTACTTTTCGTTTGTTAAAACATAAAAAACTAATTGAAATAATTCAATAAATAATTTTAGAGAATATCTGTATTTGCTCCTGAACGTACTTATTTAAATTAGATTTACTGCCTAGCCCACGATGTCGACAATAAAATTTCTTTCGTATATTTATATTGAAAACAAATTTAAGTTCTTTATTATTGTTTTAATATGCGAAAGAAATGTTCTTGTCGACATTGTGGGCCTGACAGTTAAATTGGTTGTCTAAAATCAAAATGTCATGTTATTTTTGGTTTAAAGAAGGGTTAATCTAATATTTTTTTTTTTTAATTTATAAATGGTCTATTAAAGGTTTAATAGACTTTTTTCGTTTATGAAAACAACTTTAGCAATTTTTATCAAAGTTATTTTTGGGAATACAAAATTTATTATTTATAAGATTTCTGTACGACGTGCTAAATTCCTTGAAACACTGAAATTTATTGTTGAGGGAAAGCTAGTTTCTATGCGCATTTCACTTGTTGCTTAGGCCAGATCATCTGGGTACCTTTTCCAAAGATTTTAGAAAAGCTAAAAATATTATACAAATAAAACCTTAAAGCGAATAAGAATTAAAAACACTCAAACTCTTTCTTGTAACAATATCAAAGCTTAAACGAAACACCAACAATAAACAGTGAGATTATTTTTTCATACATTCCCCTACAACTGGTTGGCAATTTTTGATTTTATGAATACGGCTGTAAGGCTATAAATAAATATTTTTAATTTTAATATTTGACATCCGCTGTGCACATACCGTGGCTTAATGTTTTGTTAGGTTTTAAATGTATTGAAAATCATTTTTAAAGGTTTTAGTTACACCAACTAAATCTATAATCCGCACAAAAAAGAAAAAAAACTACAAACCATTCATCCATGGAACAGTCAGTAAAACCATTGTATCTATACAAAAAATAACGATTTCAATGTTCGCACAATTTAGTTTTGTTTCCCAAAGCTATATTTTTGTAGTAAATAGCAAAAAAAGAAACAAAAAAAAAAAAAAAACTAACTGAGCGTAACGAATATGAGGCTTTTATATGTTTTAACACATGTACAAAACCACAGAGCAGTGAGAAATACACACCCGTATGTATTCAGTTTCCAACACACAAACATGCACATAAACCTGGTAAATGAACATTAATATTTCAAATAACAGTGAGAAAAATTGGGAAAAATTTCTTTGCTTTTCCAAAAACAAATAGTTTAAAAAAAAAGTTATGGCAAAAAAGTGAACAATACAATTTTATTGTTTTGCCACAAGTTTCACGTATTTATATAAGCAAGACTTTTCTTGGTTTGCTGGCAACTGCTACCGTTTTCAGCATCCAACTTAAACTAAATATTACTACGGCTAAAATACCTTTCGAAAGCTGATAGAAACGAAAAAAAATGGAAAATACTTAAAGAAGACATGCAGCAAATTGCTGGGTTAAACATGAATTCATATACAGACACTCAATTATCAATTCCATTTTCGTATTAGGTTTCGTGCCACCATACAAATTCATTGGTATTTGTTTGCAACAGAATGTCGAATGTTCACTTTCGACTACAAAATCCATGCAAGAGTAAGCTTTAATTAAATTTTGGTATTTAAAGGAAAAAAACTTGTGACTTGGAAAAAAATGTTGTTTGTATTTTAAAAAATTGCATTTTAAACACCGAAATGTCTGGTTAAATATTTCAATTGTTATTTGGAAGCACATAAAAGATTCAAAAGGAACATAGAACATAATCAAAATGAGAGAAGATACAATTCTTAAACCTTTAACTCAAATAAAGGACCGTAGTAGATTTTCAGTAGGGCTTCAAAAAAAATGCCCAACATTTTCTTTTAGAAACTGTTTTAACTTTTTTATTAAAATTCTCTAACAGAAGAAATTGGTATATTTTTACACAGCGCACCTGGTTTGGTCGGCTAGTGCCACAATAGTGGAAAAGCAACTAAATTTAAATATGGGGGATTTCATGTCAAGTGACACAATTTTTAAATCGATGTCTTCCGATTTGGATGAAATTTGCACCAAGGTTAGTCCTATTGGATAGTAGGTTAGACAAAAAGTTTCTGAGTTAGAGGGGGTCAAAGTTTGACAATTTGAACATACTGGTGTTCTTTCTCATCCATGTAACTATTGGTGTTAGCAACATTTGTCCCAAGTAGCTTCGATAGATATTTGATCAATCTCTTTGATAGATAAGCCACGAGCATCCCACTTAGCGACCAAAACTACCTTAAAGGAAAAGACATAAGCTTTCTTTTGAGCAAAAAAAAAAAAAAAAAAAAACATTTCGGATACATAAAAAAAAAGTTTCAAGTTAAAAAAAAAAAAAAAATTTAAAAAAAAAAAAAAAATTGTTTCAAAAGATTGATCAAATAGCTATCGAAGCTACTTGGGACAAATTTTGCTTACACCAATAGGTAATAAGTTACATGGATGAGATAGAACACCTGAATGGCCAAAATGTCAAACTTTGACCCCCTGTAACTCAGAAACTTTTTGACCGATCTTGTTGAAAATTTGTGTCTAAACTACTATACAATACTATACAAGATTGATCAAATAGCTATCGAAGCTACTTGGGACAAATTTTGCTAACACCAATAGGTAATAAGTTACATGGCTGAGAAAGAACACTGCATATGCTAAAAATTAAATATTATTTTTTTTTTTACATACAACCAACACTACCTTAAAGGAAATAAGCTTTCTTCTGAGCAAAAAAAAAAAAAAAAAAAAAAAAAACATTTCCGTTAAAAAAAAAATTAAAAAAAAGTTTTAAATTAAAAAAAAAAATTTTTTAAAAACAAAAATATTTTTGAAAACTTTTTGACCGATCTTGTTGAAAATTTGTGTATAAACTACTATTTAATAGGACTAAGCTTGGTGCTAATTTCACCTAAATCGGAAGACATCGATTTAAAAATTGGGTCACTTGACATGAAATCCCCCATATTAATTTAGAACTAAAAAAACATTTTTCGATTAAAAAATATTTTTTTACTAACGAAATATTTCAGAAATTACGTAAGTTGCCCATGTGTGTAGTTATCCACACATATGTATTTTCTATGTAATTTGCACTAGAGAAAAAATTTTCTGTCGGCAAGTGTGAATATTTTTGGTATTGTTGCGAACTGGATGCAATGTATGTTTTATAAAGTCAGTGCTTATATTAAATACACACAAGCTTTGTATGGTTTGTTGTTGATCTCCAACGGTATAAATCCTTCATCAATGTAACATTAATCATGACTTTAATTACAAACTAACTATGGCGCCACAGCAAAATAGACAGACATTGCATATGTGTGAAAACCAACACACGAGGGTTACTAATGTAAGTTTTTTAAGGGTAATTTTAGGGCTAAAGTAAGGGTTTTGTGATCACACAGTCACTGCCAGTTTAAAAATGTCGATTTTAGGCCATTTTTGTCATCACAACTCTTGATTTATGGGCGAGAGTTGCAGTGAAAATGAACCATAATGGCAGCCAATTTTTAACACTAGAAAATGTTGAAATGTTTTTAGAGTATTTGTTATAAATTTTAAAATTGGTGCCCAAGTTAGCTTGTCTAACAGCCTATGAGTTGCAGCCTCCAGATTTGCTTCTTGTCAGAAGCTCTGATCTGTTGTGATAAAACGATATAAGGAAATTATAAACTTTTGCTCGGTTAAAACTTTTCATTGTGTTTAACCCTCCGGCTTACGCATGTTTTAATTTTCTATACACACTGAAAAAGGTCTGGCCAGACTCATGTATACCACAAACGGCTAACAAGTAAATTTGAACTCTTGATTATCTTTAAGTTTATATTTTGGTTAAATATGTATAGAAGATTTCTAAAGTTAAACCACATCGGTCATGATGTTGGTGTTTTATAATTCTGTAAGATTTAATACGGGTAAGTTAATCAATCATAATAATTTGTTTATTTCTAGTTTCTTTTGTGGTTTTATTCAATCACGAATTCATGATAAAATCAACTTTATAATACTTAAGTCAATCTCATTTTCGGTACATTTTAAGTACGAAATCGGATTAAAAAAATGTTTATAATTCTGAATCAAGCGCATTTTGAGATTGATTCAATCTTAGTTTTACTTAAATCAATTAGTTCAAGTACGAAATCGGGATTTATGGATAATTTAATTATTTTGCGATTGAATATTCGTACTTGAATCAATCTTTCTGTACTTGATTCAAGAAAATCCGTACTCACCGTACTATTAATACCGCTTCGGATTGATTTGATTGCGGATGGATTGACTTTTATTTTGAGTGCATAAACGTTCCCTTATAGGTTTTTATGCTCTATCGGACTGTGCTATGCCAATTTATATATTTTAAAAATTTGTTAAAAAGTTATGTCCCTAATGCATATGAACTAATGATTTTTATTTTAAAATACAAGTATTTTTTTCATATCTATGAATTTAATGGTCATGAAATTTTAAATCTCCATATGGCATCGTTTTCCAACAACAATTGAATATTGTTTGGAATAATTTACTATTTAACGAGGTGATAATGAGACATAAGACAAAGAAAACTTTTTTTAGTTTTAGCTTTTCTCTTCTCCTTTTTTAATTTTCTTTTTCTCTTTACCAGAGTAATAACATTGACCTCATTTTATGGTTTTCATGGTCAGACCAAATAAAAGCAAAATCCATTGAAACAAAAGAATTAACCACCATTTTGCCATCAACTAACAGACTAACAAACTAATGGACCACGTCCGATGAAAATGTTAATAAAACTATTAGAAGATATGCAACGATGAATATATATGTACGTATGCATGTATGATTTAAAAGTTTTTTACAATTAAAAGTTAAATATTGTTCATGATTGCTTTTATAATAGATTCATATATTAAGTATATCAAACAAAATATCTACAGCATTTTGACAAGACAACTTAAGTCAAATTTAAAAAGTTAAAAAAAATGAATCGCTAAGTGCTGAGAGGGAACTACTTCAAAACATTGATTTTGAGATAATCAATTTATACAGTATAGTTAATAATAAAAAAGTAAGTTTTATGTTCTTAGCTCGTAGAGGGTGGAACTGATTTTAGTTTGAAGTTGTCTAAGAAGACACTTTTTACACAGCTTTCTTAGCAATACTCAAATTATGTATATGAAGAAAATGTCCATAGTTCCCTTTCTAAACTTAGTGATTCAAATGTTATTTATTCCATTTTTGTTTACGTTTGTAAAATGTTGTACTATAAACGAAATTTTCCTTTAATTTTGGTTTATTTTATTATATTATTCTTCTTTATTAATACTTGAGCTTAAGGTCACTTTTATTTCAAATCGTTCGTTTATTTTTTATATATTAAAAAAGAAGAATAATATTTAAAACAAGTTAGAGTGCTATATTCGGCTGTGCCGAATCTTTGATACCCTCCACCGACAGTTCGAATGTTTAAGGAGTAATATCTGTATGATGTCTTTTTATTATTATTATCTTAAACTGTGACGATTTGTTATTAATTATGGTTTTAGGAGACTAAACTGTTTTCCGGGAGTAGGGCATATATGGGGCCTAGGGTAAATTATGAACCGATCTTCACGAAATTTTACAGTGTCATTTCTAGTCGAATAAAACGGACTTGTGCAAAATCTTATGTCATTCCGTGCATTTTTGCATCATTTATGTTAGTTTTTGTAACAAAATTATCAAGTTTTTGAAGGTGGTGGTTCCACATTTTGATTCATAGCTCTGGTCCTACTGAACCGATTTTGCTGAAATTCAATCCCAAACTGCTTAGGATAACTACAAGCAATTTGACACCTAGTTTGTTTATTTCTTTTGAGTTTTTCGAAAGTGAGCGTGTTTTCAACAGACGGACAGACGGACAGACGGACAGACGGACAGACGGACAGACGGACAGACGGACAGACGGACAGACAGACGGACATGGCTAAATCGACTTAGAATTACTCAAGCAGCCAGAATATATATACTTTATGGGGTCTGAGATGAATAATAAAAAAGTTTCACACGGAATGACAAACTTAGTATACCCTCTTCACAACTAATTGTGGTGGAGGGTATAAAAAGGTCGAAGAAATTATAATTAAATTTTTAACAAAGAAACAGAGCACAATGAATTACCAAGATTTCAAGAGACATGAGGGTAATAGAAAATGGATCAACAGGTTCAAATTATAATATCCTGAAGAAGATTTCCAAAGGAAATCGAAATATCGATATATAAAAAATAAACGAACTATTTGAAATAAAAGTGACCTTAAGCTCAAGTATTAATAAAGAAGAATAATATTTAAAAAAAGGTCGAAGAAATTATAATAAAATTTATTTAATTATATTTTCACCGGGTTATATTTTAAAAACTTTTTTGCTATCTTATCTCGACTTAAGACGTTTTGTCGAAATGCCACAGATATGCATATTATAAAAACACAACTTTTTTATTTTTTTTAAACCGTTAGCGAAATAATGTTCCCAAATTTCAGAATTCTTAAAGGACAATACGGCTTCACAAGAATATATTTTATGAAAAAAATTAGGTTATAAGAAAAAATTCGTATTTTTTCAAAGTTACTGAATTTATATTTTTTAGACTCCCAATACTATCATCCTATCTTTGTTAAGAAATTACTGTTTTTTTTTTAATCCTGAAAAAATTCTTAAAACTCGTTGGAAACAAATTATATTTCGGTTGAAGACTTGCAAAAACCGAAAAAGTGCTGTTGGCGAAACGCCCAAATGCATATGCACAGAGTGTGTAAATAAAACACGAGTTTATCAGTTTCTTTACAGAGATTTTTATGATACTATCAAAAATAAACCATTAATGAACGGTTTGAAGTAGTTCTCCTTCTGTACTTAGCGATTCAATTGTCCATGAGTCCCAAAAAGAAGAAAATCTCAAAAATGTGTTTTAAAATACTGTCGTATAGGATATCATATGGTCGGACTTGACTGACTATACTTTTTTAATGGTTTTTTGTCTGTATATTTGTTTTTGTGGTATACGTGGTCGTCTTAGTTTAATAAAGTATTTAAAACAAACAAATGTGATACACAAAGAATGTTTAAGTAAAATATTGTGATATTGCAATCAGGGACCGCAAGTAATCATTATTTCTGCATTTTCAAAAGAAAAAAGCAACAACAAGAAAAAAATGAAGAGCCAAGTCAAGGACACGATTTGGATCGTTTTTTAATATATTTTCATAAAACCACATACTTTAAAATTCTAAATTTTTTGTTTTAGAAGTTATTATTAAAATGAAACAAAAAACCATTATTTCTGCCAAACAATATAAAAATCAAAACAATATAAATATCAAAATCAAATAATAACAATTAAAGTTTGGTTTTTTATGATGTCATGGTTACAAAGCATAATAAAGAATTCAATTACGCATTTTTATACCCTCCACCACAATTAGTTGTGAAGAGGGTATACTAAGTTTGTCATTCCGTGTGAAACTTTTTTATTATTCATCTCAGACCCCATAAAGTATATATATTCTGGCTGCTTAAGTAATTCTAAGTCGATTTAGCCATGTCCGTCTGTCTGTCCGTCTGTCCGTCTGTTGAAAACACGCTCACTTTCGAAAAACTCAAAAGAAATAAACAAACTAGGTGTCAAATTGCTTGTAGTTATCCTAAGCAGTTTAAGATTGAATTTCAGCAAAATCGGTTCAGTAGAACCAGAGCTATGAATCAAAATGTGGAACCACCACCTTCAAAAACTTGATAATTTTGTTACAAAAACTAACATAAATGATGCAAAAATGCACGGAATGACATAAGATTTTGCACAAGTCCGTTTTATTCGACTAGAAATGACACTGTAAAATTTCGCGAAGGTCGGTCCATAATTTACCCTAAGCCCCATATAAACACTACTCCCGGAAAACAGTTTAGTCTCCTAAAACCATAATTAATAACAAATCGTCACAGTTTAAGTTAATAATAATAAAAAGACATCATACAGATATTACTCCTTAAACATTCGAACTGTCGGTGGAGGGTATCAAAGATTCGGCACAGCCGAATATAGCACTCTAACTTGTTTTTTTTAAATATTATATGTATATAATAGTATGTGAAAATTATTTGTTAACGGTGAATTAACCCTAGAGTATGTAGTGGGGGAATTTAGGTCACCTAAGTTTAGTTTCTTTTTAATAACTTCGAAAATAATTTGTTTCCCACTTATTCCTTTGATTTTATTTTATTACTTTATAAAAACTTATAAGTGCCTAATTTATTTGTAACTATAGGGTAAGTTTTTCGTTTGTGGTACTCATAATTATATGTGAGTTTGTTAAAACATGAAATATTTCAAAGGAAATAGAATTTTGATATTTTTCGTTAGGCTTGAGTTCATTTAATTTAATTTTCATTAAATTATTTTTACTGAAGGAACGAATTTTACAACATGAAATTTTTATTAAAATTTATTGATAATTTTCTTGGTTGAGCTGGGGCTCGAACCTGGGTTGAATTAACATGTTTCCAGAATCACCTTATTCTTTCATCAGAATTCTTTGAGTTCTAACCTCTGCACCGCTGCGGAATTAGAATTTGATTTGATTATTAAAAATTAATGCTGTAAATTTTATTCAATAATCTTTCTTTGAACTTTACTAACAGTCTTAAGAATATTATTATGCCAAATTATAAACAAAATAAAACCATTTTGTGTGTGGATTTTAGTGACTTTGTGTTATAAACTAGACTCTGTACTCTAAGGTTTAAATATAATCGAAGTGACCTAGTGATTTAAATTTAAGACCAACAGGTAAAGACGTTATTTTTCTGGCATGGGTTCGTATCTCAGCTCAGCTTAGTGATGTTTCTTCGCGTAATTATTAATTTTTTACAAAAAGGTTCTCTGTAGTAAAAAAAAACGCATTCAACTTAAGAAATCACTTGAAAAAATAATGAGTTATGGCACTTCAAAAGTAGTGTCTAATGAAATTTCCTTCTACAATATGCGCTACATCTTGGTAACTGAGGTTTTTCTGGGTAAACTCTCAACTAAAAAATATTAATTAATAATAATAATATTAATAATAAAAATGGTTCTCACATAGCAGATCTGCATTACTGGACTCCATAGATCTTAAAATGATATACAAATTTTCTTAATCAGTTTGATCGAACTGGATTTTTGGTTATAAAATTATTTTATTATATTCTTCTTTATTTTAAGCATAAAACTTTACAGTCTTATAGTTAGCAAAACATGTTTTCAAATCGTTTTCATAAAATTTCGGTTATTTTATGCACTATTTTGAACACCGAACAGCAGACTATTTTGTTCTGATTTAACAAAAACAAGTACCAGTGCTAAATTTGACTGCACCTTCTCCTTGATATGCTCAACCGAGACTTAGAATTTTTCAAAAGTAGGCTTTAAATGTGATCTACAAATTATAAGCCAATTTTTATAAAACCTGACCTTAAATCCTTTTAATTTTTTTTCTCAATATTTATTTATTGAATCAAACCTAATCCTAATACAGGGTGGCGCAGAATGAGCTATATGGTTTTAATTTTTTATAATTTTTTTTATTATTATTTTTTCTTTGGGTTTTTCCAGCATTTTGTGAAGAAGACACATTTTAGAAATTGTTTTTGTTTTAAATGTAATTTTCTATGCGAACGTTAACGTGTGACATCGTGGGATTGGCTATTACAGATTAACTTATCTATAACTGTAAACTCGAACAAAAATAATTACACACGAAATTTTTGTGAAAATGAATGGAAAATATTTTAAAAGGAGCACGCATGTGCGAAGCAGAAAGTGGACAGGATATAACTTTTCAAAGCTAATTGCAAAAAATTCCCCAATAATATACTGTATTTAAAAAAAAAAACAATTTATAAAAGTCGCAATAAATAAAAAAGTTATGAACCATTTAAACCATATAGCTCATTCTGCGCCACCCTGTACTATGTTTTATGTCCTGCCAGTGCCAGTCAAAAAAAAAATTCTTTATCCAGTTTTGGTTCACATATGTCTTTTCTTCTTAAGCGAGTGTGGCCGCCATGATTTAAGATATTTTGTGCTAGTGGTTTTGGGTGCAGTTCAATTCAATTTTGTAATCCATTTTGTAATCATAGTTTTTACTAATGGCACTTTGAGATTCTTATGGATGTTTGAGTTTTTAACATACCGGGGAGAGGCTGTGATTATTCGAAGATGTTTATTCAATTAACGATAAAAAGAAGTTTTTTGCTATGCGAGGTAGCTCCAACAGCATTTGATTACTGATCTTATCAATAACAGGTACCTTCTCAGTGTTTAAGTCACAAATAGCCTAATCGATTTCTCTTATCTCAAATCTTAGGGGAATAGCTGCTCTAGCAGCAACAGGTGGTAACTCTACCGCAATATTGTGAGATATATTTGGTGTAAATACGTTTTTCAAGTGACTAACAAACAGATTTCTTTTTCAATATCGTTTCGTGCCTAACTACCCTTCCAGTTTCTTAATGGTGGCTTAGATATAACTGGCCTTTTTAGATTTCTAGCTGCACGCCATAATGAGTAGTCAGATTGTGGAGTTGCATCAAGTTCCTTAAGATATTTTACCAGGGAAGCTGTTTTATGAGTCTGCAGTAACTTTCTTAGCCTTTTTGTGCAACTTTTAAATAAATTCTTAAGTTGAGGGGATCTGTACAATCTTTATAACTCGTTGCGGTTTTACTATTCCGAGAATACGCTCTTTATAGCAGCTTGACACAGAGCGTGATTTCAATAGACAGACCGACAGATAAGAATGGCTGAATTGGCTTAAAATTACTTTTGGACTCGAAATTTACCATACCTTTTTCATACGCGTTTAAATTGAATAAAAAATAAAATATAGTTTGCGCTGGATCCGAATGCTTAGAATTTCTCCATAACTTAAGGTTTTCGAGATATCTTAGTTTTAAGTTAAAAATTCTATTTTTCGCCATATTCGAGGCATTAAAAGTGCGCAAATTCATTTTTATTTATAAAACTTGATGTGTCGTCTGCAATTTCTACCTTTGAAATATATTTTTAAACTTTGAAATATCTTGTACCTTCTCTAAGATATTTTAGCCTGAAGTTTGAAAATCCAGATTTTCGCTGTATTCGTGGTGCTTAAGATATTTTTTTTAGATTTTATTTTTATGGTTTTTTTTTATTTACAAAAGTCAATCAATTAAGTTTCATTCCAATTGTTTATTTTATGTGCCGGACCTTGAATGAATATCTTAAAAGTTTCGCACGGAAAGACGAACTAAGATGACCTTATAACCACTAGTGGTGGAGGGTGAAACAAAGAACTAAATGTATTTAAATGAATATTATAAGCATAAACAACAGGAGTTGTAAACTTGCAAATGCACTAACAAACTGAAATAAAATCTACCTTTTAATTATTCTAACTGCTGGGTTTATTTTGCTATCGATGGGTTTTTCCTACATTTTTTGTAGGGTTTATTAACGTTAGTGTTTACAATTGAAAAATGTTTCAATCCATAAATATTTTACAACATTCAATTTGTGCCACTAAGACCATACAATGTTTTTATAACTGTCATTAAGTGGCAAAAGACACATAAACTTGTCGTATTAGCTCCTCGAGAGACTCAAAGGAAGAATCATAAATAGCAATATAATAGCTGGCGTGTGGAAATAATAATTTAAAAAGAAATTAAAGGAATAAAAGTCTGTAGGTACATTTAATTTACATTAGATAATTAAAAAGGACTAAACAAGTAAGAGTGCCATATTCGGCTATGCCGAATCTTTGAAACCCTCCACCGACAGTTTAAATATTTCAACCGAAAGCTCTAAATGGGATCTATAAATTTATTTATTATTTAATATTTAAAAAAGCGGACGTCAGTATTGGAATTCGGCTTAGAGCAACATATGTGTTTTTGACCGTTAATAAGAAAGCATTATGCTGTTATTTTTGACAACAACTTTGTTCTTTTCCTTTGAGTTTTTGGAGAGCGAGCTTCTTTTCAACAGACGAATAGACAAACTTGGCTAAATCGATTTAGAAATACTCAAGGAGCTAGAATACACATACATATATACATTATGGGGTCTGCGATTAATAACCAAAAAGTTTTACATGGAATGCCAAGCTTAGGGTACCCTTATTCACCACTACTGGTGGTGAAGGGTTTAAAAAGGGTTTGTGCTGTTAATAAGGAATCAATTACTTTCAGTACTTAAAAGAATTTTTCTTGTGGAATTTATTCTGTTTCAGTTTAAGGGAGACAATATGAGAAAATGAATGTAATTAAAAGAATAAGTATAAAGAAAAATAATGAAAGAAAGAAAGAAACCAGTTTATTATTAACTGACAAAGAAAAACATCAATTAAACTACAGTTAATTACTTAATTTGATTACGGCTGACATTAATAGAGGTCTTTAATTAATTTAATTGCATGCCAGAAAATGATATTGGCGTTTTGTTTTAATATAATATGAGCACAACAGGTTTCGTTTTGCTGAACTTTGTTTATCTTGTATTGCTATTAGTGCATTCAGTTTTAAGAGATAGTTCTCACACTTTAATTTGATTAAATATTCAACCATGTTTTTGAAGCCAGTTTTCTGCCCCTCCTAAACATTTTTGAATTTTGTGCTGTGCCTGTTTATGATTAGGTGTTTGATATCATTAGAGATATATAATTTTAACTTTGGAACAAAGCAGCTAATTCGTCAGGTAAAATCTACAGTATTCTTAATCAATAAGAAAAATACGCAGGGTTTTTTGAGTGCTTATATTATTTTTTAATAGCTACCCAGTAAAAACTTCGCTTACTTTTTCAAAATGAATTGCTTCTCTCACTCACTATTTAGTAGCTTTCTTCTATAACTGCTTCTATAACTACTTATTTCTGGATGTGTGTAGGTAAAAAAATAATGACTTACTTTTAAATGCGTTCATTATTGGACATCCCTTGTAAAATTCATTGGTTCTTTCAGTAGAATTGTAAGTAGTGCTTTTATGTTTTTCTGATTACTCAGCACATTATTTTATAGGCGAAGTTTTTACTGGGTATATTTTTATTTTTTAACGCATGAACAACATGTAATTACGGTAAATCAACACAATAAGTATACGCCTGATAGGCACTTTTATAAATTAATAAATAATAAAATGTTGCATATTTTTGGGATGATTATATTTTTAGTGGAGTATCCACTTAATTGGTGTTCGAGGAACTTTTTCCCATTATTCAATCGAATAATCGAAATATTCATATTCGAATAGCGAATAACAATGTATGGCAATTAGTCGATTAAAATTAGATTCCTAATAAAAATATTTGTTTGCATTATTACTGATTAATCGGTTAACCGATTAATTACTACCCGATTAACTAATCGGTTAATTTAAAATTGTCTTTTTTCGATTAACGATTAAACCGATTAATTTCAGTCGATTAACCGATGTAACAAAATTTTTGATTTGTTGTAGTATTAAAACATATTTTTGTGTTTTTAATCATGGGTGAGTTTTAAAACGGCAGTTGCAAACCAACTCGCTTCTTTAAATGCATTCTACAATGCAATCATGTCGAATTTTACAATGTTATCTGTACCAAAGTTCACCAAAAAAGTTACTTAGGTGCACCAAAAAAGTTGTGTTTAGAAATATTTGTTCATACAATATATTTCCTTCAAGAAATTCATTCTTAAAAAACAGTTCAAAATAAGAAATTAAGGAATTCGGAAATGAACTTTTTTGCAAAATGCTCGGTGCTGAGCTTTAAAAGGATAAGTTAGATAATGACCTGCCAACAGAAGAAACTCTCGATAGTAACACAACAACAGAATTAACCGAAACAATAAAAATTATTAAAAAATTTAAAAATTTAAAACAGGACTCTAATGGCATAGTGAAAGATTATATATGTTTAGAGAAATCCAGTAAAAGGACTGAGAAATTAGAAATTTTGTAATATGGGTTGCCTTCGATTTCTCTACGATAATTGAAAGTATTTTTTCCATGTCAAAACTAAAGAAAAGTGCCAAATTAACCAATTCTTTTTCTAAAAGATTATTTTGTAAGATCTGCTTAAACTATTGAAATAAAATGATCACGGAGTTTATTTTTTAATAAATACATAATATATTTATGTATTAATTTAAAAATATTAGTAACATAGCTATAAATTATTTTTTTGTTTGCTCGTTTTAGTTCAAGAATTGTTATGTTATTATTTTTTTTACTAATAAGCTCCAAATAATAAATAATTTTTAATTTTTATTTATTGAAATTACGTAATTTATAAAAAATTTTATTAATCGGTTAACCGATCAATAACAAAATTAACCGATTAAACCAAAACCTCGATTAATTAATCGAGCGATTAACCGATTAAAGAAAAAGCCCGATTAAATGAATAACCTATTAGATACCATAAAACTAAATTACATTTTGTTACCTTCTAAATTTACTTTCATTTCACATACATTGGAAAATATTTTAGTCCCCTGTTAGATGTGGAGTTTTATGTGACAAATAATGTAATTCACGATAAACATTTACTTCTACGTAAGAAATTTCGTACTAATATAGAAAATTTACATAATTAGTTTTAAAGTTATTATAAAAAAATTCACCAGCATTACTAAATGTATAAGCCATGAATTGTAATATGCTATGCTACCTGCTTTACCCGACAGTCAATTTCTTATTTACCTTGTATCTTCCAATATATAAGATGTCGGAAAAACTTGTCTTTAAAAACTAAATGTCCTAGGATAGGAGTTTAAAAACTAGGTGGACTTTTGGCGCGAAACTGTCAAAAAGAAATTAACCAAACCTTTAGTGTAGAGTTTTAAATAAACGTAATTAAAATGGCGTTATAAAAATATATACATATACGTTTTCAGCCATGATCTGGAATTCTGGAATATATATGAGCGAATTTAAAATAGAAAAAAGTTTAAAAATTTAGTTTTAAAGCTTTATAAAAAAATTCTTATATATACTTCATACTTTCAGTTTTTACCAGAATAATAAATTGATTTAAAGAGTTTTTCAGAAAAGTGCAATATACCCTACTTTTGGAAATATGCAAGCAGCTTCTTTTGACTGGCAACAGCACCTAAGGACGATTCTTCCTCAGGCCAAACGTTCCTTCTAGTGGCGAAAAATCCGCGCTTAAGTAAAATCTTTCCGCGACTTTGGGTAGTAAACCAGTATTTCCCGCGACACGCATACTCACGGAGACCTCAATTAATATTAAGTCCGGTGCCTGCTTACTGGAGGCTACTGACTACGCGATCAGAGGAGATGATAGAAAAAAAAATTATAAGAAGTATTAATACAACATACTTAGAAAATACCATATTCATGTCGACTCAAAATTAACATCGACAAATATTAATATGATAGAGTAGAAAGTAAATCTATTAAAAGCGTAAAATTTTGTTAAAACACGTAGTCTTATGGCATTCATAATACCCAATCAACAACTCGATTTTAAATTTTTTTTTAGTAACGCCTTTTTGCATTTTAGCTAACCCTATGTATAATAACCAATATATGCCTTTCCGACCCAAGCAATTTCAAAGTTTTCAGATTTCAATGAAATTTTTGGTTTATGATAATTCGCCGTAAGATAACGTAAAAATTAATTTTAAATGTACATACAAAGCCCAAGTCCTTTCACTTGGACAAAATATTAGCATTTTTTTGGCAAAAGTGTAGTTTTTTTTAATGTTTTATGGGCTATTTTTGCGAATAATGTACCTTCTTTTTGTTTGCGAAAATTAATTGTTAGTTTGCGCAAACGCTTTGTAGTGTAATTTAAACAAAATAATGATACTTTCATATCTTGTCTTCGGCACTGCGAAACATGATCATCTTTTTTGCACGCGTTCACACAAATACTAAAATAAGCCTCTCAAAAACTTATAAAACAACGATTAAGAGATAACACATAACATGTAGAGACTAAAAGAAGTAAAAAAGTAAGATATTTATATAAAAACTTTTCTCTTCAAAATACGTTAAATTAACCTACACGTATGTGTAGCCGGGGTAATGTATAATTGTTTAATAAAAGAAAAATTATCTGTGAGTTTTTAAAAATTGCATTTTCGAAAGATGTTTGTTTCAAACCTTGATTTTTATAATGAGTTAAGTATTGAATTTATTTTTACATATAGATAGGTAAATTTTTTATAAAATATAAGTCACAGCCCTACTGTACATACTCACCACTACATATAACTTTAATTTTTTACTTGTTGAAAAAAAAAACAAATTGTCCTTGCCATACAATTTTGCCTGCAATCGATAAAATCGCTGCCCATAATAATTATACAGCATGAAATTATCATAAATTCCACCTTTCTACTGCATTAATTTAATTGCACTTATTATTGTTCTTGTTGCTTTTTCTTTTTATTTTTTCAAAAAAATTCTTAGTGGAAATTCCAATCAACAATTTTCCCTTGAGACCAGAGTTTTTGCAGATATTAATTGCAAAAAACTTGAGTTATTAAATTCGCCAATGTTGCCAGCGAAATTGTTATCTATTTTTTTTGGTTTTTATTTTGAGTTTGTAAGATACTTAATTTTTTTATTTTTATATTCAATGGAATTTTAAACATGTTAGGCCCAATTATACAGTTATTAGCTAACAAATGATAACTAATTCTTAACTTAGATTTTATGTTTAAACAGAGTAAAAAAAGGTGACTCCAACAATATATAAAATTTCAATGTTGGTAGTAGTGCTTTTTACATTTCTATTTTTTCTAACTTTACATAATAAAATATAAGCTCGTTGGATAATATGAAATGTTATAAAAAACAAAAAGTGACAGTGTTACGCGTGACAGCGTCTTTGTACAATTTATAATAGAAATTTTCTACAAAAAAAAACAAATGTAAATTATAACATTTTATAATTTAACTAAGAGTAACAAAAAGCTGAAAATAAATATTTTATTGGTTAAACTATTGTTGTTAGTAATTTAAAGGCGCAAAAAAACAAGATAATATATTACAATCAATTATATTTTTATGTAAATAATACTTAATTTTAAAGCCTAAAAAACTCACATTGACAGAAATTATTTTTTTTTTTTGCAAAATTTTTAAGTCTACGTATGTATGTATGTAGCAGTGATGTCATACGTAGGGAAAAATACATATTCGTAGGGATTTTCTTCTAAAAAATGGCGGTAGGGAAAAAGAGGACAGATATTGTGAAAACATTAAAACGTAGGGACTTTGCAGTAACGTTGGAAAACTATACATTTAGCAAATTTGTTTCATGTGTGCCATTTAAGCTTTGATTTTAACGTACGTTTGTGAAAATCTCTTACAAAAATGGTGATCTTTTGAACTTAATTTTATGAGCACTTTTTTCGATCATAAATGACACTGTGTTAAAGTGAGAACTCCCATTACTTCATTTGTAGTTGATTTTTTATGCATAAATTTTGAAAGCTTTGTTAAAATGGTTACTTGGTTACGGTTACTCTTGTTGTGAAATTTGGTAAGCCGGAATACCTTGCAAGACTTTTCACGTTTTCTCATTCTTCCTGAACTGCAGCGTTAATAAGTCCAAGAATGGCTGTTTATGCACAGGTGGTCTGCTGTCAGAATATGTAGGTTGTAGAACACCATAATACCATATGTGACCTCATAGGTCACATATGTAGACTTGACAGATTCAGATTTGCAAAATTCTTGACATAAAATAATCTTCTTAAAAAAATTGTGATTTTTAGTTGGACTGTCAATTTTTAATATTTTTTTAGTTAGGAATACGTTCATCAAATTTAACTTTCATTAAATTATTTTTACCGAAGGAAGAAATTTTACAACATGAAATTTATTAAAATCTTTTGTTTTTTTTTTATTCTTGGCTGAGCTAGTGATCAAACTCAGGTGGAATTTACATGTTTCAAGAATCACCACATTCTTTCATCAGAATTCTTTGACGTTCTAACCTCTTCACCACTCCGGTGCCTGCCAGCCAACAGTCAAACATCAATCTTTTATCAGTGGTTCGAATTTTAATAAATTTCGTGTTGTAAAATTCCTTCCTTAAGTAAAAATAATTTAATGAAAAAATCTATATGTATATAAAAAATGAGAAATGTTTGTGTGTTTGTTTGTTTGTTTGTTTGTATCGCATACCTTAAGAGCCGCTGCACGCATTTTGTTGAACTTTTGGTAATAGGATCTTCTGAGCCCCAAAATTAAAATAAAATAGCAGCGGGGGAAGTGGTACCCCCCATAGGACGCCAATGTTTAATATCGCATATCTTAAGAACTGTTATAGTGAGAATGTTCAAACTTTGTAGAAGTCACTCTTATGGTATACTACACATATAAAGTAAATATAAATAAAAATAATCAAAAATTAATCATATGTTTTTTTTAACATAATATTTGCAATGTAAAAAATAAAAAAAAAAACTCAAATTTTATAATTAAATTAAGTAAAAAATTCAAATATCAGAGCAAATAAGAAGAGAGCTATTTCAAAAAATTAAAATACGGTGTGAAATTTACCAACACCTTCCATTATAAGATAATTTAGATTTTCTTCTTAGCAAGTAATAAACTTTTCTAAATACCGTTTGTGGTCCTTTTTTGTAGAATTTATTTGATTTCTCTTTTTAGTGTTAATCTGAAGCCCATTACAGTTTATTAGGTTATTCACGTTCTCTTCTATTACATGCGAGCAAAATTTTGTCAGCTTGTCTGAGTCATTAATAGTATGAATAAATAATTTCGTTAATCACTTGCGTTAACAGCAAACAAAATCAAAACAATACAAGAAAACTCAAAACAAGGCACTAACTTGAATTTAATTTCAACTAATTAAAATGTCATTAAATTGTGGGTGTTGTATAAAGGTGTATGTTTATTTATAAAAATATTGCACGTGTTTCTTAACTCACTTGTATATTCATGTATTAAAGTATCAGTGTTTACAAATATCTTATATAATTTAATATTAAACATTTATAAATTTGTTATTTTATTTTGATTGTATTTATTATTCTTAAGTAACAATCACTCGATCACTTTGTTTTTGCAAAAAAAATAAATGGATATCCAAAAATACAGATTTTAAAAATCATAAAATTCTCATTAAGTTTTGCCTTTCATAATTTTCTGAAGGTAAACACAAACGTAATATTAATAAATTTTTAGATCAAAATTGATAACTATGCTAAATTTTGTGACATCAGGAAACAGGACACACATACACTAATAATTGTTTTGCTAATTTTGGAGAAAGAGTCGATATTTCACTCAAGAGTTCTGACTCGATCGGTATACTATAAAAATTAAAAAGTACAGACGCACAATACCCTCTCCACTTTTGACGGGTATAGCCACACAAGCTGACGACGCTATATGTTTTTATTTGAAATGATTTCATTGCAGTCTATCGTTAGTCTTTGTCCAAACTATGAAAGTTTTCTTTCAGAAATTCTGAGTTTATAGGAGAGAAGGGAAAAAACATGCTACTATTCTCTCCTCTCTCATCAATAAGCTAAGACTTTCTGAAAGAAAATTTTCATATTGTGTACCAGACTTATTCAAATATTTTTGTATGTACAATTTAATTTATTGGCACCTAAAGAAAATCTAATTTGAGACTTGTGAGAAAAATGTGCAATATTTTTGTATATAAAAAAAAATAGTTGCAAATTCACCAAAAGTTAAAGTCTAATTACGTACGACTATTTTGGGTAGCTTTCGGTCAAATAAATTATTATTATTTTTTTTTTTTAACGAAACTTCTGATCATAATGTTTGCATGGATGAATGTAGATAATCAGTTCGACTATGTGAGTGGTTTTGAATCATACATGTTAAATTCCAATTAGAATTAGCAATTGATCCAATTGGTTTATATTCTCTAATTCATCAAACAATTAGAATTAGTTCAACTAATTCCCATTAGATAATTGAAAATTAATTCTAATGGCAAAACTAATTGCAATTAGTTGCCATTAGCAAAAAAAAATTGGTTCACCTTTACAATTACAAATCTAATTGACTTCTGATAATGCAATTAGATATTCAATTAGCTCGAATTAGAATCAATTATTTTGGTAAAAATAAATTTTTTCCAAAGAATTATTGAAGTGAACGAATAATGATGTAAGTCACTGTATGTGCAAACATGTGGTAATTCAATAACCGTAATTGATATCAACTGGTAATTGTTTGAAATGTAAATAAATAAACGTGCTTTGCAATTTGTTTAAAGTGTTTGGATTGTTTAATATTGTAAATGAAACTGGTATTTTTGTTAACTTAAAAACATATTTATTTGTCGCAATGTCAGAAGAAATATCATTTGCAAGTGAATTTTCTGGTGATGATGAGAATTTTGATGTTGATAAAACTTCCAATATATGATCCAAATATCCTACATTAGAGGAAATAGAAACACACCGCTTACGTCTTCAGGCCCTGTGGAGCGACTATTTTCCTTTGCGGGCATTATTAATAGTCCAAGGCGGGGTCGCTTGACGGACTTTTCGTTTGAAAAGCTCGTATTACTGAAAGCGAATATACCCGGTCATTGTAGTTATTAAATAGTTAGTACGTACGTTAAATATGTGTGCATGTATGTAATAGGGTGAATGCACCAATAGTCGGCACTTTAACTTTTTTCTGATATTTAAGCTGGTACTCTGATGAGTGTGAACATGATATTGGGATGCCAACGAATTATTATTGCTCAGTAGTTAGTGTAGTTTTAGACTCAATTTACTGAGTTTAAATATATTTGTATTAAATTTGAGTAATTTACATTTTTTCTAAAATACACGATTTGCGCCTGTAGTCGGCACACCTTTCCCTAAATTCGGCAATTTATGACCCAGTTGTCGGCATTGCATTTTTTTATGAAGAAAATGAAAAATCGTTAAAAAATTAAAGATATATGTATATTTATATATATATATTGTATTTAGTACCAATTATTATTAAACAATTTTCCATAATATTTATTAAAAAAGCTATGCCGAATCTTAAATACCCTTCACCAAGTTATTTAGCGTCTTGAATGCTTCTTTCTATAATGGAAGTTTTCATTGGTTACCATTGTACCGAAGCTAGGAAAAGATCATACTAAAGTTGAGTCATATAAGTCTATTAGTATATCATCTAACATTTTTAAGCTATTTGAGAAAATAATGTTAAAATTAATATTTGGATAAAATAAGCTTTCCCATAAGTACTCAGAAGTTTTTGAAAAACTATTTGATTGGTCTAAAATTTGTTATTAAAGTAGGACATTTTTTAAGGTCTTCTTAATAAATAAGCACTGGAGTCGCAAGGAAGAAATGTATGACCTCTATTTTATTTAATATTTACTTTAGACAATCCAAACATCAACTGATACGGCTCGCCTTTTTTACGCAAACTACTACCTATAAAGCATCTCGATACTTACAGACCCATATATTTCAATTGGAATACCGTAAA
The DNA here is from genome assembly GCA_963931875.1 of Pollenia griseotomentosa. Classification (NCBI taxonomy): domain Eukaryota; kingdom Metazoa; phylum Arthropoda; class Insecta; order Diptera; family Polleniidae; genus Pollenia; species Pollenia griseotomentosa. The sequence goes on from OZ007563.1 coordinate 124,865,421, forward strand.
AACAACTGAAGATCAAGATCAATGAAGAAGTATATTCATACATATATTTGTATATAGAAAATCCGTTTTGCGTTGGGAATCAATCATTAAACCAAAAATACCTCAACATAACCAAAAATATCTCACTATGCCGACTACTGAAATTTGCAAAAAAAAATCGTTCCCAATGCCGGCATCAATAAAAATAAGTTAAAATAATATGTTTTTTGCAGATTTATAAATCAAAGGCAATATTTGAACATATTTTTACCTATAAAAACCGTTTTGGTAAAAATAGTACTTATATTAGTATGATTACCACTTGTTCTAGTTTGCATTGGCACTAAGAATTATTTAAAAAAACAGGCACTATGGAGCGTTGAGAAAACTTGACACTAAATAAGGACCAACATAGACTAAAGTTCTCATCCTAGCCAAATGCAAATATTACATAATGAAAAATGAGTGTATTTTAAATTAAAGCTGAATTCGAAATATATATAAAATTTGCGTAATTCTTATTTATTTAAGATTTTATTCAAAAGTGCCGACTATTGGTGCATGCCGAACTTAGGTGCTTTCACCCTATATGTACATAAGTAATATATATACCAAGGTATATTTACACAAGGTAAACTCGTTGGCTCATATGTTTGTCAGCTGTTTACCCCTAGTTGGAGCCAAAACGTCAAATTGCGTGTATATGAGCCAAAATTTGTACATGTGTGCGTTAAATTGTTTTTGTTTTATATGAAGACAATTTTGACAAATTGGCTCCTTTTATAGAGCAGCATGTCTACACTCCCAAATGAGTCTACCTTGTGTAAATATACCTTGATATATATTATGTGTGATATTCATATTATGAATATTTTAGTTTTTTTTTTTTTTTTGTTTTTCAAAATATCAAAATAATTGATTCTAATTCGAGCTAATTGAATATCTAATTGCATTATCAGAAGTCAATTAGATTTCTAATTGTAAAGGTATACCAATTTTTTTGCTAATGGCAACTAATTGCAATTAGTTTTACCATTGGAATAAAAATTTCAATTATCTAATGGGAATTAGTTGAACTAATTCTAATTGTTTGATGAATTAGAGAATTTCACAAAAGAACGTTAATTAGCAATCGTTAGCATTATCTTTAGTTTAATATTCTATTATTTTATTTATAATTTTAAATTCCCTGAGGTGATTGCATGAAATAAAGATTTTTGTTCACTTTTATTTTAATTGGATCAATAAACACGTTGTTTAAAATCGCAGAGTTTTTTCATTTTATTTAAAATTTAAATTGAAAATATCATTTGTTAAAAAAAATTCACAATTTTTAATTTTTATAATTTTAAGTAATCAATAAAAGCCTTTTGCTAATAGTTGCAAAAGCCACAAATCGATTACTAGATTCTACGAATTTGGTGACTAAAATCCACTTTTAATTTTTTCTTAGTATGTAACGTAAAACAAAGAATAAAAGTTAGTGCCCGAAAATTTTTAAAACATTTTATTTCTCCGTACCTACGTCAGAGTAGAAAATGAGCACAAACACGAGTACGTGGTGTGCAAAATGTTTGTTAACATTTAAATTGCTTTACTATTGAGAAGTAAACATATCGTAAAAATTTGTGTAAAAAGTTAACGAACCTACGCAATGCGGTCGATACATTGTATTCATTGTTTCGTAACTGTATGATAGAAAGAGAAAAAACTGTACGGGACTACCATCTTAGATTTATCTAACACTCTGACTATCGCCTTATACATATTGAATTTGATCTTATTATTTTCTCCAGTGTACATCTATATAACTTAGAACCTAGTCTGTTTATGTTTATTCTGTTTGGCCCCTGTTGTGTTTGTACCGTTTTTTTTTTTATTATTAAAATTTTTTCATATTTCCTTAACTTTTTAATATACTGCAAAAAATTAACTCATGTAAAAAAAGTTGTTTCGTTTAAATGCTTCTGGGTAAATGCATTTTCAGTTATGCATACCATGCCAACAGTTCATAAAATATTTTTAATATATTTTTTCTAGAATTTGGCTTTAAAATTTTACATTTTTAATTTGAGAAACACGAGAAATATTTTCTTGGAACATGATGTATTGTGAAAGTAATTATTTTAGTATTATCGAGTGTAAGAATCTTAAATACAGCAATTTAAAAAAAAAACCTAATAAAAAACAAGTACGAGTGCTATTTTCGGCTGTGCCGAATCTTATATACCCTGTAGTATATTTAATTAACAAGACGTGGCATAGCCCTCAGTTACAACTTAAAACTGAACTTCTTTATTGATTTCTTTTACTTAATATATATAGTTACATAAAATAACAATTACAATAATATTCTTATCACAATAGAATTATTCTTGTTATTCTTATTACAATAGAATTAGGGTAAGTGAAAATACTCAGTTAGCAATTAAATGTAATGTTAGTAACTTTAAGTCTTTGAACTTAAAGTGTGTTATTCTTTGTTTGAATGTTTCTTACAGTGACTAAATTGTATGATCATATTTCAGACAATTATATTTTAAGTAGGTCACAGAAACATTACTCATTTGGACTTTAAATGTTTCTTGAAGTGACTACATTGTATGATCGTATTGGTGAATTATATTTTAAGTAGGTCACAGAAACATTACTCATTTATTTCACTACACCTCCCCTTTTAAAGAGAAAGGTCTTATTGATACCATTGATCAAGTGGTGTCGATAAGAGCTTTCTTTACAAATTTAAATTTAACAAAAAATTTTCGTTTTATTTTTATAAAATAACAAGTTAATAGGTAGTGTCTTAATATTAAAATATTATGTTATGAAATTATCTAGTTACTTATGGAATAATGATATACATACATATTTGTGTAAAAAAAATTTTTTTGTTTTTTTTTTTTTTTTTTTTTTTTTTTTGTTTGTTTCATTGGCTAAAAACTTTAATATTTTCTTTATTAATTTTTTGTTTTTTTCCTTTTAAATTTACGAATATATTGTTTTTGTCGTCAATGTCAATTACTTTGTATGGTCCTTTGTAAAGTGGTTCTAGTTTGTGTGCTGTATGATTTTTAATAAACACTTCATGTCCTATTGTAATATCTGTATTGTTGATGTTTTTATCATGTATCTGTTTTTGATTAAGTTTCATCTTGTTAATTAAGTGTTGTGCACTAGTTAATGCGGTTTGTAAACGAAATTTAACTTCTTTTGAATAATTATCAAAATTATATAAAGGATCTATTGTATCAAACGGTATCAATGGTGTATGTTGTGGACTAGCAGGGAAAATTAATTCGAATGGGCAGTATCCATGCACCGTAGATGGTGTTGTGTTAAAGGTATATGCGAAGTATTTTACCCATTTATCCCAATCGTTGTTTGAAGCGTTAAGATATGATCGCAAGTATTCATTAAAGGTGCGGTGGGACCTTTCTACTGTCCCTAAAGTTTGGTGGTGGTAAGGAGCCGATGCCGCCTTGCTAATGTTCAAAAGTTCTAGTAGTTCTAAAAGAACTTGGTTGTTATATTCGGTGCCCATGTCACTAATTATTTTACTCATAGGCCCATAAATTAGTATGAAATGTTCTACTACTGCCTTTGCTACTGTTTTTGCGCTCTTATCAGTTACTGGTATTGCTATCAGATACTTTGTTAGGTCACATATTAAAGTTACTATATATTGATTTCCTGCTTCTGACATTGGAAGTGGACCTACAGTATCTATTACTACTGTATGGAAAGGTTTATGGGGTGTTTCGGTTAAAATCATATTTGGTTTTATATTTTTAGTAGTTTTATTAGTTTGACATTGAACACATTTCTTTACGTATCGGCAAACATCCTTAGTTATGTTTTTCCAATAATAAAATTGCCGAATCTTTTTAAGTAGTCTAGTCGTTCCAGGATGTCCTCCAAAGAGAAGACTGTCATGAAATTTTCTTAATAAATTTTCCTTTTCTTTTATATCTGTAATTATGCGTATTCTAGGTGTTAACGCTATTTGCAATCCTCTTATAAGTTTATTTGCTTTTTCTTTAAAATGTTCAATGTGTACGTGGCTAAATAACTTATCGTTCAAATTTATTTGTATTTTGTTAAAATTTCTACAATTTGCTTCTTTTTCAAGAATTGGAAAAAATTGATCTAGATCGATGTTTCCATTAGCAAACGTACTCTGTATATTTATTTTCTGTGCTATCACCTGTTTACCTCGTTTAAAACATAGTGTAGGAATACCTCTAATGGTATCCATTTTAAGTTTGGGCCACTTTTTTACGCAGTCGAAGCCAATAGTTTCGAAAACTCTAGGCTTTTCTTGAATTACTTGACTATCCTCACTTTGAACTTTTTGTTGTTTTTCCTTTTTCTTTTGTGCACGCGTGATTACCAGTTTAACATTGTTAATTAAAGGGATTGATTTTATATCACTGAAGTCAATTCGAGATAGCGCGTCCGCTCCTGAATTGTCTTTTCCTTTAATGTGTTCTATAATAAAATCATATTCCTCCAATTCCAGTCGAATTCTGGTTAATCTACTGGATGGATTTTTTAAAGAATATAGATATGTTAATGGTTTATGATCACTACGTATTATAAATTTATTTCCATATACATATGGTCGAAAATGGTTAATTGCCCATTGAACAGCTATTAACTCCTGTTCTATAGTTGCTTTATTTGATTCACCCTTTGTGAATGCTCGTGATGCATATGCAACTGGAAGTTGTATACCATCTCTTTCTTGTGATAATATTGCGCCACAAGCAGTTTTACTGGCATCAGTAGTTATATAAAAAGTTTTTTCCAAATCTGGGTATTGCAGAATTTGCGGTGATAACAGTGCTGCCTTCAGGTGTTGGAATGCATGTTCACAATCATTAGACCATATAAACTGTTCCTTTTTCCTGGTTAGTTTAGACAAATGTACTGAATAAAATGCAAAATTTTTTATGAAGCGTCTGTAATAATTACAGAAAGCTACAAATCGACGTACCTCATCAGAATTCGATGGTCTGGGAAAGTTTTTTATTGCATCATATTTGCTACTATCCGGCAGAATTCCTCTATCAGTACACCTATGTCCTAAATATGTAACTTCAGATCGGAAAAAAATGCATTTATCTGGATGCAGTTTTAAATTACATTCCCTGCATCTTTGGAACACCGTTTCTAAGTTTTTAAGCATGTGCTTGACGGAACAGCCTGTGACGATAACGTCATCCATGTATATAAAAGTTTTAGATTGAGCTAAACCCGTAAATGCTAAATTCATCATTCTCTGAAATGAATTTGGGGCTACTTTTAAGCCATATGGTAGACGCGTGAAGCGAAATGAACCATTATCGGTTGAGAATGACGTGACATCTCGCGATTTTTCATCCAACCCTATTTGATGAAACCCAGATGTTAAATCCAGACAGCAAAAAAATTTTGCTCTACCCAGTTGGTCTAGAATATCTTCAATCCTGGGTAAAGGAAACTTGTCCGCTATTAATTTTTTATTTAATTGCCGATAATCCACCACTAAACGCCAACGTTTTTCAGGATTATTTGGCAATGATTTTTTCGGTACAAGCATAATCGGACTATTATAATTAGACGCTGACGGTTCCACAATTCCATCTTGTTGAAGTTTTTCAACTTGTCTAATTATTTCGGACTTTTGTGAATGTGGCGTGCGATAATTTTTAATGTATACACCATTTTCGTCAGACAATCTTAATTTTTGTGTGTAAAATTTATTTGTAGTTATTTTGTCACTTTCTAACGCAAAAATATCAATATATTTCGAAAATAATAGTGATAATTCGGACTTAACCATTTCGGGACAATTCCGTGCTCTGGGTACCAATAATTTCATAATCAGATAAATTTTCACGTTTTATTGATACATTATTTAAAAACTTATTTTCTGGGCTTGTGTTAACAAATCTCACATATGGAAAGTTTTTAGATACAATGCATCCAGCGACATACACTCCGTCTTGTATAGTTTGATTTGGGATTACTAAATCAGTAGCTTCGCTATTGAATTTTATAGGTCTGAATACCTCTGATCGAGCTGGTAATGTAATTGAGTCATCATTTATACTTTCAAGTAGTGGTATATTTATGGAATAATTTAAATTATGTGGTCTCAAAGAAATTAAATTTGAATTTGTTTCCTGTCCGTATTGTATAGTGGCATTGTATCTTTTTAAAAAGTCTAAACCCAATATACCATGAAATGGTATTGGAAATGTATCTGAAACAACATGAAATTTGTGTGGAATCAAAAAGTTTTTGACTCTAAGGTCAATATGTATTGTACCTATGGATTTTATATTTCCTTCTCCTATGCCTGTTATTCGAATTATATTTTGGGAGTTGAATCTTAAAGATTTTATTGCATTCAGTTTGATTAGTGAGACATCCGCTCCGGTGTCCACTAGAAATGTATTTGAATCAGAATTAGTTGAAATTGAAAGTTTAATAAAGCTACTTAAATTGAGATTTAAGTGAAATATCGATTTATTACTCATTATCTGTCCTTCTAACTTTGGCCCCCCATATCTTGAGGGGGAATCTCGTTTCCCGAGACTCCTTGAGTCATTCTCACACGTCCCCCGTTTCGTGAATGGTGTGCCTGATTTCTATTATGGTTATTCCCGCGTCGCCCACTATTATTATTGTTAAAATTATTATTATTATTAGAACCATTAAAATGATTATTTCGACGCCAGGAATTACCATTTCCCCGGTAGTTATTAAATCTGTTTTCATGATTTTGCCTTGAAGACCCAGGGCGCTTAAAGTAAAACACTGATGAATTTGCGGTAATCGCTTCAGTGCTAGCTTCTATAAATTTCGAAACAACTTCATTCAATGAAGCAAAGTTTCCTGTTTTCATTATCAATTTAACTTCCTCATTTGCTGCATTTTTAGAAATCGCTTTAGTGACATTTTGTTTTATTAATTTCTCCTATCGCTATTTCCTCATGCGTATCCTTTATTTTTTCAACAATTGTTAACGCATCCAAAAAACTCTGGAGTTCGTCTACATTTCCGTCAAAAGTGGGGACAATCTTCGTTGTCTTGTCTATTACTTCGTCCTCTGAACGCGTCATTGTGGTTGGTTGTATTTCTTTGTCTTCCTCAAAATCTTCTTGCTCGCTATCGTCCGATTCAATGATTTTTTTATCAACCTCGCAACTTAGGGTAAGAGGAACTTTAATATGAATATTATGCTTATGAAAAATTTTTAATAATTTATCCCTTAATTTGAAAAATATCTTATTAGCCTGTTCCTTATGTTGTGTGGAATATCTATCATATTGTCTGTTTAAGATTTCCCTAATATTGTTAAATGACTCTATTAAAATAGTAATATGCTTGTTTAAGGTTTCCGATTGTATCGGTCTATTTTGGTTAAGGCATTTATAAGATTGTTTAAACTTGATTTCTAAGGGTTCTATACTACTAATAATGGTTTCCCATTGCATACCTTAAAATAATACGTTTTTTTTTTTTATTATTATATTAATATTTTATTGATACTTATCAAATTTATCCAGCATCCAGCATTCAGGACATTCCCTATACATGTCGTAAAAAGTATCGATGCACACAAGGTGAAAAATATGTTTGCAGCTCACTAACATCAGGATTTCATGATAAGGTGTGATGTAGCCGCAACACACTTGACAAATTTTATCGGATTTGGCTGATTTTTTGCTTCCCATTTTTCTGGCTTTCCTTTGTTGTCTTCTAATATCTTCTTATAACTGTTGTTGTTACTACTGTTCTTTAAGGATATGAATTCTTATGTTTTTATATCTGCTGTTGTGGGGCGTTGTTACTATTGTTTTTTAAGGCTCTACACATTATTTTTATCACATAGATAACACCTATTATTACCACAACCACTATTGAGAAAATTTCCACGTAACTCATGCTATTGTTTTTTATTGATTCATTTGTAACAGGTTGTTGTATATTTTGGCGTAGTATCTGCACCAGTTCTTTATTTTCATTTTCCTCCGTGGACTTTCCCACTTCATAACCCGCTACGAGTAGTGGTATGGTGGACAATAATTTTTTCCACCAGGTCATTTAAAAAAAATTTTTTTTTTGAAACTTATAGAACTATTCAGTTTTTCTCACTTTTTATTTTACAAATATCTTTTGTCTGTGTTTATAAAAGCCGAAATTAAAAAAAAACACAGTTTTTACCGAATCACCACTGTTCACAAAAACTTAAAAAAAAAAAACTGTCACGGTCGCCATGTAGTATATTTAATTAACAAGACGTGGCATAGCCCTCAGTTACAACTTAAAACTGAACTTCTTTATTGATTTCTTTTACTTAATATATATAGTAACATAAAATAACAATTACAATAATATTCTTATCACAATAGAATTATTCTTGTTATTCTTATTACAATAGAATTAGGGTAAGTGAAAATACTCAGTTAGCAATTAAATGTAATGTTAGTAACTTTAAGTCTTTGAACTTAAAGTGTGTTATTCTTTGTTTGAATGTTTCTTACAGTGACTAAATTGTATGATCATATTTCAGACAATTATATTTTAAGTAGGTCACAGAAACATTACTCATTTGGACTTTAAATGTTTCTTGAAGTGACTACATTGTATGATCGTATTGGTGAATTATATTTTAAGTAGGTCACAGAAACATTACTCATTTATTTCACTACAACCCTTCACAATTTTGAGAGCAGAATACAGAGCAACAAGACAAAAACAAAATAATTTTTACATATACATACATTTTAGCAATACTAAAAACTTCATTATAATTTAAATTTAAAAAAGCGAAAACTGGTAAATATTTTTTTAAAATCGTTTTTGAACATAAAAATTAAAAAAAAAAATTGTTTTATTTTGATTATAATTTAGCCATTTTTTAACCGATTTGACGGATTTATATACCGACGTGTTTAAGAAGAAATTTGCCAGTTAGTTGGGTTATAAATCTTGGACTCGGGAAGATCTATGGTTCCCGAAGGTGGGTTTTAAAAAAAATATTATTATATTGGTCATAACTTTTTCGTATCTGAACCGATTTTTCCGAGTTTTTCAGAAAATATGTTTAACTAAAGATTTCCGATCTTTTGATATACAAGGTATAACCATAGTTCATATAACAGTCCAAAAAATCAGGTTTTTATACAATTTTTGATATTTTTTGTGTGGTACCTCCGCCCACTTTTTCGATCCCGCCCACATTTAGTGGAATGCTGTGTATTGATAACCTTCATGTGTGTACCTAATTTGAAAACTTTGGCTCTTGCCGTTCTCAAGATATACAGAAAAAGGTAATAAAAATACAACAACAACAAGGGATTTTTGGAAAAAATTAGAGGTAGTCGTAGTTTTTTGCTCATATCTCAGCCATTTTGGGACCGATCTGGCTGAATTTTAATAGAAAGAAATGGTGGACTATATGTGACATAAATGTAAAACAACCTAGCCGCTATCATGTCTGGAGTCTCCGGAAAACACATATCAAACTTAAGACGGACAGACGGATAGACAGCCGGACGGACGGACAGACGGATGGACAGATGGACGGACGGACATGGTTGAATCAAGTTCTCTTTTCATAAGGACCCAAAATATATATACTTTATAGGTTCTTAGATGAATATTGTAGAAATTAGAAACGGAATGACAAACTTATATATACCCTTTTCCACCTGAGGTGAAGGGTATAATAAAAATATAAACACACATAAGTCACTATACTTGAAATTGACGCAAAAAAATTCGCTACAAATAGAAAATTTTCGCACATTTTTTTTTTTTAAATTGCCAATTTGCGAAAAGTACAAGTACTAGTACAAAACTACTCATTATAAGCAAATTAACATAAAATTATCCCTCAAAAGCCAAACTTTTTATAGTTCTCTTTTAATAGCAAGCTAGATTAAAATTTCCTTAAAAATTTTTGGTAAGTTTGCATAAAATTTCCTTTAAATAACAAACTTGCTAAACACTTTCCCTAAATAGCAAAAAAGGTATTAAGTAGAAATTTGTAAGCCGATTATGGCCCATAGGCAAAGTTACTGAAATTTAATAAATAATAAATAAATAAAAAAGAATTTGCATTTGATTTTCTTTAAGTTGCTTAATTAAAAACTTTCACTAGATATCAAATTTGCATAATTTAACACAAAATTTCCCTTAAATATCCAATTTTGATGAAATTTCATCTAAATAAGAAATTTCCTCAATATTTCCCCTTAATAATAAATTAATGCAATACTTTTGTGAGTAAAAACAAAATTTGTATGAAATTTCTTTTAAATAGCAAATTTTCATAAAATTTCCCCTTAATAGCAAAACAATGAAAAACTTGTCCAAAAAAGTATCTTTGCATAATATTTCCTCGAAATAACAAAATTGCTTAAATTTTTTCTGAATAGCAAATTTGCAAAATATTTCCTTTAGATGTCAAGTTTGTAAAACAATTTCCCTTAAATTACATATTTGTGTAAAATTTCCTTTAAATAGAAAATGTGCGCAAAATTTCCTTTAAATATGCATACAATTTCCTTCAAGTAAAAAATTTGCGCCAAATTTTCTCTAAATAACAATCCATCGAGTAGCCAAAATCGTACAATTTTCCCTTAATATTTATTTAATGTAAAAAGCAAATCTGCCCATATCATTCAGTTTGTGTTTGCGACATACATCTTTTGGAATTGTTGTTTACATTTTTCTTAAATTTTATGCAAAATGTTAAACTTTTGTGGATTTTCTTAAATTTAAAGTTCAACTGCTCTTCTTTTAACTTAAATGTTTGCATTGGTTTAATTTATTTTTCTGGCATTTTGAAATCTAATTTTTCCTCTTCTCAGAACTTCCCAGAATTTTTTATATTCGTTTCTAGCAGTATATGTTTGATCTGGATTTTAAATTTATCTAATACCCAACAAAGATTTAATTTCTTTTTTGTTTTTTTTTTGTGCTAGGAAGAAAAAAATAAAATATTTAAATTTCTGTTTCTCTTTCATTTTGCAAATAAAAATATTTTAACTGAGTTATTAAAGCATTTATGAATAAAATAAGTAATATATGTATATAAGTTATAATTTGCTTTAAAAATAGAGTCGGGTTTGACCGACCATTTGAAACTCTACACTAAGGCTATAACATTTTTTTTTACCAAATTTTTTCAAAAGAGCTAAGTCCAATAATGCTAAAGAAAAAGTGCCAAGTCCACTTTTATATGAAAATGTATAACAAAAAAGTAATTCTTGTTGGTTGTCAACTTTTAAATACTTAAGTAAATTTATATTAAACTAGTATTCTTTTGCAGATATTAAACTACAATTTAAACTGTTTTTTTTTTCTTTTTTTTGCTCGGATCTTCTAATAAAATCATACCAATTTTCACATCGTTTTTAATGGTTTGTGTGTTTGATTAACATTTTTTTTATTTAACTGAGTGGGAATTCGCTTATGGGTTTACTTTATCGAAACCTTTGGGAAAATTAAACTCCTTAAAAAATCATATTCTATAGAGAAGTGTGATAAGCAATGCTTTGCTAAATGTGTTAGTCCAACATAAGATTACTGCTAAGAAAAACATTCATAAAGTTGGCTATAGGTAAATCGAAGGGCCATGAAGCACAAACAAATATAATCTGGGAATTAGTTCTGCTGGTGTGTAATAATTGTAAATTTTCCTGTACATACAATATACTTCATTGCTATCCAAAGAATAGCTAAGGTAAAATGTATCAAGAAGATACAGTATAATAGTCTGGTAGTGTATAAAGTCATTCCTTAAAAAAACTTAAGGAATAAAACTATTAACTATTATTAAAATTCGAAGAATAAAAAAAAATATTGAATTTTGTAGAATTTTTTTTACTTTTTCTATTAGAACAACATTTAACTTTTTTCACAAAGAAAAAAAAATGAACAATTTGTTAACTTTTTTTCAATTTCTTTAAAGTATCACGACAAAACTGATATAAAATTGTTTGACATATGGCGCTAACAAAAGATTACTAGAGTAAGATATTTTGTTTGCATCCTAGGGATTAACAGTAACTTTTTACCACTAAGTTCTCCTCATGGTCTGGCCAGACCACAGTTAGATAAAATTGCTGATAGAATTATGCAAAAATGGAAAAATCCTAACTTTATATTTCAAATGGCTCAAACATGACTAATGGCTTTTATGCGAAGCAATCTGGTTCTGGTTTGGAACTTCAATAACTAAAATGCCTCGGTGCAGAGTGACAATAGGATGTTTTGTTCGGACACAAATTGTGAAAATCTAAAAAAACCGAAACAACTGCAAAATTCTATTTTTTTTTTTTTTGACATTTTGCTATTTATATCTCAGAAACTAAGCATTCCATCGTAAATCGGCACGGAGGAATTCTAGATATTGAAGTTCTTAACCACTGCGCAAAGTTTCGAGCATTTAGCCATTTTAAGAAATCATGACACAATGAAATGATTTTAATATTGTTATTACACATTATCGGCATTTAAAAAGTATTTTACATAATTTCATATAAAAAATGCAGATGTTGGTCTATATCATACAAATGTACGCAGAAAAAATTATTTTTCCAATTCAAACAAAAAATTTGTAGAATCAAAACATTTTTTGTCTGAAATCTGTCCTACAAACAAATTCGCATATTCAGACAATTTATTTGCATTTTGTTTATTGAAAAAAAAACAAATAATTTAACTGAATCAAACAAAAAGTTAACTGAAATTCATATAAATTTCAAACAAATTATTTTGCTGCATCAAACAAAAAAGTTTTTGCACAAGTACTGTAGGAGAAGATGAAGGCAGACAGAGCGGCGGCTGGCTCTGAGACACATGTTTTTGTTGGAATAATTTTTGAACCAAGTCTTGTTTATACACACAATGTGTTTCTTCTTCACTCACTGTTTCTGTATCCTTTCCACGGCTAACGAAGAAGAAATGTAACCAAAAATCTTTATTCTATTTTTGTATTTGATGTACCTATTTAACTAAACAGTTTTAAAAAATTGAATTCGGGGTTTTTTTCATTCTTTTTTACCTGCTTTAAAACCAACCAAAAAATTATTTGGTTTCTTTTAATGTTGTTGTTGTTTCTGTTGTTTAAAAAGAGTGAAACGTTTTTACGTTTTGTATGTGTTTTTTGTTGTTGTTCTTATATTTCACATAAAGAAGTGTTGCTTACGATCAAATAAAAAATGCAAAAAACGACAACATTAAAGAGCGTTAAATATTTCATACAAAATTATGAAAACTTGAAACCAATAACGCGTATATTATATTTTTGAATACTTGTCAACATTTTTGTTGGTCAAATAAAAATCAAACAAAAATATTAATTGAATCAGTAAAAAAATTTGTAGAAATTAAAAAAATTTTTAAACAAGCGTTTGTTTGAAAATAATTCAGCAACAATTTTTTCTGTGTACCACGTCAAATGTATTAGAGAACGATACATTTGAGTTTTTCGCTTTATACTTCTTTTTCAGTCGTCATCAGAGTCAAAGGCTGATATGATCAAAATGGGTTTCAAATGGGCTACTAAATTTCGCGTCAAATAGTGGCTAAATGGCAGTGATCGTTGAAAAAATGCCTGAGTTATAGTGAACCAAAGCTAATATCTTATAAAAATATTAACGTTTTTCACCAATTATTGTCAATTCGGAAGATGTTTTGTACCACAATTTATAACAAAATTCATGTTTTTTTAATTTTATTGTATAGTCAATTTGATTACAAAAATTAAAGCTATAATGCACTGAAATCGTTTAAAAACTAAAAATCTTATAAAATAAAAACTATAATGTCACTCATTCAAATTATAAAAACTTAATTCTACATACATTCATAAGAGCGACTCAAAAAAAGTGATTTTATTACCGCCATCTGAAAAGCTTGATATGTATTATGATGATTCCCAAAATATCTTGGTTCTAGCGTTGACCATCCGTGAGCTGGACCATTTTTAAAAAGGTCTTTTTTCAGTTATTCGAATTTTTTTGTTCTTTGCTCCAAGACGACATAAATAAAGTTTGGTCATATTGCAAACAAAATGGAATCGTGCAAACTGTATACAGAGATAGAATCGCGAAAAGATTTTTATAAATTTTATATTTTTTATGGTAATTTTATTTCTCCAATTTTGAATTATTAAAATTTTGTTTGTCGTGCTTTTAATTCCCAATTTTTATTCGTAATAAATACACTGAAATTAATTGCTGAAGGTTAAGCTAGTTTCAATGGGAATTTCACAGGTTTCTAATTGTGATTCGATTAAAGTTATTGTCATTTTGATGGCATTTAAATAATGAACATAATAGCTCGTCTCATGAATTATCTGTTGATTATAAAAGTACAAGGTATATTTTTCTACTATAGAGCACTTTTAAATCGTAAAAAGATAACGTTATTACTTTCAGTTGCACAACCTTGTAGGACAATATTCTATGCAATTTTTTTTATTTTTTATATTGTTTTCGCTGTTCGTACTTCATTCTGTGTACAAACTTTACACAGAAGTACTTTAAACAATCCCAGCATACTATTTCTGCTGTTAACTTTATAACTTGACTTATAAAAAAAAGACGAAAAGCGAAAAAAATCATTATATGATACTGTTTTTCTGTTTAGTTAAGCCGCTTTAAGAGCAAAAGGTCGGATAAAATAGAATCGAATACGTATCTACAAGCTTTTAGTAAGAACCCTCCCTTCACTTTGCAACTACAACAAGTATTTTTCCATTTACAATAATAAAGCGCAAAAATATGAAATATAAATATTCTAGAATCTCTACTGTCATGTTCTTAAATGATAAGAGTTATTAGAGCTGCAACACATTTTTATTTTATTTCTATTTGCCCTATACTGAAGAGGCCTTTTAAAGTAATACAATAATAACCAAAGCAAGTTTTTATATATTTATCTATGTATTTCTCCTTACAGACATTTTACAAATTTAAGCTTACACTCAACAAATAGGCTACAAACTAGTATTCGATTATATAACATTTATTTTACTATCAGTTAAGGCCGTTTTACACTATAATACAAGTCTAAAGTATTTTGACGATACTTCAGCATAAAGCTGAAGGATTGCAATTATGGGAATTAGATGTCTGAGGGACAACCATTGTGGGCCCTCAATGAACTTATCTCCGCTGCGTTTTTTTGTTAATTAAGATGTATGCTGGTAGGATTTCTATGCGTTATGTAATGAAACGATTCGCAGTGGATCTTATGGTCTACAAGAAAATTGCTATATTACAAAATAAAGCTATTTTCCAAAAATCTTGCAAAATATGCAAAAATATTGAAAAACTTGCCCTGCTAAAATTTTGAGATATTGCTACAGTTTAAGGACTGCTTAAGAATAAAGACGACATGAAAGAAACCAAAATGAATTAAATGATGCTTAAAAATTGGTAAGTCTTTGATGATGATAATGGTAAATATTATTTTCATATTTTTGTTTTCTTCTCTGTATTAAAATATTTGTAAAGGAAGGAGAATGGTTGACAAAAAAGAAAAGAAAAAGCAAAACACTTTATGGACTATTAATGGAAAACTCAAATTCGCTAGTTCAAAAGGAAGTTTAAAGTTAAAGCATATAAATTTAGTTAGATATGGAATTGGCTTATTTTCTTTATACGTGGGGAAAAGGGAATCTTATGCGATTATGTTTTTAAATAAATTGTTGAGATTTATGGGTTGGATCAGTGAGGGAATAAAATGAATAAAACAGTAAACTCACAAAAAATCCAATCTAAAGATTTTATACCTCCTAGCAACAATTGAAGAAGGAACTTAAAGTTCTAAGAAAAATTAATAACATCCGCCAATTCGTCCATACACGCAAAGAAAAAACATGGTTGATACAATCACAAACGCAAACTATCATTAATGTTTGTGGTTATGATTGTGTTAAACACGTGTTAAGTAACAATATTAAAATAAAAATGCTTAGGACAAAAAATATTTTTTCAAGTTAAATTAGGACTATAATAAATTTATTATTGTAAACATATTAGGCAAATGTCAATTAAAATGGTCGTAGTGACCATTCATTTATCATGTTTTTTCTTTGCATGTATGCCTGTTTGTTAAAAGCAAGAGTCAGATTTGTTTTATATAAGAATTCGCCCTTTAATTGTGAGTTTATATAAAAAAACTAAGGGAATTAAAGTGATGGTCGATGTATGTACACGCAGAGAAAAAATATGGTTGGGCATGGTTACGGCAACAACACTATGTTTAATGTAACAATATATTGTTGTCGTACACAAATAATTGTTATTTTTATTTAATATCAACAATATTATAGTAACTGTAAACATATCAATGTTTATCGCAATTATGAATTTGAGTATTGTTGACTGAAAAATAATTATTTTTCTAACAACTTAATTATGATAACTTTCTAAACATATTATATTTCTCACAACCATAGCATGATATTTAATAGCCATAACATGATAACTTTCTATACATTTATCATATTATGTTAAAGATGCAATCAAACTATTTTTACTCAAATCATATTATGGTAGCGCCATTTGTAAAATAATTTTGAAGAAGTTGTGTCGTTTTTTTTATTTGTGAGCGGTTAAACAATTAAAAGATAAAATTCCATAAAAAAAATAAGTTTAAAGAAATTAAAAAATTTAAATATTAGCGGAGTTCATTCAAGTATTAGTGATGTAATAGTGCAAATGCAAAATATCATATTTTTTTGTAAAATCCAACAACAAAACACAGAGATTTCGTTATATTTTATAAAAGTGCTACGATATTTCTGTGGTTTTCATGGGCAACCGCGTATGTCTTAAAACAAATTGTTCAGGAAAGCCGAAAACCCATTCTAGATCAAACTATGGGCTAGGTATTGCACATTTTAAACTTTGTCATTACGTTACAAAACGGAATTGATCCATCTTTTTTCAAAAAAATATAAAGAGCGTTCAAAATTAGGCAATATGGCATCAACATCTTAAAATCAAAAAAATGGACTCACGCGGTTGCCCATGAAAACCACAGATTTTTCATTTTCTCTTTTGCAAGCCTTATATTGAACTCCGCTATTTGATTAACATTAAGAAAAATTGTAAAAAGCCACAAAATAAAAAATCGATTCAAAAATATTTAAATTTATTTTGTATTTTTATGACAGCTATGAAAGGTGCTGTATCATAATATGATTGCTTCTAAATTTATTATGATTAACATGATGATAATATGATTACTTCTTAGCTTATTATGATTAACATGACAATAATATGATTAATTTCTTAGCTTATTATGATTAACATGACAATAATTTGATTACTTCTTAACTTAGTATGATTAACAGAATAATAATATGATTAAGGGAAAAATATTATGATGACATATTACGAGTATATTGAGTCATAATATGTTTCAATAATAATCTTAATATGGTGACTACAATCATAATTCTTATCATAATATGTTGCTCTTAGAATATGTTTACCACAACCATGTTTTTTCTTTGCGTGTAGCATTTGAATATGACATTTTAAATCATTTCCAATAAAACCACTTATATATCTATTTACTTGTTGTTGTAAAATATGTATTTTTTATTATAATATTATCTTTGGAATTTGTCAGTTGTATCACTTTATTCAATAAATAAGCGTGTTTGTAAAGAGTGTTTTAATATGTCGGTTGAATAACGTAGTGCGAGCAAAGACATATTTTTAATAAACGTGTTCCACCAAATTACGGGCTCCCAACTGCCGTCAAACAAACAAGTTCTCCCAGATCTTTTTTTAAAGATTCGCGAAGTAAAATTATCAGTAATTGATAGTGCAAACCGTGCCCAATTGTTTTAAAAAAATTAAGAAATTCTGCTTATAGCTATTTGTATTTGCTGTTTATTTTTTGAGACAATTGAGTTATATTTTAAACAAATTCCAGGTTTTGATCATTTTACAAAATTGATCTTTCAAATGACAGGACATAACACAAAGGTTAATTTGTTATTCAGTTTTACTGTACGGAAATTAGCTAAAAATCTTATATTTTTAACGAGATATGGTGAAATATATCGCTCATTTGCTGCAAGACCGGCATAAATCAAAAAACACAATTTTGGAGTTAGTGATGTAGAATTGTTTGCTATGTTTTTCTTTATATTGTGTATAAAATTCATTTTTATATCTTTTATACTATCCCCATTTGAAGAGAATGTATCGTTATTTTTTTCTAAGTGATTAGCGCAAATCAAAAATCTTAAACGCGTTTATCTCGAAATGGATTTTTTGGAGTTATGCCGGTCTTGCAGCAAATGAGCGATATATAACAGGAAAATTTTACTACGATACTTCTTGAAAGAAGTCGCCCTTCCTAACATGTTACTAACCCAAATGCTATTTATTATATTTTCGGCAAACTACTTTCTAAATCTTGTTTTTCATTAAAAAATAAAAAAACTCCACTTATATTCCAATACATTTCCACACTTTGTGTGATAACCACCCTAATTTGCTTTATAAGTGGAATGGCATATGCTAAATTAAGTTGCTTGTTAGACAAAATTACCATAGTTTGCTCTAATTAGCATAAAATTAAATTTGTTTGGTTTTGTTGCGCTAAACTCGTCCCCTCAAACTTTTCGGGGGAAATCTTTTTAAATACTTTGAGTGACACTTAAATTGTTTTTGATATGCACAAATAAAGGTCTTGTGGCAAAGTGATTAAATTTGATAACACCCAACGCATGTTTATATTTTAAATGTATGAAGTCTATCAGTCTTGCAACACCTTTTGCGATAAACTTTTATTATAATGGCTTAGTTTAAACACAAATTCGTTTTAACCGCAACAGCAACAAACCACCTGTTCAACTAAACGATTAAACGATTGCGATTTGAAAGGACACTTTTGGTTGTAATAAAATTCAAGCATACTTTAACTTTATACACATTTACTCAGAACAACAACAGCCCCAGCTACAATTTTCCCGGGAATTTTAGCTGTATCTGTGTTTCAATATTGTTTCTGGAAATTGTTTTAACCCACACAAATCCTTGTACATAAGGATGCTGGATGTAAGAAGGCTAGCTGTTGTGTATATGTCTTGTGTTTACAAAAGCAAACAATTTTGCATTTTAGTGGCAAACATTTCACTTATAAAATGACATGCTCAGTGACTGTGAGTGACTGCAGACAAAACATGTTATAAATACGCTACATATTTAAAACTGACAATTTTAAGAATGAGATTTGTTTGTAAGAGCTTCTCTTTACCGAAATTCTAGTCTCGGAATTAAATTTTTAAAAAAGTTTTGCTTTCCCAGTAATTTTATGTGGGAGTATCGGTAATTTTTTTTTAACAAAACAAGTAAGAAATTCAAATCGCCTAAATCGTCTAAATGCTTAGTATATTAGTGTTTTGATTTGGATGTTTATTAAATTTAATTTAGGTTTAAATAATATTATAAATAAAAGATTGATATTTTTATAAAGTTAAATTACAGGAAAAAAAATATGTTGGCTTAATAATTTAAAGGGAAAGGAAATAATGGATTGGTAAGTTTGAAAGAGGTCGAATCGGGAATTGGGTCGTGGATCAGAAGATGAAGTGGATACTTCTACGACTAGGTTGGGTGGGCAGAATGGGGACTAATATCTGTCTCCAAAACTTGTTTAATGTGGTAGTGTTTGGTGTTGTTTTTTTTATATCTGGTATTTGTTTTTTTTTATTTCCTGTTATAACTTTCTTGTTCGGTTACGCTGTAAGCGGGAAGGGTTGGAACCACCTGAGAGCCACACATGAGCTAGTTGGAAACCTCGCGGACAAACCGTACTATAACTCAATATAGACCTAAAAATATCCTCCAAACTAAAACTATTTATCAGGTAGTTGTGGCACTAAAAGCTATTTTCGGGAGACCCTTTATCCCAAAACTAACGCAAGATTTAAATTTGTCGCCATTTAAGCAGTAAAGGTTTGCAACCCTAAAAAAGTTCGACCACTGACAGTTTGGGGTTAGTAAAAATGGAGCGTTCCACGATAGAACAACGTGTCTTCATTATTGAACATTATTTCAAAAATAATGAAAGCTTGGCAACGCAGTACGAAAATTTCATAACATGGTCGGAAAAGTGTTTAAACTTTTTCAGCATTGAAGAGATTAACTAGAAAATTCGGGAAGACTGAATATGCTTCGATATTGACATTTGAACGGCTTAATTTTGGACGATCAGTGTGTTTGGCGTCTCCAACGGATCCAGTGTCTCTAATTTTTTGATTAATCCCTTCAATGCTGACAAAGTTTAAACACTCTGCAGACCCTATTTTATGTCTGGGCTGTAAGGCAGACCATTTTATAAATAATTTTTAATTAGTCTTGTGCAGACTATCTCTTGCACATTGAAATGGGTAGATCATTTTCATATTAAGCTTTGATTAGCAATCGTTTTCCTTTAAATGTAATTTTTAATTCTAGACAAATCGTAGCATACTAATCGAGTCAGAATAACTTTCGGACTCGATAAACAATGTCTGTCCGTCTGGCTGCCTGGCTTCGGCGCGGGGCAGCATTTTTTTCGCAGACAATATTTTTTAAGAATTCTTATTCCAAACAAATTTTTGAATATTAGTATCTATTGAATATATCTAAAATATTAAGATACTTATGTATTTCAAAAAACAAAGTATAATTTTTTGTAGAGGAAATTTTCTTATATTTTGTTCAGCGGAACTACAGGGCTTTCTCTTTTATTTGGTAAGATTAAACATATTAAATATTAATATTCAAATGTGTCTGTTAATACTGTGGCGTAGGATATCGTATGGTTTTGCTCGACCGACTATACTTTCTTACTTGTTTTATATTTTATTAAATTTTTCATTAAAAGATTTAGAAAAAAATTTTAAATAGCTTTTTTTAATTCCTGCAACTTCAAATTTGTAAAAAGCACACCACTCAACATATTTAACATTTTTCTCAAATATGTAATTTTTTTTTTGCTTTAAATCAAGGCGAAAGTTCTTGGAATCCTGGAAAATTGAAAACTTATTAGTACTTTTTGCGAAAAGGTACATTTCTGTAAATACAAAAACCCCTAAAAATTGTATTTTTATTTTTGAATGTGTTAAAGTCTTACTTATACAAAGATTAAAAAGGAATGCATTCGATAACAAATGGGTTCTTTTATTAATACTTTTTTTTTTTTTTTTTTTTATAATTGTTTCTTTATTTACAATCTATCCAAGGGATAATAAGCAAATTTGTTAATATTTTTAAAAATAACAGATATTATGTAGCTCCAATGAGTTACATAATTTACAAGTAAATTTTTTTTTTTTTTCAAGATTTAATGATGGAATTTATAACAATATGTATGTATACATCTATACTAAATGTTAGGTTCGAAATGGAAGATCCAATACGTGGTTTCGCTTAAGGCGTCGGATTTCGTGGGTACTGTCTAATAATGAGATAGCAATGGGGTTTGTGTGGTCGCTAAGCCTTTGTAGGTATCTCTCACTGAAGTGTCTTATTTCTTCTCGAACTGATTTTATGGATAAGTCTCTTCTAATAACAGTATTTCTTACATACCATGGAGCATTCAATATTTGACGAAGAGTTTTAGATTGATATCTTTCAAGTATTTCAATATTTGAATTGCTCGCTGTACCCCATAATTGGATACCATATGTCCATACTGGTTTCAAGATAATTTTGTATATTCTTATTTTATTATTTACATTTAGTTGGGATTTAGGATTTAAAAGCCAATATAGTTTTTTAGTTTTAAGTCTTAAAAGTTGAAGCTTATTCTTAATGTGAGCTTTCCAGGTTAGTCGTCTGTCAAGCGTCATACCTAGGTACTTTACTGATTCCCTTTTTGGAATCATGTTTCCATTTATAAAAACATTAGGGCAGTCTTCCTTCTTCAGTGAGAAAGTTATATGGCTGGATTTATCAGAATTCACCTTAATGTTCCATTTGATAAGCCATTTCTCGAGTTCATTTAGCTCGTTTTGCACAAATAACGATGCTTTAACTGGCGAATCGCTCTTGGCGATAATAGCTGTGTCGTCTGCGTAGGTGGCAACCAATACGTTTTCAGCTATGGGTATGTCTGCAGTATAAATAGTATATAGGACTGGCCCTAGCACACTACCCTGTGGTATTCCGACATTTATCTCATATAAATTAGATTTTTCATCGTTTATTTTTACGTAAAAATGTCGATCTGATAAGTAACTTTTAAAAAGTAAAAAATAAGGTGCTGGTAAAAACTTTTTTATTTTATAAAGAAGCCCCATATGCCACACTCTATCAAAAGCCTGCTGAATATCCAGAAATACCGAAGAGCAATATTTTTTTTCTTCAAAAGTACTGGTTATAATATCCACAATTCGATGTATTTGTTCAGGGGTGCCGTGTTTATGCCTAAAGCCAAATTGATGATCAGGAATAATTTTTATTAATACTTAATAAGGTTTTTATTGTACTATCGTTGAAAAACAACCTTGCTATTACAAGTGTTAAACATATTTGAGTTATTATTAACCATAAACGGTTTGAAGGCAACCATAATGTGGTTGTAGCTTCTTGATGGATGCTTAATCTAACCATAATATGGTTTTATTTAACATTATATATTTAAAATTTTCTTAAAAAATGGTTTTGTTGGATTTGACCATATTTAAACATGTTTTTCTCTGGGTGCGTTTGTCCGTGTGTTCGCTGAAGTAGTCTTTCCGAAGACCGCAGGTACGAAGACGACTAGGTAGTTGTAAATTTATGTCACATATAGTCCAAATATATACGAGTGACTAACATATGCGCAAAAAACCACGGCTGTCTCTAATTTCACACATAAATCCCTTGTTGTTGTAGTTTTTTTTTATTTTTTTTTATGTGTATCTGAACAAAGACATGAGCGATTAATTAATTCGGCAAAAGCATCTTAGTTATCAATGCCCCCTATTCTGCGTTTCGATTCGGATCGAAATTTTCTCCGTTTTTGGCAACTTTGGTATTCTGTGCCCATATTCGTAACTCCCGCGTTGAAAAACTTTTCGATTGAAATGTGAGAAATGAAACAAAAATACCATAAATTGAAACAAACATGTTTTTCTCACTAAACTGTTACTGTATCATTTTTGGTGTGTAATAGCTGTAACGTAAGGAAATTACTCGCCAAAAATTTTTCAGTAACAGTTAAGTGAGAAAAACATGTTTGTTTCAATTTATGGTATTTTTGTTTCATTTCTCACATTTCAATCGGAAAGTTTCTCAACGCGGGAGTTACAGAACATTGGCACAAAATACCAAAGTTGCCAAAAACGGAGAAAATTTCGATCCGAATCGAAACGCAGAATAGGGGTGAATAGGACAAGTTTTTTATCTCGTATGTCATATACCATTTCTTCAATTATTTCGCTAAAAATCCATTTTTGATCCAGCTTGGCAAAAAATACCTTTTTTTGCAACCTTGAAGCAATTTTTAAATAAGCTTAGCAAATATAAGGCAGATTCTATTTGAAATGCTAAACAAATGTTGCCAAAATCGGACGTAAAAAGTGGCTAAGTGTACATAAAACAGCACATTCAATGCATCTGCTCAAGACTCTTAAAATTACAAACAAAAGGGCTTTCTATAAATGAAAACTTAGACTCAATTGATAGTGCTAAGCAAAATATTAAAGATTTCAGTAAGCAAGATTCTATGGAAAATTTAAAAAAATTAAGAAAAAAATTAAAGTTCTGTAAAAGCCGCCTTTTTTGTTTGTTTTTTAAAATGCCTCCCTAAGCCATTACAAAACTCTATAAGTTACGAACAATTTCTCATTAATTATTCAATACTCTTGCAAAACTCTTTATATCGCTTGGCATTTCAATTTTAAAAGACAGTTTAAATCGATTTTCTCAGAATTTTGTTTGCAAGTGGACAACCCAACAAACACGAAGTCAAACCTTTCATAGGAAATGACTTTATCATTTGACATCAAACACAATTCTCAAACGTTTTTCAATTGTTTGACTTTAACATTTAAATTAAAATTGAAGATGATTTGAAAATAAACATTTGACATCAAATATTTTAATAATTTGATGTCAAATTGTTATCAAACTTTAAATTCAAATCAAAACTAAACTACAAACTACTAAACTACTTTACAATCAAATGTTTCTTAAAAAACAATGTGTTTATTTTTGCAAGTTTTGCCATTTTGCCTGTTTTCGTGTCATTTTTAAATTGCGCTGGTTATAAATAACCAACATCCGACAAAATGTGAGCGGGATTGGAGAAGTAGGCGTGGCACCTCCCGTACAAAGACATTACAGATTTTTGTATATCTGTCAATAACTAAAGCTTTCAAATTAGGTACAAGCATCTTGGTTATTAATACACAATATCCGACAAAATCAAACGAGACCGAAGAAGTGGGCGTGGCATACAAAGGATATATTTATATATCTAAAGAACGGTTAGAACAAATTTTTTAAAATTTTAAAGCTGTTTTAATAATACACAACCTTTCTTAAAAAATGGGTGATATGGGAGAAGTGGGCGTGGCACCTCCCGTACATTGACGTTATTAATTTCTGTACAGCAGGAGAACGGCAAGTGCCAAAGTTTCTGAATTAGGTACAAACATCTTGGTAATATATACGACAAAATGTGTGTTGGACCGGAGGGGCGACCGTGGCACAAAATACATTTATTTATACATATCTTTAGAACAGTATTTACTTATATAACTTTCTGTTCTTATCTTACAAGGAATTTAATAATCAGTGTTCGAAAATAAACAAACATTATTTAGCGTTCGGCTCACACAGCCAGGAACAATATCTATTTTTTTAGTGTTTGTGTAGGCGAACACAACCCTTAACAACGTTCGTAACTATTTTCAAAAAGAGCCGAACATTATATAGTGTTCTGTGTTTTGTTAAAAATCCGAACAATTGTAGTGATACAGTAGACAAACATTATATTTTAATGTTCTATACATACTCTTTCTTTTTTACATGGATAAAGAAATGAGCAAACAAAAAATTTTAGCAACGACCGCAGCACGAACAGCTTGTGTGTGTACTGTGTAAAGTTATTTTGCTGGCTGTTTTTTTTTTTAAATTTTTGGTTTTTTTCACCAGGGCACTATGAAGTTTGTGGTTTGAAAAAAAACCCGAACGGAATTAAATGTTCTTATCTTTTTGTCGAGTTAAATAAAAACAGTATTATTTTTGTGTTCGAAAGATGACAAACAGGGAAACGCTACTTTTTTAATTATTTTCTATACAAACACTATTAGCGTTTGTGTGTTCCACAAATGTACCTAACCGAACCCTAAGAAGTGATATTTTGTGTTTATTTTCAAACACTGATATGAATACATTACACTTGTTATACCCTTCACCGGAGGTAAAAGGGTATATGTAAGTTTGTAATTGATGTTAGACCCTATAAAGTATATATATTCTGGGTCCTTATAAGTAGCACACAAACATGCATCATACTTCTTTTATATGTTTGTGTAACCGTGAGTGGGCTCCAAACAATTTGAACTGAATTGAAATTGTTTTGCTTAATATTTTGGAAGTAATGGAAAAAGTGAATGGCATGTGTTAAAAAATGTACAATTAGCGTACACAAAATAGTAGTGGACAATAGTGTAAATTGGTGTCCTGTCCCACTATAATAGTCGTGACCATAATTGTAGAGGTATACATTACAGTTTTTTGCATATTAACGTGTTTTCTGAGAGTGGACTTTATGTTAGGACCGATTAATACGAAACTAAGCTGAACGAATTTGTTCAAATCTGAATAACAATCGGTGCATTCTGTCATCAATTAATATTAGTTTTCCAGATAAATGAATTTATAGAGCTAGAGGATTCATAGCTCTTTTCCTCTTAAAACGATTGTGCTGGATTAGATTCCGAACTAGTTATGGGAACTTAAATGAGTTTGACACAAATAATGTTATTTTCTTTTCAGTCGTTCAAAAGTGAGAGTAATTTTAACATAGGGAGAGAGAGACCAACCTGCCTCAATCGACTTAGATGTATTCAACGACCCAGAATATATATGTGACCTTCTCCGAGAAAAGGGACCTAGTGTGTGAAAATGAAGTTTTGTGAAAAACGCATTTAAAGTTTCATAATTTTAATGTTTTTCTCATTTTTATCGATTTTCCCAAATTCGTTTTGAAAGTTTTTATGGGGTAACTAAATTTTTATCAGAAATCTAACTCATTTCATCTTATTTTACACTTTAGGTACCAGAATCCACTCTTAAGTCCAAACCCATTTTTTGACACACTAGGTCCCTTTTCTCGGAGAAGTTCACATATATTCTTAATGGAGTCTAAAATGAATATTAAAAAAGTTTCTCCCGGTATAACAAACTTAGTTTACACTAATTCACTACTAGTAGTGGAAAAAGCTTGGGCTTTTTCTTACTTATTTAGGATCACTTTCTATCAGTGTAGAGGTGTTTAGTAATAGCATTTTTTACTGTATCGTGCCAAGTTACTTTTCTCTTTACTCTTGTGCTCGTAGACAACGGTAGTGTTTCCAATACCGGGTTCGATAGGCAGATTTTCTGCTATTTAAGCAACAAGTCCAAACTACCTTAGCTCGCACTAATTGCTTTATTGTTCTGTTGATAGGCATACCCGTACAGTGTCGTTTCGTATTTTATCACGAACTTCAAATATGTCGTTTAGCAATAATTTAACAAAATACTTAACCTTTATTAAGGCGCATTAAGAAAATCACGTAATTAATCGCATGGGGTCTCACGTGGCCCAAAGTTTATGCAGTGTTGGATTACAAAAGAAAAAATTAGTATGTTTTGTTAAATTTTAAGAGTTATTTATTTCTATAATGTATAAAAAAATAAAAACATAACATTTTTTCATTTAAAAACAAAAAAATGAATAAAATTCAGTACTGGGGCTAATTCTGGCAGTCGTAATCGAATACTTTTTTGATACGAAAGCAATTTTTTATCAGTCGGTACTGAACGAATCGAATTTTTTTTTCAGTGTTGTAAAAACTCAAATAAATGCTTTACAACACTGAAAAAATAGTTTCGATTCGTTTAATATCGACAGAAAGAATTAGAAATAAAATTGCTTTCGAATAGAAAAGCTTTAGAAAGAACAACTTCGATCCAAACATTTTAACGTATAAATTTTTCAATTTTCAATCCTGACCCCTGCGCCTAGTTAAAGGTTAACCATTTTTCAGATGCGGGCTTGAGAAATCAAACATTTGAATTTAACAAAAAGTTTTTAACAGAAAATTCAAGAAGCTACTTTTTAAATTTAAAACAAGTTAGAAAGTATAGTCGGTCAAGCCCGACCATATGGTACCCAGCACCACAGTACTTAAAAACACATCATGCTTATGTGTCCATATAAATATGGATTTCTCTATGTTTAAAAACTTCATTAAAATCGGTTTAAAAGTTTGTGAGAGGCAGAAATTGCCCCCTACATCCCCTTGTGGTCCTATTTTTGAAAAACTGTATAGCTTATGTGTCAATATAGATATGGATCTACCTATGTTTTAAATTTCATTAAAATCAGTTTGAGAGGCAAAAATTGCCCCTTTCTCCCCTTGTGGTCCTATATTGTTTAAAACTGTATAGCTTATGTGTCCATATAGATATGGATCTATCCATGTTTTAAATATCATTAAAATCGGTTTGATAGTTTCTGAGAGGAAGAAATTTCCCCCTATCTTCCCTCGTGGTCCTACGATTTGGCCCATTTTCAATAGGCTTGGTCCTTGTGCCAATAAGAACCTATGACCCAAATTTTATCAAGTTATCTCCAAAGTTGCGACCTGTACTTTGCGCACAAGGTTTTTCATTTTTGTCCTTCTCTTTCCTGTTGACCTTTTTCAGCACAACTTGAAGGACAAATGAACACATAGAGCTCGAGCCTTAGCTTTAACAATAATTAGTATTGTGGTTATTTTGTTGAACTATTTATGGTTTTTAATCCAAATTTTTAATATTTTTAATCAGGCTTTTAAGTTCATTAAATTTAATTTTCATTAAATTATTTTTACGAAGAAAGGAAATTTACAACATGAAAATTAACTAAAATTGTTATTGATAATCTTTAATTCTTGACCGTGGCCGGGATTCGAAGATTATCAATAACAATTATAATTAATTTTGATGTTGTAAATTTCCTTTCTTCATAAAAATAATTTAATAAAAATTAAATTTAATGAACTTAAGCCTGATTAAAAATATTAAAAATTTGGATTAAAAACCATAAATAGTTCAACAAAGTAACCACAATACTAATTATTTTTAAAATTACATTTATTTAAAAGCCTGTCAACACCACACAATTATCAACTTTTTCTTTCATATTATTTGGAGAACCTCGACCCAAAGTCTCATAATTTTTATTTTAAATGTCTTTGCATGTTTTCTTTAATTATTTTTCTTATGCAGTTTTTATTTTAATTCATCAACAGCCAGTGTTGTACAAGGTGTGTACGAAGAAATTTGACTTGACTGCGACAAAAATTGAGGTCAGACTTTTTGTTTTGAAAGGTTAAACAAATTTTACTTTGACAAAACGTAAAATTTTTATTATATTTTTTATTTCCTTTTTTTTTGTTTAATAGTAAAGAATTTAATTTAACTGCTTGAAAAAAATTAAAGTACTTGCAGCTGTTTTGTAATGGGAGAAGATTTCTTAATTTGTAAGTAATACATTAATTTCCATTTTGAGGAACGTCTTTTTAATTTATAAAAAGTATTGAAGATAAGAATGGATAAAAACGGGTAAAACTGGATTATTTTTCAGAGATTTCTGACTGCTATACAATAATTGTTTGCTTAAGATAATTTAAATACAGTTATATATTATAATTAGTACTTTTTTTAAATCGGCATTAAACAAAAAGTCAAATTCTAAATTTAAAAAGGAAAATTGTAAAAATGTGTTATCTTGGTACCTCTTTTAAAATAAAAGATTATGTTCGACGAACATTAAAATTGGATTTAAAAGATCCTAAGAAGTAAATGTTTTATTAGTCTTATTATTTTTACAAAACTATCTACAAAGTGGAAGTGAATTTATCTTTAAGCATAAATAAGATGCTCGTATCATTTTAGATTTAAATTTGGTAAAGAACAGAAACACAAAACAAATTACTTTTAGTACTTGTTTTTAACCCTCGGTCTTACACATGTTTTTATTTTCACATTCGTAACGCATGAGTCTAGCCAGACCCAACTAACTTTTGATAAAATAAACCCAATTTTTTTCATTAAATGTGATATTATACACATTTATAATTTAAATAAAATATGAAATTCATTATATGAAATAATATGCGTACATATTCATATTATTTTTATTTATAATATACAAATTAACATATTTTAACCTATCAACATATTTCGAAAAACTGAAAAATAAAATCGTTTTATTTCTTAAAATGTTTAAAAATATGCAATACTATTTTATTTGTAATAAAAAAGAGAAATAAAATAAATGTATTAGCATTATGGATTTACTTAGCAACTGAAACTTGTAATTTTAATTTTAGAATGTTGCTGACAACCTAAACACTTTTTTTTCTCATTATTTTTTTATTGAATCTTCATATATTAAATATGAACTAACAATAATTAATCAAATCTTATCCTAATACTTTATTTATGTCCTGCCAGTGCCAGACAAAAATTTTCTTCATAACGGGTTCTGTTCACATATCAAGGTGTTTATCGCTCATCTAATTGGGTAAGTGCTGCAGTGTCTCTTCTTCTTAAGCGAGTTTGGCCGCCATGATTTAAAATATTTCGAGCTAGTGGATTTGGGTGTTGTTCAAGCCTCTTTAAATATTTTACTGCATATTTTGTAATCATAGTTTTTACTAATGGAACATTGAGATCCTTGTGAATATTTGAGTTTTTAACATACCAAGGGGTAGCTGTGATTATTCGAAGAAGTTTATTTTGGCGCCTTTGAATTTTTTCGATATTTGAGGGTGAGGCAGTGCCCCATAGTTGAATACCGTAGCACCATATTGGCTTTAAAATAGAGTTGTAAAGTAGTAGTTTGCAATCGAGACTAAGAACAGAATTTCTTCCAATAAGCCAGTTAATTTGAATTGCTTTTAGTTTCATTTGGGTTAACTTTGCTTCTATATGGCTTTTCCAGGTTAAACGGCGATCTAGATGAATACCGAGGTATTTTACAAGCGAATTTTGAGGCACAAAATGATTATTGATTTTAATAAGGGGGCATGTTTCCCGACGCAAGGTAAATGTTATATGTACGCATTTTTGCTCATTGACCTTTATCCTCCATTGCTTTAGCCACAGTTCGAGTTGAAATATATGATCCTGTAGGTATCGAGATGCTTCTTGACTGTTTTCGTGCACGCTTAGAAAAGCTGTGTCATCAGCAAATGTTGAAGTTTGGGTGTAGTTGTTTGTTGGCATATCCGAGGTATATATTAAGTATAAAAGTGGGCCCAGGATGCTTCCCTGAGGGACTCCAGATTCAATTGGCTGAGGAGAGCTTAAATAATCACTTTCTTTAATAATGAACTTTCGACCGACTAAGTAGCTTTCTTACAGCTTGTGTGTGTTGACTGGTAAGTTTTGCTTCAATTTATGTAATAAGCCTTCATGCCAGACTTTATCAAAAGCTTGAGAAACATCGATGAAGAGAGCGGAACAATATTTTCTTTCTTCAAAGGCTTTTCTTATTGCGTTTACTATACGATGGGTTTGCTCAATTGTGCTGTGTTGTCTTCTAAAGCCGAATTGGTGGTTAGAAATACATTTGTTTTCATTTAGAATTGGGGTCAATTTTGACGCTAACAGCTTCTCAAACAGCTTTGATATATTTGAAAGTAAGCTTATAGGCCTATATGACTCAACTTTTGTGTGATCCTTTCCTGGTTTAGGTATCATGATGACTAAGGAAACCTTCCACTTTTGAGGATGGTATTCCAGGCGTAAAATAGCATTAAAAATTAAAAGAATAATTCTCCTTGCTATGCTGGGTAGCTCCAAAAGCATTTTGTTGCTGATCTTATCAAAACCAGGAGCCTTCTTGGGGTTTAAATCACAAATAGCTTTTTCGATTTCTCTTATCTCAAATCTTAGGGGAACAGCCGCTCTAGCAACAACAACTGGTAACTCGGCCACAATATCGTGAGATATGTTTGGGGTAAATACGTTTTTTAAATGATTAACAAACACATTTCCTTTTTCAACATCATTTCTTGCCCAACTACCATTCAAGTCTCTTAATGGTGGTTTAGAGACAACTGGCCTTTTGAGATTTCTAGCTGCACGCCATAATGAGTAGTCTGATTGTGGAGTTGCATCAAGTTCCTTAAGATATTTTTCCAGAGAAGCCGTTTTCTGAGTCTGCAGTAACTTTCTCAGCCTTTTTGTACAGTCTTTGAACAAAAATTTTTTTGGAGTATATGAAAATTCCATATAACTTTTACGATATCCACTTTGTCATGACAAAATTTTGTCCAGGTAGGTCCAAAACTAAACACAGGTCCCATCCTAAAATTGATGAAGATATCCTAATAATAATATTGGGCACAAAAATTATTTACATTTATCTTAACCTCATAACATAATTTAATTTAGGCAGATCCATGAGTGCCAATGGGTCCGAAATAGGGTACACTAGCAAAATTTTTTTCTTATATACTGTGGTGTAGGGTTGGGCTTAACCGACTATACTTTCTTAATTGCTCAAGCTTATTTTTGTATACAAAAAGTCCTTTGTTTATTATTGCCTAACCAACATTTCGAATAAACGAATAAAATGAAAATTTTACGGGTAGTTGTTTCGTAGCGATCTTTGACGTATGAGCAATATATATATATTTATTCGCTTTATTATAACTTATACGCAGATAAAACTTGCAATAATGAAATTGAATTTATAAAAGTATTATCGGTTTTTTAATCTCTTTTGCTCTTGAGCACTTTTCTTATGTCAAAGTACATATTTTGTCATTTAAGGCATTAGGCGTAAAATAATATTTATGCGTTTACTTTACTTCACTCTTATTTATATTTATATTTATAAGTATGGGTAAGTGTTTTTGCAGAAAAAAAATGCCTTTTAATAAAAAGTGATTTCATTAATAGTCTTAAAGGATGATACTTGTATATTATATATTCATTTTCATGTATATATTTTTCAATTAAACTACAAAGTAATTATTTGTTGTTACTATTATTTATTATTTTATTAAACTTTGGTTTGAGCTGAGTTTTTAACTATTGTATTTTTTAATTCCCATTCTTTTAACGATTATTTGCATTTAAATAAATGCCAACTATTTTGGTTATGTAAAATTATCCTTAACTCCCTTAAATTCCTTTAAATGCTGACACTGTCTACGATTTTATTTAAACAAATTTTTTTGGCTACTCTTTAACGATAACAATTAATCATATTTCTTTGGCTTCTATTTCATGGTTTTCAGATTTAACTTTTTTTTCATTTGAGCTAAAACAGTAGAAAATATTAAATTATAAGATAAGAGGACATAACAAAACAGACTTGCTAAAAAAACACTGACACTCATAAAATATTAATTAAAATTTTTATTGAGATTCATAGAAATAATAAATCAAATTATTATTATTTTTGTTTAATCATTTAATCAACATGGAATTTAAAATAAATGATGAATACTACCAACTGCAGGAGTTTTGTAATTTTGGTTCTATTCGGTTGTTCTAAAGAAAATTTTTTTGATTTATACTTTAAGTAGTGATGCCAACTGTACACTTCAAAAAATGGCTTTATTAAATAACTCATCTCTCAACATTGCATTATTTATGCGTGCATACGGTTGTGTTTGTCAATGTTTGTTTTAAACATACACTACAACAATACCATACAAGTAGGCATAAAACGCTTTGGTTGTTTTATGTAGAAACAACAAAAACAACTGAACATGGAAAAAATTCATTATTTTCATGTTAAAATAGCAAAATCAACAGCAAAAGTTCCTATTCAGTTTATATTTTAATTTAAATATGTTAGTCAAATTTTAAAAGTTGAAAACATGTCGGGCATGATGCCGGTGTTTTAAAACCGAGATTCTGTAAGGTGTCAAACGGGTAAGTAAATCATATTCTCCTTCTGTCTCTGGGATAAGTGTTTTAGGCAAGAATTTAGATTAAATAAAATTTTCTTTTAACTGTAACAAACTGAAATAAAATAAAAAAAAAGAAAATCTGTTCTTACTGAACTATTGATACCGCTTCGGATGGATTGAGTCAACTTATTTTTCGGTATAAAAATTGGAAAATTTGAAGAAAATTTAGCAAAAAAAATAGCTTATGGCTAAATTGATTGTTTTTATGGCTAAACGAGATGAAAACGTGCTAAATCTAGCCACAAAATTGTACTAACAACACTGACCTCAAGTATTAAAATTTTTGGATAAAAATTTTATTTAATAAATCATAAAAGCCATATGATGGTTTATATCACAATAGTTAATATTAATATTAATAAATATTAACAGCCATATTCATAAAAAGTTCTTATTTTAAGCTTAAAGTATGTAATAACTATTAAACGCTTTTTGTCTTATAAACCTCTTATAAAAATTTGTATTCATAAACGTACAATAACAGCTTTTTACTATTAACTGTTCGCTGCGATTTTCTGTTTAAGTATGTCAACTTTCTTTCGTTTAAATCATATAAAGTTTTTTTTAAATAATTATCAATCTAACTTTAAATTGGCTGTCTAAAATATAAAAAAAGTTAGTAAAATGTATTTAACATGTCCGTTGCTATAAATAAAACATGTTTGTCATTACTTTTCAACATATTTCACAAAAATAATATCATAAAATGCAAACACCTTTTAAAATGTCATTTTATTTTTGGTTTAAAGAATGGCAAATCCAACAATAAATTTTCTTACTTTATGAATGGTTTATTAAAGTTTCAATAGACTATTTTTCGTTTATGAATACAACTTTAGCAATTTTTTCTTAAAAACGGTCAAGTAATTATCAATAAGGTTTTATGAATACGGCTGTTAAACTAAAATCTCACAAGATTCTTCATGGAAAATCTGAAGAATTACAAGATTTAAAAAAAAAAATCTTTTGACTCTACACCAGGTTATCTATAGAAAAATCTTTAGACATAAAAGCCTTTCTAAGCATAATAAGGGTAATGTAAGAAGAGATAAACTCACTGTTTATTATTAATGTTTTTGCTTAAACTCAAAAGATTTTGTTATTCGTGCTTAATTCCCAGTTTTTATTATTGATAAAAACACTTGAAATTTATTGTTGATGGGATAAGCTATTCCTATGCGCATTTCACTGGTTGCTTAGGCCAGATCATCAGGAAACTTCATCCATAAAGATTTTGGAAAAACTAAACATATTAAACCAAATAAAACTGTTAAGCGTATAAGACTTATAGCAACAGTTCTACTTGTAATAATATCAAAGTTTAAACAAAACACATCAACAATAAACAGTGGGTTTATCTCATCTTACATATTATTACAAGTAGAACTGTTGCTTATAATTCTTATACGCTTAACAGCTTTATTTGGTTAAATATCTTTAGTTTTTCTAAAGTCTTATTGGATAAAGTTTCCTGACGATCTGGCGTAAGCAAACAGTAAAATTCGCTTAACCTATCAACAATAAATTTCGGTGTTGTTATCACGAATAAAAATTGGGAATTAAACACGAATAACAATATCTTTTAAGATAATCTTTAGTGTCATACAATTATCTATGAAAAAAACCACAAAATCAAAAGAGTTTTTTGCAGAAAAGTTTTAGTACAGCTGTAAAGGAGTCTCCATAAAATGTCGATATGGAAACCTTTAGGTCAATGACTATTTTGAATTATATTTTACTTGAGATAAATAATCAAATAAAAAAATTTTTTTACTCTGCAGAGTTTTTGTTTTTAAGTTTTTTTAAGAAATATTTTAGAGCTTTAAGTGCTTTTTATGAAATACGTTTCTGAAGAAATTTCCCAAAGCCATAAAATTTTCTTTAGCAGACCTACAGAAACACAAAATATTACAAGTATATGAAGCTTTTTTTTAAACCATTTAAATAATGGACGAAAACTTTGAAGCTTAAGTTTGTTTTTAAAACATAAATACTTTGTTTCTTAAGTTTCGGTTCCTTAACAGCATTAAGTTCTTAATGTTTGCTGGTGTATTCTTAGAAACATTTGTGGTGCCTTCTTTTTATAAGAATAACAGAATTTTGAAAAACTAGAAAACTTTTGATTTAACATGTTTTACTTCTGCAAGATTACAAAAAATTTGTTCCTTATAATCATAAAACAGTTCTTAAATGTCCTAAAGTAAGATTTCTTTAATATGGGCATTATTAGGTTGTCAAGTTGTTAATAAGCTAGTTTATCAGTGCGAAGGATGGGATTCAATTCCCGCCAGAAACTGATGTGTTTCCCTACCACTCACAGAGAAAAAAATTTATAAAGTAAAAAAGAAATTTTTTAATTTTTTTTAATCAAAGTGGCATAATCAGTGTATTCAAAAGTAGCTTATATTTATCACTAAGTAACCTGTGTGCATGTTCTGTAACTACCGCGTCTAGAAACTTTTCGAGAAATATAACAAAAATGCCATAAATTAAAACAAAAAACTGGTTTTCTTACTAACAACGCCTGTAACATTTTTGTCGAGGATATAAATTTTTGTAAGAAAGTTTCCGCTTCGAGGTGTCAAATAAACTCACGAATAAAAACGGGATGAGAAAAAATTTTAGCACTAAAAAAATTTTTAAAAATGCAAAATGCAATAAATAATAACACGGAAGAAGCAAGTATTTAATTCTTGCCAGATTTTTTCATTGTTTAATTATTTTGCTTTAAAAATTTTTGAACAATATACAAATGTTTTCGAAGCTATTTTGTAAACAACACACATTAATGTCACATTTTACATTATTTAGTATAGCCAATGGCTGTATTTTTACCGCCGTCGTTGCAACTTTTTAGATTTAAGTAAATTTTCGAAGCTGTCAACGAAATGTGTAATTGGCATTGTCTGCATTTTCACACTGCCTTCTAGTGTAATAGTATGATATTTATAACGTTACGACTTAATATCTTTTGATAGTTTTCGACATGAGTTTTAGGCACACTTTTTTCTCACTTTTTGAGAATTGATGGAATATTTTCGTGCACATCTTTTCGATGCGGAAAGTTATCACCAAAGTTACAGAACATGGGTTCACTCATAATATTATGTAGTTAAATTCAAACGAAAACTCATTTTAGACATCTTCAAATTCATTTAAAAAATGGATAATTTACATTTGATTTTAAACAAATGATTTTTACATTAATTTTTAAATTTTTTATTTATTAAAGGCCGTTACACACTATCCCACAAGGTCATAAGTACTTTTCAAAAATGCTTCCCTGATCTGACTATTCGTTGAACATTTAAGAAAAAACAATAACAACTCATTACTGAAGACTTTGTGGGTTAGTGTACAACGGCCTTAAACAGCATATTCCTTAAAATTTAATAGTTGTTACTTTTTTGATACAGTGTTATGTCAGCTGTAATTGGCTTTTCTTTATATTTTTGCTATTTTAGTCAAGGTTAAAAAGCGCAAATATTTCTAAATCTTTATAGAGATACAACAACGTGTATAAGACTTTACATTAAATTTTTATGAAACCTTAATAAAAGTTTTATAGAGTAATATTTTTCCAAAAAAAAAAAACTTGCGGATGAATCTTTTACATTAATTGCACATCTATTAAAAAATTTCTTACTTGTTTCTACTTTTATTTGATTTTGAAACAACATGCCTTCCCGCCTACACAGAAAAAAATATCTCAAGAAAATTTTTAACAACACAGTTTGTTAAAAATCAAATTTTATGTAAACAAACTTTTTGTTTGATTCAAAGAAAAAATTTATCAAATTTACACTTTGCAAAATAGCACTCAATAAAATATATTTAATAATGAAATAATTAAATATATCTTCATTTTCAATAAAAAAATATTTGAATCAAAGTATAGACAGTATTTTAACAACTCTTGTCCTTTTTTAAATAGCTCATAATTCTCATTTGTTTTACAGTTTTATTTGAATAATATATTTAGTTTTGCCAAAGTCTTTGGAAAATGTTTCCTGATGATCTGGCCTAAACAACCAGTGAAATGCGCATAGGAACTTATTTATCCCCGCATAATAAATTTTAGTGTTTTTATAAAAATATAAACATTGAAAATTTATGACATCATCATTAATAAATAAAAAAATAAAGATTCGATTAACATTTTGTTTGATTTATTCAACATTTTCAACAATTTATTTTAACAAATCAAGTAAACATTTTGTTGAAAAAAATTATTTTGGGCAACAATTTTTTTTATTGACTCAATGAACTTGGTTGTTGACTAAAAACTTAACAATTATACATACAAACTTTTTTATCAATACCGCAAAAATCGTCATCGCAGAAAAGTCAAAAATTTTTGTAATCAAATATGCGATTTTCGTATTCAAATATGAAAATTATTTTTTTCTGTGTATATAAAATCTTTATTCATGCAAAGGAAGCAATAAAGTCATCGTATAAAAGAATTCTTATTTAACAAAATATGGCATCCACTGTATAAAAAATATATGCCTTATTTTTAACGAATTTAAATCCCTATATTTTA
Organism: Pollenia griseotomentosa; assembly: GCA_963931875.1. Classification (NCBI taxonomy): domain Eukaryota; kingdom Metazoa; phylum Arthropoda; class Insecta; order Diptera; family Polleniidae; genus Pollenia; species Pollenia griseotomentosa. Next base: position 124,903,148 of record OZ007563.1, read on the forward strand.
TTCATACCTTTTTTGAGCTTTCCGCCGACTAATAACAACGTATAGCACCCACTGTATTTAAAAGATCTGCTTTATTCGTTGCAGACCTTATCGCCAAAATCATTGCCTATAATTCATCCATAAATTTATTATTATATATGGATTGTATTGTTAGTTATTTCCAGTGTGCGAAAGGCTTAAGTAAGAACATAATTTATAACTGTATTTTAGCTCTTAATAAAATATTTAAATTATTTTTATGTATTTTTAGTGTAGTAAGCTGCAACAAGCAACATTTACGTAAGAAATGGACCTTTAATCAATGAACCGTTTCGTCAATTTGCAAAAAAAAAAGTTACCTATTTATTTTAAGGTATGACATCTGTAAAAATACAACTGCTTTTTTATTCTATGTAGTGTCAAACTTAAATCACTAGTTTTTTTAGAGTCTCGCAACTCAAACTTGCTGCATACTTAAGTTACATGTGTAAGTATGTAAGAAAAACATACTTTTAACAAACATTTCTCAGCATGTTTTCAAAATGTTGCAAAAACTACAAAAGCAATTGAGCTTTTTATGTTGCAAAATAAGGCAAATGAAAACTTGGAAGTTGCATAACAAACAATAAAGGAGCATAAACTCTAAAATCAAAAACTCTATTACTGTTTTCTTTTTTGTAACAAAACTTGACAAAGTAATAATTTGTCAACTATTTTTCCATTATGTGCTTTCTTTGTTGGGAAACTTGAAAACCAACAATTGCAATAAAAATGTAATGAAACAAGTACAGATGTTGCATGGCTTTAACATAATGTTGAATGCATTCTAAAAATGTTGTTTTAAGAAGGCAAACAAACTACAGTATAATGTTATAAAAGTAAAAAAAAAAATCTGTTTTACTCTAATGCTTTAGAGTGAGTGCCACTGAAAAGGTACAAAACCATACATATTCAATATTTTTGTTGGTAAGTATGAGGCAGAATGTTTTTTTATGTTTGTAAACCACAAAGCTTGGGAACGTCAACAGGATGCGAAAACATCAACACACTAACGCATAAAGTTTTACAAATACACAAAATTCATACCATCCTCTCCTTTAGAAATAGATATAATCTTTTATTCATAAAGATTTTAAATTGTATAAAATATAGCAACGCACATTAGGGAAAACTGTATATAAGGTGTCAAAGTAGAAATAAAAAATCTTTGAGGACTCATAGTTTATGGAAATTATTTTTATAAAGAAATTGGGAATTTCGTTCAGCAAACATTACCAAATGTTCAATAAGTAGAAAAGATTTAATTGGGCACTTGCCATGTTGGCCTAATTTCAAGGTGGCCTTAAAAACTATGCAACAAACAATGTATTTGCCAACCGCCCCTTTGTGTGAGCACAACCAACATACACAGCTAGCAATTTTTGGCAGAAATAAACACTTGTCTCTTGTTTTGGAAAACATGATTGAATAGACACAGCACCGAGGGAAAATACGTCCCGTACGCCAAACTTTATGAAAAATCAGCCCTTCCCCGGACTTTGGGTCCAAGCCATAACCAACACTTGATCCCCTAAAGCATCTTTCCGTTAAAAAAGTCTATCAAGTATCTTTTAGTGAAAAAGTATATTTTTTGTGAAAAAGAGCTTTTCTGAGAAAAGTATCTTTTTCGGAAAAAAGTATCTTTTTGTAAAAATTATATAAAAAAGAAAGTACCTTTTTTAAAAAAAAATATTTTTGAAGTTTTTTATATTTTTTAAGGCTTATAAGTTCATCAAATTATTTTTAGTTGAGAATTCTGATTAGTCCATAGTATAATAAGTCCCAGGTATGTTCATTAGGGAGAGTTTTCATTATTTTCCCTCGAGGAGGCTACTTATGGATTTCCCTTCACCGGACTTTGGGTCCAAGCCATAACCAACACTTGATCCTCTAAAGCATCTTTCCGTTAAAAAAGTCTATGAAGTATCTTTTTGTGAAAAAGTATATTTTTTGTGAAAAAGAGCTTTTCTGAGAAAAGTATCTTTTTCGGAAAAAAGTATCTTTTTGTAAAAATTATATAAAAAAGAAAGTACCTTTTTAAAAAAAATATTTTTGAAGTTTTTTATATTTTTTTAAGGCTTATAAGTTCATCAAATTTAATTTTCATCAAATTATTTTTAGTTGAGAATTCTGATTAGTCCATAGTATAATAAGTCCCAGGTATGTTCATTAGGGAGAGTTTTCATTATTTTCCCTCGAGGAGGCTACTTATGGATTTCCCTTCACCGGACTTTGGGTCCAAGCCATAACAAACACTTGATCCCCTAAAGCATCTTTCCGTTAAAAAAGTCTATCAAGTATATTTTTGAAAATTTTTAAAAAAAAAAAAATATTTTTGAAGTTTTTTATATTTTTTTAAGGCTTAAAAGTTCATCAAATTTAATTTTCATCAAATTATTTTTAGTGAAAAATTCTGGTTAGTCAAGTATAAAATTATCAAAAAAATTTTAATTCAATTTATGTTACTTTCTTCCTTCGCTAAAAATAATTTGATGAACTTAATAAGTATCAAAAACTTTAAATCAAAAGCAACAGGTAATGGAAAACCAAAATTGTTAAAAAGTATATTTTTGTAAAAAACAATCTTTTTGTGAAAAGTATCTTTTTGTAAAAAACGGTATTTTTTCGAGAGTGTTTTTTTTTTTTGTAAAGGTAGTGCCTCGTCCTATTCCTATCCACCATGATCTCTTTTATCGGTCATATATCAACTTCTCATAAAAGGAAACTTTTGTGATAACAGTATCTTTCCATGAAAAAGTAATTTTTTGTGATAAAACAATACTTTCCGTGGGACTCAAGCCACCAGGGGCTACAAACTCCCTTGGCACCTGATAGGATCTCTGGGAAGCCGTGATCTCAAGAGATCTGTTAATTTTAAGTTCCGCCGATTTCCGGGTATTGGCTACACCTTATGTCCCCATAGCATATAATACCACAAGGTGGAATATACTTTTAATGTTGCCCTATACTCCTGAGCTAGAAACTTGTTCAGAAATCATATTTACTGGTCGTCTTTAAATGATAAAAACAAAAAAAAGTAAATTGTTGCTCTCTTCATATAAAATGGAGCTTATTTGAGACAGGTTTTAAGTTATCCATCGAAACGAATGGATATAGTCTGAGCTATATACAGACTTGGTAAGAACAAAGCGTTTGATTTAGTATTTTCGATTAGGAAAATTATAGCTTGGTTTTTGGTGCAAGATTCTGGACGTATTTATTTTCTGTTGATCGACTGTTGTATGCAAATCTTTCACGTGATAGAGACTTAAATTAATTAAAAGCATAGAATAGAAAAATGGGACTCTTATTTATATGTTTATATAGAATTTTCTTAATGAAATCATATCTCAGAGCAATATGTATATATATATATTATGTCCTGTGGTTCCTAGTAGGAACAAAGGGCCGCTCAGAGCAATATGTGCAAAAGATTAATTCATGTTAAGGTACTTTTTTGATATGATCTATATGGTAGAATCTAGAACGAAGCTTTAAAAACTACCGACACAATTATTTATAAAGGATCGATTAATAATTTTACGTGACTGTGGTACACAGGAGGTAGTATGAGATCTTAACACTTTTGCACCCTAATCTTATTAAGTTATACATGTGTAGCATATGATAAGGATGAAATTTAAAAAAAACGAACACAACATATAAAACGTTCTTTTCACCAGCAAAAATAAAGTGATTGCCATTTTAAAACTTTCTGATGTCGCAGACTACAATATTAGAATGGAGTAAAACAGAAATGCAAAAAAAAAAAAAAAAAACATCGAAGTTCAACGAATTGACATATTGGCACTGTTTCAATAGTAAAAAAAAATGACGAGTACTAATAGAATTTATTTAGTTCTATATATCTGTGGCTTGAAGCTAAAAGGGCCAATGTCAAAATGTTCACTTTTGAGAAAATTGGAATTGAAGGTTTTTATAGATGCTTTCATAGTGACATTGGCCAGCATTTTACTTATGAACCTGTTCTGGGTTAAGTATGACTTAAGCTGTTTTACCATAATGAAAGAGAGCAAGAAAAGAAATCAAATGCAATGATTAACTCAAAAGAAAAAAAAGTGACATTGGCCCTTATAGCTCCAAGCCACAGATATATAAAAAGAAGTGTACACTTTGATGTCACCACTAACTGCAAAAAACGGTCGACCAATTTAAACCAAAAAAAAAAAAAAAAAATAAAGGTACTTTGCGAATAGTCTGTAGATGGTTTATGTGAAGTGTCCACTAAATCGTCCTGGTGGTTCCGGAGATATGGCATCTAGATTTTCCTATATATTCCAATACAAATATCAACAAAAACCCATTTTCCATATTATGATTTTCTATTGCCACTTGAAAAGTTACCAAACCATGTGTCGTAATGTTTTTTTTGTACATTGACATTCGTAATAGATCTTAATGTATATTTTACATCGCTAGAGGGCGTAAAATAGGGCAAACGGGTAAAAGTTCCCCCTCCCAATATCTTCTTAACTAATCAAAAGATTTTTTTTTTTTTTGAAATTTGGCAGGCAAATAGTGTAACATCTGGATTAACTTAAGCCTATAATTTTTATTATTTAGGGCGTGAAATAGGGCAAGAGGGGTAAACGCTTCCCCTCCCTATATCTTCTTAACTAATTAACCGGCTTTCTTAAAATTTGGCATGCAGACACTGTGACATCTAAAGGAACTTTAAGATATACATTTTCTGGAAATTCCAACAAAAAGGGCGTAAAATAGGGCAAAAGGGATAAAAGCTCCCCCTTCCTATGTCTTCTAAATAAAGTCTTTAAGGTAGCATTAGCTATAAATTTTAACATTTACGGCGCAAAATAAAGCAAAAGGGGTAAAAGCACCTCCCTCCTATACCTTTTTAATAAATAAACCGATTCTTTTGAAAGGTTGGTGTATTTTTTTTTTTAAATTTTCCTCCGGTTATTCTTTTTCGGCTATGCAATAAAAAATTGATGAAAAACGTTATCGAAGCTACCATTTTAAATGATAAATTCCGAGACGAAAATGTTTTTCTGCCACGAACTCCGATGGGCACACCATGTTTTTCACACGGACATCGAGTTTATTTGTGTTAGCTAAAGACGGATTGACAAAAAATATCGTACACGCTATTGCTTTTCATCGCCGATCATGGTATAAATCACTTTATTCCTCTTTCTTTCACTAGAAATTAGTTATATGGCAAAACAATGTTTGCCGGGACAGCTAGTAAAAATTAAAAGTAAAATTAACATATAAAATTTAAAGGTATATTTTTTAATTGTCTAACTACTCACTTACAAACAATTCGATAGGAATATGTAATACAAACGACACAACTGATGCAAAATTATTTTACAAATGGTGATAAAAATAATATTATTTGAGTAAAGATATTTTGTTTGCATCTTAAACATAAAATATTGTGTCACATAGAAAGTAATCATATTATTTATATATCATTAAATGATTGCAAGTAAAATAATAATTGTTTTCAAAATTATCAATTTTTAATTGTTAGAAAAACGGTTATTTTTCAGTCAAAAATACTTAAATTTATATTATACGACAACAATAAATTGTTACAATAAACATTGTGTTGTTGCCTAACCATGCCCAACCATATTGTTTCTCTGCGTGTTTGCATGCTCTGGAAAGACCACGTCAGGTCAGTAAATTTACCAACGTCTAAGCATTGTAGAATTTCATATAAGACATTGTGCTATTGTGATTTCAGGGATTTTATAACACTCTTTGAAGGAAAACTAAAGGCCCAACCATAATATGCATAGCCGTACTTAACCTACTGTCAAAAATTACCAAAAAGTCTCTCAAATGTATTTAAAAAAACAATAATAGAATCAAGAAACAATTTATTCCGTACGGAATGTGCGATCAGTTTCGCTCTTTGCATAAGCAAATTACACTTTCATAAAACTTAACAAAAAGTTTCCGTAAGTTCAATATGGTTTGCTTCATATGATTTACATGTATTCGCAATTTTACTAAATCCAACTTAAGCACATTATGGTTAGTCCTTAAGTTTTTTTTTATTAAAATATGAGAACATACATTTGCCATATAAACTAAAAGAGAAAACTCACAATAATTTTTCAACCTCAACACAAAAAGAGACATTGAATGTGAGAATAGAGAAATTTAGTTATAGGATACTGTTATAAGTCGATAAAGCAGTGTGGGGTTTTCAATGAAATTCTATGTTAAAAAAACGTTTTAGATATTAAACAAGATTTTAATGAAACAGTTAAAACAGTAATGAAGACAACGTTGTCCTTACCGGTTTTAACTCGCACTAACGTGGATAAAAGGATGACTTGCGTAACATTTTAACGATCTCAATATTAACTATTTCAATAAAAGCTACATACTTACAAAAACTTTATTAAAAATCTCCATAAGAACATTGTAATAAATAAAAGGTAAAAAGGATATGAAGAATTACAGAAAACAGTTGAATATTAAAGAAATGTAGAAAAAAAGTTTAAAAAAGGAAATAAAAGTATGTAATTGTTTATGTGATTGAGTGATGATGTTGAGGATTGTATGAAATTTTTAAAGAATTAATCAATGTAGATTATACCAAGGATAATTATCTTATATTCATATATATCACTGTTTGTAAAAAGAAAATCTATACTTTCACACACTTTTTTGAGAAAAGTGTTAAATTTTTTTTCATATTTAAATTTTTTTATGAAAATGTTATTGTTTAAAATGTTTATGGTTTCTTTTGGTTTTTAAGAAATTATCTTGTTTAAAATGCATAATAATGTAAATGCCCTTAAAACCCCATCAAGGTGTCAGTCAGTAGATGTTGATAAATATGTGCTTGTGTACAGGCACGCTAAAGTTTCTAGTGTATGCATACGTGCAAAAGCCAGCACCGGAAGTAAAATCTTACACCTTCAATAAAGTTAAAAGAAAAAGTAGAAAGCAGATGTTAAAAAAACAGTACAAAAATAAAAGAAATTCTCTTAAAAAAGAAAACCGGAAACTCAACCAACCATTTCATTTTATTATAAATGGTTTTGCTAGTTTAACACAATCAGAAAACAAATAAATGCTCTTAAAGCAAACTTAATGCATGTTCTTAAAGTGGAAAGTCTTAGCTACACTTAAGTGATTTTTTATTGATTTCGATATATTTGTTATAGAAAAAAAAATTTTAAAGACTTAAAAAAAGTCGAACAGTTAAGAAAAATTGAAAAAAAAAACATAAACATCTAAAACGTTTTAAAGCAACTAAGTAAGTGCAAGGTCTAATTTTATGTTAAATGAAAGAAAAAGGGTAACAAAACAAATTAAAAAACAACATAAAAATTTTTGGTACTCCACAACAGACTTTTTAACTCAATATTGAAAATAACACAACAAATTAAAAAAAGGCATTAAGGCCTAAATTTACAGTCATAAGTTACTTATTAGTAAACTAAAATTATAACTCTTGGTTAACTAGCATTTAATTTATAGTATACACCTATTCCTCGTTTAACACGATACTTTTTTGCACGATTTTACTTTTACACGATTTTTTGGTTTTCGTGTACATCGAGGGATGTGAAAATTGCCTCAATTTACACGATTTTATATTTTTAGCAAAAAACTTTTTTTTAGAAAATAAAGCCTGCACAATTATCAAAAATAGTTTTTTCACAACTATAATATATACATACGGCTATGAATTATAAATCTTTTATACAGTATTTCAAATTAATTATATATCCCAGCTCGTATTTTCGAGTGGTACCACTAGCATTAAAAGTAAAACAGGCTTCCCGTTTTTATTTTAATTTACAATCGCAAGAAGCATAAAAATATTTTAAATATTCAATACAATATTGATCGCTTATTCGCACACCGGCTTTAAGCATTTCACGCTTTTATGCATCTAAACTTGTGCAATTATAGTTTTCTATTTAAAATTGCTTATTTGCATAGTCCGCATTAATGCATCACAATATACCTAATATGTACAATTTTGATAAATTGCTTGAGTCAAATACAATAAAACAACGCACAAAAGCTAAATTTGCTTAATTTTGATAATGTTTTTAACTTTTTCATGCACTTTCGATGCAAGTAAAATAATTTTCTTCGTGATGCTGTGAGCGAGTTTTTATAAATCCATTTCTCGTATAAAAACACAAAAAAACTGGCCAAATTATGTAATGCTTGAAAGCAATAAATACTGCTGTACAATTAGTGTTCAGACACAGAGAGGTGTGTATCGTGGAACATTTTTTATTCAGAAATTTAAAAATATTTTTTAAGTATGCTTTTTATACCTACACCACAATAGTGAAGAGGGTATTATGCATTTGTGCTGATGTGTGTAACGCCTTAAAATAAAATACCTTAAGTATACCGATCGACTCAGGATTACTTTCTAAGTCGAACTAGCGATGTCCGTCCGGCTGGCTGGCAGTCTGGCTAGCTGGCTGGCTGCCCATGTAACCTTGTGCCCAAAGTACACGTCGCAATTTTGGAGATAATTTGATAAAATTTGGGACATAAGGGACAAGGACCAAGCCTATTGAAAATGGACCGAATCGTAGGACCACGAGGGAAGATAGGGGTAAATTTCTTCCTCTCAGAAACTATCAAACCGACTTTAATGAAATATAAACGTAGATAGATCCATATCTATATGGACACATAAAATATACAGTTTTAAAAAAATAGGGCCACAAAGGGAGATAGGGGTAATTTTTGCCTCTCAAACCGATTTTAATGAAATTTAAATCATAGATAGCAATATACTAATATGGACACCTAAGCTATGTAGTTTTTCAAAAATAGGACCACAAGGGGAGGTAGGGGGCAATTTCTGCTCTCACAAACTTTCAAACCGATTTTAATGAAGTTTATAAACATAGATAAATTCATATTTATATGGACACATAAGCATGATGAGTTTTTAAATACTGTGGTGTAGGGTATCATATGGTCGGGCTTGACCGACTATACTTTCTTGCTTGTTTAAAATGTGTATGGTATAATTAAGTTGACATTTTTTATCACGTCAAAAAATATTATTAGCAACCAAGGCGAATTCATAATGGTGACTGCATCATGAGATAGAGTTATGCTAGCTATCTCTTTTTTTTGAAAAATTCTATGTATTTTGTTTTTGTAAAAAGTTAGAGTGAATGTCAAACTTATTTGTTGAAAATACAAAACAGGAAATTTTTTTGTTTATAAAATATACACAATTTCTTTAGAAAGTAAATCTTTTTACTTTATTGAAAATTCATTGTGGCTCCGTTTATTTCTTACGCATTTTTAATTCCTTGTGCTTATATTTTATGTTCACTTTTTTTGTTTTAAATAAGTTTTTTTCAAGTTGTTCAGTTGAACATCATATTTATTTATCGCCCCTATTCCAATCACCCGGGGTGTTGCGTTTTTGGTGGTTGTTTTTTGTACTCTCTTTTCTCTTTACATTTGCTCATATTTTCGCTGCCACTACTTTATGTATGCGCAGCCGGTCTTATCTTAACTTACGCTAGACAATTGTTTCAATCTAAAAGAAACCATAGAGCAACAAAGAGCAACCACCAAAGAAAGTCCTTAACATATTAATATACCTAATAAATAGACCCAAAAGTAAAAAGGGTTTTTGTTATAATTATACCAACCAATAAACAAGTGTTTTCTTTGGACACGTTTGCTTACTTAATTGACCTCGACGCGTTGACTCCATCTAGCCATTCTGCGGCTCATTCAGACCCCAGCTGTACATTTTTTGGTCCAAACGAACCGGATCTTTTCCCTGAGGAAGCCAAGGAAGATAGTGTGATTTAACGCATCCCCCCCAATTGAACTTTATAAGTATACCCCGGAAAAAACGTAAGTACAAATACGTTTATTAACATTGTGTTACAAACCCCCCCCCCCCCCCTACTCTTGTAAAAATCTTCGCTAAAAATTATATTATTTTGTGTGTTCAACAATTTCTTTGGTGGATGTACGTGTGTACATACATGCCCATAGTGTGTTTCAAAACAACAACAAAACAAACAGTATTAAGCGGCGTTAAAACAATATATTTTGTGTGTACCTATAATAATTTGTTTTTGTTGCTGTCGCCTTGAGGAAAAAAAAAAACAAGCAACAACAGAAAAAGAACAGACCGTTACAAGTAGTGCAAAAAATTAAGATCCACTTGTTAAACGCATTGAAATCCACACAGTAATTTTTTGTGTGTTTAATAATTTTTATTGTTAGCTGTTATACAAAAGTGTGTTTGTTATACAAAAAAAAACCCAAGGACAAGTTGGAGTCGCAAAAACAACAACTCATAAGCTTTACGCATTGCATTTTAATATTTTAACTCTGGTAACTGTTATAAAAAAGAGAAATAGATTTTGATTAAACACACATTAAATTTTTAAATAGAGATAATTGCTGCTATAAATTAAAGAGAATTAAAGTACGACCCATTAAGAGAATGACACATGGAAAAAAATTGTTAGTCAAATTTTAACTAACATTTTGTAGTAACCCCATTATTTTTAAATCTTACCACTCTAACCCATTTAATTTAATACATTTAAATTAAAATTATATACAAATGAAATAAAACTAAATGAACTGATCTGAATTTTTATTCGTCTATTGAATATTTTTGGGAAACAATTTTTTTGTTTGGGAAAATTTTTTTAAAAACTTTTTATACATTTTTTTAAACCCGTTAAATTGAAAACTTTTCTGAACCCAATAAAAATAAAGTTTAATCAATAAACATACTGAGTGACACCGAACAATAAACCCACACCATGACCCTATTAAATACATTTATCAAGGCGTCTGATAATGTCGTCGAATTTGAGGCTTTTTTTGCAAATATACCCTCTGCTAACCATACGGTGCACACATTAGAGATTCATAAAGATGAAATTCTTCATCATTGGAACCAATTTAGAGCAGCTTATGATAAGATTTTGCTAGAATTTGACACTCTTGATAAAGGTATTGATGTGCAAACTCTAAAGGAAAGATTTTATAAAACTTTCGACTCTCATGTGAGAGCTTTGTCCAAGGTCAACGAAGTTGTTGATTCTATACGTAACGATGCATCTCAGGCGTCAGCGCCTTCAGCGCCAAGTGATACTCAACCAAACATCTCACTCCCCCCCTGTGACACACAAACCTTTTATGGAAATTATGTCGCCTGGCCATCATTTCGGGACATGTTTACAGCCTTATACATCAATAATCCCCGGCTGTCCCCTGTTGAAAAATTATTTCATTTATTGAAGAAGACTGAGGGAGAACCCCATGAGATTTTAAAGAACTGTCCTTTAACTAATGATGGTTTTGAGATGGCTTGGAAGAATCTTATTGACCGATATGAGAATACCCGTGTCCTTGTTCATGCGCAATTGAAGACCCTTTTCAGCCTATCGAACAATCAAATGACGAGAGAATCAGGACCCAACATAAAACAACTTCAAAGGTCAATTAACGATTGCATTAAAAATCTAGCACTTCTTAAAATAGACACAAGCACTTGGGATGTAATATTCGTTTTTATTTGCTCAAAATGTTTACCCGATATAAGTTTACATTTATGGCAGCAACATTTGGGAACTAGCAAAGCGTTACCAGCCTGGGAGGAGATGGACAGGTTCCTTACCTGTAGATATCAATCCCTAGAAGGTTTTGCTGATATTCGTGCTACTTCAGTAGATTCTCAACATAATTCAAAAAAATTTAATGCTGCCAAACAAAACGCAAACAATTTTAAGAAGATCAATAGTTTTCAAACCAAAGTTTCCCCCAATAAAGTTAAGAAATGTTCTCTGTGTCAGGACTCACATCCCTTAAAACTTTGTCCCATTTTCTTATCAATGTCCGTCGAGGACCGGTTTTCTGTTACAAAGAAACAGAAAAGATGTACCAATTGCCTGGCGACATCACACGACTATAAGGCATGTAAAAGTCAGTATAATTGTACAATTTGTAAACAAAAACATCACTCCCTCTTACATCGCTCTGAAAATTCAACCAATCCCACTCATACAAGTGCTAGACAACTTGACCATAACCCTTCGAGCTATGTCCACGAGACGCACCCCTCACCATCACACATTAACCCAGATAATATCCCCTCTACTTCAGCTGCTGCTGCAGCAAGATCGCGTCAATCATACTCGACCAAAATACAGTCCACTACCCCTAATTCAATTGTTCTAGGCACAGCATTGGTTGATATTTGTATCGGAGACGTACGTCGCACTGTAAGAGCCCTTATTGATTCTGCCTCCGAAGCGACGTTTATTTCTAAAAAGCTTCAAGCAGCCCTATCTTTACCCACACATTCGTCTAAAATAAATGTTACTGGTCTAGGTGGTTCACTAACTGCCACTGCCACCCAAATCTGCCCCATTAAAATTAGTTCACCTTTAGAAAAGCTCTTCGAAATATCTACTGATGCGTATGTCGTAAACAAACTTACTGGAGATCTGCCGTACTTCAATAAGTCATCGCTAACAGATGCCAAATTTGCTGATCTTTATCTAGCCGATAGATATTCATGTCAAACCTCCAATGTAGAGCTTTTGATAGGCTGTGATATATATCCGAACATTATAAGAAATGGTGTCCGTTGGAATCCTAATAAGTCGCTTATCGCGCAACGTACCATTTTTGGATGGATTATCACCGGCAGATTACAACCCCCTACACCCACAGCAAGATCAGTGTCATCATTTTTTAGCGCACTCGATTTGAATAACCAAATGACCAAGTTCTGGGAGCTTGAAGAAGTTAAGGAAGAGAAACCTTTGTCCCCGGATGATCTCTTTTGCGAACGTCTATATAAAGAAACGACCTACAGAGATGATACAGGCCGATTTGTTGTTTCCCTAACCTTCAAGCCTGAGTTTCCAAAATCTTTGACACTTGGCCATTCTCGTAACATCGCATTGGCTCAGTTTCTACGAAATGAGGCAAAATTGCTTAAAACCCCTCAGTCTAAAAATGACTATGATAAAGTAATCACAGAATATTTAACCCTCAATCATATGAGAATGATTGCCCCGAATTCAATTGAAACCCCTAAATTATCTTATTATTTACCCCATCACTCAGTACTTAAACCCGATAGTACTACCACAAAGCTGCGCGTTGTCTTCAACGCTTCAAGCTCAACATCAAATGGATTAAGTCTTAATGACGTATTATACCCAGGGCCAGTCTTACAAAAAGATTTAACCGTACTTATTACCCGCTGGCGACTGTTCAAATACGTTTTCAATGCCGATATTGAAAAAATGTATCGACAAATTCTGGTGCACCCACATCATACCCCCTACCAGCGAATTATTTTTCGTAATTCACCCGATAAGGAGCCTCAAGACTTTGAGCTCCAGACAGTCACTTTTGGCGTCAACTGTGCGCCATACTTAGCGCTTAGAACTCTATTAGAACTTGCCGAACACTGCCATCAGCAACACCCCGAAGTTTCTAGCATACTAAAAAACAACATGTACGTAGATGACGTGCTGGCAGGCTCCCACGATTTATCCCTGGCTATCAAATTAAGAAATGATCTCATAATAATTCTAAACTCTGCGGGTTTTTCACTCCGGAAGTGGATTGCTAACGATAACTGCCTTTTACAAGATTTAAGCCCCGATCACCTGCTCACGTCTGACGTCTTAGAGCTCAAGGATACTACTACTACCAAAACTTTGGGACTTCGTTGGAATGCAGGTATTGATTATTTCTTTTTTAACCCCATTAAACAGCCTCCTCGTGATCATATCACAAAACGTGCGGTATTATCAGACATAGCTAGATTGTTTGACCCAGCTGGATGGCTAGCTCCAAAAGTCATTGTAGCCAAAATTATCATGCAGCAGATCTGGAAAGACTGTATTGATTGGGATGACAACCTTAAGCCCGAAACCATGCGCAGCTGGCTTGCGTTTTTAGATGATTACCCTAACATTGAACATATCAAGATTCCCCGATTTGTTTCTTATCACCCCACGTACTTCGCTGAATTACATGGCTTTTGCGATGCGTCAGAGAGAGCATACGCGGCAACCTTATATCTGCGAACTATAAGCGAAAATGGAACTATATCTACTCACTTGCTTCTTGCAAAAACTAAAGTAGCGCCTGTCAAATTCGTTACGCTCCCCCGCAAAGAGCTGTGTGGTGCTGAACTACTAGCTAAACTAACTTCATCTTTTCGCTCTCAGGTAGCCCTTAGTCACTGTGAAACCTATTTTTGGACGGACTCAACGATCGTCCTTGCTTGGCTACAAAAGCACCCCTCCCACTGGACAACATTCGTAGCTAACCGTATTACATCTATAATTGACAAAGTTGGAAACGAAAAATGGAATCATGTTAACTCAAAAGATAACCCAGCCGACTTAGGATCGCGTGGCCTAACTGCCAAAGAACTTATATCTAACGATTTGTGGTGAAATGGTCCGACCTGGTTACGCCTCCCGGAATCGGAATGGCCCTTAACGTCTCCAGTCGTAGATACCAACGAGGAAGTTAGACCGGTGAAAACTCATTTAAATCAGTTGTCTGAAGATATGCTTAATCGATTTTCTGATCTCCCCCGAGCTTTGCGCGTATTTTCATATATATACCGTTTTTATAAAGCAACTCATCCAACTTTAAAATCAGCCTATAATTATCCCTCACTTACTATTCAACAATCGGAAATAGAACACATAAAAACTCGCTTAATTATTTGCTGCCAGATATTACATTTCCCCGAATACAAATTGCTCTCGAAAAATCAAGTTATTCCCCCTAAAAGCCCATTACTTTCATTTAACCCCTTCTTAGACTCTGATGGTATAATGCGGGCCAACGGCAGATTATCATTAAATTTAATACTGTCATATGATGAGCGCTTTCCGAAAATGTTACCCTACTCAGGTCGTTTTACCCCTTTATATTTGGAACTATTGCATAAACTTACATTACATGGTGGAAATTCCCTTCTAATACGTATAACTGGATTAGAGTTTTGGGTTCCTAAGCTAAAAAACTTAATCAAAACAATAATTTTTCACTGCAAAAAATGCGCTATGTATAGACGAGTCCAAAGTCAACAGCTTATGGCATCGCTACCTCCCGAAAGGACGTTGCTTTCCCGACCCTTCAACCATACGGGCCTAGATTTTGCGGGACCTTTCGATATCAAAACATTCGTAGGTCGTGGTTGCAAAATCACCAAGGGATACGTTCTAGTATTTGTTTGTTTTGCCACTAAAGCAATCCATCTAGAAGCTACAAGTGAAATATCAACCCCCGCATTTTTAGCAGCATTCTCGCGTTTCTTCTCCCGAAGAGGTACGCCTAAGGCACTGTACTCTGATAATGGAACAGCCTTTAAAGGCGCATCAAATTTGTTCAGCAAACACAGGGAAAGTTTTCTTACTCAGGTTAAAACTTCTCTTCTGTCTCAACACTCGTTTCAGCTTATCGAATGGCATTTTAACCCCCCGGGCGCTCCGCATATGGGTGGACTCTGGGAAGCGGGAGTAAAAAGTTTTAAGTCCCATTTGAAAAAACTCAGCAATGCCCAAACTTTTACTTTCGAGGAATTTTCGACCATGCTTTCTCGTATTGAAGCTTGTCTTAACTCTAGACCCTTAGTCCCAATGAGCGACAACCCAAACGACCTCTGTGCGCTTACACCGGGCCATTTTCTTATTGGCACCCCATTACTCTCACCCCCGGAACCTAATTACTCTGACCAATCGATCAGCTACGTAAACCGATGGCAAAAGCTAAACGTACTTTATCATCACTTTGCCTGTAGATGGAAAGATGAGTACCTAAAGGAGTTACATAAACGTAACAAATGGAAATACCCCCACAAAAATTTTGCCGTAGGTGACCTTGTCGTTATCAAAAAGGACAATTTCCCCCCCAACAAGTGGCGGCTTGGCCGCATAGAAAAGGTTTTTCTTGGGCAGGATAATAATGTTAGAGTAGCCGAAGTCCGTACTGCTTTGGGCGTTATAACCAGACCCATTGTTAAATTAGTTCTTCTCCCCCCATCAGCCGACAAATTAAACTAATAAATCTCCAACTCTTTACAGCCATATGTCTTCTCACCATCATCGGACAAGAAATTCGTCACCTATGAACGTCATTCAATTAGCCAGAATTCGAGATGCCCATCATCTACCTGATTGCAAATTGTGTAAGATGGATCATCCGCTACGCACATGCCGTAAGTTTAACAACTTAAACGTTATTGCAAGAATTAAAGCTGTGAAGAAATATAAATACTGTGAAAATTGTTTGGCACACAGCCATTTATCACCAAGATGTCGTAGCCTGGAAAGGTGCCATAAGTGTTCCCAAAAGCACCATACCCTTCTTCACCACAACTCTACCACCCAACGTAGGAGTAACGTTCACAGCCGTATTGATCTTGGGGTCAATGTATCACAATTTGGCATCCTACGACCTACCGTAATTATCAAGGTTAAATTGGGTAATGAATGGGGAAACATTCGTGGCATCCTTAACCCCTCGTCAGAAAGTAGCTTGATTGCCGAATTCCTTACTACGAGATATAATCTTCCAGTTAATAAAATTAGCTCACGACGCACCTGTACACTCACCTTTAAACCACATTTCACTGAGGACCCAACTTTTCAACTAACAGCTTTAGTCACAAAGGACTTGCCTCAGACTCTGCGTCCAAAAGATTTGGATAAAAAACTGGCGAACGAATACAACAATTTACGTCTTGCTGACCCTGACTTTTTCAAAGCTTGTGACATCAACATCATACTTGGTGCAGACATATACCCTGAACTGGTCAAATCAACACTTCATCCATCAACACTTACGACCCCCCTGGCTCAAGATACCCTGCTAGGTTGGGTATTGATTGGGAAAATTCGTTTATAAATTAAATATATAATAATTTATTGATCTTTGCCCTTAAGGACTGTAATTTATCTGTAAACTGTTTCTCATGAATTTTCTTGAATTTATATCATTTACTTCTGTATAATTATATCGAATGAAATGAAAATGTACTACTATTTTCATCCCCATTATAATATTTTATAATTTTTCAAAAAAACTTAATTATATTATTTTATATATTCTTATTGAATTATATAACAATGGATTAACCTGCCTTAGTTTTAGATCTAAAGAAATTAATGAATTTTTTCCCCTATTGTACTAGTGTATTTTATAACTATATTTTATAATTTTTCAAAGTTTGTTTAACTTAGCGTTATGGTCGCTCCTTTGAGGTTTTGCGTAACCGCAAGGGGGCCGGCATGTTCAGTTGAACATCATATTTATTTATCGCCCCTATTCCAATCACCCGGGGTGTTGCGTTTTTGGTGGTTGTTTTTTGTACTCTCTTTTCTCTTTACATTTGCTCATATTTTCGCTGCCACTACTTTATGTATGCGCAGCCGGTCTTATCTTAACTTACGCTAGACAATTGTTTCAATCTAAAAGAAACCATAGAGCAACAAAGAGCAACCACCAAAGAAAGTCCTTAACATATTAATATACCTAATAAATAGACCCAAAAGTAAAAAGGGTTTTTGTTATAATTATACCAACCAATAAACAAGTGTTTTCTTTGGACACGTTTGCTTACTTAATTGACCTCGACGCGTTGACTCCATCTAGCCATTCTGCGGCTCATTCAGACCCCAGCTGTACACAAGTTTTTATATTTTTATTAAATTTTAAATTTGAATTAATTTTTTCACAAAATGTAAACAAAGCTTGACATTCAGTATACAAGACAAAAAAATAAACAATAAACAGATGATTTGAAAATGTCACCTTTATGAATTCGCCTTGTTAGCAACTAGCCGAAATGAAATTAATATTTTTAGAAACCAATATTCAGACTTTAGATAGATTATGTAAAGGAGCCCATAGACACATACTGCTGACGGCTACTGCCGATGAACCCTTCGTATACGTGTGTGATTGATATTTTACTACACACCTATCAAGCATAATTTCAAAATAAATTTCATTTCGTGAAATTCAAGAAAAACCCTATTTTCTTCACACGTTTTTTTTTCTCAAAAACTCTTTTAAATTTGTTTTAATTTAAATTGAAAAGAAAAATATATCAAAAAATTAATTCATTTTGATTTTTCATACTGCATTGTCTGTGTGACGCATACATAAATAAAAATGTCAAATTTACAAACACATGCTGATTGCATGAGCATGAGCAGTATGTGTTTATGTGGCCCTTAGAGAAGACAGAGTCACAACAGCTTCTAAATTTATTTTCATTCACGAAGTGACAACGAGATCTATAAAAAAAGAAATCAGAATAAGGAAAAGTGTAGCAGCTGAACTAAATCGAACCTGCGTACATATGTTCGGGACATTGCAATTGAAAATATGGAAAAGTCAATAACGATCTTTGGACCACTAGAAAAATTTGAATTTGAAGAACTAGAAAAATTTAAAGACATAGTTCTGGAATTGTTTTTAACTAATCATTAATCCTAGGGATGACTGGTTCAACTTTATTTTCACAACCACCCGAATACGTATACTTTAATGTACGTTTGTACATTAGCGTGGCCGTTATTTTTTTTTTTTTTTTTATTTGTTATTTTCTCCCCCCCAAATCGTTTAATGTAAAAAAAAAAATTCATTGCCATAAGTTGTGTTTTAGTGGGGGCGTCAGCCCCTCAAAATTTGCCTTCAAGCCCATTTATTCAAATGTAATTTGTTGGCATATGACTATCTTTTTAAAAAAACAATTAACAAGAATATGATCTATCGATTTCAAAATTGGGTCACTTGACATTAAATGCTCCTTTTGTATATATAAAACGTATATAAAATGTTTGGTATTTTGTTTGTTATTTTCTAAAATATTAATTTTCTTTGAGGCTAAAGTTTTTGACTAGAAGGGCTAAATATTGCCATATATCATATTCTTGTAAAAGGTTTTTTTTTAAGAGATAGTCATGTGCAAACCAATTACATTTGAATAAATGGGCTTCAAGGCAAACTTTGATGGGCGGACGCCACCCCCTACAACACAACTTATCGCTATGAATTTTTATTGTATTTTTTTCAACATAAAACTGAACCGACTTGGGGGGGGAGAATATAAGTAATCAAAACAAAAAAAAAAGTTCTCCATACAACTAACGGCCACGCTAATATACCTATTATTTTTCTCTTATTTAAAAAAAAATATTTTCTATTACACCATTCTTTTTTAATAATGTGTAAAAAAATATAAATATTGATGATAACACACAAAACTCTATTACAAAACAAAACTTGGTGGGGGGCACAGAAAAAAATTTTTTGGAAACAACTTTAAAACAAACGTCTTGTTTAAAAATTCTATTAACAAAAACATATTAAATGTTTATTAATATTTGAATATGACTTTTTTATGCAACACGAATGTTAACAACCATAATTTTAACATCTTTTGTATTAAATATTTAACGCAATTTAAAACAAAAACCAATACACAACACAACCGCGCGAGTGAATGTGCAGTTGTGTTTGTCTATGAATGTGTATGTATTTAAGTATATAAAATAGACCACCAGCCAGTATTAACCACAAGAACATAAACAAACAAAAATATATATATATATATATATTTACATATAACAGTTCCCATAATAGCAAAGGACAAAAAAAAAGAAAAAATATTAAATGTAATATTCTGTAACCATTTTTAAAGGATTTTTATATACAAGTGTTAACTTGTATGTACCCTATGCAATATGAAATATATGCAGCAGAACAACAAAAAGAGTACAAATACTCTACTGTTGCTGCTATTAAAATAATAGCAAACAGATTACAAAGAACACCAGCAACAACTACAAAAAATGGTTAGTGTTTTTATTTCAGTTTATATGGATACCCAACAAACACCAAGGTTTGATTTGAAATAGAAAATTTTTTGATATTAAACCCTTTCTTAAACGACAAATGCTCGAAAATAATTTAAAAATAATTTGAAAAACAAAAAAGTCTTAACAAAAAATGGAAATTATTTTCTAATTCAAAAATTTTTTAATGTCTTTCAAATGTGGCCTTGTAAAGTCATAAATCTTGTAATTTGTATACCCTCCACCACAATGAGTTGTTAAGAGGGTATACTAAGTTTGTCATTACATGTAAAACTTTTTTATTATTCATCTCAGACCCCATAAAGTATATATACTCTGGTTCCTTGAGTAATTCTAAGTCGATTTAACCATGTTCGTCTGTTTTTCCGTCTGTCCGCCAATAAAAAAACGCTCACCTTCGAAAAACTCAAAATAATTTAACAAACTTGATGTTAAATTGTTTGTCGTTATCCTAAGCAGTTTGGGGTTGAAATCCAGCAAAATCAGATTAGTAGGATCGGAGCTATGAGTCAAAATTTTGCCTCATCCCACCCTAAAAAATTTATATTTTTGTTACAAAAGCTAACATAAATGGTGGAACAATGTACGGAATGATATACGATTTTGCAAAACTTCGTTTTATTTGACTTGAAAAATTTCGTAAGATCGGTCCACAATTTACCCTAGGCCCCCTATAAATCCTATTCCCTAAAAAATTTCGTGATGATTGGTCCATAATTTACTATACGCTACTATACTATATATAGCCCACTCTGGTAAATTAATTAAATACGCCTAAAACCGTAGCAGATATATTTATTGTGGTAAAATTTCTTCCAACTTAGTTTCATGTGACCAGAAAAAATGTTATGCAATTTTGTGATGCACAGTCCATAATTTACCTTAGATCCCATAACAAGCAGCCCTCTGAAACTCTCCGTAAACGCAAAAACTAATTTCACCGCTG
Source organism: Pollenia griseotomentosa (assembly GCA_963931875.1). NCBI lineage: Eukaryota > Metazoa > Arthropoda > Insecta > Diptera > Polleniidae > Pollenia > Pollenia griseotomentosa. The sequence continues at coordinate 124,924,016 of OZ007563.1, forward strand.
TATTAAAATTTATTCAGATTTATGTTTTTTAATACCAGATATCACTCTGCAAAAGTTTGGTATGATTGGTTCATAACTTACCATGACTCAATATAAATTCCCCTCCTGAAAATCATTTAAGTTCGGCTTAAACTATTACGAATCGAGATATTTTACTTAAGCTAGTTAAAATTGCTAAAAAAAAAGCACAAAACTTTCTGATTGTCGGTCAATAATTTAATATAGGTCTAAACCGCAACCAGTTTTAATGCTGATGTCATATAGATCCCTCTGCTGAAATATTCGAACTGTCGGTGGAGGGTATCAAAGATTCGGTACAGCCGAATATAACACTCTTTTGCTTAAAGATGAAAAAGCGTTCTTTGCGTTCTCAAATTCTTGGAAATCCTTCTTTTTGTTTTCCGGATTAACTTCGTCTCTTCGACTTATAATTACTTCACTTTCCCGTTTAATCTTTTCGCATTCTTCAACAAGCAACCCAATTAAATGCGATTTTTCTTAAATTGTAAAAGACATTGAGATTTATTCGCCATGTTAAAATCATAGTTTACATACTACTCCCACTTACTCCCATCAAATTGAAAAAATTATATTGACCTCTTCACACATATGGGAACTGTATTAATTCAACACACTTGTAAAAATTCACCCCGATTTTTTGACAAATATTTTGTAAGCTAAAAACCAAGGTACATTTACACAAGGTAGACTCATTTGAGCGTGTAGACATGCTGCTCTATAAAAATAACCGACTTGTCAAAATTGTCTTCATATAAAACAAAAACACATGTACAAATTTTGGCTTATGCATACGAATTTGACAGTTGGGGCTTATGTCCGTCAGCTAACGAGCCTACCCTGTGTTAATGTAGCTTGCAATAAACAAATAAAAAACAATTTTTTATACTTTTTTTTTAATAATGTGTTTATTTATAAATTTTTAAAATAAAGTTTAAATTTAAAATTGCATTTAAAGCGATCCCTAGTTCTTAATCTATACTATCCGTGGCTCTTGTTTTTTATCATATTTCAAAATAATAACACAAAAAAAATTCTAATATTTGCGTTCTTTAGTGATGCCTTGGGCTGTTTGTATGCGTATTGGTGATAGTGGTTGCCCAAAGCTTTATCTGGTATTATGGTAACCAGTAAGGCCTAATAATACTCACTCCGCCATACGTGGAGAGGGTAGTATGGGTTTGCGTAGAGTCTTATACTGGTATTTGGAATGAGTTTGACCCAAAAATATTTTATTCCAACCTTAAACATCTAACCAAATTTTATTTGAATTAGTCTATATTTGACGACAGACAGCTTTTATAAGAACCATCGCCGAAAATCGCTTTTAGAGCATTAACAACCTCACAAAGTCACGCCATGGAAGTCAAGATTTTACCAAAGGTTTCACACAAATGCGTTCCAAAAAACCTCATACTTATAAATATATATATATATAGAAAATATTCGGCACAAGCAGCTCTTATATATGTAATACATATTATGTATGTATAAGAATCTTACTGCCTGCTCATCTATTTCCGAACAAAGACTTCGCTTAACTTACATTTAAAATAAAGAACAAATTATTAAATATTATTTATGCTTTACATGTAAGATAAGCGAACGAAGTCTGCATTCGAAATCGATGAACAGGCCATTGACATCATTAAATAATTTGGTTTTATAGCATTAAAGTGTTAATTTTTTGTTAAAAATCACCTAAATGATTCTTCCCAGAGCAGTTTTGGCGATTTAAAACTGATTTATCACTTGAGCGATAAAAAAAAGGATTCATATATGATTCATTGATATGATTGGAAAAGGATTTATTAATAATTCATTGATATGTTTAAAATATTGATTTTTATATATGGGCATTTCTTTCTAAAGGTCCACCGTGACCGAAAATTTAAAAGTTATAAAAAGCATATTCTTTTATGATGTTTTTATAGAGAAATATTTAGGTTTTACTTATTTTATAAATTTACCCATAAATTCGTTCACTAGGACGAACAAGCGGACTGCAAAGTTGTACAAACGTAGTTTCTTATTTGTGAGAATGTTTTATTGTATGTTTTCTTTAATATTATCTTTCTTAAAAGAGGTGATATTTAATAAAAAATTTTTCCAAAAAAATGTTCTTACATGGTCTAAAAGCTAAGGAAGAGTACGAAAAGCAATATGTTATTCGGATTAACGGTAAATTTTTATTTTTTTTTTTAATCATTATTCAGTTAAATAATTATGAAAAGAAGTTAACGTTCGACACAGATTTTGGCTTAAAAAAAAATACAGAAGATTTTGAAATCAAACCAAAGACATTTTAATGTTACATTGCTACGTAAAATTCTGAAAGTAGTTTGACAAAAAAATTGTGCCAGGTTTCGCTGAATTACGCCCTTTTATACATGGCCACAAAAATTATTTCTATTTTTTTCACGTTCGAACAGCTACTTTTTTTGTCATTATCTTTGGCCTAGAATCGCGCCCTCCATAAACTTTAGCATAGATAACAGTGCCTTCTTAGTGCTATAATTTTAGTGTTAAAAGACGGTAAAAATATTTATTGTTTAAAATGTTATTGCATTTTTGATGCGTACGACTGTCACGTTCAACACTATGAAATTACTCATATGCACATATTTTGATTTTTTTTTTCAAATCAAAGAAAAATTTTAAACTTTCGTGTCAGCCAACGAAATAAAACGATTGTCTAAAAAAGAAAGCCAACAATTATTTATGTATATATTATTTTTATTATTATTATATCTCTTTTAATTGTTATATCTTCTCTTCTTTGCCAGAAACCGATTAGTTTTGTTTGGGTCAAAATAAAGCTGGCTCGAATAACCAAAAGCCAAAATGGTGCTGCTTTTATCGGAGAATAAATTAAAAATATGACGATTAAAAAATTATATGAAATATAATCAACAACTTTATTATCTACGATTGAAAAATGAGACGAAAACGACTCAATAGTGATTATCAAAAAGTTTATTGATTAAATTGCTCAAAAAGGAATCAGAAAATTGTAACTTAAATGAGTCTTTCAGGTGATTCATCAGTAGGTTACCATTTTCTCACCGCGAAAGTATCATTTATTTTATGCATTTATGCTTATTGTAAATTTCATGTATGTATGTATTTAACTAAATTATTTTAACAAATAGAATCAGGAAAATTATTTCTCATGGTGTGTAACACTAACAATACGCACTTTCCAGTTATAAGATAAACATAATGCTGCGGGCCAGAAAATGCATTACATTCTGCTGGTATCAAATAAATTGTTTGTACAATTTACTTCATTGCGAAAATAAGCCTCGTAACAGAACTAAACAAACAAAAATTCTAATAGTGCATAGAAAATATTCCTGGAAAATTTTGAAGGAATAAGACTATTAAAGTATAAAAGCTTTCTAAATTATAGAATACATATTCGAATAAATAAGAAAGTTATTATACTAAAATGTTTGATTATATTTCATATAATTTTTTATTGTCATGTTTTTTTAATTTTTCTCCGATAAAATCAGCACCATTATGGCTTTTGATTTTGTAACGGACCAACCATTAAAATTTCGAACTGTAGAGACTGCTTCCTGATTTTCCGGCCGTTCTCAGGGATATTGGGATAGGTTCTTGTCACTAACAATTCAAATTAAGATCTATTACAATTTAAGTGTAGGTAACTTCCAAATCGACAAAATAAATTAAATTACATGAAAAACCAAATAAACCCGAATTGAAACAAAGCGAAGAGATTTAGATGTTGCCATCTCTCCATTGTTCTTCACCCTCCCTACCAATGCTATTCTGATAAATTTTTAAAATGAATAGCCCGAAATGTACCACATAGTTTACACCCTTAACCTTTCATGAATAAAATACAATGTTCAATAAAACATTTTATTTAAATTTAACAAAATTTTATTAAAATAATCCATTTATTAAAATTAAAACCTAATAAAAGTGTTAGATGTATTTTACTGAATAATGTTATTATATAAATACATTTACTCAAAATCATTGTATGAAAATAAATTAAAAGAACGAAAGAAAATATTTGACTCTTAACTCAATAACCATATTTAGAGTAAAAACAAAACAACTAAATAAATTCTTGAGTAAATGTAAATATTTTTAAGGGTGGGTCTTGTTTTATTTAATTGAAATTGAGTGTTTTTTTTTATATATAATATTTAATTTTGGTTTTTATTTATTTTTTAAAGTTTAATTATGACTTACCATATCTTTTTCTCCAACGACGACAGGCCTGATCTTCGCAAAAGTTTTTATGGTTTTGGTTAAGTATTTTTTTTTTTTTTTTTTTCATATACACCCAAAAATAAATTTGTGTATCTGAATCTGAGTATGTGATATACCTCTGTAAATAATCATATATGAATTAATTACAGATTTGAACAAAGGAATTAAATATGACTCTTACATGTTACATGGAAGAGAAAGAACACAGCAAATGCTAAAAATTTAAAAACCCTCGCATCGCAAAAAGCGACCAAAACTACCTTAAAGGAAAAGACATAAGCTTTCTTTTAAGCAAAAAAAAAAAAAAAAAAAACATTCCGGATAAAAAAACAAATAAAACAAAAATTTTCAAATTTAAAAAAAAAATGTTAAAAATTTTGTAAACAAAACAAAAAAAATTTAATTTTTAAAAAAAAGATTGATCAAATAGCTATCGAAGCTTCTTAGGACAAATTTTGCTAACACCAATAGGTAATAAGTTACATGGACGAGAAAGAACACCTGTATGGCCAAAATGTCAAAATTTGACCGCCTCTAACTAAGAAACTTTTTGACCAATCTTGTTGGAAATTTATGTCTAAACTACTATCCAATAGGACTAACCTTGGTGCAAATTTCATCCAAATAGGAAGACATCGATTTACAAATTGGGTCACTTGACATGAAATCCCCCATATGTAATTCATTTTGTCTAATGAGCAATATTTTAATAATCATACGCATTGATGTTCTATTGCACGATGTCAATACATTATGTATATTGAAGACAAATTTTGACAAATAAACCAATTAAATTAATTTTATTTGATTAGAATAAACTATAAATTTATTGCCTTTAAGATTATGCGTTTTAAAGAATTTAAAAAAATATCTGTGGTATTTTGACAAAACATCTTAAGCCAAATTTAAAAAGTTGAAAAAAATGGTGTTAATCATACGAATTTTCCTTTAAAAAACATTTTTGTTTGTGTTTTCAAAATTTTGTATTATAATTTTGGTTTATTTTTTTATTTGATAAAAATGATTTTTTCACCGAGTTTTTTTTTAAGTTTTTTGGTATCTTATCTCGACTTAAGAAGTTTTGTCAAAATGCCACAGATATTTTTTTAAACCATATTTATGTCCTTCGATTTATGTTAAAATTAATGTTTTTCCTGACGTTTTATGGTAAATTTTAATTCACACTAAAAGCTGGTTTGATATATTTAGTTTATGCGGAAACACTTTAATTCAACTAAAAGGACAATCGGTTTTAGTTTCTATAGTTGCGATGAAAGTTTGCAGAGTTTTTTATTTTTGTTTTATTTTGTTCCTTTTTTATTTTACGGGAATTACCATTTGTGAAGTAAAAACGAATTGAAGTAAAAACAAACAAAAAAATTGCAAAAAAACTATATCTAGTTACGTGCAAGATTGTAATAAACTTGAAAAGAATGGTGCACTTAAATGAGGTTATAAAATTGTTAAAACAAACTACAGAAGAGTGTCATTAGCTGACAAAAGTTTTTCGAAATAAATGTCAGTAAATTTATAAGCTAAAGAAATTGTTTGTTGTTGTTGGTTTAAAATTTTTAAGAAAATATGAATATATTTCTTTAATGGAAATTTTAAAGCTTTGGAAAGGTAGAACTTTTACCTGGTACCCAATTGTATTAAAAAATAGTATTTAATTTTCGGCTTTATTCGGTAAAAATCAATATCATTGTGTACACATGTCAAATAAAATCCAAGAATTATCTCTTTCTACTGAAGCAAATTATAATGAATCAATACAGGATTTAGCTTTAAGCAATATTTTAAAAATCTTAGAATTTAAGCACTTTAATAATATTAAAATAATGACTAGAGATAAGAAACATCAAAAGTCTAAATAATATATAAACGACTTTCGGGCAAGGAAATGAGTCCGAAAAAAAATCGTAAAAATATTTTTAGAACTCGAAATTTTCTCAATGTTATTACGATTTGTTGGCTGAAATCATTTTTAAAGCAATGAAGATAATTAACGACAAAGCAAAGCATTTCAGACCAAAAGACAGGGTGAAAGATTTTTATTAGACTCTTATTCCTGAAAAATATTTTAAGTAATACAAACTAAGGCATAATTTAAATTTTTATTTGTTCATAGTTTCAAGAGAACATGAGTCTGGCCAGACCTTTTTTCAATGTGTATAGAAAATCAAAACATGCGTAAGCCGGAGAGTTAAACACAACGAAAAGTGTAATCTTTTTTTTACTTGATTTAAGAATTTTATACTTTATTAATATAGTAGTTTTCTACTATATTAATAAAGAAACTTAAGATATATAAGAAACTACACAGAAAAAAAACACTCGAGAAAAACCAAGGACGAACAACACTAAAACGTACTCAAAACAATCTTAAATGGGATTGCTTTTGAAAATCAATCCCGGAATTTCTTGAAATAAGTATAAAATACTTAAATCAAGTAAAAAAAAAGATTACACTTTTCGTTGTGTTTAACCCTCCGGCTTACGCATGTTTTGATTTTCTATACACATTGAAAAAAGGTCTGGCCAGACTCATGTTCTCTTGAACTCGTGCTTCTTATTTAGTTTATATTTTTGGTTTTATATTTATATAAGGTTTCTAAAGTAAAACCCATATCGGGCATCATGTTGGTGTTTTATCATTTTGTAAGGTGGTAAAATGGGTAAGTAAATCAATCATAATGATTTTTTCTTTCTAATTTCTTTTTTGGTTTTACTTAAATTAACCACATTTTCGGATTTCGGGATTAAATATGGATAACTTAAGTATTTTGCGATTGAAAATCCGTACTTAAATCAATCATTCTGTACTTAATTCAAGAAAATCCGTAATCACCGTACTATTAATACCGCTTCGGATTAATTTGAGTACGGATGGACTGATTTTTCTTTTGAAAGTAAATATATTTGGAATCCTTCTTAGTAACTGAAATAGTTTACCCTTGTTCAACTGTCCCTGTGGATTGAAATGGATTTTTCCAAAGACCATAGATATGATGTGGACTAGGTTTGTATTAATTTATATCACGTATAGTCCAAGAAAAGTTTCTGCTTCTAGACCAGTCTACAGATAGCTGAGATGCGAGAAAAAAATCACATCTTTTTCTAATTTTTGCCCCTTGTTTTTAAGTTGTGTTATAACTACGTAAAGATGTTTTTCGACATAATAAAAATACCAACAGCAACTAGGATGAATTTCAAAGCCGATGGCGAATGGAGTTCGCCTCAACATTTTCGCTATATAGGTAATAAGGCAAAGCAATAATTATCACAAGTGCAATATTTATTATTTTAAATTTCAAAAGATTTTGTTATTCGTGCTTAATTCCCAGTTTTTATTATTGATAAAAACACTTGAAATTTATTGTTGATGGGATCAGCTATTCCTTACGGGGAATGTAAGATGAGATAAACCCACTGTTTATTGTTGATGTGTTTTGTTTAAACTTTGATATTATTACAAGTAGAACTGTTGCTATAAGTCTTATACGCTTAACAGTTTTATTTGGTTTAATATCTTTAGTTTTTCTAAAATCTTTATGGATGAAGTTTCTTGATGATCTGGTTCTTGATGATCTGGCCTAAGCAACCAGTGAAATGCGCATAGGAATAGCTTATCCCATCAACAATAAATTTCAAGTGTTTTTATCAATAATAAAAACTGGGAATTAAGCACGAATAACAAAATATTTTGAAATTAAAATTTTGTATTCCCAAAAATTGAAATTACTTTTTGATTATTATTTTAAATTTTTATTTTAGTACGATAATGACGACGGTAGTAGCAACACACTAGCGCTTACAAAAATTTTTTGTGTGCGTAAATTATTATTTCCCTGCAGAAGAACGTGGAGGTATTGCCGCCTGGCAAGTGGTGCTGTACTGCAGTAAAAGTCAGTAGTGGTAATGGATACGATTTATAGACGGGCGGCAAGTACAGGAAGACTACTCGCAAATATTATACTCGTTTTTTCAAGGCAGCAATACTACTAAAATAAACATAATTTGGCAACTCTGTTAATTGCTGTCAACAATTGTTTGGTTTTGAAGTTTATGTTTATTTGAAAAAAAAAAAATTGTGTCGAAAATTTCTTTATTAAAATAATATATATAATAATAATAAAGTACGTAAGAAAAAATTATTCCAATTTTGCACAGCTGCTCATAATCCGTGATCGCAACAATGGCCTCAAAAATAAAAATCTTTTCTGGAACTGGTGAGTTAATACGACTGTAAACATTTTGTTCAAAGCTTATACTAAAAAATTCGCATTTGCATTTTAGGTGGTTCAAAGTGTGATAGCTGTGCAGCGATTAATAAAAAACTGGACGATATGAAAGGTAAGTTGCTACAACAGATTAAGTCTCAAATTATATATATATGTGTTCCTCTAACTCCCATTGGAGCATAGGGCGCCAAGTCTCAAATTATATTTAATCTAAAACCTTTAATAGAAACGCTTGAACAACAACAAACACAACAGCAAAATATAAAAATATGCGAGATCCTTGCCGAACATAAAGTGCTGCTGAATCAACTTGTGGATAAAAACAAGGCCATCGACACAGTTATGCAGATTTTCCCTTTAACTTCAGAGAGCCAACTTCATGAGCTTGACAATCTACATACTTTCAAGCCAGAAGGATTTGTATGTAAGTAATTATCACATTATAGAGAATATAAACTTTAATATAACCTAAACTGTTGCAGGTTCGCTACATGAAATCGCTGATAAAAAGCGATATCTGCAAAAATCTTGGCCAAATTCTTGGTCGAGAAATTGTCATGTCCTTTAACGTTGAAGGCGTTCAGGGTAAAAAGAGGTTGAAAGATTTTAAAAATGTGTACGATGCTTTAACCGGTATGTATATGTTAAAAAAGCTTCCAATAGACTTTCATTGACTTCATATTTGTTTTTTAGATGCAATTTCTGATGAACGACCAGAAGAAAAATTAAGAGCCGCACTCCACCACGAAAAGAATAAAAACCACAAACTAAAGAGCAAGCAGAAGGCCAAAGAAAATCGCGCTCAGTTAAGTGTGGATGGTCCTGAAGAGCCGAAAATTTAAGAGGTAAAAACAACAAAGAAAATCGCGCTCAGCATACGGCAAGAATAAATTAGATTTTATAACTTAAGTTTTTTCATTATGATATAAAAAGCTAATGAAATGCGTTTTTTCCATTTTTTTATTTTATATTTTAATACCTCATTAAATAAAGAATTTAAAATAAACGTATACGTTAATACATATTAAAATAAAAACCTGCATTCTTTAATTTTTCTCAATATCAATTTACCAACAAACTACCTACTCGTGGATTGCTTGAAAGGCGATTGGTGGGAAGGTACTCCAAAAGTCTGCACTTATGGACTACTCCGAAAGCGATAGAAAAGCGACTGCTGGTTTTCGTATGACAGTCCAATGTTAAAATCAGCACTTGAAAGCATTAACAAGGAAATGAAGAGAGAGTAGTCGCTATCGCTCGGCGAGTACTCGAACAGTAGTCCTGCACTACTAATTTTTTCTGAAGGGTTGGTTAGTTTTTACTTTTTGTTTTTACTTTTCTGATGTTTTATATATATATTTTTTTTTTTTTTTGTTTAACTTCTCGTTTTTTTTACTTTGATGTTTTTATTTATATTTTGATTTTTGTAAATAACGAAAAATTGGATAAATAAAATAAAGAAAATTTTATATAAAAAATCGACCTCGTGCTTGACGATTTGTAAGTTATTTATATTGAGTTATAACTTGCGAGTTTTTTGCAGTTTTATATTTCTATAAGTAGATAACTGTTTTTGGAAAAATAACTTCTGTTTCTTCCTGAAAAAGTGGCTTGGCTAAATAGAGCCGATATCGTATAAGCCTTGACTATTTTCTTTTTGGAATGAATATTTGATAAAAAGCTGTGAATTATTTTACCTGGCCTTCAGAAGGGTCTACTCCCGACTACTTAATCAAGGGCACTAGCGAATATAGCACGTCTGCTTGTTTTTATAATTCAGCATAAAAAATTCCTAGATTAAAACAACTGAGTTCAAGGAAATTAGAAGCGTTAATTTAAATATATACATTATTCAAAAAAGTCTGCACTTACATACTTACAATTTATTAATATTCGGTGGAGTCTGACATTTCATTCCCGGAAAGGCGGGATTTGAAAATAATTGAATTTTTTAGGGAAATCTCGGAACGGCAATCTCGAAAAAATATTTTATGTGAACTTAAGTTTAATAGAAATGTTTTACTATGTGAAGAAATTTTAATTTAACTAGGATTTTCGTGTGCAAAAGACATCGGAAAAAAATGAATACATTCACGTGTCTAAACTATCACATGTGAACTATTTTCGACAACATATTCATATATATTTTACAAACACAATTGATGTTGATATTTTCATATGTAAATGTATGAACAAAAACAAAATCCTAAATTTAAAATTTACAAAAAAAAAGGAAATTAAGAACAAAAACAAAATTCTAAAAAAAAAAAAATATAAAAACCACAAATTAACCCTTCGTCTAAATCATGAGTCTGGCCAGACCTTTTCCAATGCATTTTGAATGAAAAAACATGTTAAACACATTTCATTTTTTTTAACATTTTGTAGACAGAGATGTTACAAAAAAAAACAGCTGTAAACAATCGTTAAAAATAAGTCACTGAATCAAACTATCATTACTGCAAGCGAATATTTATGTCGACAAATATAACGATTGTCGGATCGTTAAAAGTAAGTGACTCGCACTACTGAAACGACATGCAGAAACAAGGAAGCACAACAATGCTACGGGTATAAATATAAACCAAACAATCCCTTTTTAAAAGAATTTGCTACAAATTTCAGCAGAGGCGGTGTTAAGTTTATGTGCTGTGCACAGTTCAATGTGTCGATCATCTGACAAAGCTTTGTAAAAGGCAATTTAACACCTCGTCGCGAAAGCTGAAGGTCAAAATCCAGAATGTTATAGAAAATGTGCTTGGCCCTTACTTTAACGAAGATTTTTCTTTATTTTTTTATTTACATTTGCTAGCATTTATTGATAATTTTTTTTAACAAAATCTAGCATTTTTTCTAAATAAGTTTTGGCATCACGGTTAAGTAGTAATGGTTTTTTCTCTTCTAAAAAATAATAATGCATTGTAATTGTGTAATATATTTTATACCAACCCTTACAAAGTTATGCATTACAATGGATCAAAATAAAATCTACGTTTTATATTCAACACTAATGTGTATTAAGCGTGTCAAACATTGAATGCAAAGTTTATACCAATTCCAATAAGAGTTAACAACACTGATATTCAATAATTAAAGTCAGCTGCTAAGTAAAAAAAAAAGTAAAACAAACGAAAAACAAAAAGTTTTTATTTCCATCCAAGGTATATTTACACAAGGTAAACTCGTTGGCCCATATGTTTGTCAGCTGTTTACCCCTAGTTGGAACCCCAACGTCAAATTGCGTGTATATGAGCCAAAATGTGTACATGTGTGCGTTAAATTGTTTTTGTTTTATATGAAGACAATTTTGACAACTCGGTTCCTTTTATAGAGCAGCATGTCTACACTCCCAAATGAGTCTACCTTGTGTAAATATACCTTGTTTCCATCAAATATAACCAAAAATCAAAATATAACACAAATTGTACGCAAACCCAAAAAAAAAAATTAAAATGAAAAATACTTGCCTGCTCAATAAGAAATGGGGGTAAGATATGGAACAAATTTGCCAATAGAAAATGACAACAACTCACATTTTTGCATATATTTCCCGCATATTTGCATATTTGCATAAAATCCCGCTACCCGCGGTAGCATACATGGAACATTATTATCAGAAAAGAAAACACCATAAGTTAATTTGCCTAAGAGATTTTATGTTCTTATCTATTTAAATTTAATTATTTAATAATAAACAAGAAATTGCATTTTCCTCAAAAAGCTTATAAAAACTAAGCCATTTTATTTTAATGGTGCAAAGATAGTTTTAATTAGTATATGATGGAAATGGTTACGAGCAACGAAAGGAAATTTCGGCAATTTAAGAAATAGAAACTAAACTTAGTATAATGACAAATATTGTGGATGATATATTCGCCATTGTGAAGAGACATGCTCTTGACGACACTATTAATTTGCTGAATCTTGTATACAACAAGTAAATTCAAGTAACTAAGGCAATATAAAAGGACAAAAAATAACGTTCTTTGGAGGCAGTTAAAATGGAGAGTCGCTTAAACTGGATTATTACCAAAAGTCCACGCCATCCAGTGAGTTAATATATCGAGTAATAATGGAATTAAATCGTTAGCTACAATTAATCGAAATTTTGGTTTTTATACCCACACCACAATACTGTAGAGGGTATTATGCATTTGTGCTGATGTGTGTAACGCCTGGCTGTCCATGTAACCTTGTACGCAAGGAACAGGTCGCAATTTTAGAGATAATTTAATAAAATATGGGACATATGTTCCTTTTGTCACAAGGAGCAAGCCCATTGAAAATGGGCAAAATCGTAGGGCCACGAGGAAAGATAGGGCGAAATTTCTGCCTCTCAAAAACTATCAAACCGATTTTAATGAAATTTAAATCATAGATAGAAATATATTAATATGGATACCTAAGCTATGTAGTTTTTTTAAAATAGGACCACAAGGGGAGGTAGGGGGCAATTTTTGCCTCTTACAAACTTTCAAACCAATTTTAATGAAGTTTGTAAACATGGATTAATCCATATTAATATGGACACATAAGCATGATGTGTTTTTAAATACTGTGGTGTAGGGTATCATATGGCCGGGCTTGACCGACTATACTTTCTTATTTGTTTTTCTTGCAAACAGGTTAAAAGTACTCGTTACAATAACAAACAAATTCATAGACTTTGAATTTGTACCGTTACGGAAAAAAAGATTATCCAAATAATACTAAGTTATGGTAGGTTTTTGCACAAGTTGTAAGTTGTATTTCTTTTGATGTCTTTGAATAAGGGGTGCCACGCCCACTTGAATTGTTACAAATATCTTAAGCCTGTGTTAAGCACCAAAAAATCAGGAAAATTCTGTTAAACTATTAAGGAAATCAGTGCAGTATTTTAATAGACTATAGAAAACAAATAAACAAGCAAACGCATTTTTATTTTTGCATGTTAATACTCTGTTAAATAACTACATCTATCACTTTTTGCTTGTAGCAATTAACACCTGCTTTTATAGAATTATATATATATTTATAATGACTGGCTATCCACTAAGTACCGTTATAAAACAGTTGATGCGCAAACTCTTCATATGTATGTTTTGTTTGTCCAGAAACTGTTTTGGAAACTACCAAAGGTGTCAAGCCTATCTATTTGGAGCAACTAAAATTATGCGAATTAAGCACAAAGAAAATTATCTGGAATTATGTATGCCTATAAATAAACAACTTCATTAGAAAGAAAAAGTAATTCAGAAACATTATCTTAATTAGTTTCCCAAGCATTCACAAGTCCACCCTAAATTCTGCTACTCAAATAAACCCAAATAAATCACCTTCCTCACAGCTCTTTAAAAAGTGCCTAAGTACATAATTTTTTCAGTACCTGAACGTATTACACCTTAATCAGTGGAATAACTTTAACTAATCTTACAGTAAACACTGATCTTACTAACACTTCTCATTATTTTTATGTGAGAAGGATTTAGGAAATGGCACTTGTAAAATACTCATATCCTTTTCATTTATACACTTGCACCTGGTGTAGGGTAATGGAAAATTAATAACAAAAAAAAGGAAAATGAAAAAACTAAAACGAAATAAGTTTTTTTAACCCAACTTTTAATAACTATACAAAATGATGTTCATTAGTGTAATTGAGGAAAAATAAACAGCACGTTCTTATTGTTACCTTTTACCTCTTTTAGGTAATTTCAAAAAAGGCGTATATGGAAATGTATAAAATGTGTGTACATAACAGATGGTTGGAAAATTCTAGATATACTAACAGGGATTTTTCGTTGTTAATGTTTTTTGGGAAAAGCCTAACTTTTACTTAGGGAAATCAAGATATTTTTGCAGAAATAGTACACAAATATTGTCCAGTTGTTTTATTTGTTAGACTCTCTTTCTAACTCTAACTCTATTTGACTTACACAGATAGCGTTTTATTTTGTGGCCTATCCAAATTGGCACTTCTGTAACTCTACTCTAACTCCAAATTATCTCTAATCTAGCTCTACTCTAACTCTATCACAGCTCGACTCTAGCTCAACTCAAACTATTCTCTAACTCATACCTAATTCTAATTTAACTCTACTCTTACACTTATTCTAATTCTAACTCTGACTTTACTCCAACTCTACTCTTACTCTACTATAACTCTACTCTAACTCTACTCTAACTCTACTCTAACTCTAACTCTACTCTAACTCTACTCTAACTCTACTCTAACTCTACTCTAACTCTACTCTAACTCTACTCTAACTCTACTCTAACTCAACTCTAACTCTACTCTAACTCTACTCTAACTCTACTCTAACTCTACTCTAACTCTACGCTAACTCTACTCTAACTTTACTCTTACTATACTCTAACTCTACTCTAACTCTACTCTAACTCTACTCTAAATCTACTGTAACTCTACTCTAAGTCTACTCTAACTCTAATCTAAATCTACTGTAACTCTACTCTAAGTCTACTCTAACGCTACTCTAACTCTACTCTAACTCTACTCTAAATCTACTCTAACTCTACTCTTACTCTACTCTAACTCTACTCTAACTCTACTCTAACTCTACCCTAACTCTACTCTAACTCTACTCTAACTCTACTCTTACTCTACTCTAACTCGACTCTAACTCTACTCTAACTCTACTCTAACTCTACTCTAACTCTACTCTAACTCTACTCTAACTCTACTCTAACTCTACTCTAACTCTACTCTAACTCTACTCTAACTCTACTCTAACTCTACTCTAACTCTACTCTAACTCTACTCTAACTCTACTCTAACTCTACTCTAACTCTACTCTAACTCTACTCTTACTCTACTCTAACTCTACTCTAACTCTACTCTAACTCTACTCTAACTCTACTCTACTCTAACTCTACTCTAACTCTACTCTAACTCTACTCTAACTCTACTCTAACTCTACTCTAACTCTATTCCAACTCTACTCTAACTCTACTAGAACTCTACTCTAACTCTACTCTAACTCTACTCTAACTCTTCTCTAACTCTACTCTAACTCTACTCTAACTCTACTCTAACTCTACTCTAACTCTACTCTAACTCTACTCTAACTCTACTCTAACTCTACTCTAACTCTACTCTCTAACTCTACTCTTACTCTACTCTTACTCTACTCTTACTCTACTCTTACTCTACTCTTACTCTTCTCTAACTCTACTCTTACTTTACTCCAAAACTACTTTGACTCTTCTCTACTCTTACTTAGTTAACTTCTTTCTACTCTAATTCTATTAGTACTATACTCTTCTTAATCAGTACCCCATCTTTATTCAATATGTACATTAGGGTGGCCGTTATTTTTTTTATTTTGATTTCTTATATTCTCTCCCCCTAAATCGGTTCAGTTTCATGTAAAAAAAAATACAAAAAAATTTCGTAGCGATAAGTTGTGTTTTAGGGGGGGCGTCCGTCCCTCAAAGTTTGCCATCAAGCCATTTATTCAAATGTAATTTGTTTGCGTATGACTATCTTCTAAAAACAACATTTTACAAGAATATGATATATGGCAATATTTTAGCTCTTCTAGTCAACAACATAAGCCTCTAAGAAAGTTTTTTGCTAAAATCAATATTTTAGAAAATAATTAAGAAAATAAAAACAAAATACCAAACATTTTATATACGTTTTATATATATAAAAGGGGGATTTAATGTCAAGTGACCCAATTTTGAAATAGATGTCTTTCGATTTAAATAAAATTTACACCAATTTTAGTACTGTTAGATAGTAGCTTAGACACAAATTTTCAACAAGATCGGTCAAAAAGTTTCTGAGTTAGAGGGGGTCAAAGTTTGACATTTTGGCCATACAGGTGTTCTTTCTCATCCATGTAACTTATTACCTATTGGTGTAAGCAAAATTTGTCCCAAGTAGCTTAAATAGCTTTTTGATCAAACTTTTTAAAAAAAATTTTTTTGTTTTTTTAACAAATTTTTTAATTTTTTTTTTTTTAAATTTAACACTTGGCTAAAAAAAATAAAAAAAAAAGTTTTAAATTTAAAAAAAAATATTAAAAAATTTAAAAAAAAAAAACAAAAAAATATTTTTAAAAAAGATTGATTAAATAGCTATCTAAGCTACTTGGGACAAATTTTGCTTACACCAATAGGTAATAAGTTACATGGATGAGAAAGAACACCTGTATGACAAACTTTGACCCCCTCTACCTCTGAAACATTTTGACCGATCTTGTTGAAAATTTGTGTGTAAACTACTATGTAATAGGACTAACCTTGGTGTAAATTTCATCCAAATCGGAAGACATCGATTTGAAAATTGTGTCACTTGACATTAAATCGCCTTTTTATATATATAAAACGTATATAAAATGTTTGGTATTTTGTTGTTATTTTCTTAATTATTTTCTAAGATATTAGTCTTAGCAAAAAACTTTCTTGGAGGCTTATGTTGTTGACTAGAAGAGCTAAAATATTGCCATATGTCATATTCTTGTAAAATGTTGTTTTTAGAAGATAGTCATACGCAAACAAATTACATTTGAATAAATGGCTTGATGGCAAACTTTGAGGGGCGGACGCCCTCCCTAAAACACAACTTATCGCTACGAAATTTTTTTGTATTTTTTTTTACATACAACTGAACCGATTTGGAGGGGGAGAGTATAAGAAATCGAAAAAAAAAGTTCTCCATACAACTAACGGCCACGCTAATGTACATAAACTCCACTATTACTCTAGTCCAACTCTACTCTAAGTCTACCCCAAGCTCTATTTTAACTCCACTCTAACTGTATTCTGAATATATTCCAACAAAAGTCGTAGACGCTAAACAATCTCAAATTAAAACACCTCATTAACAAACATCCTTTTTTTGTGGGCCGGCTAACAAAAAATAATGTGGCGTTTTTATGTGTGAACCAAGACGCAGATATACTCAAAGCCATGGACATATAAAAAATACAGGTGTCTGTGTAGAATACATACACATACAAATTTTAACATTATGAGAAAGTATGTTTTAATAAATATTAACAAAGTTTTTCATTTCCGCTCTCACATAAATTCGTCCTTGTATTTCTTCGCGAGAATGTAAACTTTCTATGGGCCTTAGTTTCTACTTTCGTTTTATAAAATATTTGTTTTATTTAGTTGCTGCTTCTTGTTTCCTTTTTGGATAAAACAGATTTAACCAGACTCCAAAGAGATTTGAAATAAAAGTCAAAATATACAAGCTAAACAAAATATAAAATTAAAATGTTAATATGTTTTGTAAAAACATATTAATGTTTTGTAAAAATTTCACATAAAGAATTCAAGAATTTTTCTTTTCGTGTACAATATGAAATGAAAGTGTATAAGTTTTCGTTCAAAATATTTTGAAGCAAAACATTTTAAAATCATTTACGTAAAAAAAAATAACATAATTAATGTTGCCTGCCGTATTAAATCATCCATTAAATTATTTTGTTCATTTTAATTTTAGTTTAAATACTTGAGTTAATAAAAAAAGTTTTTTGACATTAGCTGGCTTTTTTTATTCATGTTTGTTTTGGTTAAGTCTTTGTTTTTGAAGGGAAGAAGAAGCACAGGATTTCCAAAAATGTTTTACTCCCCAAGATTTGTTTTGTATTCAAAAGCACACACACACTTGCAGGCACAAATATTAACACATAGCCAGCATAAGAAAAAACAACGTATTATACAACAATGTTTAAACAACAATGTTTAATTAGAAAATTCCTTTTTAGTAAAGCACAAAATATTAAGGATTAGAAAATTTATTTGTTTTACAAAAGAAGTGAAAAGGGTTTTTAAAGGATTTTTTTTTTTGCTTATTTTGAGGAACACTAACTTCTACGGCTACCAAACAACAACTTTGAATTAGTTTTTCAGGTAATTCCCAAATCCCAATTTTGTATACAGCGAATAACAACAGCGACTTTGAGGGAGTCTGTTAATTTTTTATGAAATAATTTTTATGTTTTTGATAGGGGATTGTTTCATTGATAGAAGTCCCAAATAATATTTTAAGGGACTTATTTCAAAAAACATTCAAATTGCATTTAAAATTTCAAATATTGATAAATGTATGTGAACTTTGAAGGTTCATATGCCCGAAACTCAGAATCTCGAGGATGGGGACTGTTTTTGAGATTATTTCATACGTTTGGGTATTTGTTTCATTTTCAAAATTGGGATTTTAATTCCTAATGAACTAGTTCCCTAATTTTAAGAACTTAGCTCATTTTCCTTTTCGGGGCTTAGTTCCTGTATATAAAGCGTGTTTTTTTAGACTGTTACAACTTTGAGTTGGCATCACTGCTTTATTTGAGCACCCATTGAACAGCTGATAGTTGCTTTTTATTTAGTTTGCTTTGAGATTTCATTATGAATCGACTTACACCAGAGCAACTCGTGCAAATTGTTGAAATTTTTAATCCAAATAATTGTTCTATTCGTCAAACGCATCGTGCACTTCTTTCATTTTGTGGCGTACATAATCGTCCTTTAGAGTGGCTAATGCGAAGAAAAATAGATCGTTTGCGAACCACCGAACAGTGCGCACTAAAGAAGCTGTAGCCGCTGTAAATGATTCTAATCAATCAATTCGTCGCCGCTCTCACTAACTTGGGTTATATCCCTTGGCTTCAAAGCTTTCAAGATTCAACTTGTGCAGAAATTAAAGCCAAACGACCATCGTATGCGCCGCCAATTCGGTGAATAGGCTGAAGCACAAATTGATATTAATTTTGAATTTCCATTCAAAATTTTATTTTCCAATGAAGCCTATTTCTGGTTGAACGGGTAGGTAAATAAGCAGTATTGTCGCATTTGGAGTGCCAATGGTGAACGGTATAGGACCATGATTCAAAATTTTTTCGTAGCTCATTAATTTTGCTGATATGTGGTTCCAACAGGACGGAGCCACATGCAATACAGCGGGCGCTGCAATTGATTTACTCATAGAAACTTTTGATGAAAAAATAATTTCACGTAATGGCCCAATAAATTGGCCACCAAGATCATGTGATTTAACCTCATTGGATTTTTTTCTTTGGGGTTATGTAAATACACTTGTCTACGTCGATACACCACACCACAAACAATCGAACACCTAGAGATCAACATTCGCAGTTATCGGCGAAATACGACCGCAAATGCTGCGAAAAGTTATTGAAAATTGATGTTCGCAATCTTCTACGTGTTAGCCGTAACGGCAGGAATCATATTTAAACATTAATTTCATTAAATTTTTTTCCAATAAAGCCCGTTTCATTGATAATAAAAATATATTTCCTTGTTTTATTTTGATTTTAACTTATGTCACTCTATTAAAAACACCCTTTATATTTATATTCCTCGTAAATAAAATAGTTGCCCTTCTTAAGTGTATCGGGGGATATTGTTTAAATTTTTTATTATCCCTCAATTTTTTTTAAATAATTTTTGGTTTTTTTTTTATTTGACATTGGAGATTTATATAACATCCCAAAAATTTTATTCTTTTTTGACATCACTTGAGGACAGGTTAAATAAAACGTTTTTCATATATCACAATTTTGAGTCTTCTGAATAAAAAAAAATATAATACAGAAATCATTTAAGAAATACATTATTAGTCTGGGGCATAATTTATTAATGGGTAAGTTTTCAATCGATTTTGTTTGTTCACACCTTCTTGAGAACACAATTGTGGCTAAATTTGCGAATAATTCTAGAATAAACCTTTACAAAATTTGACAAAAAATAAAATAAAGTGACTTAACTATTCAACTCTCATTCAATCAAATATTTTCGTTGAAAAAAACCACAAAATTTGTCTAGTCTTAAGAAAAGTTACAAACTTAAATGTGCGCCAACATTAAAAAAAAATATTGCTCTAACCCAGATATGCCGACGGGCATTTTAGCGGCACAATCTTCGTAGTTTTCCAACAGAGCTTTATTCTGACAGATTATATAACAAAACTGAACAAAAAATAAAAAAAAAATATTTTTAACTCGGATTTTGAGTCCGTACTACATGTAGTACGCTCGGCACATATGGGAACAAAAGACAGTATTTTATTGTGATTAATTCAAGTCGTTTATTATTAAGAAACTTTTGTGTACATAAGTAAGGAAAAACAAATTAATAAAAAACAATTATTTGGTGGTGTGGTACTCCACATTACACTTTACATGGAGCGGCACATCACATTTAACACAGCGTGTAGTGGTCTTATTGTGGCAACGTTTCGCTTATTGTTGCGCTTACGAAAGACATGAATTTTATAAAGCAATACATTTTTAACACATAAAGCACACTATTCAGCGAATATAAAAATTGTTAGATGTAGCGATCAGCTTTACGCACTTAATTTTTGAATACCGTTATTTTTAAGTATTCTCCCTTACAAACCAGCTTTGTAGTGAGGGAATGCCGCACAGTGGGATTTTTTGTGCAATAAGTCATTTTTTCGACACATAAAATTTAAAAATGTAATGATGCAGTTTTGTAGAAAATTGATTCAGTATGAAGAATCCATAAACAGTATTCCAAAAAAACGTTTATTTGTCTTTGAAATAATGAAGTAAAGTCACATGTAAATTTTGGTCCAAAATATTGAAAACTGTTTACGCACTTCTAAAGTGTTTGTACGTAAGATAATTTTAGTGCTCTGATTTAAATAGTGATTTTCTTCAAATATAGCCTTTTCTGCGTATTTAAAAAAAAAAATATAAAATTCGCTCATATGGTTTAAAAGATATGATAGAATAAAATTTGTTCTATAATGTGCCGTGATTACAAACTTCCTTGGAAAAAAGAAAAGGTTGCTCGGTCGTGCTCGGTGCTCTCGCTATAATAAAATGAAAGGTAAGACTCCATACTATCATTTAAAAAAAAAAAAAAAATTAAATAATTAATAATCTTTTATAAAATCATAAAATTGGTTTCCGATTTCATTAAATTTTTAATTTTAAAAAATTACAAAAATATATTGCATAATTTTAGGCACGTGCGTTATAATGACATTAAGTTACAACAATAACTTATTTAGAATAGATTAAAAACAAAACCATATGATTTAACAACAATGAAAATAAAACAATTTGTGAAAATATCGAAGTGGAAAAGATATTATTAAAATGAGTTTATTTTCTGTGTTATATAGTGAACTGAGTTACGAACTCATTAATTGCAATGCAAGTTTGGAATTAATAACCGATTTCATTACATCAAAAAATGCAATGCTTCAGGATGAAGAAATCGGTATAGTGAAAAGAGCAATTCAAAAGAGGTTTCTTGGTCATTTCAAAAAACGGTGGCAAGAATCGTATAAACTAAAATCCCATTTTTTTTAAAAAAATGAAGATTGGTTAAAAAGTACGTTTAAAGAGTTATACAAATTTATATGTGTAAATGATTTTTCCTATTGTGTTTTTAGATGTATTTGAAGTATCACTTAATAGCGAGCCTAGTTGTTCAACTAAACTAGGAAGGCCAGCAAAAGATTTCGAAGATTGTCAAGTTCGCACAAAGAGGTTCAAGGCAGCTGAATTAGCTTCAAAATATTCACAAGAACATTTGAATATGGCAAGTAACTTGTTGCCGATGTGACTGGTGTAGAGGAGCAACTAATTGATCGATTTCGCATTATACTACAAATAATAACTTGTGGCAAAAAAGTTAATTCCTTGAAGTTCAACAATTTTGCTCAAGATACAGCAAAACTTTTTGTTGAAAAATATAGTTGGTATTATATGCCAGTAACAGTACACAAAATACTAAAACACGGAAAGGATATCATGGATGCGGCAATACTTCCTATTGGCATGCTTTCTGAAAAAGCCGAAGAAGCCAGAAATAAAGATTATAGAAATTATAGATTAAGGTTCTCCAGAAAATGTGATAGAGTTGCAACAAATACAGATGTTTTTCATCGACTTCTAGTATCGTCAGATCCTTTTATAAGTAGCATTAGATGTCAACCCCGTAAACAGGTTATGGAAGTTGATGATATAGTTACAGAAATGATAGATGATGAATAAAAGTCTATATTTAAATGCATGTATTGAAATTTATTTATAAAATAATAAGTTTTGGTAATGAAACAAAAAGTTGTGGGAAAAAATATAATATGGATTATATGGGCGGTGGGTAGTGGGCGTGGCCAATTTTGATGAAACTTAATTTTATTCTTAATTGAGGTTATAAAAGGCTCTGTGCCAAATTTCAAAAACTTTGGGCCAAAAAAAAATTTTGGGTTCTATGGGCGGTGGGTAGAGGGCGTGGCCAATTTTCATGAAACTTTATATTTTTCTTAATTAAGCTAACCAAAGGCTCTGTGCCAAACTTCAAAAACTTTGGGCCAAAAATTAATTTTGGGTTCTATGGGCGGTGGGTGGAGGGCGTGGCCAATTTTGATGAAACTTTATATTTTTCTTAATTGAGCTAAGTAAAGGCTCAGAGCAAAATTTCAACATTCTACGAGCACTCCTTATATTTTTTGCCAAACATTGTATGGACAAATCCCTCTGTGTGCCGTAGCACTTGAAATGTTTTTTTTTTTTATAAAAGTTGTTGAGAGTTCTTTTACTTACTTTACTGCGTTTGTGTATGTCTTATTGCGTAGCGAATAATTGTGCGCTTATTTTTTTAAATGTGCCATTAGTGCTTTGCAAAATGATAACATTTTTTATTGGGTAAATGATCTTTTCGATCAAATCGGATCCTGATGAAAGCGTTGCTGAGGGTTTCCCATAAGTTGATATTAGCAATGCGCCAACGAAAAGATAAATGGTCGATTTTACCTCCCATATGTCTTTGCAGTTGCCACGCACTGTGCTCTGAAAAATCAATCAGGTGTGTGAATATTTGGAAATACAATTTGTTACCCCGAACAGATACACGGTACAAGCTGATATTTTTATCTGCTCGATCAACGATCAACCCATGTAGCGATTATATTCATGAATAAGGCGTGGTTGCTGAATATAAATATATACGCTTTTTCGAAAAAGCTCAGCATTTAAAAATAGGGGTGGTAAATTTTCAAAATTCACTTTATCTTCCTCTCCAGAATCTTTATCTGTGACGTAGTTGTTCGCACCATGAGTGGGTACAATTGAGATGTTGTAAGAATTTTGCATAAACTCTTCATCACTTTTCTCTAAGGCATTTATTATCTCATTTAATGTTAAAAATCTGGAAAAACAAATAATTTTTTGTTTTCACCATTTTTACACACTAATGCCGAACGTACTACATGTAGTACGTCAACAAATACATCAACTAAAATCACATAAAATATTTTTTTTCACATGCACTTTTGCTACGTATTAACTTTTACAACTATTATAATTAAAAAAACATAGAAATGCAACAATAATAAAATATGCATATAAACATTTTTCTCACCGATTACGTGCCATCTTCACACTTTTGCTAATTTCAGAAAACTGAAATCTCTGATCCAAAAAAATAAATATAACCAGTTACCTTAGACAAAATATATTAAGGCATGGTTTGTTGACCGTTATATTCTGTAGCACATCGACAAGTAGATTAGAAAATTTAAAGCACAGTAAACGCAGAAACCTGAACTTAACGAGTGTACTACATGTAGTTCGGTCGGCATATCTGGGCTAAAAATCTATAAATTATATATTTTAAAGCACATTTTATTTAAATAAAAAAATTTTCCTTTTATTGCAGGTGCAATAATACATTAAAAATTACGTAGAGCCAATGGGTTAATTCTAGTATAAAATAGGTGAAATTAATTAATATTAATGTGAATTGGTTGAGTGTATATTAAATGCAAAGAAAGGTGTTTTATTTAAAGTTTGACATCCATAAAATGATATCAAAAGTTCCCATATTAAAGTACAATATCCAAAAAACACCAAAAATATACTCCTTTCACACAACATTTCTTTAAATTTCCCTAATAGTTTATAATTTTTCAATAATTGCCGTATTCACAATACCCCTTTTATCGATTGTTGTTTTTTTATACCAAATACAATCGCTACAAGGGCTTTTGTGAGTACGGCAAATTTTGGAGTATTTGTATTATCTACATTTTGATTTGTATTGTAATCGATTTTCTTGTATTGTGTTATTTTCCAAATAACATTTTGTACCGCAAAGTTATTATAAATATGAAAATATTTGATGTTTATCTAGACAAATGATTCCATTAAAATATTTCCCAATACATACGTTGCTTCAGTATAAAATGTTTATGTTCCTTCGTTTTACTTTTTTCTTTTTTATTTTTATTTTTTTTTGTTGTTTGTTATTTAAACGAAACAAAAACAATGAAAACGAAAAAATAACAATAACAAGAAATGGCAAATTATTTTTTTTGTCTAACAAATAAAAAGCAAACAGAACCAATCTACGAAAAGTCAACCGCACATTAATTTTTTTGGTTTAGAAACTTTTTATTTGGTAGTATTTTTGAAATCAAAGGATGTATGGCTGTTTGTATATACCCTGCAGGAAATGTCACTAGTAAATCTGTTCAAACTAGTTGAACATATGTAAATATACCTGCTGCATGTACGTTGTTCATATTCAAGGACATTCCTTGGAAAAATATTAATAAAAACACACAAATAGATATACCAAAATCTGCAGTAATTATGTTGGTATTTCCAATCCTTGTAGGAGGTAATTTTGGGTTATTTTTAAATGTGTACTGAGAAACCAAACGCATGTGCGTTGGTCTTCGGCACAATTTCTGTAAAACAACCCTCATTATTTCTACACATTAGTTTAAGATTCGGAAAATTAGTTCTTAAGGTGATATTTTAAATAAAATTATCAGTGTCTTACAAACATTCATCGACAATTGTTTAATTTATTACAACATATCGTTCATGGTCCTTCGACAAAAAATTGAACCAATATTAAAAAAAATATATAAAATTTAAAAATTAAAGTTGGAAAAATTTATAAGCGTTTATCTCGGCTTAAATAAACAGAGATAAAATTAATAAACAAATTCATTTGTTAAAGACAAAGAATTTAAATATAAGCGTTTATCTCGGCTTAAATAAACAGAGATAAAATTAAAAATTAATTAACAAATTCATTTGTTAAAGACAAAGACTTTAAATAAAGCGTTTATATCGGCTTAAACAGAGATAATAAAAAATTTATACTTAGTGACATTGTCTAAAAAACAACAACAAATAATCACCAGTATGGCAAATATTCCAAAAATTTTGGAACGTCAAAAAGTGATTAAATAGTATGTATTCTGACAAGTTTGAGCGAAGGACCAGTTCGTCAACCAAAACTGTACGATTTTCAAAAACGTCTGTTGAAACACGAAGCTGAATTTAAAACAAACCATGGATTTTTGGAACAGCATGCAAATAAGTCCGAAGATTATTTCGTAATGGACGAAGTAAAAAAAAACCATCATAAAATATGAAAAAGCAAATGAAATGCCGGCGATTGATAAGGAAACAAAAGAAGTACCTTATCTTACACATTCTTCACCGGAAAAAACGGAAGACGATGACGGGGTTTTAAAGATGTCAAACTCTGTCAAAGAACTTTGCGAGGATATAATCTCAAATATGGAAACTTTAACAATAGGAAGTATATCAATAAAAAAATGCAGTTAGAAGTTAAATATCAGCGCATGCTAAAAGAATTTGACATGGTCGCAGGGTCAAAATACAGAAATGAATTGATAGAAACAGAAGATTATTATTTTAATGCGCTCATACTAATAAATAGCAAAATAAAAGAAGAAGCAACAAATACCAATTCTGCAAAATCTATAGAATTCTTCAGTTCAGCAAACCTGTCAAAAATAAAAATTCCGGAATTTGATGGGAATATAAATGATTGGGCATCATTGTATGATTTATATAAAAACCTAGTTCACGATTGCAGTCAGCTTGCTGAAGTTGAAAAGATGTACCGTCTTACTACATCACTTAAAGGCGAAGCAAAAAGATTGGTTCAACATTTGAATATAACTTCAAATAATTATGAAGCAGCTCTAGAAATCCTTAAACAAAGGTATGAGAATCATAGACTGCTATCATCATCAAGTCTAAAGCAACTTTTGGATACAACAAATAGTTGCATTTACGCACTCCAGGGTATGAAGTTGAAATTAGAAGATGCTGAACCATTTATAGCACGCATAATTATTACAAAATTGGATAAAGAAGGACTGCGGCATTATGAACAGACTGTGAAGAAATCCAAAGAAATTCAAAGCCTTGAAGATGTAATGGAGTTTCTGGAACAACAGATTCAAGCACTGGAAGCAGTTTCAAAAGGGCAGTTGAAAAAAGAATTAAAAATAACCCCTAAAGAAATGAGAAAAACATCAAATTAATTTCATTCAGTACAAAAATCATGCCTTAACTGCAATCTAAGCAACCACACCACACCGGAATGCAGAAAGTATTTAGGTTTGTCAACGGCGGAGAGACGAAAATTAGCATATGACAAAAGATGGTGCTTCACATGCATCGAACATAAAAAAAACCAAAAATGCTGTCATTGTGGAGAAGGACACCATAAAACTCTTCACCCTAATGAAGAAAATAAAGAAAAAACCCAAATATCATCAATGACCACGAAAGATTCTACTACAACATCTGTACTTTTAGCAACAGCATAAGTGAAAGTACGGGCAGCAAACGGGGAACACTTAATTTTGAGAGCACTAATTGATCAAGGTTCTCAAATAACCACATTATCAGAAGAAGCTTCCCAACTTTTATATACCAAAAACAAAATGCAAAACCGAAATTCATGGACTTGGAGGTTCAGTGGTGGTAGTATCATGAACAATATGTTGTGATAAATTAAACAATTGTCGATGAATGTTTGTAAGACACTTATAATTTTATTTAAAATTTAACCTTAAGGAATAATTTTCCAAATCTTTAACTAATGTGTAGAAATAATGAGGGTTGTTTTACAGAAATTGTGCCGAAGACCAACGCACATGCGTTTGGCTTATCAGTACACATTTAAAAATAACCCAAAATTACCCCATACAAGGATTGGAAATACCAACATCATTACGGCAGATGTTGGTATTTCTATTTGTGTGTTTTTATTAATATTTTTCCAGGGAATGTCCTTGAATAAGAACAACGTACATGCAGCAGGTATATTTACATATGTTCAACTAGTTTGAACATTCTGCCGGGCGCTAAAAGACACCGGCGGAGAAAAATCTAACTTGACTGTCGTAGCTTTATTACATCTTAATCTAATATAAATTATAAAAATAATTATCAAGACTACTAATAATAAAATAAATGATGCAGGCCCAGATGTATTATGGAAATTCAGCTCCTTAAGCTTGGTGTGTTTTGTTTTCATTAATTCGAAATCCTTTTGAAGCTGCTCTATTTGCATGGAGTTGTTTACTATAACCTTGTCGAAGAGTTTAAACGATTTATTCTTTACCATTTCATAATCCAACTTCCATGATGAAGTTTTAATGGAAGTCCTTTTTACTGTTGTGAAATGTTTAGAAGCAGATAAGACGATTCCTTCATAAGTTGCTGTACATCCATGTTTTAACATTAAAATTCATTTTAATGGCAGTGTAATCCAATTACGCTCAACCTCTTCACAATCCACCGTAAGAATATGGTTATCAAATAGAGAAAAAATCCATTGATTCTCTGTGGTTAGTTGCTCCCAAACGCCTTTTCTTATAACTGCCTCAAAAAAGCATTCGGCATGGCGAGATTGTTTTAATGCTGAAACTTCACATGATCTTTCAATAGCTGGCCTCCATGGTATGTTGCCTATGCAATTAAATTGCCCTTGAAGATTTTTCCTGCATTTTTTTAATTGGGCATGTGACATCAAATAAAACATATTAGACGCGAAGTTATATACGATAAAATCCTCTTTTATTTTCGGCATCGCTATGTTTGCTCCTATCTCAACTGGCAGCTTAATAATTTTATACACCTCAGAGCTGTGTTCTTCCATTAGAGGAATTTCTACTTGAACTACCAGTCTTTCGTCCACAATAGTTCCTCTGACCTTCCTATCATGGTAGACTTCTGTTAACTCCGTCCTATTGGACTGACCTTTTTTAGTTGTGACGGTGTTAGCAAATTAGTATTAATATGGCCATGGTTGACATTGATTAGCAGATTTATTACAGATGATTGTATATTGTTGCATTCATCAATCATTAAATTTAATTGAGTTATCATGACCGTAAAAAATAATGTTAGTTTTTGTGACTCTACTTCATTTGTCACTTCTTCGCGAAATAACATCAGCTGATCATAAATTTTTTAAAATTGAGATTAACATCTTCGGTAGTTTTCTTCATTATATTTGCCGTTGAATCAATGAGCGAAGTTTGCTGTTCAATCAACTTGTTGGGGTTCTGCAGATTTGCAAATATGTTTTTTAAGTTGTCATCCATTATTTTGTGGTCGTCTCTGCATCCATCATTCCAAATAAAATTTTTGCATAGCAATCGTAACCATCTCGCATGACTCTTTGAAAACATTTAATTTCTGACATTCTTTATTACCCTTCACTTCAAGTTTTGCAATTCTTTCAACCTAATCATAGTATAAATTCAGATCATAGTACACCACTAGATTCCATTTTGAATTTACTGAGTTAAGCTGTCCAACGTTCTCTAAATAAATTGCGGTATTTTTTGAAAGCTCTTTTATTGAGACTGATTTGTTTACTGGCAAAGCTTTGACGGGAATCGTTAACATTTTTAAAATAAATATGACTTGAAACATGCTAAGTTTTTTAATTTCGGGTTTTTTTATTTTTGGCGAAACAACAAGTCACTGTCTTTATTAAAGGACATAATTTATTTATTGGTCTTTTCAATGAAGGGTTTTTTGTCTTCAAGGTGACCACCCTTACTTTTCCATCCTTTCCGTCATGAACTTTAAAAACCCTTGCCAATGGCCAACTAGCTGGCTGAGTATTTTCAACATTAATTAAAACTATAGATCCTTCTTTTAAATTTTCTGACGGAAACTTCCATTTATTGCGTTGTTGAAGAGTAGTTTGGTATTCATCCCTCCATCGAGTCCAAAATTCTTTTCTAAATTTTTGAATTAGTTTCCACCTATTCAGTGAGGTAATAGGGTTATCCTCAAAATGTTCTGGATATTGGTTGATAGGCCTTCCAATAAGAAAATGTGCTGGAGTTAATGCATCGATGTTTTCTGGATCATTATCATTCAAACTCACTAGGGGTCGTGAATTCAATATTGCTTCTATCTGTACCAGTAAGGTACTCATTTCTTCATAGGTAAGTTTTGAGTCACCAATTGTTCTTTTCAAATGAAATTTTATAGATTTTAC
This sequence comes from Pollenia griseotomentosa, assembly GCA_963931875.1. Classification (NCBI taxonomy): domain Eukaryota; kingdom Metazoa; phylum Arthropoda; class Insecta; order Diptera; family Polleniidae; genus Pollenia; species Pollenia griseotomentosa. The sequence continues at coordinate 124,953,838 of OZ007563.1, forward strand.
GCCAGCTGGATTTTTTGAGAAGTCAGGATTGGAATTATTGTTTTGTTATGTTGAATGGCTTTAATAAAATCTTTATCTAATTTTCTAGAAGCTCGTCTTGAAAAGTATCGTTTTAACCCTACGATTCATAATTGGGTACCCGTGTACCTTTTTTGACTTTAAAGTGCTGCTGTGCCTATAATTTTTGAGATATGGACATAAAACTCCGAATCATGAGAGATTTTGGCTCAACTAAGATTTAAATACGAAAAAATTCAAAATATTTTCAATATTTTCTTAAAAAATGATTTTAAATGTTTTACCCCCATAAACACACAACCGGGTCCCCGGGTACCCTAATGCAATTCCTATGTAAATGCCTGACATGTAAATGAAAAAACGTTTTTTTTGTGTTGTTTTTATTGGAAATAAATGTCTTTTTTATTTATTTTATCATATTTTATATATATTATATTATAATTCATCCGAATCACTATCGTTGTTACTGTGGCAATTGTAGCATTTAGTAATTGTTATGGCGTGCTCATCCCATATCGGCGTGCTACATATGCTGCAATTTTTTCTAGTTTTTCTTCTGCCCTTATTTGGAAGAAGTTTGCACATGTAGCACACGCCCGTATGTGCTTTTCTGCCCCTTTGTCGTGCTGACGGAGATGTTGACGGACCTGCAGCACAAAGCACACTCTCCAACGGCCTTCCGATGATGCTTTCAATTGCATTTTTTGTTGAAAATTGGCGCACGCTTTGCACATTTGAAATTCTATTTTCTATAACAGGAATGCACAGGTTTTCTGCCAGTTGACGCAGAAAATTCTTCCTGCGCGTCGTGGTGTATCGTGCAGTTGGATTATTTCCATAATATATGATGTGTGATGCAAATGCGCTCACATCAATGATGTTATAGAAAAATGCCATCGGCCATCTTCTTGTTTGTCGCTGGGGCTAAAAATGCTTCTGAAGTAAGTTCACTCACTGCTTCCAGATGAATTGCTTTTGTTGCCATACACACAAATACAGCAATGTAGCATTTGTAGGACCTTTGTCCTCTGCCTTTAGAGTATTTCATTTGAATAGGACCTGCATAGTCGATTTCAACGTATTTAAATGGAGCTGAAATGGTTACCCTTGATTTTGGAAGAGATCCCATCAGTTGTTGAGCCTTTTCCTGACCAAATCGAATGCATTTAGTGCAGTTGCGTATACATTTTTTAATATTATTTTTCATATTTATAATCCAGTATTTTCTTCGCAAGGTAGATTCCATTATACGACTACCACCATGAAGAGTAATATTATGGTACTTATTGATTATAATATTTACCAAGTGTGATTTCTTCATGATGACCGGATGCTGTTGATTGAATGATAAATTAGCGTTTTGTAATCTACCACCGACACGAAGTAGGCCATCCTTATCTATGAAAGGAAACAGGTTGGCTATTTTACTGCTTTTATTGACTGTATTATACTTAGTTAAATCTTTAATATCTTGAAAAAATTCGTATTCTTGATGACATTGTATTATCTGTTTTTTATCATCTTCTAACTGCTTTACTAAAAGATATTGTGAATTATTAGATTTTCCTTTCAATTTGTTAATGAACCTTAATATGAATGCAACAACTCTTTGAAGTTTAGAGTAATTGGAATATTTGTTAATTAAATCTCTAAGAATTTTGCTAGTTTCTGATGCAGTAGACAAAAACAGTACTAGTTCGGATGTTTCTTCTTTATTTGGCCAAAACGCTAATGATTTTTTCAGCCATGCTGGACCATGCCACCATAATGGGTGTAATAATAGTTGTGTGGCGCAAATTCCTCGTGATGCAACATCTGCTGGATTATCTTGGCTTCCTACATGCTTCCATATCGCATTAGGTATAATGCTGTTTATTTCTGCTACCCGATTTCTAATGAACTTATCTTTGTTTGTTTTATTTTTGACCCATGATAGAGTTATTGTTGAGTCACTCCAAGCATAGATCGTTTGTTGCCCATCAATAATATTGGATACCTTTCGTATTAATTTTGCTTAAAGGTGTGCAGCACAAAGTTCTAATTTCGGCAGAGTTTTCCTATTTTTCATAGGATTTACTTGTGTCTTGGCGGTAAGAAGTGTCACATTGTTTACGATTTTTATATATATGATTCACTATTGACACAGTCACCAGTACTAGTGACTTATTTTACCCCAGACAGTGTTATTTATTATAGACATTTAACATGTGCGTGACATTGAAAATCTACTACTTACGTTGGTACTATTGACTAGGAAGTTCTCTTGGGAACATATGTAGACATTGGAACCAAAGAATCACTGGTACATTTAAGTTAACCTAGTCTATACTTTAAATACGAATCCGAATTCATAACAATCCTATTTTATTATTTCTTCAACTTTTATAGGATTTATACTTCTAAGTTGTTATTGATAACATTTTGTGTGTATTAGGAGCAAATATAGTGGCAAATGTAGCGTAGTGTAGACACTTCGTTGACAATGTCACCAAAGTAGTCGACAAAACTGGTGACTTGGAGACACTTGCACCCAGGTTTCCTTCAGGGTATAAAAACTTTGTTCTCGTACTTGACTGAGTAAGCAAAAATTGAACAATAATTGTAGTTGTATGTGTGTTTATTTGTTAGTAGAAGTGTATTTGAAAATCTGCATACAGCACAGAGATGCCAGTTGGTTTTGGTATTTAAAAGATTTTGATTAATTTAAACACTGAAATAAATTCGATCGTAAATACTGAAATGTTTGTAGATCATAAATAAAAAAATTATTCAATGAATGGATTTTGACATAAATTATAAATTGAAAATATATTTTGCAAACTTAGTTGATTTAGTTTCGATGTTGTACAATAATTTAACAACTTTATTACAGTATTTATCGCTTATGTGCACATCGTTAATAAGTACTTAAAGCTTTTATAGATTCTAGATTGTGTTATTATTATTTTTAAGTAGCCAAAATTGTTTTGTCTATAAGCATTTGTTATTAAGTAAATAACTTTTGAAAAATTTTGATTTAAATAAAAAAGTTTTTATGAAATTTAGCAATTTTTTTATAAGAATTAAAAGAAATAAATTTTAGGGTGTGTATCAATATAACAAAATTTTATAAAATATAACTTCTGAAAAAAATTGAGGCGTTAGGCACCTGCCTCTTATTAAAAAACTTATCTGGCAACTTTTTATTTTCGTACTACTCTCTTATTTCATTTCACAATGTATTGTTTTATTTACGGGTATGTATTTCAATCCTTTAACATGTTGTAGATATTTTTTTTAGAAAAAAACCAACAACAAAAAAATTAAACAACAGCAAAATCAGCAACGGCAAACAAAAAACATAAACCTTTGGATGGACATATCAGTTTTAAATAATTTGTATCTGCACTCTAATTTATTATCTTAACGAAATGCAAATTTTTGGATATTACTATTGTTTTTGTTTTCTTTGTACACCTTTCGCCACAGGTGAAACGTAGTAAAAGTAGGTTTTTGTATAAGCTAGTCTTTCTATTTGTAAATTTAACAATATTGATCGAAGTATATAGATTCATTATCCTTATCATGGTTGGGGGTTGTGCACTAAATATTGATTTAAATCAGCAGTGCACTATCACTAAATAAAACCGCAAAAAAATTAGTTTGTACTCTTTTTTGCCAGCTTTAGTGATGATTGTTATTTTTTTAACTACCACTAAAACAATTTTGTGATTGTGCAAATTTTTTTACTATCACTAACGCAGATTGAATGCCAAAATCTGCACTCAATTCAAATAGTGCAAATTTTGGATATGCAATCAAAAAAGCTGCATACAAATATTGTCTCACTAAAATTTAAAAAATGTAACATTGCATGTGCATGGCTTTTTATTTCTTTTGAGGATATGCATAAGTATAGAAGATTAAACAAAATGAAATTTTGTCAATAACGGTAAAATTATTTTAAAATTAGTACATCAATTTAAGTTGCACTCAACTGAGTGAAGAAAAAAAAGTTGCAATAAGTTGATGATTGTTTTTTTTTAAATCAAACTATTTTTTTTTTTGAGTGCAAAATTATTTAACATCACTATCACTCATGTTTAGTGAGGCTGCAAATTTTTAATTCATCACTCAACATCAACAAAATGATTGCAATATTTTTGCACTCGTTCTATTATTTCATCTGTACTGTGATTCACTAACTTTTATAACAATAATCGTATGGTAGAAATATATATAACGAAAATTTATCGAATTTGCTATTCAGTACCATTTTTAACGATATTCGCGCCCGGTTGAAGTCAGCTATAACTTAAAGCAGTATTTTTTCGTTATTTAAGCGACAATAATTTCCGTGCTGTTTATTAAATCAATAAAGAACCCATAATATTAATGTCCTGCAATAATTCCAAATTAGTTTGAAATAAAAACTCATTTATTATATTAATAAAATCGCCTAAATAAAATTTTCTTATTTTATATTTATGGCCTTCAGATCCACATAATGGTTGCGTATAGTGGTTTTATGTTTTAAACATTTTTTTTGAATTGCTTGGCTTTAAGCATATAAACATTCTCGGTAAAAAAAAGGTACTTGGTAGTGATGCCAATTCCGAAATACCGACAGCCAAAATTTTTTAATCCCGAAATTTTTGGGATTTAGTCAATCCCGAAATTTTTATCCTAATTTGTTAGTTCTACCTTTTTTTTTTATAAAAAGAAATTCATAATGGCATTTCCCCTTGAAAAGATAGGGAACACAATATTTATTTTTACTATTTATTTGATTAACTCTATTAATACTGTAATTAAAAACAAGCGAAAAAAGTTAAACTGTGTTATTCTTTTTAAGCGTGTGCAACAACTATAAAGAAATTTTAACGTTTGAAGTGCGGAAAATAATTAAAGAAGAAAATTAATTAAGGAAAAAAAAAATTACTTATGAAATGCGCAAAACAATTCACTGATGCACCAAATTCAAATTTTAAACTTTACTATTTACAGGGTAGGATTATGAAAGTGTTTTCCGAGATTGGAAATAGTTATTTTATGGAGCTGTTTTACGAAATTAAGTAGTGTATTTTATACACTTTATAATTCCTACCACTAGTGGTGGTGGGTATAAAAATGTGTTTTTGTTTAAATATGAATTTTATGGTTAACTAAATAAATTGATTTTGTTAATTAATTTTGAATATAGATTTCAATTATTCATTTTAATTCATTTAATAAAAATTTTAGTAGAATTTTAGAAATAAATGAAATACTAGTTTGGTCTATTTAATAACAATGTAAATTATTTTTTTTAATAAAGTTTGAATCAACTGTAATATAGCTGCAATGGCAATAAGTTTGATTATACTGTGACTTTTTTCTGCTACCAAACTGAAAAAAAAATCCATTAACCATATTGGTCCCAACTTTTTTTTCTAGATGTCGGTAGTAAAAATCACGTTTTTTTTTAAATCTCCAAATTAGATATTAAACACGACTTCAGAGGTTCAGTGTTTAATTGAAAAAACGTGTGTTGTTATTGACATGTAATTCTTAAGGTAAAATTGATTTGTTATTAAGTCCATCTAAATCAACCAAAACCAATATTTATGGTAGTTGAAAGATATTCGACACAATCCAAGAAAGTTATTCTGACTTGTTTTATTGTGATTTTGTTTGTCTGTATGTCCTCGTTTTAAGGATTAAATAGAAAATACTCAAAAAAAACTTAAATTACTGTTGGTTGTGCTAAATATTATAAAAAAAACAATATATCTAAGTTTTTGTGAATTTGTTTGAAAATTAACAAGAAAGCAAACTTATTAAAAAACCTCTGATTTCAGTCTTAAAAGGGCAAAACGAAAAGAAATAAATCAAATTAGGTTAAAGAGTTTATGTTTAAATGTCTACTTTTTTGATTAAAAAGAAAAAAATGTGGAAAAAATAAACATTAAATAAGATTTGTATAATGGAAAGAAATACTTAAAAAAAAGGATTTGCTGTGTGTATAAATAAATATATAAAAAAGGTAGCTGATATCTGTAAAAAGGGTTAAAATATATCTGGGGAAATATGTAAATTGCTGGTAATTTATTAAAAAAAAAAAATAATTTCCAAGTATAAGTAAATAAAGATTGGTCTTTTATTTCTAATATTTTAAATCCACTAAAAGTTCAGAAAAGCTTAGATAAGACAATTTTTTTAGATTATGTTAAGGGCAAGTCTTGAATACCAAAAGTTTTATCGAAAACTTAATATAATTTTTTTCTGCAAGTCATAATTTTGTTAAATTTAATTGCTTAATTGTAAAATATGCAATTAGAAAGAAAGTTTTTAGGGCAAGTTTTTCAAGCAAAAAACATGTTTTGCTGCTTAAAAATATTTATACAATAAACTTCTATATTGCACCCAAAATCAGAAACAGGCCCAACTCAAAATTCACATATGTACACTCACAAAAGTATTACAGAAACGGAATGTAGTTTATTTATGAAGTATTCCGTTCAGTAATTTTTAAATAAATAAACATTTAAAATTCCAAGCAAATTTATTTTTAACTGATTCAAACTGTTATTCAAAAAACTAAGTGCATATTAATACGGATTTTCAGTTGCAGGTTATTTTGTCCGTTGATTAAGTTAAATTCTTCTTTGTGTCAAATTAAATGAAAATGTAATTTAAAATAACGAAAAGTTCAATAAATTTTTACTGTCAAAAATTCTACAAATGATTTTTCAGTTATTCTATATAAATTAACTATCAAAAAATTAACCTCATATTCAGTAAAAAACAGAGGAATATTCATTTTAAATAAATAAACTATCAAAAAACTAACTACATAATTTTATATAATTTAACTACCAAAAATAAATATTAATATTTATCTATAAAAAACGATTTGTTTGTTTTGTGTAAAACAATTCCCAGTTTCTATTTGTTAAAATAATTTAGTTAAATACAAAAAATTTTAAAAGTTATATATTGGTTGTCTTATACTTGAGAGTTCTTCTGTAAGCGACGTGGTCAGTACAACAAAAGTAAAACAAACGTGTGTAACGGGGTAAGTAAAAAATAATATTCTCTCTCATTAGAAAAAGAAGCGGACAGGTATCTATCTGGTATTTTTTAAAAATTCGGCTCTTTATTGTTTTTACAAAATATTCAGTTAATTTTTTTATAATTAATTTCTACACACAGAAAACAAATTGGTTGGGAAACGGTTGCAGTAATAAAATATTGATCAAGTAACATGATTTATTATTGCAACTATTAAAAATGTATAGTTCTAACTAATTTTTAATTCTCTTGATTATTAAAACTATGTTCCAACTGAAATATGATTCCTTCAATTCTTTTATTAGTTGTGATAACTAATTTAATTAAGTTCTAAAAATTAGTACAAATGGTTAGAATCACAACCGAATTTAATACAGGGCAATACTAAATATTGGGCATTGCAACAATAATTAGCTTTCGTCAATAAATTTTGTAATATATATGTTTATTCATTTATTGCAGCTAATTATTGAGTGTAGGAATAGTTTCAATTCGAGTACAACAAATGAAAATATAATTATTCGGAATTCACAACCAAAAAATAGTTAAAAGCCCCAATTGCTTACTAAATTTTCTGTCAAAACATTTGATAGATTCAAATATTTTTTAATTTTATATTTTAAAATTATTTTTGCGGTAAAAAATGGAAAATGTGCAAAAACTTAATAAATAGGGGTAAGTAATTTACGTATTCTTATAGGTATGAACATATGCACGTACATATGTATGTATGTATTATTTTTTTTATACCCTGCAAATTATATTAGACTATTTGATCCATTTTGATACTGGGCTGGTCCAATGTAATGCAAGTATGGACCATGTCATTATTAAAAAGAGTTTGCAGTGAAACGACATGTCTCCGTTTTTTACCGACATGTTTTCGTTTTGAAACGATTTCAAAGCTAATCCTCTGGAGTATACCATGGAGTAGTTTTAAGACTTCTCCTTTGTAATGCAAGCTGGGTTATATGGTCCTGCCCTAGGACATCGTACTGTAAAATAAGCCATTTTTCCATTTATTGGGATTACCTTTGGACTAGCCTTTGCCCCTTATAGGCTACATTTGACCGGTTAAAGAAAATATATTGATAACGGCAATCAAATCTTTTGTTATGAACACCAATTGTGTGTTAATTCAGTTGCAGCTATCAAATATACGGTTATAAACACAATTTTGTTTCTAATAATCATACTAACAACTAACAATATCTGTTGTTATGACTGATAGTGTACTAAAATTTAAATGTTGCTATCAAAACTATTATGCTAAGCAACGAAATTTTCAGTAATTGTAACCGAATTGTGTGATAGTGATAGACATGCAACCGACGAAAATCGATTGGCGCCAAATTCGGTTGTGATCACGAATCTGTTTTCTCTGTGTATAAAATAACTGAAAATTAATTTCTTTTTACGGAACATGGAGTTGAATTTTTACAGTAAAAATTAAATGAACTTTTCGTTAAAAATAAATGAAAAATAAGTAGAGCGGTTTTTAGATAAATTTTCTATTATTTTATATTGCAATTTCAGTTAATTTTACGTACAGAATATTGTGAGTGTATATAAGAGGCAAAAAACTGTTTAAAAAGACATGGTTATAGGCACAACTTTAAATAATGCACCACAAAACTCCACACTTTTTTCATTAAAAGCATCAAAACTCTAAAGGAACTATTTTGGTGGAAGAAAACAACTCAATTACTCACAAGTGCGCTGTCACAACTAAAAATAGTACAGACAAAACGGTATTTTTCCAGTTAACGGAGGCCGTGATGCAAACAAAATTTTTGTTGTATTTAGAGGTTTGATTTGTTAAGTGATTTTTGAAAGAAACACTATTTTGATAAAAATATTTTTTGAATTTCCACACGGTCGCTGGTATATAAAAAAAACTTGAACATACACAAAGATATCATTGAGCCAACTTGAACATTCACAAAGATCTCATTGTGCCACCAGTAAAAACTACGATTTCTAAAAATTGAATAAAATATTTAAAAAAAATTTTGAATTCCACCCAAATCCTCGAGCTTGACATCCATATGCACAACAGCCGTGATATGAACACTTCAATAAAAAAAAAATTTGTACATAAATTCCAAAAAAAAAACGGTTTTTTGTGGCCCGATCTTCTCAAAATTTTACAATGTGATTTACTGTCTTATAAAACCTTGGCGTACCAAATTGTATTGCAGTAGCGTTGTTATTGACGGCTTTGAGGCTTACTAGACTCTTTTCCGAAAGCTGGACTTATGGTTAATTATGGCTCAATTCCCGCCAAAGACTCTGGTCTGTCTCCTGCAGCTTCGCGGGATTAGCTTAGGGGAAAAAATCAGTGATTTCAAATTTTTTATTTATATATCAATGAAGTAGATTTGAACCAAAAATTGATCAAATACTCTGCATAACCAAGTCTGCTTTTCTGATACAGTGATGTATTTGCCAACATGCTCATAATATTAATAACCACTAGTGGTGGTGGAGTGTATAAAAAATCATTGACTAGTTTGGAAAGTACCCTAGAGGGAGGCAAACTGGCACCAAAGTAGTCCCATGAAAGGTATCTGGTGGTAGAGATCGGTTCTAGTTTTAACACTTTCTATGAATAAGACCTATCACTTTTACATGGGGTTGTCGTTGGAGGGGGTCAATTGACACCAGTTGACCAGTCAGTCATACATCTATTCTCAATGGACGTGTTTAGTGTTAGTTACAACAATGTAGTTTTATTTCAATAAAATGTAGTACTTTTTCAATAAAACAAGTCTTAGAATTAAATTTAAGAACAAAACTTAAGAAAGTCCCAAAAAATGTGTCACACCATCGGTAAAGACTGTACTGTAATTCATTACTTTTTCTACCATTTTGTTCTACATAAACCAGTTACAGAATCAATCCTTCTTCCACTGGTCATGAGTTTTTTCTTTTTGTATCTGTTCTATTTTCACAACTCCCGGAACCAGTCTGTTGGACCAATTTCCCGCAGGGATACAATTAAACTTTATGGTTGTTATTTTGTAAATCCCATCACCTTGCGATGCAAAATTTTTTAATATTCAAAAATTTAAAAATTTTTTTAAACAAACCCCATAAATAATTTCACGTTTGCAATAAACCTCTGTGGGCAATTTTAGCGTATGAATATAGGATAAGGATTAAAAAGTTGAATATTTCTTTTTAACTATTTTAAACTGACGGTTCCTTTGAGTTGTACAACTTTCCGTCTGTTTTTTTAACAAGAGGTAGTGGAACTCATTAGACTCTGTTCTAACTTGTTTTCATTTAAAATTTTTCTCCCACAATTTTATCTTAAGATTTTATTATGTAACATTTTTCAATCCAGAAGTTTTGGGTATTTTTTTTTTATTTATAAATTGGTTTTTGTATGTGAAAGAAGGTTTTAAGTAAAAAAAAAAATAATGTGAAACTCTTAACTAAAAGGTTTGTGTTAAATTATTCAGATACTTTTCTATAAAATATTCAATATCCTTAAAAAAGAAAAAAGTTAAAAAAAATAAAAAAAAACGGAACAAAAGGTGATGAAAGAAATCAATTGTCTATTATTTGGGGGATGTATGAAAATGAATTAAATTGGTTACTGTTTTAAGTATGAACAAAGAAACTAAATTTCCATTTCTTTTGTATGAACTAATTTGAGAAATTTGTTTGTTACTTTTTTGCATGACAGTTTTCTTTCCTGTTAACAAAAAAAGTTAGAACTATAATTTTTTTAGTTTTTTTCCAAAACAAAATGTGTATATCTGATGAAACTCTCTAAGCATCATCCACAAAATTGAAAAAAAAGAAATAAGTTAAAACATTTTTAATTTTTCTAAAGTCCTCTTTTTTAGATTCTGGCCATGTTCGTAAATGCATCACTGCGCTGCATCAGAAAAGCAAACTTTTTTTAATGCCGATAAAAAAATTATTATAATCTGTTTTATTGTGTGACTATTATTTTTGTGTAGTATTTGACAATTTTTTGGTCCACATCTACTTCACTGATATTTATATAAACATTTGAAATCACTAATGCAGCGCAGTGATGCATTTACGAACATGCCCTCTTTGATCTTCTTTCAACTTCAAAATGTTTTTTCTATTTACCATAACGGTTTATAAACATAAAATAGTGATCCGCTAGACTCGTTAACAGCGAGCTAGTCTATCAGTGCCAAGGTTGCGGATTCGTTTCCCGCAATAAACAAATGTGGTATTGGGCAATCTTGAGTTTGGCAGTTTTTTGCAGTTTGTGCTAAGTTTTAGGCGTTAGCGTGTTTTGGCATAAATAGTACATTTCAATGGCCAACATTATTGGGGACCATTTCATCCTCGCGTCCACCCTCACATCACAGAGCCAAAAATTTCCAGTATAAAGGGGAGTTGATGGTTAATAAGTTTCACAAAAATAGTTGCTAAATATTTTTATTTCAGTTAACAACAAATAGGTTCCGGTTAAAAATAAAAAATTATGTAAAATAACACTACGTGACAGTTTTTTGACCAAACGTATCTGACACCTAATCTTCATGTAGATTGGTTGCTGAATCAAATATTTTGAAATATCTCGAAAGTCTGATTTATTTGGTCACAACTTTGCTAAAAAATTTGTGACAAAGTGTAATTTACCAAAATTCTCAATCACACTTTTCAATAAACTGTTGGCAGTGGTTGAGATCTGCTCGATAATTTTGTTTTAAAGCTCTTGAGCTGTTGTGTGATTATTGCTGTACACTTTCGATTTAAAAAAAAACCCCACAAAAAATAGGCTGAAGATGTCAAATCGCACTATCTTGGTGGCCAATTCACTCCTCTTCTACGAGAAATAATGCTATTTTCGAACATTTCTTTAAAAAAAGGTCCATTATTTTTCTTGCTGTAAGATAAGTTGAAACCACATTTTTTCTACGTCTAAATCATAAATATTCCGCCACAAAAAGCTTCGAATCAGCTCCCTGTAGCGATTTTCATTAACCGAGTATTCCTCTAATTTGGACATATTTTACTTCCTCAAAGGCAAGTCAAACACATGGTGCATTTTAGGTCTTCCAATCTCATCACTGTCATTTAAAAGATTGATCGCTAATATATTAGAATGATAACTAAGCCTTTAAAAGTACCTTTCACTAAAACAATTATTTTATACTTTAACTATTAAGATTCCAAGAGTCTTGTGAATACACCTGTTGCTTAGAAAACATGGAGCATGTTTTTTTTTTTTTTTTTTTTTTTTTTTTTTAATTTCCTAAGCTAATCCCGCGAAGCTCTATGCTTGTCTGCAGGAAAGAAACCACAGTCTCTGGCGGGAACCCGCAACCTCGGCGCTGATAAACTAGCTCGCTACCATCTAGCCTACCGATTGCACCCGTTAGGCGTGTATTTTATTTTGTCTTCTCTATCAGAATCCATTGTCAGAACACCGAAATTTTTTTTTAAATTTTTTGTTGTATTTACAGTGTTTTTTCTTAAAGAAATATTTTATTTAAATCTCACACTTTTTTTATTTATACCCAGGATGATTTTTAGTAATAGATGGTAGTTATTTCATCCGTTACCTGTTAAGTAGTTGTCATTACAATTGTCATTATTCTGAAAACTTCAATAACTACTAACTAGTAATGACCTCAGCAACTACTTATTACTTCAACTATTTTCACTACTGAACATTTGCCTACTAATAATCAGCTCAATAACTACTTATTAGTTTTGTTGTTTTGATTACTGAATATTTACTTACTGGTAACGTACTCAATAACTACTTATTAGGTATTAACTAGTGGTTTTTTGGCTTCTGGTAAGTACTTACAATTCAACTTACTAGTAGTTAAATAATAACTTGATATTTTTTGACTTCTAGTAAGTGTGTTGTAAGTACTGAATTCAGTGGACACCTCGAAAAAAAATAAATAGTTATTCGGCCGAAAAATAAGTAGTGTTTATTTTTCTCCAACATTACTTGCTAACTTACCAGGTAAGTAAAGTTTTTGCTGGGTATAAGAAATTATATTTGTTTGTATATATTCTTTCGAAAAGGTTTTATTTAAATTTTTTTGTTACGTGATCCCTGTATCTTTCACAATAAATTCCTTAAAATGTTAGTGAAAATAAAATTTTTTTGGAATTTTTTATATTCACTCAAAATATTATGTAGTTAAATTCAAACGAAAATTCATTTTAAACAACTTAAAATTCATTCAAAAAACGGATCATTTACATTTCATTTAAAACAAATGATTTTTACATTCATTTTTAAATTTTTTATTTATTAAACTGCATATTCCTTAAAATTGAATAGTTTTTACTTTTAAAAAATATATTTTAACCAGACAAAAATCAAACTACATAACAAAATAAATACGGAAAAACATTTTTTTTTGGTAGTTTGTTTTTTGAATAACAAAAATAAAATTATTCGTAAAACAACTATATTTTTATTAAATTTTAACAGTACGGAAAACGAATTTAATAACCCACAATCAGTTACTGTAATAATTTTATAAGTGTTCAAATGTTATGTGTTTTTGTACAACACAGAAAAAATTTTTTAGGCCTGTAAAAGAATTAATCAAAAATAAAATCAGTTTTAATTAAATATTTAATAAGGTGAATTAAACTTTTTAATCAAGTGTATAAAATGTTTAATTGACAATATTTCAATTAAAAGTTTAATTCACTTGATTAAAAGTTTAATTCACCTGATTAAATATTTTATAAAAACTGATTTTATTTTTGATTAATTCTTTTACTGGCCTAAAAAATGTTTTCTGTGAACATATACGTCTAAGGAATAAAATGCTCGAAGGGTACTGTGGTAAAAAAAAATTTGCATAAAACTGTTCAGACGCGAAAATAACGGTATTCAATTATGTTTTGTATTAATCGATTATTCGCGCGAATAATTTTTCAAGGTAAAAATTTAATCGAAAGTAATTTTTGGGAATACAAAATTTTAATTTAAAAGGTTTTGTTATTCTTGCTTTATTCCCAATTTTTATTCTTGATAAAAACACTGAAAATTATTGTTGATGAGATAAGCTATTCCCATGCGCATTTCACTGGTTGTTTAGGCCAGATCGTCAGGAAACTTCATCCATAAAAATAATAAAAATAAAAATTGTATCTAATAATAATCGAACAATATTACATTATTCGGTTAATCGAATAATTTAAATTTTGTCTAGTTTAGAAATTAGAAAAATACTAAAAATTATATTTTTTAACATATAAATTTTAATAAAAAAGTAACCACAATTTAACACAAGGTACTTCATGTAAAAAAAGAGGAAAACAAGTACAAGACCAAATTTCCAAAAATTTCTACAGTATTTTCCTGATTGCAGGACGCTCAACAGAGATGTTTGTAAAATTCAAAGTAGGCGAAAGCACATCTATACAAATAGTATACTTAAATACGGTAATAGTAACAGAATTAAAATTAGATACAAATACAGGGTGGACGAAAAATGGGGACTTTTAGGGCTTAAAAATTTGATTACTTTTTTTTAACTAAGTTTGTCATTCCGTGTAAAAATTTCTTACCATTCATCTTAGACCCCATAAAGTATATATTCTGGCCCCTTAAATAATTTTGAATCGGTTTAGCCACGTCCGTGTGTCTGTCCGTCTGTTGAAAACACGCTCACTTTCGAAAAACTCAAAAGAAATTAATGAACTTGATGTCAAATTTCTTGTAGTTATCCTAAGCAATTTGGAATTGAAATCCAAAAAAATCGGTTCAGTTGGATCAGATCTATGAATCGAAATGTGGAACCACCACCCTAAAATATAGTAAATTTCTTCCAACTAAGCTTCATTTGGTCAAAAAAAATTTTTTTTTCTCATTATTTATTTATTGAATCTTCATATATTAAATATGAACTAACAATAATTAATCAAATCTTATTCTAATTCTTTATTTTATGTCCTGCCAGTGCAAGACAAAAATTTTCTTCATCACGGGTTCTGTATCACATTTATATATGTGTTTATCGCTCATCTTAATGGGTAAGTGCTGCAGTGTCTCTTCTCCTTTAGCGAGTGTGGCCGCTATCATTTAAAATATTTCGAGCTAGTGGATTTGGGTGCAACTCTAGCCTTTTTAAATATTTTACCGCATACTTCGTAATAATAGTCCTTACCAGTGGCACATTGAGATCCTTGTGGATATTTGAGTTTTTAACATACCAAGGGGCAGCTGTGATTATTCGAATAAGTTTATTTTGGCGCCTTTGAATTTTTTCGATATTTGCGGCCGAGGCAGTGCCCCATAGTTGAATACCGTAGCACCAGATTGGCTTTAAAATAGAGTTGTAAAGTAGTAGTTTGCAATCGAGACTAAGAACAGAATTTCTTCCAATAAGCCAGTTAATTTGAATTGCTTTTAGTTTCATTTGGGTTAATTTTGCTTCTATATGGCATTTCCATGTTAAACGCCGATCTAGATGAATACCGAGATATTTGACATGCGATTGTTGAGGCACTAGTTGATTATTGATTTTAATAGGGGGGCATGTTTCCCGACGCAAGGTAAATGTAATATGTACGCATTTTTGCTCATTGACCTTTATTCTCCATTGTTTTAACCACTGTTCTAGTTGAAATATATGATCCTGCAGGTATCGAGATGCTTTGCGACTGTTCTTGTGTACGCTTAGGAAAGCTGTATCATCAGCAAAAGTTGAGGTTAGGGTGTAATTGTTTGTCGGCATGTCCGAGGTATATATAAGATAAAAAAGTGGGCCCAGGATACTTCCCTGAGGGACTCCAGCTTCAATTATCTGAGGAGAACTTAAAAAATCACCTTCTTTAATAATAAATTTTCGACCGACCAAGTAGCTTTCTAACAGCTTGTGTGTGTTAACCGGTAGGTTCAGCTTTAATTTATGTAACAAACCTATATGCCAGACTTTATCAAAAGCTTGAGAGACATCGATGAAGAGAGCGGAGCAATATTTTCTTTCTTCAAAGGCTTTTCTTATGGCGTTTACTATCCGATGGGTTTGTTCAATTGTGCTATGTTCTCGTCTGAAACCGAATTGATGGTTAGGTATACACCCATTGTCATTTAAAATTGGGGTTAATTTGGACGCTAAGAGCTTCTCAAACAGCTTTGATATATTAGATAATAAGCTGATAGGCCTATATGACTCAACTTTGGAGTGATCTTTTCCTGGCTTTGGTATCATCGTAACTAAGGAGACCTTCCATTCTTGAGGGTAGTATTCAAGTCGTAAAATAGCATTAAAAATTAAAAGAATAATTTTCTTTGCTATGCTGGGTAGCTCCAGAAGCATTTTGTTGCTGATCTTATCAAAACCAGGAGCCTTCTTGGGGTTTAAATCACAAATAGCTTTTTCGATTTCTCTTATCTCAAATCTTAGGGGAACAGCTGCTCTAGCAACAACAGGTGGTAACTCGGCCGCAATATCGTGAGATATGTTTGGGGTAAATACGTTTTTTAAATGATTAACAAACAGATTTCCTTTTTCAACATCATTTCTTGCCCAACTACCATTCAAGTCTCTTAATGGTGGTTTAGAGACAACTGGCCTTTTGAGATTTCTAGCTGCACGCCATAATGAGTAGTCTGATTGTGGGGTTGCATCAAGTTCCTTAAGATATTTTTCCAGAGAAGCCGTTTTCTGAGTCTGCAGTAACTTTCTAAGCTTTTTTGTACACTCTTTTAGTAAGTTCTTAAGTAACGGGGATCTGTGCAATTGCCACTCTCTCGACATCTGTGGAATATATTTTAATATTTTTTGTTTTTTTGGGGGCAGTACTGGAATGTTGAACAGCTAGTTTCAGAAAACTGTCAAAATTGGCAATAGAGCGATCTACATACTCCGGTGTACTAAGCGGAATATTTTCTGTGCAATGGGTGCTGAGGTATTTTCTATATTTTAACCAGTTAATTTGCGTAGCTGTCGTCGCTAAGTGACCAGTCGGAGATACAATTCTATTGGGGTTCATTATAGTTAAAATTGTAGGTGTATGGTCAGAAGATAATTCTAAGGAAGCTTCAACATGAATCGTTTCTATGGGGATGTTTTTAACCACGCCGAAATCGATAACATCTGGAATTTTTTGATGATCAGTAGGCCAATATGTTGGTTGTCCGCTCGCTACCACATTTAAATCCATTTTAGAAATTGTGTTAAATAAGACACGACCCTTTGGTGTTATAAGTCGTGACCCCCAGAAGGTTTGTTTAGCGTTATAATCGCCATCAGCTAGGAAACAGGGTCCTAATGATTTAAAATATTTACAGTATTGGCTTTCTGATATTGAAAATCTAGGCGGTGAGTATAACGATGAAATTACTAGGTTTCTATTTAATTCCTCAACGCAAATGTTCGTTGCTTGGAGATAATCTTCGCGGTGATCAAACATTAGGTAGTGTTTGACTCGGGTTTTAATTAAAATGGCTGAACCTCCACAAGCTCTATCTCGAGGGTCCTTGGTATCATATAGTGTATAACCATTGATTTTAAACGTATTTCTTGAGGTCAAATGAGTTTCAGAAACCATCATGACATCAATTTGTTTATTTTTTAGAAAGTATTCTAATTCATTTTTATGTTGGCGGATGCCGTTTGCGTTCCAAAAACAGATTTTTAAACAGTTCATGGCTTGTTAAGTACAGCTTGCAATAACATCGATTGCATTCTTAGAATTTCCTGCATCATATTACCCATTGTGTTCGTAAAATTATTAACTGTTTGCACTAATGTTTCCATGGTTTTTTCAAGACGACTTAAATTAGAAACTGGAGTTTCATCATTACTTGGCGAAGCGCCTTGCATTGGCACATGGTTTGATTTAAGGACGTTAGCATACGAGGTTCTGTTATTACTAGGCTGCGGAGCCTGAATGCCATTAGTGTTTACTTGATTTGGTACCTGCATTTGTGGGGGATTAGTTTTTGGTCCAGCCGACTGCTTGACGATAGTATATACAGGGCATCCTCTATAATTGGCAGTGTGATTTCCGCCACAGTTGCTACATTTTTTTACATTGGGGTCATTTTTAGACTTATCGCACTGGACTGTACAATGTAATTCTCCACATACGAAGCAAACAGGGGGTAAATAGCAGTATGCCTTAGTATGGCCAAATTCTTGGCAATTAAGACATTGAACGGGACCATTTCTTTTGTGCGGCTCCTCTATAGTTATTCTTCTGTAGAGAATATATTTTAAATTATAGATAGGATGCGTTTCATTTTTTTTAAGCTTAATGTCGCCAGGTTCTAATTCTACCCGAAATAATGGTTGGGGATTTTTTTCCCTGTTTTTAATATTTGTAACGTTTTTTATTTTAAAACCCTTCTCTTCCAAAAAAGTTTTAATTTCATCTGGGTCCACGCATGAGTCTATGCCCTTGATCACTACCTGAAGACCTTTGCTGCTTTTTAGTTGGTATGTGTAAAAGCTTTTTTAAGGGCTTCGAATTTGTTAGTTAATTTACGAAAATCATTCTCATGATTTACCTGTATTTTTGTCTCACTTATATTTCCACGCTTGATTGCAGCTACGTAAAACGAATTTTCACCAATTACCGAGATCACGCTCTTTATTAACTCACTTGAGTTTTGCTCCCTTAGATATATCGGGGGTGGCTTAGAAGATTTTATAACGTTTGGTGCTTCCGAGGATTCATCCTCCAGAATTGCAAAACGATTTTGAGAGTTTATTTTATCAAAAGCCGAAGCAACTGCTGCAGAGGTAGGGCTGCGACCCCGTTTAAGCACTGTTATGTACCTGTCCATACCAACTTGTACTTGAGGCTTTTGACCACTTTTTACTTGAGATGTTTGCATTGCATCTGTGTTAAAGTTCATGGTACCATTTGTTAATAAGATTGTGTTTGCCGTTGTGGCAACACTTGCAAGTGAGAGGTTTATATTTTTTAACGTATCACCATCAACCGTCTTTGTAAAAAGAGAGGGCGAAAGGGATCGTGTTCTAAAAATTGGTTTAGCCGTTAGGTAGTTACTATTGTTTTCTTTTGTTTTATTTATTACAGCATTGTCTTCGTTAGCATGCACTGTCACATAAACATTTCTATCATTCAGCTTTATTGTTGTTTCATTGTTTTTATTCATGCAATGAATTGTTTTTGTTTTTCACCGTTTAACTGTGCTTTTAATATTTTTGTTATTTATTGTATTTTACAACAACAAAAAAAATAAGAACTTTAAACTAAAATGTTTTTGCTCAGAATATGTCTGTATACATACACATGTATGAACATTAGTACGTATATATTTTTACTATATTTCTTTATATTTTTTTCGTATTAATTGTTCACTTTTATGTTAAATAATTAAAATAACAAAATATGTCATTTATTTTCAAGCGTCCATTCGCTGTTTATATAACAAAATCAAATGTGATTAATTAAAAATTCAAATTGTATGCGGAGTTAAGAATACACGTCTGTATCACAACAAAGCACGAACCGAACTGGTCAAAAAAATGTCATGCAATTTTGTGATACACCGTCCATAATTTACCTAAGATCCCGTTTTTAGCAGCCTTCTTAAATTCACTGTAAACGCTAAAACTAATTTCACTGCTGTATTAAAACTTTTACAAATATATGTTTTTTAATACCAGAATTTTGGTCCATAATTTATTATGGAGCATCCTTGGCACTGCAGGGGCCAAATTTAAGAATTTTATTAAACCGTCATATATGTATGGTTGAAATTCTTAAATTTGGCTGCCGCAGTGCCAAGGCTGCTCCTATATGGGTCAAATGTATGACTTATTTTTCATCTCAATCTTTTATTTCTAACATACCTACGCGCTATCTCCATTTCTTAAGGGGGCTCCCATACAAAATGATCAATGCAGACTAGAAATATTTTGAAAAAAAAGTCCCATAAATGCCCAGGAGTCGCCCCTAGTAAGATAAAATGTATGGCCGGTCTCAATTTCGAAATTTTGATAAACAAAATTAATTTTTTTTTATTATGTTTCACTGCCGCACGGCTGCTCACATTAAGAAGGAAATCTTAAAGGAAATTTTATTGCGGAATTTCAGTTTTTTAGTAATTTCAATAAACTAAACCGTTTTGGAGTTACGCGAATATATGTTGTTCAACCTCCTCCATTTTCGAAATAACGGTATATCTCGAAAGCCAGAGCCAATCTGAAAAAACGGCGAGCAACACTGGATTCAGTGTACTCGAATTAGGTTAAAACGCCAGGTGCCCAGCTTGTCTGAAAAAAGTGTCAATTTATTGCACAGTGTAATGTATAGATATCATACATTCCTGAATTATTATTCGAACTGTCGGTGGAGGATATCAAAGATGCGGCACAGCCGAATATAGCACTCTTACATGTTTTTATTTCTTTTTTTTTTAGATTATGTAGTATTTCAATAACACTTAGAGAACAAACCATGGAGAGATTCACAAATGAACAAAGAACCAGAATTGTTTTATTTAGATCAGCGATTTTAACGCACAAGCAGAGAAAAAACATGTTTAAATATGATCACCTCCAACAAAACTGTTTTCAGTGAACACTTAAAAAATATAATGTTTAATTATTCTCACCGACAACCATACCATGGTTAAATAAGTCCTCCATCTCGAAGCCACAACCGTATTATGGTTGCCTCTAAGCATATTATGGGTATATGTAACAATAATTTGTTTTTAAATAAACAATAGTATTTTTGTCTCCGCCAACAGCAAGATGAGATGGTTGAAAACCAACCATTCTATTATAAGTTTTAAACATATTTTAGTTATTATTAATAATTTTATTATAATTTCTTCGACCTTTTTTAAATATTATTCTTCTTTATTAATTTGAGCTTAAGGTCACTTTTATTATAAATAGCTCGTTTATTTATCGATATTTCGATTTCCTTTGGAAATCTTCTTCAGGATATTATATTTTTAAAAAATTAACAAAAAATTGTGTTTGACAAATAATCAAAATTAAAATTAAATTAAAAAATTTTTCAACATTCAACAATAACATTTCATAAATTCAAAATATTAAAAAATTAAAAAGAGGAAACAAAAACCAATTTTAAAATATTTCCCTTTTTCGTCAAAAAATGTATTTCTACAAATCTAACATAAGCCATCTAAACTTTATTTTAGAAAACAACCAAAGATCTAAACCTATTTCCATTTTTGTCAACCTATTTATTCTTATTCAATAAATATCTATAAATTTGAGCTTCAGTATCTTTTTTAAAATTAATCCTTTCTTCAAATGGAATATTATTTATTTGTAACATTTCTAACATATATCTTCTTTTCTTAAAACCTTCCACGTTTAAAACGGAAGTGTTCTCAAAATCTGGATAATGATTTAAATCCCTGCAATGAGTCGATAAAGCTGTACCATGTGCTGAATTATAATTTCTATATATTTGGTCATGTTTATGTCCTGCTGTTCTAGTTTTCAGTTTCGTCCCAGTTGTTCCTACATATATTTTTGCACATTGTTCATTATTGTTGCCACCACAAGGTATTTTATGAATAATCTACCAACATTATTATTTACCTTGTGTGCCATTCTATATTTCCCTTTGTCATAAATATTTGAGTTTTCTAACCTTTCTGAAAATCCAGGTACATAAGTTAATGATTTATATATTTTAGGTGCTAAGATCTCACTAATATCTCGAGATTTTCTTATATAATATTGTCTTATTAATTTGTAAATTAGTTTGTTAGGAAAACTATTATCTTGTAAAATATTTCCAATAATTCTTTTATTTTTCCTATGAAATCTATTATCACTTATTGTCAATATTCTATCTATAAGATTATTAGCTGTGTTAATAATAATCCTCTTAGGGTGCTTAGAAAAATAATTTAAGATTCTACCAGATGAGGTTGGTTTTTTATACCAATCTATCAATAACCTATTTTCTTTCCTTATTACCAATGTATCCAAATATGGAATCGAATAATTTAATTCCCTTTCAATAGTAAACCTGATATTCTGATCAAAAGAATTAAACGTTGATAATAAAATATCTATCTCATTTTCATTAACTATAACAAATAAGTCATCTACATATTTTGTTATAATTTTTGGTTTATTAGTCAATTTTCCTAGACATGTATCTAATAATTTCTCCATCACAATATCAGCAATTATTGGAGATGCTGGTGAATACATTGGAAGCCCCTTTTCCTGTGCATATATTTTCTTATCAAACTGAAAATATCTATTATCAACTACACAAAATTTTATAATTCTAAAAAATAAATCTTTATTAATATTCGTTATCCCCGAAATTTTATCCCAATTTTCTTCTATAATTCTAATAGCCAAGTCAACGGGAATACTAGGAAATAATGAAACAACATCAAGTGATATTAATTGTTCATTATCTTGAATAGAAACATTTTTTATCCTATCTTTAAATTGAACAGAATTCATAACATTATACTTAGAATTCTCTGTTACCTTCTTAAGTATATTCGAAATATATTTACATAAATCATGTGAAGGTGAATTTATAGACGAACAAATTGGTCTTAATGGAAAATTTTCCTTATGAATTTTTGGTAATCCATATAATCTTGGTGCTACATATATCGACGTTTTTAATTTGACTTTTTCTACTATTGTTATTATTTTCAATTTAAAAAGTTCTTCAACAAAATTATTGTTAATTTTCTGAAATCTGCTCGTAGGGTCCTTTTCTAATATGCGAAAAGTAGTATCATCACCTAAAATGTTTTAAATTCTGGATATATAATATATATTTTGAATTTATGAAATGTTATATTGTTGAATGTTGAAAAATTTTTTAATTTAATTTTAATTTTAATTATTTGTCAAACACAATTTTTTGTTAATTTTTTAAAAATATAATATCCTGAAGAAGATTTCCAAAGCAAATCGAAATATCGATTAATAAACGAACTATTTATAATAAAAGTGACCTTAAGCTCAAATTAATAAAGAAGAATAGTTATTATTAATCATAACAGGTTCAGAGGCAATCATAATAAATCAAAAATTATATTTCGATTTTATGCTTTAAACAATCAATAATAATTTTTTTTAAATTTTGTAGCAAAAGTGGTTTTTGAGTGGCAAAGAATGTATTTAAAGGAAAAAAAATATAATTTTAAAAAAATGTTTAAAGCAATTTCAAAAATTTTGTAACCAGAAAAATGTATAGAACATTTATTTTATCAAAAAACTATGCAAATGCATTTTCGTTATAAAAAAAGCTATTTTTCTACAGTCAGAAAGACAAATGAATTAATTAACACGATCATTTATATTATATGTATGTACATATGTATATTTCTATATTATTATATTATTATTCTATGCCAAATGGCATAGTATAATGTTAATTGGGATCTAACTTTTTCTCCACTTATTAAGGCAATGATAATCTGCTAAAAATCTAATGGAAAGTTATAAAATAACATTATTGTTAAACAATCTTCGTTTTGGATGCAGAACTGCAGGGAACTAAAGATGCGAAATTATCTTTAATATAAGATTGAAATTATAGCCACTCATATGAGTGATTATAATTGTATGATTTGGACAAAAGAAATAACAAGAGAGAATTTATTATAGCTTTTCTAAGTTGAGATGATTGCTTCTAAATAGAATTATATGTTATTACCTTGGGATTTTGGGGTTTCGTTTCCAGTGTAGACTTATGGTAGGCAATATTCCTTTCTCATTAAAAATTTCGATTTAAGGCTTAAATTTTTTTTATTTTAGTTTAGGTTAATTTTTATTTTCTCTAAGTTAGGTTAAGAAATTTACAATAAATAAGGCTTATGTAGGCTTAAGTTCGAACTCTTCGCTTCTATTGCTTAGTGATAATTGAACGATACATAACTTTATTTTTAGCCATTAACCTGTTAACTAGGGTATTCATTCGGTTAACCGTTAATCGGTTTACCGATTAATTACTACCCGATTAACTGATCGGTTAATTTAAAATTGGCTTTTTTCGATTAACGATTAAACCGGTTAATTTTAGTCGATTAACCGATTAACCGATGTAACAAAATTTTTGGTTTTTTTAGTATTATACCATATTTTTTGTGTTTTTAATCATGGATGAGTTTCGAAACGGCAGTTGCAAACCAACTCGCTTCTTTAAATGCATTCTACAATGCAATCATGTCGAATTTTACAATGTTATGTGTACCAAAGTTCACCAAAAAAGTTACTTAAGTGCACCAAAAAAGTTGTGTTTAGAAATATTTTTTCATATAATATATTTCCTTCAAAAAAATTCATTCTTAAAATACAGTACAAAATAAGAAATAAAGGAATTCGGAAATGAACTTTTTTGCAAAATGCTTGGTGCTGAGCTTTGCCTGGATAATTTAGATAATGACCTGCCAACAAAAGAAACTCTCGATAGTAACACAACAACTAAATTAACCGAAACAATTAAAATTATTAAAAATTTAAAACAGGACTCTAATGGCATAATAGAAAATTTTATATGTTTAGAGAAATCCAGTAAAAGGTCTAAGAAATTAGAAATTTTGTATTATGCGTTGCTTTCGATTTCTCCAACATCTACGATAATTGAAAGAATTTTTTCCATGTCAAGTTTTATCAAAACTAAAGAAAAGTGCCAAATATTTTATAAGATCTGCTTAAACTATTGAAATAAAATGATCACGCAGTTTATTTTTTAATTAATACATAATACATATATGTATTAATTTAAAAATATGTATAACATAGTTATAAATTATTTTTTTGTTGTTTGCTCGTTTTAGTTCAAGAATTGTTTTTTTTACTAATAAACTCCAAATAATAAATCATTTTTCATTTTTATACATTGAAATTAGTTAATTTATAAAAAAAAATTTATTATTCGGTTAACCGATCAATAACAAAATTAACCGATTATTAACCTATTGAACCAAAACCTCGATTAATTAATCGAGCGATTAACCGATTAAAGCAAAATCCCGATTAAATGAATACCCTACTGTTTACAAATTCATTTACATATTGCAACTTGCGGATAATTATAACAGATATATCTTTTCCAAAGGCTTTTAAACTGTAATATAATTTATACTAATTAGGGTTTATAATTCAGTCCAAATTCAAATATTAACTCGTTTTATTTTACATTTCAATTTCAATTCTTCTCTTCTTCCACTTCAATAGTTTTGATTTACATAAATTCAAATTTAGATACATAAGTTTTAATTTATTTGAACTATAATTAACAGGTTAATATTTAAAAAATTCAAATTTCAGGTTTCAATTTTTAAATCCATAAATTATTTGATAATTAAGAAATTTAATTTGTGTTCATAAATATAAAAACAAAATCATTTTATAGTGTCTAAACGTAGGGGTAGACACTAACTATTTTGCCCCAAACAGGGGCTAGCAAAAAGCACTATGACATGTGGCATAGAATATCCGAAAGGGTTGTCGGTGAAAATACTATGGTTAAATTAAAGTGGAGCAAAGTTTCCTCTTATAAAGAAAGTTTTATAAAAAAAATTTCCTATATATTCTAAGTTTTACTTTTAAAGTCAAGTGTTAGCTGGTGATCCAAT
Source organism: Pollenia griseotomentosa (assembly GCA_963931875.1). Taxonomy (NCBI): domain Eukaryota; kingdom Metazoa; phylum Arthropoda; class Insecta; order Diptera; family Polleniidae; genus Pollenia; species Pollenia griseotomentosa. Next base: position 124,979,453 of record OZ007563.1, read on the forward strand.
TTATCTAATCTCTTTCCTTAGTATTTATTTTTTTATTTGTCCTTTTATATATATTTTAACTTGTTGCCTTTTGTGCAAACTACTTGATAGACCAAATTAGATTTTTATTTTTGTATTTATTTTTATCTAGACTCTTTCTCTATAGTTTTTATTTGCTCAGATACATAGTTTGCAATAGAATTGGCTGGTGTATTTTTTCTGGTTGAGTATCGATAGTGTGTGTATGTTTTTTTTTTTTTTTTTTTGTTATTTGGGAAGCCTTTTTGCTATAGTTTTTTTAGGTAGCCAAAGCTACCAGCAGGTTTGTTACAATTGTTTTATTGGAAATGTATTAACTTGTGCTCTTGCTCTTCAAATATTGCAGTATTTTGTTAGCAAAATATTTCCATATAATATGGGACTGTATTTATTTTTTATTATACGTATGAATGTATATGCTATTTTGAGTTTTATCCTTTTTGCGGCAATTAAAGCCAGAACTAAATAATTTAAATTCCATTGGGATAAATAGGACATTCAGTTCTAGTTGGTAGAGTTGGGAAGTCATAGCGTTATGCAGCTCAGATAGTTTCTTATAAAAGAGATACACACATTTAAAAATCGATTTGATCTGGCCAGACCTATATTGGCATCTTAGTGTATTGTACTGTATTGAAATGTGTTCTCGTTTAGGTTTTTTAATACTAGATAACTGTGATAATTGATCTATAATTTGACATGGATCCAATATTAAATCTCCTTCTGAAAATGATTTGAGTTCAAATTAAGTTTTATAGTAAAATAAGAGCATAAAATATTCTGAAGGACGACCAAAGCCATAACAATAGTCTAAGCCGCAGCCAAATTTAATACTGACGACGATATTTATAAAGCTTGATTAAAAACAAAAGGGAACAAGGTTTTTGTTAATTAAGAACTGAATGTTGCTTTTAAGGTAATCCAAAATCTGCACGTTGTTTTTTTCTATCAGCTCGACTTATACCGTTATGTCCAAAATGAAGGCACTTCCGCTAATAGATTGAAATAACTTGAAAACGGTTCACTATATTCAGTTAAAAAAAAAATTCGACAACAATATTATCTTTAAGCCGTTTTTACATTGGTTTTTAATTTGCCTAGTAGTTTTAGATATATGGTTAATGTTTTGAAGAAAGAAGAATTTAAAAAAAAAAGTTTTCCTTAAAAATCAATTAAAAATAATAATAATTCAAAAATCACAGTTTTAGTTGAAAACATTTACTGCCTGTTCAACCATTTCGAACGTAGACGTTCGCATAGAATTTTATATGGAAAATATTTTTAAAACTGAGTGTTTTTCATATAATTTTTCTATGCGAACGATAACGTTCGAAATCGTTGAACTGGCACTTAGTTAAATATACTTCGAATGAAATGAGCTTTATTTTATATTAATCTTTTGATTTTATTCACAATTTACTAAAAAAAAAACTTAATTGATAAAAACCACACTAATATGTATGTGTTTGCTGCTATTATATATATGGATGTCATTTCCTTCACTCAAAAATGTGGAACCTTCACTTAATTTTGAATATAAACGAAACACGTCCATCGATTTGTATGGTATATTTTTCATTTTGTTCATGGGTTATGTGCCTTTACGTGAAAGTAATAAGACTTAAATTTTTCCCGGTTTGTATATTCCATCTTAAATAGAAAGTTTGCAATTTCTTTTTTACGTAAACAACCAATACTCAGCAATTAATCGTTGAATTGCACGGTTCCGACCACAAGGAGCAGGGTCAAACTTGCCCAAATCAGGAAGACCTAGAATAGTACAGAACCAAGTAAACATTGATCGTGTACGGGGCAATGTTGAAAAATATCCAGAAACTTCAAGAAGTTCTAAATCATCTCTTCGACGCATTTTATCACGTAATTTTTACATGCATCCATACAAGGTCCAATTGGCCCAAAAACTTTATAATAATATACAAAAAAAGTTATTCAAATTATACACGCAGGCCTGACTTTTGGCCCAACCTGAACAAAATTTTAAAAACGTTAACAAAAATGTTTTTTGAATGAAAATTCGTATGATTGACAACATTTTTTAAAACTTTATTAATTTGACTTGAGATGTTCTGTTAAAATGCCAGAGACTTGTACTCTATGTCCTTGAATCGATTTCAAGATTAGATCGAATTAACATTTGCATGGCTAGAAATAAAATTACAAAACCTTATGATGATCCGCATTGAATTAAACTTAAATGTAATATAAAGGGCACTCTTTGAATAGACTTTATAATACATTGAAACCAGATTTTATGAGGAGTGTTTTACAATTTATCACTGCACTCATTTAAAGCATACTTCTGAAAAATTCCAATACTCGGCAGAGGGTATCGATGATTCGGCTAAACTTAATATAGTTTTTCATTACTTGTTTTATAATTTTTAACTTAACTTCATTAATTCTACCCAGATAATGTCGCTTAATGCTAAAGCGTTTACACTGTAGAAGATTTTTTGTGAAGCTTAATTAATCTGCTAAACTCTTAACTTTCTTTATTATTGCTTAGCAAAATCTTAAATATGTTTAAATGTAACAATTGTTTTCAATAAGCTAGAAAAACTATTTTTTAAATATAAATATAAATATATTCAACAATTTCTAACATGTATGGCATCCAATCACTTACGCTCTCATACATACGAAATGTGTAGTACCAGGCTAATAAAACCACTGTATCCTGAGTTAGACGTTTTTATCCAATAAGCTGGTGCTTGTTTTGCGAAACGTTTTTTATTTGTTAATCAGTTTTGTTGATTGATTGCTTTGATAACCGTATAACGGTAAGTGTTTTTCTTTTTCGATTTTATGTATTTAATATTTATTTTTTTTTTCATTTCTTATTTTCTTTATTTTTTAAATCAATTCCGCTAACACAAATACGAGCTTTTACGCTTTTGTGAGTTGATATTGTAACAAAGACTTTTATCCCTTTCTTTAGTTTTTTTTGTGCTGTTGTTTTGTTAAACAGTTAAATATCTTAACTGGTACATATAAAGACATTTTAGATTTTTGCTATTTCTTTCTTCGTCTCCTTTATACAGGAAGTGTGTGTGTGTGAGTGCGTTAATGCTTAGGTGGACTTGAAAATACTTTTTTTTGTTTTGGACTCTTTGATGTATTATTAAATTACCGAAATTCTTAAGGTTTCTATATTTTTCTACGACTACTTTATGTGTATTATTTTATAATTTTTATTGCATAAAAGAAAAGTCGTGAGTAGCATTTACATATAGATAAGTATGTCTGTGATCATAGTAAATGTATATGTATTGTCAAGTTTTTCTTTTATTTTCAATAAAGTTTTTAATCCAAAGCATGTAAATTTGCTTTTCACTTATAATACCACCGTTGAATTGAAGTGGCATAATTTTTATTAAAGTTAAGGGAAGGTTGGCTAAAGGCTCTTATTTATAGTAAAATTTCTTGTGAAAAAGTAGGCAGTAAGGCCAAATTATTACTTTTTTTACAGTTTACAACATGCAATGCCAGTGTCTATCATCCTCTTTTAGGTTAACAGTCCATTGGGATAGTGGTACAATGTAAAAAATATTAGGGAAAATGTTTCTATTAATTCTAAGCAATTTCGAAAAGTAAAAGTGATTCAACAAACATACAAACATATATATGAGGAGCCGTAGAACAAAACGTACTTTTTCGCATATTTTGACAAATTGGTTTTTTGATTTTTTTATAATATTTGGGTTAAAATCTTTAAGAAAACATCTTGTTTGCATATTTTTTTTCTTTTTTTTTACCAAGAAAATGGGTTCTAAAAAAACGTACTTTTTAAATTTTTTTTTTTCAAAACGTGCTTTTTTCATTGTTTTTGCCATTTCTTCGTGAAGTTGTTTTAATAACAAAACATTTCTTAATATTCTTAATTTGTTTGACGTTTATTTGTGTCGCTACATTTTCGTTAAAATTAACTGTTAAATAATGGTGACTATTCTTAAAAACGCGTCGAAAAAGTGAAAATTTTCAGTAAAACAAAAACAAAGTTTAAGAAATAGTTTTTGGTTTGTCATACAATTTACCGTTTTTTAAAGAGAGAGAAACGAATCAAAATTCTCACGCTTATTTAATTTTAGAAATGTATGTATTTGTTTGTATTTGTTCGACGAGTTTTCAAGAATAGCCACCAATAATTGCAATAATTTAACTATTGTTTGGTGAATGAGTGTTATGAAAACAATAATTAATATAATAGTATAATTAAACATGGAATAATTACAAGAATCTGTAGAAAATTTAAATATTTTTTTAAACAAAACGTACTTTTTTCATTTTTTTTTAGCAAAACGTACTTTTTTCGATATAAAATTGGTTTGATATTAAATATCCATGACATTTAATGTGTTGACTTACGGCAGTATGATTCATCTTTTGGTAAGCAAACAAGTTGTTTTAGTTTCTAGGTTCATACAGTTTTTTAAGGGGTCGCAAAAAATAAACCTCAATTTCCCAAAAATTTTAAATATGTGAAAAAGTGCGTTTTGTTCTGCGGCTCCTCATATGTACGAATATAAAATATGACTCTCATTTGAAAACTCTCCTAAGCATAACTTCCTTTTGTAGAGCATTTTGTCTTTAGCAATCGACAAACATTTGAGTCTTAAAATCTATTTAATTTCAAGTTTTTTCTTCTTCCCTGAGTTTGTATTAGCCAGTTCCCTTGATTTTGAAATTTAAATTTTGTTTTCATTATCTAGTATTTTTTTATTGCTTTGTTATCTTTAAAGCAAAAGTCATGAATTTCATTCCCAATGTTACAATTTGTAACATATGTATTGTTATAAATTTACTTTGATTTTATTAAATTCTAAATTTTTTTATCTCTCCCATTGTCGGGCAACCATTTAGCTTTTTTTATTTCTTTTTCGAAATATTTCTTTCTATTCCCATTAGGAAACCATTAAGCGTTTGTTATTTATCTTAAATTGCTTTTTAACTTGGTATAAAGAAAACACCTTTGTATATGTCTAAACAGTAAGTGATTTATATTGTGTTCAAAGAGATTTTTCACATTCATTATAGTTTTTTTTTAGTATTATTTCAACTGGTACTTGTTTGTTCGATACTTTTTGTATTCCCACCAGTAAGAGTGATGAATGAGGATATAATAATTTTTCAGTCCGTTTAACACAAAGACGTACTTACGTATATAAGGACCTAGAATTTTTCAAAATCGATTAAGACAACGATTTCCGTGCCAAATTGTTTCTAGTACTTAGCCAATAAAAATTTGTATCATTTTGCGAAGCACTAATGGTACATTTAAACAAAATACGCGCATGTACTATGCAATAAGACATACAGAGATGAAGTAAAGTAAATGAGCGAACTCTTAACGAGTTTTATAAACAAAACAACATTTCAAATACGACGACATTCACTTACATCGAAGCAGGCTTGTAAGGGAGAATACTAAAAAATAACTGTAACAAAACCTTCAGCGTGTAAATGTGATAGCTACACTCACCAGTTTTAATATGCGTTAAATAAAGCGCTTTTTTTTTTGTCAAAAATGTATTGCTTCATAGTAGAAACTCACCATATCTTATTCATGCCTTCCGTAAACGAGATGGTAAGCGAAACTCTTCCATTTCTCCCTTGCATTTTTGTTGGGTACTGTTCTCTATATAATATAGACTAAATGGCCACAGCGGCTTAAATTAGTCATTTTATTAGCGATTTTATTAATCTTCGATACCAGAATTCTACGAAGTTAATTTTATTTGAAAGTTGATAGATTGTACAAGGGATTAGAAAAGAAAAGGATATTGGAGATATTTGAGATTTATGGGTAAAAATAAGAGGCAGTCGTAGTTTTGTGCTTATATCGCAGACGTTTGTAGACCAACCCAAGGGCCTAATTTAACATATCTACAACATAATCCGCATTTAAATCACTTTTGCTGAGGTCGTTTTTATTTCAATTAATTAAGTCATTATTAATAAATAAATTATGATGAGTTATGACTTCTCTACCAGCCTTAATTCCATTGAATACAAACACAATTTTTAGCAAAGCCACTCCCAGACTAGACTTTGTTGCCCTCATACATATGCAACGTCCGTCTACTTTGCTGTGGCGCCATAGTTCGTTTGTTATAAAAGTCATGATTTACGTAATATTAATGATGTTTCCATCCCGTTGGTGATCAACAACAAACCATACAAATCTTGTGTGTATTTTAAAGAAGCACTCACTTTATAAGACATAATATTAAAAATATTCACACTTGCCGACAGAAAATTTTTCTTTAGTCCAAATTGCATAGAAACTACATTTGTGTGGAAAACCATACACGAGGGTAACTAACGTCTGAAATAATTCGTTACTAAAAAATATTTTTTAATCAAAAAATGTGTTTTTGATATTGCTGCCAAAATCAAGAAGTTTTGTTAGTGTAAAAATTGTATAAAAATTATTCCTTTTGTGTAATTATTCACACAAGGGTGATTTAAAGGTTAATTGAGATTTTTCAAAGTTAAGGGCCAAATAAAAATTGTTAATATTCACATTAACATCTAATTGTGCCGTTTTTTTAACAAGACATTTTTTTAATAATTAACTCTCACAAATCGTGTTTTTGAGCTTCTTAAATTGCTTCTTAATTGTGAAAAAATGCTATGAAATTAACCCTTAAACTTATTGTAGATTTTGCATATTTCTCATTAAATATCGAGTGAAAAATACTAGTGATCACAGATTTTCGTTATTTTTTGCTCCAACTCTTCTAGTTTGCCAGAAAAACGCATTTAAAGTTTTTCATATAAAAATCCTAAGAAAATCAATTTTTATATATTATGGCAAATATTTTCGTAAAGGTCTTGACCTTTTTGGACCTTTCCATTTAAGATAGGGACAAAAGAAATCGTATTCGATGTGGAGTAAACGGGTCAACATATTTTACAAAAATAGCGCTCTTAATAACATTGTTTCTATGACGATTCGTTATAAGAATAAACCAAAGATGCGAAAATCTTACACTTCTTAAAATGAGTTCCCGACGCCAATTTGCAAAATTCCTATACACGTACATATTGCACACTTAGTTCAAAAGTGTCTTAACTCAAAATTTTAATTTTTCGGGATTATATGCTACAACTATCCACAATAAACTTGTTTATCTATAAAAAAATATAACTGTATTTTGTTGTCGTTAAATATTAATAAAAAACAATTGGTATAAAGTTGCAATTTATAAAAGTGATTTTTTTTTAGTCTATATTCGAATTCTGACACTTTTGATAAAATAAATCTTTGTTGGCCCATTAATTCAAGTACCTATGTCCAATTTTACAATTGGAGCACAGCCGCGATTAACGTTGTAATAATTATTTTTCAGGGGAGCAAACAAACGTTTTTAACAGGCAGGCTTATTAATTTTTAAATTTTTAATTTTTTTGATCATCAAAAATAATGATAATGAAAGCAAAATATCACGAAATTTTAATTATAAATTACATAAAAATTTACAGTTTATAATTTTTTCTTAGTAGAGGACTACTTAAGTGACCTTTGCATGCATTTTGTCGTCAGTTTGGTTTGAAACACGACAAAATGCATGCAATGGTCGCTTACGTTGCCCTAATTAAAGTATTATTCAAGGTTAATTTCAAAAAATGTCTCCAAAAAAGTCGTTAATACGATTTTAAACACGCCAAAATACACATTTTGTTAAATAAGTTGTCGTCATCATTGTTATGTAGGCGACATATTCAAAAATGTTCTGAGAACATCGTTGGCGTTCGGCTTCCCTTCATACTTTTCGTTATTCTTCTTCGTTAAAAAACAGAACAATTGTAGTGATACTGTTGACAAACATTATTCTTTTTTACATTGATAATGAAATAAACAAACAAAAAAGTTCAGCAACGACCGCAGCACGAACAGCTTGTGTTGGTATTGTGTAAATGTTTTGTTTGCTGGCTTTTTGTTTTTTTTTCGTATGTGTATTTTGTTTTTGTAAAATATTTTTGGTTTTTTTACCAGCCAAAAGGGCGCTAAGCACAACAGAAAAAAAAGCAAACGGATTTAAATGTACTCATATGTATGTGTTTTGTTAAGTTGGATAACAACAGTATTAATTATGTGTTCGAAAGATGACAAACAGGGAGTTGTAGTTTTTTTAATTATACTGCACAAACACTATCAGCGTTTGTGTTTTTCACAAATCTACCGAACCGAACACTAAAGATCGATATTTGGTCCTTTTTGCAGTCCTCTAATAAACAGGTGGTAAATTTTTATTAAGACTCTATTTTAAAAAGAAGTTTGCATAGGGACTATGTTAATTTACGGGCTGATTCTCTCTATTTTCAATAGGGTCCCTTTCATAATTTACAAAAATTTCTTCAAATTATCTCCAAAATTGCGACCTGTATTGATCTAGGACCTAGATCTTTGTGTGTTACACACATCAGCTTAAACGCATATTATCCTCTTCATCTATAGTAGCATGGGTATAAATCATTAATCAAAGAAACAAAATTGCGCATTACACAGGTCCGTTTTTTTTGTGTGTGGCGTAGAAATATCATTTGTGTTTTTTTTACATTTTTTACAGCAAACACTCATTTGCATTCTATGAAGACGTAGATGCGCAGTAGTACGGCTGAGTGCGCAAAGTTGTTTTTTGATTATTGGGTATAAATAGTGGTTCGGATCAAAATTAAATATTTCAGAGGTAAAAGGTGTTGTCGTAATATAAAACAGTTTGTCATCGTCCTTTAGAGCTTCTTTTATTAAACATAGTTTTCAAAAAACAGTAATTTAAAGCATTTGTATCAATAAAAAAATTAAAGAGCCTTATCGTTGTTGTCGTTGTCGTAAACGAATGTGTCGTTTGTTATTTAGGAACACAACTTGTGTTTCTTAATCTACTGCAAAAACGACAAACTCCTTTACGACAACGAAAACCGTAATAGGCCTGAATATAATGTATCGAATCAAAAGGCAGAATTTCAAAAAATGTTATTTTAATACCTTTAATGCAAAATCTTCAACAACATTCTCTTAAATCGGATCTCGGATTGGATAGAGAAAAACAATATTTTAAATGAATATCAGGCGGAATTCAGAAAAAAATATTCTACGGTTGAAAACGTTTTCAACCTTGTCAATATTGTACACTTAAATAAACTAAATGGCAATAACACGTATGCATTCTTCGTCGACTTCTCATGTGCATTTGATATGATTCCAAGGAATTCTCTTTTTTATAAACTATGGGGTTATCATCAAAAATTATTCGAATTTTAAAACTCTCATATGAAAACACAACAAGTCGAATATTTTATAAAAACGCATTTTCTGAACCCTTCAACATAGATCTTGGCGTCAAACAAGGTTGTATATTAAGTCCAATTTTGTTTGCCTTGTACCTTAACGATTTAGTGGACGTGTTACGGGGGGAATTAACATTGTCAACATTTCTGTTAAAATCCTACTTTATGCTGATGATGTCGTCATTTTATCTGACTCCCCAAATGTATTACAAAATATGATTGATAAATTTCATTCATACTCTAAAATGTGGTTTTTAAAAGTCAATTTGGCTAAATCTAAAATATAAGTGTTTCGCAATGGTACCAGAACATCAAAGAAACTTATATGGAATTTCGGAGATGATAATATCGAAATTGTCAATAGCTACAGATACTTAGGAATTGACATTAACTACAATTTATCCTTTAAAATACATTTAGAAAATAAATTATCTTCGGCAAAAATGGCTATATCATCTACGTGGTCAAATTATATAAACCATCCTCAAATTTCAAACAACAACAAACTCAAAGTTTTTAACGCTGCTTCACGTTCTATTATGTTTTACGGTGCTCAGAACTGGGGTTTTAAAAAATATGCCCAGTCACAGGCTACCAAAAATTTAAGCGGAAAAAATCCTATCAAAAAACACATACTGGGCACAGGAGTGGGTGAGCATATGTGATAAAATTCATTTTATATCCGATAACCTAGACGTCCCCCTTTGTGTAAACTGAAAACCAATCTTACAACTATTAAAAACAAACGACTTAGATGATAAGATCTCTGATGCAAGAAGCTTTCAATTTCACGATTTATATCCTCAGTTAAATTACGGTTTGGTTCCTCTTTCTTCTTCACAATTTACATCACGTTCTACCAGATTACTAATAAGAGCGAGAGGAAGATTATTGGATATAAACGGAAGAGCGTTCAGAAATTGAGCAGTAGGCATGTGTACACTATGTAACTTAGATGAGTCGGAAAATACACTTCACTTCATTGGAGTATGCCCTATGTACAAAGAGTTTAGGCTTAAATATTTTGGGAAAATTAATTTTAATGTAAATGAAGTTTTAAACATACTAAATGGTTGTGTTTTTGATTATAAAAGACTATGTAAGTACTTGGATGTTTGTTTAAAATATAGAAGATTGTTACTCAATGAATTCAGTTAGTCTCATTCAAAATATAAATAGTATACAATTAATTTCTTTTTAATAAATGAATTTTAAATCAGTTATATATTCTGCCAATCTGGCTTACAACTTTAAGTTATGCCAAACATGATAAGTTTTAATCTTAAATATTAAATATTGTTAATATATATATCTTTATCTATTAAATAAATAAAAAATAATAAAATTATATTAATTTGTACAAACAAATATTCCAGTTACATTATAACATTTTCTTGTGAATGTTCTCAAGTATAATAAAAACAACTAATTTTATATGTTTTTCTGTTTAATTGCAGGTGAGGATTTAAAAGAAGCAACCTATTGAACATTTTGGTAATGCTTTTCTTTTAAAAAGTATTTATTTATACACAAGATATAACGACTAATTTTGTAAATATTTACAACTAATTCTCTTAAATAAGATGGTTGGCCAGTTTAGATAAAGATTTAATACTTATATGGGTAATTCCAAAGTGTTGAACGTGACAGTCGTACGCATCAAAAATGCAATAACATTTTAAGCAATAAATATTTTTATGTTCTTTTAATTCTTAAATTATAGAACTAAAAAAGCACTATTATATATGCTAAAGATCATGGGGGCGCGATTCTAGGTCAAAGATAATAGCAAAAGACGTAGCGGTTCGAACGTGAAAAAAATAGAAGAATTTTTTGTGCACATGTATAAAAAGGCGTAATTCAGCGAAACCTGACACAATTTTTTAGTCAAACTACTTTCAGGATTTTACGTAGCAATGTAACATTAAAAGGTCTTTGGTTTGATTCCAAAATCTTCTGTATTTTTTTTTGTTAAAGCCAAAATCTGGTTTGATACGTGACATTTCGAACGTGAAATTTCCATAACAATTTAACCGAATAATGAAATTTTTTTTGGAATAATTTTCATCAAATATTTCAAAAATTAAAGAAAACATACCGCACTCGTTCAACAATACTGTATTAACTCAAAATTTTTTTATTTTTTCTTTTTGGCAAAAAACAATACATAACACTTATGTCTACCTATGGTTAAAAATTCCCATAGTTCTGACTATTCTTTCTTAATAAAATTACATGTTGTGACCTTTTTGCTGGTGGAATGGTTTATTTCTGTGAATCAAGAAAACAAAATTATTTTGAGTTATTTGAAGTGATTGGCCTTAACAAATGATTGTTTTTTGCTATAAAGAGTAGTATTTTGAGTTATGTTGTTATTCTAATAAAAAAAGTTTATTTTAGTCAGGTAGTATTTTGAGTTGCAACTGTTTAATTGATTCAGGCTAAGTAAATTTTTTGTTTTAATTCGAAATATGATTGTTTTCATGAAATAATGCTGAACTTTTTCTTTGAGTTCTTACTGTTTTCGTGAAATAATTGTGTTTTTTGTTGAGTTATTACTGTTTTGATGCAATAGTTTTGATAACACTTTGTAATATTATCACTTTATTTTTTTGCATTGCAGCAATATAGCATTGCATTTTTGATCAGCTAGAAACTTTATTATTAAGTTTATTAAACATAATAGTGAATACTTGAAATCAAAAGGTGTAATAAGTTCAATTAACAAAATGAGTTGTCCAAATGAAGAGCATTATTAAGCAAATCAAGCTCCCCAGATCAGCAGCTCTCCAGAAGCTCTCCAGAAGCTCTCCAGATCCGTTCAGTAACAATTCGGACAATGATTTTGATCCACGTACAGAGAATGATAGCAGTTCTTCGGAGTTAAAAAATATAAAAAAAAAATAAAAAAAATGATATTATGGACCTAGTCAACAAAAACATAATCCCTAAAAAGTATTACGAATCATACTACAAAAATATAATAGGGAATTAATTTAATAAAACATATATTTTAAACTTTTTAGCAGTTGTTAGCATTTATTAAGCTTTAAAAAACTTTGTTTACTTTAGTCTTTTCTCATTTCATGTTTAACACTTTTATTAAAAAATGTATTAAATACAGCAATAAATTTCATGTAAACAAACACAACTCAAAATATTTACTTCTTATTAACAAAAATAATTCAAGAAAATGATAATAACTAAAAAAATCGCATTTCCATCTCCAAACAATAAACAAATAAAAAGGTTATGTGGTGCAAAACAATAATTGATGGGGTTTCTAAATATTGCCTATGGAAAATTCCTTAAGCATTAAAAAACAGTTTTTTGTCTCTCCTGAACACTTTGAAGTTTTTGAGTTAATACAGTATTGTTGAACGGGTATTACAATAAAACATTCTCACAAATAAGAAATTACGTTTGCACAACTTTGCAGTCTGATTGTTTATCTAAGTGAACAAATCTATGGGTTAATTTATAAAATTAGTAAAATCTAAATATATCTCTATAACAATATCGTAAATATCGGTCAGGTGGACCTTTTGACGGAAATGGCCATATATAGAAAAGGATGTTGTAAACTGGCGTTTAAATTGAAAGATCTTAACTATAAAAAATTGTCTTTACTTTATTGTTTTGTGATAAACCGCATATATAATTTCCCTTATTTAAAATTAAAAATTCCATATCGTGTTTTTATATGACCCAGCACAAAAAAACTTCTATAGTGGTGTTTTAAGCAAATTTATTTTTCTTTCTGTCAATGCATTCTCACGTGTATTAACTCAAAAAATTGCATTAGAAAATACACATTTCCTACAAATATTTGTTATCTAACACTCTATTTTAATGCCATTTATCTAACCGATTTTTATTATTTCAAAATACATGTTCAAATTCAATTTATATGAAAATAAAATATTTATTGACAACTAATTGATTTGACAGTGTTGAAATTTAAAGCCTTTAATGTATGTCATACATATTTGTATTGTGTGATTTTGCTTGTGCATTGCGTACAATCAATAAACCAAAAACTACATCAACTAAAAGTAATTTACATAAACAAGAAAATGCATATTTGTATATGTATATGCATGTTTAATGACATAAATCAATAAATCACAAACAATTATGTTAGGGCAACAACTGTTGACGTACGTCGACAGCAGCATACACGACAGTCAAACACATATCTACATATATTTTGTATGAGAATTTTTAATACCCACAACACAATAGTGGGAGCAATCGTGCTAAGGTGTGTACTATATACAACATTGGATCTAGACACACTCGGAATCACTGTCTGGGTCGATGTAGCTATGCCCGTCAACCTAGCTGGCTGGCAGTCTCTCCATGTAAGATATTTGTGAAAGGTTCAGGTCGCAATATTAAAATAATGTGTTGAAATATGGGGGACACGTCAAAGTTATCATAAGGATGAACCTTTTTCATAGTTCATAGTTTCCCTTAGCGCCCGTACACACTCCTTTCCGGAACTGGGTCTTTGTGACAATAAACTGCCTTATTAATTTACCTGTATACAGATTGAAAAATAATCTATTGCAACCTTAATTATTTTACCAAATTTTATAAACATCGGTCTATATTTGACCAGAACTTCTTTATATACATATATATATAAAAATTTCATATAATAATTTTATTTGGCGACGATTTTAAATTAGTTGCTATGCTATGGCTTGGAAAATTTTTGTGCTAGTACTTCCAAAATACAAATATTAATATAGATTTCTCGATTTTATCCGGCACATAAAACTCTTATATGACTGTTATCCGCAAAGCATAATTTTTTGTCGGAGTCTTGCCTAACTATGGGTCTCAAATAGGTAACACCCTCAAAAGTTTGTCAGCGGAATAGGATATATGATAGTCTTGACCGACTTAACTTTTGTACTTGTTTGTTATTTAAATTGTTTTTGGCTAAATCCAACTTTTCCAGTCTCACACAAACATGCCAAATTGGGTAGAAACTGGGGAAGTTCATATATTAAGTTTCAATAAATAAATATTAAAACAATTAAAGAGTATTATTATGACCAGACTAATGGCCAATCTTTGACTTCGGTTTTAAAATAATGTTTTCTTTAATGTATCAGTTGTGTTTCGTACTTGGGCATTTCCATTTTGACGTGTCGTGATATTTGTACCACAAAATGTTAAAAAATTAAATGAAGAAGTCAAATTATTAAAACGGATTTTTACAAAAACAAAGTAATGACGTAGCCCTATATTAAAAAAAAATAACGGCAGTCGACGCTAAGGATTTGTAGATATAAGCAAAAATATGCGCTGGCGTGATGTTAAAAAAACGAAAGTGGATTTTGACTGCGAATTGAGCAAGACGTTTTTTATAAAACTTTTTTCAAGCCTTCAAATTTAAAAATCTTTGCTAGTTTTAAGGTACATATGGGCATTTTCAGCGAAAAGTCTACTTTTTTAATGTAACGCCCCAACGCAAATAAGGTTGTATTTTAGGACCATGTTGTTCAACCGTTATCCCTTATGCTACTTAATGTAGAGCTAGTTGCACTTTACACCAAAATATAAAAAAGTAAACTATACCTATAAAATTTTTTGAGAAACAATTTTAATTTCTTCTGGCGTTACGTAGCAAAAAGTAGACTTTTCGCTGAAAATGCCCACATGTCTTCTATGTACGGCTGGCCGGACTCTAGCAGAGATATATATATGGGACCCTTAAAATCTCACCAAATACAAAGCATTAATTTGGCGCCATTAATGCTTAGCTCTGGCGTTGCTTGGGTGAGTTGAAATGGCTTCACATACGATATCTTGCATATCGGATTATGGTGGTGGATCTAGTTCTCATTGGATGTAACGCTTCGGTACCAAAATAACTTGTTTTTTTAAAGTTTTTAAACTATGTACAAAATACATGTCATCTGTTCTGAATTCCGCATTCTTAGGTTATAGAGTACACTCAATATTTAATTTCACATTTTTTTATTCTAAGCCGCTGTTCGTTACCACATATAGCTAATAAAATTTAACTTTCATACAGTTTTCATACTTTTCTGTTGTTTTCTACGACAAATACACTTAAATAATGAAACGAAATTTTTGCTAAATGTATTGAAAATTCTATATTTCCCAAGGTTTTAGTCTGCTTGTGTTTGTATGTTAAAGGATCAATAATGAACAATGACAGGATATGTCCGCCAAAATAATAATAATAAAAAGGTAATAATATTAAGGGCAAAAAAAAACACACACATAATATAACAGCTACAATCCACAACACGAAAATGTATACAATTTTAAATTGTTTAGGCATACACATACGCACGCACTTCTATACACTATACACACTTTTAAACTTATTTCTAATGCCAGAACACGCGAATGCTTTTGATAATGTTCATGGTTATGTGAACCACGATAATGATGACAGCGATGTGGCTTTATAAAATGATAATGATGATGGCGATGATAAAGGTAGAAATATATATAAACGGACATAAGATTTTAGATAATTCTTTTTTTATTTCAAAATCAACTGACCATAAATAACCCAGCGGAAAAGGAAGGAGTACGGATGCCTTCTAGAAGGTCTCTGTACTCCTTCTTTTGGATATATAAGGCCTGCTCACTCCATTCCATACTCATATCTTTTTACACTCGTTGTCATTGCGAAGTAGATCTTCCGCTCTCGCTTCTTATTTATACAGTAACATAACGTGAACAAAAAATAAATAATTATTTTGCTTTTGCTTGAGCAAAAAAAAAAAAAACAATACAAAAAATTTTTCACACTCTCTACTCCCTTCTCATAGAAGCGAATGTGGAAAGTGTATCTTATCTTTTATACGAAAGAGCCGAGGCCTTCTTTAACAGTTATATAAGAACGGTAATTGAATCAAAAAAATGTTTAAGCAGGCCTTTTAAAAGGCCTGAAGTAAAAAGGTATTCTGAGTTTTTCCGCTGGGATATATATAGCCTTCACCTTTTAAAAGGCATCCGTACTCCTTCTTCTTTATACCGCTGCGATGGAATAAATATGAATTAATGTGTGCATTTATGCAACCTATTAAGCTTAAGGTCCACACCATACGTTTTCGCCTCCACGCATTGAAGTTACATGCAACGCTTTTTATGCGGCATCAACACAAGTAAAACTAAAATTTCATTTACCAAAACAAGCTGATTTGTTCGAACGATGCCTGTGACGCTTACAAAAGTAGAAAATAAACCTACTTTTCGCATCCAACGTCTCAATGCATCTTACGCTTTTGTGCAAGTAACTTGCTACATACATATAACTACATAGATCGTAATTTTTTGACAGCTGCGTAGACAGCGAAAATGCGTGTAACTCGTGGTGTGGACCTCCACGAATTATAAAAAAGTTTTGTTAGAGTGACAGAGTAACTTGCTTAAGGCCCAACCATAATGTGTTTAAGTTGGCTTAAGCAAATGTGCGAATGAATACATGTTAATTATATGAGGAAACCCATATTGAACTTAAGGAAACTTTTTGCTAAGTTTAATGAAACTGTCATTTGCTTAAGCAAGGTGCGCATCTAATCGACCATTCCGTACGGAATCAAATGTTTTTTATTTTGTTTTTTTAAATACATTTGAGAGACTTTTTATTAATTTTTGACAGTAGGTTAAGCAAGGCTATGTATATTATGGTTAGGCCTTTAATTTTGGACCTTCCCGAAAAATTTATATGTACTGTGCCTCGGTAGGCTAGCTGGTAGCGAGCTAGTCTATCAGCGCCGAGGTTGCGGGTTCGATTCCCGCCAGAGACTCTGGTTTCTTTCCTGCAGACAAGCATGGAGCTTCGCGGGATTAGCTTAGGAAATTAAAAAAAAAAAAAAAAAAAAAATATCCTTGTTTTATCCGTATAAATATGAATCGGCTTTAAATATATATTTGGCTAAGGCTAAATAAACTAGTAATAAATACAAAGAAACAAAAGTTCTAAGGCTTAACCCTTGTATTAATACCCGGGTAACATGGTTATATTAACATGAAAAAAATGTATTTAGAATTAAAATTTTTAAACAAGCTTCTGGATCGTCGTTATTTAACTTAACCGGGTACCCCGGTACCAAATACAATACAATACACTTTATGGGATAACACAAACACGTTTGAACTGCTCAAAAAATTCAATAAACTAAATTCTGTATCATACAATTACATAAGTTTAGTTTTCAAAGCGTTAGTATTTTAAAACGGGGAAGTCTCATTAACATATCATGTATGGCCAAAAATGTTTAACTGTATAATAAAAAAAACTGTCCTGCATTAAAAATTTAAAATTTTAGCCGTTGTGCAATACAAAGTTAAAAAATCACATTTTAACATAAATATAATTTAATACGCTTTTTAAAAAATTAACAATTTTATTTTATTTCACAAAAATATGGATTATTAATACATTATAGTATATGGGTACCCGGGTACCCCGGGTGCTAAACAATGTGGATAAAGTTGGGTATTAACTCAAGGGTTAAGCCCTAATTGAATACTAACGCTGGAAATTTTTGTATATATGTGGATGGTGAAGAAGTGTTTGAAAGTCAATAGATAAGGAATTTAGGAGTGGAATTACAAAGTAATTTGTCATGGAATATGCACATTCAAAATTTAAAATCGTGTATATATATCTCCAGTCATTGGATTGTTGTACAAAATTTAAAAATAAATTTAATGAAAAAACAAGACTTGTACATTATTAAGCATTGATTCAAAGCCATCTTAATTACTTAGTGTTAGCATATGGTTCTAAAAATAACACTGAACTTAAAGCATTGCAAAGGGTACAAAACAAAGCATCAAAAACGGTTTATAATTTACCGATAACGTATTCCACACTTTCGTTATACAAAAATCTTTAAAAAAATGTTTTACCTATATTTGGACTTTATAAAATGCAATTCCTACAATACAACACAATATCTTTTGGGATAAATCAAACAGCCATCAACACACGAAGTAGCTCAAATTTAAGAGTACCAAGATGTAGACTCGAAGCCACAAAGCAAAGAATTTAATATATTGGGTGTTGGGTGTTTAACAGTTTACCACAAAATATAAAAAATATTGAACGAATTTTAAATTTAAATCCTCTTTAAAGAAGCATTTGTTAAACGTTTTAGAAATGCTTTTAATGTAATAATAAAAAAAAAAAAAAAAAATAAATTGTAAATTTATATAAAACAAGTAAGAAAGTACTTAAAAACACATCATGCTTATGTGTCCATATAAATATGGATTTCTCTATGTTTAAAAACTTCATTAAAATCGGTTTGAAAGTTTGTGAGAGGCAAAAATTGCCCCCTACATCCCCTTGTGGTCCTATATTTTTTAAAACTGTATAGCTTATGTGTCCATATAGATATGGATCTACCTATGTTTTAAATTTCATTTAAATCACTTTGAGAGGCAAAAATTGCCCCATTCTCCCCTTGTGGTCCTATATTTTTTAAAACTGTATAGCTTATGTGTCCATATAGATATGGATCTAACTATGTTTTAAATTTCATTACAATCGGGTTGAGAGACAAAAATTGCCCTTATCACCCCTTGTGGTCCTATTTTTTTAAAACTGTATAGCTTATGTGTCCATATAGATATGGATCTATCCATGTTTTAAATTTCATTGATAGTTTGATAGTTTCTGAGAGGAAGAAATTTCCCCCTATCTTCCCTCATGGTCCTACGATTTGGCCCATTTTCAATAGGCTTGGTCCTTGTGCCAATAAGAACCTATGACCCAAATTTTATCAAGTTATCTCCAAGGTTGCGACCTGTACTTTGCGCACAAGGTTACATGGACCGACAGCCAGCCAGCCAGCCAGCCAGCCGGACGGACATCGTTAGTTCGACTCAGAAAGTGATTCTGAGTAGATCGGTATACTTTAATATATTTTAAGGCGTTACACACATCAGCACAAATGCATAATACCCTCTCCACTATTGTGGTGTGGGTATAATTATGAATAATATCATAATTAATTTATTATTTGGCTGTATTAATTTTGTAATAAAACTTTTTGATAATAAATTCATAAACTAAAAAAAAAAATCATTCTAGTTTTCATCTCTGAAAGGCCAAAAAATTATCAAAATGCACTCAATAAAGAAATGTGTTTTCTTCGGTTCCGAATGGAATTGCACTCTGTGACATGGCCCTATGAAAGATGATGACAAAAGAAAAAAAATAGCATTTGAAGAAATTTGGAATGCATCAATTAGAAAACACTGATTCGATTCGAAGAATACCACTTTCTTTAAAAAAAAAGAATTCCAAGTTTTAAAGGTATTGGTGAAAATACTGTAAAAGTCCAGAGATTATATTATCTTTTGACTTTAAAGGAAAACATTCATAAAAGTCTCTTTGATAGGACACTTCTTAAATAAAAATTTAAATAGGCTGACCAACGACTCTGTATATGCTTTTTCTGTACAAAAGTCCTATTTTAAAAAAATAATTTAACTATTTTTGTTCTTTTTGCGTTTACATATTATAAATAGTCACATTGTTTCTATATAGAGAACTACAATTTTATAATCTTTTTTAACTAACGCTCCCATGCATTTATAAACTTTATTAATAGATATCATGAAATGTTTTTGGTTTTTTGTTTCCCGAGACATTAAAAAATCAATCCCACTTTCCCAGGAAAAGAAAAAGACCGTGAATAGAAAAACTTTAATTTAGGTCCTTATCTGGTTAACCGTCTTTACTGCTTATAGCCCCCTAAGTATTTAAAATGTTAAACTTGTTGAGGTTCGTGCTCTCTACTTATAACCATAACTTAAACACTATTTCCCTAAATAACAGTTTTCTACTAATACATTTTCTTGGCAACAAAACAGTTTAGCAAACAAACCAATAATTAAAATTTGCGCAACGTTATAATTTAAAAAAAATTCCCTAAGGTACGGTTACATAAATTATTACTAATGTCCCGCAAATTTAAGTCATCTAAATATACGCCAGACATACAAAAATGTTTTATCAACACCTGCCTATTTAAACAACGCCACCCACATAAACCAAAAAAAAAAACAATATATGTCACCATAAATCACACAGTTCTGCTCAAGTTCCTCTAAAGTGGGTGTTGAAAAGGAATAAGTGACAATTTTGGATATTAAATTGTGGTTGTCTCAAATGTTTTAACCCCATACATACAAAATTATTGTTCAAAAGTACTACATCAATATTTCTTACTTTTATTGTAATATTTTTAAAAACACTTTAGTAATTTTTACACGAGTATTATACGAACATATTATTATGAAACACATTAGTCGTACCCTTCCACCATGATCCCTGTTTAACCCTTTCTTTTCTTTTAGCATTTATGTTTCTTTTTATTTGACAAGTGTAAACACCGGATTTTTGGAGTTTTTTTTTTATCTAGTATTAAATTTGTACTGAACACAATAAACGTATGAATGAGTATGAATAATAAAAACAATTATTGTGTAGTTTAATAACTGTCATTCAAAAGATTACAAAGTATGGCCAAACGTTTGTGTATTTTATCTTTTCAAAACCAAGCAAACATTTAATTTCTAAATTATATGTTAGTGAAGAAGTAGTCAAGAATAATATAAATTAATATTTAAAGAATGCCAAAAAATAATTTATTTGAAAATTAGGAAAGTTTTCCGACAAAATTGTTGGGTAACTTATTTCATACATTGAAAAAAAATTGCCGTTTATTTTTTTTTAAACTTTATTTTAAATAAGAAAATTTATTTAACCTTATTTGCCTGCCAAAGATCCAAAACTGCCACTTTTTACCCAGAAACGAAATTGTTTAGTAGGTTCGTAATATACATATTTGATTCATCGGGATAAGAAGTACTCTCTTGTAGAATTTGACTTAGTTGAGTGAAATTGGCGGTAGCAGTTTATTGTGCGTGCAGCTTTTTGGCGTCCAGGTTCATCTGCTGGATCGTTCGTGTGTTTCTCGCTAGATTGAAGTGAGTGAGAACCTTAGTTGCCACAAAGTAATGATCAGAATCAATGTTGGCACCTCGAATCGAACGCACTTCTACCACACTGGAACAATGCCTTCCGTCGACAATAATGTAATCAATTTGGTCCTTCGTTAATTGATCAGGGGATACCCACGCTACCTTGTGAATATCAAGATGTTTAAGCCTAGTGCCACTCACTTCCATGTTTCGTGCCGCGTCGAAGGATATCAGTCTCAAGCCGTTATCACTGGTGTCTTCGTGCAGGCTGAATCAGCCGATTATTGGCTCGTTTATCTGCTCCCTTCCGATTTTCGACCTAGAACAATCTCAACGTCATGGCTGGGGCAGCGGTTGTTTCTTCTAGAAGCTCAGTAAATGTAACTTTGACCTGCTCGTCCTTATCCTCCGTCGGGGCACGGGCACAAATAAGGCTAATATATATAAAAAAAACTTTGTCTTGATACGTTTGGTAGCTTCACGTTCGTCCACTGGAGTGAATCTGGAGACAATATATTTAATTTTCTTATTAACTACGAAACCACATCCAAACTCGTGTTTAGTATCATGGTAGCTGTAGCATCCCAGTAAAAAATGTTTAGGTTTCTTGGAGCACGAAAACTAAATGAGCGCTGATATATGCGCTTGCTTAGTAGCAGCAGAAAAGCTAATACCATTTAAGTGAATTTTTAATTTAATGATTGAATAACTTCGCAAAACTTGACTAAAGTAACTGTAGAATTTTAAAAGCTTTGTCTTAGCTGTATTTTAGTAAAAATTTTAATTCGCTTTCAATCATGACTTTTTGCTTAAACCAAGCCACACATATGTTTGCAATAAGAAATTTTTGGCTTACTCGAGAATCATTCATAATTTTCTTGGTTCACGCCATATTTTCTGGCGATTAAGTAAATAATTCTTTCCGTATACAACTGCCATAAAAGAGCCAGTCCTAAGAATCACTCTCATCGTCGTAAATCTCTCATAATTTATACCAAACTGTTTTCACAAGTGTCCTGAGGGAAAACATTTTGTGACATTGTAAGAAAACAATTCTTAAAATTTTTCTATTTTTTTTTTTTATTTTGGTGCACTAATTAAAATTTGTTTATAAATTTTATGCAGCTTTAAGTTTTATACATAAAATTACAAATAAATAAATAATATAAAAGAAACTATAAATACCTCTTATCACCATAATCATAATTGTGTTAATATTATTTATTGAAAGAGTATTTGTTTATTGTTTTCATAAATGCTTAAAAACGGCAATTGAAACCATTATTTTTTTATGTTTATGTCACCAATAAAACGAATATAGTAAAAAGTCGTGAAAAATATTTTTTTTTTTTTGCTTTTTTATGCCTTTTGTTATGAACACACTTTTTTACACACTAATTTGAGCACTCACAAAAACCAAATTGCAATTAACAAAAAATATTTTAATTCTGTCTGAAGATTATTTAAGGCCGTTACACACTATCTCACAAAGTCTTACGTATTTTTCAGAAATGCTTCACTGATCTAATTATTCTCTGAACATTTTTAAAAAACAATAACAACTTATTATGACAGGGTTGCATTTTCGTAAATTACTACAGACTTTGTGGGATAGTGTATAACGGCCTTTAATAACATTAATAATAATCGCAAGAATTTTGTATAAAACAAATTAAATTTTCTGTGTCTATAGTGGGATATTTCTATTTTCTATATTTCTTAGTTGATTAATATAAAAGGATTAAGCGAAATTCTACATTATTTTTGAGTAAACTAGTTTGTACTGGTCCTCGTTGAAGACGCTATTTAAACTAATAAAGACCATAACCCAACAATTTGTTTAAAATTAGGACTTTAAAAGAAAGTCTTAACTTTCTGCGTTTTCAGTAAAAAAAAAAAACTTTTATTGAAAAAAATTTATTACACGAGTTCTGGGCCCTGATTGTGACAGTCGTAATCGAGTACTTTCTCGATTCGAAAGCAATTTAATATCTAATTATTTCTGTCAATACTGAACGTATCGGAATTATTTTTTCAGTGTTGTAAAGCATTAATTTTAGTTTCACAATACTGAAAAACTAATTTCGATTCGTTCAATATCAACTGAAAGAGTTCAAATTTATAATTGCTTTCAAATCGAGAAAGTACTCGATCACGACTGCCAGAATTAGGCCCCTGCATTAAGTTTATTTTTACTTTTTTAAATCTAAAATAGATAGTAATTGTAATTGAAAGATAAATCATTAGTTCTTTTGAATCAGTAACGCATAAAAATATTACTCCTTAGACCACATTTTAGTATACCTATCGACTCAGTAAAACCTTCTTCCTATCCATCTGTTGGTCCGGTCGGCTCTCTGTGGGCACATATGTGAGTCATTCTACGTAAAGAGGTTATCTGATATTAGGAATGGCGGCGTGATAAAAATATTTAAAATAATAACTTTTTTCAATATAATCGTATTTAATCAGGTAGTTTGAATGCATGTTTGCATAATGGCCAGTCAAGTAGTCTACTTTTACCGGTATTTTAAGTGACCAGGGGAGATACTCTACACAGGGTAAAGACATGAAGGCCAGGACAGGATACCTTACTTTACAGGAAAAATATAAATTGAAAACAAACCTTATTTTCGTAAGAATCAACTTTATTTATTCAAAATTAGACTAAAGTTTCCATACAGTCTTCTTTTATGTAACATAGAAAACCAAAATACTTAGTATCTGCTTACATAAACGTATTCGAAAAAAAGTAAATTATTTAATTGCATATATTTTGAAATATATGGTAACAAAAACATATAGAGCATATATGCTCCCATAAAAACTTTAAACTTAAATAAGAACTTCTACTTATAAAAACAAACATTAAAAAATATAACGATTGATGATAGTAAAAAGCTGGTTAGCACGATTTTTTATAATTTTTTTTATTAAATAAGGCATACATACATTTTAAAAGCGTTAAAACACTTATAACGTATATAGTGGATATGTGTTGGCTTAACGTAAAATAATATACATGAAATACTAAGAAAGAAGTAATATCTCACTTCCTTATCTATCCTAAACGCAAAATCTCTACCCTGGCATCAGATGAAGCAGGGGAGAGATTTTTTCATTAAAAAACTAGCACAATCAGAAAAATATGTATCGTAACGAAAAAACAAACTAGCACAGTAAATTTTACTGAAATTAAAATAAATAAATATTACAAACAAACTTAAGCCACAAATAACAAGTGGATAAAACTCACCAGGGGAGATACATCAATCACTGACACGTGCGAGCGATCCGAGTGGTGTGGTCGAATTATCGGCCCAATAAGAGTACGCTAATGGCTCGCTCGATTTTTATTGTTAAATTCACTTCGAAACAAATGTTCTGCAATTTAAATTTGCAGCGTCAACGCATTTTAGCGGCATTTTTAAACGGTCGAAAAATGTGCAGGGGAGGAGACTTAAAATACGAGGGACAAAAACTATGTAATTTTTTTTAATAGAATATGAAAGTAATTTTAAAGTTTATTTAAACGACTTTTATTGTTCTTTATACTACTTTATGTAATAAATAACGATTAATTGTTTAATGAATTAGTAATGTGTTAAATTTCAAAGATTTTGTTACAGAATAGTAAAGGGACAGGCCAGGGCAGATACTTTTTTCTAGGTAAACACGAAGTTATGACTAAACTAAGGTAATTTAGGTATTGCAATTTATTGTCAAAAAAGTTTACTTTATTTGTTATTTAACACGTTTGCTATTTCCACAAATTTTGTATTTATATATGATTTTTTAATGTAGCCGTAGATAGTACCTCTTAACGTAGAAACACCCATGTAAGAAATTCGGTACATTATGTCTTATCGGCCTAAAACTAAATAAACTGAAGGCGTTGAGAATAAAGGCTCAGTTAGTCTTTACTTTCTGTTCTGTTACGAATCAGCTGATTTGTTTTTGTTATTAAAAAACCTGTGAAATTGATTAGTTTTTCTGTTCTGTTGCGGTTCAGTTTGTTAAAATCAAAAACTTGTTAAGTAATTGTAAGTGACAGCAAAATAAATATTAAAAAATACATTTTTATATTGAAATAAACTATTTTTTGATTTTAAGAATTCATAAAATTTAATTTCTTCAAATTTATGTGCATTAAAGTTATTGAAATAAAACAATGGACAGTGCAAAACTAATAAATTTTTCATAAATGGCTGATAAGTTTCTACAGAAAAAGTAACTATTACAACTTCGTAACAGAACGGCACGGAACAGAACAGAAACAGAAGGTAAAAACTAACTGAGCCTTAAGTTTGTGATTTTACCTAAATTGTATACACTAGGAATGGGCAAAAAATATCGATATATCAAAATATCGATATTTAAATAAAAAATAATCGATATATATCGCCGATATTTAAATACCGATATATCGATATTGAAATACGTCTATCGAATTCGAGATTTTTTAGTCAGTCTTCATTAAAAACTCTAAATTTAAGCCGTTTTTCAAACAATATGTTTTTTTAAGAATTGGCAACACTTCATGCATCATATGTTTTTTAAACTAATTTGAAGATCTAAAATGATTGGCATTTGTAAGTAGCAGTGCCGGATACAAGAAGCAGATTGACAGGAGAGCACATAAAACAGAGAGTGCTCCTGATGTCCATATCTGATGATTACTGGTTTGACTAAGACAATCAAAAGCATTTATAGTTAAAGTTGGTACTTTTGGGGTGCAATTCAAATTTTAAGGTTAGTTGGTACTTCTATGACTTATTTACTTCCATTTAAAATTTTCTTAATATATATTTTTTTTAAATCGACTTGGAATTACTAAAGTACCTAAATACAAAGGTATATAATTTATCTTGTCTTAGGTAAATATTAAAAAAGATTCACTTGGAATCTCAAGCTGAGTATACTTTTATTCACCACTGTTGATTAGGGGAATAAAACTGTTAATTATTAAATGCGGTAAATTGAATTTTTTCTTCATGCTGGATTTGTTAAACGTTGAAATTGTTTTAAAATTTCTAGTTCTAATCATGAGTTATCTGTTCCTATTCGCCTATCCAGAAATTATATTTCCCTTAGACTTCAATACTTTCGGTCTAATTATACACATTTTTATCTTATCCGCAGATTGAGCTATGAATTTAACGATTTTTATTCGTGTATTGATTTCTTTGATCAAAAATAACCTGCTAGGTGTCTTTAAATAACTTTAATCTTAAATTTTTCGTTGCCTGTTAAATACTTGATACTTTAGATTTAATTATTTTAAGCATATTACCGAGTAAGAAATATGAGTTTGGTTGCAGATTTAAGTAAATAAACAAATAACAAATTTTGAACTGGAATCCCGGAATTTTATTTTAATTCATATAAAACTAAATCGGACCTTATTTCAATCAAATATAATAATTTGTTTCGACCTATGATAAATTGTGAACTGATCATGACAAAGTTTGGTGGACTGATTTCTAGTCTTGTAAAACTAGACCAAATTTCACTACTAGAGTATTATCCGTTTCAGTTTTAGCCGCAATAAGTATTTGCTGTAATTTACTTTCAATGTCTAACAATATTTCTTGCAACTTTAGCCGTATGAAAATGTTTTCCAAAACTAGGCTTTATATGAGGCTTATGGTAAATTATTGACCGATATTCAAGAAATTTGACAGTATGATTTTCAGTCATATATAACGAGTTTTTACAAAATATAAGTACAATCAGTGCAATACGCTTTCACTTTATTATAGTTTTTGTAACTCAAATATTAATTTATTTTAGTGGTTATTTCACATTTGGGTCCTTAACTCTTTTTTCTAGTAAACCGATTTTACAAGATTTCAATCCCAAACTGCTTAAGAGAACTACAAACAATTTGACGACAAAGTAGTTTCTTTCTGTTGAACCCGTTGAAAGTGAGCGTGATTTCAACATACGACCAGAAAGACAAACATGGGTTTATCGAATTCAAATTATTCAACTATCCAGAATATACTTTTATGGGGACTTAGATGAATATTAAAAGAGTTTCACACGAAATGACAAACTAAAGCTGGGATCACACGATTGCCGCAAATGCACCAATATGACACAATTTTGATTGTGCTTTGTTGACGCATAATAATAATATTGCACCATTCAAATATTCTGAAATCACACGATTGCCCTGTTTTTTACAAATGTAATTGCCGCTAGTTGGTACAAAGCGATTGTTCCTACTTGTGCCAACTGTGAAAACAGCTGTTGTGGTAGATTTTTTATTTGTTTGGAATTTCTAGTTGGTCTGTTCATTAAAAAAAGAAAATTGTATCATATACATATGTACATTTTTAAACAAATTTTTGTTGAATAGTTTTTTTTTTTGAAATTTTTTAAGAAAAATATATGAAATTCTAAAAACTATACAAAGCAAAATTCTATTTTGAAATATATCAAGAAATAGAGGATATTTCTATTCAAATTTTTGTGGCCAATTTCAACAATTATATTTAAACATCAATTCATATTAAATACATATGTACATATAGTTTTTCATATTATTTAATTTTTATTTGCCATGAAATGTATTCGTTTTAAATAAGTTTATTAAAAAAAGCAAATATTGGCGCGTATTGTGTTGTTTGATTGCCGCACAAGAACACAATAAATATTGGTACATTATTGTTATTTTTATTGACGCGCGGTTGCATATCAAGTGGTCATACGATTGCCGCACCAGGGTTGCATTTTATTGGTAAAAGTAAGCACAATATTGTCCTCGATTGGTACACGAGCCATTTAATTATGCAGTCACACGATTGTGTAATTAAAAAGTATGAAAATTGGTGCATTGCGGCAATCGTGTGATCCCAGCTTAAGTATAGCCTCAATGACCACTTGTGGTAAATAATAAATTAAATATCTGAAATGTTTCCTCAAAACACATTTATATTTCACAATTTATATTTCACTCAAAATCATACATAGACTTACAAGAATGCATATGTAAATGCCAACAGAAGAATTGTTAAAAATTTATTCCATTTTCTTTTCTTTGAATTTAAGTTTTATTCTATTTATTCTCTATTTTAAAATTCCTTTTCACATAGCGTTTTTTTACATTTTTTTCTAAAAATGGAAAGCATATTGCAGAAGTGGAGTTAAGGTTTATTTAAAAGTTCTTTATTCAGTGTTGCCAGTTTAGCATTTTTGAGGCTTAATTTAGCCTCCTTGTTTATCTTTCTAGCCTCAAAATCCTTGTAGCTGTTTTATCCTTTTTAAAATTTCAAAATAGCGTTTTAGACGCTAAACTTATAAATGTGGGAATGCCAGTTCATTTCTTATTTTTATTTCTTTAAATGTACCATAAGTGCTTCGCAAAATGATAAAATTTTTATTGGCTAAGTGATTCTAAAGACAAAACAAAGAAATTCAATTTAAAGTTAAAATGCTTAATGCGTTATTCAATAATCGATTTTCATTACAAAGATAACATAAATGTTGCCATGGCTCTGATATTTTTGATGATCTTCTTGAACTATAAGTAGGGCGTGGAATGACTTGCAAATGCATGGTTTTCCTCGAACATTTTAAAACCAAAAGAATAAAGGTAGAAATACATAACACGCGTTAGTGCGCGCGCGCTCTATAGACTTCTGTCAAAAAAAGTTGAGCTAGTGTATTTTCATAGAACAAGCTACATGCAAAATTTTTTGACGCGTTTGCGCCAGAAAGTTGGTCAACTTTGAACTTTTTAACGCGTTGTGTATTTTTGACAATTACATTAAAAATAATAATAAAACAAATTTGTGAATCATGAAAGAAAAAACTTATTGAAGAGTTAGGTTAGGTTAGGTTACGAAGGGTTATGTGCCCAAGGGCACACTTCCACTCGGAGACCGGTACGGTCCATTGTGAATCCCTTCGATGAAAAGAAAAAAGTAGAAACGAGAAATGTAAAGAAAAGAAGTATGAGGTGGATGAAATCCAGAAAATTTGAAAGCTAGTAGGTAATATGAAGAACAATTTCCCTCTCTACAGTCCCCTCAACAGAAACATCCGCACTATTTCCCTGACAAACCCCAGTATATCAGCCGGATTACATCCAGCGATGCACCCCAGTTCGTCGTGAAACCTGTCTCCTAGCCACTTCTGTCTGAGACCCTGCATCCTAGGACAATGGCACAGTACATGCTCGATCGTCTCCAGCTCCTCTGAATCATCGCATAATCTGCCGAAGTCCGGTATGGTGTTGTCCCATCTGCCCGTAAAAGCCCTAACGGGACAGTGACTCGTTAGGAACCCTATAAGTGTTCTAAGACTACCCCTATCCAATCCAAGTAGAACCCTGGTTGCCCCCGCGTCCAGTCTGGGCCAAAGTGCACTAGACACCCTGCAATCCACTCTGTGCCCCCAGGATCGGTTAACGTCATCACGGAATTTTTCCCGTATCACACCATAGTAGGAACATAGGGGAGCCTTTACCCCCCTGTCCCTTACCACTAAGTCCAGATTTGAACCCCCTCTCGCGTGTTCGTCCGCCACCTCATTTCCATCAACCATGCAGTGTCCAGATAACCAACACAGCCTTACATTGCATGTCTCCATGAGCTCCCTAAGAGCATTCCTACACCGAGCGGCCAGGCACGATCGCACCGTATAATTTTTCAACGCCCTAAGCGCCGCCTCACTATCGACGTAAATTGTCACCGCAGAAACACCCACGATGTGATCCAGGATCACCTCCGTCGCCCTCCAGATCGGTAGGATCTCAGCCTGGAAGACACTGCACTCATCAGGGGTTTCTGGATGACCTTTTTACCTCGGTGTCCGCAATATATACACCGGCACCAGTGCCGGTCTCCATCTTGGATCCATCCGAAAATACTGCCCACCCCTCAAACAGTCCATTGGATCTACGCCAGACTTCCCTATCCGGGAACTCTACTGGTGGTCATTGAAGAGTTTAAAAAATATACAATATTTATTTAAAGAAATAAATTCAATAAAATAATAAAAATATTGATATACTTTCAAATCCGTTTTCAGTACGCAAATAAGTAAACAAATAAAAAACATCTGAGGGAATGGCTTTTGTAACGCGCGTTGTGTAACTTGCAATTTTTCATGCGCTAAAGTTTTTAAACGCACGACAAACGTCGACGAATAAACGCGTGTTATGTACTTCTACCTTATGTGATTATTCCGAATCACACTATTTGCTGAAAAATTCCATCGATTTGTTTGTGCATATTTTTGCTTATTTTATCGTTAATACATTTTTTTTGTCATAAAATGTAAATTTTTGCTGAGAAAAGCATATTTTTTGGTTTTATTTAAATGATTTTTGGATTTTTTGATATAAAAAAATATTTTTCTTTTTTGAAAGTAAGGACCATTTAATTAAAAATTTCTGCTATTTTAATGCTTGAAGCGGCATGTTCAAAATTATCCTTCGTCATTTATCTGCTGTAATGTTTTTATGATTTTATAAGATATTTCAGTGTTTGACAAAAATCTTAAAATTGGTTTTTAAATTTTTGAAGTGTCGAACACACTATAACTAACCAGGACCGTCACGGCTGGAGCGCATCCGAAACTTCCAATTTTAAATGACTCTGGCGTATAAACCAGGCTGAATTTGACCGATGGCATGTGAAATTACTAACAGCGCAGACGTCTGATGTCTGTAATGAAAATCCATTATTGAGATTGTTTAAAAAAATTTGACGAAGTATAGTTTGACTTACTTTTTAACTAGCAACCATAGATTTATTGTATATCGAAAACATTTTAAAAATTTTAAGCGTACTAAATTAATTTAAACGTTTAGATTTAAGAACCAACTACAATATGCATGAGCTACCATATGCTACTGCCATAAATTAAAGAAAAATCCTGGCGAATGCATCTAAATAAACAATTTAAAAAAGTCTTACACTTTGCTTAACCTTCACCTTGAATATTTCGTTATTAGTAAACGATGTAAATGAAAACCTCTGGTAAGGCGAATTTAAGCAAATGAAAATTTCATAACGAAAATTTTTCTTGAGTTCAATATCGTTCAACATATGATTTACATGTTGTCGCACAGTTGCCAGCTCATATAATCGATTGGAATGAGTCTCAGTAGCAGGAGAGGAATTAAAAAAAAAATGGAGTTCATGTAGGTTTCAAATCTGAGAATGTAAGGTTATATTCGCCTTCCCTAGCGGTGAAAAACAGGTGGCTTTAAAAAATGAATTTCAAAAAGAGCTCATCTCCATATTTATTAAGAATATTTAATATGTGTGTTTTAGTTAGCAATTGAAAAAACTGTATTCAAAATTTTTACAGTAAGAGGTAAGTTTTGAATATGTTGTCAATTTGTTTGTGAAAAAAAATATTTTTGGTTTTGTCATTATTGAAAAAACACTGTTTTAGGAGAAAAATCAGTATAATAACACAATATTTGATTATCTTCATTTTGAAAATTTATAAATACTGCTGCTCGGAGGATAATGATATCCAAATTGCCACACACACACACATGTATTCACAGGCACATATAGAAAGAAAAACATTTCTAATTCATATGTTAATGAATGTATTCTATAAGTTGTAATCTTAAAAAGCAGATAAAAATGTACCGAAATGTTCTTATTGTTCCTTTATAATAAAAAGTTTTCATTGAAAATGTTGTTTAATTTTATTAGAATTTTGGAAATCTTAAATGAATCTTCAAAGGGGTCTTATCTTATAATGCAAATATAAATTTAAACGTTATAGATTATTTGAATTTTTGGCGTTTTAATAAATAACATGCACTAGAGATATCATTTTGCTACTTAAACCACAAAAACTCAAAAATAATTTTCTAGAAGGGCCCATCTCCCGAAATTGTATGATCATTTTCTTCTTAAAAAATTACTTAAAATAATTTTTTGTTTTTACAATTATAACATAAGCAAAGGCTTACAATATTAGGAAAAAACTCTGCTTCAAAAAGTCAAATGGCTTAACACATATTTAGTTTTACGTGTCTCTTGAACACTTTGTATTTTTGTACCTTTTTGAATTCCATGATTCAATTGTTTGATACATGGATTGCAAACAATTCATTTACCCAAAAAAAAATGGCAAAGATTTTGAAAAAAGTACGTTTTGATAAAAACAATTTAAAAGTTCGTTTTGTTTTGCACCAATATTTTTTAATAGCCCATTGTCTTCAATTAACTTTTTTGCTAAATAATGCGAAAAAGTACGATTTGATCTGCTGCTCCTCGTATATTTTTAGTATAGTCGTTATTAGCGATTAATTTTTTTGTTTACTTTAAATAACTTTCAGGAATTTTATCAACATCGTTCATCATTCATCCATCATCGTTCGTCATAATCTCCGTGTAACTCTAAGCGACGAATTGGACCTCAACATGCATGGTTCCTTATTTTTTCTGTAAGAATAAATTAATACATAAAAATGCATTTATAATATTTTAGTTGTTTAAACCAGGGAGCGAAAATAACTGTTATGTTTTTATTTCAGAGCAAAAAGGTTAGGCAAAAATGCCCTTTATCTGCATTTGGGAATTTTTAACCATTATCGTGTCTTTTATATTATATTGGTTACCGTAACTAATTAATTGAGAATACAAAAATTTTGGTTAAAAATAACCATTAAATCAACCAAAAAAATTTTTTGGTTAAAAACAACCATTAAATCAACCAAAAAAAAATTTTTGGTTGAAAACAACCATTATCGAAAAAAATTTATTTATTTTGGTTATCATGTATAAAAAAATTCCAAAAATTTCAAATGTTTAATATTGTCACCAAGTTTGTATATACATGTTTACATACATATGTACAATGTATATTGTTTATGGGCATTTTCTGGGGTCACGAACGTACCTTCATATGCTTTTGATGTACAAATACCAAACCAAAACTTTTTAGAGCACTTTTTTCGATTCGATAGCATTTGGGTAGCTCTTTGTTTAGTGCAAAAGATAGTTTTTATTGAGTTTTAATTTTTCATTAAATTTCCTCAATTTCCTTAACAAAAAAAACTTAATACTCCTTTTACAATTGATTGTAGCAGTGATGTTAACTTTTATTTTTTCATTACCGTACGGCCCTCTAAAAATTACCGTTTTTGAGAACAAATTACCGTACGCATAGATTTTTAATCAAAACATTAATGTGCTGTTTCCAAATGACAGGCGATTGATTGTGTAGTCATTTGTTAACAGCACATAAGAGCATTATTTATAAAATACATTTTTAACCAAAATTATTGTATTTTTTATGAATAAGGTAGTAAAATAAATTTGAATTTGATCCATACTTAAAATAATCCGAAAATTATAGTTAAATTTATAACATTGCGGATATTTTAAATGTTTAAGAATTGTTGAATTTTTAAGCAAATTTTTATTTTTTAAACAAAACAAACTAAAGTTAAATATAAAATCCAAAATCAAAAACACTTAAACAATTCATTTTTTAAATTCATTACGTGATCGTGCAAAGTCGGAGATTAAAATGAGATGAGGGAAAGGAATAAAACGTTACACTTTTAAAAAACTTGGATACTGAAGTCAGTGTCGAGCGCGCATTCTCAGCCCTGAAACTGGTCCTTAGTGATCTTAGATGTAACCTCTCAGAGAATTCTTTAAGATCCCTAATGTTTGTTAAATTAAACAAAAATGTTAATTAATGAGACCAACTTCTTTGATATTGCGTTGAATTCTTTTAGTGTGATTCTACGTAAGGCGTTCTTCATTTAAATATAACAAACTTATGTGTATGTTGGGTTTAAAAAACTGATATTGAAAGCCTGACAACAGATACATACATATGTATAGGAACATAATTTAAAAAAAATTCATTAACATATGTAAATTTTTTCGTCGAAAGAGTTCGTTAAATCATGTTTCAGGACTTTGGGGCATGCTCAGGTTCTTGGTTTTAGATATATGTGTTAAAAGTATAAGTTTTGGACCGATATCTTGGTTATATGTGGACTGACTTTTTCCTGAGTTATGTTGAATTTTTTTAGTGTGATTACTGAGTTTCGATTATGTACAGTGTAATTTCTTCACTCGTAATGCACTGAAAAAGTCGAATTTTTGAAGTAGTAACCAAAAAAAAAATTTTTTTTTGATAATGGTTATTTTCAACCAAAATTTTTTTTGGTTGAAATAATGGTTATTTTCAACCAACATTTTTTTTTGGTTAAAATAATGGTTATTTTCAACCAAAAATTTTTTTGGTTTATATAACGATTATTTATAACCAAAAAAATATATTTCTCATTTCAATTGGTTAAAATAACCAAAATAATATATATATATCTTTTTAATGGTTGATTATAACCATTAGGTAAATGTATCGGTAATAATTGTTAAATCTGATTTTTTTATCGTTTATCTTATAACTGTTACGTCCCTGGTTTAAACACTTTTTAAAAAGTAGTTTTTCTTTTTTAGCTTTGTTTAAGTCCATATAGTTTATATTTTTCCAGCTGCTGGCAACACAGGTTTTATCAAAACATTGTTACAAGAAATAAAAACAAATCATATGTATATCAAACCCACTTGCATACAGATTAAATAAAAAACTGCCAGATACTATACAGAAAGTTGTGGATAAGATAACAAAAAGTAATTTTGTGATACATGAAACAAAAAACCAACGATAAGTTAAGGACTGGATGAATAAAACCATGAAATTGTATTTGTTTTCTTGAAGCAACAAAGAACAAAAAATAAATAAAACTCAAATAAAAAGTAGTTTCGTTTTTTATACAACTTTTTTTAAATTGTTTTCATGTGAGAAAAAATAGTGATTTGGTGGAATACGTTTTTTTAAAACGGAAATTTTTTAAATAAGTATTTGATTATCAAGACAAGTTTAGAATATGTATGCAAATATATTTATAATTTTTAATATATTTTATTTGAACATATGCTTACTACAAAAAAAAAACTATCTTAGTCTTTAGGTTGTTAAATTGCTATGATCCTCGTTTGACTCACAATCATAGAATATATTGAAAATTTACGGTCAGCATCAAGTTGAAGTTACCAGCGCATAATTACTAAGCCCTTAAGTGCATACTGTTGTGATAATGCAACATACCGTTCAAATGGACTTGATGTTAATATCTAAAACTTATGGCATAATGTTGTTAATTTACAATAATCTATATAGTCCATTTTATAGAATGGAAACACTTTTCATTTTTCTCGAAGCATTTAATTGTGAGTTTGACGGTGCCAATAAAAGTTAATCAAATATTTTTAGCAACTGTAATTTTCATAATTCTTTTTTTGTTTAATGTCTTAATCTTCAAAGGTAAGTATCTAAAAAAATTATTTTAACATTTTGTAATATGTTTTCTAAATACAGCAACTTTGTTTTCAAAGAAAGCTTTTGTGTTTTTCCTTATTTTTGTCAATTTTAAAGTGTTGTAAATCTGCAACATTATGCATTTATGGAACAGAAATTGTCCATAGATGAACAAATGTGTCCTACAAAATTATCACTCTTTATGAAGTAGTATCTACCTAATAACCCCCACAAATAGGGTTCAAATTATATGTGATGTGCAGTGCAAAAGGCTACGCTCTTAAATTTTAAATATACACTAGGCAAGAGGGTAAGAAGTTTCAGGACGAACCAGATTTTGGGCCAGTAGGATATGTCGTCGTCCGTATAGCAAAAAGTGTACAAGACATGTTAATAGGTTAAGATATACATTAAGATTTATAAGTAGTCTTTATAATACTTTTTCAATACCCTCAACCACAATTTGTAGTGAAGAGGGTATACTAAGTTTGTCGTTTCGTGTGAAACTTTTTTATTTTTCATCTCAGACCCCATAAAGTATATATATTCTGGCTCCTTCAGTAATTCTTAGTCGATTGATGAAGCCATGTCCGTCTGTCCATCTGACCGTCTGTCCGTCTGTTGAAAACACGCTCACTTTGAAAAACTCAACAGAAATGAACAAACTTGGTGGCAAATTGCTTTAAGTTATGCTAAGCTGTTTGGAATTGAAATCCAGCAAAGTAGGATCAGAGCTATGAATCGAAATTTGGAACTACCACCCTTAAAAATTGATTATTTTGAACAAAAACTAACATAAACAAGTAAGAGTGCTATATTCGGCTATGCCGAATCTTATATACTCTTCACCATGATGAGATAAGAACTAAAAGTTATATACATAAATAACGTTCTTTAGATAGGTATAAATAAATAATAACTGAGCCACGCCAACTTTTTATTTCGCCATGCCGAAGAATATAAAAAAAACAAAAAATTTATATACGTACCTTAGCCCGTTTCCCCTTTTGCCAAAGTTGATGTTTGAAATTCGTTTTATTATCTTAAAATCGTTTTTTAGAACATAAAAAAATTAAATAAAAAAATGAAAAAAAAAATAATTTTTGGGATTCGAACTGGCAATATCATCAGTCTCAGGAGAGAACTTAACAACTCAACTACGAATGCGTTTACTGAAGAAGCGTTAAATTAAAATATATTGAGTCAATGAGTTTGTTTCTTTATTTGAGCATATACATATCATATACATGCATTAATGTGTATGTGTATGCGTAAAATTAAACACATTACAAATTAAATCCACCACTTGTAGTGAAGGGTATAAAAAACTACAAAAAAACCACATTACCAACACTGTATTACCATAGCCACTGTATGACCGTAGAAACCAAAATTGAATTGGTTTGTATGGTATGTTTATGTCGTTTTGGTAATACAGTGCTGGTATGGTAATGTCACGTCTAATTGTACCTTTAAAGGAAAAAATTTGAGGCAGTCGTGGTTTTTTACTCATATCTCAACCATTTGTGGACCGATCTTGCTAAATTTCAATAGCAAACATTTCCGGACCATATGTGACATAAATGTATAATAACCTGGCCTACTCACCACCTGAGGTGAAGGGTATAATAACGAAACAATGTACGGAATGATATAAGATTTTGCAAAAAGTCGATTTGTTCGACTGGAAACCACACTCTAAAATTTCGTGAAGATCGGTCCATAATTTACCTTAGGCCCCATATAAACCCTTCTATAATATTAAATTAAATACTTCACAGTTTTATAGGAATAGAAATAAAACTTATATATTTTGTGCTTATAGGTCCATAATTTACTATAGGCCTTATATAAAGCCCACTCTGGTAAATTTATTTAATACGCATAAAACCGTTATTGTAGTAAAATTTCTTCCAACTTAGTTTCACA
Source organism: Pollenia griseotomentosa (assembly GCA_963931875.1). Classification (NCBI taxonomy): domain Eukaryota; kingdom Metazoa; phylum Arthropoda; class Insecta; order Diptera; family Polleniidae; genus Pollenia; species Pollenia griseotomentosa. The sequence goes on from OZ007563.1 coordinate 125,017,034, forward strand.
TGGCCAGAAAAAATGTTATGAATTTTGTGATACACGGTCTATAATTTACCTTAGAACCCATGTTTAGCAGCCTTCTGAAATTCACTGTAAACGCTAAAACTAATTTCGCCGCTGTATTTAAATTTATGTTTTTTAATACCAGAAATCACTCTGCAAAATTTTGGGATGATTTGTTCATAACTTGCAATGGCTCCAATATAAATTCCGCTCATTTAAGTTCGGCTTAAACTGTTACGAATCCAGATATTTTACTCAAGATTGTCTGCCAGTCAATAATTTAATATAGGTCTAAGCCGGAACCAATTTTAATGCTGATGTCTGTTTTTAAAAGATAAATTAATAATAAATAGATGTCATATAGGTCCCACTCCTGAAATATTCGAACTGTCGGTGGAGGGTATCAAAGATTCGGCATAGCCGAATATAGCACTCTAACTTGTTTTTTTTTTAATAAATCGATAGATGTGGAAGGACAAAATTGGTCTTGAACCTAATGTTTTTAGCTGTTAAGTTTTGTTATCTTCCTTTCTATCATAGACAATTAAAAATTCGTAAAAGTAATAAGATATAAAAAGAAACCCCTGCATATTTCTTGTGTAGCACAGTGTTAGTATTTCTTCAAATATCTAAAAAAAGTGGCTGGTCGTTTATTATAAACAGCATGTTTTCTTAATTAAAATTTCTACATAAAAAAGAGATTAAATTATCTCTAGCTGTTAAATTTAATTTTACTGTTTATCATAAGAAATTTTCAAACTAAAACCAAAAAAAGAAAAAAAACCAAGTTAAGCTATTTAATTATATGCATTTTTATGTTTGTTTTTGTCCTAATTTTCCTAATTTTTTTAAACTTCCATTATTTAGTGTTAATCATTTCCATTAAAAATTTTAATTCTTTGAATTAAGTTGTAAACGGTGCCGCTATAAATTGAATAAAGAAAGTTAAGATCACGGAGTAAAAAAAGTATAAGCGTTTAAAGTACACTTCTATTTGTTTAAAGCGGAAAAGTTCATGAATATATTTATAAATAACATATTTTAGAATTAATGATATTTAAAAAAAATTAATTTAAACTTTAAGGTGGAGTTCTCAAAATAGAGTTTGTAAAACATTTTAGAGTTTCATTAAATTGCAAATGAAAACACTTTGTTAAATTTTAGTTTTAAATACGTCTTTTAAGTTGAAATTCAAATTTTAATGGTGCAATCATTTGTTGCAAAGGAATTTATTAACACCTTTTTATAAGTTTCAAAATCTTAGAACTCAAAAAGCATAAAAAATAATTCAAGAATTTTGTAACAATATTGCAATTTTTCTCAAAATTGCTATAAGTAACGAAATTTCACTAAGTCAGTTATTTAATACAAATCAATATCTCTTGAGCTATCGCGAAAAAAGCGCAAATTTACAAAATTTCCTACTTAATATAAAAATTTTCTCGAATAATTAGTATTGTGGTTATTTTGTTGAACTATTTATGGTTTTTAATCCAAATTTTTTAATATTTTTAATTAGGCTTAAGTTCATTAATTTAATTTTCCATCTGAGGAGATCGAGTGGTTGCGATCGAAACATGTCATGGAAACCTGCCGGCCGCGGTTCGAATCCCGGCCACGGTCAAAAATGAAAGATTATCAATAACAATTTTAATTAATTTTCTTCATAGAAATAATTTAATGAAAATTAAATTTAATGAACTTAAGCCTAATTAAAAATATAAAAAAATTTTCTCGAATTATGCTTTAAATAGTGAAATTCCGCAAGATTTCCGGTAAATAGTTACATATATGTCGAAAGATTTCCTATATAAAAGCAAAATTTTATATAAATAGTTAAAATTCAAAAAATGGCCTATAAATAGTGAAAACCGCAAATGTATCACAAAATTTCCTATAAAAAGTGAAATTTTGCGAAATTTCCTATAAATAGTGTAATTTCGCAAAATATCCGATTAAAAGTGATAGCTTCATAGCAAAATTTCTTATAAATAATAATATTTCGAAAAATTGCCTGTAACTAGTGAAATTCCGCAAAATTTCTATAAATCTTACAAATTTTCATGTAAGTAGTAAATTTTGGCAAAATTTTCTATTAAAGTGAAATTTTAAAAAATCCATATACATATAATTATAAAAATGAAAAATGTTTGTCGGTTTATTTGTTTGTTTGCTTATAGACTCCTAAACTACTTAACCGATTTTCCTGAGCTTTAAAAAAAATAGGCTACTTATTTTTTCGATAGGGGCAGGTGAATTGGATATTAAGTATCGCATATCTTAAGAGCCGCTGCACGCATTTTGTTGAATTTTTGGTGGTAGGAACTTCTAAGCAAAAATGAAATAAAATAGCAGCGGGGGAAGTGGTGCCCCCCATAGGACGCCAATGTTTAATATAGCATATCTTAAGAACTGTTTTAGTGAGAATGTTCAAACTTTGTAGAAGTCACTCTTATGGTATACTACACTAATAAAGCGGGCAGGCTCAGGAGGAGCAATACTCCCCATGTGAACATTGTTAAAGCCACTATTATGGTACACTACAAATTTCAAAATAAAAATGGGCGGGGTAGGAGGAGGAGGAGCAGTACCCCCCAAAGACCGAATATGTTAAATACCTAACAACTGAAGGCAAAAGTCTTATAGTTTTTTTGGAACCCACTCTTAAGATAAACTACACCTTTCAAAATAAAAATAAAGGGGGTAGGTGCAGGGGGAGCAATAAATCCTTATATATAAAAATTAAAAATGTTTTTCTGTTTTTTTGTTGGCCTATAGACTGATAAACTACTGAAACGATTTTAATACTAACATCACGCGAGCCACGAAAACAATATAGGCTACTTATTATTTCGATAGGAGCAGGGGAAGTGGTACCCTCCATAGGATGCCAATATTAAGTTTCGCTTATCCGCTTAGCCGCTGCACCCATTTTCTTGAACTTTTTGCAGTAACCCAAAAATTTAAATAAGGTATCAGGAGGGGGACTGTTTCCCCCATAGGATGCTAATGTTTAATATTGCATATCTCAAACACCGTTGTATTGATAATGTTCTAACTTGGTAGAAGTCAATCTTATGGTAAACTTAACCTTTGCATAAACAAATTTAGGGGGAAGGCGCAGGTGGATCAATACCCCCCATAGGATGCATATATTAAATGTCATGTAACTAAAAAACAATTACAGCTAGATTCTTCAAACGTGGCTAAAGCCATTATTATGGTAAATTATAAGTTTTAAGATAAAAATGGGCGGTTAGACGGAGGAAGAGCAGTACCCCCATAGAACGAAAATATTGAGTACCGAATATCTGAAGATAAAAGTCTTCAAGCTTTGTACGATCCACTCTTATGGTAAACTACACCTTTTAAAATAAAAACAAAGGGGGTAGGCGCAGGGGAAGTAATAAATAATATATAAATAAAAAAGCGTATGGTTTTGTCCCCTAAAGACTCCTAAACTACTGAAACCAATTTCCTGAGAATAATACACAACATTTTTCAAGAAGTAAGTTCAATGGAAATAGTACGAATGGCACCTCCCATACGAATACACTTGAAATTTCTGTATATCTGTAGAACGGTTACTTGAAAAGCAATTAAATTTAGCACAAGATGCGTTGTAATCAATACACGAGATCTGTTTAAAAAAAATATTACTAATTTTATTTTATTTTTATTATTATGGGGGTAGCAAAGCGCACCGGGTTAAGGTAGTTTCTTATAAAAATAAAAAAATGTTCTAAGTTGTTTCAAAATATCCTATAAATAGTAAAATTTCTAAATTTTTCTATAAATTTTGCATATTTTCCTATAAAAAGAGAAATTTGGCAAATGTTGCTATAAATAGGGAAAGTTGGCAAATGTTTCGACAAAATTCCCTATTAATAGTGAAATATTGCAAAACTTCCTATATATATATAACTTCTTATAACATCTAATTGCTCTGTTCCTAAGAATTTTCCTAAAAATTTTCATCGTCAATTATCATTTCAAAAAAAGATAAATTAAATAAAGCAAAAAACTGTTTTACTAATTTGTCCTTTCAAATCCATTAGTATAATGTGCTTTTTATTATTTACTTTCGAAAAATTATACCTTCAGAAAAAAAAAAAACAATTTAAATGATATTACACCCAACCACAGACACAAAGCCTTCCTTACCTACTCATCAGCACTTAAAGCCACTTCCGACCGCAATAACACCCAAAAAAAAGCAAATAATTTTCAATTACCTGTCTTTATTATGGTTGTTGCTGTTGGCTGAGTTTGTACCCTTGTGAGAGGGGTTGGGGTGATGTTATGAGACACATACATAATTTAATAATAAATAAGTTTCAACGATATTTTGTACCTATAATTTGTAACAAAGTTGCCATGTTTTGTTTGCATTAACATAAATTGTTTTACTTTTCTAGTCGCTGTTGTCATTTTGTTGTTGCCTTAAATGATTTATGTATTTACGACTAAGAAGTGACACAAATAAAGCTAAAAAAACCACAAAAAAAGGCAATTTTAATTTGCCAAGGTGGACCAAATGATACTTTTTAGTAATTATCTAGTAATTCAGTTAGAAAAGCTAATGAGATGAATATTTTAACAACAGAAAATTAGGGAATAAAAAATTTAATATAAGAATCTATATCATGATTTTTACGTGAAAGCTTGGAAATTTATTCAAAAGCAAGGAAATTAAGTATAACTGAATTTATCTAGCCTTTTTCTTAGTAAGAAACATACTGTTTAACCTTAACCTTAACTTAACTTGAACCTTATACACTTAAATACCTGGGAGTGGCCAGGCATTTTTGACTTTTTTCTTGTTTTTTTCATATAAATTTTAAACAATAAACTTTATGTATTTCTCAATCAAAGTATTTTTTACAAGAAAACGAGAAAAAGTGTAAATTTTAACACCGTGGGCGTGGCAATAGGCCAAATGAAAATGTTGTGTATATTTTATCCACCTGGGCCTGGCCAGGCTCTGTCCTTTTATGTATGTACTGTAGTAAATAAAATCAAAACGAAACGTATAAAAAGGCGTATGCAACACATTAGAATTCTTTCCTTACTTTAATTTCGAAGAATTATTCTAGGTAACAACAAAATTTTCTTGCTATAGCCATAAAACTCCATAAAAACAAAAGTGGTCTCAGCCAGGCCCAGGTGTTCGTTAGTATGAGTTTTTTCGATAGCAACAAAAGACTCCATACAAAATACAACTGGTCCCAGCCAGGCCCAGGTGGCAAGTTGGTCATACAATTAGGTGTCTACTTAAGCGTAAGCTCTCTTTAGTATTCAGAACTTTTGGCTTTCAATAATGCTAGTGATGATCCTTGCCTTCCGGCAATTTATGAGATTTTGTCTGAACCACAGCTTATGGCCCCAAAAAGAATCGTAAGTTACGGTATGATTATTTTATTCCGATTAATGGGAACTTATCTTTCTCAATCGTCTTAAAATTTATGGATTAGATATCAAGAAGGAAAAGAATTTAACCCTAACATTAATCGCAAGAAAAAGCTTTAATGTTAAGTTTAATGAACATGGGATTTTCATTTGTATTGAAAATTCTATACAACTGCAATTTCGAATTTCAAGTATCACCAAAAAAAGTCCAGTTATGGTAATTGTCTTAGATAATCTTTTTGATACCTTTCGTTTTTAATTTTTTTATGTATTTATTTTCATAATTCACCAATGAAACTAATATTTCTCACTGACTAGTATGCTTTAAATCAATAAATCTAGATACTTAGGTACATAACATAAAAGAAAAATATAGCATTTAATTTATTTAAAGGCACTTAAGAGCTTATTTTTGACGCTAATGGGATCAATGAAATCAATATACGTATAAAAATTTTTGAATTCGAAGCTCATTCTGCGGATAGGATCAAAATTTGCTTAATTAGACTAAAAGAATTGAAGTCTAAGGGGAATAAAATTTTTGAAAGGACGAATAGGAATGGAAAACTCAACCTTACGAAGAACTAACAAAATCACAAAAGCAGTTTTTCATTGTTTTGTAATTATGACAATGAAAAACTGCTTTTGTAATCACAACCATTTGTTTTTTGTTTTTTTTTTTTAGCTTTTTTTTTATCGCTCTTGAAAAAGTTAGCTTTATGTTAATGTGCTTATCTCTCCTATATCGAGCACAAAATTCTGCCTTGTTTGATACAATCTATAGCTTACGATGCATGTAAATTGCGGCTAAAAAAATTGCAAACAAGCTGCACCACTCCGCATCATTAAATTTCAAGTTTATTGTTGATTTCTTTAGTATTCAAACTATATTAAAAAACAACAACAAAGTTAGAGTGCTATATTCGGCTGAGCCAAATCTTTGATACCCTCCACTGACAGTTCGAATATGTCAGGATGATATCTATATGATGTCTACTTATTATTAATTTATCTCTATAAAAATTGGCATCAGCAATACGATTAGTTGCGGTTAAACCTATATTAAATTATTGACCGAAAATCTGGAGTAAAAAAATATCATAATTCGTAACATTAAATTTCAATACAGTGGTGAAATTAGTTAAAGCGGTTACAGACAGGGTTTAAAAAACTACAGTCAAAATGAAAAAATTGCTTTTTCTTCCACTTTTTGATTTTTCATTGAACAAAAATAAACCGTTGCTTTTACTTCTGATTCATTAAATGAAAACAGTCGCAGTGAAGGCAAAAGCAAAAAACGAAATGTTGTACACAACAAAGAACATTGGCAGTCGTCATGTTAGAAAGTGTTTGGTTTGACAGATTGAAACTTTTAATAAATCCCGAAGTTAACGAAGATGGGACGTTGTGTTCATTGTATATATATGAAAGCGATGATGTTATTTACAGTTTTATTTAATTTCAAAAAATTAAAAAGATTTGTTAAGCTTAAAAATAATAAATATGTACTTATGTACATATTTATGTTTTTATGAACGCATGTATTATTAAAAAAAATATGGAAAATAAAAACACAAACACAACGTCCCATCTTCGATAATTACGGGATTTTTTAAAAGTTTTGGTCTGTCAAACCAAACACTTCCGAACATGTCGACTGCCGATGTTCTTTGTCGTGTACAACATTTCGTGTTTTGCTTTTGCCTTCACTGCGACTGTGTTCATTTAATGAATCAGAAGTAAAACCAACAGTTTATTTTTGTCCAATGATAATTGAAGATGTCGAAGTTACAGCATAATCTTATGACTTTTACTATCTCAACTGCAGCTTTTTAAACGCTGGTTACAGTGAATTTCAGAACGCTGCTTAATATGGGATCTAAGCTAATATATCACAAAATTGCATGACATTTTTTCTGGCCAAATGAAGCTAAGTTGGCGTATTTAATTAATTTACCAGATTGGGCTTTATATGGGGCCTTTAGTAAATCATGAACCGATCATCACGGAATTTCACAGTGGCATTTCTTGTCCTATAAAACTGTGACGATTTCTATTATGATAGCATTATTTATGACGGTTTTAGGCGTACTAAACTATTTCCGGGAGTAGGGTTTATATAGGGCCTAGGGTAAATTATGGGCCAATCATCACGAAATTTCACAGGTCATTTCTAGTCCTATAAAACTGTGACGTGCCAAATTTTGCTATGATAGCATTATTAACTATGGTTTTAGGCATACTAAACTGTTTTCCGAGAGTAGGATCTTCACGAAATTTCACAGTGTCATTTCTAGTCCATTAAAACTGTGATGATTTCTATTACGATAGCATTATTTATGACGGTTTTAGGCGTATCAAACTGTTTTCCGGGAGTAGGACTTATGTGGGGCCTAGAGTAAATTATGGACCAATCTTCACGAAATTTAACAGTGCCTTTTCTAGTCTTATAAAACTGTAACGTGCCGAATTTTGTTATGATAGCATTATTTATTATGGTTTTAGGCGTACTAAACTGTTTTTCGGGAGTAGGGTTTATATAGGGCCTAGGGTAAATTATGGACCAATCTTCATGAAATTTTACAGCGTGATTTCTAGTTGAAAAAAACGAATTTTTGCAAAATCTTATATCATTCCGTGCATTTTTCCACAATATATGTTAGTTTTTTAACAAAATTATCAATTTTTAAAGGTGGTGGTTCCACATTTTGCTTCATAGCTCTGCTCCTACTAAACCGATTTTGCTGAATTTCAATCCCAAACTGTTTAGGATAACTACAAACAATTTGAAACCAAGTGTTTAATTTCTTTTGAGTTTTTCGAAAGTGATCGTGTTGTCAACTGACGGGCAGACGGTCAGATAGACAGACGGACATGGGTAAATCAATCGACTTAGAATTACTGAAGGAGCCAGAATATATATACTTTATGGGGTCTGAGATGAATAATAAGAAAGTTTCACACGGAATGACAAACTTAGTATACCCTCTTCAAAACAAATTGTGGTGGAGGGTATAAAAATAATTTATATGCAAACAACGGAATTACAATATTCAAACTTATTTTTATGAAATATTTTCTGCCAAGACATTGTCATATTTGCACTCTTATTTATAAACAAGTTTAATGTATGCACAATAACTTTTAAAATTAGATTTAAATAAGAATTGTTTTTTCTTTATATTGTTTTAACCAAACATTTTATTTCTTTTATAAAATACATTTGTTATGTGAACAATGATATATCAAAAACAAATAGGATAACAAAAAGCTCACATATTGAAAGAGATAGACAAATACACTTATACCAACACATCTTTACAAATACAATTATATTTCTATAAATAACAAAAATCAACAACACATACAAAAGTCATATAAAAAATTTGCAAACTTTATACACAGACAAAAAAAAATGAAAAGAATGCAGATGCAAAAAAAAACACACTTACAAGCCAACGTAAACAACTCAACAGTCAGCCAGTTTAAAGAAAAGAAGAAAACAACTAGAAAAATTTACAGCACCACTGACGATGGCAACAATAAGTTTGCAAGAAGAAAACACCCACAGCAACAAAACAGGACCATGATGCTGATGACAATGATAATGGATACAAACTTTAAAAGGAAAGCTAATGAAAAAAATGCTCACCAAAAGAAAGAAAAGTTTAAGAATCAAATAAGAAAAGCATAAATTCTTTAAAACACTAACACTGGCAGAAGAAGAAACAGGATTTGAAGTAAAAAAGGAACAAAAAGACAACGAAAACAACAAACTCACAAATGAAAAACCAACTAGGAAACAAAAGAGAATAAAAAAATACGAATAACAAATTTTAATAGAAAAAAACAATTGTAAAGCCAGCAATAGACAAACACAGTAGGCGGTCGTAGTATGTGTGGTTGCCTTACGATATGGGTAATTTCTAGAATATCTAACACTTACATGCAAAGAAGAAACATGGTTATGGTAAACATATTCTAAGAGCGACAAATTATGATAAGATTCATTATTGTAGTCACCATATTACGATTATTATTGAATCATATTATGACTAAATATATTGGTAATATTATATTATAATAGTTTCCCCTTAATCATATTCTTATCCTGTTAATCATAAAATGCTAAGAAGTTATCATATTATTGTCATGGTAATCACAATAAGTTAAGAAGCAATCATATTATAGTCATTAAATTTGTATGTATTTTGTTTTTATTTGACCTTGTTTAATTAAATAACTGTTTATTTTTCTATTGAAAAATTTAATATAAAACCAAAAATAATGATAAAATATGTAGATGATATATTTTGCATTATGTCCGAATGTGGTGTGAATGGCTTATTGGAATCATTTAATGAATTTAGTAGTTACATTAATTTCACTTTAGAGATGGAGTGCAATTCGGAATTACCTTTTTTAGAAAGATTTATAATAAGAAAGGAAACAAGTTGGTACTAGATTGGTATCAAAAGCCAACAGCATCGGGAAGAATTATAAACTTTTATTCTAAACATAGTAAACAGGTGATTATAAATACTGCTAGAAATTTAATTAATAGAGTACTGACGATTAGTGACAGAACTTTTCATAGCAGGAGCATTATTAGAATTAGGAATATACTTAAGGACAACAATTTTCCAAGGAAACTGATTTATAGATTAATTGATCAATATAAGGAGGGAAGTAACGATAATCCAGGAGTTACAATGGAACCTAGAATATACAAATCGTTAACGTATATATATTACATATCGGAAAGGATTAAAGGATCGAAGATCTTTGACACAAACACATATAGAGTGGCATATAGGGCTTACAACACATTGAATAGTTTATATAGCAGGACTAAGGTTAGGATTAATAAATGGGATATGTCGAACACTATCTACAAAACTGCTTTTAATGGAAATGATAATGAGAATTGCGACAAAGTTTATATAGGTACAACGAAAAATAAATTTAGGACTAAAGTTGCAGGACATCGATCAGATCAAAAACATAGAAACATAAGCTCTAAAAAAACAGCATTATCTTATCATTGTTCTGAACTAAATCACTATCCAAATTTTGAAAATGCATCAGTGTGAAACAATGAAACAAACTACAAACGCAGATTTATATTAGAAATGTTACACATAACTTATACACCAACAACACAAAGAATGAATTTCAAAGCAGACACAGAAAATATAGCTAGTAGTTATAGGAATTTAGTTATTAAGAGATGAAGTGTTATATACATTTATCCTTAAAAATAAGTTTAGTTAAAAAATGTTATATGTTATAAGAATTTTTCTTTAAGTCAAAATATTTTTTATTGCAAAAATGGTTTTTGAATTAGGCTTATAAATAGGAAATTTTTTCAGTTTATATGATTTGTGTACTTAAGTTATATTTTATTTTTTTTATAATGTTTTTTGAAATTATTTTATGACAAATAGGTTTTTGAATTTAATTTATGACAAAAAATTATTTCATAATTTTGTTATTGTGTTTTGTTATTGATATTAAAATTTTATAATTAAATTTCCTGACGATGCTAACCAAGAATAGCGAAATATTGAAAATAAATAATTAAATATTAAAAAGACCTAGAGCTTAAATAAAAAATAAACAGTTATTTAAGTTTTTTGCATCGATTACAGTTTTTTTTTAATGTAAATATAATTTCTTTATTTTTTTTTAATTTCTTAAACTTGTTTTTGTAATTTGTATTTTTTTTTAAGTGTTGAACCACTCACTAACATAAAATTCGAAAGACATATAAAAAACAAACGACACAACTGATACAAAATTATTTTACAACTGACGATTTGGCGATAACAATAACAAAATATTATTAGAGTAAAGATATTTTGTTTGCATCTTAAACATATTATGATTACTTAAAGAAAGTTATCATGTTATGGATATTAAATATCATGAAATGGTTCTGAGTAATATAATATGTTTTCAAAGTTATCATTATTTAGCTGTTAGAAAAATTATTATTTTTCAGTCAACAATACTCAAATTTATAATTGCGATAAACATTGAAATGTTTACAGTAGCAGTAGTAGTATAATATTGCTGATATTAAATAAAAATAACAATTTTGTGTGTACGCAACAAAATATTGTTACCACAAATATAGAGTAGTTGCCGTTACCATGCCCAACTCTATTTTTTCTCTCTTTTATTCAAAATATGAACCAAAATGAACCTACACACAAGTAATAAGGTAAGTTGCTTTTTATGGAAATTCCCTTTGTTTCTTAACTCTTTCTGGTTGGGTGGTAAGTTATCTAACCACCTTTTGAAAAGTGTAAAAATTACATTTTTTTAAGATCATTGATCATAGATTTATGCGAAATTTTGTTGCTAGGGTGGTTAAACATTTATTTATTTTTGAAAATGTATAAACTCCCCATAGGTTATTTTCTTTATTAAAAAAATTATGACCAGTATGTACTGTATGGTAATGCAAAACCAGATTAGTTCCTCTATGCATCCGATCAAATAAAAAATGTTTTTCAGATTTTCACCAAAAATAAATTTTTATTCCAACCGTTACAGTGGTTAGTAAACTAATCACCCCACCTCATTTATCAAAATTATCTAGGTTCTTATAACAAATAAACTTTAAATACTGCAAAAATGCGCCTGTTTTAGTTATTAAGATGCATATTTAAAAATCAGCCTGAAAGAGTTTAAAGACATAGGACTAAATTGCAATTTAGAGAGGAATAAATAAACTATTACTTTTTTATGGTTACCTAAAACATATTGTTGTTACGAACGGTCCTCACTATAACTATCACAAACATGTTATGGTTGCCCACGGTAAAGATTTTTTTAACAAGTTTTTATGCTTTCAACAAGTAACTGTACGGTTGCTGTTTAATGATAGAACGGTGCTGGAAGAATATTGTAAAAAAAGAATATATAACTTCAAACATGTCTTGCAAAAATGTATAATATTTTCGCGAAAGATGAGATCCTTTCGTATTTAAGCATATTTTTGGGAGGTGCCTTACATAGAACCTATGTTAAATTCTTTACCTACTAGGGTATTTATTTAATCGGGCTTTTGCTTTAATCGGTTAATCGCTCGCTTAATTAACCGAGGTTTTGGTTTATTCGGTTAATAATCGGTTAACTTTGTTATTGATCGGTTAACCGATTAATAAAGTTTTGTTATAAATTAAGTAATTTCAATAAATAAAAATGCAAAAATTATTTTTATTGGAGTCTTTTAGTAAAAAAAAAACAACAACAACGAACAAATCAATTCTTGAACTAAAACGAGCAAAAAAAAATGTAATAATATGAAGAACACATTTTATAAGTTATACATAATATTTGTATGTATTTATTAAAAAAAAAACTGTGAGATTTTTTTTATTAATTTTTTCAATAGTTTGAGACTTTACAAAATAATCTTTTGATATAAGATTACGCATTGCACATGTTAACAAAATTTAACTGTTTCATATGACGTCACTTTAGCATTTAATACACATGTTTGTTTGCTTATGTTTCTATATTTTAGCTGTACTTATACGCTGATGTGACGTAGAGGCGCAGAAACATTTAATTTTTAAAAGCTGAATGCGATATCTTGGTTTCTTTGTCCTTTTCCAGGATTTGTCTCAACATATAAAATCTTCCATTATGCCATTATTTCGGCTAATTTTGTTAAAGATTGTTTGTGTTACAATCGAGAGCTTCTTCTATTGTCATCTGACTCATCCTGGCAAAGCTTAGCACCGAACATTCTGCAAAAAATGAAATACGAACCCGTAGTTCCTGTCTTTGTACTGTATTTTAAGAATGTATTTCTCGAAGGAAATATATTGTAGGAAAAAATATTTTCCAAACATATACCTTTTTTATATGAGACGAAACAAGTAATTAAAAACGCAAAAAAATATGTTATAATAGTACAAAAAACTAAAAATATTTGTTACATCGGTTAATCGGTTAATCGACTGAAATTAACCGGTTTAATCGTTAATCGAAAGTTGCCAATTTTAAATTAACCGATCAGTTAATCGGGTAGTTAATCCGTTAATCGGTTAACCGAATGAATACCCTATTACCTACCAATCTAAAATTTTAAAATGTTAAAATAGCTTTCGTTAAATTAACTGTTGCCAAATTTTACGTCAATACCAATATTTATTAGGAAAGAAGCTTGTAAGGGGTTTTTTTTTTTAGAGTGGCACAAGCTTAAATCATAATAAAACAAGGAAATATATTTTTAATATCAATGAAACGGGCTTTATTGGAAAGAAATGATATTAATAGTTAAATATGATTTCTGCCATGCGGCCGCCACAGCTAGAACACCAATGTTCAAGAACTTTTCGCATTCTTACCATCATCGTTTTTGAAGACATGGGCCAATGACTCCGCCAGCCCACAGAGCTCAACAAACAATAATTTTCTGTGGATGTAATAATGTTTCGAAAAAAGCGACAATTTTCTTATTAAATTATCTTTTCAATCAGAAATTTGCTTCATCGGAAAATCTAATTTTGAATGAAAATTAAAAATTAAAAATCAATATCAATTTGCGCTTTAACCCATTCGCCGAATTATTTTGATTAAAAATGTCAACCATTTGCAGACGTTGCTCTGGTGGCATTTTTTCCGTAAATTTAGCCATTTTTGGTCACCAAGTTTTGGCAACACTGGTTGGAGTACTAGCTGCAATTCGAACATAATAGATATTCCGATAGAGTATTCAGATTGCAACAATCAAATGCTGTCTTTTTAAATTAAACAACAAAAAACTTTGTTGCATGTGTTTTTTAATACATTTTTTAAAATAAATTTAAAAATAAAATAAAAAAAGAACTACGTAAACAAAAATTTCTTTACGAACTTAATCATGACGTAACTCAATTGCCACCGCGTACTACATAACGGTTGATTTAAAAAAAAATATTGAACTGAATAAAACTATTTTAAAAATCTAACATACATTCAGGGTTGTTAGGCTTTTTTCATAAAAAATCGTCAAAAGTTGTAACAAAATTCGTCACGAACATTTAACAAAATCGTCAAATAATCGTCAGATATTTAAATTTTTCAAATCAGAGGCAATTTATTGCACTGATTTTTTATTGATTGGTTCAAAAATATAAATTTTTAGCAATAAATTTTATTTATGAGAAAAAAGTGATATATATCTATTTATTTTAGGAAGTGGGCTTATTTTTTATAAAAAAGAAGTCAAAATATATTTATCATTTGAAAACAAATACATAAGAAAAAATAATTTTAATGAACAAGATTTTGTTTGTCGTGCTTAATTCCCAATTTTTATTCTTGATAAAAAAAACATTGAAATTTATTTTTGATGGAATAAGCTATTCCTATGCGCATTTTACTTGCTGCTTAGGCCAGATCATCAGGAAACTTTAAAGATTAAAGATTTAAGAAAAACTTAAGATATTATACAAATAAAACTGTTAAGCGAATAAGAATTATAAGCAAAAGTTTTACTTGTAACAATATCAAAGCTTAAGCAAAAACAACAAAAAAAACAGTGTTTTTATCTTTTCTTACATTTCCAAAAATATTTTCATAACAACATAACAAAAAATTTATTTTTTTCATATATCCAGATTCACAAAAACATTTAATAAAAAATAAAATCTGATTTGCTTTTAACTCGAGCTATCTTTTATTGATTAATTTTTAGCGCTGTCACTATTGCAAATTGTTTTTACTGTTGAAGGTGCTAAACCAAGGGCTCTATCTGTATCAACAGTCTTTTTACTCGACTTGAAACGTGTTATTACGTCCAATTTTAGTTCCAAACAAATGCATTTTCTTTTCTTTGGCCTCATTTTTCTACACAGCTCCTTATTAAGAACTAACTTCTTACTTCTTAACACGCGACTATGCTTAGAACAACTTACCTTACAGAAATAAATGGGAATTCGTCTTTTTACACGCAAATAGAAAAATTCTTTACATTTGATTATGACTTCGGTGAAAAAATCCAATCGTATGTAGCGACGCAAATCGGAATCATGAAAACGTAAAGCGGATTTAAGCAATTTTTAAAAAGTGACGCAAATTGGGGATCCAGTGTATATTTTTTGCAGTATCTATACAATTCATATAAAAAGCCACCTGGTTTGTGATGAGGGAGGAATTTTTTTTTTTTTGTTTAATTTACAATAATTTTTATGTTTCGAAAAATTTATTGTTACAATTTGGACTGTTCCTAATATAATTGCAAGTATTTCTTGTTAGTGTTTAATATTATGACAGAAAATCGTCATAACACTATTACTTGTAGTAAAAAAATCGTCATTTTAGTGTATTTTCTCAAAAAAAATCGTCAAAATGACGTAAAATCGACACATCTAACAACTTTGCTTACATTACTTTTAGAAAACATTTGCTGCCTGTTTTTAGAACGCGACCTCAAAAGTGAATCGTTAATTAATATGTTAAACCAAAACAAAACTTTCAAATTTTGTTTTTGTTTTAAATGTTAATTTAACGAGTCACTTTTCAGCTCGAATTCTAAAAACCGGCATTAAGTTAAATTTAATCCTATATGAACGATTCCATGAAAAATCTTAAATAAATTATTTTATTCGCCATTTAAAAGTAATTTGTTAATTGGTAAATCGTCTATATGGTTTCTTCTTTTAAGTTGTGCTGATAACGAAAATATATTTTTTTTCCAAAATGAGGTATTAAACAACTTAAATTTACTCCACTATTCTCACATATTTAAAGTTAAACGTGGTGTAGCAAGATATGTGAATATTTTGTTAATTTCAAGAAAACTTTGTTTGAAGTTTTGTTTTAAGAACTAAAGTTATATTTATACGTACCTTAACTTATGCAACTTTTAATTTAAGAAATAAAAACAAATTAAAATTTGTTTATCGTTATCATCCCACATCTCCCCCTTAAATAGAAATTAAAACACACCACACATCACAAACACTTTAACTGCTTACAAAAGACAGTTTTCTCTCGTACATAATCACATAAAAACTTGTATACATTTTCTGTCTACAATATGGAGCATTCATAAAATTGTTGGAAATACTGATTTCGATTAAGAATTAATTAAACATTAAATACTTTAAATTACTTAAATGATCTTTATCAGTTAATTTAGTGTATAATTTTATATCAAAAAACGAAATTGAAATGATTACAAAGCAGTCAAATGTTTTGCTTTATTGATAAGCTTAAAGATTTCTTTTTGATATTGAAGTCTGACAGATAATAAGAAAATATTAATTAAGATTAGTTAATTATCTACAGGCCATCAAAGTTAAATAAAGAAACATTTTAGAGGTTTAGAAAATTGTCATTAAATTATAGTAGTTTATAGAACAATATAAAGATAAGAGTTATTTTTTTTTTAGACTATTTTAACAATTTACTGACTAAATTGTAATGAAATGTAACTGAATGTAACGAGACTATGTTACATGTTGTCATAAAATAAAATTTAATAGAACAAATTGTCAATGAATGCAGTATTGCCAATTTAGTATAACAATATGGAATATACGTAAAAAGATATCAGCTTATTTTTTTAATCTAATTTGTAGGTTTTGGTAATCGAATTATGGTATTTATGCTGCTCATTTTATAGTACTGGTAAAACAATAAATTGTGTCATCAGATATAAAGGAAATAAAAATTATTGTCCCAGATTTTATATTCGTTACACAGCTTTTAATTGAAAAAATTGCCCTTAAACATTACATATCCGTAATCAAAAGCGCAGTTTTAAATGTAAAAACAACTTGATATATCTGATATGTTAAATTGCTTAAACATCTTAGATTCCAAATATACTTGGCGTATACTTGTTAATATTTATCATACGTTATTACACAGAAGAAGCATGTCAGTCTCACGGTAGGTAAAAAAAGACGAGGACAATTTATTTGTACTTTCTACATACAAAATTAGTTTGTCTTACAAATGTCTGGTCGAAATAAGGATTTTAACGGCATTAGAATACAGAATACAAGGGGGACAGATCGGGTCAGCTAAGTCTAGAAAGCTTATCTGTGTGATCAAAGTAAATAAAAAACGCATAAATTGAAACAAATAACTGTGTTCAAACGAAGTTTGAACACTAAAATTAATTAAGGCCAAGGCCCACAATGTCGACAAGAACATTTCTTTCGTATATTTGTACTGAAAACAAAAACAAATTTTAGTTTTTTATTATTGTTTTCAATATATATATGCGAAAGAAATGTTCTTGTCGACATCGTGGGCCTGGCAGTAAGTCTATTTGTATATATGTCTTATTTGCCATTTACAATGATTAGAATTCCATTAAAATTAATTGATTTAATTTCACTACATTAAACATTTATATTTACACATTATCAACACATTTGAAATAATACACTAAAATACGTTCTGGTTTGCACTTTTGTATTTGCTAACCCTGAAATATCAAATCAATACATGTCAACCCTATTTTAAGTACATGTCAAATGTCATTTCTCTTGCTCTTTTTAACTTAACGAAAACATAAGTAACCTAGCGTTTCCACATGCAAGTACAAGTTCGAAAAACTCAATACACTCACACTTTTTTACTAACACCATCACATTTTTCGTACTTGCAGCTCAACTTGCAACAGAATTTGCTTGCAAGTAAATTTTTGACACTTGTCGCAAGTAAAATGACAAATGAAGAAACAGTGTTGCCGTGGATGACTTTTGTATCAATCTTCTAGTACTTAGTAAAATAAAAGTTATGTTTATAGCGGATTTTCTGTGTATTTATAAAAATTAACTAATAAAAAAAAGCACAACTATACAACAACGCATCTAAATGGTAATTTTAATCATGAATTTTAAGCATTTTGAAAAAAAAAATTGTTAATCAAAATATTTTCTCTGTAACATTATGATATCGCCACTACGGCAATACTGTAGTCACATATTTTATAAAACAAACATACTTTTTTCATCAAGATGGACAGAAAACAGAAACCCAAAACCTTCTTTTTCCACATTTTTTTTCACATTCGCTTTTTAATTTTTTTAATTCGTTTAATACGGCAATTTTTGCTAGAAGTTTACTTGTTGACGACATTTTAAAAACGAACTTGCACTGTGCTGTGTAGCCACTCAAAAAATTGTTGTGTTTTTTTTTGACATTTCTTCTGATTTTCGATATTAATACGTATACACTACTTGCAAGTAATTACTTGCATGTGGAAACGTGGGGTAACGCGCGGCTTCTTGCCTTTTACGTATTGCCATTTTTGGCACTTGTCTTTCAACCTTTCAACTGTGAACTTGTTTGTGAAACAACGTTGACGCTCTTGTTTAGGTATGGCATATCAGCGTAATAGCTAAGAGGAAGAAAACGTTCCGCCATCCGCTCGTATTTAGGTACGGCTGTCAGTAAAGTCATAAAGTTTCTGATAATCAGTGAGCCTTAATTTATACAACAATTGAACCATTCAATAAATTCTTGTTTGCTCACAATGCTGCCTAATTGACTTATTTGTGAATAGCGATATGGAATTTATTTTAATAACTCCCGAACTTTTTGCTACTGAAACGTCAACAGGTAAAATGTCAAAACAGTCATGATCAAATTTTTAAAACCCCTGTTGGAAAAACCTAACCTCTTGTTGACCTTATAGCTTCATAAAGGAATCTATTTTTTAAATTTATATCAAAGTGCATGAAAACATTTTTCTTTCACTCTTCAAAACTAAATAACAACCAGAAGCTACTCGTACTTTTCTCTACCACTAATCAAACCTATGCAAGAGCACGTTTTTAACGAAAACTTTTACTGGTATTCAAAGGTTGCAATAAAAATAGAGAAAAAACCTTTTGAGTAACAAAATGTTTTTTGAATTTTTTCCTCTATCTATTGCCGGTGTGTTTTGCGTTCTGAATGCTACATATATTTTGCTTATTTTTTCGTTTTTAGACATTCATCGTGGAAGATCTTAATAATGGAATTTTTTTTTTTTGGTATCAACTAAGTAAAAGTACTGAAGGAACATTTGGGTAGCGA
Organism: Pollenia griseotomentosa; assembly: GCA_963931875.1. Lineage (NCBI taxonomy): Eukaryota > Metazoa > Arthropoda > Insecta > Diptera > Polleniidae > Pollenia > Pollenia griseotomentosa. The sequence continues at coordinate 125,036,480 of OZ007563.1, forward strand.
GTTGTAACTTTATAAATACTGGTACGTTAAATAAAACAACAACTAAAAAGCTCTTGTTATTTATGAGCGAAAAAGAAAAAAAATGTTGAAAGATTTTATTTTTCGCTACAACGATAAAGCGAACTAAAAATAAATTTATAACTACATTCAAATGTAAATGTTAAGTACTAATTATTGATTTTATTTAAGACACTACCAAGTTAAAAAGTGTGTATTAACTTTTTAAACACATATTCGCCTTGGCAGCTGACCTTATGGTTGGAGAGAAAAGTTTAAACAAAGTTTACTTTCTAAAAGTTTTACGTTAAGTTTAAAAAAAAGTTAGGTAAAGTATATATGAATAAGAGTCTGCAAAATGTCATGGGAAAAGATGTATGTGTGTATGTAGTTACAACAAAAAAATTCTTATTTTTCTTTAATAACTGATAAAAAAAACGTTTTAATTTAAAATTTACACTTTTTATGCTGCAATGTGAATGTTGCTACAGTGCACTGGTGTGGACAGCAAAATGTTAAAGAAAAATTTTTAATTTATAGTTACATATGAGTGATATGAGTCTCAAAATGAACGTATATTAAATTAACAGCCAAGCCGCCGATGTCGACCACTAACTATCGACTTGTCGGTCGACATATTTTACGTTTCTATGATGAAACAGAACTGGGGCTGAACGATGTTTCTCATACAGTTTGACATAAAATTATGCCAGAGAATGTGGTCGAGAAATAAAATCAATTTTATTTTGAGGACGTTTTTCCTAATGCTCTCACATATAGACACTTATTCTCTTAACAATGCTACCATACTTTCATTCAATTTCATACATTTTGTAAACAAAGAAAAATAAGAACAAAAGAAAAAGAAAGAAATGAGAGCGAATTTGAAGTTACTGTCGACGCGTCGCGACTTTTTAATTATGGGCTTTAGAATTTTTGCCTGAAGTTGAAGACTCAATTCTGTTTCATCATTCTAACGTAATTCATTAATTTATTGTCAAATGAATGTATTGCCACATCAGCAGTTTCACAAATAAAGCACTAGTTTGTAAATAAAAATCGACAAAACATAAATTAAGCCATAGAAATATAACTCTGGCTACACACAAAGCAGAATAGAAAACAAAGGAGTAAACAAAAAACAAACAAAGCAGTAAACTAAAAATATAGAATATAATTTTATGAGTGCTGGGGTATTAAAATTTTTGGTCGCATAATATTTCTTAGTGGGCCGCATATTTGTATGAAAACTGTTACGTTATCGGTCGCTTGCATTGCCGATCGACTTGTCGTGCTCAAAATCTAAGTGGGCCGCAAATCTGCTGTTTGTCGGTTGAACGATAGTGAATGAAAGCGGTCGACATCCGGGGCCAGGCTGTTAGTTTACGTCTAGAAGACATTTGCGTTGCATTTTTTTTTGGCTTTAGAAAGCATGATAAATTTACTTTATTATGTAATTTGGAACTCTTAGAAGTAAACGCCGAAGGCCCTGTATAAATAATAAAAACTAGCTTATATACTAGGGTGGGTCATTTTGTTCGGGTGAGAGTTCGAAATCTACATTTAATTCTAAGAAAATTACCCACAGAAAGTATGAGTCTAAAATTAAAACCTAGCTCCCGCCAAAAGATTTGATTATGAAAAATAAAAAACTAGCAACTTTTGGTGTATCACTACAAAACACAAATATAGTTGCTCTTTTTAGAGCTATTTACCACATTTTTTCTTTAACCTTATTTGATTACAAATAAATTATTATGTTCTTACTATTACATATTGGTCTTGCATCAATATGTTTTAATTTTTATACGAATTACGAAGCTTAAAAAAGGTAATGATTTTGTTAGGCTTCGTTCGCTCTTCTAAACACAATATTTGCGGTGAGATTTCTCATTGCGGGAGAGAAAAATAAACATAATACAACGGAAGACGGCAACGGCAATAGTTGTCATTGTTTTTTTACGTTTTTATAAATTTATTTATGCATATATTTTTATCATGTTTTTTGTTTACAATAATGTTGTGAACATCGCCAATTATTCAAAAACTATGGCAACATCAGAAAGAGAATGTGTAATGAGAGAGAAGGAAAGTCCGCAATGAAAATAAGATAGATTTTAATTTAATGCCGTTCCACACTGCGGCTTTTTACGTTAAAATCGTATGAAAAACCGCACCGCAATAAATAATCGTTACATTGTGCTTAGACTCTAATTTAGTAATCTGCTATGAAAGTTACAAAAAAGAGTAACAATAATTCAATATTATTAATAGGTCTACACTCAAAATAAAGTCAACTCATCCGTACTCAAATCAATCCAAAGCGGTATAAATAGTTAGGTAAGTACGGATTTTCTTGAATCAAGTACAGAAAGAATAATTCAAGTACCGGTTTTCAATCACAAAATAATATAATTATCCATATTCAATCCCGATTTCGTACTTGAAATAATCCGAAAATGAGATTGATTTATGTAAAACTAAGATTAAATCAATCTTAAAATCTTGATTAAGAATTATAAAGTTTATTTTATCCTGAATTCGTGGTTGAAAGAAACCAAAAGAGAAATTAGAAAGAAAAAGTTATCATGACTGATTTACTTACCCGTATTACACCTTATGGAATGATATTACACCAACATCAAGCCCGATATGGTTTTTACTTTAGAAATTGTGTGTATATTTAACCAAAAATATAAACTAAATGAGAAGCAAGAGTTCAAATTTACATTTAAGCCCTTCGTGGTACACATGAGTCTGGACAGATATTTTTTCAATGTGTATAGAAAACCAAAACATACGTTAGACTGAGGGTTAAACACAACGAAAAGTTTAATCTTTTTTTACTTAATTTAAGAATGTTTTACTTATTTCAAGAAATACCAGGATTGATTTTAGAAAGTTATCCCATTAAGGATTGTTTTGAGTACGTTTTTGTATGGGATCCTTACTATTCCATTCATATAAATAGTATTGAATCCGTACAAAAGCTATTTTTGATTTCTTGTTTACGTGGTCTTGGTTGGAAACCGTATATTCTGCCATCGTATGTAAGTAGACTTGCTCTTATTAAGCTGCCAACTTTAAAAAGCCGCCGTGTTATGCTGAGTATATCTTTTCTACTTGTATTGATTCATGGTGAAGTTAATTCTACGTTCCTGCTTGGTAAAATTAACTTTTGGGTCCCAAATAGGCCAACTCGTAACTTTCAGCTCATCAGTCTTAACTACTACAGATCCGATTATGCTAATAATGACTCCTTTCGTCGCATTTGTGAAAAAATTTAATAAATTGTATCATATTATAGATCTTTCTGAAAGCAATGATATTTTAAAAAGAAAACTAATTTTGTATTTAAATAGTTAATGTATTCACACCTCTATTACATTCTTTGGTCTGTAGGGATTTATAATCTTTATGTTTACAGTAACTTTAAATATTGCTTATCTATATATGTATATATAAAAATGAAAAAAGTTTGTCTGTTTGTTTGTTGGCTTATGGACTCCTAAACTAATGCACCAATTTTCGTAAAATTTTTACAGAAACATCACGTGAACCTCGTGCAAATAGAAAAGGCTACCTATTTTTTCGATAGGAGCAGGGGAAGTGGTACCCTTCATAGGATGCCAATATTAAGTATCGCATATCTTAGGAGCCGCTGCACAAATTTTCTTGAACTTTTTGCAATAGAATCTTCTGAGCCCCGATATTGAAACAAGATAGCAGCAGCGGAAGTGTTGGCCCCTATAGGACGCAAATGTTAAATATCGCAAATCTTAAGAACTATTATAGTGATAATGTTCAAACTTGGTAGGAGTCACTCTTAAAGTAAACTATACCTTCGAAAATTAAAATTAATGGGGAGGCGCAGAGGAAGCAATAAATTATATATAAATGATGAAGCGTATATAATATTGTTCTCTATAGATTCCTAAACTACTGAACTGATTTTCGTGAAATCTGTAATCCAATTTTGTACAAATAGCTTACATAATAATACACAAAATATTTCAAAAGTAATTCATGTAACCTCCCATACAAATACACTTGTAATTTCTGTATATCTGTAGAACGGTTACTGTAAATCATTAAAATTTAGTATAAGATGCTTTGTTATCAATACACGAGGTCTGTTTTAAAAAAAATTTTAACTAATTTTATTTCGATGGGGGTAGCAAAGCGCACCGGGTTAAGCTTGTATTTAATAAAAATAAAAATTTTTTGTTTACGACAACAATATATTGTTACAATCAACATTGTGTAGTTGCCATTACAATGCCGATCTTTATTTTTTCTCTGCGTGAGGTGTTACTAGAACCCAAAAAAAACATCTAATTTTTAAGCAATTAAACTGACTTGGCTCATTTTAAATTGCTTTACCGATCGATAGATGTATTATATGTACATATACTAAAGTTGTAAAAACATCTTTGTTTTAGCGATTTATAGCTGCTTTGGCTCATTTTAAATACAAAAATTTCATTACTGATCGATAGATGTATTAAACATAGTATATGTAAGTTGTCTATGGGCTCCGCTAACTTGATTTAAATCGACAGACATACAGAGAGACGTATGGACGGACATCGTGAAATCAACGTGTGCTCCCATAAGAACTCAGAATATATGTATATACAGTAGTATTCCTGTTTAACGAACCTTCGATTCTGCGAATATTGCATTTAACGAGCACACATGTTTGCTCCATTGAGTACCTTATATAGCGAACAAAAATTATTTTTTGTGCTGAATTTAGCGAACAAAGAAAGTTCATAATTTTAGTTAAAAAAAGCATAACGTGAAGTAATTTCCAAATAAAAACAAAGTGAGTAGCAAAAAGTACCTCTCTATTTTAGGTTTTGTTTATGTAGCAATTTTGTTTGATTATGCTGCAATGATCAGTAAAATGAGTACAGGAAAGAAACTTGTTTTAAAAGAAAAACTAAAAATTGTGGATGATTAAATAAATGGATTACTTGTTGTGGATTTGTGCAAAAAGTAACAAGAAGTACAAACCTTGGATTTAAAAACAGGAAAGCCATGGAACAAGATGAATTTCTAAGAATAAAGAAACAACGTTTTTCTTGGTTTTTACGACAACGACATTCATTCATGCATCGTTCTAAAAAACAAACATTACTCGACAAATTTTTTATGCAAGGAAATTGAAAATAAATTTGAACTTATTTTTCATTCAAATTATTTAAGGTTTTATGTACCTTTTTAATTTTTTTTTAATATATTATACAGATCACAAAACATATTTCAAAATAAACCACAAATAAAACAGTACTAGTTATTTATTTATTCATAACATGGGTACTAGACATAAGTATGGCTTATAACGAACTTTTCAGTTTAACGAACAGGCCTGAAAAAGTTCTGGTTCATTAAACCGGAAAACTACTGTACCTATAAAGTATTATAAACCTTTTATACATATCCTTTTTATTTCAGGTGTAGGGTAAAAAAGCACTTTTATAACTTTTGTATTTTAATTTATTACAATTTCTACGGTTTAGTTACAAAATTTCTTGTATTTATTTTCCTAATATTTGTTTAAAAGCTTTTTTTGTTTAAAAGTCTAAAATATCATAAGTAAATTTTATTGCATATGGGCATTTCCTGCGGTCGCGAACGTATGTTCGTACGCTTTTGATGTACAAATAATATAGAAAACAAAACTTTTCCTAGCATTTTTTGCGATTCGATAGCATTTCGGTAGATGTATGTTTAGTGCAAAAGATGGAATACACCGAGTTTAAGTTTTCATAATAATAGTTATAAACATGTGGTCACGAACGTACGCAAAATAGAAGTCAACTTTGGCTGACGTAGTGAAATGTAAAAATCTGCGTAATGAAACGGAATATTCAAAAGTGATTAATTTATTTAAAAAGTGTATTAATGAAGGTATCCATACAGTATTACAAAATAAAATATCTCTTTTGGTTTTTGTTTAATTGGCTTATGTACCGGTCGCGAACGTACGGGTCGCGAACGTACGATTTTTCCATATGTTTTTTTATTATTATCACCATGCAGATTCCCATAAATATCTTCAAATTTCCTTAACAAGCAACTTAATACTCAATTTACAATTGATTGTAATGGAGAGATTATGAAGAAAGAGTGTAAACATAACATATTTTTTGCATGTAAAATAAGTACATAAAAATGTCTTTAGAAGTAGAAAATATAAGAAAATAAAAAATTTTCCAGTTTCCAGTGCAATTTCCTCAAGTAAAACAGCTGAGACATGCTATGACACCATTCTTTTATAACAACATAGACTTTTTTTATAATAATAAACAATAAAAGACGATGATTATCAACATTTTATTTTTTCATCCTGGTAGACCATTCTGGGGAAATGCCCATATTCAATGAGAAAAATATTTCTATTTAAATTATATAGTTTTTTTATTTGTTTTTATACCCTTCATCGAAGGTAAAAGGAAATATAGGCAAATTCTGCGTGACGAACGCTACACTCGCACGCGTTTTCTAATTGATATATTAAAATTTGTTGGCCTTCACTTTTTGTGGTATACAAAATCTATATCTAAAAAAAAGATGAATATAAGAGAATTCTAAAACCACTTATTCACAGCAAAAAAAATTGTGATTTATTCAACAAAGCCTTGAACCCTTTTTGACGCACGCCTCACAATGCACGCTACAGTTTTTCCAGTACACTCAAAACTAAAATCAATTCATCCGTACTCAAATCAATCCGAAGCGGTATTATTAGTACGGTGATTACGGATTTTCTTGAATCAAGTACAGAAAGATTGATTGGAGTACGGATTTTCAACCGCAAAATAATTAAATTATCCATACTCAATCTCGATTTCGTACTTGAAATAATCCGAAAATGAAATTGATTTAAGTAAAACTAAGATTGAATCAATCTCAAAATGCGCTTGATTCAAGAATTATAAAATTTTTTTTTAACCGATTTCGTACTTAACCCTGCTGTTAGGTTAAGAAAAACTTCCGAATCTTAGGTAAAGGACCATTTCGGTCCATATTGGTTTTTTTAATAAGTGCACAAATTTTTTTTACATTTTTAATAGTCTGTAAGCAAAAAGAGTTAATTTACATATCTTCTAGTCTTACTTCAGTTTATATATAGTGTTCGACTGATTTCTTTGCTAAAATTATGGAAAATCGACGATTAAACTGCAATGATATTGTTCTCATTTTAATAAAAGCTTCTCTGATATTTCAACTTCAAATAGCGTGGACGGGGATATTGAATAAGAAATCACTGGAAGAAATTCTTCTCATTCAGAAAATGAAGAGGGATTGCTGCACCTATCGGTGACGTAGAAGAATTGAATTTCGCAAAAAATGGAATGCTATAAAATTCGTCTCCATTGCACAGTGGTATAAAAACTTCAGCTTAAAATATAATATCCACACGATTCGCCGTTTCCAGATGCCAAACAAGTAATGCAAGGCAAAATTCGAAAGAAAAAAAAAATGGTTAGATCTAGAAACTTTTACTTTGCGTACATACACTTCTGTAATAATTCTTGCAGGAGTTTACCGCATGATTTATTTTCATAAAGCAACAAATTTATATTGAAGTTGCAACGGAAGATAATTTGCTCATCATATACTGAGAAAACTTGATTTTTTTCATATCAACAAATTTATAAACAAGAACGGACCAAAATGGTCCTAAACTTAAGATTCTTAATTTTTTTAATTTCCTTTACATCATTCATAATTAAAAATTTTGCAGAAGTCATAAAATATAAAAACACCATATAAGCTAACGTTTTAGGTTGAGATATTGAACCGTTCCGTAGATAAAGCGAAAAGAAAACAAAAAATGACCAAAATGGTACAAACCTAACAGCAGGGTTAAAATAATCCGAAAATGAGATTGACTAAGTATAATAAAGTTGATTTTATCATGAATTCGTGCTTAAAAAACCACAAAAGAAACTAGAAAGAAAAAATTATTATGATTGACTAAAGCTACGGTCACACTTATTAAATATTTGATCAAAAAAGCGTAACCCCTACTTTAGTTAATAGTTTGTGAGATTTAAAATGGTCTTGATTTTACAAAATAAACTAATTATACTACAACCCATAGCAAAGAAACAGTTTTTTGTAAGATGTGGTATTTTAATCAAAATAAATATTGATATTAAGCAAAATTATTTTTTAGTTTGGTTGTTGGTCCCGTTTTTTTCGTCAAATATTTGACAAGTCTGACCGTAGCTTAACTTACCCATATTAAACCTTACAGAATGATAAAACACCAACATCATGACCGATATGGTTTTTACTTTAGAAATCTTTTATACATATTTAACCAAAAATATAAACTAAAAGAAAAGCAAAAGCTTAAATTTACTTTTTAACGCTTTGTGGTACACATGAGTCTGGCCAGACCATTTTTCAATTTGTATAGACAATTAAAACATGCGTAAGCCGGAGGATAAAGCACAACGAAAAGTTTAATCTTTTTTTTTACTTGATTTAAGAATTTTATACTTATTTCAAGAAATTTCCGGATTGATTTTCGAAAGTAATCCCATTTAAGATTGTTTTGAGTACGTTTAAGTGTTATTCGTACTTGAGTTTTTGAGCACGACTCGTACTTAAAGTAATCATAAAAAACTTTCTGTGTACTTATAATAAACCTAATTTTATTTATTTTACCAAAACAAATTATATATATAAACTAATTTTGTGATTATTAATGAAATTTATGTTTAAATGAGTCTGCTGTAAGTGCTATTTTAAACACATAAAGCACCTAAATTATTCTTAAATGCATCTATTACATTAATAGAGCAGGGGTGGGGTAGCATTTGGTATTTTTTTACATAAAAATAAAATTTAACATCTAGACTTATATTGCATTAAAAAAATTAATTTAAAAAATTTTTGGTTGGTGGACGGTTTCTGGGATTTGCCCATATAAGTATAAGTTTTTCATGCCGTTTGTTATTTTTGCAGTATTGATCTTAGATCCTTGTGCCTGTGTTCATAAATATTTTTTTTAAATTAATAAAGGTTTACCATTTTTCTTTATAGACAATTTTGACTTTCTGTAGAAAATCTTAAGTATACCATGATTTTGCTAAGAAAATTATATGGTTACAGACAGGCAGAAAATCCTAAAAGACCATCTAAAATTTTTATAGAAAGTCGCACGTATTTTTTGAAAAATAATTTTAAGGATTTACGATTAAACTATGTCCAGCTATAATTATTTAAAGCTTTCTTTACAAAATTTAAATTATTATCTTACTTTAAATTGATATGGCATATCATAATATTTAAAATTTATAATCTACATTAACTGCCTGTTTTTAGAACGTTTTTGTTTTTAATGTTAAGTAAAGGAGTCACTTTTGCGCTAGCGTTCTAAAAACCGGCAGTAAATTATAAAAACATATTTTTTATTTATAACTTATTTTTGAGTTCTCTCATTCAAAAATAAATTAAAAAGTAACACAAACAATTTATACAGGGTGGCGCAGAATGAGCCATATGGTTTGAATTCTTAATAACTTTTTTAATTATTATTTTTCTTTTTTTACAGCATTTGGAGAATAATTAAACCCGAAATTTTGGAAAAGTTATGGAAAATATGTTAAAAGAGCACGTGTGTGCAGGCAAAAAAATCATAGCTAATTTAAAAAAATTTCCCAATAATAAATTTTATTTAAACAAAAAAAGTAATAAAAATAAATTGAAACCATATAGGTCATTCTGCGCCACCCTATTAATAATAAACCAGCAAACATAAACTAACAAAAGCTCATATTTTTATTTAATTTTAGCCAGATCATATTAGTGATTTTATCAATACCAACAATAAACTTGCTAAAAATAAGCACTTGGAAACCATAGTAAAATACTGCTGAAGCCAGTATTGCGATAACATAATATTGTGTGCAACTTATAATAAGTGAGCGGCAGCCACAACAAAAACAGTTAAAGCACTAAGCAAGTGCAATGCAACAAATACAACATAAAGTGGCAAAATGTCTACGAAGCAAATAACAAATCAACCTAGAACGATTTTAACGACAGCAGCAACTGCTAGGAGTAGGAACAGGAGACAAAGATTAAATAAAAACACAACAGCATACAACAAAAATATTGTCACGACAACGACGGGATAGATGTGACGGGATAGATGTGAGCATAGAAGTGATTAAACCTCAGAAAAAACATGGAAAACAAGAACAATGAAATACAGCTTAAGCAACAACATCATCATCAGTCACATCCTCAGCACCAGAAACAGCAAAAAACTAAAAGCGAACAATATGAGAGTTTGCGACCAAAAGAGAAAGAAAATTCTCTCTTAAAGAACAGCACATACGGAAGCGACGGCTGTTAAATGAAAAGAACAGCAGTAGCAACAACGACTACGATGTTCTTCAGAATGGCTTCAATTTGTACAATTATTACCATTTTTGCAACTTAAAACAACATTTTCGTAGTTGCGTCAGTTGAAAGGTTCCACTTTGCTGTGCAACATGCTGCCAGAAGGCAAGTGCTAGATTTATCCTTCAATTGTATTGTACATTTGGATGAGAATTCGTTTCTTAATGTTGACCTCACAAATCTTCACAAGCTAAATAAACGCGAAAGCTGAATAAACGCAATAGACTGGACATTTTGGTAGACCTAGAGTGTTTTAGGAATATTTCAAGGTTGAGTTGAAGAATAATCTTTTAATAGCCACCCAGGTGTTTCTAAATGACCCACTGCTGTCCCAGATCTACTTAAGAAACTATCATTTGAGCGTTTTACGCAAAGAGAGTTGAACATTTGACGGCGTTATCATTGAGTGGTTATCCCTGGCCTTGCACTTATTGGTTGCCAATTTTTCGGGATTTTGTGCCAAGGCGTAATCTCAACACTCCGCCTACTGCCTGCTACTTCCCAAGTCACTCGGGGCCTTCGTCTGCAAACCCGCGCCATATTCCCTGAAACCAAAATAAATACCTTCAACGAAAATGGCACTCTCTTATGTAGGGTTCAATCTTCCGCGAACACCTACGTTTCCTTTGATTATGGAAGCAAGTCAATGTATGTAACCAGTAGTGGGCAATTGACGCTATCACCCCAACAAAGGATACCCATACAAATCATTTAGGATGACATTCCCAAAGAAACAAAGCTTGGCCGTATTTTATATATGTCAACGCTTACAACATTGGGAGCTTAAATATCTGATGAGGGCACTTGCACGCGCATTGCGATTGCATTGGCAAAGATAGCATACATTTGACTTAATACATGCAAAAGTACGGAGCTCGTGATATATTGCAGGGTAAACTGCAATCCCTTATATCCATGATGGTCTTTCGAGTGCTTTTGTCTTTCTGGCTATGGTTTTATAGCCTCCGCCTCAGCTCATCAGCATCTTCCACATTATCATTTTAATCCCCTGACCTTACATGGCATTGTTGTGGCTTATCATGGCAGAACCACGGTGACCGTCAATACAAACGTAGCGTTTGGCGTGGTCGATGACACGTTGGAATACAAATAAAAAAAAAACATCATCATCTTCTCAGACTCTCTTCAACAGACTAAAATAAATGGTAACACAATGTTGATAAAGGATAAATATATTAAACTTTTTAAACACAATGGCTGGCGTTGATGGGATGGAATTGGGTAGTGGTGATAGAATTGGTTCAGTCAACTCACAATTAATGGAGCAAGATGTGTGTGGCATTTTGGCTAGTAAAATAAACTGTAACGCACAAGTGGGTCATATGAAGAGAAGAAATATTACGTACAGAGTAATGATGGTAAGTTAAAATTTAATTAGAAGATTTTTTAAGTTCAGTTAATATTTTAGTTGAAAACCCAATAAAGTTCTAAGATCATGATAAACATTTACTACCGTAGCATGAATATAAGTTTTAATCACAAGGTGATGGAACATTTCATATTTATTATGTGAAGATTTAAATTCATTGGTGTAAGTTTTCATCAAATTTCCTTTTATTAAATTTTTGTTATGTCGAAAATGTTTGTAGATATCCAGTAAATATCCATGAAATTAAATAGATTTGCTTATAAAATTGATTTATGTAGTTTTTGTTAAATTTTGCCTGTTGTTAGTTAGTAGATTCAATAACATGAAATATTTTTAATATTTAAGGTTTTCATCAATTTAGTATCTATAAAACTGGCTATTTTTCGGCAAATGCCATAAAATAACTTTTTTTTTATTATACCCTCCACCACAATTACATAGAAAAAAATAAAAATTGATTTCAATTAAAAAATTTGTGATATTAATTAAAAAATTAATTAAATTTGCACCAGTAAACAAATTAATAGTATCAATTAAACCAGTTAATAATATTAATTAAACGTTTAATTCACTTGATTAAATGATTAATTGAGTTGATTAAAATTTTAATTAAAACTGATTATATTTTTTATTAATGCTTTAATTGGTGAAAAATGTGGGAGAATTTTTTCTGTGTAGTTGTGAAGAGGGTATACTAAGTTCGTTATTCCGTGCGCAACTTTCTTATTATTCATCTCAGACCCCATGAAGTATATATTCTGGCTCCTTAAGTAATTCAAGGTCGATTTAGCTATGTCCGTCTGTCTATCCATCCTTTAAAAACACCGCTCACTTTCGAAAAACTCAAAAGAAATGAACAAACTTGGTGTCAAATTGTTTGAAGTTATTCTAAGCAGTTTGCGATTGAAATCCAGCAAAAGCGGTTCAGTGGGATCAAGGCTATGAATCAAAATGTGGAACCACCACCTTAAAAAAATTGATCATTTTGTTACAAAAACTTACATAAATGGTGGAAAAATGCACGGGACGATATAAGATTTTGCAAAAATTCGTTTTATTCGACTGAAAATCACAAATTTCGAGAAAATCCGTTCATAATTTAGCCTAGGCCCTACACTAACCCTACTCCCGGAATACAGTTTAGTACGCCTAAAACCGTAATAAGTAATGCTATCAGAATAAAATTTAATACTTCACAGTTTTATAAGACTAGAAAAAACCTTGCAAAATTACGTAAAGATCAACACATAATTTACTATCCATAATTTACCTTAGATCCCATTTTTAGCAGCCTTCTGAAATTTTCTGTAAACGCTTAAACTTATTTCACCGCTGTGCTGAAATTTATTCAAATTTATTTTTTTTTAATACCAGAAATCACTCTGCAAAATTTTGGGATGATTGGCTCATAAATTGCCATGGCTTCAATATAAATTCCCCTCCTGAAAATCATTTAAGTTCGGCTTAAACTGTTACGAAGCATGATATTTTACTCAAGCTAGTTAAAATTGCTAAAAAAAAGCATAAAACTTCCTGATTGTCGGTCAATTATTGAATATAGGTCTAAACCGCAACCAATTTGAATGCTGATGTCGGTTTTTATAAAGATACATTAATAATAAATAGACATCATATAGATATCACTGCTGAGATATTCGAACTATCGATGGAGGGTATTAAAGATTCGGCACATCCGAATATAGCACTCTAGCTTGTTTTTAATAAAAAATGTTTTAACAGTGAATTGATGCGCGCTTTTTGTATTTTTTGGGTAACTTTATAGATAAAATTGTAACAGAAGAGCCTGCGTGCATGGACAAAAAAAAATTCATTGATGATGGTGTGCGGCGGTAAGGATCTCTATTAACCCTTAAGTAAACACCTAATTTGTGTGGCATAAACTGCCATCTGTGAGTCGCTGGGACACAAACGAACTCCAGGTCCTGGCTGGCATTACTTTTATTTGTATGAAGTTTTATGGCTATAGCAAGAACATTTTGTTGTCAACGAGAATAATTCTTCCAAATAAAAGTAAAGAAAGAATTCTTATGTGTTGCGTATGCTTTTTGATTCGTTTCGCTTTGATTTAATTACTTGAGTACATATGTAATGTGCTTTTAAAATCACACGTGTGATTTTGTGGTGTTCTGTAAATCACACAGGTTTTGTGTTTTTCGGTGTAATTTCCATTTGTCAAAAGCACAAGCAAACACAAAAAGTTTGTTCTACAAAATTATAGCTCATTTTTTAACGCTTCTTATGTTATTTTCCAAAATTATTTTTTTTTTAACCGATTTAGCGATTTCAAATTAGTTTTAGGGTGTGTTTAAAATCTTACAATTTTTTGTCGTATTTTAGCCATGTTGGCGATAAAAGCGATTTGTTCCTATAAGTTTTCTGATTCTTTACAACTTTAACGATTAATAATAAAAAGAAGATGCCACTGTTCAAATTTTTGCGAATTTCCGCTAATTTAGCAATTTTTACCGAATTTCTGCCATTCTTTATAGTTTTAGGGACTTGTAATCAATTTTATGGCTTGTTAGAAATATTAAAAATGTTCGTGAATTTTCGCTATTTTGCCAATTTCTTTTTGTTATTTTCCGACATTCCGTTTTTTTTTAACCCATTTAGCGATTTCAAATAAATTTTAGGCTTTGTTTACAAGCTTGCAATTTTTCGCGAATTAAGACATTTTCGCGATAGAAGATATTTTTTCCTGCCATTCTAAACAGCGTTTACGATTTTTAATAAATATTAGACTTTGCTTTATGTGGTTTTCGTAATCATTCTACTTTCAAAATATCATGTATTTAACTAAATAATTTAAAAAAATAGAATATTGGAATTTTTGCTTCTTATAATACATTGTAATCATGAAAATAATGTTAATAATATACAAAATGTGGCATCGAATTGATGTCACTATAGTCATTAAATAGATGACACGTAAAAATTACAAAATTGTACGAAGACGTTAGTCATTGGATTGATGTTACTTTTTGCATCATTGATGCCATTTGTAGTAACATTGATGTCACAATTCTGATGGAGATGCATTTTTCTATAACTTTCATTAAATTCCCTAAACTTTTTTGTTCCTCTATTTACTTTCTGTAAAAAAAATAATTGTTCTAACTACTTAATACACTTAGAGTTTCAATAACCCATTTAAAAAAAAACAACACCATTTATTTAATGACAACAGATTTTCAGTGGAAAACCCCAGTTGTGACTTAACACAAAAGTTCTTAAATCATATTATTTTTAATGTCAAAAGGAATTCCAAAAAATATTTTACCCAAAATATTTTTTAGAACGGCCTCAAAAATGTTTCCAGAAATTCCAGCAAATTCTGCTTCTGATAGAAACATCAGGTATACCTGTATGTCTATGCCTGTGCTGTTGTGTTAAAGAAAACAATTTTTTAACCATGAACAATTATTAAAACCGTTTTCATTTTATTGTTTGTTGGCTGCTCGCTCCTTCATCACAATTTTTTTTTCTTCTGTTTTATTTTGTGCAATTTAACAGAAAATGTTAAATGTCGAGAACATTAATATTCCTTATCATTGTCGTTTATTTTATTTTATAAATTAAGTAAGTTTTGGTTTTTTTTAAATCAAAAACAAACACGAAAAAGACCTTTTTGAAGAATTTTTGTTAAGCCACTGCCTGCAGAGTATTTAATCAGTGTCTTTTTGTTTAAGAAAATGATAAAAGTTGGTTTTCTTTTTTAATAGCTCGCGGCTAACGTGATGGAAAATATTTATCATTCTTAATTTTAAGTGCTTAAGTTGTTAAATTCCGATTGAATAAATTGTGTATTTTTTTAAGTTGCATGACTTTTTCCTATGTCATGAAACAAAATACTTGATTTCAAATGTGAATTTTATTTATGTAATGTAATGTAATTAATAAAAACCTTTTATGGTTTCTTACACTGAAAAAAAATGCTTCATATATTAAATGAATCGCTTTCATAAAAAAAATTTCACTGGTTAAATGAAAATTTTCATTGTCCAAATGGAATTTCGTAGTATTTTCGTTAAAATTGATTCATTGGATTTCGTAATTACGTTAAAAATTTTCATTGGATATATGAAAACTAAAGTTTGTCCAAGTTAAACAAAAAATTTTAATTGGAAACATAAAAAACAATATATAAAAACATAACTATATTCATAAATTAACACAAAAGTATAGTTTCCTTAAAAATATGTTTAATTGTTAATTAAAAAATGTAAGATATAATTATTTCATACATCTAATGTAGGGAATTTCCATTATTTTATTTCCCGTTTTTCCGGGATTTTTCTTGCGGGATCCCGGGAAATAAAAAATTCCTCATTATTTCAGAAAATAGTTATTTATACTTTGAAATTTAGTTTTCTATTCAATTGCAAGAAGTGAGTACATGTATTTAAATCAATGTCTCCTGATGCAATAAATCTACTAAAAGCAGAATGGGCAGTGCAACAGTTGATAATTATTACATTTAGTGAAGTGAAGAGTTAATAAAGTACATTAATTCAAAATAAGATGAAGGCAGTAAAGTTTCATTGTCCATGAACAAGTCTTAAAAACAGGAGATACCTAAACATATCGCTCCTTTATTGCAACATAGTCATATCTACAAAAACAAACGATCTTGGCAAAATGCGATTAAAGTTTTAAAACTGTACCGATTTAAAGATATATTTTAGTATAACTTCGGTTCAGTTTGAGATATAATACGAGAAGGTATGAAAGAAATCTTTACTAAAGTTACTTCAAATTTTGAGATATGACTATGATGCAATGAAGGAGCGATATGTTTATTAGGTGATAAACACAAATTTTCAATTTCAATTTGTGTTGGTTTATATACCCGTGAAGTGCGGGGAAACCGAAATAAAATAACTTTTTGGAAACTCGTGTAAGATATTACAACATACAACTTCAAAAACACATTGTCCTAAAGATTACAAATGGACCTATTGAAATGAAATGGTTTGGAAGAAGCAGTCCGGTTGATGCAATTTTTGCATAAAACTTGACATACATTTGACTGATATAGACGTTGTTTATAAAAAAGAAAAAATTGCTTCTGATTGTGAATCCGAAGCTACAACGGTGCACTTTTAACTATTTGTCCAACTACGGTAAAAAATGAACGAAATTTTTCGGAAAGATGATAATTAGTAAATAAAATCAGGAATATACTTTTTGACGACTTACAAAGCGCTTTGAGTGTATCAGAAAGTTATTTCCTAAGCCATTAAAAAATGTTATATATTTCTTAAAAGTATTTTATCTTTTTTATTAATTAACTTTTTAATTTCATATCTTGAGTACCTTAATTTTTAATTTGTTTTTATTATTGTTTTATGAATTATCCAGAGCATAATAATTTATTTTGTTTTTATTATTGTTTTATGAATTATCCAGAGCATAATAATACTGAAAAAAAGCATAATAGTAGGGAATAAAGGCGTGAGGTAATAATAATTCAAGTTCCTATTTCAATCTTCAATTCATTTTGAACCATTTCTTTTACTTTCTTTGTAATCAAGTTCCCTTACGTTTTTTTATAAAAGTTCTTTTCATGAATTATTAACAAAATTTACTTTGTATTATTTATATGGAGCGGGATCCCGGGAAATTTAAAAAAATTTCCCGCTTTCCCGGGAATCGAAAAAGACCGGGAAAAAAAAACTCTAATCTAATGTAATATGCCATTAAATTTATGAAATCAAAAATTTTTTTATAAAAGCAACATATTTCAAAAAATTATTTTTAACATTCAAATAACTCTATAGTCTCAATAATTAAAAGTATAAAAATATTTCGAAAAAGCATGCCTTCATAAATTTTACTTTTCATTATGACAATGAAAAATGTCATTATAGTAATGAAACAAAAAATTTCAATCCATAAATACGTATGTTTTTAGTTTTCTTTAATATGTACATACCCAAATACATATAGTATGTACTAAGTAATGATCAAATAAATTTTCTCCTTTAAAAAAAACACACCCTTATTTTAAACGGTTGTCAACCAAACGATGTATACGAAAAAGCTGGTTCTCTCTTTATGTGGTTTTTTTTTTATTATGCGTTAGCAAACAAAATCAACGTTGTTATGGTTGTTATGTTATGACAATTTAATCTCATATTTACGCTCTTAATTGAGTAATGGCAAAAAACATAGCACTGCCTCAGTAGGCTAGCTGGTAGTTAGCTAGTCTATCAGCGCCGAGGTTGCGGGATCGATTCCCGCCAGCGACTCTGGTTAAAAAAAAAGTTAAATAGAACAACTTTGATTATAAAAAAAAAATTCAAAAAAATTAAAAAAAAATAAAATAAAAAAAGTCTTTCAGCGCCGAGGTTGCGGGATCGAATCCCGCCAGCGACTCTGGTTAATAAAAAAAAAAGTTGAATAAAAACAAAATAAAAAAAATAATAAAAAAAAAAAAATTTTTTACTCTTTTGAAAGTATTCATCCAATGAATAACATTCATAGATCTAATGTTATGTTTCATTAAATACATTTTATTGAAACAGGTTTCATTGATCCAGCCAAGCGCTGCATTGGTTCCTTTTTAATGCAATTTTTCATGGGATTAATGTCAAAATTCATTGGTATTCGCAAGAAAATTCTTTCAGTGTATGCTTTTTCACTCTTATATATACTAATTTAGCAGATATGAACTCAAAAATATTTGTAAACCTAGTGAAAATTCGTCATTTCATTTGTAATTGCCATGATATTTTTCTAAGATGTTACAAGCATAGATATTTATGATAAGAGATATTTACTTAACAACGTTCATTTGTCTAAAAGTTGTAAAAATCCATTTTCAGAAGACCACATTAAAGCTGTGGATTAAGCAATTATATAATTCTATCATAAAAATCTTTTTTTTTACGTTATTTTCTATTCGGCACATAACAAAATCTGGGGCTTATATTTTTAGTGTTACATACATTATTAAAAATGCATAAATACTTTTACCACTATTGTTTTCTGGGTATAAGGGCTAAAACGGTCGGTTATTTTGCGTAAATTTCATACAAAAATATTCCTGTAGTACGAATTTTGACACAATTAGGTCGAAATAGTTTGATATTAGTTCCAAATGTGGAAAAAGGTCGTTCGGAAAATCAGCCAATTATATCTCTTAAACCCAATAATATAAAAGCATTCCCTTTGAATAAGATTTATTAATGAAAGCGTTCACTGGGAATAAATTATAGATAAGAAATTTTATTAAATTTTTTATTTTATAATATCTTATGTTATCCTGCCTCGATATACAAAGATATTTCCCTGACATTAGCAAAAGCAAAGACATTTTACTTTAATACTTTCTACCCACGAAAGTTATTTGGAATTGCTTATGGGCTGAATCGGCTTAAGAAGCGATGTATGAAAAACTGTTGGGTATTAAAATTGAGTAAAATAACGCAGTTAATTAATTTACCATTCCCATATACAAATGTTGTCTGGGAAAAACGGTTTTGACATGGAACAAAAAAGAAAAGGTAAAACGATGAAATTGGGCTCAAATACTTTTCGAATATATAAAGTTTCGGTAAAATTATATCTCAAATCAGTCCCCGGGGGTTTGTAGGAATCATTTTAAACATATTTCACTTTTTGGTTTTACATTCTCCAGAGAAATCAGGTGCCGCCAATAACTAGGATTCAGAAAATTCAAAATTGACAGTTCTCAAAAGAACTTGACAATCCTTGCGATCGCGGCTAACCAGAGTTCCTATCTGTTGTCACGGGAGTCTGTAGCCCACGTTGGCACGACACCAGACTCTACGACTATTGGTTGGGACCACAGTCAGTATGCTTCTTGCAGGAAATGCTTTCTGTCATTTAGGAAGATTTTCTGTGTCGAATTTTCTTGTACTTGGTAATTGTTATTTACTATCGAAAGTATCGGGAAAGGATATCTTGAATATCCCACTATTTGGCTGATTTTTCGGCATGAAGAAGGATTATCCCTTCGTATGTTGTTGCTCAAAAAATGCTGATAGCATTTTTCCAAAAGTTGCGGAGGTTATGTAGCTCCAGCCTCTAAACAAGGGGTGAGTGTAAATCTTGTTAAATAATTCCCTCAATTTGTTACTAGGGTATGCTGCTTACTCTCATACTCAAGTGGCGGTTGGTAAAATCATTGGATCCACCAAAAAGCAGGCCCTTGAGCAGATATCAATGTAAGTCTTCTTCACAGCTAATACCGGTATTGACCATTAAGTATATGCATGTGTATTATTATTAAAATGTTGTTTTCCATGTTCTGTTAATATCGTAGATTCACCCAGCCGAAAATAGCGTTGTTACTTCTAGTCGTTGAAGATCAATTGAAACATTTCGTTTATAGTTTCTACGAAATTAATATGATTTTGTTTGTCGTGCTTAATTCCCAATTTTAATTCTTGATAAATACACTGAAATTTATTGTTGGAGAATAAGCTAGTTTCTATGCGCATTTCACTGGAAGCTTAGCCCAGATCATCAGGAAACATTCTCCCAAAAAATTTAAAAAAAGCCAAAGGTATTAGCAAATAAAGCTGCAGAGTGAATGATAATTACAAACATTCAAAAAGTCTTCTTTGCAACTATATCAAAACTGGTCGATGTATTTATTTTATTATATTTTTTTTATCTTTTTAACTCTTTCAATTCATTTCTATATATGTATATGTATATCTTATGGAGGAGAAATTAAATTTAATACCATAAATAAAGTTTACTGCACATTAAGTATTTTATATTGAAAGTTTAAAAAATGCGTTGAAAACTGACGCACCATTTCTTTTAGCAAACAATTGTAAGAACGCGTATAAGTAAATAGGAAACGATACAACAGCCATGGCGATTTATAGAAGCGACGGGAATGGGAACAAAATTATTTGTATGCATTAGTGATGTAAACGGATTTTTACGTACAACAAAAAAAAAAAAAAAATAATAAATCACAGCATCAATCATTGTCTGTTTCTGGAACCCATAATAACTTTGCTTTTCTTTTGGGTTTGTTCACTTTAATAAATTTTTGTTTTTTTCTTGTTTTTTTATATTTCCGGTATAAAAGATTTCATCTTTCTTTTCTTATCATTTTTTTTCTTGTTTTTGTTTAATGACCAGAAAATGTGGTCTTTCCCAACTTTGTTAGTCGCCTCTTTTAGCACTTTATTTCAAGCTACGTATATTAATTAATATGTTTGCCCAGAAACGTGGTTGATTTATGCCCGTATTAATTCAGTGTAAATTAAGTTAAAGCAAACTTTTTGGTTGAAGTCATTAACCATGTATACGATTTCCAAGAGTCATTATTTAAAAGGATATAAAACATTTATACGAAGCGTTAAATTAACGCCTCTGAAAATTAGTAGAAATAGGACTTGAGTTACTTGATTGTTGATATATTGTCTGCATAATACAATTTTTGTTATATTTACTTAAACCTTAACGGATGATACGTTTGTATAGACTTTGAGATAGAGACTTGCGACATGAGGCCTTTGTTATATTCTTTAACAAAGTTATAAAGGAAACATATGATATTTAATGCGTTCAATTAATATACAGGCATTTCCGAAATGACATATGTTATAAAGAAATTTTTTACAAAGAAGTTGTGTTTTGTTTGTCCACTTGTCACTTTCCGAAACGGGGGATAGTTAAAAAAATCTTCATTCTTTAAAAAAAAAACACAAACAAACATATGTATTTATGTGAAGTTGTGCAGTTTATTTTACGTGCGCTGAACTGGTAGATTTGATAAGCAATTAATTTACAAAAGTTTATAGATAAAATTGTGATAATTTTCCAAAGCATTATATTAAATTGTGATAAATTCACTATGAGTGTTATCGAAACTTTTGCTATTACAAGTCGTCATCGTCTTTGTAGGTAATGTTAACAATTTTGTAACTCAATTTACTTTCGATGAAATAAGACAAATGATTAAACGTTCAGAAGATGAAGAGATATTTGTTGCGCCTAATGATAAAAACTATTTGCCACAAATTGGTGATACATTTGATAAAGATTCAGACATTGAAAACGAAATTGTCATAGGGTGCGCAAAAGAATACGACTCAGATGAGAGTATTGAAGATAAGCAAAGTGAAAACAGTACTTTGACTTGAAAAGATGGAACTCAATGGTGCAGTGAACCTTTGGCAAGTTCAGAACCAAATTTCATAACATATTACGTCAAAAAGTTGGACCTTCATCAAATAGCGTTTTTTCAGAAAAAGAAATTTTCAAATCAATTATTACTGAGGAAATATGTGACATTATATTGAGAGAAACAAATCGAAAAGCACACAGAGTCTGCGAAGCTTATCACAACAAGACAACACAAAAGTTTCCTAATTCTTCCGAAACAGTTCCCAAAAAAACATTTCAGCCAATTACCGAAATTTTATGTATTTTTGGGTATTGTTATTGCGAAACATTTGGACTATGATGAATAAAAATTTAAAGAAATCATACAAGTCAAATGAATGCATCACCATCGACGAGGAACTGTTTCCATTTAGAGGCCATACCTGCAGTTGAGAACTTAAGTGCTATAGAAATGTAACTCAGGAAGTCAATTGCGGCAACGTTGAATCTGGTAGCTGGTTCCAAAGTATCTTATGGCACTCAATTCAAAACACAACATGCATATCATGCACACAAATTCAATAAAAAATATTTCCAATTTCTCATCTAAATTCAAGTGTTCAAGTATACTAAAGCGTATTTATAAAATAAATTTTAGTTCGTTTTCTTTGCTTATTATCATATAAGATATATGAATGTACAATTGTACCTTGTCAGCCTTTTAAGGGTGTCAAATCAACTTGGCTTTATAAAATAGGTAAGACAAGTACATATTTTCCTGAACTGTTGAAAATATAAAGCATTATCAAAAGTTTACGGCGGACATCGTTAAATCAACTTCGCTCCTCATAAGGACCCAGAATATATATACTTTATAAGGTCTAAGATCAATATTGTAGAAATTACAAACGGAATGACAAACTTATGTATACCCTTTTCCACATGTGGTGAAAGGTATAAAAAACGGGTAGCACCACTGGATTCAGTGTACTCGAATTAGGCTTACCCTTGTCAGAAAAAAGTGTCGAATTCAAGCACAGTGTAATTAACCAATAAACCTTATGCCACAGATTTTGTATCGCCATATCTTATTTGTAGGATAAGTAATAATAAATAACATTAATATTACTCATACGTACCCCTTACAACACCAAAAAATAAAGTTTTAAATACAACAAAATGTTAGCACTTAATATTAAAAATATTTTTATTTCAGGTTCCGGTTAAAAATTAAAAATTATGGTGGTCGACAAACCCCTATACTGGTTCGGCAGGCACAGAATCTTTTGCCAAGATTCTTGAACAAAATTTTCAATAAACTATTGTTACTGGTTGATCTGCTCGATAATGTTTTTTTTAAGCCCCTAAACTGTTGTAGGATTATTGTTGTACACTTTTAATTTCAAAGAATAGTCTTAAGGTGTTAAATCGGATGATCTTGGTGGCCAATTCTTTGGAACTTTTCTTAAGCTGTGTGGCACCATCCTGTTAAAGCCACATATTCTCTACGTTTTGATCATCAATTTTCTGCCACGAAAAGCTTCGGATCATCTCCCTGTAGCGATTTTAATTGACCAATGACACCTAAAATTTAGACACTTCAAATTTAGACCCAAAAAATACTTCAAAAAAATATGTATTTATTAGTGTATCCAATTATTTGACTTTTGGTTTTGATCGAATAAGAAATTAATCGATTTTTGAATTTTAAATTTGCTCAATTAATCGAGTAAAGTTTTTAAATTGTTCGAATTACTCGAATAATTCGAATAATTCAAATAATTTTATCCAATGGGAAAAAAACGTAAGTCTCAACATAAATTGGTACTTTTATTATATTAATAAACACAAAAAAAAAAAAAAACAATAATACAAACATGTAGTTTAACAGTAAACAATAAAATAATAATTCATATCGCTCTATTATTGCAACATAGTCATATCTCAGAAAATTTAAAAATTGCTAGTTACTTTAGCAAATGTGTTCATTCGTACCTTCTTTATATGTAAAACAAAAATCAGTGTTATATCTCAAACTGAACCGAAGTTATAGCAACACATGTTTCATATATCTAAAGGTTAATTTTGTAAACTTTAATCGCATTTTGATAAGCTTGATTTTTTTTTTAAATATGTCTATGTTGTAATAAAGGAGCGATATGTGATATGTAGATAGTTGTAGAACTTTTAAATTTAATAAATAATTTAAAAAATCCAAAAACCCGGCTGCAAAAAATTCAGTTTTTATACATTAAAAATACCGAAACAAGATTAAGAAAACAAAATTAAATTTACACTAATTCGATTTGAAAGGGTCTGTAGACGTCAAGTTTTTCAAATCAAGCGTTATAGTAGTATTAGTGAACATGTGTTTGTATGTGTCACACCGACGATGCTGGATGAAAAATCAAAAAAATTTAGATATGACAGCGAATATTACGTCCAGCACACTTACATACACGAGTAAATTTGCCTGCTGGACAAGCATTTGAAATGTGTATTGGCCCTTAACAGACTATAAAATGATCTGAAAGCCAACGTTTAGTACAGTTATGTTTATTAGCAGGCGAGAAACAATAATTTTTTCGGTTTATAATTTGCGATTGTGTCCCTCCTGCTTAACTTAATGCGGGTATAATATATAGGCTTGAGCTTATATTTTTTAAGACAATTTTTTATTTACTTCTTATATTTTTGTCTTTTTGGTTCCGGCATATTTTGTGAGAGGTGCCAGTTAGTTAGGAAAAGCTCTTAAAACTTATTTATCACTCCCAGAAATCGAGTGAAATTGAAGTCGATGGACATTCTTAGTTAAAATTTTTTTAAAAATCACCAAATTTTTTATAATTTTTTAATACTCTTAACTTTTTAAAATTACTTTGATTTCAATTTCACTGATAACTTATTAAGTTTTTGTAATCTCTTTCATTTACACATTTTTTTACGATAAATGTTAAACATAATTAGTATTGTGGTTTTTTTGTTGAACTATTTATGGTTTTCCGGGCCTCACGGACAATAAAAACATAAAAGGTGCAATAGATAAAAATGACATGAGCTTTGCTTACAAACCAAACAAAACATTAAGTGCAATATTTACAAATACAAAAACTCCAATACACAAACTACAACAAAATAATGTAGTGTATGAAATACCATGCAAGGGAGACAACAACAACAGCTGTGACTTAGTTTACATTGGTACGACCATAAGGAATTTGGAGACAAGAATGGGAGAACACAATTCAGACATAAACAAAAACAAAGAAAGCACTGCATTATCACAGCACATATTACAACCAAAACACAAACCTGATTTTGACAACATAAGAATACTTGACAAGGTAAATAACGTGAGGAAAAGATATACAACAGAAAGCTTAAGAATTCAACAGAAAATAAATAGAACAATGAATAAAAAAGAAGATACTGACAATTTAAGCGCCAGTTATAGAGTTGTTTTGAAAAACAGTAGGTGACACCACTAGTGTTGGCTTTTATGTTTTTAAAAATATATTAATGTAATACAAATTTGTTTCTTTTCACTGTAAGTTCTTTACATTTATATTTATTGTATTATTAAATGTTGATGATTTTATTTTATATTAATAGACGAATCCCCTGAAGAAGTGAACATAAAATTCACGAAACGTCGGGAAAAATGAAATAAAAAATTTTGCATTTTTATTTTCACAAATGGAGTTAGGCCTCACCAGCTAAATATATATAATAAAAATATATATTAATACAAATTTATGGTTTTCAATCCAAATTTTTAATATTTCCAATATGGCTTAAGTCCATTAAATTATTCTTATGAAGAAAGGAATTTTACAACATGAAAATTAATTAAAATTGTTCTTGATAATCTTTGATTCATTTTTAGCGATTCGTTGGCAATTAAGTTCAGAAACGTAGGTTGCTAGCCTTCGTTCCCTAGTTTGGTGATAGGGCTGCTATCTAAGCACCCAAACGTGCTGTGTTTGGAGCCAGTGTTTCAGAGGATCCAATATTCGCGATCTCCTACTTCCTGAGACGCACTTTGGCCATTCAGGGTTCGCTGACACTCCAGGTTGGCAACAGAATTTCCTCTGTGTGGTTGTTAAGGTTATACCGCCTAAGATCGGTCGACAGGGCCTCGTTTGTCAAAAACAGGGGTCACCAAGCCCTTTCTGGACAGAGGGTGACGTTGTCATTTGAAAAGGATTGACTGTGTGAACAATATGATAACTCATTTGTATTCGCGTCACTTTTACATTAACCCCTATTAAGCCCTATGCTCCAATGGGAGTTAAAGGAACATATATATATATCGACCCCTAACCGCGAAAATAACGTAAGCGCCAAAAATCAAATTTTACAGGAGAGAGCTTTTTTATTTTATTTCATATAAATTTTGTATGAAATTTGTCGCTTACAATAAAATTGTTTTTGCTATAAGATCGTAACGGTAATTTATGTGACCATGACATTTTAGCCGATGATGCAAGTGTTGCCAATAAAGTCATTTATTAAAAAAGCGAAAATTTAAAATTATGTCGCTTACGTTATTTTCGCGGTTAGGGCTCGATATATTGATAATCTTTAATTCTTGACCGTCAAGAATTTTTCTTGCCGTCAGCGGTTTGAGCCCCGGCCACGGTCAAGAATGAAAGATTATCAATAACAATTTTAATTAATTTTCATGTTGTAAAATTCCTTTCTTCATAAGAATAATTTAATGAAAATTAAATTTAATGAACTTAAGCATAATTGGAAATATTAAAAATTTGGATAAATGTTTAACTATATATAAAAAATGTACTATTAAAGTGCCAAATTTCTAACGTACGGAATTTGACGTTTATAATGATATACATAATATGTCTCTCACACAACAACATCTAAAAAGGGTCTGAAATATGCCCAAAAGTTTGTGTAATAAAAATAAATGTAGAAGTTAAGAACATGTAATTTAGTTTTAAATAATATTAAACAGTTAGAAATCTAAAAACAAATATTTTTATTAAAAAAAAAAAATAGAATAGAAAGAATAGATCTTAATCGATTAATTGACATAAATTGTTCGAGTTATTCGTTATTCGAAATTGGCTATTTTGATTATTCGATCAAATAATGGCTGAAAAATTCCTCGATTAATCGCTGTTCGATTGGATACTCTAGTACTTATATTGGATCTAATATCTATAATAAATAAATGCCACTAAATATATAATTTTCGAGGTTATTGGACTTAAATTTTATATTTACGGAACTCGTGGTGCCATAAATGATTTTAACCCGAAATGTGGGTAATATATTCTTATTTGATTTTGATACGAAAAAGATTAACAATATTAAATTAAAAAAATCGGTATGAATGTCAAGTGCTTCAAGTGAGTTTGAAGAGTACTGAATCCATAAAGCCAGACGGCCGGACGGTAAATTCAAGACACCCTAAAAAAACGATTGTAAGTCGTTCAGTATGCTATCAATTAGAAGCAATAATTTTAAACGTTACAAACGTCATCATACAAAGCCATAGGAAAAATATTGAACCGTATGAACGTAGCCGCGTGCGACGTAGATGTGTTGTCAAACTAAAACGTACACTCAAAAAAAAAATCAATCCATCCGTACTCAAATCAATCCGGAGCGGTATCAATAGTACGGTGAGTACGGATATTCTTGAATCAAGTACAAAAAGATTGATTCAAGTACGGATTATTCAATCCCAAAATTCTCACTTTATCCATATTTGATCCCGAATTCGTACTTGAAGTAATCCGTAAACGAGATTGATTTAAGTAAAAGTAGGATCAAATTAATCTCAAAATGCGATTGATTCAAGCATTATAAAGTTGATTTGATCCCCAATTCGTACTTGAAGTAATCCGAAAATGAGATTGATTTAAGTAAAACTCAGATTGAATCAATCTCAAAAAGCGCTTGATTCAAGTATGATAAAGTTAATTTTATCCCCAATTCGTGCTTGAAAAAGAAAACATAAAAAAACAAGAAAGAAAAAGTGATTATGATTGACTTACTTACCCGTATTACACCTTACAGAATGATAAAACACCAACATAATGCCGATATGGTTTTTATTTAAAAATCTTATGTACATATTTAACTAAAAATATAAACTAAATGAGAAGCAAGATTTCAAATTTACTTTTTAACCCTTCATGGTACATAAGAGTCTGGCCAGACCTTTGTTTAATGTGTATAAATAATTAAAACATGCGTAAGCCGGAGGGTTAAACATGAAAATAATACATACATATATATGTATGTATGTATATGTTTTCCTTCTTGTTCTGTTGTTTTTGTTGTTACTACAAACAAAAAGCAAATCGTTTTGTTCGAACTTGTGTCGTGTTTTTGCAATTGTACAACAAATTTTGAAAAACACACACGTACGCACGCATAAAAGAATGCAAAGCTGAGAGATTAGACTTATAAGTTCTCTGAGAACAATACGCTCACTTTATAATTTAGCTCTCAGAGTGGCAACACCAACGAAAAGTTCAATCTTTTTTGTACTTGGTTTGATAATTTTATACTTATTTTAAGAAATTCCGGGATTGATTTTCGAAAATGATCCCATTTGGATTGTTTTAAGTACGTTTGGGATTGTTTTAAGTACATTTAACTGTTTGTCGTACTCAATTTTTTGAGCACGCCTCGTGCTAAAAGTGAGCATAAAAAGATCAATTTATCCCGCGTGTTTTTCTTTCTGTGTATAATATTTTATACAACGGCTCGCAATAGCTGATGCACACGTAAAAGTGTATCACTTCACACGCCGTTTGTGACCGTATTGTCATAGAAAATTTACAAAAAAATATTAGTTAATGTTTGTGGTTTTATATTTACTATTTGAAATCAAAAAAATAAAAATGATTTTGGGCATGGGGGTATCCGCGGCTGAAGCGCAATCTGGACGTCCAAAATTGGAAAAATTTGTTGTTCATTGCTTACTGTATGTTAAGAAAAACACGAACTATAATTGCCTTTAAAACGTCAATTGTGCCTGGTACAAAAGCATAAGCCGGTAACTTCCGGCAGCCTTTTGCTAAATAATTAAAAGGTGTCAAGTCGCACGATCTTGGAGGCCAATTGTCAGGTATACTTCTCGAAACTGACTTATCCACTAATTCTGTTTTAGATTAGCCTCTCTGCATATATTACTTCTACAATTTTAGTAATTAAATCCTTTCAGATAGACAATTATGTGCGCTATAAAAATAATGACGTCGCTTATAAGTTTCTCAAATCGATGACAGATTCTCCAAGAAGATTTGGATAATTAGGTAATGGTACAAGCGAGATTCTTTCTTTGATGATTTTCCGGAGTATACTGATCAAAAGTTATTAAAAGTGTGCGCAGTGTGACAGTTCGTTTTACAGCTTATATGTCGGTCTTTGATAACACCCTTTACATAACATTCTACCTGACCATGGTGGTACAGGGTAAAATTCTTAACCTTAGGCAAAAAGGTGTTAAGTCAAACAATTTCATTTTGAATTTTTGATTAGGCTTAACTCAATACTCTTTCGTTTGGTATCAATAACTTTAGTCTAGCACAACTGGTTCTAATCGTCATCATTTACTCTTTAGGAACTAAATCAGTTAATAAATCAAAAAAATCATTTTCAATTTAACATTACGAAGTATTACAGTTTTTGACTTAAGACCTTTTTGCCTAACTTCGAAGAATTACTTTCTCATAAAATTTCCTTCCAAAAGGCAAACGAAATAGCTGCTTATACATTTATTTTATACAAATTTAAACTTTTGCAAATATATTGTGTAACAATTTTACTACAGGGAATAAAAAAAAATTACCAAAAACTCATAAAAAATGTTTATTTAATTTGCTGGATAAGAATGTTAGATGAGAAAACTGACCTAAAATTTCATTAAAACCCAAATTTTTCTGAATTTGTTTTAGTTACTTCAGAATAAAATTTCATTTGCATTTAAGCAACATATAAAATAGAGAAGACAGCAAATGCTAAAAGAAAGATAAACAAATATTATTTATGTATTTAATAATGCATATGCAGCATGTTCTGTATAAATATTTTATGGCAATTGTTTTATTTTTAAAATTTTTTATAACATTTTCTCGGTAGACAGAATTTACCATTGTGGTTATGCAAAAATTTATATTTTTTAATTCAACATTTTTTTTTTATTTTACGAATTTATTCCATGAGCTAAATTTCAGTTATGTATTTTATAAAGCTTTTTTGTAATAGTTCTATTTCTTAAATTTTTTCTATTTTTTACTTCATAAAAAAATTTTTGTTAATTACATTATTCACTTTAAAAAAATATAGTACATATAAAGATATGTATTCAAATTGTAAAATATTTTAATAAGTTGAAAGTTGTAGTTTCATACTTATTTATATTAAGAAATCTCTTGTCAAACGGCAAGAAAAGTAACACAGCTAGCATTTTGTATCATAATCAAAGCTTTTAGGAATTAGCTTCACGAGCAAAATAGCCGCATATGAGCAGATTTGATCAAAAATGTTAGTCTCGTTGTAAGAAAATGGTATCCTAAAGATGAATCACCTCAAAGAATCATTTGTGATACAGCTTTCAGCATATTAATGAATCATGTGTGAATCCTGTTTCAATCGTTCAAGTGATAAATCTGGTTTAATCATCAAAAGTGATCTAAGATGACTCATTTAGGTTATTTTTACAAAACATAATCACCAAAATGCTAGCTGAAAAGATAAAAGAAAAAACTTAGCTCAGCTGTCTAAGCTAGCTTTTTGATTGAATTGGTGAGAAATTAGTTTATTATGTATGTTTTTGATTGTCATTCTGTGTGCTACCCCAAGAAATATATACAAGACCTAATAAAGTATAAATATTCTGGGTCTTTTGGTAATGCTAAGTCGATTTGACCATGTCTTCCATGTGCAGCGGAAGGATTTTCTCCTCTATGCTATAACAAACACCGGCTTCGCTTACGTAAATTGCTCTGCATAGCTTTCACCAATTTCGCATTAATAACACTGCTTTACAAATTTTTAATTTGGAAAAATACCAAGAACGCCACATGCCTAGATAAGTTAATTGGGACCTCCTGAACACGAAAAACGCTATAATATTTTTTTTCTAAGTACCGTTTTTTAGATAACTTTACTTTTGTGTTTTTCGGTGTATGGCCCCACTTAAACCCTTGTGGAGCCCAACCGAAAAGTCCGATCGAAATAATGGTAAAGGAAATGGAAATGGAAAGGTAATTGAATGCATTTTCAGTCGATATGCTGATATGCAAAATTTGCCTATTTTTACGTTTTTTTTTAAGTTTTTCATTTTTATTTCGTTTTTTTTTTCTACGTTATAGTAAACATCTGGAATGTTTTATTTTTTTACCAAATAGTTTATTTAATTACCATTATTTAAATCGTAATTTGCAAAAAATCGGATGAAAAATAAAGTTTTTATTAAGGATTTTGAGGAACGACAATAATTTCATCTTCATTGCTCACACACTATATTCGGCGTAAATTCCAAAAATTTAAATTAAAATGACGAGAGTCTGGAACATTTGCATTTTTTTCGGATGGATCTTCGCGAATGAGGAACCAACAATAGTCCGCAATAAATTGTTGGTTCCTATCGACTGAAAAGGCATTCAATTACCTTTCCAACGATATGCTATTTATTTCGATCGGACTTTTCGGTTGGGCTCCACAAGGGTTTAAGTGGGACCATACACCGAAAAACACAAAAGTACCGTTATCTAAAAAACGGTACTTAGAAAAAAAAATTACAGCGTTTTTCGTGTTCAGGAGGTCCTAATTAAATAATCTAAGCATGTAACGTTCTTGGTATTTTTTGGCTGTAAACCAGTGTAATGAAATCGCCTCAAACTCGTAACAAGCTTGCACTAAAAAAAGTTTTGTCAAGGTAAATCCATAATCGGCTATATTTACGGAAAAGAGGTAGAATAGTTTTTCGATTCGTCCTCAATAAAATTAAGATACTTCAACTCCGAATTTTTCACTAATTACTTCCTGTACAAAATGCTAAAAATTTTGTCCAAATGTTATCTTGAGCAAAGAATTTTGGCACTGTCAAAAGTGGTTGGGGAATAAACTTAGAAAATCGAATTTTTATATAGCTTGTAATGCAATCGAGTAAAATCCGCAAGAGAGTAGAAGAAGTTCGTTTTTTTTTACTTCTAGCCAACACTCAGGGGATGTCCCCGACTGATGCAATGCATTGTGTAGACGCAGAGAAAAAATATGATAGGGCATAGTTACGGCAACTACACTATGTTTATTGTAACAATATATTGCTGTCGTACAAAAAAAATTTTATTTTTATTTAGAATCAGTAATATTATAGTTACTGTTTACATTTAAATGTTTATCGCAACTATAAATTTGAGTATTGTTGACTAAAAAATAAACTATTTCATGATATTTAATAGCCATAACATGATAACCTTCTATACGTGTACTCATAATAGCCTTAAGATGCAAAATACTTATTAAAAAAACAAGTTTAAAGAAATTACAAAAAAAAGAAATTGTATCTACATAAAAATTGTAAAGTGCCAAAAAATAAAAAATCGATGCAAAAAAATTTTAATTTAATTTTTATTGTTGTAAAAATGATTACTTCTTAATTTATTATGATTAACATGATAATAATATGATTACTTTTTAACATATTATGATTAACATGACAATAATATGATTAAGGAAAAAATAATATGATGTTATATGACGAATATACTTGGTCATAATATGATTCAATAATAATCGTTATATGTTGACTACAATAATTAATCTTATCATAATATGGTGCTCTTAGAATATGTTTACCACAACCATGTTTTTTCTTTGCGTGAATGACTACAACGTGGGGAAAGAAGCACTAACAAGTCTCCCGTTTAACGACTTTTACGAAAGCCACACTGTACATCACACAAAACTGAATAAGACTCCAGATTATTTACCAAGTGGTGACTTATCATGTTCTCGATGAGCGTAGAATAAATTTCTATTGATCGGTAGCTTTCAGGGTTTGTAGCCTCACCCTTTTTGGGAGTGGCTGGATGTTGGCCACTGTTTTTCCTTAATATTTTTTAAGGAGTTTTAACGAAAATGAAATAATAGTTTTTGGGGTTGTTAAAATAGTAAAATTAAATAGTAAATCACACTCGAAAATAATACACTACCGGTTGCTTTCGTTTACAATTTAGAATTAAATTTATTTTTTAAAAATGGTTCTTAACAATTGACAATATAACAGTTGGGAAATAATTTCCCAAGCTGTTTGACGTTAGATTTCAGAATTTAAAGTTATCAGTAATTTAAAATAATTAATTCATTAAAAAATTCAAATTTCAACAAAAATTAAATAAATAACAAAAAATGAAAAATAAAATTAATAAAAAACTGTTCTGGCGAAACAGCCACCTTCCAACAAGAATAAAAACCTCCTACCCGGTACAAGTAGCTAAATAATTTTGTCAAAGGACGAGAACACGACAATGCACACTTCAGCAGCGGACTTTTTTATGTTGAGTGAAATCCGCAAGGAAATAAAA
Source organism: Pollenia griseotomentosa (assembly GCA_963931875.1). Lineage (NCBI taxonomy): Eukaryota > Metazoa > Arthropoda > Insecta > Diptera > Polleniidae > Pollenia > Pollenia griseotomentosa. The sequence goes on from OZ007563.1 coordinate 125,069,987, forward strand.
GAGTTGATTGCCCATTTGACTCCTGAATACGGTCTGTTCAAGATAAAGCTTACTTGTTGGGAATGTGACATTGATAAAACTAAGCACCCAATAGACACAATAGAACAATTTGCAAATTGCCTAATAATTTCTTTTTAACTATCAATTTTTATCCATTTAGTGATCATGATTAAAAATATATTTTCTTATTATTATTGTAGTTTTAAAATGGTTAACACCTTTTTATAATTTTTAATATAGAAATCGTTTGCTTAGCTTAATTTTATTTTCAAGCATCATTTCAAAATATCGTTTTCGGATATTTGAGAATTCTTAAGCTGTCAAGCGAGTAGCAGGCACAGTTTCGGGAAATACGACCTTATAAAAAACACTCAATTCAAAGATAAAGTTCACTTTTGGCAACACTAGTGGTGAGACTAGTTTTTTGGTTGAATGAACAAGTAAGAGTTAACTTAATGTTTATGCACTTTATTAACTTATTTAAGGCTCCAATTAGCTTTCATGCAGAATGTGTGTTTACAAACAAGAACGACACCTTATTCACAAAAATCGACTCATATCTCTTAATTGTACACAATCAATTGGTCAACAAAATCGGGTGATAAAGTGCCTTTAAAACTTCAAGTTCTGCATTTTCAAAAAATACACGAAAACAATTTCTTGATGCTCAGCTGCAGCAGCCTGTTGGAAATAATAAGGGAAATCACGATGGGTTGTGCAAAGTGTGTAAACGATGCAAATGTGTGGAAAAATACACACATTTTCACAACGCAACAACAAAATGTACGTATTTGCAATTTGATCTATTTTACTTCGTTTGCCCTAAAAAAAACTATGAACAAAATTCGTAGTGAACATATTAAGCGCCATATTGGTTTTAAGAAAACTTATAAATTGAACATTTTCGTGGGCTTAAACATAATATAGAGAATTCAATTTCAGTAATTTAAAAGAAAAGATTTATTTTAATATGGGGTTTTACAATTGTAAACAAATGCAAATTTTTTACAGTGCTGCCATAAGTTTTTTGTGTTGCCAAAATAAATTTTTAGAAAAAATAGTACATTTGCACAAAAAATAAAAGTAAAAAATTTACAAAATGCAAATTTTCACAATGACCATCGTGATTACTCTTAAAAATACTATATACTTAAGCCCTTATGACACTACATTTTTAATGCATTGTTAAAGTTTTGGTGAACAGTACAAATATAATGTAATACAAAAATTTACCAAGTGCAAAGAGTTAAGCTGTATTAAGATAAATGGCAAACTGTCAAAAATTTTACTAAAGTTATCGATAAAAAATGAAGTTATGTCAAAAAAAATGTAAAATTGTTTAACTTAAAATTGACATTTCAAGCTTGAAATATTAAAAGTGTTGCTGAATCAGCGGTTTATGGGCAAATTCAGCGATTTACCGCTTTTTGTTTTCAGGTTTCTCATAAACAAAAAGATGGCAGCATTTAATAAAATAAACAAAACAGGGATGGCTAAGTTGTTTCAATTGTTCTTTTTTGTTGATACTTTTTTAACTAAGATTTATAATACCTTTTTGTGGTGTTTTTTATGAACATAATTAAAATTAATTTCAACTAAAAAAAATCTTTTAGTACAATTAGGGTAAAAAACTATAATTTTTAAAGGTTGTTGGTACAATATTAAAAATTCTCAACGCTATCCCTGAAACAAAAACATAACATACATATAGTTTGCTCTTTCTTACATTTACTGTTTCTTTCTATCAATTCTATATCAATTAATGAATAAAAAATGTAGTGTCATAAGGGCTTTAGGTAGAAAAATTCTCTATGTATTCCTGGAACAAGAAAGACTTCGATAAATAATAAACCCTGTATTCAATTTATGACTATTTTAACAATTATTATTATTTTAACAAATGCCTAATTCCCAATTTTTATTATTGATAAAAACACTGAAATTTATTGTTAAAGGGATAAGCTATTCCTATGTGTATTTCACTGGTTGCTTAGGCCAGATCGTCAGGAAACTTCATCCAAAGATTTTAGAAAAACTAAGGATATTAAACAAGTTAAACTGTAAAGCGAATAAGAACTAGTTATAAGCAAAAGTCTTACTTGTAACCATATCAAAGTTTTAACAAAAACAACAACAATAAATAGTGAGTTTATCTTTTCTTACATTCCCCACTACAATTGGTTGAAATTCTTCCAATATTAATTTTTGTTGTAAGAAGGTTAAGAAAAAACAAAATTTAAAAAAAAAATTGCTTTATTGTTCTCGCAAAAATAAAGCAGGCTGCCAGAGTTTAGTTTTTTTAAGCCGTGCACTTGCCAGTTAATTATCAAAGTAATTTTTGGGAATACAAAATTTTACAAGATTTTGTTAGTCGTGCTTAATTCCCAATTTTTATTATTGATTCGCTTAACAGTTTTTACTTGTTTAATATCTTTAGCTTTTCTAAAATCTTTGGATGAAGTTTCCTGTCGATGTGGCCTAAGCAACCAGTGAAATGCGCATAGGCATAGCTCATCCCTTCAACAATAAATTTCAGTGTTTTTAGCAATAACAAAAATAGGGAATTAAGCACGACTAACAAAATCTTGTAAAATTTTGTATTCCCAAAAACTACTTTGATTTTAACAAATTATTATTGAGAATTTTTATTTGCATTATTTTAAAAACATGGAAAAATATTATGATTTTTCATTTTTTTATTGCCACAAAGGTAATTTTTATTTTGATTATTTGGGGAATAAAGTACAAAACTTCCTTTCTCTGTTGGTGGACTACTTGAATAATTTTAGTTTCTAAATATATCAGGTGATTTTTTAGCTATTATCTTTTTGGCAACACTGGTTTATGCTTTAAGCAAAATGTTCATTTAGCTAATCAAAGCCGTTCACATTACATTTGAGATGATTAAGATGACAGATGATTAAAAAAAAAACACACAACAAACACACAAAAAAAAACAAATTTATATTTCTTTAAAGTATTAAAAATGGATAAAAACACTTTTTTAAAGTTATTAGAAGATTATTTTTATCATTTTAATGATGAAATTGTGAAAATGTATGAATTACCCAGTAAAAACTTCGCTTACTTTTTCAAAATGAATAGCTTCTTTAACTCATTATTTAGTTGCTTTCTTCTATAACTACATCTATAACAACTTCAATAACTACTTTCTTCTGGATGTATTAAAGTAAAAAAATAATGACTTGCTTTTGAATGCGTTCATTTTGGGACATCCCTTGTAAAATTCATTGGTTCTTTCAGTAGAATTGTAAGTAGTGCTCTTATGTTTTTCTGATTACTCAACACATTATTTTGTAGGCGAAGTTTTTACTGGGTATTAAAAAAAAAAATAAAAACATTAAGCAGAAATCTTGGCCGGTTGTACACGATCATGTTGGCGATTCTACATTTGAGGTATGTTCAGTGGATTCTATGTGATTTATGAAGTGATTTAGTTGTAATCATGTCAATTTGAAGTGATTTTCGAACTGCTTAAACGCGTTTTAGAAGCCAAATGTGAACATACTATTAAACAGCTGACGCACGTTTCGTGTTTTGTTTCACTGTCAAACATCTTCAGTTTGGTCTATAATTTAACCATGAATCGTCTTACAAACGAACAACGCTTGCAAATTATTGAATTTTATTATCAAAATGCGATCCACTTTTTTATCGAAAAATTGTGTTCAGCGACGAAGCTCATTGTTGGCTCAATGGGTACGTTATTAAGCAGAATTGTCGATTTTGGAGTGAAGATCAGCCAGAAGCATTGCAAGAGCTACCAATGCATCCAGAAAAAGTTACAGTTTGGTGCGGTTTATGGGCTGGTGGCATCATTGGATCGTAATTCTTCAAAGATGATGCGAATCGTAACGTAACTGTGAATTGTAAGCGCTACCGTGAGATGATATCCAACTTTTTTTTGCCCAAAATGCAAGAGCTTGACTTGCATGACATGTGGTTTTAACAAGACGGTACCACATGCCACACAGCACGCTTACCAATGGACTTATTGAGAGGCGAGTTCGGTGAACATTTTATTTCACGTTCGGGTCCGGTCAATTGGCCGCCTAGATCGTGCGATTAAACGCCTTTAGACTATTTTTTGTGGGGCTATGTCAAAGCTCATGTCTATACACACATGCCCGCTTCAATTGACGCTTTGGAAGACAACATTGAAGCATTTATTCATGAGATACTGGCCGAAATGTTGGAAAGAGTATGCCAAAATTGACTAACTAAGCGGATGGACCATTTGAGGCGCAGTCACGGTCAACATTTGCATGAAATAATCTTCAAACATTAAATTATATGGACCGTACTATCGACTCAAATAAAGATTTCATGCATTTTTCTGAATTTTATGTGTTTTTTTTTTAACTTTCCTATAGCTCTTAAAAAATCACCCATTACATATGCCTTTTTTCATTTTGAAAATATGTAAAAAGCTTTAAAAGTTTTTTTAGAATTTATAAAATTAAATAAACTTTTGTTTTGTAAATGATATTTTTTGATATTTCTTCTATTCATGCACTGTTCTTTTCATGTGTTATTCCCCTAACTAAAGTTTTAGTTGATATTAAAAATTATAATAAATGTAATGGATACAACTCATAGTACGACAATTTAACCAAATGCTAAAATATTTTACTACTATTATAATAAATCATTTTTATTTAAAAATAAAATGGTTTCATAGAAAATAGGTAAATATGTATGCATATAACAAATACTTTCAAAGTTATTTGTTGACATAAAAAAAAATACGAGCATTTAATTAAAATAAATGGAATGTTAGAAATTATTGAAAATTTAATGTACATACATATGTACATGAGTATAGAAATGGAATTTTACAATTTTGTTATATTTTTTGGTATTTATAACAAGCACGGCTTTAAGTTAAAAAAAAAATTATTTTACGCAAATATCTATGCAAAAATTTTGAAAAATAATTATTTTTGGCATGTACGAGAACATATAAACATATTTTGCAATTTAGCAATGAAAAAAAAAAATAATCACCTTATTCATAAAAAATATCTCAGTTTTATAAAAGGTTTATTACAACGAAGTTTCAATGAAAAATTTATTAATAGACATATTATTAAACTAAAATATTTTTTTAAATAAGTCCTTAAAATGTTAAGCCAATTTCTTCAATAGTAAGGCTGGCTTTTTCATTTTGAAACTGATGTTTCATAATCCGGTGTGTCTTAATTTATTTAACAAGCGAAATTTGTTATGTAGATTTTTTTATTTGCAATTTAGCAAGTAATCAAAAAAATCCAATGTAAGAATCGGTTTTTTGAACCGCTGCTTTAAGTTTTTAAAAATATTCTACAGAAATATTTGTTTATCTTACTTTAAACTTTTTTATTAAAAAAAAAAATCGAAATCACCAAAAATTTTTAATAATCTTTTTTCTCTTAATAACTGTGTTACAGACTTGCTCCATATAAAATATCCACATGGTCGAACACAAAAAGGAAGTTTATATTGCAGCTTAAACGACAACAGGTCAGTCAGCACACCAGAGGTCGTAACATCAACATTAAAAGTGAGATAACCGTTGAATTTCAGCCAGATTTGAGGCCAACTTATGCAGGAAACACAATCAACAGCAAAGTGCTACGCCATCAGGGAGATCATGTCTATAGTGCTGTTATAACAACAGGTTGCACTGCAACTACCAAGGCAATAAACACGATTAAGGACCATCAATTATTTAATCACGGCTAATGCAACGCTGCCAGTAAATGCTACCAGTCGCAGTAAAACTTGAATTGGTTTATTAACTTCTAAACAAGCACAAAAATTCATGAGAAATCAAATACCGTAAAACTTTATGCTCCTACTATAGCTCCAATGAACACGGGCAGTAGTTCTTTGACTGTAACCCGACATTTCCCCTAATGCGGAAGCGCTACAGCAAATTACCAGTAGACAAAGAAAATCTTTGTATTTGCTTTAGCCCACCTTTCTCAGTGCCACAACCACAGACACACCCACGGATATAACCATTACGAATATTGGCAACTTCCACCACCAACCTACAATGCTGCCCATCGTACGGTTGAAAATTTGTTGCTAACGCGACTCACTAGCTTAAATCAACATGACAACAACTAAGACAAAAACAAGATCAGCAACATCACTTAGCAAGATTATCTATCTACGGAACTGCCAGTCAGACTAGTGTAACTGCCTCACCTTCCTACCACTATGACGGGATATAATACAAATAATCCTACGCCAAGATGACAACTGCCATGATAAATTTAAGCCAAATAATTGCTTAAAAAAAATTACAGAAAACTGAAGCAAAAGTGAAATATAGGCGGGATTTATACGATGTCGTTTCATACATGTCTGTTTGATTCATTCTATTTTGAACATGCTACCAAAAACCTTTTGCATTTTCACGATGTTTTTTCAATCACCTACAAAAAAAAACAAACGTGTTTGTTAGACATGTCTGAAAAGACATCGTATAAATCATAGATGGGGGTTGTGCACTAATTTTGCAGTTTCAACTCACAGTTATTGAAAGTGCAAAAATATTGCAATAATTTGGTTGATGAATTAAAAATTTGCAGCCTCACTAAACATGAGTGATAGGTGTTAAAAAATTTTGCACTCAAAAAAAAAAAAAAAAATAGTTTGATTAAAAAAAAGCAATCATCAGTTTATTGCAACATTTTTTTTCTTCACTTATTTAAGTGCAGCTAAAAATGTTGCACTTAATTAAAAATCAAAAACTTGTTTTTTCATGATTAAAAAAATATTGACAATATTTCATTTTGTTTAATGTTCTTTGCTTATGCATATCCTTAAAAAAAATAAAAAACCATGCACATACAGAGTTACATTTTTTAAATTTTAGTGATACAAAAATTCTATGTAGCTTTTTTGATTGCAAGTCCACATTTTGCACCATTTGAATTGAGTGCAGATTTTTGCATTCAATCTGCGTTTAGAGAGAGTGAAAATAATTTGCAATATCACAAAATTTTTTTAGTGGTAGTTGAAAAAATTACCAATCAACACTAAAGCTGGCTAATAAATTGCAAACTAATACGACATTTGTGTGCTTGCTTATCAGTTAAACTTCTGTTCTGAGGTTCAGTTATTTGTCCTAATCAAAAAGCAACACTTCACCCCACGTTCCCTAGATGTAGATTAACAAGACAACAACAGTTAAATGTAAAGAAATGGAAGGAGTGAATTTAGTGCTGGTGTCGGTGTTGAATACATGACTGACTGTTGGTTGATTCGTTGAGTGGGTTTTCCCTTTTTCATTTCAGACACATGATGCCCTGTAAAATAATTTTTTAAAAATAAAATCCTATAATTGGATGTTTACCATGTCACTATAGTGAACATGCCACATCGTGTTATGGTCTGTGTTGCTGTGGCAAATGGAAACTAATTGGTAACCTTTTTTGTATTGTCTACATAAAACAAAGAAATAACCAACAACAAAAATAAAACGAAAATTAAAATAATATAAAAAAATAATTATATTTAATAACGAAAAGAAGAAAAAACTCGGTGTTACATTGCAAGCGATTTTAATTTAGTTAATAATAAATATAGAAAAAAGAAAAAAGTCTATTTTAAATATCAAAAATGTATGTGCGTGTTTTAATTTCATTAGAAATTTAAAAAGGTAAGAGTTAAAGCAAATAAAAAACATTTCTGTCAAAACTGTATAATTGTACTTAATTTATATATAATTAAGGGAGAGTAAAAAAAAGGCTCTAATACTGCGTGGTCGTGCAAAGATTTTCACCTCGATGGTATAACAAACACTTACTTCGCTAACTAAAGCTTATCTGCATAGCCCTAATTCTCAAACCTACAAGTTACAAATCTACAAGTAAAATTGATAAAAAAAAAAAAGCAACCACTTTACAGTTTTTGTTTTTGTTTTAAAAATATTTTACTTGTAGATTAGTAACTTGTAGTTTTGAAAAACAAGGCCCCCAGGTTCATATACTCACTTTCTTTCCACAAGAAGTCCGTTATCATCTCGCGCGTTATCAACTACTTGCCGACCTTATTTTCGAAGAAGTAGGAAATGACTACAGAACCGTTTTGCTGAAATTTTGGAACAGTTTTCCCGAGTGTGGACAAAGTTTGTCGATTATGCTGACAAAAAAATCATGATGTGCATTTTGATTTGAACGCCTATTTTCATAAAAGGTTTCGATAATCAATTGTGTACCTCTCCACGGTGAAATTTGTCAAGCACTGAAACAAAGAAATATCAAATTAAGTTGGGCAAAAAACTTAACGTTAAGGGAAATCGGAATTTATTTTTCGATTTCCCGGTATCCCGGGAATTCCCGCTCAATACAAACGATGCAAAATATTATTTAATTTAATTTATTTGAGCAAATAACAATTCTTGAGATCAATTATATAAGTTTAAAAATGTATTCAACTTTTTTTTATTTCTGTGGCAAAAAGGAAAATGTGCTTAATGGCACCTTAAGACCTTCATGTTCAAAAGTATGCATGGGCCAGATTTGTCAAATTTGTAGAATTTTTGAGGAAGTTAAAGCAAAATTACTTTTTGGTTATCTTTTCTCAATATTCAATAACATTTGGAATAATAAAAACTTCCGATCTGTGACATAAGAATTGTTTGGAATAAAAATTTAAAAAAACTATAACCGCAGAGAACTGATGATTATAGGAAATTTCCTTTAAAGCTTTAAAATAGACAAAAGCACTAATTGCCACAGAATTAATTCAAAGCCAACAGCATTTATATAAAACCAAAAAAGTTAAATTATTTAAACACGTTATTACAAAATATTTCTTTTAAAAAAGGATTTAAGTTCAGAATATGCGTTTACAGAATCATTTGAAAGCCTTTTTCTACTTTTTATCAAAAAGATTTTAATGAGAAAAAACGTTTCCTTTCTACTGATGCTTGCCTTTATAGTCAAAGGAACATTATATAATCTCTAGACACTTTCAGTTTTCTTGGCTCTTTTTTCAAAACTTGTAATTCCTTTTAAAAAAAAAAACATTTTCTTTGAATCGAATAAGCGATTTTTCTGTTTATAATTTTTGTCATCACCTCTTACAGAATCTGATCCGAAAAATCTTTTATGCAGCTGCTCTGCATATGAAATCATTAAATTTTTTGAAGCAAGTGGGAACAACTTTTTTGGTTTTTATAAAATAAATCTGGGTTTTTAAGCAAATTAAAAATTCGCTACAGTTTTACTCTTCTTCTTTCTAAATTTCAGAGCATTAAATGTTAAACATGGCCTTATTTATCGGTTATGAATTGACTTCCCTTTGGCGTTTGGCAAAACTGTTTTTAGTAAGAAACTGTAGTTTTTCGTTATGTTAATTTGAAAAACATTTATTTGGTGTATTAAATAGACTTAATTTCCTAAGAGCAGATGATAACGATTAGAAGTAGTTGTGCTAGACTAAAGTGATTTAAATCAAACAAAGTAGAGAAAAAAATTGAATTAAAGCCAATCAAAAACTCAAAATGCGATTTTTTTTTACTTAAGACCTTTTTGCTTAACGGCAATTTACAATTCTATCAGCAGTAAAGCTGCCATAATTAAATTTAAAAAAATCCCGGGAATTGCCGCACATATTTCCCGGGATTTTTTTCCCGAAAAAAGTACGGGATCCCGGGATTTTTGTCCCGGGAAATCCCGTATGAAAAACACTACTCACAATCAACATATTAACTTTTTAGCTATGCCTGGATTAATCTAATAACACTGTACAACACGACAAAAAATAAAAGGGTCTGACAATTGATATAATTTTTGTAATACCGGATGTGAACAACTTTGGAAACCTATGGCGGCCCTCGTGATATGTCTAAACACAACAAATCTAAAATTTGAACAGAAGTCATCGTTTACAAAATCCAGAATTATTTCCGTTTTTTCCAAAATCTCCCAAGCTGCAATGGAATAACAATAAATAATGATGTTAAGGGTAACCTTGAGTTTGGCTGTTTTTTTTTTTTTTTCTTTTTTTTTTTTTGCTTTTTCTGTTTAGTTTTGGGCTTTGGTGTGTTCGAACACATGTAGTAAAACTGCACGAACATTTTTGTAAAAAATTTTATCACCGCCCTTCGTAGGACTATTTTTTACGATTTGTTAAAATATATCCAAAAATTACCTTTATGAAGGGAAATCAGAGGATTAATATGTTCCACAAATATATTTGCCATGAAATTTTCTACAACGGTGCTAAACATATCTTATATTTTAGATGTTAAGAACACATGGTTTCCAAAACCAATTTGCTGTACGAAGAGGCCAAAACTGTAAATCTTAATAGAAATTAATAATATAAAAATAAAATTCCGATGTGATCTTTCAAAACGCCGACACACGTATATTTTTTTTGCTATTCTCTACCAAAATCCATTGTTAAAACTCCATTATTTCGGTAACAGTTCAAAGTTGTTGTACAGTGTAATGGTTTCTGTTTGTTTGGGAATTTAAACCAAGAAAACGATTTTGGTACGCAACTGTTTTTAGTTGTCTTTAACATTTCTCAAAATCGGTTAAGCAAGAGTTATGGATTTAAACAAGAAAAAAATATCCCTAAAAAATTTGTAACTATAATAACCAAGATTAATTCCATTTTTTTAAGTATTCTGACAATATAACTTTCACTAAGCACTAAGGGATAAAGAGTCACAACTCAAAATGTATCAAATCGAGTTCAAAAATCATATCTCTAACGACCACGAAAACATCGTTTGCATCAGTGTCTTCTTCAACTGGTATTTTCATTAAAATTGTAATCCTTATTTTTGAAACTTCTAACTTTTAAAAAACTTTTTGCCACCTTGCAAACGTTGTTTAAAATGGACTAAGCAAGCATTTCAAAAGCAAAGCGATCCCCTGAAAAATGAAAACCGCTTGTGGTACCCATCCTAAAACATGGTACTTGCAAAAATCGATAAAGATGTGTTAGATATTTGGAGAAATTTATTGAAAATGTATGGGCCCATATGCGTTGACGAAGGGTACAGGTGACGAATGAATCATTATCTGTTTGAATTACACTACTGTGAACATAGGAAGATACATAAAGATACAACGATTTCGCTGGCTGGGACACAACACAAGAATGAACGCGGATTCTAGAGAATAAAAAACATGCGAGAATCTTTATGAAGGAAAGCGTAAACAGCGAAGCCCTACAAATGACTGGTGAATAAACTGGAGTCAACGTTCAAAAGATCGAAACACATGAATACACATTTTTAAGCAGGCCGAGAGCAACAACAGGTTGAAGTGCCATCTATGTAAGTGGTTATGTATCTGTTGCCAACTTTTGCAGTTAACCATTTAGAGTTGTGCCTAAAGACTATGGAGACACAACTAAAAATTACCTCTAGTTTCCAAAATTACCAAAAATATTTGTTTGTAAAGCTCATTTTATTATTTATAAACAAAAAATCGAAAACTGAAGCGAATCCGGTAGAAAAGAACCAACTCTTATTCCACAGAGGATTGGATTACACGCTTTAATACAATTATCATAATGGGCCATTTCTATAGAGGCAACAAAGCACCCAGGTACTAAAACATACAAGCTCAGGTCACAAACATATTTTTTTTCCAAATACAAGTGATTGATCGTGTAATAAAATGTTTATGAAAAGAATTAAAAAACTGACTGATTTTCTTATAATTTCAATTAAAACACTAATCCGATTAGAAAATTATATATATGATTTTTTGGACTTAATAAATTTGCTTTGCTAAAAAGCGTGAAAATAAATGATGACTTGGGAAACATATCAAGTTGGAATGATCACAGTCCTGCAAATAATGAAACCAAACAAAACGAAGAAAATGGAAAATCCTTCGTTTTCTTAGTTTTTAAATCGCTGAATGAACTCCAACTGAGCGACGGTCAATGGCCGCTTAGGGAAGCTTTCACTATATATATATCCTGGAGATTACAGTAGACATATACAGCATACCACAACGTTTTTTCGCTATGCTCTGGATCTATCTGATTAAATAGCAGGTAGGTCAATAATAAACAGTACGATTATTAAATATTAAAATTTAAAATTTAAATTTCTTTAATATTATAATTTTATTATAAAAATTTCCTAAAGAAGATTTCCAACGGAAATCGAAATATTGAAAATAAAAATTAAAATATTTTAATTAATTTTTTAAAAAAAGTGACCTTAAGCTTGAGTAATTTATTAAGAATAAAATTTAAATTTCGTAATTTCATTTTGAATTTTCTCAGTTTTAAATTAAAAATTTTCAATTTCATTTGAAGTTTCTTAAATTTTAAACTTAAGTTCTCAATTTCATTTGCAATTCTTCAGTTTCAAATTAAAGTTCTAAATTGCCATTGAAAGTTTCAACTAATGAAACATAGTGTAGAGATTATATTTGCAACTTTCTGGATGATCGGTTTATAAATCAATTCAGAAAACATATAATAATACTTTAATCAAATTTGGTCTAATATAGATTTATTGGACTAAAAATTACACTGCTAACTTTTGTGTTTATATGTCTGCAGGTTTTAATAAAAGTACACATTTGAAAAAAAAAAAACACCTTTAATTTTCGAAAGCCATAATAGATAATGAATGATATTATTGTTAAAATATTTTTGTATTATTAAAGATGTCGCCATAAAATTTTTTTAATGGTCGGTATTTATATAAAGCCCACTTTCGGCATACATAATAATACACCTTAAGCCGTAACGAACACTCATATTGTTATGAAGTGTGGCAGATAACTATAAGCGGTCAAAGTGTTTTGCTGATGTGGTTGACATCTGTAGTGGCAACTGTTTTTTGGGATAGGCAACGGTAATAGTACCACAATTGGACCACTGAAGGGCCCACGCGAGCTGTCTTTTTTGACTGAACGCCGAGCAACCTAACCTGACCTTAGAAGTTGGGTTGGACAAATGATAAAATCAACTTACTCTTTTACCTAGTCCGCAATCAAATAGTTTTCTACAGAATAATTGTTTAGGCACGTTTGCTTCCTATTATATTATCTGAAATATCTCTCACCTTTGAATGTGTTTTACCAAGTAATTTTATTCCATATATTTAAATGCGATTTTAAATTTTTGTTAACGATGAAAATTTTATTTTAATTGCTTTTTTAATAAAGATATTTAATTTTCAATAAAATTATTATTTTTTTTTTAAAGATGCAAATGTGTGTTGTAAATTAAATTTAATATTAAAATTACTCTCATAATTATAATTACTCAGTTGTGTTTATTCCCGTTGTTCCAATGTGAAGCATATTAATTCAGTTAAAATAAAGCAATTTTATTATAATAAAATTGAATTTATCAATTTAACAAAAGAAAATTAAATTAATTCGTTGTTACACTCACACACAAAGTTCACCATTGCATGCACAATATTGGTGTGTGTGTGTGTGTGTGTATGTTCTTCACACCTTCGCAATTTACATATAAATTAGCAAAAATTTATTTAAATCTATTTCTTTAATACAATTTAAATACTCTCCACCAACACGAGTGGGAAATAAAGGCATATGAAGTTTATCACTCTGCATGTGGCACTAAGAAATATTCATCTATTTAAGTTAAAATACTCTAAACTATTGAGTTATTCTAAGGGCTAAAAAATCAGAGCAAGTTAAACTCTCTTTTGGTTTAAAATGTGTTTAAACCAACAAATCTATAAGCCGCCAAACATATAAACCATTTTTAAACGCATAAAATTGGGCGTTTAAACTACCAATACAGACCATAAGAATTTGATAAGATTTATCGTAGTGCTGCTACATGTTATTTTTTTAACGACATATATACATGGGACACTGATTTATAGCTGTTCAGTTTAAACTACATATAAATTCAAGTTTAGTTCAACTAAACCAGCGTTGAAAACACGCTCTTTTTCGACCTAAAAGAACACAGAGATTGGACTATGAAATTTTTACTTGTTGTCTAAAACAGTTTGAAATTAAAATCAAGAACAATAAATTTAGAAGAAAAATACCTATGGACCTTAATATGGACCAACTTTTTAACCTATTATGAGCCAACACAAATTGATGAATTGATTGAACTTTAACGTTATTTTTAAAATTTCTTTTGATTTACTAAACCTTATTTGTAGAAGATAATTGTATAATACAATTAAGAAACTGTTAAATGATGTTTGATCCATCCATACGTTTTGCAAAAGAAAATAATTTTCTAATAAGTTAGTATTGTGGTTATTTTGTTGAACTATTTATGGTTTTTAATCCAAATTTTTAATATTTTTAATTAGGCTTAAGTTCATCAAATTTAATTTTCATTAAATTATTCTTATGAAGAAAGGAATTTTACAACATGAAAATTAATTAAAATTGTTATTGATAGTTTTTCATTCTTGACTGTAGCTGGGCTCGAACTCAGGCCGGCAGGTTGCCCTGACAAGTTTCGATCGCATCCACTCGATCTCCTCAGAGGGATTTTATAATAAAACTAGGGGCTACGTGAAGGATGTCAAATATTAAATAGGTGTGAACATAGCTTTACAATGTATTGTTTTCTAAATAAAAAAAAATTGGGCGCTGCATTTCAAAAACTTTGATATTTTCCCGGTAAAGTACAAACAATAACCATTGTACCATGGAAATGGGCTTAAAGAAAACGCAGTTTGTGATCAGCCTGTTACAGATTTGAATTGCGCACGCTTAAGTCAACTATCTATCACTTCTAACTTTATTTCGATTGTTTGCCGAACAGTGTAAGTATTAGGTTAAGTTTAAGTAATGCACTTAAATTTTTAAAATATGCATGCAAATATATCGAAATAAAAAAACTTAAAAATATACACATAAGAATATTTTTTTAATTAGCTTTATTTGAACAAATGTGTAGTACAAAGTATCATATCATGTATCATGTGTTTTTTCATGTTTTCAAGTTGAAATGACCTTCGTTCGGTTGTCACACAAAATTATCGACTATATTGAAAATATACTTTCAACATCAGTTGGTGTTAATGGCGCATACTTAAATAATAGTAGTTCTTATGGTCATAGTGTCAATATGTAGTTAGTATATTCATCGGTTTCGCTTTTATTAAAATATGCTATTAGTTTAACTTGGTCAACGTTTGAAGACCAAAGGGGCAACCATAATGTGAATGAGCTGGCTTAACCAACTAAGCAAATACATGTAAATCAATGTATGAAACCATATTGAATGTAAGGTAAGTTTTTGTTAAGTTTTATGCATCTGTTATTTGTCTAAGAAAAGTACTCAACTAATCGCACATTCCGTACGGAGTAAGATGTTTCTGATATTGTTTTTTTAAATGCATTTGCCAGGCTTTTCGCTAATCTTCGATAGTAGCTCAAAAGAAAAATCAATCCATCCGTCCTCAAATCAATCCGAAGCGGTATTAATAGTACGGTAAGTACGGATTTTCTTCAATCAAGTACAGAAAGATTGATTCAAATACGGATTTTCAACCGCAAAATACTTAAATTATTCATATTCAATCCCGATTTCGTACTTGAAATAATCCAAAAATGAGATTGATTTAAGTAAACTAAGACTGGATCAATCTCAAAATGCGTTTGATTCAAGTATTTTAAAGTTGATTCTATCCCGAACAAGAAAGAAAAAATTATTATGATGGATTTACTAACCCGTTTTACATTTTACAGAATGATTTACTCAAAAGCAATTCTGCTGTTAAAAAGGGCTAAGCCTGCATAATATTGGCTTATTTTTTTTAGGATTTGAAAGTTTTTTTTTTAAATTTTAATAGATTTTAATACTTTTAATGACTTATGGAACAAATAATTTTAAAAAAGTAATTTTTCTTATAAATTTTACGCAATTCAATAAAAAGTATTAAAAATTGGACTTTTTTACAAAGTGTGCTCATATGTTTACGTTTTTGAGTTGAAGGCGTTTTAATTAAAATAAAAATTCTTTTTTTTTAATTTGTAAAACAAATGCGACATGTTTTTTTCTAATAACAAATTAATATTAATTAGTATTATAACTGTTTTGTGGTCTTAATCCAAATTTTCATGTTTTAATCAGGCAAAATTTCATTAAGTTATTATAACATGAAGTGAATTAAAATTTATTGGAAATTTTTAATTCTTGATTGACCGGGGAATTGAACCCACGTTCATGAACAGGTTGATTTGACATGTTTCGCCAGTAACCACACTATCTTTACAGAAATCTCTGCCGTTTAACACTCACCGCCATTGACGACGGCTGACAGTCAACAGTCAAACATCAATCTTTAAACCAAATAGTAGTTTTACTTTGGTAGATTGAAGTTGGTAGGTAGAGGTAGAGAGCACGACGTTTTTTGATTAGAAATAGTTCACAAACCTGCTCAATGTTTTACTTTTAACAATATCAAAGCTTTAAAAACACCAACAATAAACAGTGAGTTTATCTTTTCTTACATTCCCCCACAATTGGTTGGCTTTTTCCGACTCGAATTGTAGTTGGAAGTGGGTATTAAGAAAAAACAAATTGCTTAAGCCTGATTTAAATAATTTATTATTTTTTTTATTCACTGCTTTTGATCATTGCCTGAAGTAAGGTGTATGTCCATGTCGATACAAAAATTTACAAATGTGCTGTTTTCATAACACAAGTGATTAAACTTGACTCAGTTTTTTGAGTGCTTTTCATATAAATTTTACTACTCGTTTAATTACTTGTGTTGTGAAAACCTCACAAAAAATTAATTTTCAAAGCCAGCTCTTATTATATACATATATCACATAATTTTAAAATTTTTTTAAAAATATTTGAAAAATATTAAAATTAAATATACCCTTTTTGTTAATATAAAACAATGATTCACGACAAGGTGGATTGAGATATTGCAAAGAAACTTTAAGTGTAATTTCTTAATTAAAAAGAACAAAGGGGTTGATTTAACAGCAATAATTAACCCATTATTACCGAATATATTTGCGAAATACAAGATTTACCTAACCCTTGTATCCTAACAGGGTCATCACGAATTTTCTTAAAGCCCAAGTCCTCTTCTACAACTGGTTCATAAATTATTTTGCAATCCGACAATTAGTTTAAGAGATTCAGATTGATTAACCCTTTTTGCGATTGACTCCACTGTGTGGTATTCTTTATAACTAGAAATTATACTACCAATCTTCGTGAAAGCCGGCCCCATTTCAATCGTTTTTCAGAGAACCACTTTATTGCGCCTCAAAACTTGTTGAAATTTGTTTGCATTCAGTTTAATAAGATTAAAAGCCACACTTAAAATTTTGTAATGCTTGAAATATTCTCTTGAAATAACGAATAGCAATATTGTAATATAAAAATTAACGATATTGTAATAAAATTTGGTCAAATTAGGCTTTAAATAACTAAAAACTATTTCGTCAGATTTTGTAAAGATCTGTCTATATCACTGTGATTGAAATTGACACTTTTTTTAGACAAGCTGGACACTTGTCGTTTTAACATTATTCGGGTACGCTGAATCCAGGGGTGCTAGACTTTTGTTTAGGTCACACAGTTCACAAAATTCTAAAAATTTTAATTTATTTAAGAATTTCATAAAACGCAATATTTGTATGGGAACCCCCTAAGAAGTGTTGATAAGGGGCAAGTATGTATTAAGAAAATGTTAAGGACAAAAAAACTAATTGAGGTCGGTCGTACAATTTTCCAAAAAAAAAACGTTTCTAAAACGGCTGCAACTGCTCCATTTTCGAAATTACGGTATATCTCAAACACAAGAGCTAACGTTACAAAACGGTTAGCACCGTTAGATTCAGCGTATCCAAATTATGTTAAAAGCCTTGTGCCCGCTTGTCTATTTTTTTCAACTAGCACAGTGTAATTAACGAGAAAAAAATCTACTTTCAGAAAATCTTAACGTTTTAAAATACTGTCATGTTAGTGAATTAGTGAATGTTTAAACGCTGGTTTAGTTGAACTAAACTTAAATTATATGGTTTAAACTCAACAACTGCAAATCAGTTTCCCATGTATTATATGGGTAATTCTATGTCAAAACGACCAAGAGTGGGACACGACCCCTTCCGATTTTAATGAAATTTGGTGAGAAGGTTCCTTTTATCTTAAAAGGAACATATATGAACGAAAAAAAATTTTAAAATTTTTCTTTCAAAAGTTATGTCATATTCAAAATGTCATAATATCACCGAATTAGCCGAATGTGTTGAGCTTATTTCTTCCATATCTCGAAAACTACTTTACATACGAAGATGATTTTAATGTCATTTAAAAGACAATACTTGGGGCTACAAACCATATATTGATATAAATTAGACCCATCTAGAAGCGTCCTACGCGCTGCAGGGGCCAAATTAAAGAATTTTATTAAACCGCCATATTTGTATAGTACAGCGCGTAGGATGCTCCTAGATGGGTCAAATGTATGACCAACCCCACTTAATTTTTCATTGCGGAATTTCGGTTTTTTTTAGTAATTTCAATAAGCTAAACCGTTTTTAAGTTACGCGAATATTTGTTGGGCAGCCTCCTCTATTTTCAAAATAACGGTATATCTAGAAAACAAGAGATAACCTAAAAAAATGGTTAGCACCACTGGAAGCAGCATGCCCGAATCAGGTTAAAACGCTAAGTGCCCGGCTTGTCTGTTTTTTTGTAACTAGCACAGTGTACTTATTGCTCAAAATTACAAAATTAAAATCCTTTTTTAAGATTATTTTTTTAAGGTTGCGAGAGAAAAGAAATCATATCTTAAAAAAGAAAAAAAACACCTCCTTCAAGGTTTCAGGATTTTTAAAGAACAGTTTCAGGTATTATATAAAAAAAATCAGCCAAATAAAAAAATAAATTTTTGACTTAGTCCGTTTTTAAAATTTAATATTTTGCAGATATTAATTTTTTTTTTTTTTTTCAATATATGGTTTGTAGCCCCAAGTATTGTCTTTAAGATGACATTAAAATCATACTCGTATGTAAAGTAGTTTTCGAGATATTGAAGAAATAAGCTCAACACATTCGGCTAATTCGGCGATAATATGACATAACTTTTGAAAGAAACATTTTTAAATTTTTTTTCGTTCATATACATATGTTCCTTTTAAGATAAAAGGAACCTTCTCACCAAATTTCATTAAAATCGAAAGGGTTCGTTTTGACATGGAATTACCCATATGTAGTTAAAAAAATAACATGTGGCATCACTACCATCAATCCTGTCAAATTCATATGGCCTGTATTGATAGTTAAAACGCCCAATTTTAGGCGTTTAAATATGGTTTATATGTTTACTGATTTATAGATTTGTTGGTTTTAACACATTTAAAACCAAAAAGAAGGTTTAACTTGCTCTGATTTATTAGCCCTAAGTACACTTCCCAAAATTTTTTGGTTGTTGCGAAGGCTTTCAATGATTCGGCATAGCCGAATATAATATTCGTACTTATTTTTATTAAACTCAACAATGTGAATGAAATACATTTTTAGACCTTTTATTTGTTTCCAGCATTTTCTAATTTCAGCTATGTAAATTTCATTTATAAAATAATAATTTCGTTCAGCCTAGATTAAATAATTTTAGCATTATTGTTACAAGTGCTGCAGGTATTTTAAAGTACTGAAATAAAAATCTTAAGAAAAAAAGAGCAATGTACACAATAGTCAACTTTAAAGCATGAAATAATAAAAATATTTTTTTTTTAATTTTTACAAAAGAAATAACAACAGTACAGAAGAAGCTGTATAAAAATTTGATTGTAAGGAAAAGTTGAAGTGAATTCTTGTGAAAGCAGATTTTAGCCTTGTAACTTTTGCATGCTAAAGTTCAGTGAACAAAAAGAAAAACCTAAACAAACGACCGAATTGTGGTAGATGCCAGCCACGGCAAAAAAAAAACACATACATATAAAGGCACAAATGATGAATTTTGCATACACATTTCCTGTGTTTATATTACAAACTAGATCAGCAGGGCATAAGAGTATAAAAACACTGTGCTAGAAATTGACACTTTTTGTGAAAAGCGGGGCACCTGGCGTTTTAACCTAATTCTTGTACGCTGAATCCAGTGATGCTAAAAGGTTTTTTGTTAGCTCTTCTTTTCGATATATACCGTTATTTTGAAAATTAAGAAGGGTGCACAACATAGTTTAGCGTAGCTCAAAAACGCTTGCCGTCGTCTTAGAAACATAACTTTTTGGCAAAAAAATATTTATCAATTTTCTTAAATAACATGTTTGTAAATTTGTTTAATTAAAAAAATAAATACATATCGAGGGTTATTATTCAAATAGTGCTATCTGCAAAATCACAATTTTACAGGAGAGCGAAAAAACTGATTTTTTCGATAGCTCGAAGAGTATTAAAAAAACTTTATTTTACAATGTTATTAAAAAACAACGTCTAAATCATACATATGTTAATTTGTTTCTTAATTCCAGATATTCACGCTAATATGTCTGATGGCACTATTTACAAATTAAAATTTTATCGATTTGAACATGAAAATAAGCAGAAAGCACTATTTAAACAAAAATGAAAATGAGCTGTAATGAAAACTATTTGAAACTTTAATTGAAGTTACACGAATTTTTATTAAAATAATTAGTTAAATTTAAAGAAACTCGAAATTAAGTTAAAATTTTCACTACCCTCAATTGAGAAGCAATAAATAATTCAACCTTATCCACATATTTTAAATTATCATAAAAATAATGATATTCTTGTGATATAACAGGCTTCAATGCTTTGTAAATGCTTCCATTTGCTTAGTTGAATAGGAAGTGGGCCAGATTATAAGGGATTCTCTTTTATTTGTACGGTCGCTGCACTGTGTGGGAAATTTGGAAAAAATTTAAATAATTCTATATTTAATAAACGATTGGTCCGATTGGAATTCGGTTTGAAGTGATAATTAAAGAGTTGCGGTCGAGTTTGAGGTCTATAGACTTAGCAGAAGAGGTGCTATAGGTTCCCAAATAAGGACACCTCTGATATAACAAAAACTAAAAACGATCCTTAATTATACCCTTTTTAAATTTAAGCTCGATTCTTAAAACAATTTTTTAGTGAAATGCGCTTGTCGAATTCTTCATAATTTATAATTGGTCTATTATTTTGGAAATATATGACTCAAATTTAATTTGTTTAAAATATATTTGTAAGCTATGAGCAAATCAGTTACTATTTTATATTTTGCAAATTGTAAAAAAGATCTCTTATATTTAAGAACCCTGCGGGAAATTTGTGTCAATTGGTCTGACGGACTGGTCCTGGGAGTTGTGAAAATAGAACAGGTGCAAAAAGATAGAACACAGACCAGTGAAAGGAGAACCAATCATGTAACTGATTTATGAAGAACAAAAATGTAGAAAAAGTAATGAATTACAGTACCCAGTAAAAATTTCGCCTACAAAATAATGTGTTGAGTAATCAGAAAAACATAAGAGCACTACTTACAATTCTACTGAAAGAACCAATGAATTTTACAAGGGATGTCCCAAAATGAACGCATTCAAAAGCAAGTCATTATTTTTTTTTACTTTAATACATCCAGAAAAAAGTTGTTATAGAAGTTGTTATACATGTAGTTATAGAAGAAAGCTACTAAATAATGAGTTAAAGAAGCTATTCATTTTGAAAAAGTAAGCGAAGTTTTTACTCTTCATTTTTTGGGACTTTCTAAAATTTACTCCATATAGGGCAATTTTGCTTGTTTACACATTGCCATTTATATTATAAAATAGGCATCATCAGCTTTAAACAAGCACTTTATCAAGCTGTTGGACCGAATTGAAGGACTGCAAAGCATAGTACCGGTCAAAAAGCTGATTACTCACACAGAAAAAAATTTATTACGTTTAGGTTTAGTAGCACCCTGTACTTAATAAAATTTGTTT
This sequence comes from Pollenia griseotomentosa, assembly GCA_963931875.1. NCBI lineage: Eukaryota > Metazoa > Arthropoda > Insecta > Diptera > Polleniidae > Pollenia > Pollenia griseotomentosa. Next base: position 125,091,904 of record OZ007563.1, read on the forward strand.
ATTCTTACATACAGTTTTATATTAAAGTCCATAAGCAAAACTTTTAACCTTAAACCACGAAAAATAATTACATTTAACCACGTAAAATGGTCACAGTTGATTGCTTTACCAACATAAATTAAAAAATTTTAAAGTAAAATACTACCAAACTTTAGCATACAACAGACCAAGAAATGCAATACACTGCAGGGCATTTGGGAATTAAAGGAAATTTACAACTTAAGAGGATTGTGGGTGACAACACAAATGAAATAGAAATAAAATGGAAGAAAACGAATTTAAAAACCAAAAATCTTAGTAACTTACAGAAAGTACATTCATTTATATTTGCCTAAGTAGAAACCAGCACAAGCGAGTGAATGAAGGACTCAAATGAATGAATACCTGAAGAAATTAATTTATGAATGGTAGTTGAGTTGTGCTTTTTTGTTGGTTCCTTTTTTAGAAAAAAAATACTATGTTCTTGACATTTATCAAAATCATGATTTATTGGTAAATATAAACTTTTAATTGAAATCATACGTTTCAAAAGTAAACAACAACTACTAAACAATTTGAACATATTGTTATTTTAATTAGTATTGTGGTTATTTTGTTGAACTATTTATGATTTTTAATGGTCATTTGTAAAAGTACGGAAAAAACAGAAGTAAGGAAAAAAATGTAAAATCAATTAAAATGGATAATCATTCAAAAAAGCAAATTTCGATCTACCAAAGGTTAAAATACAATTTTGATGTTTGACTATTGACGTCAGTAGTCGTCGATGGCTGCGAGTGTAAGACGGCAAATCCATCTGAGGAGATCGAGTGCTTGCGATCGAAACATGTCATGGTAACCTGCCGGCCAGGGTTCGAGCCCCGGCCACGGTCAAGAATGAAAGAATATCAATAACAATTTTAATTAATTTTCATGTTGTAAACTTCCTTTCTTCATAATAATAATTTAATGTTAATTAAATTTGATGAACTTAAGCCTAATTAAAAATATTGTTATTTTATTAACAAATATTTAACATATTCAACAATTTAAGATCAATTGATAAATGAGCATGTAAATAAATTGCCACAACAACGTATTAAATACTATAGTCGGCTGTGCCGGGTCTTTTCAAGCCTCCACCAAAAATTTATTTTTTCTAAAGTGAAATATATATACATATAGGATAGGTTAGGTTCAATGGGCAGCCGACATGAGAACGGCTCACTTGGGTCCTTATGGCGGTCTTTTTGTGATACCCTTAGCCAGTGACCAGAGTCAACCCGTATTCAACAGATTATTCCCCAGACTTCACTGCAGCCTCGAACCACTCCAACTCCCTGCAATACAGTGTGATCGATTTCCTAGACTAGACCTGGCGTGCAAACATAACAATTATGGTCTCCCAAAATGGCTTATCATAAAAGCATCGACACCGGGGCCCGTCATGACCGATATCGTTGTTATAATCTGGGCCCTATCGAAACCAAGAAGCACGTGCTTTGCCGCCGCGTCGTAGCCTACCATAGAGTCCTGGCCATCAAGCAAGTATTCTCACCCTGCCATCTCTCTTGAGCCCATAGGTAAGGCTCACGAAAAAACAGAAGTAAGGAAAAACATGTAAAATCAATTAAAATTGATAATCATTCAAAAAAGCAAATTTCGATCTACCAAAGGTTAAATACCATTTGGTTTGAGGATTGATGTTTGACTATTGACGTCAGCAGTCGTCGATGGCTGCGAGTGTAAAACGGCAAATCCATCTGAGGAGTTCGAGTGGTTGCGATCGAAACATGTCATGGTAACCTGCCGGCCGCGGTTCGAGCCCCGGCCACGGTCAAATCTGAAAGATTATCAATAACAACTTTTAATTAATTTTTATGTTGTAAAATTCCTTTCTTCATAAATATAATCTTATGAAAATTAAAATTTGATGAACTTAAGCCTAATTAAAAACATTAAAAAATTTGGATCAAAAACCATAAAATAGTTCAACAAAATAACCACGATGCTAATTATTGTACGGCTCACGTTTGAAAAGAGTTTTACAGCAAGCCATTGAAATGCCGAACAGATCGTCGACAAACATGTTGTCCAAGAGACAGCCTCGTTTGGGTAGGCCGTCTGCAGCTTATTTCCCCGGGAACCCACTGTGCCCTGTTACTCACACCAGCGTTACCCTGGAATGTTTCGCAATCTCATTTAGAAACATCCGGCAATTCGCAGTATATATATTGTCTGTGATAAACTATGAACGGATCATTAAAAATTTTCGGTGTCTTAAAATGATAAAATAAAGAAGGCTAACTGATGGGGTTTGAAAGAAGTATTAAATCCTTATCTGATTTTAATTCGTTTCTCCATTTTCGTACCAAAATAAAACCAAATTCATTTTTATTAGAACTAATTAAAGAAAAATCCGTTCTGTTTTATAAAATTTCAAATATTTGTAACAATTTATAGCATGATATTTTCAACAACAAATGTAGGGATATAGATATATCGTCTTAAAATTTCACGAGCTCTTACAATCTCTTTATATGGCTATCAATGCATACTTAAATTTGCACAAACAAAATGACAAAATCAATATACCACCCATACTGAATTCCCTCCTTAATTACAACACTTTTTTCTCATCAAAAATCATTGCAATTTTCTGTCCTCAAAAGACAAATTTTATTTTAGTGCACAACCGATTTCTAAAGGTGAGACTTATAGCTTGGGATCCTACGATTTGGCCAATAGTCTTGGTCCTTGTGACAATAAGAACCCGTGCGCCAAATTTGATAAAAATTATCTCCAAAATTGCGACCTTCACTTTGCGCACAAGGTCACATGGACAGCCAGCCTGCCAGCCGGACGGACATCGTTAAATCGACTCAGGAAGTGACTCTAAACTGATCAATATACTCTAAGGTGTGTTTAGGACCCATATTTTAATTTTTATTAGAACTAATTAAAGAAAAATCCGTTCTGTTTTATAAAATTAAAAATATTTTTAACAATTTATAGCATGATACTTTCAACAACAAATGTAGGGATATAGATATATCGTCTTAAAATTTCACGAGCTCTTACAATCTCTTTATATGGCTATCAATGCCTACTTATATTTGCACAAACAAAATGACAAAAACAATATGCCACCCATACTGAATTCCCTCCTAATTACAACACTTTTTTCTCATCAAAAATCATTGCAACTTTCTGTCCTCAAAAGACAAATGTTATTTTAGTGCACAATCGATTTCGTAAGGTGAGACTTATAGCTTCGGATGACCAGTTGTTAAATTCATGTCATAATAAACAAGTAAGATGGCTATATTCGGCTGTGCCAAGTCGTATATGGCCTTTAATATAGTATTAAAAATTTACTCAACACTATAGGGTCTGATGTATTCTTGTATTGCTGCCAGGCTCTCCTAGCTCATATAGTATGGACACTATTTTGCCAAAACCTTTATTTCGGGAAGAAAAAAACAAGGTCACTTAGGAACCAATTTTGGGTCGCTTTTAAAAGTAGTATTCCGCAGAGATTACTTCAGGTGAAGGTGTAAAATAAAGTTCATAGATTATAAAATATTAGAGGCGGTCGTTGTTTGTTAGTTATTTACCAATCTGGCTGAATTTCAATAGCAAAATATGCCGACCAACATGCCAATATAGAAATATAAAAAGCTAGTCCCTATCTTATCTGCGGTTTTCGGCAAACCCTTTTTTCAACATACATACCGGCAGACAAACTGACGGGTGGATATAGTTTAATATTCTCTGCTACGCATTGGGATCTCTTATATACTGTAATGATTACAAACAGAATAACAAAGTTATACAAAAGTTATCTTTTAGGGGAACATATACTACCTATCCTGAAAAAAACAGGGAGACCCTTTCTGTACTACCGATATACATTTTGATTCGAGAAATTACCGAATTAAATAATAACCTATGGTTTAATGTCTTAATATGTCCAATAGTTGATCTGTTTGCCACAAAATTTCATAAATTTCATTTATTTTCCCATCTTCAGCAATCCATTTTTAACGTTATTACAATATCCACACAGTATGTGGTACCATTTATATATTTTTTTTTTAAACCCACCACACAGTAGTGTAGGGAGTTTTATGCGTTTGTGCTGATATTTGTAACACCATCAAATATTGGTCCTATACCCACCTTAAAGTATGCGGATCGACTTAGAGTCGATCTAACCAGTCCATCTGTTCAGTTGGCTGCCAGGCTGTCCACCTTGTGCTTAAAGTACAGAACGCAATTAAAGGGATAATGTGATGACATTTTAACATAGGTTTTAATTGGTACAAGGACCAAGAGAAAGGGTACATAGCTGCTCATAGCCCCCTTGCAAGCTCCTTTCCAGAATAGTGTCCTTGTGCCCATATACCATCTTGTTATGTTGGTATTTAGATAACATTTGGTTGAAGTTTATTTAATTGCTACCTAAATCACCGTACCGAATTTTCTTAGAATCGGTCCATATTTGACCATAGCTCCCATACAAAAACTATTTCAGAAAATTTCTTTTAATTTTATAACTTCCTTATAAATATAGTTATTAGTGTGTCATGACAAAGTCTTGTTCTAACATTACAATAAAAATCCAAAAAAGCGTGACCAGTTAGTTGATCAAACCTAATCTTTATTTTTAACAATTTCTATCAATTAAGGAAACTTTATTTTTAAGAACATAATTGTATAATGTAATTTAGAAACTATTAAATGACATTTGATCAAGACAAACGTTTTGGAAAACTAAATAATTTTTTAATTAAACTGGTTACGTGAAGGACGTCAAATATTTAATTGGTATGAACATGAATCTTAACTTGATAACATTATTTTGTTTTAGCAAGTCCATGGATCTCACACAAGGTACAGTATCGAAGTATATATGTAGAGTAGGGTTTTATACGGTAGGTCTCGACCGACTGTACCTTTTTTCTTTTTTGGTTCTGATACTGTATGTGTTTGTCAATCTTTGTATGTGCTCGGGATTGTTATTGCATTTTTTTTATTCAATACAACTTTTTTTTTGTTTCGCTGCAAAAAATATGGTTTCTTTTTTGCTTTATTTTATTACATTTTTATGCATAATATTTCATATAAATTTTCCATTTTTATACATTTAATACTTTATACTTTTATTCAATATTTATGTGCGTTCGTGTTTTACAACATAATAAATGTAGAAATATGTTTTTTATTTAAATTTTTGTATTTTTTTGTTACATTATTAAACAAACCATTTATGTTCATGTTTATCCTTCTCTTTATAACGCGTTTTTTTTTTTTTTGAAGCTTCAATACAAATATTGCCGTTGTAACTGTTAGTATGAAGATCGTAAATTTTTATAAACTTTTTGCGCAGGAAATTAAATTTATAAAATACTTGAATTTTATTTCGATTAGTTTTTGTTAGTTACAATTTGTTAATAGTTTTCAAATAACAGAAAAAATGGTTGACACAAAAACCGGACAATTGTTGGGTATTTTATATTGTAATTATTGATTCAAATGTTGAAATTTAAATTTTTTTCTATTTGTGTGTAATTGAGATAATTTTTAATTTGTTAAAATCAGGTTGTGACAAAAAATTTAAAGTTTTATGTACCCTGAAGGAAACCTGGGTGCAAGTGTCTCCAAGTAACCAGTTTTGTCGAATGTTTTGGTGACATTGTCAACTAAGTGTCTACACTTTACTATATTTGGCTTTAATACGAAAAAAATTTTAATAATAACAACTGAGAAGTACAATTCTATAAAAGTTGAAGATATAATAAAAAAAGATTGGTTAGACTATATTTACTTAAATGTACTAGTGATTCTCTGGTTCCAACGTCTACATATGTTTCCAAAGGAACTATCTAGTCAGTAGTACCAACGTCAGTAGTAGCTTTCCAATGACACGCAGATGTTCAAAGTCTATAGTAAATAACATTGTCAGGGGTATAATAAGTCACTAGTACTGAGGACTGTGTCAATAGTGAATCAGTATAGATTCACTAGTAACATTTCCTTAAGGCTAGGTATTAAATAATTAAATAATGTTGTTTGGACAAGTATATATACACAGAAAAAATTAAAAATTTTCTCTAATCATTAAATTCGTAGAATAAAGCAAACAATTTGTTGATTTTGCATCTATTACCAAAATGATTAAATAGATTACTAAAAATTGTAAGAATTTAAAATTGTGATTTTTTTTTTGTCAATAAATGATAGTGTTAATTTAAATTAAAGAATTATCAGAAGCTTTGCTGTTTCAAACAATGTGTTAATTGATTAAATTAAATATAGCTCAGGTTTTGACAATTCAAAACCACAATTCTACATGTTTATTATAACACAACTAAAGTGTTAATTAAATCAAAATTAATTAAATTAAATTAAAAATTATCAAAAAGTAATTTCAATTTTTGGGAATACAAAATTTTAATTTCAAAAGATTTTGTTATTCGTGCTTAATTCCCAGTTTTTATTATTGATAAAAACACTTGAAATTTATTGTTGATGTTTTTATTTTGTTTTTCTTAACCTACTTACAACTACAATTAATGTTGAGAGAATTTCAACTAATTGTAGTTGGGAATGTAAGATGAGATAAACCCACTGTTTATTGTTGATGTGTTTTGTTTAAGCTTTGATATTATTACAAGTAGAACTGTTGCTATAAGTCTTATACGCTTAACAGTTTTATTTGGTTTAATATCTTTAGTTTTTCTAAAATCTTTATGGATGAAGTTTCCTGATGATCTGGCCTAAGCAACCAGTGAAATGCGCATAGGAATAGCTTATCCCATCAACAATAAATTTCAAGTGTTTTTATCAATAATAAAAACTGGGAATTAAGCACAAATAACAAAATCTTTTGAAATTAAATTAAAAATTTTTAATTTTCTTTAAACTAAAAAAAAAAAATGATTCAATTACGACATTATTTAAATTGAAATTATTTTCAAAAAATTTTTTAACTGGTAAAAAACTACTGATTTTTTTTTCTGTGTATGTTTAGACATTAATTCGGTTCTATTATTTTCTCATATGCCTTAAAAAAACAAATTAAAAATGGGTTTAATAAAGTGTAGTAAGGCTATAGTTGCATGAAGAGCTTCAGTTGGCAGTAATTGGGGCATGGGAACTTTGTGGGACAACTTGTGATGGCGACTTATTTTTATTAATAAATTACGAAATCTTAGTTTACATTATACTTACTTTTCATTTCGGCTTCAAGAAAATCCATATTCATTTTTATGTGTATGTTTATCCATTTTAAAAATATTAATAAAATTTTAAATTTTCCTTTTTTTTTGGTATTTGAAAAATTTTTCTCATTTAAAAATACAGCATATAATTAAATTGCCAAAAGTTTTTTTTTTATAAAGGATTTGAAAATCTTCATCCCTTTAATTTTCGGGGAAATTTTATTTAAAAATTCAATTGGTAAGAAAGTTTGAAATTGAGTTTATTTATTATCGTTGTACAATTAGGGTAACTAGATGTTTTAAATTTGGTTGCTTACCATCGCCTTAAACTATAAATTTGGGTGAGAAAACTAGAAAGGGTGCCATTTTGGTTACAGTAGGGTGACCAAATAAATCAACATCCTTAAAAAAATGCTGTTTAAATTTCCTTCTGATTGTGACGTCATTTTTGTTTAAATAAATTCCAAACAAAAATATCTTAAATAGTTTTATTAAATATTTTAATTTTAAAATGTTGGTTTTCATAATTTTAAATTAATTTATTTAGTTTTTAATTCATATATTTAAAATTTTTATTAAATTTTCGCTGAATTTTACTTAATTTATGCAAGTGAAATTTAAGTAATTACTTTCTTTAATTTTCCAAATTTCAAATTATGTAGTGTTAAAAAACATCCAAATATAATTAGGGTTTTCTGAAAATAGAAAACACAAAACGCAAGAATTTGGAAGTTGTTTTTAATACCTTTTCAATTAAATTTTTATAATTTTTTTATAAAATTCTGTTTAATAGAGAAATATTTGCATAATATTTGTCATAAAATTCTTTAAAAAATAAAATCTTCTTAAAAACGAATTTTAAAATTCTTGCGTTTTGCGTTTTCGATTTCCAGAACATTCCTAAATAATTTCATAGTTTCTTAATTTTTTATGTGTTCACCGAATAAATTTTTTTTCTTATATTCATTCAAATTGAACTTCAATAAAAATCTTACACACAAACCTATCAAATATACATATGTACATACTTAGACATTTACACACATTGTATATACATTACCTACAGGAAATGTCACTAGTGAATCTGTACTGATTCACTATTGACACAGTCACCAGTACTAGTGACTTATTATACCCTATACAATGTAATTTACTATAGACATTAAACATGTGCATGTCATTGGAAATCTTCTACTGATGTTGGTACTACTGACTAGGTAGTTTCTTTTGGAACATACGAAGACATTGGAACCAGAGAATCACTAGTTCATTTTAGTACATTTGGAACGAATACGAAATCATAACTTTTTTTTTGTAATATTTCTTTTACTTTTATAGGAATTGTACTTCTCAGTTGTTATTGATAAAAAAATTTCGTATTTAAGCCAAATACCTATAGTAGCAAATGTAGTGTAGTGTAGACTCTCGTTGACAATGTCGCCAAAATAGTCGACAAAACTGGTGACTTTGAGACACTTGCACCCAGGTTTTCTTCAGGGTAACTAAACAAACCATCATATAAAACGCTCAATTTTTTTAAAAAACACCTTAAACTAAGCCATCACACACATTGGAAACATTTTGAAACATTCACCCATAACATTCTTGTTTAAAGATACATAAACATTTTTTTTAAACATCTTAAAAATAGTGTAGTGTCACAAGAATCTAATAGGTAGGCTCATTTCAAACTTTGTATACCAAAATTCAGAATCGTTACAAACTGGCTCTTCGATTCTGTTTAATGCGGTTGTTGCTTAGCGATGTACGATTGACAAAGGCAGACACATATAGTGCGATGCTTTAGAAAGAATATAGCCTGGTCGCATTACTGATGACCAAATCAATGCACTCTCCTCACACCAGGGCGTTTTTGACATTGTAAAACTGTCTCTCTGTGGATATTATGACTTTGCTCGGCGATACGAGTGAATGCTGCGCATAACGGGTCATGTCGTAAAAACGGCTTATAGGAATAAGGTGTCTATTAAAATGAACTTCCAGAACCATCCCAAAGGGTTTATAAATACTAATTGAAGCACAGCCGCGAATTACTTTTTAAGTTACAAAAAATTATTTACAGGTGACCAAAAAATCTATTTTAACAGACAGGATTTTTTTATTTTGTTTAATATAAATATTGATAATAAAAACCAAAACCATTTCGTTTCTATTAATTTTATAGTATTTCAACCAAGGCGAATTTATGTTAACGGTGGTGGCGATACTACAACAACTACAACGTCAAAAACACAACATTGCTTTCGTTGGTCAATATGTCAAAAACACAAGCAACGTTTGACATTTCTCTCTTTATTACGAAAAAAAAGTAGCACAGCTGTGCTTTCAACGCCACCTGAAATATGAATTTGCCTTGATTACAACGTTCTTAAACTGGTTGACTCTTTTTATGCCATTTTGAAGGCGTTAAGATGCATTATTTTGGGTGCTTTGACGTTTTAACTGTGTAATGGCCATTTTCTCAATGTACCGGCAAACTGTCTGTTACATAATGTCAACATAAATGTATTAGACCGATAAACTGTCTGTTAACAATTTTGGGTTTCTCAATATACCGACAAAAAACATTGTTTTGAGTTGGCAACACCTCTCAATATACATGTAAAAGTTGGGAGTCAGCTGATTGAATATATCTGTACGGCAAATAAAAGGAAAATAAATAATTGGCACACAGAAAAAAGTATCCAAAATTATTCACCAATTAAAGCATTAATCAAAAATATAATCAGTTTTAATTAAAAATGTAATCAAGTGAATTAAACGTTTAATCAAGTGAATTAAAAGTTTAATTAATACTATTAACTGGTTTAATTGATACTATTAATTTGTTTACTGGTGAAAATTTAATTAATTTTTTAATTAATATCACAAATTTTTTAATTGAAACCAATTTTTATTTTTTTCTGTGCAGATGAGTGCTGGTTAGCTTTGTGACAGAATAGAAGCAAATGAGACATTGAGAAAACCAAATTTCTTTTATCTGCAGTTTTTCGGTGGGAAAAAAGATAATCGTGTAATGAGAAAACGGACATAAGAGAGTAATCTTAATTTTTATTTAATACACTGAACCAAAAATCCAATGAAAATGTACGTTAAGCAAACGAATTACGTAAATTTAAATGTTTTCGTTGGCTCAACGAATTGTTCGTTAATATAATAAAAATTTAGGTACTATTTTCATTATATTAACGAATAAATCGTTGAGCCAACGAAGGTGTTATATTTGCCAATGTAACTGCGAATACAACGCAAAACCAGAAAGTCATGTACGGTCTGTACTTGTTTGTGGTTAACACTCACTGATACAAAATGTGTTTCATGCAAATAATCTCAGTAACCATATTTTTAATTATTTTTGTTCATGTTTGCACATTTTTTGCTACTTCTTAAATTAAAAAATCTTTATTGTCAAATCTTTTTATTTTGTTTTCTTGCTTCTTTTTAAAGAAAGAAAGTTAGAAGAGTTGGTAGGAAATTATATTTACAAAGAGGAATCTTGTTTAAAGGTTCCCTTTGGCTGCCGTATGATCAGAGTGCCCTTCAGGCGGAAATCTCTGCTATCACTTGGGCGGCTAACAGGGCTCTTCATGCCTCACCTTAAGCCTCTCAAGAGTCAATGTGAACCTCAGGCTTCCCGCGCTGCTTCCCGTTTCCATAAATGAGGCTCTGATAACACTACGTGACAGTTTTTCGTATGTCACACCTAATCTTTATCTAAAATTGCCCGCTTAATCCGAATATGATGCCAGAATGGTCAGTAGAACAGTTTTTACTTAATTGTAAATATTTCTTTTTTAGATGTTATAAAGAACACATGGATTGACATAGAGAAACATGCAAATGTGCCAAAGGAACTATTTTTGAGAATTCTAAGATTTTGCATTAAGGATAACAGATATTTTAAGTACAACGACAAAGTATACATCCAATGCAAAGGACTGCCAATGTGTTCACCGGCATCACCTATTGTTGCAGATATAGTGATGGAGGAACTCCTTGGAACATGTATAAATATTCTGGGCGAAAACCCTAAATTATTGACGAAATATGTTGACGACCTTTTTGGAATTATAAAGATAAGTGCAATAGAAAGGACCTTAGAACAACTGAATACATTTCATAAAAACATTAAATTTACAATGGAGGAGAATGTTAACGGAAAACTCCCATACTTGGATACCCTGGTCATAAGAAGCGAAAACATAATTAAAATAGACTGGTACCAAAAACCGACGGCTTAAGGGAGAATTATTAAGTTAAATTTTTGTCAACCGAAGAAGATAATAATGAATACAGCCAACAATTTGATCAACAGGGTCCTTTCCATTAGCGATGAGTCGTTCCATTCTTACAATAAAGAAAAAATTAAATGTTATTTAGGTTGAATCAGCTGTGGTTGAATAAAATATAGATTTTATAGTCATTATTTTTTAATTGAAACAATTACACATTGTTTGAAATAGAACGATGTTTTTTATCATATTTTTAATTTATTTTAATTTTTTTCAAATTTTAGTAATTAAACTTTAAAGTAATAAATTAATTATTAAACTTTTGTTTGTTAACCTCTTTCAAAGACTTGTTTTTATCTATAAAAAGTATTTATGTTTTTTTTTTCAAAAATCCCGAATGCCAATATGTATCCCGAAAAATTCCGGAATTTAAGTTTTTTAAATTCCAAATCCCGGGATTTACGAAAACAAGTCCCGATTGGCATCCCTAGTCGGGGCATATGGCTCCTTGTGCGAAAGCAGAAAATAACCACAAAAGCCAAAGCAATTCAACAGTTTTGAGCCATTTTTTATATATATATTTATATATATATACAAACAAACAAACAAACAAACAAACAAACAAACAAACAAACAAACAAACAAACAAACAAACAAACAAACAAACAAACAAACAAACAAACAAACAAACAAACAAACAAACAAACAAACAAACAAACAAACAAACAAACAAACAAACAAACAAACAAACAAACAAACAAACAAACAAACAAACAAACAAACAAACAAACAAACAAACAAACAAACAAACAAACAAACAAACAAACAAACAAACAAACAAACAAACAAACAAACAAACAAACAAACAAACAAACAAACAAACAAACAAACAAACAAACAAACAAACAAACAAACAAACAAACAAACAAACAAACAAACAAACAAACAAACAAACAAACAAACAAACAAACAAACAAACAAACAAACAAACAAACAAACAAACAAACAAACAAACAAACAAACAAACAAACAAACAAACAAACAAACAAACAAACAAACAAACAAACAAACAAACAAACAAACAAACAAACAAACAAACAAACAAACAAACAAACAAACAAACAAACAAACAAACAAACAAACAAACAAACAAACAAACAAACAAACAAACAAACAAACAAACAAACAAACAAACAAACAAACAAACAAACAAACAAACAAACAAACAAACAAACAAACAAACAAACAAACAAACAAACAAACAAACAAACAAACAAACAAACAAACAAACAAACAAACAAACAAACAAACAAACAAACAAACAAACAAACAAACAAACAAACAAACAAACAAACAAACAAACAAACAAACAAACAAACAAACAAACAAACAAACAAACAAACAAACAAACAAACAAACAAACAAACAAACAAACAAACAAACAAACAAGCAAACAAAAAAAACATCATTAAAATATTTCTGAACTTTGAATTTTGGTCGTCTCTAACTCAGTCATTTCTTGACCAATTTCTTACAAACGATGCGTGCTTGTTTTAGTAATTTAATTATCTTTCAATAAAAATCCATCGAATATTTTCAAAAATACCTTTTTTTAAAACGCAAATTTTGGTATTTTTACAAATTCCATTGACTATTCTGACTTCATATTCGGATTCAGCGGACAATTTGACATAAAGCTTAGGTGTCAGGTAAATTTGGTCACGACGTTGTTGAAAATCTGTGACACAGTGTTAATAGGCCAATTTATAAACTCACCAATTTTAACTTAGCCAAAAATTGGTGTTATACCAAATTTCATTCAATTATTTATTAAATTTCGGCCTGTAATTCGATAGGGCTAACAGGGACATTCTGATGGATATACAGACATAATGTGAATGGACGCCTTAATTATTATCGGTGGGATTATAAATTTTTAACGTAAAAATTTTTACAACACTGAAAAAAATAACAAAAGCTATTAAGTTATAAAAAATATTTGTTAAAACTTTGGTAATATTTTTTATAAAGTAATTTTGTATCAAAAAGTTAAAAATATAATATAAAAAAATGCATCTTCGGTTTAAAATCTTTAAAAGAGTAAACGATAGATGGTTGTTGCGAAATTGAATGAATCTATACGGTAAGAAAAGTTAATATTTCATGATTCATAAAGAAATTTTAACGGATCCTTTATAAGTTATAGACTTTTAAATATTACTAAAAATGATGTTAAGATTTCGTTTTGTGCTCAGCTCAAAACCTCTTAATTAAGTTGTAATGTTATTTGTAGTTTGATTTTTAATATATTTATGTATGTATTTTCCTAAAAAATTAATAAAAACAACTTTCTGATTCAGCTTGGTTAGCAACAACATATTTTGTTAATATGGCAAACTCACAAAAAACAAGTAAGAAAGTACAGTCGGTCAAGCCCGACTATATGATATCCTTAATCACGGTATTTTAAAACACATTTACAAGAGGTCACCCTATTCGGGACTCATTGGGAATAATGCTTATGTCTCCATATTAACATGGATCTATCTTTATCTCCAAAATTGCGACCTGTACTTTGCCAGCCAGCCGGACGGACATCGTTAGATCGACTCAGGAAGTGATTCTTAGTCTACGGTACAATTTAAGGTGGGTCCAGGGCCCGGATTCCGCAAACCTGAATTTTTTACCAGTGAACACTACAAAAAAAATTCACAGTTATAAAATTATTACAGTAACTGATTACACTGTGTGTCATGGAAAAATAACCATATACTGACAATAAATAATCATAAAGGACCAAAAAAAAGACCCGTGTCTCCCAGTTTTGCCCTAAGCCATGCATTTTTTTTATGGGCCCTTAAAGATTTGGGGCCTCGGTGTCATTTTTGCAAAAATGTGATCATTTTCTCAGGCTCATATCTTGCAAACTGTTCGGAGTTTTGATTAACCCTCTGAGATAAAGTTGTAGCTCTTGCCATGAAGAACAAAAATTGTCAACATATAAAATCAAAAAAACTTCATCTTAATATAAAAAATTAGATCTTTTTTTACCTTTTTTTCGCTGTTCAGGTCCATAGGTAGCAAACTGTTCAAAATTTAAGGAAACAATCAACCACAAAAATGTACTTCAGATCTCAAAAAACAACTCTAGAACATATGAACTTCCTAAGAATGATTCCTAACACCGTTTAGGTAGCGCTTAGATAGTCGCAAAAGTGAAAAATTTTCCGAAATAATTATTTCCGTATATGGTTTTTTTTTTCGTGTTGCACTGTGTTATGGGTTTTTAAATCCGTTTTCCGTACTGTTAAAATTTAATAAAAATATAGTTGTATTACGAATAATTTTGTTTTTTAACATTTATGTTTGTTATTCAAAAAACAAGCTACAAAAAATTATGTTTTTCCGTTATTTTGTTATGTTATGATTCAATTTTAAGGAATATGCAATTTAATAAATAAAAAATTTAAAAATTAATGTAAAAATCATTTGTTTTAAAGGAAATGTAAATTATCGGTTTTTTAAAAATGAATTTTAAGTTGTTTAAAAGGAATTTTCGTTTGAATTTAACTACATAATATTTTGAGTGCACCGGCATACGTAGTGTTCACTTCTCATTAAACAGCGATGCAGCAAGAGGCAGTGAATTTAATTGTGCTGAATGTGTTAGTTCAGGCTGAATTGGTCAAATCTACTGTCAACCTAGTTATGTGATTGAAGTTTAAATATAAATAATAATTTTGTTAACACTTTTAATAAATGTTTTTACATATAGAAGAAAAAAACAAGTGTTTGGAATATGGATTACATGTATATTAATATTATTCGTCGCAGGGTTCATCGCTTTACAAGGAAAGCATTGGTTTTTTTAGTGTAGAGGAATTTTAAATATTAACTTTTTAAATTTTTATTAGGAAGAAAAGACTTATGATAAGAAAAAATCTAAGGGATAGCGGACGCATTTTCGAAAACACAACAGAGGAACAGTTTATGGAGTTGTATCGTTTTCCTCGAAATTTATGCTTGGATCTATTAGAGAAATTAAAATCAAGATTTTTTTATTAATGAGAGACAAACAGCAATACCTGTACACCTCAGATTTGTATGTGCGCTTCGATTTTTCACCATTGGTAATTTTCAACGAACTATAAGACAAGGTTTCTTATCGTGCAAGTTTCAAACATCTGTTCAGCGATGCATTCGTGAAGTGGCAAACATTCTTAATGATATATGCTTAGAATATGTTTACTTCCCTGGCGAACGTAAACAAAGAAACACTAAAGAAACTTTTTTCAGGCAATTTTTATTTCCCGGGATAATAAGTTTGATTGACGAAACTCATTTAAAAATTATTTCTCCACCTTCCAATATAGAACACGCTCATTATTGTAGAAAAGGAGGACATTTGATCAATGTGCTAATTGCTTGCGATTATTTAATAAGATATGCGAACGCAAAATTCCCGGGAACTTCACACGATGCATACATTTGGCGTCGTTCTGCATTACAAGAATTCCTAAAGACATTTTTCACGGAAGTCAAAAGGAATTTTTGGCTTTTGGGAGACAGTTGATTTCCGCTTCAGCCTTAGTTAATGACACCATACAGTCCCCCATCGAATGAGTCTGCACTAATTTATAATATCGCACATAAAAATTGGAAGGTGTATTGGAATTTTAAAAAGCAGATTCCGATGTATTTCTTCTGGAAGTATATTAAATAATGAACCAACAAAAGCCGGACGAATTATAAACGCTTGCGTAGTTTTACATAAAATTCTTCGAAAAGCAAATATTTATAATGAGACAGATATTTTGGAAACAGAAACTTTGTATACTAATGGTGAATATTCTCAACAATCTGTAAATCTTGAAAACAATAGTGGAAGTTTACGTGAAGGTCAGCGCATTCGTCAAGACATAACACGTTTTAATTTTTTTAAATAAGTTTTGATTATCATATTTTATTGAAATTGAAAAATAAAAAGAAAAATAAAGATATAAATTCAATTGCGTTTTCCGTATTTCAAGTTCCCTTTCCCTTAACTCTAATTCTTTTTTCCTTTGTTTTCTGCCAATGAAACTGTTAGACCTCTAGTTCATATGTTTTGTATTTAGTTCTAATTTTTTTCGTTCTACTTCCAAAAATTCGGCTTCAAAATCATTATTTACATAGCTCCTTCCACAAGGAGCTCGATGCCTGTTTCTTATCATTGCAACCTTTGGTGCCGTTGCGCTTTCAGATGTGTTGTTTCTTTGTTTTGTTCCTGACTCACTTTGTTGGAACTAGCTCTAGTTCTTTGTCTAGATATTCTTTCATTAATTAGTCTGGTTCGGTGTCCTATTTAAAAGCAATGAAAACATAACAGTTAGTGATTTCTTTGATTTTGTTTGCAAAAAATATAGTTACTCTTGTTGTAGTAGTAGCAAAAACTAATGAAGATGTAATCATTACCACTGACTGCTGCGGGAATCAAAAGTGCACTTAAACGCGATTCAAAAGCTGACAACGGCTGCAATATTTTCATCCCATTGATTCCACTTTTATTAATTGACGCTTTTAAAAGCGCCTCTCTTTCCTTCACGTGAAGCCTTCAAATTAAATTAAACATGTAGCAAAACTTTCTCAAACAAATATTATATTTATCATACTTTTGATCAGTCTAAAATTTCCTCCATTTTGGTCCATCAATTCTATTGAGTTTTTGTGCAAGTACCTTCCACCGTTCATGCTGCAGTGATGCCCCATCTGCTGATTTGAATCTTAAAAAAAATAAGTTTAACTTTACCATTTTCTTTGAAAAATAATTTGTAATTTCTCACCTGTCACAAGAAAACTCTAAATGCATTTCCATATAATCTAAAAGAGCCTCCTCTTGCTCATTGGTAGGTTTTTTTGATCTCTCCATTTCAAAATAAACTAAAAATTTAAAAATTTAAAATAAAAAATTAAAGCTCACCGTATTTTTTGCAGTGAAAAAATTTTGGCTATATTGTTCACTAAAACTGTCAAAATAATTCATTCTCACCTTTGCGGACGCACAAATCAAAAGTGAACACTGAAGTTGGTGAACACTTCAAAATTTATCGTTGCGGAATCCGGCCCCAGGACCCATTTTTCAAGATGTTACACACATCAGTACAAATACATAATTAACTCTCCACTATTGTGGTGTGGCTATAAACATAAATAATTTTTACTAACAAAATAATTGTTTATGTTTACAAATTTAGTTGTTGGTTCCTTTTCAATTAAAAAGTGGTATTTAATATGGCAATTGACTGGGCGTATTTTTTTCCGTGTACAAATTAACTTTGTATCAGGGCTGCCAGAAATTTTCAGCAAAAAATCTTAATTTCAACAAAAAAAAATCTTATTTTTGAAGAAAAAATCTTATTTTTGGAAACTAATAAATATAAATAATAAAAACAACGTTGCATATTTTACAAAATAATTCATCCTAACCAGACGAGCTTTTAATTTTTGTCAACCAACTGCTAAATTGTAACAACAATAAATTAATTTTTGTTGCCTTTTTAACCATGAACAAAGGATATTTGAAAAATAAAAGTTTAATAAAAAAACTAGTAACAAATGTAGTGTACGGACGCAGTTCTAAATAAGAAACAAAATATATAGGTTGACAGAAAATCGAAAAATAAGACGAAAAAATAATTAAAGGATTCAAACGGGTGTGCCAAGATTTTGCATATTATTTTTTTGTCTTTTTTCCCATGTTCTATAATCCCATACACTTTTCAACCATCTTATTTAAAAAATAGAAAATTAACTTTTAATAAAACATATCAATATGTATTTCGATACACTTAAAATTACCTTTTCGGATTAAAAATGTTTCCATTAAATGTCTTTGCTATTATTTAATTTTTGCGAACCTTAGTCTAACTTGCAATATTTTCTGTTTTGCAAAAGAAAAAGGTTGCTTTTTAAGATATTTTTGTTTCAGTAAACCGCAAATATGCATTATTAAGTTTTAAATTTTCAAATGTGAACAAAGAAGGTTTTTTTAATTGAACCTTCGTCTTGACACAACAAAAAGTCTTGTTTTTGGGGAAAAAATCTTAAAATCTTTTTCCGGCTAAAAAATCTTAAAAAATAAGGTAAAATCTTACTTCTGGCAGCGCTGCTTTGTATAATTATAAATAAATAACAAAATGTAATCAAAATTTATACAAATAAACGTCTTATTAAGCAAAAAGTGCAAACATTTTAAATTAGTTTCCAAAGAAAAAACTCTTTACATAGTTTTTCTTCTATATATTTTCATCAAAATCAATAATTGCACCAAACTAACCGAAAATATTTTATCTACTGCTATTCTGCACAACTTTTTCTTAAAAATTTCTCATTTAAAGTTTTGTATACAATTGGAAATGTTCCGCCATTTTAATGTTTAAGAAAAAAAACCAATATTCCAAACTTTTTGTATTCACTTTCTTTTTCTTACCTTCATCGGCCCATGCCAATATTTTCTCCAGTTCTTTTTATAGTTTTCCTTTTAATTTCTTATTACCTCTGCAAATATTTATGCAAAAAAAAATAAAGATACGAAAATTTTAACTTTATGCAATTAGCTCGGGCATAAATGATTTTCTACAACAGACTTCCCTTTGCCTTCATTGGTGGCACATTATGCTTCTTATACTCATTGTAATAATGTTTACCAGCCACCTTAATTTTCCTCTGCTGATTATTGGTTAAATTAAAAAACAAGAATTGAATAAATGTTAAAGGAAAATTAAAAGAAACTGGGAATTATCTCCTTTCGTAGGTTACTTTATATTATATTCAACATTTTTTATTTTTCGAATTTATTCTACATTCTGCTGGTGTCTAATAATTGTAAATTTTTCTGTACATACTATTTACTTCATTGCTATCCAAAGGATAGCTAAGGTAAAATGTAACAAGAAAATACAATATAAAAGTCTGGTGGTGTATAAAAGTCATTCCTAAAAATTTAAGGAATTGAACTATTACAAAAAAGCTTTATAAAATACATAACTGAAATGTAACTCATAGAATAAATTCGAAAAATAAAAAAATGTGGAAAATTAAAAGTTTTTTTTTTTTTTTTAATATTTTCTGCAATCTGCATTAATGCAAAGTGCAAACACGACCACGAAAGTGTTCAAGCACAAAGGAATACATATTATTTTTGTAGTCGTTCAGAGTTTTCAGAATTCTTAAATGGGCCCTTTTAAGCGCTACATGTTGATGAAAGTGAAAAGTTCTTCTCTTTTTATATGATGGTGAAAATATGTGAAGATTAAATATTTTTTGATAATTTGGAGCTTTTTAACAAACATAGTTTTTAGAAAGGATTTGGTTTGACCAAATTCACGAAATGTTTGATTAAGATGTTGTCAGGCTTTGCAATTTTATTTTAATAATTATTGCTCATCGGCCCCCTAATTTCTTTTCAGTTTTTATCTATTAAAGCAACTGGTATCTTAAAGAGTCATGATATGACTAACAAAGTGGGTGAACTAAAAAATCATATCTGCGGTTTACAATACTGTCTCGTACTCCTTTAGCGACATAAGAAATAATCCCAGATTAGCCAAATTATCAGCTTGTGATGAAAAGCTGGACACAATACAAATAACTGGCTTACTCCAACGGATATTTTACTTTACCGTTGCTTTTGATCGTTTTCTATATTTGAAATATATTAATTTTTGATTCTTACTCGCAATCTAAAGCCAGAAAATAATCCTATTTTTGAAATGATGAAGCAGCAAGTCGGATAAGTAAAATATTAGTTAAATCTTACTACATATGCCTCCTTTCCCAGGGGTCTTAAATATGGATTTTGTGGAGCACCTACCATATGGTGTTGCTCTTTTGTAAAAACCTTAAGCTTGTTCAGGGCTTAATATTGGCAGAATTTCAGAAAGTAAGCTTTTTCCCCGCATATATTTCCATTCTCTGTGAAAATCAGGCGAAGTCAATACCTGGAAGTCGACAGAGTTCTTAATTAACAGATTTTTAGACATCTCGGTGGACGAGAGATCTTATATTTTACCACCGAACTCAGTAGGCTTGAAATACACGGTGTGATTATGGTTGAGGTCTCCTCGAGTATCATTTGGTGGTTGTTGTTTTTACCCAAAGTCGCGGGAAGAAATATCTTAAAAATTCGGATTTAATGAATGATTTTTCACGTTCTGTGGCAAAGCTCTGAATACTGGTGGTGTTGCTCTTCAATAGATGCTGCTGGCTCTTCCTAAAGCAGCAGTTTATAGCCAAATCGTGGTTGGAGCAAATTGCTCGATTACATTGCCACATCATGCTGTTTTGCAAATAACAGCGGGAATAGTTTAACAAGTAAAAAAAATAAAAATACTCCTATTGCATGTTCTTCGATTGTTTTGCTTGCGCTTTCTGTCACGGCTTTATAGCAGAAGGTACAAGGGGCTGAAAGACCATAAAGAAATTTGAACGTAATGCATGTGCCTATACTAAACAATTGCATACAGTGCTCTTGACTAGCTGTCTGTCACGAAGAGGAAGAACTTAAAACTGCCCGAATAGGATATGATTTTTCCGAAATACACAATATTGTTTGACGTTATGTTAGGTCTTAATTTCCAAATTTATAAGTATCAACTGGGTAGATAAATAAAAGATCTATACTGACAAAAAAACTTTGTAAACTTGTGGGTGTTTTTCTTTCTGCTCTACAAAGTTAAAACACATTTTTCGCTTTATTTCTTTACTGCTCTCTTTTTTTATTTTTATTTTCAGTTTTGCTTTTTGTACATTTTTTATCAGTATAAACGAAAAATCGAGACAAACTTTTGGCTTTATAATTGAATTTCAGGGCAATATTATAATTGTGTTGTTATGGGGCCAGTAGTAAAGTATAAGACAAAGTTTTTCTTCATCTTGTTGCAAACTTTATTGTTTTGCCACCACGCACCATTCTGTCGTTTGTCCCCGTTTCCATTTATTCTTTCATTGTGTTAACCAACAGCAAGAAAAACATGAAATTGCCTTCTTTTGTATTTTGCTACTTACTACAGTATTCATCGTCTTTATTTACATCAGACGGCATTTGTTGACGTGGAATCTGATGCAGCAGCAAGCAAACAGCCTGCAACGTTATTGACAATTTGTGATGTATATTTTACAAGTTGAAAGTATGAGTGTATTGTTTAAAAGGAATTAAATTCAGATTGTTGGGCAGTATATTCCCTCCCATAAACATACCTTTGGAATCAGTTTCCTCGTTGTTTCTCTCATGCTGTCCAATAAGCGAAATCTTAAATTTCAAACAGTCGATTGTAATCATGATCAACAAATTTCGTTTATTTTTTTCTTCTATATTTTCGTAAAGTTAATGATGTTGTAGTTGAGCAAAAAGTGTAAATGAGGAAATACTTTGAAAAAAAAAAATTGTTAAGTGCATACAAAGTTTTTTTTATTTGCAATTAAATGACATTCACTGGAAAGGCTTCATCGTTGGCAATGCTTGAAGGTTAAGATGCTTAAATTTAATGCAAATTCTGCATTTAATTTCAGTTCAAAAATTGCTTAGAAATTGTTTGTATCATTTTTATATAATTTTGAATCCTTTTGTATCCTTGGCAAATATTATTATTTTAATGATAAGGCATGTATTTGTGGTGCCTTAAAAACGATAAATCAAAACGCATGTTTTAAAAAATTTAGTTTCGAAAAAAATTTGTACAAACAGTAAAATTTCTATAAATTTCTTCTGAGGCATGGTAAAATTTTTAAAAGTTTTCTTTATTAACGGTTGGAAAGTTTTTTCTATACAGTGAAAATTTTGCAAAATTTCTATTACAATTTTACATATCGATACCTAAAACGCAAAAGGCCCTTATTAACCATACATTTAATATCGACTTTTTTATTGATTCCGATGTATTGCAGCAGCACAAATGTCTGAATCTTTTGACCAAAATTAGCGATTTTATTAACAAAAACAAACGGTCTTATCTTTAAAAGATTAAACGCTAAACGACCTAGCTAGAACGAAAAAGAGGGGTGTAACCTCCCGTACAAAGAAAAACATTATTTTTTTATAATCTGAAGAACGAAAAGATATAAAGCTTCTAAATTAGGTACAAGCGGCTTGGTGGGCGTGGCAAAAAATAGATTTATTATCATCTAAAGAACATTATTTATAAATGTCTGTTCCTATAGCACCAAAGTGAAGGGTATATAAGATTCGGCATAGCCATTCGACATACCATTAAACGTGATCTGTTTAAAAAAATGTTTACAAATTTTATTTCAATATGGAAAATTTTCGATTGAAAAGAGAGAAATGAAACAAAAATGCCACAAATTGAAGAAAACAACTGTCTTTCCCAAATAACTGCATATGTTACATTTTTGGCGAGTAAAGAAATTACTCGCTAATTTGCAGAAAAAGTGTGACTGTAAAATTTTTGTAAAAAGTTCCCGCCTTGAACTCTCAAATAACTCTGGTTATAATGTACGGAAAAAATTTCCTAAAAAATGAATTTTCATTAAAGTTCCTCTGTATAAATCTTAATACCTTCATTACAACTTTATACAAATTATAAAACAATAAATTTTATTTAAAAATTTAATACTTTGGAATTAATTTTGTTAAAATCATTAATATTAAATTCCAGTTAGAATTAGCAATTGATACAATTGGTTTATATTCTCTAATTCATCAAACAATTAGAATTAGTTCAACTAATTCCCATTAGATAATTGAAAATTTTATTCTAATGGTAAAACTAATTGCAATTAGTTGCCATTAGCAAAAAAAAATTGGTTTACCTTTACAATTACAAATCTATTTGACTTCTGATAATGCAATTAGATATGGGTGTTTCTACGTTAAGAGGTACTATCTACGGCTACATTAAAAAATCATATATAATTAACAAATTTGTGGAAATATCAAACGTGTTTAATAACAAATAAAGTAAACTTTTTTGACAATAAATTGCAATATTTAAATTACCTAAGTTTAGTCATAACTTTGTGTTTACCTAGAAAAAAGTATCTACCCTGGCCTGTCCCTTTACTATTCTGTAACAAAATCTTTGAAATTTTACACATTACTAATTCATTAAACAACTAATCGTTATTTATTACATAAAGTAGTATAAATAACAATAAAAGTAGTTTAATTAAACTTTCAAATTACTTTTATTTTCTATTATTTTGACTTTTATATATATATATTTTTCGACCGTTTAAAAATGCCGCTAAAATGCGTTGACGCTGCAAATTTAAATTGCAGAACATATGTTTCGAAGTGAATTTAACAATAAAAATCAAGCGAGCCATTAGCGTACTCTTACTGGGCCGATAATTCGACCACACCACTCGGATCGCTCGCACGTGTCAGTGATTGATGTATCTCCCCTGGTGAGTTTTATTCGCTTGTTATTTGTGGCTTAAGTTTGTTTGTAATATTTATTTATTTTAATTTCAGTATAATTTACTGTGTAAGTTTGTTTTTTCGTTACGATACATATTTTTCTGATTGTGCTAGTTTTTTAATGAAAAAATCTCTCCCCTGCCGTATTTCCCCTGCTTCATCTGATGCCAGGGTAGAGATTTTACGTCCAGGGTAGATAAGGAAGTGAGATATTACTTCTTTCTTAGTATTTCATGTATATTATTTTACGTTAAACCAACACATATCCACTATATACGTTATAAGTGTTTTAACGCTTTAAAAATGTATGTATGCCTTATTTAATATAAAAAATTATAAAAAATCGTGCCAACTAACTTTTTACTATCATCAATCGTTATATTTTTTAATGTTTGTTTTTATAAGTAGAAGTTCTTATTTAAGTTTAAAGTTTTTATTGAAGCATAGATGATCTATATGTTTTTGTTACCTTATATTGCAAAATATATGCAATTAAATAATTTACTTTTTTTCGACTACGTTTATGTAAGCAGATACTAAGTATTTTGGTTTTCTATGTTACATAAAAGAAGACTGTATGGAAATTTTAGTCTAATTTTTTTTTGTTTTAAACTATCACCAAATATTGAATAAATAAAGTTAATTGTTACGAAAATAAGGTTTGTTTTCAATTTTTATTTTCCCTGTAAAGTAAGGTATCCTGTCCTGGCCTTCATGTCTTTACCCTGTGTAGAGTATCTCCCCTGGTCACTTAAAATACCGGTAAAAGTAGTTTACTTGACTGGCCATTATTAAACATTCATTCAAACTACCTGATTAAATACGATTATATTGAAGAAAGTTTTTATTTTAAATATTTGTATCACGCCGCCATTCCTAATATAAGATAACCTCTTTACGTAGAATGACCCATATTCAATAAGCTCGAATTAGAATCAATTATTTTGATAAAAATAAATTTTTTCCAAAGAATCATTGAAGTGAACGAATAATGATGTAAGTCACTGTATGTGCAAACATGTGGTAATTCAATAACCGTAATTATTAGCAACTGGTAATTGTTTGAACTGTTAATAAATAAACGTGCTTTGCAATTTGTTTAAAGTGTTTGGATTGTAAATGAAACTGGTATTTTTGTTAACTTAAAAACATATCTATTTGTCGCAATGTCAGAAGAAATATCATTTGCAAGTGAATTTTCTGGTGATGATGAGGATTTTGATGTTGATAAAACTTCCAATATATGGTCCAAATATCCTACATTAGAGGAAATAGCACTGTTTTACAACACACCGCTTACGTCTTCAGGCACTGTGGAGCGACAATTTTCCTTTGCGGGCATTATTAATAGTCCAAGGCGGGGTCGCTCGACGGACTTTTCTTTTGAAAAGCTCGTATTGCTGAAAGCGAATATACCCGGTCATTGTAGTTATTAAACAGTTAGTACGTACGTTAAATATGTGTGCATGTATGTAATATATGTACATAAGTAATATAAAAACTATGTGTGAAATTCATATTATGAATATTTTAGTTTTTTTTTGTTTTTGAAAATATCAAAATGATTGATTCTAATTCGAGCTAATTGAATATCTAATTGCATTATCAGAAGTCAATTGGATTTCTAATTGTAAAGATAAACCAATTATTTTTGCTAATGGCAACTAATTGGAATTAGTTTTACCATTGGAATAAAAATTTTAATTATCTAATTGGAATTAGTTGAACTAATTTTAATTGTTTGATAAATTAGAGAATTTCACAAAAGACTGTTAATTAGCAATCATTAGCATTATCTAATCATTACTTAACATCTTTAGTTAAAATCCTACACAAATTTTAAATGTGATAGTTTGTATGCTTGTGAGTTTATTATATTGTGTCACAATCACGGGAAAACAGTTTAATAGTTTTGAAAAAATAAGGTAAATAGTACTTTAAAAGGAAAAAACGGGGAAAAATTGTACTTTTGGTACTTTTTGTCTTTTTATTAAATTTTGTATACATACTGCATACCGTTCAGATCATAATAAAGGAATATTAACATACATTGTACTTTCTGGGGGCCTAAAATAAGGAACAGCTGGTACTTTTGCAACTCTTTAACTTTTGTTACTTTTCTCTTCTCTGTAAATTTTATATAGAGAAATAGGCTATAATCTTTATTAAAATATTGGTAATTTTTTTTGATGAATTTGGTTTACAGATTGCATATGGTCAAGTGGTCGGAATATACATATTTAAACTTCCCGTGCTTTTCGTATGGACAATGAAGTATCTCAAGAGTATCCAGTGCTGAAAATGTGTAGGCGGTAAATTATAAATCTTATAATGTTTTTTATAGAAATTTTTAAACAGAAAGTAAATATAAAAAATGTATAAAACTAAATAAAATTTCTGTAAATTTTTTTATAGAATAAATCCATTTCTTTTAATCTTTCTCTATTTTTCACGTGAACGAGGTCGCGGATAAAAGCAAGTATTTAAAAAATTTCTTACATAAAGAATATTTATTGTTGTATTTTCCCTTTAATACAGCGACACTATTTGTACAACTGTTGCAGGACAGTTTAAAAATGGTGGTGTAATAATTGTGTGTTTGTGTTACAACTGACATTGCCCTCTATATGTGGAAGCAAGTTGTTCTACTGCTTTTTATTATTTACAAATTTATGCATATTTATAATCAAAATTCTCGCAATCTTAAATTTTTTTTTATGGAAAAGCAAAAGTATGAACCGCAAAATACTCGAAAGAAGTATACTTTATTGTTTTGCATAAACTGCATTTTAAAGCAGAGTTAGAGAAACTGTTTTAGTTACAGCGAATTAAAAGCCAAAAATAAGAACAATATGGGAAAAAATGTTACGGCTTGTCGATTTCGAACGAAGGCTTCCTTTGCTTAATTTACATTTAAAACAAAAACAAATTTTAGGATATTGTTTATGTTTTAAATATATTTTAACTGAGAATCGTTGCTTGGTTTCAATAATTATTATAAGTATGTTTTCGAGAAACTTGCAACGATAGAGTGAATAAAGAACATTAAAATTTGAGAAACCAAAATAAAATTCCTCTAAAAAAATTTTATTCAAACACCGATTTGATAATTTTGTTTACAAAACACAGGTTTGAAAATGTGTTAACAAATAACTTTTATAACTGATTGAAATAAAAAGCATAAATTATATATTTTTCTTAAGTTTAGAAAAAACAGCCGTGCAGCTCAAAACAATTGAATTATGGAAGACTAAATCTGATATCTTACAGCTGATACTATCGATATGTCTAACTTTCTAGGTTTTAAGGTAATAAGGAGAAAGATTTTGAAAATATTTATTTAACTCTTTAATTTCAAGTTTCTGCCAGTAATGTCAAATTCCATTTTTATATTGAAAAAATTGTAAAATCTATGATATTTTCTTCTCTATTACAAATATAAATTTTGTTTTCTTTTTCTGATTTTAATATTTTAAATCTGTAGTTTGGCTTATGTCTTAAGTGAATGTTGAGTTTACAGATTTATTATTAAACTAAAGCGGCCCATACACTTGCAATATTATTGTATATGATATTCGCCATATTATTTCCATTTTGTCATATATTATGCAATAAGTCGCACAATGGTTTCATTCATTCAATAAAAAGGTAAACATAACCTATAGGAATAACATAAACAACATTGTACAATGTTGCCAACAAATTTCACTTTCTTTTTGTTGTGCAATAAAAATCAAAAGTCTTTTGATTGTTGCCAATATATTGTGTCACCTTTGAATATCACATACAAATAAGCGATATAATTGTACAATATATAAAATTGAACAATTTTATTGCAAGTGTATGAGCCGCTTAAGAAATATTATGTAAAGAAATGGTCAATAATATTTAAAAAAAATATGTTTTAAGTGTATAAGTAAATTTTTGAACTCAGTATTCTTTTAAAAAGTTCAACTTTGTTATAGTTATTTTTAAAAATAATGGGTGATATTATGACGTAAAAATTTTTTTAGGTTATCATAAGCATATCGATAATTGGATCTGCAAATATTATTTTCATAGTTGACAACGTCCTACTGGAACAATTTAAGAGGCGAAATTTTTATTTTTGGAGTTCTTCACATAAGTTCTTATTGATAGAATTTGTCCCGTAGAGAAGACCTCTAACCGAGTACGTAAATTCATATATGTTCTTCTTTTACTTTGTCCTGTGTCAGTTTAATTAAGTCCTGTCGTTTGATATACAGCTTCGTCTTGGACAAAAGGTTAAATTCAATAAATCATAACCTTTTAAGTGGGTCATCATTGTCAGCACAAACACTACCCGATATGAGATTTTGCCAATTCATTGATCGACTTTTTAAGAAACATGCATTCTGTGTGCGTATTCCTTTCACATCGATCCTTTCTAATGTTGGCTCACAAAGTTTCAATTTTACAATGGATAACCCTCTCGCTGGTATTTCCTTGCGGGATGTAGACTGTGGTTAGCATTTGCTTAAGACCAAATTTAATTCAAAAGTTTTCAACATCTTTTTATTTGAATTGGAAACCATTGTCAGACACTAAATTTTCGGGTACTCCATCACACAGAAAAACATAGTTGTGCTAATACGTCCTTGGAAACGGATTGATTATGACTCTGAAATGGTCGTTTGGTATATACTATTTTTCCTAATTAAAAATTCAATATATTTCTCGGTATTTTGAATATTGTAATGTACATTACCCATTTAACATCACTTATAGTAAAAACTGGTTGGCGAAAATAGCACAACTTTACACGTCAGCAATAGTCATTCTAGTTTTTTCTATGAAATAGCTCATTGTAAATAAAAGGTTAGTTTTGTTTAAATAAAAAATTTATTTTAGTTAATAGTTATAAAAAAAACTTAAGTCTTTTAATGAAGCAACGCCTGCCCTCTACGTTAAAGAATATTAACGTAATTAGACACGCTTTATAGAGAACATCAACTAATAACACAATACAACTTATTTTTGTATATATAGAAACAGCTTTTTAAAAGACATTTTGTTTAAAAATTCAATTTTGTGCTAAAAAAAACGCTTAAAAAATGTAGTACCAATTCGTCGTTCGTAAATTTGTGTGCTCAATAACATATGTAAAATATAACCATATAGAACACAATAATTTACGAACGACGACTTAATAACAAATATTAATTTAATATTAGTCATACGCACTAGGACCCGTTTTGAAAAATTGTAGAAACTTTTATACAGAGCACTGCTGCGTATGAAAAATATTTAATTACTCATACGCTTCATAGCCAATATTGCAATATGGGGGATTTCATGTCAAGCGACGCACAGTGGCGCCCGTAGAGCAAACGAGGTTGCAAAAATCAAAAATTTCATGAGCTCCGACGCAGTTTTGAATAAACCCATGTTATAGGAAACTTTTCAACGATTTCAAATATGCCACTCTTAATAATATCACATTTTTAGTTTAGAAGATATAACCGTTCAAAGTTGACCGACTTTCGGTTTTCAAAAAAACACACAATTTTTAGTCAATTTGTTGCGATTTCAGGTGTAATATCACGAAAAATAGGTAACGAATCGCCTTATTTTTTGTTTGTATTGATTGATGTATTTATTAAATGTATAATGATAAAAAAAAAAAAATTAACTGTTTGCTTTGTGTTTCTCCTGGTAAATCACTATTTAAAAACTATCCGTTTTTTCACTATTTTTCAACTTTGACCGAAAATAAAAAAAATCTATATTTTTCTATATTTGCCATATTTGCAAAACCTCTTCTTTGATTATTTCTTTACATAATTCAAAAGGTTTTATTTGCCCGTAAGTGCCCTTTTGGCTTCTAGAGTTAAAAAAGGTTAAAAAGACATGGTTGCAGAAATTGTATGGCGTCCATCCCAATGGGAGTTAAAGGAACATATATATATATAGTACAAATGGTCAAGAACAATGTCATGCCCGATTTGCAAAAAGAGTCAGAAGAACTTTGGTAATTTAAACGATTCTACAAATGAGGGGAATTATGAATATGGAATGTCACCATTGCACGCAAGGATAAGGTGTATGGAATTCTTGCTAAAACTGGCGTATACCCTACCACTAGAGGAGGAGGAAAACTTCGATGA
Source organism: Pollenia griseotomentosa (assembly GCA_963931875.1). Lineage (NCBI taxonomy): Eukaryota > Metazoa > Arthropoda > Insecta > Diptera > Polleniidae > Pollenia > Pollenia griseotomentosa. The sequence goes on from OZ007563.1 coordinate 125,121,908, forward strand.
AAATACATCAATAAAGGATACGGAAAAGATCAGAAAGAAGCAAATACAGAATGCTTTTTTTAAACAAGTTGGACTACAAGTAGACTGTCCCAAGCACGGATACGGTAACTCAAACGGTGGAAACACTTCTAGGAGATTTTTTGAAAATGATGAGGCAGTAACTAGAATCACTGGAATTGACAATCAAATCGTGAAAAGATTGGGAACGATCTTAGATGTTTTAAACTGCAAAGAAAATGTCAATTCTACAAAATATGGAGAATATGCGTCGAAAACTGCATCCATCTCTTTTAGCAGAAATGTATTCACAGAAGAAGTTGACCCCGACCGTTCATAAAATATTGGCGCATGGCAAAGATATAATTGAGTACCAGTCTTTGCCAATTGGAGAGCTTTCTGAAAAAGCACAGGAGTCTCTTAACAAATTTTATAAAAAATAAAGATTGCAGAACACATTCAAAGCATCAAGGGTAAGGCAAAATGAGGACCTCTTCAACATGTTGGCAGCTTCTTCCGATCCACTTATTTCTTCCCTGCGGCATGTGAAGTCACGAATAGAGTTAGAAAATAATTATAGTTTAGAAATGGTTATTCTTTTAGATATACCTTCTCTTACCAACTGTGATGAATATTTTACAGAAAATTGAAAAAATAAATTTAAAAAAATAAATAATTTTTTTTTTAATTTGTTGGGTAATAATTTAAAACATAAAACCCTAAAGAAAAAAAATAAAAACAATCTAAAAATGTAAAAATAATTTTTTTTAGTTACCATAAAATTGATTTTTCTACTAATTTTAACTTTGATAACCCATAAGTAGGCCCCTACAAAGCGTAGCACCCTTTCCAAACGCTCATTGCATAGGCTGAACAGTTATCTATCATATGCTGTTTAAACTGTTCATTTATCTTATTCGGTTCAAAAGATATGATTTTTGCAACGAAAAAACTCAAATGGCGCCACTGTGCGACGCTTGATCGATCGATGTTTTCCGATTTGATTGAAATTTGCACCAATGTTAGAGGGGGTCAAGGTTTGATACTAACGTAAGCTTTTTTGAGGGTGATTTGAGGTTTAAATTAGTAAATAAGTAAGGATTTACTGTTGTCTTGAAAAATAAAAAATTTAAAAAATTAATATATTTATATTAACTCTTATAAAATAAATTCGATATTGATGCTAAATTAAAATTATAGAGCAAAGAAAAAATAAATTTGAAAAAAGCTTTACAATTTTTTTTATTTTACCAATTTTGGATCACTCAGCTAAGAAAAGAGTACAGAAACTATTTTATTTTTAATTTAACGTTCTATTTTTGTATTTATATACATATATTTTTTTTAAAGTTTCTACTACAAATTTTATTTTCGCAAAAATCACAATTTTACACAATTGTGAAACTCTGTTTTAATACTCCCCACTTAAAAGTTTTACAAAAACTTTAAGTATCAATGACGTTGAAGTTTCTGTTGGTATGAGTAACTTTTGCACAAGTAAAAAAAGAAACATTTGCTGGAATAGAAAGTACATGCGATTTGGTCATTTGTGCACAAATAACACAAATTGTATACAAAAAAACAATAAAAAAAAACCGAAAGAACACTGATATTTATAGTTTTTCATACTTAAATAGAAGTTGCTGTTGCAGCAAGTATTAAATACAACTATCAAAAAATACGAGTAAGTCACAGCTGTTATGGTTAAACTTAAAGTTTATTGTTGCTCTTACTATTGTATTTTTATTTTGTTTTGGAGCAACTTTTTTTTGTATCGAATTAAATAGAATTTCATATTTTATAAATTTTCACTAAAGAAAAAAATGTTGGTAAAACTTTATAAGTTACGTATTGAAGTAACTTATAATTGGCCAATTATGAAAAAAATGCAAGAACGATTGTTGTGGGTTCTCTAAAATGAAACAATTCGATATGTTTTTATTGACTGAATAGCTTATATGTACATTTATACACGCAGAGAAAATATATTTTTTGATATATTCACCTCCAACAAAACTTTTTTTTGGAAAAAAAAGCAGTGAAAAATCCAGAATTTATTTAAAATTTGCTAATGAGCGATGAAGGATATGCCCTATTTTATTGCTTCATGAACAGGAAAAATTTCATGATCTGAGCTACGAGGAACACAAGAGAACAGATCGGCAGCAATTAGACCTGCTTATTTATATTGGTTGTTGCAACGCACTGCAACGTATCGATTTTTAATAATATTTATTTAAAGCGAGTGTCAGGTGTGAAGCTGTCAAGTTGCCATAATGTTAGTTGGTATTAAGGATTGAGAGTTTCTCGATCAGCAATAAGAGTGCAGTAGTCAGTTGAACTTTAAGTTGATCAGTCGTTAAGTTGTCGCCCGTTTATATTGATTATCAGATTTGTGTTAATACTTAATTTACCTTGAACTTTTACCTCACTTTCATATACCTAATTAAATCCTAATTGTATTTCGTGATAAATAAATTAAATACACATAAAACTATTATTGATATTTGTGTTTGAATTCACAATATTACATTTATGTTTCAAAGCAGTCGTGCATATCGGATGATATTGTTAGGCCACCTAGCGGTTTCAACAAGATGTAGCTACAGCATAAACATATTGCAGTTGCCTAAATTGCCTTTATAAGGACATATCTAGCATACAATTGTTTTCACGCACATACGGTTTTAACTGGTGAATGACATAGCACCTTGGGTAACTGTGGACTTCATTTAGTTCGAAGTTGTACTCAGAATCTTATAATTTGTTTACCACAACCATGTACCAAGCAGAAAATTGCCAATTATCCTATTTTATAAAGCTAATCAAAAAAGTTACCAAATATATACAGGGCATTCAATATCGCTAATAATTTAATATAAAAAATTTAAAAAACTGACACGAAAATATTAACAGTCAAGCCCGGCAATGTGTTATCCCACACCACTTATGGATATCAATGTGATTGTCAAAGTATTAATTTTCGCCGCATTTTAAAATTATAGTAAAAATATTTATGTTCACATATGTCTTATTTGGTTTTTTGTCATTATATCAATTGACTTAATTGATGTTGTTCGGCAGAAAAACAAATGAGTTGGGCGTCTCACAATCAAAACTTTTAATTTTTTTACCTGAAAATTGTAGTTTCTTATACCTCGCATTTTATTTAATGGTGTTGACTAAAATTTAAGTATTTAATGTACCAGTGCCTTACGTACATTTATTGACCAACGCATTTTACAAGGATACTATACTTTTCAAAGGAGAGCTTAAATTACAATGGGACTTATTCGTCGTCCGACCACTTTTTACTGGGCTTATCCCGTTTCATTCGTTTTTTATCTTTTGATTTTCCTTGTTTCTTTTTTTTACTTTTACCTTTTCTATTAACTTTTTGTATTGTTATTATCAACAAAGTAAGCCAAGACGATTTCTTCGTTAATGGCGCCTTAGCTTTTGAGCAAGATAAAGTCTGCAGTGGCGGGACTAAGTGCGAGGTAAGTGACTACGTTTTGCCACCGATTGCAAGCCGATCATCTTGGGTTACTGAGTGTCAGCTGTCGGTTAACAATTAAGTGTTGCATACTTTAAGTAAATAAGAACTATTGCTTTTAAGTTTTGCATATAAACAAAAGAGTTACAAGTGCATTGCTCTATATTTTATTGGTGTAAAGTGAAAAATATTGGTTCGGCATATCAGACGTCGGTCATTAAAAAGGAAATATGTATATAATGATGAACAAAATGAAACTTAAATCACTTGATTCTGGGCTGCTTTTATCTTTTAGACTGCAAGGCAAAAATCATTAAGCAAAGAAAGATGCTATTGATATCCAACACAATATTGTGGAACATTTTATAAATCCGATTCTTGGCGTATTAAATTTATATTTTGTTAAACATAAAATCAAATAAAAAATCCTTTTTTACGAATGCCATTCAGAGCATCAAATGCAATCATGGTTGGTAAAACATAATTATGTACATAAGTTGGGAAACATGAAGAGTTTATAACAAATGATTTGGAAATAAAACGAGCGCCCCTGGATTACTTCCATTCTCATTTCGATTTCAATATTTTTCTTTTTTTTTTTTTTGTTAATGGTAATTTAAATCTTGAAAGTTGTTCCAAAAATATTTTTAAAAAGGGTAGGCATAAAAAAGTGAGTTCATTATAAAAAAAAATCCATTAATATAAATATCCGCTAGGAACTCATTTTTGTCCAATAACATTCGTATTTCATTATTTTCCAATTATTATAAGTTGCGATAATAGTTTTTCAAAGTCCATTGAATATATTTCGATGAAATAATTGGTAGATTGCACTATTTGAATCGTTTATTTTAAAAACCAGTCAAGCGAACAATTTTTGATTTGGATTAAATCAAAGAAAACTTTCTAGAAATCGTAAAATTACTTTTACAAAACTGATGTTTTTCTTCTCATGATAATTATCCTGTTTTGTAACTTTTTGATAAACAAAAAAACTTTTTTTTTATCTATTTTCAAATATGCTTAAAAATTAATATAAAGCTTGTACTTGACTAGTTTCTGAAACAAACAACCATCACTAGTGTAAATTTCGCACGAAAGTGTTATAATATTAAAAAAAAAAACCGGAAAAATTAATTTATTAAAGATTTTAATATTATTGGCATATAAATATTTGTTCCGGAACGCCTAATTGACATCATACACTCCTTTAAAAGTGCATTTTGCTTCCGTTGTAGGCAATTAAAAATATTCTCTTAAAACTCTTAATATCCAACCACGTAGGATTTTAGTGCTTGCGAATCTTTATTTTTCCCCCATTTATTGGGATCTACAACATTGAAAAAAACAATTTGATTAGGGATAAGTATAACATCAGTCAAGGGCCGTCACTGGAATTCTTTCTGCACTAGACAAGGTTTCCTAGGCTTTGCTACACTTTTTTGATTTTTTGCATTAAACGATGTAATTTATTTATCTTTACAAAACTATAATCGCTCAATAACTCAATTATGACTTTTTTGTTGCTTGACTGGTTTTTTAAATAATTGATTCATGTAATGAATGTCTTTTTAAAATAACTTTCTGATTTGAAAAATACATTCACAAATTGATAACAATTTTTTAAAAAAATTTTTATAATGTGAGAATTATTTCTTTTTATAACCCTGCAAATAATTTTGGACCACCTGATCCATTTTGATAAAATGGACTACTCCATGGACTGGTCCGATGTAATGCAAGCATGGACCATATAATTGTTAAAAAGTGTTTGTAGTGAGACGACATGTCTTCGGTTTTTAACGACGTGCTTTCGTTTTTTAACGACTTCAAAACTAATCCTCTTGAGTATACCATGAAGTAGTTTTTAAACTACTTCTTTGTAGTCCAAAGCAGGGTTATATGATCCTGCCCTAGGACATCGTATTGTTAAATAGGCCATGTTTTTTCCATACGTTTGGGTTACTTTTGGACTAGTCCTAGTCCCTTGTGGGCTACTCTTTACACGCGCGCTTGGACTGGTCCTATTATTTGCAGGGATGAATCAAATTTCAATTATTGAAGCTCTCTTGCAAAAGTCCTTTTCCTTCAATATTTCGCATACCTTTTGCTTAAGCCAACCTTTAGTTAACATTATAGCTATAGATAAGTACAGAAAAAAATGACACAAAAAAAAAATTTAAGGTAAAATCGCATTTATTTAAGAGTAATTCAAAACCCTTACCCCTGTAACACATATTTCACTTATTTTATTTCCCCTTTGTTAACAGAAGCATCATCAGAATGGCCCGATATGGTTTTCGTCATCATTCTACTTTGAAAACTTGATGTACTATTTAACTAAATAATTTTAAGTAAACGAATACGGGAATTGTATTCTATTTTTAAAATGAAAAAAAATGTATGTGTTTCTTTTTATGGTGTTGTTTTTTTTCTAAACAAAACAAATAAAACAGGTTTTTATTATTTCCATATCGAATAATTTTATTTTAACATTTTTTATTTAAAGTAAATATGAAATCAAAATTATTTTATTCAAAATTAAACAATGTTATTTTAACAGCGAATAACATTAAATAAACATGATTTAATGTTATTTTAATATTTTTCATTTGAAATTAATATAAAATAATGATAAATTTAAATAAAGGGCATACTTTTGCAGAAATTTACTATGATTCTCAATTAACATTTCGCCATGTTAATTTAACATTGGTATTTTTTCTGTGTGAACCTACCCGGTAAAATAAACATGACTTTAACTAATTGCACAGTTTAGTTAAAAGCAAAGTTGTAATATTGAAAAAATCTTTAATGAGTGGAAAAAATCCTGCCTTTAACCATCGCCAAGTTTTTACAATGGTGTTAGGCAGTTTAAATTTACAAAAATACAAAAACTTTAATGCAATTTACAAAAATATTTCGTAAAATACACAAATTTTTTTCGAAAATTATAAAAACTTGATTTGTATTTAACATAAATAAACAATTTCGTACAATGTACGACAAGATGATGATGGACTTTTTTGAGTGCGCAACAGCTCTCAGTGTCAACACAATTAAAAGTTGAACTACCCGTCTCGAGAACCACGCTTCAACAGATAATAAACCACATAGTACTGTTACTAGGGCTTTTCGCAATAGAGAAGCTGTGGAAGATGTATTAAAAACTGTCCACAGGCAACCATCCGAGTACACTCATTCTACTCAACTGAAAAAAGAAAAAGAAAAAAGATCAATATATTAGACACTGGATTTCCAGTTCCAAAAAGCCGTATTGTCGGCTTGGTTAAAAATATAAACGTTTCGAAAACTTGTTCAGCCAGTTACATGTATTGTTTGTTAAACGCTCCCACAGGAACGATTAAATTAACTTAAAGAATATCAAACATAAATTTAAAACCCCTTCGCATTTTTCCGCATTAACATTTATAATCCAGAAGTCACAATTATGAAAATACATACACGTGCTTAATCTGAAATTTCCTTGTATTTACACTCTCGGCGTTTAGTTGTTGTAATAGGGTGGATCCATAGAACTTTCTAAATTGTCTGCAAACTTTTCCTTTAACTTCACATCTTTAGAAACTCATCAAAAGTTGTATTTTAATATGTTGCATTAAAATACTTCTCAACACTCAGTTTTAATGTGTGTATATCTGAATGCAAGATATTATTTGTAATGAAATGACGCCAACACTTTAAGTACTTTTGTACTTAACTTGCACACTTGCACTCACTCTAACATTTATGAGCATATACAAATATATAAACATAAGTCTATCGTCATTTACAAAATAGCAGTGTATTTAGTTGTAGTCGCATAAATACTTTTTGAAAAAAACACACTCAGTAGAAACGTTGTTACAAGTTTTACGTTAATTTTTCCCCATTATTATATTCTTTCTTTTAAATCCTTATGTTTAAATGGTTGCTGTGCCCCATTTTGGCACATATGTGATAAAAGCTGGTATTGCTTCTTTTTTTGCTACATTTCTAATACAAACAAAAAATATTTACTTACCTCTTATGTTGTTTTCTTTTTCTAGCATCATTGTTATTAACAAGAGCATCAAGCTGAATGAGTTTTTAATCGAGGGAAACTCGAAAATGTATATTATAAATAAAAGTGGCAGCGACGCTTTCCTATCTTTCTAGACATAGATGCCCACGACTAAACTAAAGAAACTTCAAATTTATTATGCTAATTTTTGTAATTTTACACTGTGTGCTGCTTCAGATTATTTAGTAAAATCGTGCATACAAACACCAGATTATGCTATCTGGCAATACATTTTTTTACTATACCTTTTTATCCTACCTTCGTATATTTAATTTAATGCCATGTTTCCATGTCTGCAATTGTGTTCAAAAAAGTGGTAGCAACATTTTGTACTCGCATCCATAAATAGAAAATAAGGAAAGAAAAAAATGCAACTTAAGTTCAAGTGTTTAACTTTTATTGTTTTATGCTTAAATAGAATTAAGTTGTTATTATTTTGTTATTGTTTAACACACTTTTATGCACACATTCCAAAAAAAGTTCATAGCTGGAGTTGCAAATACGAAAAGTTAATAAACTAAGACTGAAAAATAAAACTACTTAAAAAAATTTAAAAAAATTCAACACAAACATTCTTGAGGAGAATTATTTTTATGTTGGCATCCAACAATAACTACCTTTAAAGTGTTTTGTAAATAATGGTCTTATAAGAAATTCGGATTCAAATTCTAATGCTATTGTTTGTATATCAAAAATAAATTTATGATTAAAAATTATTAAAAGTGACATTATTTTTATATTTACATCAAAGTTTTGACATATAAATTTTTTTTCGAGAGTGATATACGTATAGGAACAATGGTGAAACATGCGGGGGATTTACAAGGTGTCATAAAGTCATATGTATTAAAATAATAACATGCAAAAATACTACTGTTGTAAACAACCTCTCATAACTTAGTGTGCTGTTTTGAATTTAAATCAGCTGATTTAAAACAAATATAAAAAAATAAATATTTACCTAAAATCAAAATGTTTTTTTACTTCTACCATAAATAAATAAATTTAATTAGATCTTCCCTGACTATTTTCCATTTTTCAGACGCAAACCACAAATAAATTTTATTTTGTATGTTTACCATACATAAAAGTCCTAAGCCGATCTAATTTGACGCCGCAAGTGTTTTGTTGCTAAAAATGCTAGCCGCAATTTAAATCCGGATGTAAGCCGGATAAAATTATACCATCAACAGCGACGGCTACAAAATCATAGCCGCTCGGCTCGGCTGCTCTGCGCAGGTCTCTTCTGATTAACTACATAGCAAGCAAAGTTTAATTAATTTAAGACACTTTTTGTCTACAAAGCAACAACAATTTTTTAAACCATTGTAAAATGTTAGAAAATTATGACAATATAACATGATAGCACACCTTGTGAATACCCTAATGGTTTAATAAAATATAACAAATTGAAATGGTCTATGGACACAAAGGTCCTCTTGCGGAGAGAAGTTTGTACACTGAAAGAAAAATGCTTCATATATTTAATGAATCATTTTCATAAAAAAAATTTCATTGGTTAAATGAAAATTTTCATTGCCCAAATGGAATTTCCTAGTTATAATGAAGTCTTTTTGAATTAAAATCGCTTCATTGGATTTCGTAATTACGTTAAAAATTTTCATTGGATATATGAAAACTTAAGTTTGTCCAAGTTAAACCAAAAATTTTAATTGGGAACATAAAAAAACAATATACAAACATAACTAGTATTCATAAATTAATACAAAATTAAAGTTTCCTTAAAAAAATGTTTCATTGTTAATTAAAAATTAAATTTATGAAATCAAAAATTTTTAATAAAAGCAACATATTTCAATAATTGCCTTCATAAATTTAAATTTTCATTATGACTACAAAAATGTCATTATAGTAATGAAACAAAAACTTTGAATCCACTTTCAATCAACTTTGTTATTGTTGTTATGGACAATTCAATCTCATATTTACGCTCTTAATTGAGTAAAAAACATAGTTTTTTTATCCAAAAACTACACTGCCCCGGTAGGCTAGCTGGTAGTGAGCTAGTCTATCAGCACCGAGGTAGCGTGATCGATTCCCGCCAGAGACAGAAAAAAAATAAAATTAAATAAAAAAACAAAAATAAATAAAAAAAAAAAAATTAAATAAAATAAGAAAAAAAATTTTTACTTTATTTAAAGTATTCATCCAATGAATAATATTCATAGATCTAATGTAATGTTTCATTAAATACATTTTAATGAAACAGGTTTTATTGATCCAACGAAGCGCTGCATAGGTTCCTTTTTAATGCAATTTTTTATGGGATTAATGTCAAAATTCATTGGTATTGCGAAGAAAATTCTTTCAGTGTATGAGTGCCGTGTTGAATTATTTTTAATAAGCTCATCTCTAAATTTTGATTAATTTTCACACAAATTTAACATAGAGAGACGACGTTGCGTTAAATGACCCATTAAATATGAACCCAAAAAAAAAGAAGGAAGAATGACTCCAAAATTTTAAATAATTTTTTAGGGCAATTTTTTGTTTTTTTTTTGTGTTTTTGCATTTAAAAAGAAATGAAAGGCGGTGCGAAATATGGCCCCAGGAAATATGGCCCCAAAAAATAATTGATAATGCAATAATGCAATATGGCCCCATTTTTTAATGAAAAATTACCCTAAAAATAAAATTTGAGATAATTATTCATTATGAAAAATCACCTCAAAATTTATAATGAAATATAACAAAAAAAAAAAAAAAAAAAAACACACACAGAAAGTTATATTAAAAATTTTGGGTTAGGTTCATATGCCCGAAACTTAAAATACCGATTTCAAAATCCGAATAATTATACAGTTTTGGTTTTAAAAACCGTACGATTGATAGCATGGTTGAGCTTCCAGCCATGCGCAAGAATTTTTTCCTATATCGTATAACAAACACTGGCTTTGCTTACTAAAGCTTCGTTTTATAGGTGGCCTTCGGCCGGGTGCAAAGATTTGCTTTTCTGAGGTATAACGAAAACTGCACCCAGAAAAAAAAAACATGTTTAAATATGGTCATCTCCAACAAAACTATTTTTAAAGAAAATTTTAAACATATTATGTTAAATTTAATCATATTATTGTCACTGACAACCATATAATGGTTAAATTAGTCCTTCCAAAGTTTTAAAACCCATTTATCTAGAACATTGATTATCTAATTTAGAATATTTTAGACACAGGTATTTAGATAAGAAAATTCTGTTTTCTCTACCTCGATACATGCTTTCTTGATAGCAAATTGTATCACAAACTATTTTTCACATTATCAAAATTATTAAGTTACCAAATACTGTAATAAACTAATTAAATTTACTAAACTTTCTTTTCAGTATTACAACCAAGAGAAAACGCTTAATTATTGGAACAAAAAACAGTAATTTAATGGTTAATCCTTTTTTACTACAACAATTAAATTTGAAACCACGAAGAGTGTTTTAAGTGATTTCTGCTTCAATGTTTTTCATACTATTTACTTATTTGATTAAATAAAAAAATTGGAGCAATAAATACTGCTATTGTTTTTCAATAAATATTTATTGCTCCTAATATTTGGACTTTAAGATTTACCCCGCAAAAACAAACAGTTAAAGGCTAAAGGATATTAAAGGGTGTCGTAAAATTCTGGAAAGTAATTTGGTAAATAAGTAGATAATGATCATTTTTATTTTTTTCTCAATAAACATAAAATTGCTTGCCGAAATACTCAAAGGAATAAATAAAAGAAATAAAAAATACAATAAATAAATAAATCAGTATTATTTAGCCACACTTATATTGCGTAAATGGGCATATGGGCCACAGGCTATTTTCAAACTAATAATTTAGGACTACAGCTTCAAGCTGTGTGGGATAATGGGTAAATGGTAGCTAATTATAAGCGACAAAGAAAAAAAATTATACACCGTCTTTTGAACTACAGGGATTTATTATACTTAATAAGGGAAAAGAAAATTACTAACATAGTTAATGATTTATCAAAACGAAAGCGATTTATGTTTAAGTGTAGTTGTAATATAAACACTATTGATCCATTATTGAAATTTAAATATTATTAATGAGTCTTAATTACACTATACATGAACTAGATTTTAATAAGAACTAGGGTATTCATTCGGTTAACCGTTAATCGGTTAACCGATTAATAACCACCGGATTAACTGATCGGTTAATTATAAATTGGATATTTTCGATTAACGATTAAACCGGTTAATTTCAGGCGATTAACCGATTAACCGATGTAACAAAATTTTTAATTTTTTGTGGTCTTTTAACATATTTTTTTGTGTTTTTAATTATCTATTTCGTCTCATATACAAAAGATATGTGTTTAGAAAATATTTTTGCATAAAATATATTTCCTTCTAGTAATACATTTTTAAAATACAGTTTAAAACAGAAACTAAGGAGTTAGGAAATAAACTTTTTTGCAGAATGTTCGGTGCTGAGCTTTGTTAGGATGAGTCAGATGATGACGTGACAACAGAAGAAACTCTCTCTCGATAGTAACATAAACAACCTTTTAACAGAATAACCCGAAACAACTAGAAGTGCTAAAAACTTTAAAAAATTAAAACAGGACTCTAATTGCTTAATGGAAGAATTTATGTTTAGAGAAATCCACTAAAAGGACTGAGAAATTAGATATTCTTTATTATGGGTTGTTTTCGATTTCTACAACATCTACGATAGGTAAAAGAATTTTTTCTAACTCAAGTTTTATCAAAACTAAAGAAAAGTATCGCTTATATCCTAAACATTTAAACCAAATAATTTTTTTAAATGATTATTTTATAAGATCACCTTAAACTGATTTTTTTTTAACCCAAGCAAACAGATTTTTATTTATGTGAATTATTTTGCATAAAAGCATTTTAAAGCCAACAGCTGTGTAGGTCAAACGGGGGGAAAATAGTGGTGTGACTCAACTTGATTACACACACTTTTGGCTAAATTAAAGCATAATTGGGGGATTCACAAGGTAGTCTTAAATATAAGTGCTGTCAGTAACCCTCACAATTTAGGTCTCTACTGAGTAGTTATGACAAAACAATAAACAAAGCATAAGAAGTCTTATTATTTTAGAATTTTTTTATTAAAGACAACAATAATTTTTTTAAACTATTGTAAAATATTAGGATGTTATGAAAATATGACTTAGTAGCACACATTGTGAATACCCTTATTATCTATTAGCTAAAAAATATGTATTACATATTTATGAATTATTTTTTTATTTGCTTGTTTTAGTTCAAGAATTGTTTTGTTTGTTTTGTTATTGTTTTTTTACTAATAAACTCCAAATAATAAATATCTATGCATTTTCATTTATTAAAATTACTTAATTTGTAAAAAAAACTTTATTAATCGGTTAACCGATCAATAACAAAATTAACCGATTAAACCAAAACCTCGGTTAATTAATCGAGCGATTAACCGATTAAAGCAAAACCCCGATTAAATGAATACCCTAATAAGAACTGAATTAAAACTTAGCTTGCACTGTACTAGAACTCAACAAGAGCTAAGTTAGGGTCATCGATCCCCAACAATGCGATACCTTACACCAGTCATTAAAATGGAGTGAGCACTAACTATTTGGTAGCAGCACTGAATTCTGTTACAGCTGATTTGACAGTTTCAATATGTTTTGTAGTTAATTTGGTTAAAAATTTATCCTTGAACCAATTCTTGAATCAAGCACAGTTGGAAATTCCATACTATTGATACCGCTTTTTCTTTTCAGTGTAGTTGTTTAGAAATACAAAGTTAAATTATATCCACAAATATGTACATAAAATATTATTTTTTTTAATTACAATTACTACAATAGAGAGAACGGAAATCATAATAGATTTAAATGAGTACCTTAAGGGTCAGTATACCAGCATGAATACAAAACAATTTCATGGAAAACGTAACACATTATTTAAATATAAAAAAAAAAGTTGTAATTTAAAAAGTTATGCCAAAGAATACTTCACTCAAATTATATTCGGATTGAACTGAAAAACGAAACTTAACAACCTTAGAGAAAAAACTGATATTAAAATTGATAAGAATTCAAAATTTGTTTCATTAACTTTATTTAAATAAATGTGTCATTCAGTTTTACCCATCACTGTAACGTATCTATCACATAACTAAACTTAAGATTATATTTTTATACATTTGTCTATATATTTTATATGAAAATGTGGAAGAGTCAATGAAGAACATTGTTCCATATTCTTGTATAACACTGGCATCCATATATTTTCATTTACCATTCTCTAAGTATTTATTAAAGTTAAGGTGTCTAACTTTATACTGGTATTTGTTTATTTGTACAAGTAAAAGCTAAAATATTAGTATAAATTTATTAAAAATAATCCAAATCTCTTATGTATTTTATCTAAAAAGAATAACAAACGAAAAAGTACAAAAACAAGGCATAACAAGTATAGAATAGAAGTAAGTATTACGAAATAATACGAAAATTGTTTAAGCTAGAAATATACAAACATAAAATAGTAGGATGGGTCAAATCTAATGCCAGTAGTTCTCAAGAAAAAATAAAGCCAAGTTATAATTTTTAGGACTACAAATATTAAATTATGTGTGTTATACCTTAAAATATTTCTATATTTTTGCTCTTTTTACCGATTTTTTAATAACTGCACCTGTTAGCTAACGAAATATAAATACATTTATACATGATAAAAATATATGTACAACATTTGAAGTTTCTGCTAAATTTATATTATATTTATATTAGTTTTGATTTTTATCATTTTTGTAGTATTTAAATTCCTAGAATGGTAAGTTTTATATTGGACTTGCTTAACCCAGTGTGCTTTGCTTCTTTTATTGAAGTTATATAATGGTGTTTTCTTTTCTACAGAAAATGTGACATTTTATTTTAAAAAAATGCAATTTGGTGTCTGTTTCCTAATAAATTTTGATCCTGAAAAGGATGAGTTTTTTAGAATAAAACAAGCCACCCTTTTCGAGAGCAAAATTTTTAAGAAACAGACACCAAATTGCATTTTTTTAAAATAAAATGTCACATTTTTTTGTAGAAAAGAAAACACCATTAGTAAATTTTTTCTAGCCGTTCTCGTCTATTAATAACGAAGAACTTTATTGCAAATTTGGAAACTTTTAATGTTATCCTTTTTGAGACATTTAAATTACCGTATGGGAGGTGTCACATCCAACTTTCCAGTTCAGCTCAATTTTTGACATTTCTTGTGTATTGATCTAGAAACTTTTACTGGTACTGTTTCCAAGCTATACAGAAATTTATCAGATATATAGAAATGTATGTTATCCTTGCCATGGTGCCACGACCTCTTTTGCAATTGTGCCTACTTTTTGATACATTTTGTGTGGTATTAACAAAGCTATTCGTACAAAACTATTAATGTGACAGTTTTTCAGATGCATACAGATCTATCTTGTCCTTGTATAAGACGAACCACGAGCAACTCTTCAAGCCCGCTCCTTTTTATAAAAAAATTGAGTGCTTTTCATATTAATTTTACTACACGTTCAGTCACTTGTAAGCTGCACATTAGTCCTACATGTCAATAGTTCGCATTCAAAACTTCCCCATAATTTAAAAAATTATATCTTGTATTTGCGTATAAATTTAAGAGAAGAAATACGGAATGATTGTCTTGTGAAGCAATATGTTTCTAAGCTAAGTTTTTAAATATTAAAACTGTGTTAAATATAACGACGGATAATTTTACCATTTTATACACGAACAATTTTACACCGATCTACGTGGTCCATACAGCCTTCATGACTACTTTTTTTATGTATATAGCCATGAGAACTCCTGTTCTGCATTAGAATTTTAAAAATGTAGTCACCCTACAATTAACTAGAAATTAAGGAATAACATTTTGTAAACATTGGTTCATAGTAGGCCATTGCTTTAAAAAGAATAATATGCTGTCATAAAAATACACAAAACATCATAAAAAATTGAGCGATTTAATCTTATCAAAATCGTTTTTTTCTAAAACCTAACTGCCTAATTTAGGGACTTGCAGAATGTCTCTTGTCACACATATATTGCCAATTCACAAAGTGTTCTAAATTGCTATGTACTAGAGTGCTATTTTAGGCTACAAAAGCACTGATGTGAACAGCATGTTGTGTTGTTATATGAAAAATAAGTGAAAACTTTAAAACAAAATTGCAAGAAATATATATAAATATATTTCTGTAGCATTTTGACGAAACATCTTCAGTCAAATTTAAAAAGTTGAAAATAATTTTGTTAATCATACGAATTTTCATTCAAAAAAAATTTTTGTTTACGTTTTTAAAATTTTGTAATTAAAAAAAATTATTCTTTAATTTTGGTTTATTTAATTATTTGATAAAAATGGTTTTTTCTTCGAGGTTTATTTAACATTTTTTGCTATCTTTTCTCAACTTAAGATGTTTTTCAAAATTCAACAGATTTTATTTTTATATAACGTGAATAAATAATAAATTAAAGAAATTTAATAACCTAGAATTGAAGAAAAAATACACAGGTAACAAATTTTTTTGTTATTTATTTATTTATTGGTATTCCTATACAACAGGACTTAGGCCCGTTTTCACGACTTAACGATAGCTAAATGTAGGAAGTTATCGAACAGATAATGAGTTTTTAATTATCACAAGTTCCCTTTAATCTAAAAGTGATGGATAAGCTAAAGAGAGGAACGTTCTACCTTTAACTTTTGTCGGAAGGTTTAGATTTGAGATTGCCATATTATATTCACATATGTTTTATATATGGCAACTCAAATTATACGTATATTTTGCAAATGTCAAAAAGTACGTAGTTGCCAGTTCGTATTTATATTTTGGCAAACATAATCGGTTTTTTCTTTAATATTGCCACATTTTCAAAAATGTTAAGTTTATTTTATACAGAAGTTGTGAAAAAGAAAAATAGTTGAAGGTAACTTTATTCCTCACTAGTGCTTAAGGTACCGTTAACTATTTCGAACTTTATAGGTAAGTCATGAAAACGGGCCTTAAAGTCTTATTATTATAGTACAGGATAAACAATTCGTAGCATTTTCTTATGTGTCACACAATAAAAGATTTTAACAATAAACATTAAAATAAAAGAAATTAATACATTAAAGCAATTTTTATAGGGAATAGATCAAACAATTTTAAACATAAAGACATTCAAAAGCGTTTCTAAATACAATAGATTACACGATTTCAAGTACGGGTCTAAAAATTAAAAATATATTTCCTTAACTGCGTTGCATTACTAGTAAATTTAACAGTTGCTGGTGGTGTGTTCCAAAGACGAATACTGTGAACGAAAAACTGCCATTCAGATACTAACTTCTTGAATCTTATCGGGATCAGATTGTTATTTCTTCTTGACTGCGTAAAAGTAATACGTTCAAATAGATACGTCGGCTCGCTAGTATAGATAATTTTATGCAAAAGCGTTAGGCTTTCGTAGGGTGTAACATGTGAGAAACGTCCTAAGTTGAAGACATATCTCAGAATGGCATTATATGTAGATGTTAATTTCCTGGTGCTTTTTTGGTCACAGTTTGCAAAAACCTCGCTGCCATATATTAAAGCTGGAATAAGATATTGTCAATAATATTTGGTTATGAAAAATAAAATTAAATTTTTATGACAGCCATAAAACTATAGCAAATAAAACCAATTCGACACAATATTACACTTTGTGAACTGTGTCTAAGATCCTGAATTCTTAAGCTAAGCTCTCTCTTCGCCTAGGACGTGGACAATTTGGTCAAAATTATGCTACTTATTAAGAAACTAACGAAATAACGTCTACTATTTCTGGGCCATCTTAATAAGCAATTGGGAGAATCAAATGGCATGCTATCAAGTCCTTTTGTAATAATATCCTAATATTTTTCATTATTTAAAAACATTTTTTGTTCTGTTTCAAACAAAAAGTCCTAAAATAATAAGACTGTGTTTATTGTTTTAACTACATAGTAGAAATCAGATCCAAACGGCCGATACTATATAGTACGAAATTATTAGGTATTGCTCGCAGCAGTCATATTGTTTCTTATATCCTTTTAAAGATATACATATGATTTTATGACTACCGTTTGAGTCCCCCTAATATATATACATATATGAGTAGCACTTATGTGTTGTCGTCTTTTTGTACACTGAAAGAATTTTCTTCGCAATACCAATGAATTTTGACATTAATCCCATGAAAAATTGCAATAAAAAGGAACCTATGCAGCGCTTCGTTGGATCAATGAAACCTGTTTCATTAAAATGTATTTAATGAAACATTACATTAGATCTATGAATATTATTCATTGGATGAATACTTTCAATAAAGTAAAAAATTTTTTTCTTATTTAATTTTTTTTTTTTTTATTTATTTTTGTTTTTTTATTTCATTTTTTTATTTTATTTTATTTTTTTTCTGTCTCTGGCGGGAATCGATCGCGCAACCTCGGTGCTGATAGACTAGCTCACTACCAGCTAGCCTACCGGGGCAGTGTAGTTTTTGGATAAAAAAACTACGTCTTTTACTCAATTAAGAGCGTAAATATGAGATTAAATTGTCCATAACAACAATAATAAAGTTGATTGAAAGTTTTTGTTTCATTAATATAATGACATTTTTATTGTCATAATGAAAATTTAAATTTATGAAGGCAATTATTGAAATATGTTGCTTTTATAAAAAATTTTTGATTTCATACATTTAATGGCATATAACATTAGATGTATGAAATAATTAAATCTTACATTTTTTAATTAACAATTAAACACTTTTTAAGGAAACTATAATTTTGTATTAATTTATGAATATAGTTATGTTTGTATATTGTTTTTTTATGTTCCCAATTAAAATTTTTTGTTTAACTTGGACAAACTTAAGTTTTCATATATCCAATGAAAATTTTTAACGTAATTACGAAATCCAATGAATCGATTTTAACGAAAATACTTCATTACAACTACGAAATTCCATTTAGACAATGAAAATTTTCATTTGACCAATAAAACTTGTTTTATGAAAATGATTCATTAAATATATGAAGCATTTTTCTTTCAGTGTAGGTAATGTTCCTTCAAACAAAAAATAGCCTAAAGTAACGGTTTATTAAAAGACAATCTACCCAAGGAACACTATTCATTTACATAAGCTCATTCCTCGATACACACATACAAATACACATATTTCATGAATAGTTTATGATAGTTGCAACACAATCAACTTTTTTGTTTGTTTTCATTTTTATATTGTTGTTTATTTTGTCCTTTTTCGTGATTGTGGTAAAAAAAGAGTTTTACTTAGCTATAATGCCAGTAATAAACGTAACAGGCTCTATGTTTATACATAAGTAGTTTTGTACATAAAATATACAAAATATTTTACAGAGTAACGAGTACTAAAAACTATTTAAAAAAATAATTTATGACTGTAGAATAATATTAAATTTTATAGATATTTATGTAATAAAGTATCATAGGTTAATAATGACAGTATTTTTCAGTGTTTAAAAAACTGCAGTCAAAGTCGCTGCCATTTCTTTCACTTCTTTATTTGCAATTGGTCAAAAAAAACTGTTGCTTTTACTTCTGATTCATTACATGTAAACAGTCGTTGTCAAACCAACTTGAAAAGCTAAAAGTTGTACACAAATTTTCGTTTTTTGTTCGACCGTTTTTGGTTTCGACTGCAGTTTTTTAAGCCCTGGTATTATTTATAGTATATAATTGTCCTGGATGTTTTCCTTTTCGACTGTTCTTTTGTAAAACGTTTCAAAGCGAGTGGTGAATATTATTATTGTTTTTGTTTAAGCTTTGATATTGTTGCAAGTAAAACTGTGGCTTATAATTCTTATTCGCTTAACAGTTTTATTGGAATAATATCTTTAGTTTTTCTAAAATCTTTGGATGAAGTTTCCGGACGATCTGGCCTCAGCAACCAGTGAAATGCGCATAGGAATAGCTTATCCCATCAACAATAAATTTCAGTTTACCAATAGTATGAAATGGGAATTTAGCACATTTAAACGAAACCTTTTTAATTAATTTTTTGAATCCCAAGAAAAACTTTGAGTGTACTAAATTTGTTATTCTGTGCGAAGCTTTTAAAAATTTTCTCAGCAGGCTGTGTAGTCGGAATAGCGGTGTTTGTAACGGAATCCGGAGATCGATTCGGAGCACCTACAAAAATTCGCGAGACCGATTCCCAAATTTCTTGGTTTACACGGGCATAAAATAAATAAAGAATTTTGAAAATATTTTCCAAAATAAATCATTCTTCGAAATTAGCGATCCACATATTCAAAGTGATCTAACAACTTTGAATATGTGGATTTTAATTAATTTTATTAGAGTTAGTTCATTCAAGTAGTTAAAAAAAAAAAATATAAAATTGTGTAATAATTTAAAGTGTCTAAATTGTATTATGAGAAATTAAACCCAGTTACTGATCTACAAAAGTAGTTGTAAAAAAGGATTTGTAGTTTTTAAGGGGTGTGGTTAATTTAACACGTTCGGCTAATTTGAGTGAACTCCAGTCATTCAAATGTTCTTAAATAAATTAGTGACAGGAATTCCCACAAATTTTAATTTACAATTGTTAACCCTTAACACTGAAATATGTTTAACATTGTATAGAATTATTGTTGCTCTAGGTCTAAAATACTAGCACTAACAAGCAAAATGTGGTTCTACAAACTCCAATTAAAAAAGTTGTGAGTGATGCCAACTCTTGAAACAGTAAATGCGTGAAGATATTTGAAAACGTACTACAAAAGGGCACAAATTTGCATGAAGAATCTCGTTACTTAGAGAAATAATATATATTTTTATTAGAAATGTGGCCAAAACAATGAACAATAAAGGTCCGTGAGCACAAATGTCTACATAAGAGTGGCCGCGATTTGTTAAGTAATTTTTCAAAATGGTGATACCAATTCGATTAAGTTTGATAATAACAAAATTAGTACTTTCTAAGACAAGTCTATGTACAACTCTACAATCAATGAATGGGCTTATTTGGTTCCTTTGTATACAAAAAAAATTAATATGAAGTTTGGTGCCGATTGGGTAAAGAAAAATCAAAGCGGAAATCGATTAAAAAGTACAAGGCGAAAATAACTTTTTAGTTTTTGTCACATTTTTTAAATGTCATAAAACTTTTTATTCCAGATGATAAATTAATCGAAATGTTCAATTATATTTTCAAAGGTATGAAAACCCAAAATCGGCTTAGAACTAGCCCAGTAATAAATAACGCCCCAGACCACTTTTGTGACAATTATTACTTGACCGAGAAATTCGAGCACACACTTTAAAAATTTTTGTTTGCGTGTTTTTCAAATCTTAAAAAATTTGCTTCAACAAAATCAAAAGTATGGAGATTTGCTATCCAGAGACTTGTTTAAATTATCTCAGACAATGAAAAGAAGTTTTAAAGATATCCCCAGTATACTTGGGTAGAGCAACGATTTGATTTTTACGGATTTCGAGGAAAATGTTTTTTTTTTGTACAAAATTGATCAATAGGATAAAGCTTTTTATTTTTATTAAGTTCCAATTAATGCTATTCAGAGATTTATGATACATTTAAAAATTTGTTCAAATTCTAACCATCTTAAACGTCAAATAACACGGTCAGATTTAAATTGTTTGGCAAATTTAATATTTAGTGCAGACTTTTCAGATTTTTTTTAGACAAAAAAGAAACTTTTTCGCCCGATGCTCATTGATATAATGTGATGTTGGGCCATCCAAGTGTGCATGGAACATTCACTTTGCATCGGGAATTATGCCTCCCGATTCAAGTTAATAATCAAACAATATCGCAACGCTCGCAAGCAAAACATCTCGGTATATATCTGGATCTACGTTTAAGGTTAAAATGCCATAAAAAGGCAGAATCAACTCAAATGAAACCAAAAGCAATTCAAAAAACTTGGCTTATTGGAAGAAATCCTGTCCTTAGTGTCGGTTGCACACTTCTACCTTACAACTCTTAATGACAATCGTTTAAAACTCGAATATTCAGAAATTTTTGATCACGAAATATTCGGTAAAATATTTTAAAAGGCTTGAACACCACGATAATTCTCTAGCTACCGAAATAGACAAGAGATACCACAGAACTTATCCTAATATAAAATAGCTAAACACCTACATATGTGCACAAAAACAATGATGGTGAAAATTTTCCGGCAGTTCCAAGACTATTTAGAATACGATTTGTTTAATTATTGTTGGTTCATATGTAATATATGCGGATCCGATCAACAACTAAATACAATGAAAACAAGAAAGAAAGAATAGTCGGTCAAGCCCGACCATATGATACCCTACACCACAGTATTTAAAAACACATCATGCTTATGTGTCCATATTAATATCGATTAAAACTTCATTAAAATCGGTTTGAAAGTTTGTGAGAGGCAGAAATTGCCCCCTACCTGCCCTTGTGGTCCTATTGTTGAAAAACTACATAGCTTAGGTGTCCATATCAATATATTTCTATCTATGATTTAAATTTCATTATAATCGGTTTGATAGCTTTTGAGAGGCAGAAATTTTCCCCTATCTTCCCTGGTGGCCCTACGATTCGGCCCACTTTCAATAGGTTGGTCCTTGGCCAAAAGGAACATATGTCCCAAATTTTTATCAAATTATCTCCAAAATTGCGACCTGTACTTTGCGCACAACGTTACATGGACTGCCAGCCAGCCAGCCGGACGGACATCGTTAGTTCGACTCAGAAAGTGATTCTAAGTCGATCGGTAAGGTGGTTCTAGGACCATAATTTTAAGGCGTTACATACATCAGCACAAATGCATAATACCCTCTCCACTATTGTGGTGTGGGTATAAAAATCTGTTAGCCCTATTTATTGAAACTTAGCGAAAAATTTAACAAAATTTTGAAAAATGTAATCGAGTTTGGAATTAAAAAAAAAACGTAGGTTTCACATACTTTCCTTTTTACAATACTTCGTGTTTTTATGATCTTATGTATTGCGTTTATGAATCGAGTGATACAACTTGGTTACAAGTAAAGTAAGTCATTAAATGTCAAGAGGTTCTTTTGGTAATGTGCAATTTTTTGCTGAGTTGTGGGGTTTTTATATTAACCTACAAATTTTATTATATAAAACTATAATTTAAGCTTCTAATATGTCGTCTGCACTTGTACTATAAGTACTCATTAAGTTAAACTAAGACACCCATCATGACATTTTACTTTTCACCTTTTACTATCGTTGGCATTGAGTTCAAGCATCCTTTTGACTTTTTAAGCTACTTTCACCATCTTTATGGTCACAAATTTTTTTTATTGACTACTTCGTTTCAATAATTTTAATAACAACCAAACTGTGTGGGTAATATGAGTTCGGTCTTACTGTTTGACAATCTCCAGTTAAATTTGGATATGAGAAAAGAGAAACTATTTCAGGAATTCATCTAGTGGATGCTGCAGAAATAAATGTTTAGTAATGTTGAGTTTGTTTTTTTTTTTTTTTTTTTTTTCAAAAATTTTCTAAGTTTAAAATCTGTGAAGAGTACAGTAACTTAAATATTTCGTTATTTTCCAAATTTTGTTTATGCTTTACGAGTAATATTTAATGTAAATGTAGATTTTAGATTCTTATGATGGTCATATTTTTATCATTGTAATAAATGAACTTTTAAATGTATGTACAAATTAAGAGAATTAAATTTCGATTTTTGAGAATAGATAGTTTATGGAGCAATTTTGGATGTGCTGATTTTAAGCAATAAATCCAACTTTCCAAGTCTTCTGTTTTGTGGATTTTTTTTAAGTCTTATTTAGCCATACAGCTGTAATAAATATAATCGGCTATAATCGGCTATGCCGAATCTTATATACCCTTCACCCTAGTGCTTAAATAAAAGGAAGTTATATAAATACCGTTCTTTAAATATACAGTATTCCACGGATAATTACCTCGCCAAAAATGTCAATATTTTCGGGTAATTATGCGGGGTAAGCACTTAAACGAATACGCTTAGTTACCTCGTTGAGGTAATTATAAGAATACTTTTAACTACTTCATTGAGGTAATTATGCGAATACGTTTTAATACCTCAGTGAGAAAAAAATGAAAAAAAGTTGAGACATAGAAATATTTACATGTATCAGCTAAATATAAAAAGATAGCAATTAAAAACAATGGGATTTTCTGTCTTAATTTGTATCTGTAATGCGCCCCATACACGTTTCAATTCAATTGTCAACTGAGTCTTTTAACTGACTTGATGGTTGGCCACACACTTCATCAACTGAATTGAAAGGTTTTCAATTAATATTAAAATTTAATGAAATTAAAGACAATTTTTTAAATACATACTTAACTTTTTTTTGCAAAAGAAAACTACAAACATTAATTTTGACAGCTAATCAAGAGACTCGAGCACACACAGTACAATCGAATTGAAAGACTTAGGCCAGTTTTCACAACTTACCGATAGCTAAAGGTAGGATTTTATCGGCCGTATTAAAAGTGTTCCATTATAACAACTTTACTTTTACCTACCAGGTAGGATGAACCTTAATTTACTTTATCGCTCACTTTAGGTAAAAGTTAAGTTTTAATAATGGATCACTTTTTATAAGGCCGTTTAAAGTCTACTTTTAGCTATCAATAAGTTGTGAAAACGGGCCTTAATAATATAAGTCTAAATTATGGACTGATTTGCTTTATTCTTGTACCAAATAAAGCCTATGTTTCAAATTTCATCAAATTATCTCAGAAATGGCGACCTGTACTTTGTGCGCAAAGTTTACATGGCCAGCCAGCCAAACGGACGGACATCGTTAATTGGACTCAGAGAGTGATTCTGAGCACATCGGTATACGTATAGGTGGGTCTAGAGCAAATATTTGAAGGTGTTACAAACATCAGAACAAATGCATAATACTCTTTCCACTATTGTGGTGTGGGTATAAAAAGGCGAACGAAAAAAGCAGATGAAATTGCGGTGACTGGGTTTGCGGTGACGTTGTCTATTTCCTGGTATAATGTATTTGATTATTATTTTACTTGTTTGTCACTTAGTGACAAATGACTTTCAATAAAAGCTTTAGTTGCAGAAAAAGAAAAACCACATGCAGCAAAAGTTCATTGTTCCTTGGTTCGTAGGATGAAGAAAATTTACTCTGTAAAATAAATTTATTTTAATACAGTGGGAGAAATATTTTTAATAAGCCTTGAAAATAATGAGATCGATAATGATAATGTCATGGTTTAGCTAAAGTAATGTGAGAGTATGAGCTAGGGTTAAGTAAGAGTGAGAATAGTGTAGGCAGGGTTGCCGTTTAAAACAATTTTTATCTGACCAAAATTATCTGCAGAACCTACCATAATCGGTTGAAACCGACCAAATTTTTAAAATATTTAAAAAAATATATAGTCGTATAAAATACAAAAGGGTCTGTCATCATTTTAAAATTTTTCAGCGACAATAAGAAACTTAATAACAAGCAAACTTTTGTGATTATAAAAACCGTTTTTTCAATATAGTATCATTAATTCATACTTTGTTAAACATATTAACCGGAAAAAAATCGTTGTTATAATTCAAATAGTTGCCTTTTAATTACGTTTTTTTATCTCTGAAAATTTTTTTAAAACTATGATAGGCTCTTTAATTTTATGTAACGAAATTTATGTATATGTATTTTTGATATAAAGTATAATTTAAATTGGCTAAAGCTCTTAATTAACTTTTTTTTGTTATATGCAATTTATAAAAAAAAACAAAAAGTAAATAAAAATTCATTTATGTGCTGTTTTCACAACACAAGTGATTGAACGTGTTTTTTTGAGTGGTTTTCATATAAATTTTACTAAACGTTTAATCACATGTGTTGAAAAACTAGAATTATTCATTAAACATATAGTTATATAGTTAAAAAAAAGCCCTTAGTTTCATTGAAAAATTTTTACCGGAGAAGCAAAAAACTCTTTACATTGAGAACTAAACAAAATTTAAAAAAATTTCTTCTTTAGAAAACAAAAAAAAAAACATAACAGATGATCTCTTATTAAAACACAACAAAGTATAACTTACCTAGTGGTAAAAAGAAGTAGTAAGCAGGCCTTATTTCTCAGACACAAGGCCTTACTACCCCATTTCATACTCATACATTTTACACACGATGTCCTTGCCAGCCAAGGTCTTCTGCCTCCCGTTCTTTAGCAGGCCTGATAAGAGGCCTTCTTAAGCAGACCTGTAGTGCGGTTTACTAACTTTTAACACTTTAAAAAGTGTAAACTTAAGCCACACATTTTTATGTTTGCACTAACCACTATGTGATTCACTAAATTATTTATAACCATGGTAAACAGTTTTATATTTCTCTCTATTCAAATTGATATATCGTGGCAACTCTGCCAAGAGAAACATCAAAATAGGATAAAATAACAAAGAAGAATAAAAAAAAAACAAAAAAAAAACCTTGTAATTTATAGATTCTAAATGATATTGTGCAAACTGCGTAAAACGTTACTAATTTTTATTATTTTATTAATTATTTTATTTTATTATTTTATTAATGTAATTTTAAATTTTATTTGAGTCAAATGGTTGGTTTTAGGATAAATTAATAAGAGGCTACACGGAAAATTGGTGTGTGACAAGAAGTGGATAAATTGTAGGCTAAATACCTCAAAGCTATAATATTCATCAACTTTATAGGTACAACGAATAACAAACATTTTTCTTAGCGGACTTAACCACACCAAAAATGTTGATGTTAATAAACCACAATTTGTTTTGTTAAAAATAACAGCTGACTGAAACAGCTGACTTTTAACAACAGCAGATGTCGTTAAAAGTGTTAGCAAAATGGTTAATTTTGTGGTTAACATATTTAAACGAAACATTTGTGGTTTAAAAGGCAAAGTGAATCGCACTACTGATCATTTAATAAAAATTTTATTGGCTACCACGTAAAAAATTCACACAACACAAAACCAATTCGTC
Source organism: Pollenia griseotomentosa (assembly GCA_963931875.1). Lineage (NCBI taxonomy): Eukaryota > Metazoa > Arthropoda > Insecta > Diptera > Polleniidae > Pollenia > Pollenia griseotomentosa. The sequence goes on from OZ007563.1 coordinate 125,148,488, forward strand.
ACAAAATAAAAGAAAAAATAATTTAAATTAACTTCTTTTTTTCTTTCACTTTTTTATTTATTTTTTATTAAAAGTTGCTTGCACTTATGCCTGTTATTTTTGATTAAAACAAGTAAGAGCGCTATATTCGGCTCCTCCGGATTTTAGATACACTCCACTGACAGTTTGAAGAATTTAGGCGTGGGCGCTATATGTAATCCGTAAATGATTAATGAGGCCCTAATTGTGTAAAACGCAACGCAACATTGAAAGCAAAAACAAAGTCAAATGTAGTTTGTAATTTTGTTATTACTCTCTACAGAAATTTGTATTCAATTATTAAATTTTAAACGCTGCATATCTTGTGGCGTTGAAAATTTTAAAACGCAATATACATTTTTGTAGCAAGCAACAACAAACGTATGAAATATGTTTTACTTTCTTTGTGCTTTTAATTTAATTTTTGGCGTTGCGTTGCGTTTAACACAATAATGACCTTAATCTTCATAAAAACGGACGTCGTAATTAAAATTTTTTCGGCTTGGACCTATGTAACACAATTGATCAAAAATCAGAAAGTTTAATGCTTTTATTTTTAGTCATATAAAACTTAATTATTTTCGATAGGTGAATGCATTTAAGAACCATTGTAAATTATAGACCAATCATCACCAAACTCTGTAGAGTGATTTCTGGTATAAAAAAAAAAACTAAATAAGAACAAATTTCGATATTGTAGTAAAATTTTTTTATTGCGTTTTGTAGTTTTAAAGTTGATTGCGGAAGTCTACTTTATATGGGACTTAAAGTAAATTACGGACAGATTATCACAAAATTGCCTGGTATTATTTCTATATTTTCTATGGTTTTAGGCTTATATTAATAATTTGGCATGGTGAGCATTATAAGAACCCTATGTTAAATTATGAACCGATCTTTACAAAATGACAGTGTCATTGTAAGTTCCAGTCCCACGAAATTTTAACGTACTAAATTTTGTTGCAGTAATGCTATTTGTTTCGGTTTTAGGCGTACTGAACTGTTTTCCTATAGTTAACAATGGACAGATCTGCACGAAATTAAACAGTGTGATTTTAAGTCCTTCAAAATGGTGACTACTAACTTTAATTTTATGTGAAAGCTGAAAAAACTATGTTCATAAATTAGAACAAAACTTTAAAAAGTAAAGATTTATTTTTAAAAATTAGCATGCCTATATCAAATACAATATACAAGTAACGATATAAAATTCGGCAAAATAATAATTAGTAGGTTTGGACCTCTTTTCAGAATGTTGGTTCACTTTAGCTTAAACAAAGTTTTTGTAAACATTTTCATTGATCCTCATCGAATTTCATGCAGTTCGCCTGAAAAGAACTACATAATATATTTTGTTTTCACACTACAATTTTTGCACTTCACTGTATTTTTGCTACATGTGTGCTTGCATTAGCACTAAATCTAGAGAGGAAAATTTTACAAGTCTTAAAATTATTTTGCATGTGTAAATGTAGGTTAGACATACAATATTTACATACATACATACGTTAAGAATTCGAATAAATTGATATATGTCTATCTGACATAAAAGAAGAGCAATGATGATTTAAAAAAACCAACTTAAAACATTCTTTACTCAACTTAATATTAGATGTTTGTCGATGTAAATTGATTTTCTTTTACCGTCTTTATGGGATAATTTTAAAGTCATTTAGGAAAAATATATATGCTGTTTAAATATTACACGCCTGTAGAAAGTGCTACAATAAATAGCACATTTTAGATGAGGCAAAATTGTCTACATCATTGCTATGATTAAATGAAAAAAAAACTGCACTAATGGCTTTAATTTATATCGACTAAATTATAATTTTTTTAAGTCAAGCAAATGATATAAGAAGCGATTTTTTTTATTAATTAAAATTAAATAAAAAGCGTTTAGTACCCTTCGTTGCCTCATATCAAACTGGCATGGAGTTAAATTTATATTAGAACAATCACTTCCTTCTATTGAAATGCCAACGAGGCTGGCATCGAAACATGTATTCCAGACGAAAATCCTGTTTTGCTAGGTCGTCTGCAGTGTGGATTGCCAAATACCCACTGTATCCTGGGATCCATGACATCATAACTTAGAATATTTCGTATCTCCTCCAGATATATTCGGCATTCTGCAGTTAATTTTGATGTCGTAAAGACAGCCTCTAGAGCTGAAATGACAGCTTTTCTGTTCATAAATCTGTGGCTTGGTGCTAAAAGGGCTAACGTCAAAATATTCGCTTTAAAAAAAATTAAATTAAAGTTTTTATTAATAGAAGATTTCTTACTGAGTTCAATAGCAAAACCCTTATGAAGCACTTCTGGGTTAAATATGCAAAATGCAACGATTAACTCAAAACAGCAAAATATTGACATGGGTCCTTTTAGCACCAATTCTTAGAAATATACCCACAGCTCTCAATTAAAGATAAAATATTAGCTTATTCCTATTTTCAGAATGAGTTACGAACAGTGAACTGTAAAGTTTTCAAAATGTAACGTGGTGTAGTTCATCTCCCACCTGCAGAGTTGGAAAAATATGAGTTTTTTAACAAATGAATTTTTTCCGTTCCATAATCAATATTATTATTGTCCAAGATCGAAATATAAAAATTAAAGTCTTTATTTTCTCTTTAATTTTTCCCAGCGAATAGATTAAAGTATAATCAAATTATTTTTCGGGTTGTGACGAGCAAAATCACCGGGTTCGTTTTGCTCACCACAGAATCATGATTTTGGTATTGTGGAACTGAATTGTATTTTTATTTATTTGTATTTTATTTTATTATTGTTTTTAGTAATGACTATATATGTATGGTAAAGCGTATTAGAGGGTAAATAAGTTTGAATTTAACGGATAGTGTAGGGAAGTAACGCCATCTGGTTGTCAGTATACAGGTATAATACACAACAATACAACACTGAGCAATACCAGCTGTATTGCTGACGTAGCTGTAGGTGTGTGTGTGTATGCTTGTGTACAGGGCACAATGGTATAAAAGGGCGAACATCAACTGAAGCGAGTCAGTCGGTGTCACAGAATACTAACAGAACTGAAAAAAGTGACGTGTGAAAAAGGCCCAAACCAGTTGCGAGGGCAGCTTTCGAAGAAAGGGACAAAAAGCTTTTTTTGGTGGTGAAGTGGCAATGTGTAAAAACAGGCAGCAACAATAAACACAAATGGCATGATCAAAACAAAAATAACAAAACACAGACCACGTTAAAAAAATGCATTAGTTCAACAAACGTTGTGTTTTGTGCAAAAAAAAATGTATTTATTAATATTTTTTATTTTATAATGTTATTTATTTACTTAAATATTATTTACTGGTGTTGTGGTAAACTTAAAAGTTAATTTTTACAAAAGCTTTGCAAATAAATCTCAACTAAATCAATTTGTGTTCATTGTATTGCGGCATAAAAGATGATGCAAAGAGAAATGAAAAAGGGCAGCTTTCTTAGAAAGAGACAAAAAAAACGCAAAATCTTCCGTCTCGTGACAGTTCTGTTAGTATTCTGTGGTCGGTGTGCAGATCGACATGGGAGCAGACCTACTTAAGACAGTTGGCTACACATTTTAAGTAGAGCTTGGATCATCAGATCTGACCAGCCTAATGCATTAAACACATTCAACACAGCAGGCTACACGGACACAATACTACAAATGCTGCTGGCTGAAATTTTAGTCGTGTAGTCAACTACTGAATTATGTTGAAGACGGCAGCTACAATTGAAAAAATACAAACAGCTGTTTTTGTTTACTATGACTTTAAATTTCAGTGGTGTCACTATCATTTTTTTTTTCTTTTATAAAATGGAAAAACATGCATAATTGCATCAACAAATGAATTTATTAAAAAAAAAATTAAAATATTTTAATTTTGTTGTTTTTGTAACTAATAAACAATATAATTTTAACGGCAGATTAAACAAAAAATACATATAAAATGCTTTTAAAATAAGAAAATTTGTTCCTTCAACACACGTGGTATAGTTCGTGAAATTTCAGAACACTTTGGGTGCGTACGCAAATGCATAAAAACCATGCATCACTGCTGCAGTGATGCAAAATGTTGTTGCTGATGAGTGATTACCAGTTGCATTTGTGTTGCTGATACTTTGCACAACAGCTGTACAAAGTTTGAATTTTTGAAATTCCAAAAGTTTAATAAGCAAACATTAAATAATAATAAAAATGCTTTTTACAATAAAGATGACAAATTTAATTGAAAATATTGAACCAAAAAGTAACAGTTTTCTTATAAATGACGATTAAACGATTTCTTTTTTGTCAAAAGTTATATATTGCCAAAGTTTGCTGTAGAGCTGCGGCATTACTGCATAAAAACTTTTGACATATGAGAGTGATGCCAAGTTTCTTACAAGTGATGCTTTTACAAACATTAAACTTTACTTCTGCGCAAGTGATACCCAACAACTGCATTTACGAACGTACCATTTAGCAATAACTTTTTAGGTAAAAACTGGATCTAAGAAGTAGTGGTATTATTAGAAACTACTTCGAAATGGCTTTCACTTGATCTTTAAAAAATTCCGATTTATTAGCCCGTTAAGGGCCAATTTTAAAAATTTTTAAGATTTTTCTACAAAACTTGAAATTTTGTCAATATACACATTTATTAAAACCAATACACTCAAAATATTATGTAGTTAAATTCAAACGAAAATTCATTTTAAACAACTTAAAATTCATTCAAAAAACGGATCATTTACATTTCATTTAAAACAAATGATTTTTACATTCATTTTTAAATTTTTTATTTATTAAACTGCATATTCCTTAAAATTGAATAGTTTTTACTTTTAAAAAATATATTTTAACCGACAAAAATCAAACTACATAACAAAATAAATACGGAAAAACATTATTTTTTGGTAGTTTGTTTTTTGAATAACAAACATAAATGTTAAAAAATAAAATTATTCGTAAAACAACTATATTTTTATTAAATTTTAACAGTACGGAAAACGAATTTAATAACCCACAATCAGTTACTGTAATAATTTTATAAGTGTATCTTTAGGGAAGAACACTTCAATCTTTTATATACCATATTTTTAGTAACTTCATCATATAAAATTTTAAATTTATTAAGCTTTAAAAAATTTATTTAAAAGTTTGATTAAAAATGTATATCTGGTAATAATTTATGTACTTCTTACATATTCATCCCAATTATGAATAAAAATTCCCGGAAGTTTTCACCCTTCTCTTATTTTTCCTATGTTAATTCAATTGTAAAAGTAGGAAAAGGGAAAAAACTCCCGGGGAATTTTGTTCTGCATCGCCGAAAAACCGCAATTCAGAAAAACTTTATTAAGCAAATATCTAAGAGTTTAATAATTATTGTTATTTCGACATGATTTAAAGATAAAGCCAATTTTGTAAAAAAAAAGTCAGCCACGGAGTAGAAATATATAAAATTGGCTCTTAATTGGTTAATCGGTATGACATAAACGCCATGTGAAACACACTTTAAAGAATTTTCCAATGATTCCCATATTTTATAGATTCATTTTATACCTAAAGAGATATGGATAAAGTATTTTGAAACTTTTACAACCTATAACCCTTGAACTAGAAGCGTTGGCGCGAAAAACATCTTCCTATAGAACTTCTTTCAAGGATATAAAAAAAATTATATAAATAACAAGTTGGTGTTGAGCCGAGTTAATATTCTTGTTTCATGCCGATTCTTTTCTATTAAACAAAAAAAAAAAAAAAAAAAATAAATAAATTTAAGCACTTATTTTTTAAATATTTTTTTATATTAGCAGCACTTTTTCTGTTTTGTAGTGGACAAAAATAGAAATTAGTTTAATTTGACTACAACGACAAAATAAGCACAGACAACAACCTGCAGCCATGTATCCGTGTCGTCGTGAAAATAATCATTTCCATATGCACACATGTATTCTAGTTTTGACATATTGAAGTCGGTAGCTTGCTGTCTCGAATGTGTTTAAAGCATAAGGGTAAGAACTACTTAAAAAGGTGGATACACGTTTTAAGTAGAACTACTATTGGCGTTGCTAGGCTAGTGTAGAGAGGAAGTGGGAGCATTACCTGTGGGCAAGTGCTCTCAATTCTTAGTGCAAGGGTAGAGGCAAGAAAGTACGTGTGTGGACAAACCGTGTACTAGCTTGATTTTACTATGTGCTCCCGCTGACGGCTTAATCTACCGACTTATAAATGTAGTGTTGAGTTAGTAACTAAGTATTAAAGCTAAGCAATAAAATTTGTAACGTTTTGAGAAACCGTGGTGTGTTTTATTTGGCTATTCACCGACTCTGGATTCCATTGAGCCCACCCCAGCAACCAGCGGTAAACGTGTCGTTACAGGGTTAATCCCCATATTGATAGGAAGTATATCTGGAACAATGTCATGCAATTTTCCGAGCTCCTTTTCCTTTTTTTTTATTAGCATTCGCTTTGAAGCTTGGAATATAAAATGTAGTTCACTTAGTGCTTTCATTGCAGGAGCTACAGCAGATTTCAAGTAATATATATGAACATCGCTACAAAATTTGTTTTCAATAGACGATTAGTAAAAAACAAATATGACTGTCAAACTGAACTTGTTTAGAAATAAAAATTTTCAAATCCCTAATTGGTCTCTATTTCAGCAACAACTCCTTGGCGCACTTCAAACAGAAAGGTTAAAACAGTGAACCAGCGAGTTTTGTTACAGTTCCAATTTTGGGTCACATTAAAACAGAGAAAAGGACATGGCTTCGATACAATCTATATATTTATTCTCATAAAGTGCTAAAAGATTTGTCAAAATCAATTGTTATCTCAATTTTTTAATATTTGAAACAAACGAGTTTTGCAACTCACCTACTAATATGAGAAGTAGACTAATCATTTTTTTTTTTCTGTCTTCAACATTTTTAAAACAGACCCTCTTAGAATTTGTTTATTTTGAAAAGTATTATATGCCGAAAAATTTTGGAGTCGGAGTTGTGAGTTGTTGCGGGTACTTTGACTCCGACAAAAACGTCAACTCCGACTCCACAGCCCTACACACAACTCCCCAGAACAACTTTTTGATTTTTAGTAATTATCATTTTTCTGAAAACTTTAATAAGTACTTACTAGTAATAACTTCAGCAACTGCTTATTACTTCTATTATTTGCACTACTGAATATTTGCTAACTAATAATCAGCTCAACAACTAATTATTAGTTGTGTTGTTTTCAGTACTGAATAATTACTTACTGGTAACGGACCCTAGCAGAATCATCCCGCCTTGCGCAAGTGTGTCGATTAATGGATAACTATAACCTTAGTATCTTAGGACTTTCAGAAGTAAGATGGAAGGGCCATGGTGAGCTCCGTACCGCATCTGGCCACTACTTCATTTACAGCGGCAACAACAACAGCCATACTAACGGCGTCGGAATCTTGCTGACACATAACATGAAAAGAGCTTTGTTAGAATACAAACCCATCTCTGACAGACTACTTATGGCCCGATTAAAAACGAAATATCGTAACATTGTTATCTTTCAATGTTACGCTCCAACCGAAAACGATGATGATGAAACAAAAAATGAATTTTATGAACAACTGGATATGGAAATTGCACGATCAAAGAAAAGTGACATTAAGATAATTTTAGGCGATCTTAATGCTAAAGTTGGATCTGATAACACCAACTTGCGGTTTATTATGGGAAACCAAGGTCTGGGGGCATCCCGCAACAACAATGGCGAGCGTCTCGTAGATCTATGCGCTTCACACCAACTATTTATTGGAGGAACAAAATTTCCGCATCGTGACATCCATAAATATACGTGGCATTCACCGAATAGAGTGACACGCAACCAAATAAATTACTTCATAATTAGTAGGAAATTTCTTGGATGTCTTATGGACGTAAGGACTGCCAGAGGAGCTAACATTTACAGTGACCATATACTCCTAATTGGCGAAGTAAAGTTGAGGTCAAAAGCATTTTACCACCACAAAGTATCCAGTTACAAATTCAACGTCCACCGTTTGCAGGATCCCACAACAGCTGCATCATTCTCTAACCAGATATGTGCCAAACTTGATCGTAAGCCTGCATATAATTGGTCAGATATCGTAAAAAAAAAAAAAAAAAATGTTGCTAGAAGCTCCACTTGGAGTAGCGTTCTTATAAATATTGTAAGACACGTTAACTAAAATATAAAAAAAAAACCTACTCAATAACTACTTATTAGGTCTATTAACTAGTAATTTGTTGGCTTTTAGTATTCTTTGTAAGTACTTACAATTCAACTTATTCGTAGTTAATAATAACTAAATATTTTTTTTACTTCCAGTAAGTGTATTGTAAGTACTGAATTCTGTGGATACCTCGAACAAAAAAAGGTAGCTATTCAGCCGAAAGTAAGTAGTGTTTTTTTTTTCACCAACATTACATGCTTACTTACCAGATAAATAAAGTTTTTGCTGGGACTTTTAACAACAATTAATCAAACATGATTATTTTCAATTCTATATTTACGTTCGCAACTGCCAATGTATCTTTGCAGACAGCGACTAATGTAACAACTTTATTTTTATGTACATGGAACTTAGTTAATAGACTAAAATTTCATTTAAGCTACAAGGTAGTTTACTTCTTAGCTTTGGAAGTTACGATTAATTTTTAATGTTATGCATAAATAATAGGGCAAATAGAAATAAATCTTTGTTTAAAAACAGTGATAGTATTCCTTATCAAACTGGTCTAATAGAACGAGATAAATATTTTAGAAACACATCTTCAGAGGCTCAGAGCCCTTTTTAAAGTAGTACCTATAAAATAAAAAATAAAATTAAGATATCTTTCAAACAAACCAAGATATCAAGAGAAGAAAGACTAGAAAAATATTAAACCGATAGCCTACGATGCTGACATTTTAGTAAAAACTTAAAATTAATTCAATTATAAAAAATATTATCTGTCCATTTAAAAAACATATAAGAACAAAAACAAGTAAAAAATTTAAGGCATATGATAGCCTACACCTCAATACTAAGAGACAAATTTTCGACCGTATACCCTATTAGCGAGCCAAGTGCATTCATGAAACCGCCTGCACAACATATGGTGAAAAAATTATTTTTTCAATTCAAACAAAAAATTTGCCGGATCAAAACGTTTTTTGCTTAAAACAGGACCTACAAACAGTGCTGCCACAACGAGTACAATTTTTACAACCAAATTTTTTGAAAAAGTTACCAAATGTAAAAAAATATAACCAAATTTAAAGTGCTTTTTCTTAATTGAGAAAATCATTGTAATACATTGTAACACAAAGGTTATTTGCACTTTATAGTAAAACAATAATTATAAATCAAGAAAACAAAACAAGAAATGTATTTCTTTTACATATTAAAAAATAACGTGAAACTTAATTAAAAGTTTTTATTTCTTTCAGACTTTTTTCGTAAAAAAAATTTTTTTATTTTTTGGGAGTTAGAGGAATATATAAAAAAAAATTAGTTGAATATTTTTTAATATGCCAGTTATAAATAACAAAAATGGATAATAGTTTTCCGCTTTTTAGCTGTTATTGGCCAGACTGTCAAATGTGGCGATTTCTTAATCCTTTTGTCTATTGAAATTAACGTTTGGCGATATGGCGATTATTTTGGCGAAATTTAAAACGATTGGCGATATGCATTTTATGTAAATATTTTCTAATTTACATATATCTAAAAAAACTTTTTTCTCTTTTGTGTAAATTTTATTTCAAATTTATAATTCTTATTATAAAAAACGTTACAAAATTTTTCTAATATATCAAATATTTTGTAAATCATTGTAAAACATTACTGCCTTTCGCCTTTCGTAACGTACATTCAATGGGGAAAGAGTATATGACTGACAGTCAAAAGTTTTTTTTTTACCAAATAATTATCTTTAAAAACATTAAATAAATATACATACCGACAAGTTAAAATTTCAAATTTCTTTAAACTTACAGCCATTTCTTAAAGAAAATTCCATAAATCAATGTAATTTTAAAAAATCTTTAAAATTCCTACGTGTATTTTCAAATATGTATATAAATATACTTCTGGAAATAACCTAAATTCAGAACCTTAAACTTATTTTCAAGTTTTTAAAAACATTAAAACGACTTTTGTGTAATTTTTCAGTAATTTTCTAAAATCGATTACGGATGATTTTATGCAGTTCCTACTATAAGTACTAATTACTTTTATCCTCTCTTAAAATCAAGAAAAACTACGCTCATTTAAAAAAAATTATTGAAAATCTCCATTGATTAAAACTTCATTTGTTTACGATTTCAGATCATGGCGTTTTTAATATAAAAATCACAAATGGCAATATTTTCTTAGCAAAAATCCTAAAAAAAATTATTTGGTTGCTGTTTTGAAAGGGATTAAAAAACTTCCGTTTATTGGTAACAAATAATGAAAAAATCGTAGTACACAGTGCAAATTATTCGAGCTCGTAAATAATTGTACCAAGAAACACATATTCGTTCGTAATTATAATTGTTTTAGAAAAAAGTAACCAAAATGAAAAAAATATTCACATCTCCACATTGAAAAAAAATATAACCAATTTTGGGTAGAAATAACCAAAAACGGCAGATCTGCCTACAAACAAATTTGCATATTCAAACCATTTATTTTGCATTTCGTTTATTGAAAAAAAACCTGATTTTTACAAAAATTTAATTTCGATTATTAGTCAAAAATTTTTTTGATATTCAACAAAATTTTCAGACAAATAATTTAGCTGAGTCAAACAAAAAAATTTACTGAAATTCTTAAAAATTAATTAATTTTTGCACTGCAAGCAGAAGATGGAGCAGGTGGCGGCGAGGAGACTAACGCTGGCGCGGCTGGCTTCAGGATACATTTTAATTTTGAAATAATTTCTTGTCTTGTCTGTCTCTTGTTATACCTAAGTTGCACACATTCACCGTTGGTCTTTTTCTTTCCTTGGGATAAAGAAGCAATCTCAACTAAAAACGGCAGCAGAACGACCCGATATGGTTTTTGTCATCATTCTAGTCAGCGTTACCGTTGTGCGACTTAAGTTGCAATTTGCAACCTTTTTGATGCTCTGGCACTTTTTGTGCGACTTTTTTAAAATCGTCTAATTTTGCAACTTTTTCCAACTTTTTGCGACTTTTTGCCCCTTTTTTGTAAGTGAAATACTTTTTTTACACTGCTTAATTTCATATATTTTCCTACTTCTGAACTTTATTGTATATGCCTTTTTTTTGTATCGTGTTCATTGAATTTTCATGCCAATCTAGGGTGATCGGCATTATTATTTAAAGCGTTTATAGACAAACTTTTTTACCGCTATTGATCTCATATCTTTATTTAAAAATGTTATAAATGACACAGGCTTTTTTATTAACGAATTTAAGTTGTTTGAAAGTAAATCCAAAGATAAATCATACAATTACATTTTAAAAATTAGAAATGCTAACCATTTTTGGCGTACAGTAGGAAGCTTAAAAATTGCTTTTAATTAACCATTGTATCTCAATTTAGACAAATAAGCAGCGCATGTTTTAATTCTAACGCACAACAGTGCGTGTGCTGACAATTTTTACATCGTTTACTACTACCTTCCCGGGTAGTTATACTACTTTTTTCGGGTTTTTTTTAAGAAGTTTTCGTCAAACAAATTTTTTCAGTTTTTTTTTTAACGAAAACAATTTTTTCTGTAAGTAAAAAGATCTTTTAAACTGAAGCAAATTTAAGAGAGTTTTTAAAGAAATAAAACCGAAATTGTAATTAAATTAAAGTAATTAAAATGTTAAAAAAAGTGTGAGACTTAAGTTTGAAAAAACGACTTTTTTGTGCGACTTTTTGTTTTAAAAACGACTTTTTGTGCGACTTTTTCAAAATTCTCAACGGTAACCCTGATTCTAGTATAAACATTTTATGTATTTAACTGAAAAAATTTAAAAAATAGAAAACGGGATTCTATTCATTCTTATTTTACCAACTTTGAAACCAACCAAAAATAAATTTTGTTTCTTATGATGTTGTTGTTGTTTCTGTTGTTTAAGCAGTGAAATGTTTTATTAATACACTCATAAAATTATTAGAGCATTAAGAGATATTTTCGGGAGTGGTATTTGTAGCTATGGACAAATATGAGCCGATTCCAAAAAATTAGCTACGATTATTAAGATTGAAATATAGGGGCTATGAGAAACTTTGACAATTCAAACTCACATACCAAATTTCAATTTATCATCTTAAAAATTGCGGGCTGTACTTTGCACCCAATAGTCGAGACCTAACTATGGTGGTGTGGGCTTAATAAGTAATAAAACCCTCTACCATGTTTTAGAACTTATAAAGTTTTGGAAATCATAAATAAAATAAATATCGCACTTGATCATAAAGAGGGTATAAACTTGAAATTTTTATTAATTCACTTTTTGGAAAAAAAAACGACACGTATTATCATATCTACGTGCTGTTAAAATATCGGGTTGTTTTCATCACTTTTGGTCTTAAACGGTTGGTTAAAAATTATTTTCCATACCCAGTAAAAACTTCGCTTACTTTCTCAAAATGAATGGCTTTCTTTACTAATTATTTTGTAGCTTTCTTCTACAACTACTTCTATAGCTACTTTTGTAACCACTTCTGTCTGGATGTATGTAGGTAAAAAAAAATAATGACTTGTGTTTGAATGCGTTCATTTTGGGACATCCCTTGTAAAATCCATTGGTTCTTTCAGTAGAATTGTAAGTAGTGCTTTTAGGTTTTTTTGATTACTAAACACATTATTTTGTAGGCGAAGTTTTTACTGGGTGTGGACATAATATTAAATTAAAAATAGTTTTTCTTCTACAGATTTTTTTTTTTAATTTAGATTTAATAACCTTTTTACGATCAATGTGGTTATTCTCGAAACGTAAATTCAACCCGAGTTCGAGCCTCAGCTCAGCCAAGAATAAAAATTATTAATAAATTTTAATTAATTTCATGTTGTAAAATTCCTTCCTTCAGTAAAAATAATTTAATGAAAATTAAATTTGATGAACTCAAGCCTAACAAAATATCAAAATTAAAAATCGAAAATTCAACTAAAAAAATCACAATTGTTCATTTATAATATTTTGTTAAAAACGTTCTGTTCGATAGAGTAAGCCCCGACTTCTAATCGGACAGAATAAATAATTTTTTCATTGACACAAAAACCACAGCAAAAACCTCAAAGAAATTTAAAGTAAAAAACTGTAAAACTGTTGCATGTAGTGCACTTTTGCTCGAACACGCACTCAATCAAACGACTGCAAAACACAAACATTTTAGATGTGAAGGAATATTTGTTAAATGAATCGATGCTGGGTGTTGCAATGACGACACAATGACGACAACACCAATAGCAGAATAAACAACAACATAAGCGACACCAGAACCCAAAGCAACAAAACCGATCGACTTTCAAAGTGTAGAAATGAATATTCACAATATTATCGCATTTCCATTTTCCAATCGAATAGCATCTATGATTTTTTTCATTTGCATTACACTATTCAGGAACATTCTTTATTTATGGCTTAAAATGTTGAAAAAGTTGGCATGTTGATATACTACAGGGTGGCCCAAAATTAACAAAGGGGTTTGAATTGCTTATAACTTTTTTATTATTATTTTTTTTTTTTTTTTAGTATTTTGTAAAGAAGACTTGGGGAATTTAAAATGGAGCATTCCTCAATTGAATATTGATTATGCAAAAGGAAATCATAATTTTATTCATGATTTAATTATGAGCGACGAAGCCCATTTCCAATTAAGTGGGTGTGTTAATAAGCAAAACTGCAGGATATGGGCTACGGAAAATCCGAAAGTAGTTCAACAGCGAAAATTACACCCACCTAAGTGTACGGTTTGGTGCGGTGTTTCATCGGAATATAAAACGTGTTGTAAAGAGCAGGAATTTGAGAAGCAGAAAATGGCCACCACTTGCGAGATATTATTTTTCATAGCTTAACTAAAAATATTCCCAATTTATATACTTTATTAAAAAAAAAAAAAAATAACATTTATTATTTCTTAAATAAAAAGTTATAACGAATTCAAACCCCTTCGTTAATATTGGGCCACCCTGTATATTTGCCAGTAAATTGGGTAAGGGATAAAATAATGTCTCAAGAAATTCTTAAAAAGTTGGACACTCTTCACATGCACATTAATTTTAAAAATCATGATTTTCATCGCGGACAAATTATGTTCGCTTAAATGACTTGTAAATAAGCAAAATTACTGGATATGAAGTAAAATATCCCTGCAACAGGCCGTTTAGAATCCTTTACATCCAGAAGCGCTTGAAGTATCATCGGGCCTTATTGCATTATAATTTAAGCAAATTAGACGTCAAGAATGTCCAAAGCATGTGGCCTATTTATCTTTAGAAATATCGAGAGCAAAAGTACTCAACGCCTTCCAAATCCCATAGAACCCGTAAAGTGTTGCAAAATTAAGCAAGCTCATTCCCCCTAATGATCCCCAGCATATCCGATTTTCCTGGGACCAGTTGACTGAGACTATAGTACAGTGGCAAGGATAGAGTCTAGCCATCTTGAAAAACTGATTTACTGCATTCCAGCCCAAGGAATAAAAAAACTCTTGTCGAGAGTAGTTGCTTAAAGTTTGTTTCCAGTCTAGGGGCAAAAAACTCATGTCTAGTCAATTGATTGAAAGATATCGTTTATATCTAAAACAAGTTACTTATAGTTAGTATTCAAACAAGTGTCTAGTGGAGTCTTTGCGCCAGTCCTGTATAGAATCGCAATACATATTTACTTTAATTTTTCTTGAAGCTTTAGTTGAAGCTTCTTTTCTGGATACTAGGGAAATGCATCACATCGTATCTAATACTGTTTTATACACTGCATGCACAATCAATTTCTAGTAGCTTAAGCAAAGTCGATTTTAACATACAGCCATATAAAGGGTGTTTTTTATACAGTGACACAAGTTTAAATCAGCATAAAACAAAGAAATATATTTTTAATATCAATGAAACGGGCTTTATGGGAAAGAAAGTTTTATGAAGATAATGTTTAAATATGATTTCTGCCATGTGGCCACTACGTGCTGGCGCGTAGAAGGCGCAATCTTGAAAACCAATTTTCAACAACTTTTCGCATTTTGACCATCATCGTTTTAAAAAAAATATGAGCCAATGACTCCGCCAGCCCATACAGCGCACCAAACAGTAATTTTCTGGGGATGTATTGGTGTTTCGAAAAAGGGTTTGGATTCTCTTTACTCCAAATGCGACAATTTTGCTTCATCGGAAAATAAAATTTTGAATGGAAATTCAAAATCAATATCAATTTCTGCTTCAGCCCATTCACCGAACTAATTTGATCAAAAACGTCAACAATTTGCATGCGTTGCTCTGGTGTAAGTCGATTCATAATGAAATTGCAAAGGAAACTAAACAAGAAACAACAAGCTGTTAAATGGGTGCTCAAATAAAGCAGTGATGCCAACTCAAAGTTGTGACACTCTAAAAAACACCCTTTACATGTAGACACATAAAAACTAAATTCATGCATACAAGTGCATACAAGCATTGAGATTATTATATACACAAACACATATCCTGTAACACAAGAAATTAAAAAAGCACAAGTGAAGTTTTAAGGACAAATTTTTATTACAGTGGGACTTTCAAAAAAATCTAGCAAATAGTATTCTAAAAAGGAAGGGGTCTCTGTTTCGCCATGCTAACTCTATGATTCTCGCCATAATTGGTTCAAATTGCGAAAATTTATAAAACCTCGACAGGACAATCAGTACATAATATTGTTTAAAGACATTATTTAGTAAGTATTCTGGATTTAAAAATTTGGGACTTTGAAATTTAGTATTTTCGATTTCAGGATATTGAGTTTCGGGTCTACGACCCAATTTCTTAAGAATTATTAAAAAAAATTAGCAAGTAAAATTTTTTTATTATTTTTCGGGCCTTTCTTCAACATTTTAGAATATTATATTTGGATATACATATGATTAATTTCTTTATGAGTTATTATATCATAAAATAACGCCCAAAAGTTTATATTTGTTTTATTTTTTATTTGAGAATTATTTAACCTCTAACTGTAGAGGTGAAATTTTGGGACATACCTTATGACGTGGTAGTAAATTTTACCACTCTAAATTTTACTAAAAAAATTAGTAAAAAATATTTTTTGATAATTTTTTGCTTTTGAAAAATAAACTACTGCATTTTTAATTGCAAAAAATAAAGAAACCAAAAATTATATTTATTTGTTTAAACAAAACAGGTACTTTACTTCACTTACCTTTTTTTTAATATAAAAAAAAAAGATACATCAAAAAATATGAATATATATTAAAAAACAAAAACTTTAAAGATATACAAAATATCAT
This sequence comes from Pollenia griseotomentosa, assembly GCA_963931875.1. NCBI lineage: Eukaryota > Metazoa > Arthropoda > Insecta > Diptera > Polleniidae > Pollenia > Pollenia griseotomentosa. The sequence goes on from OZ007563.1 coordinate 125,164,930, forward strand.
GAAAAAAATAGTTATGTGTAGAGACTACAGGTCAACCTTTTTGGAGGTCTATTACTCATCAAAATCTGCATCCCATACACATTGGCTTACTACATTGCAGACAAACCGGCAAGAACTAAAGTTTCCAACTTTGGTCGATATATCTTGGTTATCAATACACAACATCTGGGCGCGACTGGAGAAATAGGCGTGGTTCCTCCCAAACAGAGACCTAATAGTTATTTGTGTATCTGAAGAATGTTAAGAGTCAATGTTTCGAAATAACGTACAAGCATCTTGGTAAGTAATACACATCCCACCAAATGTAGGTGGGATTAGAGAATTGGGCGTGGCACAAAATACATTTTTAATATCTAATGAACGGTAGGAGAAAATTTGTTCAATACACAACCTCTCTACAAACGGGCGGGATTGTAGAAGAAGGCGTGGCATAAAGCAGATTAATTTATATCTAAAGAACGGTAAAAGAAAGTTATAAAATTGCACAAACCAATATGCAATATGCAGAAAAATATAAAGAGAGGGTAAAATTTACCACCACCGCAACAGTTAAAGGTTAATTTTTATTTTTGATTTTTTTTCCTTTTTATTATTGCACAGATTTAAATAACCGACTTTCGTCTAACTGTTACGTGAATTTTATTTACTAAAGAATGCATACACATTTTAGTATAGAATAGAGTCTAAGTGTCCATAAACCATGTAATTATGAGGTTATTAAGATTATATTTGGATAAACTTATTTTATTGAAATCAAAAAAAAACAAATTTTATTGGAATCAGTCCATAACTGATCATAGCTGTCAAACAAATACAACTCCCGGAAATGGCTTTTAAGTAGGTCCAGAATTGAAACTGGGTTCAAAAGTGACGCAACTCAAAATTTTCATTCTTCAGGTTATATGCTTAAACTATACACAATACACTTCTTTATTTATAAAAAAAAAATTCAGTGTATTTTTTGTTGCTAAAAAACAGTTATGTTTTTCTTTATTTTTCAATAGGTATAAAGTTGCAATTCATAAAAGTGACTTATTTTAGTTGTGTCAGAAAATATAATGGTAGAAGATCCCTACTAAATAGTCTTAATTCGAAATGTGGCACTTTTGATAAAATAACTTTTTGTTGAAGCTTATATTAATTAGACTTGTGTCAGTTAAGAATTTGGCTAAAAAAAGAACTCAGCTAAAGTGACATAACTTAAAATAATTTTGTAACTTGTACAAATAAACATAATCAAAAATGACCCAACTGAAATTTTTCATTATCTAGTGCATACATATTTAAAAAATAAATTAGATCATAACCTCCGTGTGGATTTTCTACTAAATGGTCCGAAAATTCGTTTTTAACTATTTATTTTTAGGTCAAAACCAGTTTTTTTCGATTTCTGAAAAATTAAGTTTTTTGATTTGAGTCACTTTTGAACTAGGTGTGCGATATGTCCTATATAAGCCCCATTTTAAAGATGGGAATAATATTATATTATTTTAATATTAATAATAATATTATTAAAAAGAAATTGTATATGAATCTTAACCTCATAGCATTATTTTATTCAGGCAGGTCCATGGTTTTGTCTGTAAAAAATCTGGAGTAGGGTATCATATGGTTGGGATTGACCGACTACATTTTTTATATGTTTTTATTCGTTTAGTTTTTTATTGTTATTTTTGTTAATTTTTTACTACAATATCGCACTTGATCATAAAGAGGTCACTAGCTTAAAATTTGTATTTTTTTCACTTTTTTGAAAATATCACGGTAAAAATATTGTACTAATTGATCAAAAATGATTTTTTGGTTATGAAATGGTTGGCTTAAAAATTCTTTTTCATATGCCTTTAATATAGAATTTAAAGTTATTTTGCTTTTACTGAAAATGTTTAAAAACACTCTTATCCCCTCTTTATGATCATTGTGCGATATAAATAAATATTTGTAGTATAACTGATATTGACCTCTTTTAAATTAATATTTTGTTAAAGTTGTCTTAAAAAAAAACGTTATATTAGTCTTAGGTAAAATCAGGTGGCTTTACTTCATCTTAAGTCCAATTTTGAATTTCTCTGGTAGTAACTCTGTCAAAAAAGCGTTTCGTTGGTTTCACAGACCAACGCGAAGGTATAGGAAGGTAACTAGGTAACTGCTTATTTAGTTCATCAGTACGTATGAGCAACATTTTTAAGCTAGAGTTTTATACGTACAGAGTTTCTAGGTAAGAATTTTGATTTTAAAAAATTATTTTAAAAACTAAGCAAATTCAAACGAAACCTTTTTAAATAATTTTTTGAATCCCAAGAAAAACTTTGATAAGCAAATTTTTAATTAATTGGAATCAGAATAAAAAAATAATGATGTCGGAGATATTTCTACCACCACAACGGACTTTCAACGGATTTTCAACCGATTATATTAGATTCAAATTTGTACATAGCCCAGCAAAATTAAAACCCAATTATGCCTCCAGACCATGTAGCGCATCATATAGTGCCACTTTAAGAATGCCAAGACTGGTCAACATAGTCCGGGTAATATTTTGAAATATGTCGAAAACTGTTCTACTTTTGACAATTCTAACTTCATATTCGGATTCAGCGGACAATTTTTCATAAAGATTAGGTGTCAGATTGATTTGGCCACGACTTTGTTGAAAATTTGTGACACAGTGTAATTAATGTAATGAAATTTGATTTTACCGTTTTTTATATTTATTTTAGGCCCGTTTTCACAACTTACCGATATGATTTAAATACGATTTCCGGCATAAGACCGCCGCAGCAACGCGTTTCCTCTAAATCTTATTTTTTCCCAATAAATCTGGCCGTATTTCGTAAATACTAGTTTGAATATTGCCTTCCAATGCTTTAATAGTTGCTAGCTTGTTAATATAAAACAACACAAAGCCCCATAAAAAGTAATCCAGAGATGTTAAATCGCACGAACGAGAATACAAGAACGAGTGAACAAGACCACTTCTGGGTCTTGTTGGGACGAAAAGTCGTTGATGTTTAGCTGATTAATGTTTGGAAACAAAAATTCTATCAGCACGGCTCGATAACGCTCTTCATTCACCGTTACGGCTGTTTCTTTCTTAACGGCTTGAGGAATGTGCTTTATGAATTTCGCGAACAGAGCCCATGTTCGGTAACTTAAGTGAGAACTACTCGCATCGAAAAGATGTGAAACAAAATATTCCATCGTTTCTCGAAAAGTGATAAAAAAGTGTGTCTGTAACTTATGTCAAAAACTATCAAAAGAGCTTACGTCGTTACGTTATAAATGGCATAACATTGAACTCGAAGCCGATGTGACATTGCAAACGCTAAAGACGCCAGTCACACATATAGTTTTTAGTTTAATGTAAAGTGCGAATTTAATCGTTTGTTGTTTGCAAACGATCTTTGAAAACATTCGCATATTTCATAAAAATGTTAAAAGCAAAATAATTAAACAATAATACAATGTGCCAAGAACAAAATATTATTGTTATTATTTTTTGTATTTTGCATTTTTAATTGTTTTTTTTTTTGTGTTAAAATTTTTTATCGCCCCATTTTTATTGGAGTGTTTATTTGACAGTTCAAAGCGGGAACTTTTCTCACAAAAATGTTACAGACACACTTTTTCTGTAAATTAGCGGGTAATTTCCTTACGTGACAGCTAGAACCCGCCAAAAAAGTTACAGACACAGTTTAGTGAGAAAAACAGATGTTTGTTTCAATATTTGGCAACTATTTATGTTTCATTTCACACATTCCAATCGAAAAGTTTCTCGACGCGAGAGTTACAGAACATGGACACAGATTTATTTTCTTATAGCGTTAAATGTCAACACAGTTTGACTTTCTCAGCTGTCAAACCAAATTTATCGATATCGAAAGTTATCATGTAGCTAAAAAAGACCCCAATTTCATGCAATCCCTTTTTCCAAAACAAATATTTGGTTTAGAATTAGCACATCGGCAAAATTGTTTGGTCCAGTTGCTCTTTATACGATATAAACTATGTAGGAACTATTTACACCAATCTAGCTCAGTTTGGTCACTGTTAAACTCAATTCTTCATTATAAGAAGGCTAAATGGAGTGAATTTAGCACATTTTTAACATCAAATAAACTGTGTCCCTACCTAATATTTAAGTAAATTTCGTTTCCCTACCTCGACCCTATAACTGATACTTGTAAGGAGAGAAATTGTAGAAATTGTCCGATTCATCGTACCAAACCTCTTATTTCGGGGGAATGTGGGGACTTAGTGGAATAATAAACGGACTTCACAGTGTTTTATATTACATTTGTATTCTTAAGAGGACTAATTCAAATCCTAACAAAAGCTTTAGTCTAAAGGTACAATTCATAACAGCTAACAAACCGAGTCGAATATTGTCTTACTCTTGAAAGATGAAAAAAATATGCTGGATTGTTTTTCATTATTTCATCGCTCCAAGTGTTGTTATAGAGCCATATCTTTTTTCTGAAGAAAAATGGGCATTGCGTAATCGTTAAACAATTGTGAAAGGCTCCGAAACTATGTGAAACTTATGTTCTCCATGATGACTATTTCGATATCTAGTAATATCTAGCCTTAAATATTAGTCTATAGATATTCCAAAATAAAAAATAGACAACAGGTCTTGACATAATAAATTTATATTGAAATTTCCACTAAATCTATTTGGATTTTGTACTTAAGTTCACCGTATATCTAATCACATTATGTCCTACGAGGTCTTATATCGTACACTATTAAATCAAAGAATTTAAAGCTTAACAATTTATAAGTTCTCCTTAATTTAACATCGCTTGAAATAAAGGTGTAAATTTATAATTAATATTAAATTATGGGGGCTCATATATTTGCTATGGAAACCTTAAAACCCCTCGACAATAAATTGTTGACACTCCAACATAAATAAGAATGTTGATATCGAATGAATGGCGTTCGGCCTGTTTGATGTTGCCCTTAACAAATTTTAGCATCAATGTCGTCGTTATCAACAGCAGATCTAGAGCAACATTATGAAAAGACATTCAAACACAACATCAATGTGTAAATGACATCTACGTTTTAAAGTAATTTATTATTTTTCACTTTACACTCAAACTCATATTTCACGAATAATGGACAATTACCGGGAGGACGGACGGGCAGCATTTATTTCTTATACTGATGATGGCCTTTATTACTTTGGACAGACACCAAAAAACAACCCACAAAAGTGTGTGTTGTTTAACGTCAACAACATATTACAAAAACCTTGTGCAGCTACCATTATCGACTACTACAAGTGTGTGATGAGGACATAAATGACTAACCATTTATGTGTAATTTAATTTTGAATTATGACTTTTGCTTAATTTTGTATTCAACTTTAATTTTGTCGCAAAAATTTGTAAATATACACAACTCTCCGTATTTAATTTACAATCACCCAAATTCAGTTACAAACCATTCTCTTACTCACTCTCTTTGTCCTTTAAATATGCAACACTGTAATTAAATATGCATGCACTTGTGAGCGTACATACATAATGAACATTTTACATGTGAAAATGGAAGTTTAATATGTATATTGTGACAAATTTACACATGACTAATTGTTTATGTTGGTTTTTGTTTGCAGTTGGTGTAAACAGCAACAGAGTAACAGCAAACAAAAAGCTGATAACATTGAAAAGGTTTGTACTAAGTGTTTGTTATTAGCATAAAGCAACCAAAGGGAAAATTATAATGAAATAAAGACTTGAATGCAAATGAGTGCAGGATCTGTGTTTACGTATGTGAAATGCGACAAAGTAAATGGCGTTGACTTTTGTGGCTGTGTATCTTAAGTTGCATCAAATTAAAATTAATTGTTAAATAAAATTATCACCAGGCAATCTGTTTCTATAAAATTTCTAGTTTAATAGATTTTAAACATTTCTTGTAAAGTAAATCAATTTGTGCAGCTTTAACATAAAGTAGCAATATTACTTACATTTAACAGAGGTATGAAAAATTAAAAACTATCTACTTCTTTAAATATTAATACGAAAATTATTTAAGTAGATTCAAGTAGCACAAACTGCCACCTGGGTCTGGCTGGAACCACTTGTATTTTAAATGTAGAGTTTTGTGGCTATAGAAAAAAACTCTCACTAGCGAGCGCCTGGGCCTGAGCGTGGCTGGGACTACTTTTATATGTATGGAGTCTTATGCACGCAAAGAAAAAATATGGTTGTTGTAAACATATTCTAAGAGCAACATATTATGATAGGATTCATTATTGAGGTCACCATGTAACGATTATTATTGAATCATATTATGACAAAATATATTCGTAATATTACATCATAATATTTTTCCTTTAATCAATTAAGATTTTTTTGCATCGATTTTTTATTTTGTTGCACTTTACAATTTTTATGTAAAAACAATTTCTTTATTTTTATACCCTTCACCACAGGTGGTGAATAGGGTATATATAAGTTTGTCATTCCGTTTGTAATTTCTATAATATTGATGTTAGACCCTTTAAAGTATATATTCTGGGTCCTTATGAGAAGCGAAGTTGATTTAACGATGTCCGTCTGTCCGTTGAAATGGATTTTCCGAAGACCCCACATATATAAAAGGGGCCAGGTTATTATACATTTATGTCACATATGGCCCGGAATTGTTTGCTATTGAAATTCAGCAAGATCGGTCCACAAATGGCTGAGATATGAGTAAAAAACCACGATTGCCTCAAATTTTTTTCTTTAAAGGTCCAATTAGACGTGACATTACCATACCAACACTGTATTACCAAAACGACATAAACATACCATTCAAACCAATTTTGGTTTCTACGGTCATACAGTGGCTTTGGTAATACAGTGTTGGTAATGTGGGTTTTTTGTTGTTGTTTTTTTATACCCTTCACTACAAGTGGTGGATTTTATTTGTAATGTGTTTAAGTTTACGCATACACATACACATTAATGCATGTATATGATATGCTGCTTAAATAAAGAATCAAACTCAAAGACTCCATATATTTTAATTTAACGCTTCTTCTGTAAAAGCATTCGTAGCCGAGTTGTTTAGTTCCCTCCTGAGACTGATGATATTGCCAGTTCGAATCCCAAAAAGAATTTTTTTTCATTTTTTTTTTATTTAATTTTTTTATGTTCTAAAAAACGATTTTAAGATTATAAAACGAATTTCAAACATAAACTTTGTTAAAAGATTTTTTGTTTTTTTATATTCTTTGGCATGGCGAAATGAAAAGTTGGCGTGGCTCAATTAATATTTATTTATACCTATCTAAAGAACGTAATTTATGTATAAAACTTTTTGTTCTTATCTCACCATGGTGAAGGGTATATAAGATTCGGCAACGCCGAATATAGCACTCTTACTTGTTTTAATTTCTTTTAGCTTTTTTTTTAATTTTTGAACCACTCACTAACCAATAAATCGGTAGGTATATGTAAAACAAACGACACAACTGATGCAAACTTATTTTACAAATGGCGATAACAAAATATTATTAGAGTATTCACAAGGTGTGCTTTCATATTATATTGTCATTATGCTCTAATATTTTACAATGGTTTAAAATATTGTTGTTGCCTTGTAAAGAAAACGTGTCTAAAATAAAAAGAATTTTGCTTGATACGTTTATTGTGCTGTCGTAATTTATCCGAAGAGACCTGCGCTGAACGGCTGAGCCGAGCCGCATAAATTTTTGAAAGCCATCGCCGTTGATGGTAAAATTTTATCCGGCTAACATCCGAATTGTACCTGCGGCTAGCAATTTTTGCAACAAATCACTTGCGGCGTCAAATTAGATCAGCTTAGAACTCTGCTGTTTGGTTTACAAACAAACTAAAATTTATTTCTGATTTGCGTCTGAAAAATTGAAAATAGTCAGGTAAGATCTAATTTAATTAAGTAATTCATGGATTAGAATTAAAAAATATTTTTGGTAAATAATTATTTTTTATATTTGTTTTAAATCAGCTGAATTGAATTCAAAATAGCACACTGAATTATGAGGGGTTGTTCACAATAGTCGTATTTTTTTCATGTTATTCTTTTAAGACATTTGACTTTATGATACCTTGTGAATCCCCCAAATATGATTGCACGTATAGAATGCTATCATGCTATGACTATTAAATATCATAAAATGGTTTGGAGCATACATGTTAAATTCCAATTAGAATTAGCAATGGATGCAATTAGTTTATATTCTCTAATTGATCAAACAATTAGAATTAGTTCAACTAATTCCCATTAGCTAATTGAAATTTTTATTCCAATGGTAAAACTAATTGCAATTAGTTGCCATTAGCAAAAAAAATTGGTTAACCTTTACAATTAGAAATCTAATTGACTTCTGATAATGCAATTAGATATTCAATTAGCTCGAATTAGAATCAATTATTTTGATATTTTCAAAAACAAAAAAAAAAGTACAATATTCATAATATGAATTTCACACATATACATATATATTACTTATGTACATATTCTTACGTTACTGCCTTTCAATAACGTTTTGGTTTATTTCCTTTATAATAAACCGTTTCGAGTTCTTTATTGCAACTTTAATAAAATAAATAAATAAATAAAACACAAACACTGTTTACAATTTACACAACTTTATTTAGTACAAAGTCACTCTAACAAACCGTAATTTATAGCTTTTATTTATTACCAACTATAATTTCTTCCGCGTTATACAATATTGACAAATTCTGAACTAAGAATGATCTAATTACGCTAGTCGCCGCTAGTATTTATACAGCAATTTGGTTGTCTAGAACATTCGAAATGTTTTTCGAAGGTTCGAGGCTTTACTTATTCACCACACTTTAATTTGATGTATGGCAGCACTAATGTTTACATAATTTTACCTCTTATACTGAAGCTTTTTTAACGGTCATTTCTAGGTCTTTCTGCACATTGGGATTGAAGTGTACTAAATTATAACAATTTTTAATAACAATGTAAACTAATAAAATTACTAATAAATACAAGTTAACTAATAAATACAAGATAACTAATAAATTCAACTAATTCTTAACTAATAATTACAACTTATTCTTAACTAAAGTTACTTTCGTAACAATATATTACATACATGCTAGGGTATTCAATTAATCGGGCTTTTGCTTTAATCGGTTAATCGCTCGATTAATTAACCGAGGATTTTGTTTAATCGGTTTATAATCGGTTAATTTTGTTATTGATCGGTTAACCGATTAATAAAGTTTTGTTATAAATTAAGTAATTTCAATAAATAAAAATGCAAAAATTATTTATTATTTGGAATTTATTACCAAAAAAAAAAATTACATAACAAACAAACCAATTCTTGAACTAAAACGGGCAAATAAAAAAGTAATTCATAAATATATATGTATCATTTACCCCTAATTTCACCAAGTTCAGTTAAAACTAACTATTACTTTAACTTCTAGTTAACAATATGTTTTGGAAGCTATAACTGAAAGTTAATTATAACTGAACTTGGTGAAATGTGGGGTTAATAAGAAAAAAAACTGTCAGATTATTTTATTAATAAATTTTAAAATAGTTTAGGTATTTCTTATAAAATAATTGAATATCTAATTGCATTATCAGAAGTCAATTAGATTTCTTATTGTAAAGGTTAACCAATTTTTTGCTAATGGCAACTAATTGCAATTAGTTTTACCATTGGAATAAAAATTTCAATTAGCTAATGGGAATTAGTTGAACTTATTCTAATTGTTTGATCAATAAGAGAATATAAACTAATTGCATCAATTGCTTATTCTAATTGGAATTTAACATGTATGATATATATATATATATATTACTTATGTACATATATTACATACATGCTAGGGTATTCAATTAATCGGGCTTTTGCTTTAATCGGTTAATCGCTCGATTAATTAACCGATTATAAACCGATTAAACAAAAACCTCGGTTAATTAATCGAGCTATTAACCGATTAAAGCAAAAGCCCGATTAATTGAATACCATAGCATGTATGTAATATATGTACATAAGTAATATATATGTGTGAAATTCATATTATGAATATTGTAGCTTTTTTTTGTTTTTGAAAATATCAAAAAAATTGATTCTAATTCGAGCTAATTGAATATCTAATTGCATTATCAGAAGTCAATTAGATTTCTAATTGTAAAGGTTAACCAATTTTTTTTGCTAATGGCAACTAATTGCAATTAGTTTTACCATTGGAATAAAAATTTCAATTAGCTAATGGGAATTAGTTGAACTTATGCTAATTGTTTGATCAATTAGAGAATTTCACAAAAGAATGTTAATTAGCAATCATTAGCATTAGCTAATCATTACTTAACATGTATGGTTTGGAGTAATATAATATGTTTTCAAGGTTATCAGAAAAATAATTATTTTTCAGTCAATAATACTCAAATTTATAATTGAAATAAACATTTCAATTTCAATTTCAAATGCTTATATTTAATTGAAATGCTTATATTTAATAACACAAACAATTTTTTGTTGACGACAACAATATAACGGGTGGTTAAATTTAAAGGGCCGATGTTGAATGTGAACCACACCTAGACTTCAAGTTTTTTTCTGCATCTCATTTGACATTTTTAATTGCAGACTAACTCAATTTCATCATCTTCAGTGATGAGGCACATTTTCACCTCAGTAGATTCGTCAATAAGCAGAATTGCCGTACTTAAGCGAATGATAATCTAAGAATGATTGTCGAAAAACCAATGCACCCACAAAGAGTGACCGTTTGGTGCGGTTTATGGGCTGGCGGCATCATCGGGCCGTATTTTTTCCAAAATGAGGCCTATCAGGCAGTCACTGAAGGCGATGCCAATTGGCCGCCAAGAGCATGTGATTTGGACTTCTTTCTTTGGGGTTATTTGAAAGAAATGGTGTACGTCGATAAGCTAGCAACAATTCAAGGGTTAAAGGATGAGACAATTCGGCACATTTACGGTATATAACCTCAATTATGCCTCAGTGTCATCGAAAATTTGGACCATCGGATGGAGGCGTGCCACCGAGCTCGCGGCGGCCATTTTTTTCCATACATAATTGAACCATACCACTATTATCATAATAAAAAGAAATGACAATAATTTCCTAAATAATTTGTGTTTTATTCAAAATCAACATCGACCCTTAAAAATTTAACCACCCTTTAATCGGTTAACCGATTAATTACTACCCGATTAACTGATCGGTTAATTTAAAATTGTCTATTTTCGATTAACGATTAAACTGGTTAATTTCAGTCGATTAACCGACTAACCGATATAACAAAATTTTAAATTTTTTTGAAGTATTATACAATATTTTTTTTTTTTGTACTTTCAATTATTCATATATAAAAGAAATGTGCTTAGAAAACATTTTTTCATACAATATATTTAGATGATGACCTGACAACAAAAGAAACTATTGATAGTAACTCAAGCAATCTTTTAACAGAATTAGCCAAAACAATTAGAAGAGTTAAAAATTTTAAAAAATTAATACAGGACTCTAATCGCATAATGGAATATTGTATATGTTTAGAGAAATCCTGGCAAAGGACTGAGAAATTAGATATCCTGTAATTTGGGTGCTTTCGATTTCTCCAACATATACTATAAGTGAAAGAATTTTTTCCAAGTCAAGTTTTATCAAAACTAAAGAAAAGAATTGCTTAAATCATAAACATTTAAGCCAAACTATTATTCCTAAAGATTTTTTATAAGATCTCCTCTTTGAATTAACTAAAACAATACATATAAATAAAATCTCAGTCTATTTTTTAATAAATACATATCGGCATTTCCATTTTAACGTGTCGTGATATTTGTACCACAAAATGTAAAAAAATTAAATGAAGAAGTCAAATTTGTAAAAAGGATTTTTATATATACAAAGTTATGAAGTAGCACTACATTCAGAAAAAAAATTACAACAATCGACGCTAAAGATTTGCAGATAGATATAAGCAAAAAATAAGCGCTGGCGTGACGTTAAAAAAAACAGAAGTGGATTTTGACTTACATTACAAAACTAAATAAGACTGCGAACTGAGGAAGACGTTTTGTATAAAACCATTTTTAGTAGGCTTTGCACTTATATAGAATTATTTTTCAAGCTTTCAAATTTAAAAATCTTTGCTTGTTTAAAGGTACAAATGGGCACTTCCAGAGAAAAGTCTACTTTTTTTAAATGTTACGCCAGAATGCAAATAAGGTTGTATTTTAGGACCATGTTGTTCAACTGTTATTGATTTTGTTACTAAATGTAGAGCTAGTTGCGCTTTACACCAAAATATAAAAAAGTAAACTATACATATAAAATTTGTTGAGAAACAATTTAAATTACTGGCTTTACGTTACAAAAAGTAGACATTTTACTGCACAGAGAAAACAGATTCGTTATCACAACCGAATTTGGCGCCAATCGAATTTCGTCGGTTGCATGTACTATCACATAATTCGGTTCCAATTACTGAAAATTTCGTTGCTTAGCATAATATTTTTGAAAGCAACATTTGAATTTTAGTACACTATCAGTTATAACAACAGATATTGTTAGTTGTTAGTATGATTATTAGAAACAAAATTGTGCTTATACCCGAATATATGATAGTTGCAACTGAATTAACACATAATTGGTGTTCATAACAAGAGATTTGATTGTCGTTATCAATATATATTTTTTAACCGGTCAAATGTAGCCCATAAGGGGCAAGGACTTGTCCAAAGGTAACCCCAATGAATGGAAAAAATGGCTTATTAAACAGTACGATGTCCTAGGGCAGAACCATATAACCCAGCTTGCATAACAAAGGAGAAGTCTTAAGACTACTCCATGGTATACTCCAGAGGATAAGCTTTGAAATCGTGCCAAAACGAAAACATGTCGTTAAAAACCGAAGACATGTCGTTTCACTGCAAACTCTTTTAAATAATGACATGGTCCATACTTGCACTACATTGGACCAGCCCAGGATCAAAATGGATCAAGTAGTCCAATATAATTTGCAGGGTATAAAAAAAATACATACATACATACATATGTACGTGCATATGTTCATACCTATAAGAATACGTAAATTACTTACCCATATTAATTTAGTTTTTCCACATATTCCATTTTTGACCGCAAAGATATTTTTTAAATATAAAATTAAAAATTATTTTAATCTATCAAATGTTTTGACAGAAAATTTAGTAAGCAATTGGGGCTTTTAACTATTTTTTGGTTGTGAATTCCGAATAATTATATTTTCATTTGTTGAACTCGAATTGAAAATATTCCAACAATCAATAATTAACTGCAATAAATGAATAAACATTTATATTACAAAATTTATTGACGAAAGCAAATTATTGATTGCAATGACCAATATTCAGTATTGCCCTATATTAAATTCGGTTGTGATTCTAACCATTTGTACTAATTTTTAGAACTAAATTAAATTAGTTATCATAACTAATAAAAGAATTGAAGGAATCATATTTCAGTTGGAACATCGTTTTAATAATCAAGAGAATTAAAAATCAGTTAGAACTATACATTTTTAATAGCTACAATAATAAATCATGTTACTTGATCAATATTTTATTACTGCAACCGTTTCCCAACCAATTTGTTTTCTGTGTGTGGAACTGCCCATATTTAGCCATATCACAGAGTACAATTCCGTTCGGAAACGGAATTTGTTCAGTATTTTGGTGCTTTAGAAAATGACGAAAATATTTTTCGGAATGAAACCATTTTTGTTTTAATTTAGTTGAAGAATTGTTATGTTTGTTGCGTTTTTTTTTTACTAATTAACTCCAAATAATAAAAAAGGTGTGATTGCAGACCCATGTGTCTCAGTTAATGAAATGAAGTTATTGAAAAAGTGTAATAAATAAATTATACATTTTTTTTATTGAAATTGCTAAATATTATATTGTGTTTAATTCGACCTTTAAAATGTATAAATAAAAGAACTTTTTTTCCCTTTTGAGCTCGAGGTCCTGGTTTTATTGTTAATTATTCTAATTTTACAATTTTTAATTTGCCAATATTTCATTTTTCATTGAAAAACATCTTCTGGGCTATAATATAGAAAAAATTATTAACGTACAAAAATCAGAAAATTAATTCTTATTATGTTGTGTCAACATCGTCTTATTATGAACTCTTTTCTATATTATAGCCCAGAAGATGTTTTTCAATGAAAAACGAAATGTTGGCAAATTAAAAATTGTAAAATTAGAATAATTAACAATAAAACCAGGACCTCGAGCTCAAAAGGAAAAAAAAGTTCTTTTATTTAGAAATTGCTTAATTTAAAAAAAAAACTTTATTAATCGGTTAACCGATCAATAACAAAATTAACCGATCAAATCAAAACCTCGGTTACATAATCGAGCGAATAACCGATTAAAACAAAAGCCCGATTAAATGAATACCCTAGTCATAACTGTACAGTACAAATCTAAATTATAAGTGGTTGCCCACAGCAGACATATATATTTCTTTTTATTATTGTAAGACATATGACTTTACAACTTTATGACTACCTTTTGAATCCCACAATTGGTACAGTAAACAAAATGTAGTCGCCGTTACCATGCCCAACCATATTTTTTCTCTGCGTGTGGCTATAGCATGAACATAGAATAATCCTTCGAAAAAAAATAAAGAAAGAATTCTTATGTGTTGCGTGTGTTTTTGATACGTTTCGTTTTGATTTTATTTACTACAATACATATAAAAAGGGCTGGGCCTGGCCAGGCCCACGTGGAGGGAATACGCACACAATTTTAATTTGGCTAATTGCCACGCCCATAAAAAACACTTTGATTTAGGAATACATACAGCCCAATTATGAATACAAACTCCCCAGGAGTTTTTCCCCTTTCCCATTTTTACAATTGAATTTACATAGGAAAAATGGGAGAAGGGAGAAAATTCCCGGGGAATTTTTATTCATAATTGGGCTGGTAAAGTTTGTTCTAATATATTTCGAAATGAAAAAACTGGATAAATGTAAAAAAATGCCTTGCCAGGCCCAGGTATACACTTACGGGTTAAAGGAAATTTCTTTGAACCATTTTACTAAAACTGGAGAATGAATTTGGTTTAAACAACGCATGCCACTACACGAATCTGTTCGTGATAGGAGAAAAGAAAACACAGGTATGTATTAAACATACTCACCGCAAAGAACGCATCAGATTACTAATTGAAAGAAGGAGTTAAGTGCTGGAATATATTAAATTTATATTTAAATTCGACAATTAGCCATTATTTCACTTTTGAAGAAATATAAAATATTTCTTGGAGCAGTGTGAGCTTTCGGCTAACATTTCCATTATACGAATCAAATTTTATGTAAATGAAAAAACAAATTTATTCCGCTAGAAACGATAAAATGTTTGACTAGTTTTGGGAAGAGTTTGTACTAGAATAAGGAATTTTGCGTAATGTTGGGAACGCGGGGTAAGTCAAAGTCATGTCGTATCAACTTCCTGCATATAAGATAAATGGACCAAAAAAATGTATTAACTAATCTAGCTGCCTAAAATATGTCCTCCAGAATAATGACCTTAGGACAATAGTTGATCCTGTAATAGTTTAAATAACCCTTCCAGGTTCAGCCAGGTCTGTACAGACTTTATTTATAAAAAGGTGTGTATAACTTTTTTGTTTAGGGTGTTAGAGACGAATCTTTCCATAACTTCCTAGAAGCGGCTACGGGTCACGCAATTAGCTTTTGTGCAGTTTTATTTGCGATTACAAGCGAAATGGTTCATACGCACTAAGCAGCACGATTTTAATGGCAAAACGTTTGACATATGTAGGAACCATGCGTCAATATAAAGCCTGCATATCGAAGAAGATGTTGGATCCAAAACCACATGTATCCATCACGTTATTTGGTTAGCGCAATACTCACGCGTGTAAAATAAAAGAAAAGGAATGTCGTTCTTATCATTTAGGATGTCCTTATACATAAATCTATACAATTCTCTTGAAGGTCTGGGCAGACCTAGTTGTACCAACTAGGTACCAAAAAATTCTTCAACCTCTAAGTGATAAGGAGGAGAAATTTAGCATTCCGATGGGACAGTAACTCTATTGATCGTATCTTATCGAATTTTAATTCAATTTGTACAGAATTTTTTTGTTTTCTTCCAAAAAGCTTGGACTTATTCAAGGAATATATTTTCTTGTTCAGTAAGTGCAAGCAACTATTTCTCTTATTTTATTCTAATGGCAATTAACGATGTTTAAACGACTTTTTATCAAATGCGCTCTGTACTTGAAAAATCAAGTTAACGTGTACACACACACTCGGCCAGATGGACGGATATTGAATGATTCCTCTTTTATTAAGGACTTCCATTTAAAATGTTGAAAATAATTTCAAGTATCTTAACTTTTACAATTTTAATCAATATTATATCTCTGGCAATAAGGATAAAGTGCTTCAGTCTATTATTTTAGTTCTGCCTGAGACCACTTTAAAAAATTTAGCTTTAATATAATCTACACTATTCTTTGGTTAGTCTGCTTTCACACGTTTCATCTTTTGATGCTCAACTCCTATGTTTTTAGGTGAGGGAAGAAAGAAGAAAGGGGGTTAGTACGAAGATGCCTGTACTCGGTCAGTACGCTTTGTGTTTTTATTCGTTGGTATATGCAAAACGATGGCTGCGTGTAATTTTTTCTTTTCTTTTTCTCTTTGATTTGCTGTTATTAAAATTATTGTTGTTTTGAAGCGTAAAAAGTTGAAACCCGTTGCTGCGTGTGATTATATTGGCATCTTTAAAAGGGAATAGAAAAGAAGTTGAGCATCAAAAGATGAAACGTGTAAATTCAGACTTATAGTTTTTTTTTAGTTTATATACCTTAATTAGCTGTTAAGCCTGTCTTTGCTAGGGAGATGAGCTTCATTGGCTTTTAGAGGGCCTCAAAATTAACTGAAATGTAAAATAACACATTTTGGCCAAACCCCTTTTACTCTCAATTCTCCGCGTGTAGTCCAAAAATCTCTGATGCGACTAATTCAGGCTTTGCTCCATTTTTAGGCATATATGCTAGGCAATTTTCATTTATGAGGGGGCTCTAATAAAGGTTAAAATTTTAACTTTGTCCATAAATATGAAGATAAAAAGGTGCAACTTGAATTTAGCTTAAGTCGACCTAATCCCTTTTTCCTTTTTGCCACATATATCTATTTTAATGCACAAATTCCTTATAAAACTCAACTTTAACATATTTAACACTTACATTTTATTTGCAATTTTTGTAAAATATAAGCGAAACAATTTAGTTTATTGCTTTTAGACAAATTACATTTGGTTCATTGCATGTAAATATTTCAAAATAAATATTTTTTTTTTTTTTTCGTTTTATGTTTTAGTTTTAATTTTCATCAAGCTGGCGTTCATTTCATTTCAATTTAACTGTATTCCATTTAATTCCGCTAACGCTTTAATACAATTCAGATTTTTCAATTCAACAAATATTTTTTATTGCAATTTTCTAAATATTTCACTAGAGAAATAGATTAAAACACAATTATAATGGTGGTTTAAACAATTAAACTTTTTCATAGCAACGCAAACTAATTAAATCTTTTAGTTGAGATTAAGTTTTGAAACAATGAAAATCAAGAAATAAAGTACAAATTCATTTTCATCTTAAAAATAAAATAGCACCTTGAAAATAAATAAAAAGTGAATTTTCTGTTAATTCATCTTCAACTCGTCTACCGAAAACTTCTGCTGAACAATTTCATTGAACGAACAGCAGGAAGCCGTAATGAAAAATTTCAGTTCACCAAAAAAAATGACATACCAGAAAATCTTGAAGAAAATACTTAATTCAAGGATAAACTGTGAACAATGAATCTGGGAAAAAGAGGAGGAAAATTTAAATGCTATGCAATATTCAAGGAAACAAAAATTTTTTATTTCAATACTGGGTACTTGTAGAAAAGTTTCTAATTACAATTATTCTTGGGAAATGTTTTCTTTGGCGATTAAGAACACAAATAAAAAGATCAAGTAAATTCAAAGGAAATTCCTTGTTATACTTAACAAAATTGTGGAATTTTTTTTTTTTTTTTTTTTTTTTTTTTTTTTTTTTTTTGTTAATGCGAGAACAACAGAGGAAAGTTATTTCAGGGGATTTGAAGTGAAGAAATATTAATTAGATTTAAAGAAATTTTGTTGCTTTGAAATCAATTTTTTTTTTAATTTGGCTTGTATAAAATACAAGCTTAGCCCGGTGCGCTTCGATATCCTCGTTAAAACAACATAAAAAATATAAGTAAAAAACAGATCATGTGTATTGATTACGAAGCAATTTGTTATAAATTTATATACATTTACTATTTCCGCTCTTTATACAAACAGAAATCTCCATGAAATGTGTTTATATTGTAGCTGCTATGGTTACTTCTCCAATTCAGCCCACTTTTTGACAGATGTTTTGTTTTTATAATTAAACTATTCTTTGATTTGGAAACTTGATTTTAACCCTTCTACAGATATACTGTTATTTTTATTGTCTTTGTATGCAAAGTTACACGCCCACTGTTTTAATTTAGCCCACTTTTTGACAATTGTTTTGTTCTAATATCCAAGCTATTTGTACCAAATTTAAAAACTTTTCCGTTTTTAAGATGTCCAGAAATTTATGGGCACGTTTTGTACAAAAACATTTTAGCTTTTTGTATATCTTTAGAAAAGCAAGAGCCAAAGCTTCCAAATTGGGTACAAACTGAGATTTTTTTATTTTGCAAGAAATTGTTTATTTTAAAGAAATCAAGAATTTATTTGGCACTTGGTGTAAGATTTTAGAATTAAAATTTAATAATAACTCATTTTTAATAATGACATGCAAAATCATACTGAGAAAGTTATAATTAATAATTATCAATTTTAGTTAAACATTTTTATAGCCTCCACTATACAGAAAGAAAGAACTCGTACTAAATTTTAGTTTTCTCTACTTATTTTAAGTAAGAGTCGTACTTTAAATAAGACCAGAAAAATTTAAATAAATCTATAATGGGATTACTTTCGAAAACCATTGCATTTCTGATGCGTGAATATGCATGTTTGTTTGTGCTGTAGAAAGAACAAGAACACTTCAAAATAAGGTAAAAAACAGACAACAACAAGAAGAAAAATAACATTCTCAAAGTTATGTTTGGGAATACAAGATTTATTATTAAGATTTCTGTATGACGTGCTAAATTCCCAATTTTACATATTTGATAAATACACTGAAATTTTTTGTTGAGAGAAACTTGGCTTCTATAGGCATTTCAATGGTTGCTTAGGCCAGATCGTCAGGAAACCTTTTACAAAAATTTTAGAAAAGCTTAAAATATTATACAAATAAAACTTTAAAACGAATAAGAATTATAAACACTTAATGTCTTACTCGTAACAATATCAAAATTTTAGCAAAACACCAACAATAAACAGTGAGTTTATCTTTTCTTACATTTTCGTATTTAACCGTAGAATGCATAACAAAAATACCACACAAACGCATAACCAGGGTACCTGTCAGAGCAGCAAACAATTGCAATCGAAAAATAATCTAAATAGTTTCTTCATTTAGCAAAAATCTTGTAACGATGCAAACAGCAAGCCCTATCCTTTTAGTAGACCTGCGCTACCTATTATTACCGCCGTGCTCAGGAATTGGGGTGGTGTTCTTGTCTACTTCTGAAAAGGTTAAGTACCGTACATAAATTTTAAATAAAGGTAGCTTCACCTAAATATTACTTAAACAGGAAATAAAAACAAAACATAAACTAAAATAAAGAATTAAGTTTGAACTCTTATAGTCAAGAGAAGATGATGACAATTCTTCCATTTCTCTACCCTCTCTTCCTAACTTTCTTCATGATGAAATGTTTAAGATAGCCCTAAACTGAGTCCCTAACTATATGTGTTTAACCTTTCATGATATATATATATATATATATATATATGAAATAATTATGAGCTTATTAACGAGTTTGACTAAAATAAAAAATAAATGAGCTGAAACTTTTAAATATAATCAAAAATTTTCAGTACATTTAGTCAAAGCAATTGTTATGGCCACTTTCACCAATTCTCTTTAAATATAAATTCATATTTGAATATACATAATATTTCATATAATTTTGTTTAATTTGAAAAACCAGTTTTTTACATAAATTGTTATTTAAATAAATTGGTGAAATTGGCAATTAATGTTTTGAATTTTAAAACCTAATGTGTACAAATTTTTTTAAAGAAATTTACAGAAAGTCGCAAATATGTTTAAACACTTACCTTATAAAAGTTTCATCATATAATAACTACCATATTTTTTAATGCTTAGCAAAAATTATTTTATAATTTTTTTTTCCACTAATAACGTTGATTTTCACTAGAAAAATAAGAACACTAATTTTCAAAACAAAAAGGTTTAAGTAATTCAATAAACAAACAGTTCAAAAAAGAGACGACAACCGGATTTGAACTTCGCTTTTCATAAGGACCCAGAATATATATACTTTATAGGGTGTAGGACCTTCGGTGAAGGGTATAAAAAACAAACTTAATTATAAAAAAGAGTAATTTTTGGGATTTTAGTATTTTGGCCATAACTCTGCTATTTCTTAACCGATTTGACAGATTTATGTACCGACGTGTTATTTTGGTTATAAAACTTGGACTCGGGAAAATCTATGGTTTCCGAAAATGGGTATTTTTCAAAAAAAAATTAATATTTATTATGTTATGTCCACTTTTTCGCATCTGAACCGATTTTCCCGAATTTCTCAGAAAATATTTTCTATTAAATCCGATCTTTTGATATATAAGGCGTAACCATAGGTCATATTACAGTCAAAAAATTCAGGTTTTTATACAATTTTTAAATTTAATGTATTGGAGGTGCCACGCCCACTTCTCCAATGCCGCCTATATTTTGTGGGATGGTGTGTACTTATAACTCAAATGTATGTACCTAATTTGAAAACTTTGGCTCTTGCCGTTCTCCAGATATACTGAAAAAAGTAATAAAAATACAACAACCACAAGGGATTTTTTTGGAAAAATTAGAAGCAGTCGTGGTTTTTTGGTCATATCTCAGCCATTGTTAGACCAATCTGGCTGAATTTCAATAGCAAGAAATGGTGGACTATATGTGACACAAATGTAAAACAACCCAGCCGCTATATATATACTTTATAGGGGGTAAGATCAATATTGTAGAAATTACAAACGGAATGACAAACTTATATAAATATATCTTTATTGCTCGTTTTTTTTTAACGAGCTAACAAATTAAAATTTAAAAAAATTTAACTTGAAATTACCGAAAATTCCCGGTAAAATTTCCCGGGATTAATTTTAAAAAAAATGTCCCGCAATTGCCGGGAATTCTTTCCCGCGTAGAAACTTTAGTATGTATGTATAATCTAAACTCAATTTATTTTTTTAAGATTACTCAGTGTTTACTATCGTCTGACTATTTGTTTGCCTTTCGAAATATTTTATTTTGAACTGATAAAATGAAATGGGAGTTTAAGTTTGACAAATAGATACATAACAGGTACTTTGATTAAATTGCATTTTAACAACAATCTACTTGTTGAAGTTTAACAGGTTCTTCTAGCTATTTGGTTTTCTAAATTACACTTAGTCATATCTATTTTTTCATATACACATACATAAATGCTTTTTTATGTATATTTACCTTTCCTTTTTACGAGTACATACTTATAGAGCTAAATATATTTGAATAATTGTTTCTACAGTAAAAATATAAAGTAAATATCATACAATTTACATGGTACACATAATTTACTAAACATTTTTTTTCTATATTTACTAAACTTTATATGTATTAATGTGAAGCAATATAAGTTTAATTTATAATATGTAGTATGAAAATTTATTTAATATTAATTTTCTTGAAATTATTAAGCTGGTTATTAAAATTGTAATATTTTAGAAGGAATTATTTTAACGTGTAAGTGGTTTTCATATTTTTTTCCAGAATTGTTTGTAAATATAAAAATAATGTTTCTGAATATTATCAATACAATTGACATTCCCTGTTGATGAGTTAAGCTCAGTTGGTCCAAATATGATCTGATTCCTTGAAAAATTTTGCATTTATTCTTTTTTATATGCGCCTGTGGATAAAAGAAATAAATTTGAAAATTACCGAAAAAGCTCAGCTGGACCCCATTATATAATGAATTTAGAAAAAAGTATAAACGTGTTTTGTCATCGACTCGCACGGAGGCTTATGATGTTAGATCCAATGGATCCAATGGATCTAACATCATATAACACATAAAATATATTTGAAATTGTATGCGAACAAAAATGAATGTGATCAAACTATATCACACCGACATACAATTATTTGATGTAGAACAAAATTGTGCAAAAATAGAAGGAGTTGAGCCAGACTAATAATATTTAACATTGCGGTATATATGATAAAAACAAGTAAGAAAGTATAGTCAGTCAAGCCCGATCATATGATACCCTACACCACAGCATTTAAAAACACATCATGCTTATGTGTCCATATTAATATCGATTAATCTATGTTTACAAACTTCAT
Source organism: Pollenia griseotomentosa (assembly GCA_963931875.1). NCBI lineage: Eukaryota > Metazoa > Arthropoda > Insecta > Diptera > Polleniidae > Pollenia > Pollenia griseotomentosa. The sequence goes on from OZ007563.1 coordinate 125,187,551, forward strand.
TAAAATCGGTTTGAAAGTTTGTGAGAGGCAGAAATTGCCCCCTACCTCCCCTTGTAGTCCTATTGTTGAAAAACTACATAGCTTAGGTGTCCATATCAATATATTTCTATCTATGATTTAAATTTCATTAAAATCGGTTTGATAGCTTTTGAGAGGCAGAAATTTCCCCCTATCTTCCCTCGTGACCCTACGATTCGGCCCATTTTCAATAGGTTGGTCCTTGTGCCAAAAGGAACATATGTCCCAAATCTTATCAAATTATCTCCAAAACTGCGACCTTTACTTTGCGCACAATGTTACATGAACAGCCAGCCAGCCAGCCGAACGAACATCGTTAGTTCGACTCAGAAAGTAATTCTTAGTCGATCGGTATACTTTAAGGTGGGTCTAGGACCAATATTTTTAGGCGTTACACACATCAGCACAAATGCATTATACCCTCCCCACTATTGTGGTGTGGGTATAATAAACAAAATTTAAAATTTTGAAAAAAAAAATTTAAAAAAATTTAATTCGGCAACACTTTTTATGTTGAATTGTTGAAAATTACCAAATCTTACTTAATCGTTCTTAATTTTTTATTAAATCTAGCAAGGGCTTTTCAATGATACAAACAATTTAAATATTTCAAAATTACAATATTTCATACAAAAATATAAAAAACAAGTCGATTTGGTGTTTCGGAAAAAGCACAAAGAATTACCCTTAAACTCAAAATGTGGTAAATTTTTTTCTTTTCATCAATTCTTTAAAAAAAAAAACTGAAAAAACGGTGCGCTCAGTTTTTTTTTTTTTTAATTTAAAGTAAATATTGACGATTTTCATATTTTTTGCAAAAACAACCTGCATTTTTTTACGGCTATGTAATAATGTCTAATAACGGTTGAGATTTTCTTGAAGTTAATTTCTTTAAACGTTAATTTATAAACACAGTACAAAGAAAATAGTATAATTTAATCGTACAGAAAAATATTTATAGCTTTTAATCTAAAGTACTTAATTATAAAAAATAATTAATGCGTTTTAGGCCTCTAAAAAAGATCATATATCTCTAAGTTAGATCTAAAATGTGGTTAGTTTCTCTTTTGATTCTTAATGGCGGACACTTGGCTTATTAAACGGAAGAGAAAATTGAAAAAAGTATTCACTCAGTTTTTTTATTTGTCCATCAAAAATTTAAGATTCGTCCAAAGTATTACTAATATATACATACTTTAAATAAAGTGTGGGCTCATATCAAAGTAGAATGTCTTTTTTACCAAATACTTTAAAATTGTGGTACTTCTTTAAAATAAATTTTTAATAATTTTTTTTCCTAGTACATGAAAAAAGTTTAATTTTTCTTGTAAACTTTTATAAAAAATTAGGACATGTTTAGCGACCTCTAGCAGCGGCGAAACGCATTTAACATAAAAAAAGGTTCTTCCTACATGTAATTTATTTAGATAGGAATACAGTACAGTAATTTTTTTAAACATTGGAACAACGTTGTTTCACCTTATTTTTGTATATGGAACAAAGTACTGTGCGACAATTCGAGTATTTCAGGAGTTGGTACTGTATGATATCTACATATTATTATTTAATCTTCATAAAAAAGAACGTCAGCATTAAAATTGGTAATAAAGTGTTGTCCAAGAGTAGGTTTTATATGGGGCCTAGGGTAAATTATGAACCGATCTTCATGAAATTTGATAATGTGATTTCCAGTCCTATTAAAGTGTGGCGTTCAAACTTTAATTAAAATAGCATTATTTATAAAGGTTTTATGCGTACTTAATTCGTTTCCGAGAGTAGGTTTTATTGAGAGCCTCGGGTAAATTTTGGACCGATTTTCACGAAATTTGACAGTGTGCTTTCTAGTCCCATGGAACTGTGACGTTCCAAATGTGATTATGATATATTTATTTATTAAGGCTTTAGGCGTACTTAACTGCTTTCCGAGAGTAGGGTTTATATGGGGCCTATGGTTAAATTATGGACCGATTTTCATGAAATTTAACAGTTTCATTTATGTTAGTTTCTGTACCAAAACTATCAATTTTTTATGGTGTTAGTTCCACATTTTAATTCATAGCTCTAATCAACTGATTAAATTTTGCTGGATTTCAATCCTAAACTTCTTAGGATAACTACAAGCAATTTAACACCAAATTTGTTCTTTTCTTTTGGGTTTTTCGAAAGTGAGCTTGTTTTCAAGAGACGGACAGACAGCCGGACAAAGCTAAGTCGACATAGAATTACTTACGGGATTTTCGATGTATAATAAAAAACTTTTACACGGAATTAAAAACTAAGTATACCCTCATTCACCACTTATTGTGGTACGGCTTTTGGTTTCTGTTTTTAAAAAATCTAAGCGGGATACGATAGTATAAACTCTCGAAAGAATATGCGCCACGGAATGTATCAATGTTGATTATTTTCTTACAGTTTTTAAATGTTAGCAGAATAAATTGTCAGCTGTCACACGGTGCACCAATTGAAGCAATTTTGTCCTAATCAAAAAAATCATTAACCAGGTTCACTAGAAATCATGAGGAACGTATCTTCAAACTATAGCTGATCGGGAAATGGATAGCCCTTAACTGATTTAAAGAAGTAAAAGAGCTACTTTCGCTTTTGGCGAATTTGGTATACCCTCACTCGAGAGTAAAACTATTTCCGGAGTTGTATTATTAAAATTCCAAGCAAATTTATTTTTAACTGATTCTAACATTTATTCAAAAAACTAAGTGCATATCAACCGGATTCTCAGTTGCAGTTATTATTGTCCGTTGATTAAGTTGAAGTCTTCTGTATGTCAAATTAAATGAATATGTAATTTAAAATAACGAAGTTCATTTAACTTTTACTGTCAAAATTTCAACTGCGAATTCTGTAAAAATAAATGAATTTTAAGTTATTTTACTTAATTAAGATTCTTCCAGATTCTTGAAATTCTTTTTTCATTCGGATATAATTAAACAAAATATCCGAATGAAATTCTGTAGAATTATATTTATATCAAATTTTTGATACAATTTCCAATTTTATTGAAAAAATTTAGTTGTAGTACAATTATTATTCAAATTTATACACAAAATGATTTAAAAAACAAAAAGTATAAGTAATAAAATTCTAACAGAAAATTTTAACGCAAATATGATTAAACAAAATATAAAATATAGAAATTATTTTTAAACAATTTTTCAAGTAATACAACCAATGCCTCACAATGTGACATACAATTTTTACTTTATATTCCTACTAATTTCAATAGCGAAGTTTTATTTTCTTCGGCAAATAATGCACACATCTCTTGATACCCAATGGAAATCAAAGCAAGTGCACTAAATTTATGTAGCCAAAAGCAAATAGTCTATGTTGTCACATTCATGCGAATCTGCATTGTATTAATAATGTTATTGTTGCAACTGTTGTTGTGATAAACCTTAAAAAACATATATGTACTCCTCCATTTGCTGCAGCTTAAAAGTCACGAATACATATAAATACAGCAAAATAGATGATTCTGCGATTGAAATCTAAAATCTGTCGATAAATTGTATATATTATTGGCAGCTTTATGCTTTGCTACAAGCAATGGAAAACTCTCATTTTAATGGCTTTAAATTTAGCGAAAACACTTAAGAAAATTGAAAATAGTTTTTTATAAAACCGAGTAGACAAACGTGTGTTCTTCGGAAAGTGCAAAGCATGGAAAACAACCACAAATGCGACCTCAAAACACAAGCCCATATGCAGTTAATAAAGATTAGTGCAAAAAAAGGAGCGTAAGAGAGAGAGAGAGAGAGAGTGAGCTTTGGCTTTTAACTTGAGTAGAAGAAGAAAATATGAGATTGTCTACAAAAGTTTGCAAAATGTTATTAAGCCATTTTTAATGTTCTTTGAATATTTTGAGAGTTTGTATTAAGTTAATATAGAAAATTGCTTTATTCGCACTTGCTTTATTATGCGGCCATAAAAAAATTATAATAGTTTGATTTTAATAATAAAGTGCATATAAAGGAATTGTGTAGTCTGGTAAGCAGTTGTAATTTTAAAATAAATATGTTTAAGGAATTAGTTCCTTTCAAAATAAAGTGTTGTGTTTATTAAATTAATTCTTGAATTTAAAATATATTTAAATTATTTGAAATAAATAATAATAATGCGATAATACTCGCAATAGAAGATACAATTTGGTAAAATCGGGTTGAAAGTTAAGATTAATGAAAATGGACAGCAACTGTTTATTAGATCACTATCATTTATACAAATATCTTCCATAATCAGAATTTTAGCACAATAGCAATCATGAAAGCAATCTACAGCAACATAATTTGGCAAAAATACTTACCTTATACAAGGTATCGAAAATGATTTAAATCTATACAAATGTCTCCACAGAAAAAGGCTTTTGGCCGCACGTAATGAGCAAAAGAACCATATTCAGGCATAAATACTTTTTTCACACAAATAGCTTTTGGTTTTTATAATAGTCGAAATAAAAAAAATTATGTAACACTTGTATTGTAATTCGCAAATACTCATACGCTTAGGTAAACCGAAAACCGTCAGTTTACCATAATTTTAAATTTCTAAGCAGTTGTAAAAGTTGTGATTTAAATTAAATCCTTTTAAATGTTTATCTCACTTTGTTATTTAAAAAAACATACAGCAAACAAATGGTTAATGGCTAAACTTCTTTTTAATGGCTAAGCAAGGTGAGAAATATGAGAAATGGCAATACTGCTTTAGAGTGCGTTATTGTAAGAATTATACAATAGGATGCTCTTAAAGTGTATTTTGTATCCTGTTTTTACGAAGGGAATGGTAATAAGAGCCGCAAAATAAGCAGAAAGTATGTCTTATAAACTAAAAAGCTACTCTTTATTTTAGTCATATCGCAATGCTTTCTCTAAGGGGAGTCAACTCAAAATTGTTCAATTTTCACTTTTTGCAATAAATCGATGTACAGTGGTCATATATACGCACTGCAAAAATCTTAGATCAGTTTGTTTAGTATTTACCAAAAAAAAAATACAATTGAATCCCCCTTTGAAGTATAAGAGTACATATAAAAAAGAAAAGAGTTCTTTGTCTCTACTGGAAATATATACATTTTGAGTTAACCCTTTTTGGAGGAAGCAGTGCGATATATGTAAACAACCTGTTTTTGAATTAAAAATAAATATTTTCGTTTGGGAATTTACATTATTTATTATAAAAATAAACAAACTAAAATCTGTTTTTGTTTTCAACATAAATTCTTAAATATTATATTAAATATTATTAAATATTAAATATTATTCGAATGTGTATTCTCAGTCAAATTATAATCCTCAAAAGCTTTTATTCTTTAATAGGCTTATTCCTTCAATATTTACTGGGTAGGCTTATTCTGAGAAATAAATTCCTAGATTCTATTTGTTAAATTCTTAAATTAAAACTGGTATTTTACTTTCAAATCAGGCAGTTATTAAATAAGTCCAGTCAGAATGCTCTTGTTTGCAATATATATTCTCAAGTTTAAAGTTAAAATTTTTTAGTTATTTTGAGGAATTTTATTGAGTAAGATTTAAAATACAACAACATTGAAATCAATTTCAGTAAGAAGTTACTATATTGACGTTTTAAAATTAAATTAAGTAAGACCCCTTTCAGACTCGGCAAGTTAGTTGCGCAAGTTAGTTGCCGACAACAACAAAGTCTGTACAAATTTTTTTTTTCTTTACCCCGACCTTACCGCTTACGTCTACAAACTAAGAGTTGCGCAAGAGACTTGCGCAAGTAACTTGCCGAGTGTTAAAGGGGTCTAAGACAAGTAACTATATTGATGTTTTAAAATTTTTTATTCACAAATCTTGAGATGTACATTAAAAAAAGATATATATACTCAAGCTCGAGGTCATGCCTCGACCTCTAGCTTGAGTATTTTTTTCTTTTGAGATGCCATTATGAAAAGGTCGAATAAAAAAAGCATATTTTATCATTTAAAAAAAAATTTTTAATTAAAACAATGACTTAGAAGCTAAACAAGAAATATTAAAATTGAATATTTATCTTCTTCATCAAAAAAAAAAAAATTGACTTGAATTTTATTTTTCAAACCAATTTCACAGCGTGAATATCGTCGTCATTTTAATATACGCATAACACTCACAGCGTCATCAATAAGCCACACTTTTCGTCAATTCTTTTTTTTCGATTAAACCATTAATCAAAAATAAAATAAATTTTAATTAAGATAGCAATCAAGTGAACTAAACGTTATAATATCAAAAACATTACTGGAGAAAATGTTGCAAATATCAAAAAATATTTTTTGATACTATTAAATTGTTTACTGAAGCAAATATAATTAATTTTTCAATATAATTTTGACTACATTACACTTTTGAGAGAATTTTTAGTACATTAGCATAAACTGAAGGTACCTCAAAGGCTTTGGTAAGCGACATATTCGGCGAATGCACTATTTCGCGTACAAGCGATTTAAACTGGCCTCCACTTTCACCTGGCTTAACAGCTCATGACAGTTTACTTTGGGGATATTTTAAAAAAAGACTGTATGATAACAAGCCAAGAACCATTCCCCAACTAAAAACCATCATTCGAAATAAAGTTACGGCCATTATACCTGAAAGTTTTTTGATAAGTTTTAGAAAAAGTACGTATGTGCGACGTAGAAAATGGACATTACTTCCAGGATTTTATTTTCAGAGCAAATTAAAAAAACTTCCCTACAAACTGTATGAAAATAAATAATAATAATAATAAGCGCATAAATAAAATAGTTATAATCCATTTAATCATACACATAGCTCATTCTGCCCTACTCTGTATAATAATTTTTTCCAACGTACCTATACAAAAGAATATCAAGTTCATAAGAAACGTTTACATTTCATAGAATTTTCGACTCTGATGACAGTTTACGTCATTAACCTTTTAGCCTTAAGCATTCAAATTTACATAAAATATGCAAAATTAAATAAAGTTACCTGTTGTCCTTAAATACAAAAATTTACACATAAAATGTTTAAGTTTCGATTAGAAAAACCTTTTGTCATTTGCCAACTTTCAAAGTAGAATTATTAAAGAATTTAACAAACATTTTTTTTAAACTTGTAACATGCAAAGTAGAATCTGTTAACACCAACAACTTCTGTGCCCAACTTTTGTTCAACACAACAGACAAATTGAATAGTCTTAAAAAAACACAAAATATGAACTGTTATAAAAACGTTTTAAATGACTTAAGAATAACAAATTAATAACCAAAAAAAAAATAATAGTTTCTTTTTTCTTTTTTGTGATCTCAAAATGTTGTCATCAGTTTAGATATTTTTGTTCATCTTGGGACATCATATTGCACTACATACGTATTTTGTTGCATATAGAATTTTTGAGGTAAAATTTATGTACATTTGAAATTTGTGTGGTTCATTCAGAGAGAAACAAAGAAAAGAAGAAACAAACTAATCCCTATACAGGTCTGCATGTGTACATTATGAATGGTAAATATATTCACCATAGTCATGCAAACATGCATATAAAAATTTATGCAAAAGTAGGACAATTGAAAATTTGCTTAACACCAAATTAAACAAGTAGGAAAGTATAGTCGGCTAAGCGCAACCGTTTGATACCCTACACTAAAATATAAACAGACAATTTTTCGAGAAAATGGGACCGGCAAAACAAAATTTTGTTATGAAGTTGAGATTCATATAAGAGTCTTTTGTGCCGAATATTATCTAGATATCACTATTTATATGAGATTTATTCTTCTTTAAACAAGTTGAGGAGGAAACCTATGATCAGTTCTGGACTTAAAAGTTTTTGAGTCAGATTTAATCTAAAACCGATATAAAAAGATAGGTTATGGACACAGAGCCTGCATTCCAGAAAGAAGTTGTTTTAGTAGCCATGCGATATTATGGACCACTTCTTATCGTTTTCAATATGTTCTTAACACAATTTGTTCTTATGAAAATTTAAAAAAATTTACCAAATTTCATCAAGTTATCTTCAAAATTGCGACCAGTAATTTGCGCACAAGGAATACATGGATACACAACCAGCCAGCAGGACGGACGGACATTGTTAGATCGACCAAAGTCGTGGGTTCAAAGCCGAACTTTTTATAAGTTACAAACGTCAGAATAAACGCATAATACTACTCCGCTATCGTGATGTGGGTATACATATTTTGTTGACAAGAAACTATAATAATTCAAGCGTATTAATGAAGATTGTTTTTCTAATCAAAAATATTAATGTACAGGTTATCGATTTGGAACAAACACCTGATAATCATCTACAATCAACTTTATAAACCAAAGTTGTGCAGGATAACTTATGGTTTAGCTTTGTTTGAGCCTAATTTAATTATTTGAATTAAAATTTGTTTTCGTTGGAATAAAAAAAACTCGCAAAATCTACCGATTATAATAGTAACGAGTTTTTTTCGGTAGAAATAAAGCACCAGCAACTATTTTGTGTTTTTATTATAGGAAGCCAATTCATAGCACAATTATGCGTTTATCACTTCAGATATATCCTTATGCTCTTTTACTTAGTCGTCGATGAGACGAAAATACTTATCCAACAAACATTTCAAACTATTTGATTTAAAACCCAGTTTGATCAAAATCTCAACAAATTAATTAAATATTTTTTTTTTATATTTGTACCCCATTGTAATTTTTAACTTCACAAAAAATATAATTATTTTAGAATCCTCTAATTATAAAATTAGAAAAGCAAATTAAATAATTTTATATATTGATTAAAAAGATCTTTTAACAGCCTCCTTCTTGCTTATTTCTTCATACAAAAACTATTGGGTACACGGGTACGCCGGTTATGTGTTTGCGTATATAGTTATAGAACCGCTAAAGCGAATTTTATATATGTTCAATAAAGCGACTCAAAAAGACCATATCCGAAGTTTCAATACGCTATTAGTATTAGTCTTGCAGCTACAAACGTTTAAAGTTGCTAGTGGACCCACGGGTACCCGGTTATGCGTTCTACGGTTAAACATAGTCACTGACCCCTTATAATTTTAAAATAAATTTTTGATTAATAAAACATGTTTTAACATTATTTGATTTCTTGAACTAAAGACACGATATTATTATTTAAAAAAATTACTTAAAAACAAAAATAAATTATTAAATTATAAGAAAAACACTAACTATATTTCAAAACCAGATTTTCTTAAGTCTAAAAAATATATGATATTTTTAACTTTTTAATGCCTGAATTTGAAATATAAATTCAACTGTGGCAATAATTTTGGTTCTTGTATGTCTTTCTGTTGAATATTATGAATTTAAGTTTCAAATGGTAAAAAAATGCTCCTGGAAAGCCTCAGGACAAAAACAATGAAGACCGCTTGTTGGCGGTTTTAGTGGCTTAAGGGAATTATAATTATGTTATTTTTTGTTTTTTTTTTTTTGTTTTAATAAATAAATAATGATGTTAACTTGTAGATGTATCAATTATATATTTAACTTTTAATATAAAAATAAATAACATATATAACTAAATATATTACGTATGTAAATGGTATTTAGTGAAACAGTTTTAAGACTTAGATGGACGTGTGTAGATCAGATTTTTTACATAGTTTACAGAATTTTTTTGAATCCCATTGTAGGAAATGATTTGTCTTGTTGAACCCTGTTCAAGCCGCAGGATAAATAGATTTTTTCCTATCAAGAGAGCTGCCGGTTCGCTTTTGATTATTTTTTGCATTACCTTTTACATTACTCACAAAATATTCTGGTTGCCATGTCCTGACTTTTTTTTTGAGTTCATTGAACCCTATAGGAAGCCATTAGGGCTACACCTCCCATAGTAACTAAATATATTAATAAAACATGTTCCTGCTCAAAAAAATGCTTTTTTAGTTATAAAATCGGTTTTTAATAATGCCTTAGTGAATGTTATAATATATCCATAGAGAAATTATTGACTTAAATCCCAAGCTGTGCTCAACACCTTTCGAACGATGTGTTAGAAATGAAAATCGCTTAAATAGTTGGTTAAGTTATTTAAATTTTCATTCAAATTGAATTGAAAATCATCAAAAACCTGACAAAAACATCTCTCTATATCGAGTCTGTGTTTAGACTTTAAAATTGGTTCAATGCAGAATCAAAGAATTTTTAAATATCTATTATAATTGGTCATTAATGGAAAAAAAATACCGAACTTTTTATTCATAAAAATACCATTTTTGGTCCCTTTTTTGACGCGGTTTACCTCACGGGAGATTATCGCTAGAGCCCAAATATCTTGGGAATCATCTTAAAAAATGTCAAAGTTTATTTTCAGGGGGTACAACTTTAGCGTTTTTTGCCCATATAAGGTGAGTCGGTCGCATATTCATACTATAAATAACTGTCTTACAGATACAAACGTTTTTATAAAGTGTAGTTAAATTGTAAGGGCCGATGTTGAATGTGAACCACACCTAAACGCCAAGTTTTTTTTCCGAATTTTATTTGACATTTCTCTATTTCAGACTTACTCAATTTGAACCATGGAGAGATACACAATCCAACAACGTGTTAAAGTTATCCAGACTTATTATGAAAATGGATGATAAATTTCGAAGAAAATCATCTTCTGTGATGAGGCACATTTTCACCTCAGTGGATTTGTCGATAAGCAGAATTTCCGCATTTGGGCGAATAATAATCCAAGAGTGATTGTCGAAAAACCAATGCACCCACAAAGAGTGACTGTTTGGTGCGGTTTATGGGCTGGCGGCATCATCGGGCCGTATTTTTTCCAAAATGAGGCCGGTCAGGCAGTTACTGTGAATGGTGTTCGCTATCGTGAGATGATAACGAACTTTTTATGGCCCGAATTGGAAGATATGGATGTAGACGATATGTGGTTTCAGCAGGACGGTGCCACTTGCCACACAGGTAACGAAACAATGGCTCTTTTGCGCAACAAATTCAATGGCCGTGTTATCTCACGTAATGGCGATGTCAATTGGCCGCCAAGATCATGTGATTTGACACCGTTGGACTTTTTTCTTTGGGGTTATTTGAAAGAAAAGGTGTACGTCGATAAGCCAGCAACAATTCAAGAGCTAAACGATGAGATAATTCGGCACATTAACGGCATAGAACCTACATTATGCCTCAGGGTCATCGAAAATTTGGACCATCGGATGGAGGTGTGCCGCCGTGGTCGCGGCGCCCATTTGGCCGATATTTTGTTCCATACATAATTGAGTAATACCAATATATCATAATAAAATAAAATTACAATAATTTCCTAAATAGTTTGTGTTTTACTCAAAATCAACATCGGCACTTGAAATTTAACCACCCTTTATACTAACTGCTCCCTGTAATTCCGCCTGGTGGTGGTATTGCTTGTGGTACTGAGAATTACACAATAGGTATAGGACGAAATGGATAATAAATATTTTTTTTTTAATGAAAGAGCACTTTTCCAGTAGCCCGTTTCTGTATATCTCGCATCGTAAAACTCTTCGCATGAAACGTGTGAATTGCAACAAAAATGGTGTGAAATGAAACAAAAAATGGTTTTTCTCACAGTGTTTCTGTATCTTTTTTTTGCGAGAATTATCTGTCATTTAAATAATTTTCCAGCAATTATTGGAAGGATGCGAGAAAAAGTGTTTCTATAACAATATTTTGCGAAAAGTTTCTTTCAAGAACTGTCAAAATAAGTCACATTTGAAATTGGTGGCGAGAAAAACAAAATATAGATATTTTGAATTTAAAATATGTTTATATACTATTTTTTTTAAATAAATAAAAAAATAGAAGGAATATAAATGATAAATGCATAATTTATATGATGAAAATAAACAAAAAACAATTGTTATATTTTGTTAGTTTAAATTTTTTTTAGCTTTTTCTTGTTTTGGTTTTAATCAGTGCTGCCAGATAAATTTGTGTCAAAATCGTCAATTTCCTGAGAAAAAAATAAAAAAGATCGTCTTTTTTGTTTTAAAAATCGTGCAATTTAAAATCAATTTTAAACAAATTTGTTTCGACTTTTATTAAAAAATAATCAAACAAAAACATAGTTAAAGTTCATGGGTTAAAGATTCAGTAAAATCTTCGCCTACAAAATAATATGTTAAGTAATCAGAAACACATAAAAGCACTACATACAATTCTACTGAAAAACTAATGAATTTTACAAGGGTTGTGCAAAAAAGAACAAATTCAAAAGTAAGTCATTTGTTTTATCTTAATACATCCAGAAAAAAGTCAATCATATTTTGTATATGTTTATAAAAAGTATTAAATGTTCAAAATAAGCCAAGTCGGTCCATTACTTTCCCTCGAAATTTTGCTTTTGCCGATACATTTTATAGGGAAGAAACAAACAATTTTCGAGGACAATTTTCACAATAGGGATAAATATAAAAATTTAAGCAGCCTTGTTTCTAAAGATATCTTTTTTTCTAATTAACAAACATATAAAAATATTTACAATTATCTTATTTGGAAGACAAGGAATACATGGATACACAACCAGCCAGCAGGACGGACGGACATTGTTAGATCGACCAAAGTCGTGGGTTCAAAGCCGAACTTTTTATAAGTTACAAACGTCAGAATAAACGCATAATACTACTCCGCTATCGTGATGTGGGTATACATATTTTGTTGACAAGAAACTATAATAATTCAAGCGTATTAATGAAGATTGTTTTTCTAATCAAAAATATTAATGTACAGGTTATCGATTTGGAACAAACACCTGATAATCATCTACAATCAACTTTATAAACCAAAGTTGTGCAGGATAACTTATGGTTTAGCTTTGTTTGAGCCTAATTTAATTATTTGAATTAAAATTTGTTTTCGTTGGAATAAAAAAAACTCGCAAAATCTACCGATTATAATAGTAACGAGTTTTTTTCGGTAGAAATAAAGCACCAGCAACTATTTTGTGTTTTTATTATAGGAAGCCAATTCATAGCACAATTATGCGTTTATCACTTCAGATATATCCTTATGCTCTTTTACTTAGTCGTCGATGAGACGAAAATACTTATCCAACAAACATTTCAAACTATTTGATTTAAAACCCAGTTTGATCAAAATCTCAACAAATTAATTAAATATTTTTTTTTTATATTTGTACCCCATTGTAATTTTTAACTTCACAAAAAATATAATTATTTTAGAATCCTCTAATTATAAAATTAGAAAAGCAAATTAAATAATTTTATATATTGATTAAAAAGATCTTTTAACAGCCTCCTTCTTGCTTATTTCTTCATACAAAAACTATTGGGTACACGGGTACGCCGGTTATGTGTTTGCGTATATAGTTATAGAACCGCTAAAGCGAATTTTATATATGTTCAATAAAGCGACTCAAAAAGACCATATCCGAAGTTTCAATACGCTATTAGTATTAGTCTTGCAGCTACAAACGTTTAAAGTTGCTAGTGGACCCACGGGTACCCGGTTATGCGTTCTACGGTTAAACATAGTCACTGACCCCTTATAATTTTAAAATAAATTTTTGATTAATAAAACATGTTTTAACATTATTTGATTTCTTGAACTAAAGACACGATATTATTATTTAAAAAAATTACTTAAAAACAAAAATAAATTATTAAATTATAAGAAAAACACTAACTATATTTCAAAACCAGATTTTCTTAAGTCTAAAAAATATATGATATTTTTAACTTTTTAATGCCTGAATTTGAAATATAAATTCAACTGTGGCAATAATTTTGGTTCTTGTATGTCTTTCTGTTGAATATTATGAATTTAAGTTTCAAATGGTAAAAAAATGCTCCTGGAAAGCCTCAGGACAAAAACAATGAAGACCGCTTGTTGGCGGTTTTAGTGGCTTAAGGGAATTATAATTATGTTATTTTTTGTTTTTTTTTTTTTGTTTTAATAAATAAATAATGATGTTAACTTGTAGATGTATCAATTATATATTTAACTTTTAATATAAAAATAAATAACATATATAACTAAATATATTACGTATGTAAATGGTATTTAGTGAAACAGTTTTAAGACTTAGATGGACGTGTGTAGATCAGATTTTTTACATAGTTTACAGAATTTTTTTGAATCCCATTGTAGGAAATGATTTGTCTTGTTGAACCCTGTTCAAGCCGCAGGATAAATAGATTTTTTCCTATCAAGAGAGCTGCCGGTTCGCTTTTGATTATTTTTTGCATTACCTTTTACATTACTCACAAAATATTCTGGTTGCCATGTCCTGACTTTTTTTTTGAGTTCATTGAACCCTATAGGAAGCCATTAGGGCTACACCTCCCATAGTAACTAAATATATTAATAAAACATGTTCCTGCTCAAAAAAATGCTTTTTTAGTTATAAAATCGGTTTTTAATAATGCCTAAGTGAATGTTATAATATATCCATAGAGAAATTATTGACTTAAATCCCAAGCTGTGCTCAACACCTTTCGAACGATGTGTTAGAAATGAAAATCGCTTAAATAGTTGGTTAAGTTATTTAAATTTTCATTCAAATTGAATTGAAAATCATCAAAAACCTGACAAAAACATCTCTCTATATCGAGTCTGTGTTTAGACTTTAAAATTGGTTCAATGCAGAATCAAAGAATTTTTAAATATCTATTATAATTGGTCATTAATGGAAAAAAAATACCGAACTTTTTATTCATAAAAATACCATTTTTGGTCCCTTTTTTGACGCGGTTTACCTCACGGGAGATTATCGCTAGAGCCCAAATATCTTGGGAATCATCTTAAAAAATGTCAAAGTTTATTTTCAGGGGGTACAACTTTAGCGTTTTTTGCCCATATAAGGTGAGTCGGTCGCATATTCATACTATAAATAACTGTCTTACAGATACAAACGTTTTTATAAAGTGTAGTTAAATTGTAAGGGCCGATGTTGAATGTGAACCACACCTAAACGCCAAGTTTTTTTTCCGAATTTTATTTGACATTTCTCTATTTCAGACTTACTCAATTTGAACCATGGAGAGATACACAATCCAACAACGTGTTAAAGTTATCCAGACTTATTATGAAAATGGATGATAAATTTCGAAGAAAATCATCTTCTGTGATGAGGCACATTTTCACCTCAGTGGATTTGTCGATAAGCAGAATTTCCGCATTTGGGCGAATAATAATCCAAGAGTGATTGTCGAAAAACCAATGCACCCACAAAGAGTGACTGTTTGGTGCGGTTTATGGGCTGGCGGCATCATCGGGCCGTATTTTTTCCAAAATGAGGCCGGTCAGGCAGTTACTGTGAATGGTGTTCGCTATCGTGAGATGATAACGAACTTTTTATGGCCCGAATTGGAAGATATGGATGTAGACGATATGTGGTTTCAGCAGGACGGTGCCACTTGCCACACAGGTAACGAAACAATGGCTCTTTTGCGCAACAAATTCAATGGCCGTGTTATCTCACGTAATGGCGATGTCAATTGGCCGCCAAGATCATGTGATTTGACACCGTTGGACTTTTTTCTTTGGGGTTATTTGAAAGAAAAGGTGTACGTCGATAAGCCAGCAACAATTCAAGAGCTAAACGATGAGATAATTCGGCACATTAACGGCATAGAACCTACATTATGCCTCAGGGTCATCGAAAATTTGGACCATCGGATGGAGGTGTGCCGCCGTGGTCGCGGCGCCCATTTGGCCGATATTTTGTTCCATACATAATTGAGTAATACCAATATATCATAATAAAATAAAATTACAATAATTTCCTAAATAGTTTGTGTTTTACTCAAAATCAACATCGGCACTTGAAATTTAACCACCCTTTATACTAACTGCTCCCTGTAATTCCGCCTGGTGGTGGTATTGCTTGTGGTACTGAGAATTACACAATAGGTATAGGACGAAATGGATAATAAATATTTTTTTTTTAATGAAAGAGCACTTTTCCAGTAGCCCGTTTCTGTATATCTCGCATCGTAAAACTCTTCGCATGAAACGTGTGAATTGCAACAAAAATGGTGTGAAATGAAACAAAAAATGGTTTTTCTCACAGTGTTTCTGTATCTTTTTTTTGCGAGAATTATCTGTCATTTAAATAATTTTCCAGCAATTATTGGAAGGATGCGAGAAAAAGTGTTTCTATAACAATATTTTGCGAAAAGTTTCTTTCAAGAACTGTCAAAATAAGTCACATTTGAAATTGGTGGCGAGAAAAACAAAATATAGATATTTTGAATTTAAAATATGTTTATATACTATTTTTTTTAAATAAATAAAAAAATAGAAGGAATATAAATGATAAATGCATAATTTATATGATGAAAATAAACAAAAAACAATTGTTATATTTTGTTAGTTTAAATTTTTTTTAGCTTTTTCTTGTTTTGGTTTTGATCAGTGCTGCCAGATAAATTTGTGTCAAAATCGTCAATTTCCTGAGAAAAAAATAAAAAAGATCGTCTTTTTTGTTTTAAAAATCGTGCAATTTAAAATCAATTTTAAACAAATTTGTTTCGACTTTTATTAAAAAATAATCAAACAAAAACATAGTTAAAGTTCATGGGTATTTAATAATTATTATTTAATAATTGAGATATAAATCTTGAATTTACCTATTCCTATAATCTTTTTCTTTTTTACCTGAAATAGACTTAGTAGAATACCTTGTATTTAAAATTAAAAAAATCGGTTCATAAATAAACGGGTTAAAGACCCAGTAAAATCTTCGCCTACAAAATAATATGTTAAGTAATCAGAAACACATAAAAGCACTACATACAATTCTACTGAAAAACTAATGAATTTTACAAGGGTTGTGCAAAAAAGAACAAATTCAAAAGTAAGTCATTTGTTTTATCTTAATACATCCAGAAAAAAGTCAATCATATTTTGTATATGTTTATAAAAAGTATTAAATGTTCAAAATAAGCCAAGTCGGTCCATTACTTTCCCTCGAAATTTTGCTTTTGCCGATACATTTTATAGGGAAGAAACAAACAATTTTCGAGGACAATTTTCACAATAGGGATAAATATAAAAATTTAAGCAGCCTTGTTTCTAAAGATATCTTTTTTTCTAATTAACAAACATATAAAAATATTTACAATTATCTTATTTGGAAGACTAAGGGGCTTATAGCGTAAAACGCAACGCCAACAATTTCTTTAAAAGCAAAAATAAAATCAAAAATATTTTATAAATTTGTTTTTGCTTTCTACAGACATTCATATTATTTTTTTTTTTTTTTCAATTTTCAACGCCACAAAATAGAAGTGTTTGAAATTTAAAAATTCAAGATGAATTTTTATAGAAAGTAACAACAAAATTATAAAATATTTTTGATATTGTTTTTGCTTTCGTCACTTTTTTAGAAAAAATCATCAAAACGTCACTTTGTTAATATCGGAACAAAAAATCGTCAAGATGACGATAACTCGTCAAATCTGGCAGCCCTGTTTTTATTATATTTATTTCTTTTGTTGACGTTTCGCTTTTATTTGACACTTAAGTACTGGAAATATTCCAGTATAAACAGAATTTGTTGTGTCTGTTTTCGCATTCAAATACAGAAACACTTTTATCTCATAAATCGAGAAACGATGGAATTTTTTGTTTCACACTTCATGCAAGAAATTTTACGATGCGAGAAATACAGAAACGAGCTACAGAGCCAAATTACTAAAATGAAATAAAAATAACGAACAAAAAAAATTCAAAAATAGTAATAAATAATAGGGATCAGGGCCAAAGGATTTTCTCCTCTTTGGTATAACAAGTACCGGCTTCGCTAAGAAAAGCTCCTAAATTCTGCCTTGTTTCCAAACACAGGCCGACTTATATATATATATATTTTTTTTCAGAATAGCGAATTACTTTCATTTTATCCATCCGTCTCTATCACCTACACATCCATAGCTTTGTTGTCCGTCTTCTTGTATATGCGTAAAAAGCTCTTGATTACAACTCCAGAATGTGTGAGAGTGTTGGTATGTTTATATTTGCTAACATTTCCGGCGTTTTATTTAGTTAATTTATGCATGTAAAGTGCAAATAAAATTTTTACAAAGCCGTCTGTATTTACTAGGGTATTCATTTAATCGGGCTTTTGCTTTAATCGGTTAATCGCTCGATTAATTAACCGAGGTTTTGGTTTAATCGCTTAATAATCGGTTAATTTGGTTTTTGATCGGTTAACCGATTAATAAAGTTTTTTTTAATAAATAAGGTAATTTAAATAATTAAAAATGCAAAAATTATTTATTTTTTGGAGTTTATTATTAAAAAAACAAAAATAACAATTCTTGATCTAAAACGAGCCAACAAAAAAAAATAATTCATAAATATGTGATATGTATTTTTAAAGTAATACATCATCAGGGGTGTTCTGGAAATCGAAAACGCAAAACGCAAAAACTTTTTAAACGTCGTCTTTTAATAAGATTTATGTAGTTAAATAATTTTATTGACAAATATTTCCCGTTTAAACAGAATTTTATAACTTATTATTATTTATTAGTTATTTCAATAGTTTAAAGAGATCTGATTAAATAAATTTTGAAAAAAAAAATTTTGTTTAAATGTTTAGGATTAAAGCGATAATTTTCTTTAGTTTTGACAACACTTGACTTGTAAATTTTTTTTCTCTTATCGTGGATGCTGGAGGAATCAGAAGCAGCCATAATAAAGAATATCTAATTTCTCAGTCCTTTTCCTTGATTTCTCTTAACATATAAAATCTTCCATTATGCCATTAGAGTTCTGATTTAATTTTAAAAAACTTTTAACACTTCTAATTGTTTCGGGTAATTCTGTTAAGAATGTTTTGCTAGAAGGAAATATACATCCCAATTATGATTAAAAATTCCCCGGGAGTTTTTTACCTTTTCCCATTTTTACAATTGAATTAACATAGGAATAAAAATTTGAGAAGGGAGCAAACTCTCGGGGAATTTTTATTCATAATTAGGCTGATATTGTATAAAAAAATATTTTCTAAACATGTATACGAGACAAAACAATTACTAAAAACACAAAAAATTTGTTATAAAATTACAAAAAATTCAAAATTATGTAACATCGGTTAATCGGTTAATCGACTGAAATTAACCGGTTTAATCGTTAATCGAAAATAGGCAATTTTAAATTAACCGATCAGTTAATCGGGTAGTAATTAATCAGTTAACCGATTAACGGTTAACCGAATGAATACCCTAGTATTTACTTTTGCTTTGCCCCACAGATTTTCTGGTTGCAAAATTTCAAAGAGCACTTGAATTTGCTTTGCGCGTTTAAGCAACAACTGCAACAACAACGACAAAAGTTAAAGGGGAAAATACCTAAAAAAGAACATATGTTGACTTAAGGAAAAAGGAAACATTTTAAGTAAAAAACTTTTACAAATAAATAAAAAAAAGTAGACATATTCTTATTTTTGTCACAAACATATTTGGGCAAGCTTTCTTAACTAAAATCCACATGGCCCTTTTGAGTTCAAGTGTTTTAATTTTAATTTCGTTTATATTAGATAACTTCAGGTCAAACAGTTATGATAACTAAGGTATAACTAGGCCGTCTTAGCAAAAACATGTTTAAAAATAGATACAATCAATCAGACCGAACTTAACAATATTAAGGGTATTTTGTAGACGTTTAGAATTTCCGATAGGGAAAACTGTAAAACTAGCTATCATACTAATAACGTGTGTTTGAAGTTCTTTTTAGCATACTTGAGCAAATCGCCAAACTCATAGAGCATTTCGTAAAGTTTACGGTGCCCATAAACGCTTATACGCTTATACGCAAAACTATGGATCGATTAAAGACCACATTTACTCTTCTAAAAGGTTTTTACAAAATCAAGCCCACATTGTGCATAGAGAATAAGATATCGTCGCTATTGACGTGAGTGTGACAGAGGACTCGAGTTTATCGATCCGACGTCGTTATCTGCTCGTCCACTACTTGTAACATTTTGTGGAAAGATCTTGGCCTAAATCCACATAACATCCAATTAGTGCAGTAATGGGAGTTTTCTGCATCTGAAAAGCCAAAAAACTATCAAAATACACTGTCTATCAATAAAGAAATATGTTTTCTTCGGCTCCGAACGAAATCATTTCGAACGGACTTGTACTCTTGTACGTGTCCCATAATCACATATTTAAAAAATATTAAAAATTAAAAATAAGCAAAATATTTTGATATTTTTTTTTTAGTTAAGATAAATTTAATTTTCATTAAATTATTTTTACTGAAGGAAGGAATTTTTACAACATGAAATTTTTTATTAAAATTTATTGATAATTTTCTTGGCTGAGCTGGGTTTCGAATCTTGGTTGAATTTACAAGTTTCAAGAATCACCACATTCTCTCATCAGAATTCTTTGAGTTCTTACCTCTGCACCACTGCGGTGCCCGCCAGCCAACAGTCATACATCAATCTTTAACCAGTGGTACTGGTGGTTCGAAAATTGCTGTAATTATCATTTTCAATTTTATATTACATGTTGCTTCCTTTCTTCTGATTTTTCGTATTCTTTCTGTCAAGACTTTGTCTTGATCCCCGGAATACATTTGTTTATTATGTTTTTTGTCCACTTTTGTTGACATTTTATTTGTACAAATTAAAGTACAAATGTAAACATTAGAGCTTGTGCCATAGCTATTTTAAGAACAATTGTGATTTTTTGTTGAACTGTTAATTTTTAATTTTTTGATATTTTTTTAGTTAGGCTCGAGTTCATTAGATTTAATTTTGATTAAATTACTTTTACTGAAGGAAGGAATTTTTACAACATGAAATTTTTTATTAAAATTTATTGATAAATTTCTTGGCTGAACTGGGGTTCGAACCTGGGTTGAATTTACATGTTTCAAGAATCACCACATTTTCAAAAAATTAAAAATTAACAGGTCAAAATAAATAAATTAAAGCAAATTAATATTAAAATTTTTGGATTTTATGTTTATTTGAACTAATTTTTATAAAAACGCTTGTAATTATTAACTTGCAGCTAAGTGCAGTAGACCCCATGTATGTTCGAAAAAGTGGGGCGTTAATAAGGCGCAGTCGCGGGGGCCATATTCCAGAAATTATATTTTAATATTAAATGCCATGAAATTTGTGAGCTAATAAAGGCAAAATTTTGGTAATTCCATTGAATTTGTTGTGTTTTACTTAAAAAAAATTACAGTTCCACTAGTAAGTCCTGGCGAATAGTTTAGATACGATGCCTTTTTATGGGGAAGCTTACTAAACCGATATATATGTTGTACAATATTGTATATTGTATATTGTTTTTTTTTTTTTTTTTTTTTTTTGATAATACAACTTATTCTAAGCTATTTAGTATACAAACTTAACCCGGTGCGCTTTGCTACCCCCATCGAAATAAAATTGGTAAATTTTTTTTTTAAACAGATCTCGTGTATTGATAATAAAGCATATTGTACTAAATTTTAATGTTTCTACAGATATACAGAAATTTCAAGAGTATTCGTTTGGGAGGTGCCATGCCTACTTTTCCTATTGAACCTACTTTTGCTAAAATTTCGGGGAAAACCGGTCCAGCAGTAAAGGAGTCTATAAGGAACAAAATTACATTCGCTTTTTCATTTATATTTTAATTATTGCTCCTCCTGCAGGTTCCCCCTAAATGTCTTTTTTTTGATGGTGTAGTTTACTATAAGAATGGTTCCTATAAAGCTTGAAGACTTTTGTCTTCAGATATTCGGAATTAAATATTTTCGTTCTATTTGGGGTACTCTTCTTCCTTCGTCTAACTTTCTCTTTTTATTTGAAAATTTTAAGTTTAGCATTATAATGGCTTTAACTAGGTTGAAGACTCTAACTATAATTATTTTTCAGTTACGCGATATTTAAGGTATGCATCCTATGGGGTATTGTTCCCCCTGTTAAAACGTGAATTTTTGCTATAAGAGTGACTCCAACCAAGTTTGAGCATTCTGACTATAACAGATCTTAAGATATGCGTTATTCAAGACTGGCATCCTATGTGGGATACCACTTCCCCTGCTGATATCTTATTTCAATTACAAGTGTGACCCATCCAAACTTTCATTTACACAGCGATAGCCTAGGCCATAGACTGATCCACCACTAGATACATTGTAAGCGAAGGTTAGCTGGGTCCATCCGAAATCAGATGCATAGCAATAGCTGGTAACAATTTATTTGTGATTGTTTTGTTCTTTGATACTTATGTACATTTTATTAAACAATAGGATAGTAATAAGACTCATCTGATTTGAACGCTAGTTGTATGATTTTAACCAGGGTTTAAAAACTGCAGTCAAAACCAAAAACTGTCGAACAAAAAATGGAGTCCCAAAAGTAACCATCTTAGGGCCTTTATTATATCTAAAATATACTTCGAACATGCCAGCAACCAACTTCACCCAAACTGTAGCTTTTGCTGGTGATAGAGCTTTTCTAAGCGCACACGCAGGGTTTAAAAAACTGCACTCGAAATAACACAAAAAAATAAATTTGTGCACAACTTTTCGCTTTTTTAATTTTGTTTAAGCGACTGTTTACATTAAATGAATCAGAAGTAAAAGCAATAGTTTTTTTTTTTTTTGCCAATGGCAAATGAAGAAGTGGAAGAAATGGCAGTTTTTCTACTCTTACTGCAGCTTTAAACGAATTTGTTGATATCATCGTAAAAAATCGGATATGTTTCAATTTGTAATAACTTAAGGACTGCTAGGACATTTAAAAAAAATCAATATTAAACGCTTACTCTGAATAAGATGTGAAACTTCGTAGCTAAACCTTTTTGATATTCTTAAGACAACTAACTGTCTCGTAACTTGAAACTATACAACATTTAGTAGCAATTAAGTGGATGGTCCTGCATTTGGTTTTCTTATTTGCCAGACATTTATTATTCCGTAAAAAACTTTTACGAAAACAACTACACAGAAAAAAAAACACTCGGGATAAATCAAGTTTTTATGACTACTTTAATTACGAGTCGTACTCAAAAATTCAAGTACGAATAACACCAAAACGTTCTCTAAACAATCCTGAATGGGATTATTTTCGAAAATCAATCCCGGATTTTCTTGAAATAAGTATTAAATTCTTAAATGAATTAAAAACAAGATTAAACTTTTCGTTGTGTTTAACACTCCGGCTTACCACATTGCAAAAAGGTCTGCCCACACTAATATTTACCACGAAGAGTGAAAAAAATAAATTTGAACTTTTGCTTCTCATTTAGTTCATATTTTTGGTTAAATGTGTACATAAGATTTCTAAAGTAAAAACCATATCGGGCATGATGTTGGTGTTTTATCATTCTGTAAGTTGTTATACGGGTAAGTAAATCAATCATAATATTTTTTTTTCTTTTTAATTTCTTTTTTTGGTTTTTTCAAGCACGAATTCGGGATATAATCAACTTTATAATACTTGAATCCTGCGCATTTTGAGATTGATTCAATCTAAGTTAAACTTAAATCAATCTCATTTTCGGATTATTTTAAGTACGAATTCGGATTAAAACAAATTTTTAATTCTTGAAGCAAGCGCATTTTGAGATTAATTCAATTTTAGTTTTACTCAGTCTCATTTTCGGATTATTTGAAGT
The DNA here is from genome assembly GCA_963931875.1 of Pollenia griseotomentosa. NCBI lineage: Eukaryota > Metazoa > Arthropoda > Insecta > Diptera > Polleniidae > Pollenia > Pollenia griseotomentosa. The sequence goes on from OZ007563.1 coordinate 125,211,153, forward strand.
ACGAAATCGGAATTGAGTATGGATAATTTAAGTATTTTGCTATTGAAAATCCGTACTTGAATTAATCTTTATGTACTTGATTCAAGAAAATCCGTGTTCACCGAACTATTAATACCGCTTCGGATGGATTTAAGTAAGTATGGATTGATTTTTCTTTTGAGTATACTGGTTGTTGAAACGTATCGCTTTTTTAATCATATTTATGTTTCAAAACTTTCGTTCATATTGGATGATATTTTAAGGCCACGTACCGGTTTCAGCAAAATGTAGATACAGCATAAACATACATACATACTGCCTTAATTGCTTTTATATAGGATGGATTGATTTTTCTTTTGAGTGTATGGCATGGCCAAATGTTGTGCTAGTAGGTTTAGAATTGACGACCATATGTCCCATACAAGCCCCCACCATAAAATTGCTAAAAGAAGAAAAAATCTCATATAGATGGATTTATTGAGATAATATGCATCTAAAATCCCCTTTGTGAATCTAAAACCATATGTAAATAGTAATCTAGTTTAGGCGGGTTCATTATTTCCCCTGTGGTCCTAAATAGGGTACATTGTTGAATATTCTTCGTTAAATGATGTGGTATTAGAAATCATATGGTCGGGCTTGACCGACTATACTTTCATAAATATTATTATTTAATTATTGCATTTACGCCTCTTTAACTTTATCAAAAACAATTAATGTTTAATAAATTTATTTTTCATATTTATTTAAACATAAAAATTCAATTAATTGGGATAATATTGAATATAAAACAATTACGCAAATGAATGTCTGAACAAATATTTATGTGTTCAAGACTCTCTGATAAAATTTTCCCGTGTTTATTTATTAATTTTCAATTGTTTTGACCAGATTTTCATTAACACTGAATTGTTAATTTGACTGTCTGACTCTTTGTTCGTTTAAGCCATTAAATGATGTGTGTTTTTGAAAGGCAAATAAATTATTAACATTATTTAATAAATGAAAAAAAAAAAAATAAAGTGTAGCTGGTCAACACTGAAAATATAATAAACTTACACAACTTTGGTTCACAAAAAAAAAAAATAGTAAATAAATAATGTGTGTGAGTTGAAGGAATTTTTGAAAAATTTATTATCAGGTATGTCACAGAATTTGTACGAAAATGAAGTTTTCACATTTGTCAATTCGTACCGTTTTTGGTCTACATCTTCAGCTCTCGTACGTTTTCATAAATCTGAAAAAACAGCTTCTGTGAAAAAAAATAGAAATGAATGTACTTCGAAAATGAATTAAAAAACTGGGGGAAAACTAAATTTTATCCATAAAAAATTGCTAAATATCAATATGCCTGGTGCTTCAATAATTGCAGAATTGATAGAAAATAAGTAGAAAAGAATAAAAAATAAGTCAATGTTTTTTCACATTTTTTTCTTGTTAAGTTTGTAACAAATATAAAAATTTGTTATTAAAACATGTTTTGCCTGTTTTTCAAGACACAACTTAAGAAACAACGGGTTTCTCTATCATTTGAAATATTTCTTGAACGTTTCTTTTTATGTTAGTGCTCTGAAATAAGAAATTACATCTCACTATTTTGAAACGAATTTGAAACGAAAAGTTTTTGCGTTTTACGTTTTCTAGAGAAATGTTTTCACTTTCGTACGAATTTGGTTTCTGTAAGACTTAAAGTAAAATTTCAAATAGAGCCTGGATGGAACTCTGTTCAACATTTCACGTGAAATGCTGTCAAAACGCATATGAAAAAACTCGTGCGGAATATCTATGAAATAATGTTGACAGAGTTGTGCTCTGTTCATTTTGTGAAAAAGTTCCGAAATGTTTATGGCAACATTTTTACAACTGCGAAATAATATAAGCTTCACTTATTTTACGTGGAAGTTTAACCAAAAGCAAAAAAGTATGAACTGATTATTAAATAAAAAAAAATTAAAATAGCACAATCAGTATCAATTTTGTATCCATATTTACTTTCATTTTTATAAAATTTTTTATAAAAAAAATCATTTTTAGTAAAATACATGTGGGGTGTGTTTACATACGCAAAAAAATGTTGCTTACTTTGCAGGAATAAAAAAGTCAAATTGTACAAACTTGCATGCAGGGGCGGATTCAGTGGGGGGGAATAAGGAAATTAACCCCCCCCCCCCTCCTAAATTATAAAAATATGTTTTGTTTATTTCGATAATACAAGAATTCCCAATAGTAATATTTTTTTATATGTACAAAATTTTTGGAATTTTTTTTTGTTTTTTTTTTTTATTGAATTTTCACGAAATTTTCAATAAGTATTTTTTTTTTTTTTTTAATGAATCTCTAACGAAATTTTCAATAAAACATCTAGTTTCCTATATTCGAATCGTATTATTCTACATTCAATCCCAGCAGTTACCATCTATATCCAAAGATTAACCTCTGATGTCAGCAGAAAATGGAGCTGTTACAAAATTCTGGAAACCGCGAAAAATACGAAACAAACGCCTTGCTATTCCCATAAATCAAACAACTCAATTTCTTAAAGCAACAAAGTGCCATTAATACAAAAAGTTGTATCATTTGTTAAAGAAACAACAATTTTTGAAATATATTCATTCCAAACAAAGTTTTAGCAAAGTGTTTGGGAGCCAAACTCTCTACATTATGCGAGACAAGTTGGGTGGACCGTCACGACTCAATTTTACACTTGCAACAAGTGTACATCATATAGTAAAAACTTTGGAAAAAATATCTTAGTGGAAAGGTAGAGATACTTCATCAAAACCCTTATATTAAGGAACTCACTTAGTACTTTTGAATTTATTTGCGGAATATACATATTAAGTTTTTTTTTCAATATTTATTTATTGAATCTTCATATACTTAATATGAACTAACAATAATTTCTGTTCACATATGTAGGTGTTTATGGCGCTTCTGATTGGGTGAGTGCTGCAGTGTCTCTTCTTCTTAAGCGAGTGTGGCCGCCATGATTTAAAATATTTCGATCCAGTGGACTTGAGTGTTGTTCAAGCCTTTTTAAATATTTTACTGCATATTTTGTAATCATAGTTTTAACTAATGGCACATTGAGATCCTTATGAATGTTTGAGTTTTTAACATACCAGGGGGCGGCTGTGATTGTTCGAAGAAGTTTATTTTGGCGCCTTTGAATTTTGTCGATATTAGAGGCCGATGCAGTGCCCCATAGTTGAATACCGTAGCACCAGATAGGCTTTAAGATATAGTTGTAAAGTAGAAGTTTGCAATCGAGATTAAGGACAGAATTCTTCCAATAAGCCAATGAATTTGAATGGCTTTTAGTTTCATTTGAGTTAATTTTGCCTCTTTATGGCATTTCCACGTTAATCGCCGATCCACATGTATACCGAGATATTTCACATGCGAATGTTGAGGAATTATTTGATTGTTGATTGTTATATGGCGGCAAGATTCCCGGCGCAAGGTGAGTATTATATGCACGCATTTTTGCTCATTGACCATTATCCTTCATTGTCTTAACCATATTTCGAGTTGAAATATATGATGCTGTAAGTAACGAGATGCTTCATAACGGTTTTCGTGGACGCTTAGAAAAGCTGTATCGTCTGCAAATGTTGAAGTTTGGGTGTAGTTGCTTGTTGGCATGTCCGAAGTATAAATTAAGTATAATAGAGGGCCCAGGATGCTGCCTTGTGGGACTCCAGCGCCAATGGGCTGAGGTGAACTTAGGAAATTTCCTTCTTTAATAATAAATTGACGACCGACTAAGTGGCTTTCTAGCAGCTTGTGTGTGTTTGCTTGTAAATGTTGCTTCAATTTATGTAATAAATCTTCACTTTATCAAAAGCTTGCGAAACATCGCTGAGCAATATTTTTTTTCTTCAAATGCTTTTCTTATGACATTTACTCATCGAACAGTCTGTTCGATTGTGCTGTGTTTTCTTCTAAATCCGAACTGATGGTTTGGAATACATCTATTTTCACTTAAAATCGGTGTTAATTTTGAAACTAATAATTTCTCAAACAGCTTTGACATATTTGATAATAAGCTAATTGGCCTATATGACTCAACTTTTGTATGATCTTTACCTGGCTTTGGTATCATGGTAACTAAGGAAACCTTCCATTTTGACGATAGTATTCAAGGCGTAAAATAGCATTAAAAATAAAAAGAATAATTTTCTTTGCTATGCGAGGTAGCTCTAAAAGCATTTTATTACTGATTTTATCAATACCAGGTGCCTTCTTAGTGTTTAAGTCACAAATAGCCTTTTCGATTTCTCTTATCTCAAATCTGAGGGGAATAGCTGCTCTAGCAGCAACAGGTGGTAACTCGACCGCAATATTATGAGAAATATTTGGTTTAAATACGTTTTTCAAGTGACTAACAAACAGATTTCCTTATACTTACTGTAACACAGCCGTTTAGTATCATTTTACAAAAGCACGATATAGATCTTCAAAAAGGATCAAACCTTATCAAAACTTTAATCATGTGCCTTGAAGAGAAAAGAAATAAAGCCGAATAACAATTTAAAGCGATTTTTGAAAAAGTTAAAGTTGTTTGCGTTCCATTCGAGTTTCTAATCGAAAAGAAAAGTTTTGAACGAAATAATCACATCCAAAATGTTGAAGATTACTACCGAGTTGTAGGCTACATTCCTCTTATTGAATTTATTTTAGAAGATCTCAAAACACCTATCCCAATAGATATCCTAAATGTATTGAACATACCTAGACTTCTACCTCAAAGTTTAATCAAGTCATATTCAGATACAAAACTTGTAAAACCACAACTAGCTGATGAGCTGATTATGTTTGATAAAAGAGATAAACACCTACTAACATCTTAACTTGAGCCTGAACTGTTGCATTGGCAACAAACATGGAAAATATCTTAAAATCTATCAGATAACGTTGTCGATGCTTAAATAAACTGTGATGAAGATATCTACCCAAATCTAAGAAACATATTTCAAATTTTCGTTTCAATGCTCGTCAGTAAATTTGCCTCACAAGGAAATGATAAATTTCTTATTTAGAAAGATTAATTTATTTTTATTTATATTGAACTGATCTTATATTTTAATTAACTTTATTGTTGAGTTTTTTTTGTTTTTAATAAACTTTTAAAAACAAATTTTTTACTTTTTTATCATTCAAAATCCCCCCCCCCCCCCCCCCCTAAAGGCTCAAGCTGGATCAGCGCCTGCTTGCAATATAAAGATAGGTAATATTGATACGTGTCAAAATTTTCTTGTAAAACAATCAATGTTGCTCAACATTTTTCACAAATTTGACAAGGTGAACAACGTGATACAAATATTTTTAAACCATTAAGGCGGACCGGACCAATCAAATCAGCCAGTCGATTGGCAAACTTAAAACCGCTTATGCGGCCACAATATCTTTCAGGGTAAGCACATACTCATTATATCTTCCGCACATACTGCGGCCTTGTAGGGAATAAAAACTGTGTAATTATAAATTGTGCAGAAAATAAATTTTTTTTTATAACACAACTCTTTTTGAAACTACAGGTACGATATACAAACATGGTCATGTGTCTGAAAAGAGAAAAAAAATATACGAATTAATTAAAACACAATAAAATAAATAGTTAAATACAGCTAATGGCACTTTTAGATCATTGCATACGTAAGTTTCCAAAACCTTTATATTTGTTGATACAAAAATAGTAAATTTTTAAATGGTGTTTATATAATTTAACAAAAGGAGTTTTTGTTTAATTAAGTACATATTCCAAAGGCCACTTGAATTAAAAATTTACGTATTTCCATTAAGCAAAATAGAGGGCCTGTCGCTTTTAATTTTTGCGTTTTACGTTTTCGATTTCCAGAACACCCCTGTTAATCATGGACCCGCTACATCAAAATTATTTTATGAGGTGAAGATTTATATAATTGTTTTTGTGCCGAATATTTTTTAATTATCTTCATCTATGAGATTCGTTTGCCTTAAAGTGATTTTAGAATGGGGTTTCTATAGAGCCCATGGCTCATTTCGCACTTTCCAGCACAACATTCTGTCATGACGTAGACTATTTCGTAGAAATTATTACTGCAACTTTTTATGTTATTACAAGCAGTTATTTGATATTTAAGGCATTTAGACCTTTTTCGAAAGTAATTCTTGTATGGGAGCTATTGTCAAATATGGACTGATTCCAATAAAATTTGATCAAATTATTTATACAAACACTCTATTCCGGAAGAAAGCTTGTATGGTGGTATATGAAACTATGGACCGAATACCACTATTTTTAACAGGTAATCCAAACAAAACCTATACACCAAATTTCATTAAATTATCTCCAAAATTGCGCACAAGGTTCGGCCGACTCAGAAAGTGATTGTGAGTCGATCGGTAAACATAAAAATGGGTCAAAGACCAATATTTCACGGTGTTACAAACATCAGCACACACTCATAACACCCTCTCCACAATTGTGGTGAGGGTATAAATACGGAATAATTAGATTGTTAAACGAAAGACAATTAAATATGAAATACATTCAAAAGAAAGGTTTTTGATGTGTGACTGCTGACTGACTGTCCTAATGAATCTTGACTTGTGTCTTTATGGCTTTTTGATTCGAATGTATTATTTTCTCTTTGTTGGCACACAAATGTGTCGCTCTGTAATGCTCATTAAAAATATATATGTAGTAATAAAACTTCAAAAAATATGTATATTTAAGTTAAGTAACTGCCATCCAAACGAACTGTACATTCATTGTCATCAGTCTTTACTTTTAAACAAACCATTCATACGTTTTTGACGTATGCTGCTTATTAAGCTGACTTTTAACCCTACCTATTATCATTATTCACCTTATGCCCGTAATTTCTACAAATATATATCTAGCTGTGTATAGATATCTATGGTTTTCATAATTTTAAGCCCTTTTTCTCACCTACGGGCTAAAGTGTCATGTATTTTAAACCATCAAATTTCGATAGTTTATACACGAAGGCAAAATTAACGTTAAAATTACAAAAATAGTGGTAACAGATAGGTAAAGATAACTGTTAGGTATACTCACAATATTATTACAGTAACGGACTGTAGTTTATTTAAGAAATATTCCGTTAAGTCATTTTTAAATAAATATACATTTAAAATTCCAAGCAAATTTATTTTTAACTGATTCTAACAGTTATTCAAAAAACTAAATGCATATTAATACGGATTTTCAGTTGCAGTTAACATTGTCCGTTGATTGAGTTAAATTCTTCTTTAGGTTAAAGTAAATAAAAATGTAATTTAAAGCAACGAAAAGTTCATTTAATTTTTACTGTCAAAAATTCAACCGCGAATTCCGTAAAAGCAAATCAATATTCAGTTATCTTATATAAATTAACTGTCAAAAAATTAACTACATATTCTGTAAAAACAAATAAATATGCAGTTATTTTATACAATTTTACTGTCAAAAATTCAACACCATATTCAGTAAAAACAATTAAATATTCAGTTATTTTATATAATTTTACTACCAAAAATTAATTTTTACTTATCTATAAAAAAATGAATTGCTTGTTTTGTGGAAGCAATTCCCATTTTCTATTTGTTAAAATAATTTAGTTAAATACATCAAATTTTAAAAGTAAAATAATTGCGAAGCCATATCGGTCATGCTGCTGGTGTCTTATAATTGAGAGTTCTTCTGTAAACAACGTGGTCAGTACAACAAAAGTAAAACAAACGTGTGTAACTGGGTAAGTAAATACAAATATTCTCCCTCTCTCGCTTATAAGAAAAACAAGCGGACAGGTGTCTGTCTGGTATTTTTTAGAAATTCGGCTCTTTTGTGGAGTAAACGAAAATTTAATAAAATAACTGAATATTTAATTGTTTTTACTGAATATGGGGTAAATTTTTTGACAGTAAAATTTTAATAAATAACTGAATAATAATAAAAATAAAATAGTTGAGCTCGAGGCCTGGGTTGTTTTTTAAATATTCTTCTTTATTTTTTCCAATATTTCGCTACTCTTCGAGTAGCATCCTCAGGGAATATCTTTAATTTAAATATAAAAACAATACAAACAACAGTAATACAACAAGTAATATATATTAACAAACGCACTCACAATGGATTTAAAATAAACCAACAAAATTCTAAAAAATTGTTTCTCCTTTCCTTATCGTTGTTTTTAACTCGTCATCATAACTACTACTAAACTTAATAATATTTTTGCATTTTTCTATTCCCTTTGTTGACTAAATGTATGTAGTTGTTGGAACAAGTACTCTCTATGTCGCTCTTAAAATTGATTCTCTGTGTTGTTTTTGTTCTTATGATATTTAGCATCTCCAGTATGTACCTTCGTTTGTAATTAAGTTCGGTTTGTAAAACTTTGACATCATTAAAATTAGGGTAGTGTCTATTTTCCAGACAATGTTTTACCAATGCAGTTTTTTGTGTTGGATTACTGAGTTTTAATTTGTTATCAGATTTGTGACCAGCGATTCTGGTCCTCAGTTTATTTTTTGTTGTACCTATGTAAACCATATCACATTCCTCAGTTAAACTTCCACTGCATGGTATTTGGTATATTAAATTAGATTTATCCATCATTTCGATTTTATCCTTTGTTTTACTAAATATTTTGGAAAGGTTGTTGTCAGTTTTATGTGCTATTGTAATATTTTCACCATTAAATAATTTTGATTTTTCAAATCTTTCGGATAAATCAGGTACGTATGTAAGTGACTTATATATTTTTGGTTCCACGGCTACTTTATAATTATTTCCTACTTTTTTATCGTAATCACGGATAAGTTTGTCGGCAAGTTTTCTCGGAAAATTGTTATTAAGTAAGATATTCTGGATTTTTCTTTTATTGTTTCTATGGAATTCAGCGTCACTTAGGCTTAGCACTCTTTTTATTAAATTGTTAGCGGTATTGATAATAACTCTTTTAGGGTGTTTCGAAAAATAGTTTATTATTCGACCAGAAGACGTTGGTTTTTGGTACCAGTCCAATTTTAAAGCGTTACCTTCCCTAATTACAATAGTATCTAAATATGGTAATTTAAAATTACGCTCTTCCTCAACAGTAAATTTGATTCTATGGTGAAAATTATTTAACTTTGTCAATACCTCCTCAATTGCACTTTCCCGAACTATACTAAAAATGTCATCAACATACTTCGTCAAGATTTTGGGTTTTATCGTTAAATTTTCCAACACCGTCTCTAAAAGTTTTTCCATCACGATGTCTGCAACTATGGGTGATGCTGGTGAGCCCATCGGAAGACCTTTTTTCTGTATATAAATTTTGCCATCATATTTAAAATAACGGTTATCCTTGATGCAGAATTTTACAATTCGTAGAAATAAATTCTTTTCCATTTTTGTATACCTGGAGATTTCTTCCCATTTTTCTTCTATAGTTACTAAAGCTAGATCGACAGGGATACTGGGGAACAACGATACAACATCAAACGAAATTAATCTTTCATCGTCCTGTATAGTCAAGTCTTTTATCCTATTTCTAAATTGCACTGAGTCCTTAACATTAAATCTTGAGTTTTCCGTAGTCATTTTTAATATCACAGTAATATATTTGCACAATTCACTTGCTGGAGTGTTAATAGAAGAACATATTGGCCTTAATGGGTAGTCTTCTTTATGGATTTTGGGAAGTCCATATATCCTTGGTGCTAAAGCCACTTCAGTTTTTAATCTTCTCTTCTCGCTTTCCGATATTAAATTTTTACTAAACATTTCCTCTACTAAATCATTATTAATCTTTTGTAGTCCATTTGTTGGATCTTTATTTACCCTTTGGTACGTCATCATGTCTCCAACAATATGATTCATTCTTTTTTCATATTCCACTCTCTCCATGGCTACGGTAACGTTACCTTTGTCGGCGTTTAATATCAAAAGGTTATCGTTGTTTTTCAAAAACGTTTTCGCCTTTTCCATTACATTCAATGTGAATTTGTCCCTGTTATTAATTTTTAGCTTATTTAAGTGATTATCAACATTGGATGTAAATCTCATCCTTGATATTTCCTGCTCTTCCTTTTCTTGTATAGTCTGTATGAAATCCTCGCCACCTGCTATGAATTTTAACATCGGGAATTCATCCCTAGCTACAGGGAGTGCATGTTTTTCCCCTAGAGAAAAAATCCACTCTACATCCTCAGGTATCTCAGTGTTGGTCAAGTTTTTAAACCAGTTTCTATTAAATTTTATTTCCAGTTCCCTTTTTTGCATTTCCCTCAGTTTTTCAAATTTTTCCTTATGTTTAATCTTTAATTTTTCCTTCAATTTATTTGTCAAAAACTCCTCACTGTTCCACAATATCATTGCTTCATCTTTTGTTAAAAGATTGTCAATTGATGTTTTAATATTTTCCTTTTCCCTTTCATTGTGCTTCAAAAGTTCATGTTTGTGTGTAACTAATAAGTTGAGTACTTTACTGTGAAAATTCTGAATGTATTTTGTAAGTGTTTGTCTTGTAGTGGATTTTGTACTTATTGTCGTTTCGAAAATGTTGTGTATATTTTTGGTAGAATTCAATATAAAAGATGGTATTATACCCGTATTTCTACACCTTATTAAAAAAGTGATCGATGCTTTCAACTTTAAGTGCTTGTCCCTTGTTGTATTATACTTATTTATCTTTGTCCTGACGTTGTTGTTTTTCTTAAATTTATTGTAAACCATTTTGATGTTACTACGGCGTGCTCTCCGTTTCAATATATTTAAGTTGTTTTTTATTTGACCTTTCCAATTTAATAATAAAAATAAAATAGTTGAGCTCGAGGCCTGGGTTGTTTTTTAAATATTCTTCTTTATTTTTTCCAATATGCTACTCGAAGAGTAGCGAAATATTTTAATAATAAAAATAAAATAGTTGAGCTCGAGGCCTGGGTTGTTTTTTAAATATTCTTCTTTATTTTTTCCAATATGCTACTCGAAGAGTAGCGAAATATTGGAAAAAATAAAGAAGAATATTTAAAAAACAACCCAGGCCTCGAGCTCAACTATTTTATTTTTATTATTAAATTGGAAAGGTCAAATAAAAAACAACTTTAATAAATAACTGAATATTTAATCGTTTTTACTGAATATTGTGTTGAATTTTTGACAGTAAAATTTTACAAAATAACTGAATATTTATTTGATTTTACGGAATATGGTGTTGAATTTTTGACAGTAAAAATTAAATGAACTTTTTGTTAAAAATAAATGAAAAAAAAATAAGTAGACCGGTTTTTAATTGAACTTTCATTTATTTTATATTACAATTTCAGTTAATTTTACGTACAGAATATTGTGAGTGTACGAACACGACTAGATATCTATTTGTAGAAATTACGGGCATTAGTCTTAAAGTAAAATGTTTGGTGACGATGTGATGTCAAGGTACTGGCTGTATGAGTTACTAAGATATATTAAATTAACACGGTCGCTATACATAGCCAACAAGCTTAAGAAAATTTGACAGGTATACTGAAAAGTTTAAAAAAAAAAAATTTTTTTTTAAATTTCATATTCAACAAAAATTTTGATATTATGGTAACACTTGACCATTTTTTATTTAATAGAGAACTTCTAAGCTACTAAGCCAATTTAGCCGTAGCCCGTGAGCAGAGGACAGTTACTTTCCGGATATTATGAAAAACTGTTTTAGCACCAAATACCAAAAAAAACTTTTCTGCTCATACAGCTTCCTTAAATATGAACCAACTTCAATAATAACTTTTAAAAATTAATATCTGCTGTTTTTTAGCTTCGAGCAAAAGAAAAGCATGTTAAAAAAAATTAAACAAGTAAGAGTGCGAAATTCAGAATCTTTGCTACGCGGGAAAGAATTACCGGGAAATTTTTCTTAAATTAGTCCCGCGAAATTTTTTCCGGGAATTTTAGGGAATTTTAAATTAAATTTTTTGAATTTTTTTCCTACGCCAATAAATCAACAGTCTTTTTAATTAGTGATAAAATATCTAAAATGCTTCTTGAAGAAGAAAATGATAATGTACACGATACACCATCACTAACACCAGAACCATCTACAAATAATAAAAAGATTAATGTTAAGAAAATACAAAAAAAAATCTTAAAAAAAGAATTTGACGTCTATGAAGTCACGGTTAACAGGCCAACAAATTTATAATCTTTGTATGATGCTCTTCTTACTATAAAACCAACGCAGGCAATAACATATCAACAAGGATTAGAAATATAATCTCTGATGAGCTTTTAAATGCTTTAATAATACTAAAAATTGTTTTCTTAAAAGAAAATTAATTTTACCAAGTTGCTATTAATAATAATTACTAAATATTAATAAGTTTTTATAATTCGTGAACTCAAAAAAAAAAAATAAATATATACAATATGCATGCACATATAAATGTAACAATTTATTTGGTTTTCAGTGGAATTAATAAAACTAATTTTTTGACTGTTGTATGTGTGTATATTCTTTTAAAAAAGTAAAAACTTTTGTCTTGAACTCATTTAATGAAATCATTGTTAAGATTTTTTTCTTTTGTTTCCCGGGAATAGAAAAAGTCCGGGAAATTAGAAACCTTATTTGATACCCTTAACCGAAAGTTATAATATTTGAGCCGTGTGCCTAATAGAGGTCTATAAATTGATAATTTATCTGTATAAAAACGAACGTCAGCTTAAAAATTGGTTGCGGTATAGACCTACAAATATTACATTATGGACCGTTAATCGAAAGGCTTTATGCTTTACTTATGCTAAACTTAATTTGAACAAATTTGAGTAAAATATCATGATTCGTAACACTTTAGCCGAACTAATATTATTTTAAAGAGGGGAGCTAATATTGGAGCCATGGTAAACTATAGACCAATAATCACAAAATTTTGAAATTTGTTGAAGCGTTTTACAGTTTTAAAGTGGTTTTCAGAAAGCAGCTTAATATGGGACATAACATAAGAAAAACTATGGACCGTCTAAAATAATTTCCCAGAGCGGGCATTATACGAAGGATATGGTAAATTATGGACCGATCTTAAAGACATTTTCTACTGTAATTTCAAGTCCCATAAAACTGGTACGTCCTAGATTGAATTACAGTGGCATTATCTATGATGGTTTTAGGCGTTGTTAGCTGTGTTCAAGAGTAGACCTTATGTGGGGCCTATTGTAAATTATGGACCGATCTTAACGAAGTTTAACAGTATGATAAATTGTCGTATAGAAAGAATTTGCCCAAAATCTTATATCTTTCCGTGCACTATACCATTTTTAATGTTAGTTTTTTAACAATACATATTATCCATTTTTTAGGGTGTTGGTTCCACATTTTGATTCGAACCTCTTATCCCACTTAACCGATTGTGCTGGATTTCAATCCCAATTTGCTTCGCATAACTAATTTTTTTCGAAAGTTAGCATGTTTTCAACAAGCAAATAGACGGACAGACCGACGGACTTATTCAAAAAGAGGGTGTTAACTCAAAATTTAAGAATTTTAAGTAGAAGTAAAACAGTTTTTATTTTAATATTAAAGGCATATGAAAAATAACTTTTAAACCACTCATTTCATTTTAAAAGAAGAAAAAAATAGCACGATATTTTTACAGTGCGTAGATATAAACATTACGTTTCGATTTTTTCAAAAATTAAAAAAAAACAAGTTCATGTGTTTGTGGTACGTATGAGGAATATATAACCCGACTATTTGCCTATTCAGATTATATATTACTCATACGTATCATACGCCCATCCGCACACAGAACAAGTTTTCATCAGTTTTTTATCAATTAAATAAATTTTTTTGAAAATTATTTTAGTTTATATAATCTGTTCTTGGATTAATTTTTTTTTAATTGAGCAAAAACTAAAAATTATTTATGATTCAATTAACATTTTAATTGTTTAAAAATAAATATTTAATTAAAGTATTAATTAAATAAATCATCATAAATTTTTACTTGAGTTTTTCTTTTGAAATAAAATAATTCACACTTCTAAAATGTATACTATTATATTATTTATATTGGTTATTGTCAAGTTGTTGTACTTTGGTCAAAACATAACCTTTATTTATCAAAAATAAAGGTTATGTATTTGTTTACATATACTAGCATAATGCCCAATATGATTTTCGTTATCACCCTTCTTTATTATTTCATCTATTTAACGAAATAATTTTAACAAATAGAAACTAGGAATTTTTGTGTTTTTTTCTACTTAAAAACTCGCCAAAAGAGATAAATCTATGGTATGACAACAGTGCCTTTACAAAAAGAAAACAAACAAAAAACTGTGTTGAGTTGTAAACAGTAAACGGTCCATATTTCATTTAATGATATTTAATCAGCGTTCCGTCATGGTTCAGTTGTCTAGGGGGGTGTTAAGTTAGAAACTGTGAGTTCCCTGGTTCGAATCTTGGTTTTTAAAAAAGAAATTTTTTTTTAATATTTTTATGTTCTAAAAACGATTTTAAAAAAATATTTACCAGTTTTCGCCTTTTTAAATTTCATTTATAATGAAGTTTTCAGTATTGTAAATATTTATGTATATGTAAAAATTATTTAGTTGCTCTGTATTCTGCTCGCACAATGGTGAAGGGTATATAAGAGCCGAATATAGCACTCTTACTTGTTATTTAATTAATAAGATTTTGTTAGTCGTGCTTAATTCAAATTTTTTATTTTTGGTAAATACTCTGAATTTATTATTGGAGGATAAGCTAGTTTCTATTGGCATTTCACTGGTTGCTTAGGCCAGACCATCAGGAAACATTCTCCCAAAAAAAAATCTTTAGACAAGCCTAAGAAAGACATAAGCAAATAAAACTGTAGAGTGAATAAGAATTACAAACACTCAAAAAATCCTTTTTGAAACGATATAAAAAGCTTGAACAATATACCAACAATTTTTTTATTTTATTTATTGCATGCGCAAAATTCTTAGCTGGAAGCTTATTTCGGGAATTAATTATATCCACACCACAATAGTGGAGAGATTATTATGCGTTTGTGGTGATATTCATTCACATTTGATTTGTGCATGTGTGAGTTTTTTATTGAAAGTGATTTGTTTGCATGCATTGTTGCGCACGCAATAACACGATTGCTCAAAGTTAAAAGGCAGAAATTCTTATGCTTTTGCATTCATGTAGTCATTGTCCACTCGATGAGTCAACGTCGAACTAGGTTGGTATGTTTACGCGTCGCATTGCTACAATAACATTAACAGCAATAACAACATAAATAACAACAACTATAACAACAATACATTGTACATACAGAACTACCGTACATTTTATGAAATGATAAAAAATAAAAACTGGCTTCAATTTCTATGGAAATTCTATGTACCTATGTGCGTTTACGTTTCATTTAATTTTTTTTTTTTTTTACTACATAGCAACTGCTGAATGCCTACATGAGTAATAATTGCTTGAATTCTGGCTTTTTTGTATTTTTTTTTTTTTCTTTACCAAAACAATCATTGTCGGACCAAACCCACAAACATCTTAATTGACAAACGAAGCTAAACGATGGTATAAATAACAAAGCACGATGTGCATTATTTGAATGACTGCAATCCAGCAGCGAACGTGTGCGGTTGCGCAAGTTTGATTGTATGATCTCAAGCGAGTGTATTTGTTGGTGTTTATTAAATGCAATTTTTTTGCAATCTCACAAAGCCGTTATCTGATGGATACCAATCTATATTCGACCCTAGCTCCCTTAAAAATACTAAACTTTTTTATAAATATCGGTATTGGTATGAAAATTGGCGACAATCACTTTTACGGTAACTTCTATGTCATGACAAAATCTTATGCTGGTGGGTCCAAAATTAACCATTGGCCTCATAGAAACCCCCATCCTGAAATCACTTAAAGGTGGAAATAGTCAGTTAAATCATTTAGATCCATTCTTTGGTTTTTTTAAACATTCTACCTTGGTTTAGTTAAAGAAATTAAAAAATTGATATACCTATATGCCCAAAATTTTAATGGATAACGCTACTGTCATGGTATTTGACGTTAGTATTATATGACCGCTAATCGTAAAATGAATTTTTTTTTTTGGGATTCATACAACTCGCATACTATTTGCGTATAGGACCAACCCTAAATGAATAAAAGGGGATCCCAAAAAAGTTTAAGTCGAGCTGCTTCATTGCGGTTTTCATGGATGCTTATAAAGGCTGTATCATTAGCAATTTACAGGCATGTCTCAGGTATTTATAAGTTACAATAAGGGCCTCCAGTAGGGCTGCAGTATTATTCGATCGGGGTGAACTTAAAAGAATTCCATCTTTTAAAAATCAACTTTCGATTTACCAAATAATTTTTTTTGTTTGTTAATTTAGCTTTAATTTTTGAATTAAGCCTTCATGCGAGACTTTATTAAAGCTTACGAAACATCAATAAAGGGCGGAAAACAACATGTATTTTTCTTTTAAAGTTTTTCTAATA
This sequence comes from Pollenia griseotomentosa, assembly GCA_963931875.1. Taxonomy (NCBI): domain Eukaryota; kingdom Metazoa; phylum Arthropoda; class Insecta; order Diptera; family Polleniidae; genus Pollenia; species Pollenia griseotomentosa. Next base: position 125,227,595 of record OZ007563.1, read on the forward strand.
AAAATTACTAGCTTATATGTTTGTTTTATTGTACTTTGATTCATTCTTAATTCATATTGATGACTTAGTATACGTTCATTTCCATCCAGAATCGGGATAAATTTAAAACCAAAAGTTTCTCAAATAGCTTTGATATGTAAGATAATAAGCTATTAGGCATTTATCACTCAACTCTTGTCAAATCTTTCCCTGGTTTACGTATCATGGTAACTAGAGAGACCTTCCAGAGACCGTTTGTTAAATTAGGGGTATATACATTTTTTAAATGTTTAACAAACAGTACTCGTATTCTGTAACTATAGTGAGAACATCTCGCATCGAAAATATGTGAAACAAAATATTCCATCGTTTCTCCAAGAGTGAGAAAAAAGTGTGTCTGTAACTCATGTAGAAAACTATCAAAAGAGCTTACGTCGTTACATTTCATAACATTGCACTCAAAGCCGATGCGACATTGCAGACGTTCAGAACGCCAGACACTTATATCGTTGACGGCCACCAAAATTTACTAAAATTGAAAATTTTTCAACGACGGTAGCAAAACTGCTATACCAAATAATGTAAAGTGCGACTTAAATGTTTGTTGCTGGCAAACGAGCTTTAAAAACGTTCGTTTATGTTATAAAATGTTTAAAAGCAAAATAATTAAACAATAAAATATGCGCCAAGAACAAAATATTATTATTATTATTATTCTTTGTATTTTCGATTGTTTTTTAGTATTAACATTTTTTTCGTCCCAATTTATTTAACCCTGTTCAAATCATTCTTAACACTTTCTGCAAATTGAATTTTTGTCACTACAAGATTTGATGACTCTTAAATAAATTGCACTTCATTTTACAAAAATTTTCGTTCATATTGGCACAGCTAGACTCTAATAAAAAAATCAAAAAAAAAAAACAAAAAATGCAGGAAAAAAAATTTATCTTAGATTGAAAGTAAAAACAAAAAACACAACATTGAATATTCCTAATGTGAGTGCAATTTTGCAGGAAACTCTTCCATTACATTCTAATTTGGGATTTAAAGCAAAAGATAATTTTGAACGAAATGAAATTGTACTTTGATTACGTCACTTCTTCCGAGAACTCAAACGAAATTATAAAACTACGATCCTGAATGTACAAAGTTCATACATAAGTATGTATAATGTACAATGTACATACTTATGTCCTTTAAGCTTAAGTCGTTTTTGTCTCATTTAACGGTTTAACTTTCCTTGCACATTTTCTACAAACTTAAAGATTTTTGTTTCTAAAAAAACTTAGTAGTGCAGTAACATTATGAATTTTTAGTTTTATCCTTTTACTACTACAGCACAGAGAACTTAACACAATTTAAGACATGTATAGCATTTGGTATGTGTGCTGATGTGTCATATTGTGTCCGAAAATAAATTTTAATGGACAAAAACTAAAGGAAAATTGTCTTTAAATCTCATAGAGTGGTTTTTAAGCTATGAAATCCCATATAAGAATAAATAAAAAATTTAATATTATACAGATATCTCCTCCTTGTTGGTTGATTGTCTCGAAAAACTAATGCAAACAAAATTTCAATAATACCTATTTTAAACATTAGGGATATTCTTAAAATGAACAAATTTAGAGAATTTAATTTTACAATTTTTAAAGACTTACTTTTAAAACAATATATGGATTGTACTATTTATATGTTTTAAAGTTTACAAAAAACAGAAAAAATTCTCCAAAATTTTTCACAAATTAAAGCATTAATCAAAAATAAAATCAGTTTTAATTAAAAATTTAATCAATTAATAAAACATTTAATTGACACTATTAATTTGTTTACTGGTGTAAATCTTATTAATTTTTTAATTAATATTAAAAATTTTTTAATTGAAATCTATTTTTATTTTTTTCTGTTTACATTTGACAAAGAACAAAAAAAATAAAATAAGGCCCAATAACATTTTGAATTTACACCTTGTTATTAACTGCGCTGTTAACTACACAGATACAACCTGTTTTATTTAAAGACAACCTCCCATATTTTTTAAAAATATTTTTGTTTTATTAAATGGTTATTGAACAAATTTTCATTGGAAATTCGTTCAATAAACCTTTTATAAATCGAAAAAATTTTTTATAAATATGTATATTAGGGTGGCCGTTATTTTTTTATTTTGATTTCTTATATTCTCCCCCCCTAAATCGGTTCAGTTTTATGTAAAAAAAATACAAAAAAATTTCGTAGCGATAAGTTGTGTTTTAGGGGGGGCGTCCGTCCCTCAAAGTTTGCCATCAAGCCATTTATTCAAATGTAATTTGTTTGCGTATGACTATTTTCTAAAAACAACATTTTACAAGAATATGATATATGGCAATATTTTAGCTCTTCTAGTCAACAACATAAGCCTCCAAGAAAGTTTTTTGCTAAAATCAATATTTTAGAAAATAATTAAGAAAATAAAAACAAAATACCAAACATTTTATATACGTTTTATATATATAAAAGGGGGATTTAATGTCAAGTGACCCAATTTTGAAATAGATGTCTTTCGATTTAAATGAAATTTACACCAATTTTAGTACTGTTAGATAGTAGCTTAGACACAAATTTTTAACAAGATCGGTCAAAAAGTTTCTGAGTTAGAGGGGGTCAAAGTTTGACATTTTGGCCATACAGGTGTTCTTTCTCATCCATGTAACTTATTACCTATTGGTGTAAGCAAAATTTGTCCCAAGTAGCTTAGATAGCTTTTTGATCAAATTTTTAAAAAAATTGTTTTTTGTTTTAAAAAATTTTTTAAATTTTTTTTTTTTAAATTTAACACTTGGCTAAAAAAAATAAAAAAAAAGTTTTAAATTTAAAAAAAAAATATTAAAAAATTTTTTAAAAAAAACAAAAAAATATTTTTAAAAAAGATTGATTAAATAGCTATCTAAGCTACTTGGGAAAAATTTTGCTAACACGAATAGGTAATAAATTACATGGATGAGAAAGAACACCTGTATGGCAAACTTTGACCTCCTCTACCTCTGAAACATTTTGACCGATCTTGTTGAAAATTTGTGTGTAAACTACTATCTAATAGGACTAACCTTGGTGTAAATTTCATCCAAATCGGAAGACATCGATTTCAAAATTGTGTCACTTGACATTAAATCGCCTTATATAAAATGTATATAAAATGTTTGGTATTTTGTTGTTATTTTCTTAATTATTTTCTAAGATATTAGTCTTAGCAAAAAACTTTCTTGGAGGCTTATGTTGTTTACTAGAAGAGCTAAAATATTGCCATATATCATATTCTTGTAAAATGTTGTTTTTAGAATATAGTCATACGCAAACAAATTACATTTGAATAAATGGCTTGATGGCAAACTTTGAGGGGCGGACGCCCTCCCTAAAACACAACTTATCGCTACGAAATTTTTTTTACATAAAACTGAACCGATTTGGAGGGGGAGAGTAACATAAATCAAAAAAAAAAAGTTCTCCATACAACTAACGGCCACGCTAATGTATATATATATGTAATAATTCCATAATTGATTTATCTAGTTACCAAACAAGCAAGAAAATTCTATTCCCATTTCTTACAACAGAAAAAATTTTGTATGTGGAACTTTTTTATTGAAAGCTACTGACTGTCAATTTTTTCAAATTTTCCCTATTTGTTATAAAATCTTAATGCGTCTTTACAAGCTAACGCAATATTTGAACAAAAATTGTTTGCTGTGCATTCATGAATTTCGCATATGATGACTGCTGGCTTAGGCACATCAAGTTTGACTCGTTAAGTTTTAAGTTCTTAGAAGAGAGGGAAAAAGAGAAAAGGAAAGGGTACAAACTTAAGCCCTTATGACACTACATTTTTAATGCATTGTTCAAGTTTTTGTGAACAGTATAAATATAATGTAATACAAAAATTTACCAAGTGCAAAGAGTTAAGCTGTATTAAGATAAATGGCAAACTGTCAAACATTTTACTAAAGTTATCGATAAAAATGAAGTTATGTCAAAAAAAAACATAAAATTGTTTAACTTAAAATTGACATTTCAAGCTTGAAATATTAAAAGTGTTGCTGAATCAGCGGCTTATGGGTAAATTTAGCGATTTACCTCTTTTTGTTTCTAGGTTTCTCATAAACAAAAAGTTGGCAACATTTAATGAAATAAACAAAACAGGGATGGCTAAGTTGTTTCAATTGTACTTTTTTGTTGATAATTTTTAAGCTAAGATTTATAATACCTTTTGTGGTGTTTTTTATGAACAAAAATAAAATTAATTTCAACTAAAAAAAACTTTTAGTACAATTAGGGTAAAAAATTAAAATTTTTAAAAGTTGTTGGTACAATTTTAAAAATTCTCAACCCCATCCCTGAAACAAGACCATAACAAGAATAAAAAACCAAAAAACTTTTTTTATAGTTTGCTCTTTCTTACATTTACTGTTTCATTCTATCAATTCTATATCAATTAATGAATAAAAAATGTAGTGTCATAAGGGCTTTAACCGCATTCCTTAATTTTCTTTTCTTTTGTTTTATTTAAAAAACAAGGCAATTCACGAAACATATTGATTACATATGAACTCACACGAAGGTTCATAGGCGATTTAGAGAAAACTTGTTCACCTAAATCTAAGATGTCTGAAACAGCACTATGTTTTGTTCTTCTTCAAACTGAATTGTACAAACATTTGTTCTCAAAACGAAGTCTAACATCAATGACAGTAATGTCGTATAATTAAACTTCATATTGACGTTCCTTTTATGTGCTGCCGTAACATACGTGTTTCATATACCAAAGAACATGAGCTTATTATTCTGCCATCGTTTTGTTCTTGCGAACACAACACATAAACTCGTCAAGATGAGGTGCTGTTGTTGTTTTTACAGGTTTGCTTTCGTCAAAAACACTTTCCGGGTGAAAAAAAATTCACGCAGATATAGCTATTGATGAGCTGAGATCCTTTGGCTGAGTGAGACTTTCGGAGAGAAGATTGTTGTGGAATCGCCGAATGGTGGTTAGGTTCCCTCCGTTAATTCCATATATATTTGAAACCCTTTGTTCCATATAACGTAAATAGGTTGAAAATTTATCAAAACAAGGTTATTTCCGTGGTTAATATAAAGATAAAAAGCAACTTCGTATGGAAGACAGAATGTCTTTAAAGTTCGTGAGTAGTATTTACAAATGTCCCTTTATACAACTTTTGTTATGGCAATGTAGATAGCAGTACACAATCCTTGGAAATAAAATTCTTATCCTAGCAAGTAAAAGAGTACTGTACTCAGATTTGCCGAATATTATTTATCCCAGATTATTGCACCTCTTCTATAATCGGCTTTTGAACTTTTAAACACAAATATTCTGGAACTTATATTTGCATCTCAAAATTTATATTTTCATAACTGAATATTTCGGGGTGATATTTGTGTACAACTTTTCGCTTTTTGAGTTGGTTTGACAGCGACTGCTAACATGTAATGCATCAAAAGTAAAACCAACAGTTTTTTTGGCCAATGACAAATGAAGAAGTGGTAGAAATGGCAGTTTTTCTACTTTGACTGCAGTTTTTTTTAACGCTGAAAGGAACTTCATGGAAGTGTTGCTTATAAGCTGCGAGGCAGACTGTTAAAATCATCTGTCTCAACTCTTCGTCGTTTCGACCAATAGGCCGTTTCCCGAACATCATTTGAAAGTTGGATCTTAACATGCATCCATACAAAATTCAAATTGTGCAAGCATTGTGCTAATTAGATCAGGTCTTAATTGGGCTACCTTGTATTTGATACGCTTTTATAAAGGTGTATCACTTTATTTATAAAATGGAGCTGCTTAATTCTAAATGGAACTCGCAAATAATGAAAATCGGCTTAAAATGATTTATTGAAAAGTTAAGTTTTATTTAAATAAACAATGAAGTAATTAGTATTGTGGTTACAATGTACATTTTGATATTTTTAGTAAGGCTAAAGTTCATCAAATTTAGTTTTAATTTAATTATTTTTATGAAGAAAGAATTTTACAACATGAAAATTAACTAAAATTTATTGATAATTTTGCATTCTTAGCTGCTGCTAGGCTCGAACCCAGGCTTTTTATGGACAGGTTACCCTTACATGTTTCGATTGCAACTACTCAATCTCTTCAGAGGGTAGATCTTATGTAGATCGAAATTTGCTTTGAATGATTATCTATTTTAATTGATGTTCTTCTTTACTTCTGTCTTTTCGTTCTTTTTGTCAAGAGTTCTTCTTGAAGTCCAAAGTACATTTTTAAATTTTTTAATTTTTTGTCTTTCTTGTCCTTGTTGACCTTTCTTAGCACAACTTGAAGGACAAATGTAAATAAAGAGCTCGTGCCTTAGCTTTAACAAAAAAGTTTTAGATTTTAAAGTACTTATCATCATTTCGCTTAACTCGCGGTATTGGCTATGCTTTATCCGATATATCCAAAAATATCCATTTACACAAGAGCATTTCCATTTTATTTCACCGGTAAATTTCTCGATCGTGTCCGATTTCAATAAAATATGGTGAGTGTGTAAAGTAGTGTATGTGTGTAAGAAAAATGATTTTTTTTTTTTTTTTTTTTTGAAAACTGTGGCAACACTATACCTTTGAATAATTGAAAATTTTGGGTTAGCGACCTCACTCTAAAGTTCATAACTTTTGTTCTGTAAAAGATATTAAAAAAATTATTTTTGCATAAGAATGGTATAAAAATAGGGTTTTAGAAATTAAAAAAAAATATTAAAAAAAAAACTTTTTTTAAAAAAAAAAAATAAAAAAAAAATTTAAAATTAGATTTTTGAAATGATTTCCCCCTTTAATTTTTTTTATTTTTTTTATGCAAATAGCCACATATGTTCTCTAACCACCCTGAAAATTTCAGAGTGGTAGCACTTAAACTTTTCAAGATATCAAAAAAAAAGTTATGCCTCAACGAGTACAATTTACAATAAATACATGCAGTGTTAACAAAATCAAGCAATAGCCTGTAGCAACCAGTAAAATAACATTTTCTTGATTACATATCTCTACTTTTTTCTTGATATCTTGAAAAGTTTAAGTGCTACCACTCTGAAATTTTCAGGGTAGTTAGAGAACATATGTGGCTATTTGCATAAAAAAATAAAAAAAATTAAAGGGGGTAATCATTTCAAAAATCAAATTTTAAATTTTTTTTTTATTTTTTTTTTTATACAAAAGTTCTCTTTTTAATTTTTTTTTATATTTCTAAAACCCTATTTTTATACCAATAATATCTTTTACACAACAAAAGTTATGAACTTTAGAGTGAGGTCGCTAACCCAAAATTTTCAGTTATTCAAAGGTATGGTGTTGCCACAGTTTGCAAAAAAAAAAAAAAAAAAAATCATTTTTCTTACACACATACACTACTTTACACACTCACCAAATTTTATTGAAATCGGACACGATCGAGAAATTTACCGGTGAAATAAAATGGAAATGCTCACAAACTTTAACTATAAAATCAATTACATCCTAATTGCTTAAAAATTATTTCTTTGAACACCCTTAATAAATATATTCCTGCACATGTACATATATAATACATAAAATTACCTTTCTATCCGTTTAGCATCGTATGTGATTCTGCATAATTTATATGAAATTCATTGAGGTGTAAATGTACAAAAACAATCCAGGATAAATATGCATTAGAATTCTCTTATTTACTTTTTGCTTGCTCCATCTTGTTTAGACAATATGCATATGCCTAAATTGAACTGGCATATTCGGGTGGGTTGGTCTCTTATTTTTTTACACTTTTAAGCCATAAAAAACTTTAAAAAAAAATATTTACTTTAAATGGAGCTCATATGGGAAAAGTAAAAACACTTTAATAAAATGTTCTTATAATAAAATATTCAAGATACATTAAATTTTTTTAGCACTATAAAATTACTTTCTTTCAAAACCAAAAATAACATGATTTCTTTTGTAACATTGATACGCATTTGAATAAACTTATTGATTTGGAATAATATTTGGTTTTCATTTTACTGTTAATGCTTTTGACAATTTAGAATTAAGCCAAAGAAGGTTTAGTTTTTAATACCAACGACCAGGGTAGTAGACGTTTAAGCGTTCTATGAATTTGAAAAAAATATAAAGGGAAAAAGGATTAAATTTAATTTAAACTGCTATGCCGAACTATTAGTTTCCTGGGGAAAGACAAAACTCAGAATATAAAAAGATATGCCTATTCCTCGAAGTAAGTCTGTCACGTGTTTTTTTGCTACATTAGAACTTTTGATATCAATAACTATGTTGAGAATGTCAAATTGAGTTGACATTTTTACATGCCTTAAAATATACTTTCAAGATGAGGAAGGAGCTGCCGTTACGGTAAATGGCGAGCGCTATAGAGTCATGCTGACTGGATTTTTGTTTCCAAAAATCAATCAATTTAACATCAACGACATTTTGTTTTATTAAGACGGCACGGCACAACTTGCTAAACAGCGAGCGGGTTAAATGTGAGCTTCATTGTATTTACTTTCAAAGTATTGGTGTCAAAGTGAGAGTCGTAGTTTTGGAAACTTCTTGCTAATTTGTTTGTACATATCTTTTTTTGAATAGAATAATGAAGAAAAATAAATTAAGTGATGTAGAATTTTTTATATGTATGTATATCTACATAGCTAATGTGATATTTTCACAGATTCTTAGTAATAGTTTAGCCCACAAAGACCATAGATGGGAAAAGTAAGAGAGGAATGCAGAAGGGGTAATTTGTGCTACAAGAGGGAATTCACATTTTTGACAGTTATTTCTAATATAATTGGCATTAAAACATAAATGCTACGTAGTTTTTGGTAACGATATTCATATAATAGTAAAATAAAAATTGTTATTGTAGGCCAAGGATTAAGGTCGAATATTCAGGTGGATCGCATTGACCCAACAAGACTACAAGTGTTTATACAGCGTTTTTATTTTTTTTTTTGCTACTAAATGTTATATTCATTCCTATTTAGTATAAAATAAAATTTTAACTCGATACTGTATTATCAACATAAAAAGAATGTGAGTTGAAAAGTTAAATTGGGTCATATTGGCCAAAGGAATACAGAAGGGTTAAATTTTCACAGTTTTTCCAATGAAAGTACCCAGCAAACAATATGAGTCCTAAAAGAGTATTTTAGGTCTCCTTTTTATGAGCAAAACGCTCAGAAAAAAGCTCCTAAAACCCTCAGATATGAGCGTGTTTTCCTATGAAACCGTCAAAAAATTTTGTACTGAATATGATTGTTTTAGGACTCCTAAATTTAACCATTTGTATGGAAAATTGTGAGCCTTTTTGCTCACAAATCAACCAAAAAAAACCTCTTAAAAGAGTCATAAAAGAGGGATTTCGGAGCCAAAAAAGAGGGATATTGGAGTGTTTCTTTTTCTTGAAATTAGGGTATTCATTTTATTTGTAAATTTATGCTTGTTAGCTTTTAAGGGAAAAGTTTTATTAATATATGTTTTGTGCATGGAAATAATAATTTTAAACAAATTTCAACGGACAAAACCACCTAATTTTCTTTTTACAAAGGCTGCAAAGGATTTTTGCACAATTTCTCAAAGAAATTTATCAAAACCACAACCGAACAGCGCAAAATGATCATAATAATGACAGACAAACGCAAAATACTGAAATTATCAAGAAAAAGAAAACAAATTACCGTTGGCCCTCAGAAACCGCTCATAAATAAGAGTTTTCTAGGAGTGTGCTCCTAAATTGCTCATTAAAATGAATCTTTTCGGAGTCCCGAATTCTACAGGCTCCGAAATCAATCAGAATTGCTCATAAATTAGGAGAGTAATCATAAAACCCTCAAGAAAATGAATCTTTTAAGAGTCATATTTAGGAGCGCTCCGAAAATTGTTTGGTGGGTAGAAAAGCCGTAAGAAAAACATTGAAATAAAATACACTTGCTACATTTTCTTAACAGCACAGTACACAAAAAACATTTACGCCAATGTTTATACTCTACTAAGTTTGCCTAGCCCCTTGAGTAATTCTAAGTCTATTTAGCCATGTTCGTATGTCTGTCCGTCTGTCCTTCTGTTAAAAACACGCTCACTTTCGAAAAACTCAAAAGAAATTCACAAGCTTGGTGTCAAATTGCTTTTAGTTATTCTAAGCAGTTTGGGATTTTAATCCAGCAAAATCGGTTCATGTGGAACCACCACCTTAAAAAATTGTTAATTTTGGTAAAAAATCTAACATAAATTGTGGAACAATGCACGGAATGATATTAGATTTTTAGATAACGGTACTTAAGTGTTTTTCGGTGATTTTTATATGTAAAACTTTAATGCTTTTTCTGGCAAACTAGAAGAGTTAGAGCAAAAATAACAAAAATCTGTAATCACTTGTATTTTCCACTAAAAATTGATTTTCTTAGGATTTTTATATGAAAAACTTTAAATGCGTTTTTCTGGCAAACTAGAAGAGTTAGAGCAAAAATAACGAAAATCTGTTATCACTTGCATTTTCCACTAAAAATTGATGTTCTTAGGATATTTATATGAAAAACTTTAAATGCGTTTTTCTGGCAAGCTGTAAGAGTTATATATGTAGGTTGACTGTCTTAAAAATTATAAGACTCAAAAAATGTTCACGGACACGGAAATATCTAACATACAGCTGCTCCGCGGATGATATCGCCAAAAAAATTGAAAATCTGTAAAGCTTAAAGACCCAATAAATACTTAAAAGCAGTCAAATCAATACAAAATAATTTTATTTATGTACCTTTGATCATATCTTACAAAGTCTGTGCTTTAATAGAAAAAAATTTAAAAAAACAAACAAGTTAGAGTGCTATATTCGGCTGTGCCGAATCTTTGATACCCTTTACCGACAGTTCGAATATTCGAGGATTGATATCTATTGCGGTCTATTTATTATTAATTTCTTTTTATAAAAACAGACATCGGCCTTAAAATTGGTTGCGGTTTAGACCTTTATTGAAGTATTGACCGACAATCTTGAGTAAAATATCATGATTCGTAAAAGTTTAAGCCGAACTTAAATGATTTTCAGAAGGGGGATTTATATTGGAGCCGTGGTTAGCTATGAACCAATCATCCTAAAATTCCGCAGAGTGGTGAAATTAAGTTTAGCGTTGAATTTCAGAAGGCTGGGTTCTAAGGTAAATTATGGACCGTATATCACAAAATTACATGACATTTTTCTGGCCATATGAAGCTAAGTTGGGAGAAATTTTACCGTAATATCTATATCTGCTACGGACTTAGGCGTATTTACTTAATTTACCAGAGTGGGCTTTATATGGGACCTAGGGAAAATTATAGACCGATCTTCACGAAATTCTCTTGTCTTTTCTAGTCCTATTAAACTATGACATGCCAAAATTTGTTATGATAGCATTATTAATGATGGCTTAAGGCTTACTAAACTGTTTCCGGTAGTATGGTTTATATGTATGTGGCCTAGGGTATATTATGAACGGATCTTCACGAAATTTTACAAAGTGATTTCCAGTCGAATAAAACGTTTTTGCAAAATCTTATATCATTTCGTGCATTGATCCACCTTTTATTTTAGTTTTTTTAACAAAATTATCAGTTTTTTAAGGTAGTGCACTGAAAGAAAAATGCTTCATATATTTAATGAATCGTTTTCATAAAAAAATTTTCACTGGTTAAATAAAAATTTGCTTTGCCCAAATGGATTTTCGTAGTTATAATGAAGTATTTTCGTTAAAATCGCTTTATTGGATTTCGTAATTACGTTAAAAATTTTCAGTGGATATATGAAAACTAAAGTTTGTTGAAGTTTTTTTTATTGGGAACATAAAAAACAATATACAAACATAACTATATTCATAAATTAATACAAAATTATAGTTTCCTTAAAAATATTTTAATTGTTAATTAAAAAATGTAAGATTTAATTACATTAAATTTATGAAATCAAAATATTTTTTTAAAAAAGCAACAGATTTCAATAATTGAAAAAAAAAAATATTTTTAACATTGAAATAACTCTATAGTCTCAATAATTAAAAGTATAAAAATATTTCGAAAAAGCATGCCTTCGTAAACTTAAATTTTCATTATGACAATGAAAAATGTCATTATAGTAATGAAACAAAAACTTTCAATTCATAAATATGTGTTTTTAGTTTTCTTTAATATGAACATACCTAAATACATATAGTATGTACTAAGTAATGAACAAATAAATGTTTTCTTTAAAAAAAACGACTTTATTTTAAACTGTTGTCAACCAAATGATGTATATGAAAAAGCTTGTTTTCTCTTTATGTGTTTTTTTTTATTATGCGTTAGCAAAAAAAAATCAACGTTGTTATTGTTGTTATGTTATGACAATGTATTACAAAGTTTTCATCAACTTTTAAATTACTTTCAGCTCAGTTATCAAAATTTGGTTACTTTTTAGAAAAAAAAAACCAAAAACTTTTAAAGAAAAATTGCGGAATTTTTTATATTTTTTGTGTATTTGTATACGCGGGCAGTGTCCATGGACACTATAACTCTTTGCAATTGGACATTATGACACTTTAAAAAGGTTCATAAGTCCATAATTACTAAAGAAGTTAAATACAAAAAAAAGATCTACATACACGCAGAGAAAAACATGTTTTATTAAGGTCACAACCAACAAAACTATTTTTAAAGAAACTAATTTAACCATAATATGGTTGTCGGTGACAATGATTTGGTTTAATTAAATACAATATGATTAAATAATAAACAGGGTGAAAAATGGCTAAATCTAGCCACTAAATGGCTAAATTGGCAACACTGCCTCTGCACCACTGCGGTGCCTGCCAGCAATCTTTAACCAGTAGTACTGTTTTTAATCATTTTAAAAGTTATTTAAAACATACATTTATTTTGCTCCATTAAAAATGTCATTTACAACGCAGCTACACTGGTAGTTTAAGACCGTTATAGAGTGGGTGAAAATTACACTCCTTTGTTAAACTTGTTTTATTCAGATGAAACGTTGTCGAAATTTACGCCATTAAACTTAAACACTAAAAAAAGCTTATTTGTCGCGAATGTCTCCAAAATACGCATCAAGCGACCTCACATTAGCCTAAAAAAGTTTTTTTATTTAAGAAATGACAATAACTTAGGAAGTAAAAAAATGGTCATCTTAAGTTTGTCTGAAATCTGAGCTCTTATTTAAAAAATTTTTGGATATTTTGACATTTAAAAATTTTCAAATGTTACATCATATGATGTTTCATAAATTGATCGATTTGATCTTACTTCTGAAATATTAACGCTGCTTTGGAGGGCTAAAAATAAGTCCTATTTTTAATTTTTTTTTCATTACTTTCCCATGTACCTAATATTAATATGAAACATTTATGTGCCATTTGCAATTCGGAAAAAAATTGTGACGCTCCACCCTAATGTTAATATGTAAATGTCTAAGAATATCCAGCTCCTTAAAAGTATTTGGTTGAATGCTATGTAAGTGCACCAGTCATCTGCTTAATGCATGCAGACATGGACTGTGTAAATGGAAAGAAGAATAAAAAACATTTTGTTTTTATAAATTCTTGTTCATTTAAACTCATAAATGTTTATTATACACACCTTTTCTACATAAAACAGTTCTTCTGTTTCTACATACAGAAACATATCTGCACATGTAAATGTGTATGCAGAGGTATGTGCATTTTTTGCTTTTTATGTTAGTGTGGCATTAGGCCAATTACCTGCACCTTTAGCTGGATACGTATTTATAAAGAGAATATACAATTATGTAAAAACGAATATGTATGCAAACATATGTGTATATGTTTTATTCCACTTCTCAAATCCTTTGTGCATTCGCAACACTCGTTATTGTGGGTGTTTCTATTGTTTTTGCATTCACAGAATTCCACGTTCATCATCATTTCACAATGTCACAAAATACACTTCTACCGACAGGTGTTTTCTTTTTTATTTTTGTATATTTTATGTACAAAGAAATAATAAAACTATAACAAGTATTAAAATGTAGCATGTAGAAAGAATATGTGGGTACATTTTAGTAACGAGAATAAGCATAAATATAGGATATGAGAGAACTAGAAGAGTGAACCTAGTGAAGCAAATATTAAACTTAAGAAAATTAAGTTAAATAAGGCAAATATATATTCCCGTAAATAACTTTGATAATATACTTGCATGTGCCCGTGCAGAAAACTGAATTGGCAAATTGGTTTTTTTTTGTTGTTTTTCTTTTCATTTTACCCACTTACAACTACAATTCGAGTCGGAAAGAACCCAACCAATTGTAGGGGGATGTAAGAAATGATAAACTCACTGTTTATTGTTGGTGTTTTGTTTAAGCTTTGATATTGTTACAAGTAAGACTTTGAGTGTTTAAAATTCTTATTCGCTTTAGGGCATTATTCGTATAATATTTTTAGCTTTTCTAAAATCTTAGGAAAAGGTTTCCTGATTAGCTGGCCTAAGCAACCAGTGAAATGCGCATAGAAGCTAGCTTTCCCTCAACAATAAATTTCAGTTTATTTATCAAAAATAAAATTGGGAATTTAGCACGTCATACAGAAATCGTATTAATGATAAATTTTGTAGAGCCGTAAATAACTTAGAAAATTATTAATTGTTTCTTTTTTTTTTTTGTTGATCAATTAGTCAATAAAAGATAAAAAAAAAATATCTACATGCAAGCAAAAATTAATAAATAAAATTATTCTTTTAAGAAAACTAATCTTTAGTAAAAATCCCGATATTTATTTTGTAGACCAAATGAAACAAACCAAAACGTAGCGTAGCTTTTGTTGATTTTAATTTCTGTTTTAGGCCATTGCAAACCTCTAACCCGCACAAAAAAGGTCCTTCTCATGTTCCGGGCTATTGTGTAACAACTAAAAACATGAAAGGAACAAAATAAAAACAACAAAAAGAAATTACCTATATTTTAAAAGTAAAAAAAATGATTTTTCTTTCATACAAAAAATCCATTTCGTATGTCACTATTTTATGGTATTTCCTATGACTTTAATATTTAATTAAAGAATTTTTTCCTGTAACTTGATTATCCTTTAATTTTGGTATTAATTGAAATAATTTTGATAAATTATTTAGGCTAAAGTTCATAAAATTTAATTTCTATCAAATTATTTTAAGAAAAAAGGAATTTTACAACATAAATGCACATTAGTGCAGTTTTAGGAGTGTATACTGAATACTGTTTGTTATCGATGATATCGATTTTATAATAATATTTATTTAATATAAATAGTTAGATAGATCGATGAGACAATTATAACCTTAAGGCCAAATTTCATCAAATTATCTCCAAAACTGCGAACTGTACTTTACGCGGTAACAGTTTTATAGAGGCTTCCAACTAAACAAGACATTTTAAATGACTTATGGCCATTTTCTCAATGTATCGACAAACTGTCTGTTACTTAATGTCAACATAAATTTATTGTACCGATAAACTGTCCGTTAAAGATTTTGGGTTTCTCAATATACCGACGGCCCTATGCTCCTTGCAGGAGTAAAAGGAACAAATATATATAATATACCGACAAAAAACATTGTTTTCAGTTGGCAACACTTTTCAAAATACATGTAAAAGTTTGGAGTCAGCTGATTGAATTTATCTGTACGTCAAATAAAAGGAAAATTAATAATTGGCAAATGAGTGCCGGTTGGCATTGCTACAAAATAGAAGCAAATGAGACATTGAGAAAACCAAATTTTTTTAATGTGCAGTTTTTCGTTGGGAAAAAAGATAATCGCGTAATGAGAAAATGGCTATTAGACTGGAAACAATGTCCATAATATTTTTAGTCCTAGATCTAGATCACTTATTCAGTAATACACATAAGTGATTGAATTTTAATTTTTTAATTATTACTAAATTGTTCTTAAATTATATGAAAAATTAAGCAATAAATAATTTTCATAAAACAAAACTTGTTTTTCGTTTAAGAAAATTGTTTTCTAATATGCAACCTATAACTGGCTGTCAACACAATTATTATACATTGAATTATTAAATAAATTTCATATAACTTAAATTCTAAAATAATAAAATTCGATAAAGCAAATAAGAAGATTTGTGTGTAAACAAGTTTCTGTTAATTTACTGTAACATTTGCCAACTAATGTGGTTGGTTGCATGTAAGTTGTTGTTGTTTTTAGTGTTTTCAAGAAAATTATTTCGAATTTTAAATGCCTGAGTTTGGCAAATTACCAAAACGAAGAAGTATAAAAAAAGCGAGTTTAATGTGTCTGAAATTGGAATATTAAATTACAACAGCAAAGAGTGAAATAAGAAACTTTAACGTTTTAAAACTTAAAACCGAAAGAATAAGTTTTAAAGTTATATTAGTTGGGAATTTAAAGCGAAAATGAGCTTACAATGTTCACACAGTTTCAAGACATTTTAAGTCAGTTTAATGACAACATTGTAAGATCTGAGCACTGTCTGTACGTAGCTTAAGAAAAGATAAACTCACAGTTTTTGGTTGTTTTTGTTTAAACTTTCATATTCATATAATTCTTATTCGCTAAAAAGTTTTATTTGTTTAATTTCTTTAGTTTTTCAAATATTTTTGGATGAAGTTTCCTGATCATCTGGCCTAAGTAACCAGTGAAATGCTTATAGGAATAGCTTATCATATCCACAATAAATTTCAGTGTTATTATTAAGAATAAAAATTGGGAATTAAGCACGATAAACAAAATCTTGTTAGCTATATTAAACTTTATTCCAGGAAAGTGAAAAATATATTCATATAAGTATTTTTTTATTAAAGTAAATACTTAATATAACTTAAATGAGCCTTTTAATTTAATTTAAAGTAAACTTAAAGTTAAATATTTGATTTTTTTATAATATAAAAACTCTTCTTTCAACCTTAAGAAACCCAACATTGAAAAAAAAAACTTTTCTTTCCATTTGAAAAGACAAATGTCAAAATAAAAAATAACATTAACTATTGTTGTATGATTAAGTTTTTCCTTGAAAACAATTGTTGTTTTTAACTAAATGGATCCTTGAAAACCAGAAGCTAAACCAAAAAAATATTTTTAAAATTCTAACATGTTTATGTTGTTTTTGTACGATGTATCAACAACAATGAAGAGTAAGAACAGCATATACATACAAATATCATTTTTCGTACCCTACTTCTTGCATAAACGTTGGCTAATACATCTACACTTAACTGGCTGAGATATGTTAGAAAATCCAAGTGTTCGCCGGGAAAAAATCTTTTTTATACCCTTTACTACATGTGAAAAGTTGCATATACGTTTGACATTCAAATTGTAGTTTTTACAATATCGATTTTAGACCCTGTAGAGTGTATACATTCTTGATTTATATGAGTAGCGAGTTTATATTCAATAAAAAAGTTGATTAAAAGAAGTTCGTCTATCCGTCTGTTTGGCTGTATGTTGGTTAAAATGGGTTTTTGGGTACCCAGGAACTAGTTTGTTATATATATAATATATAGTCCGGAACAAATTGCCTCTAATTTTTAGCCATAAGTCTCTACTTTTCGCTCATAAACCTTTAATCTTTGAAGTCTCATTATAGTTAAGAACTTTTCCCATTGACCTTAATTAAACTGATTAGAATACTTGTAGTGAAAATTAACAAAATAGATATACTCGGGTATGCTCTGTAAATCGAAATGGAATGAATTTAAAACCGAAAAAATTTAAGAAAACGAACCTGTAAAGAAACTTTGAGTACCAAATATATTAACAAGAACAGCTCTTAAAACAAGAAAAACTACAGTCATTCTGTAAATAAGTGAAATCAAAATCTCGTTCAATTTCAACTTGGTTTTGCCTTGGTTTTGGCAAAAAATGTACCCAAGCCAAATTTGGCTCCAATATTTCTTAAATACAAAGTCTATCAAATATTGTAAATAATCTGAATCGGTCTATTATTTTACCTGGTTCTTACTGCAGTGCCCTGGCGAATTAAGGGTTAAAGAACAATAGGAAGTACATACAAAACTATTTAGTTTGATCAAATTTATCTCTCAATCAAAATTGTTTTCATTTGAGATTTGTTTGGTTTAAAAAATCTGCAAAATCGACCTAATATATTACCTAGTAATGCCAAGATAGAGCCCATACAATATCAACTACGGAACAATCAGTATTATGCGGATTTTTCATAAATAGCCATTCTGTCTTACACCTAACGCAAAATAGTAATGAAAACTTCAAATGATGGGCACTGCAGCTCTTTTTGACATAGGCCATTCTGGACGTCCAGTTGAGGGCCGTTTTTTCTGGACATATGTAACTAACAAGAATATTGGCCTTCAAGGCCAAGAAATTTCGCGTAGTCCTTCAGCAGATAATGGAGGTCTTGACACCTCTCCTTATCATATGACCTTGGAGGCTAATTTACATGTTTATTTCTCGAAATCAGCTTACGGTCAAATTTAAATTGTAATCAGTCGAAGTTTGTGGTTTCATAGGATACGTAGGACCTTCCTGTTGAAAACGCTTCTACTTCGGAGCAATTCTAAGTCTTGGTTAAGATTATCAAAGATTCGGTGCAGCCGAATATAGAATTCTTTTTAACTTTTCTTTATTATTCCAAAACAGTCAGAAAATAATCATTGCTCAATTTAATGACTTGGTTTTTGGTTTTTGCGGTGCTATGCGGCACAAGTACTATATAGAACAAGTATAAACATACATTAGGAAAAAATACATGAAGAGAAGATATTTGTTTTGTTGTTTCTTTAATTCTTTGTCGAATTGTCGTACGTTTTTGTTGAACAACACGATTGAGTTTAAATTCACTTACCCTGCAGGGAACTGTGTGCTGAGGAATATAAGTACTCAGCGGGAAAACGCAGAAGACCTTTTTGCTTTAGGCCTTTTTAAAGGCCTGCTTTCCTGCTTCAATTTCTATTCTTATGTAACTGTTAAAGAAGGACTCTTAGAGGGACTCGGCTCTTTCGTAAATAAGATAAGATACACATTCCAAATTCGCTGCTATGAGAAGGGAGTAGAGAATGAGATAAAATTGTTGTATTGATTTTTTGCACAAGCAAAAACAATTTTTTTTTTTTGATCCCGTCACCATTCTTATGTGCGTGCTAAAGAAGCGAGAGAGGAAGGCTTACTCAGCAGAGACATCGTGTGTAAAAAAGATATGAGTATGGAATGGAGCTAGTAGCCTTTGTAGTTATATCCAAGAGAAGGAGTACAGAGGCCCTTTAGAAGGCATCCGTACTCATTCCTTTTTCCCGCTGGGCTGTGAACTGAAATACACACACACACAGACACAATTAAAAGGAAAATGTCAAATATATGTCACGTACTTAAGAAATTCTGCATTGCACACAGACAATCACTCGAAGTCTTGTCACGGAGTTATGCTGTTTTTTCTCCTCGATAGATAATTATATTGTTCGTTTGATTTGTTGGTTTCCCAACAACTTAGAGGGAATGCAACTTTGGCAGGCATTCGTCTACAGAGCTGCCGTTTTTCGTTATTTCTAACCAAAATTTTGTAATTTTTCCTTCAATGTGGAGATGCGAATATTTTATCATTTTGGCTACCTTTTTTTAAAAAAGTACGTTATTCAGGAAGTACATATTTTTAATTGTTACTAAAGAAGAACTAAAGAGATTATTTTAAAAAATATATATATTGCTAAGAAATGAGAGAAAATGTTTATAGGAAATACTTAGAAATAAACTTAAATATATTGTAAAAAAAAGTTTTGAAGCTACTTTTAAAGAGAATATAGAAACAAACTCAGCGTCTTTTGCAAAATCTAAATGCTGTCTATCTCTTAACACTGTCTTTGCACATGCAAATAATTACTTGCAAGTTGAATATACGTCGCCAAAATATTCAAATATCATACAAGTTCCATGAGTGTTTATACAGTCAAGTCATATACCAGAGGTACCAAGTGAAAAACAGAGCTTAATTTCTAAATAAACAGTTGACATTAATATATATTATTATTTTTTCGAATGAGAATTATGTTATAAAATTTACATCAATTGTCTTCATTTTTATATTTGAAAAAATACAAGAAAAAACTTAAAAAAGAGTTAAAACAATAATTGTTGTTTCCGCAATCAAGTCAATTTGGTAACACTGTTTATGTTTTTGACATTCACTTGCTGGAAGTGATCAAAAATCAATGTCTTTAGAAATGTCTTGCTAGTTGTCTGCAAGTGCGAAAAATGTGGTGTTGTTAGTGAAAAAGCTTGAGTGTATTGAGTTCTTCGAACTTGCACTTGCTTGTATAAGTGACAGGTAAGACATTTGACTTTTTTAAGCATAGTTTTTG
Source organism: Pollenia griseotomentosa (assembly GCA_963931875.1). Lineage (NCBI taxonomy): Eukaryota > Metazoa > Arthropoda > Insecta > Diptera > Polleniidae > Pollenia > Pollenia griseotomentosa. The sequence continues at coordinate 125,247,919 of OZ007563.1, forward strand.
TTTTCTAAGATTATAATTCGCTGTTTATGTGATAAAAGTAAAAATATAAAATTACTTTAAGTAATATTTTATTTTTGAATTTTACGTGGTTGATAGAGTCAAATACTTTGTTGAAATCTTACAAGACAACCATAACCAATATCCAAATTCTTCCTTATTTGTTCCGTTAGATCTAATGCTATAACAGTTGTACAATGGCCGGCTCGAAAACCGGATTGACGGGCAGATATCATACTATTTTAGCCTATATAGGTCACAATGCGTTCATGCATTAAACTCCCCAGAATTTTACCAAAGAACGGGAGTAACTATGTAAATTGGTCTGAAAGCAGTAGTACTAACAGGATTTTTCTTTTTAACTATAGGAATAAATGCAGCAAGCAACAAGCGTGTAAACCGCACCATACGTTGCAATTTTTTTTTTTTTGGGTGTAATGGAGTCTGTAGGATCTATTGTGGATCAGTCTCATTGAATCTTTTGTAATTTTTGTTTATTTACGAAGCCGTTATTATTAGCCTGATCGCTGAACACAATTTTGCGACAACACATCTCGTAAGTTTCGAAACTGCGCAAATTCGCTTAACAGTTTTATTTGTATAATATCTTTAGTTTTTTAAAATATTTGGATTAAGTTTGCGGACGATCTGGCCTAACCCTACGTTTCCACATGCAAGTAATTACTTGCAAGTAGTGTATACGTATTATCAACGAAAATGTCGAAGAAAAAGCCGAAAGTCTTGCAAGTTGCTTGAGTGTTTACACGGTCAGTTGTAAGTTCATTTTTCAAATGTTCTCGAAGCGAAAACATCTTATTAAAAAAGGTTTGTTTTTCGGTTAAAAAACATTACCATGTTGAAAACATTACCATGTTATAACAAAATAAATTTAATAATTTCTTCTTTATTTAATTTTCGGCCCATCTTGAAGAAAAAATTATGTTTATTTAATAAAATATGTGACTACAGTATTACCGTAGAGGCGATATCACAACTGAAAAAATATTTTGATTAACAATTTTTTTTCAAAATGCTTAAAATTCATGATTAAAGATGCGTTGTTGTATAGTTGAGCTCTTTTTTATTTGTTATTTTTTATAAATACACAGAAAATCCGCTATAAACATAAATTTTATTTTACTTAGTACTAGTAGATTGATACAAAAGTCATCCACGGCAACACTGTTTTTTCATTTGGCATTTTACTTGCAGGAAGTGTCAAAAATTTACTTGCAAGCAAATTCTCTTGCAAGTTGAGCTGCAAGTACGAAAAATTTTATGGTACTAGTGAAAAAATGTGAGTGTATTGAGTTTTTCGAACTTGCACTTGCAAGTGTAAACCCTAGGTAAGCAACCAGTGAAATGCGCATATGAATAGACTATCCCATCAACAATAAATTTCAGTTTATCAATAGTATGAAATGGGAGTTTAGCACATTTAAACGAAAACTTGTTAATCATGATAGTTGCCCAGAGTTAACTGACAATAACGTAACCCTTTCCTAAGTTCTATCGTGCTTACAAATATAAACGTTTTAAATAAATTACTTTCTTGTAAGAAATAATTGTATTAAAAAACACGCTTTTAAAAAAAATGTCTACTGTATAAAAAAGAATTTTCTGCAATAAAATCTTTCTACTTTGATTTAAACTTTATTAATATATATATATATATATATATGTAAAATTTGTGTCATAACTCAACAAATCAAGAATAACTATAAACCGGGATCAAGAGAACACAACAACTATAGAATAAAAAAAAAATTATGATAATGGGAATATTATTATTATATTATAAGTAATTAGGCAATCATAGCTGTTCGTGATATTTTTACAAATGTCTGCTTGAAATCGAGATAAACCAGCAAACTATTTCACTAAGAATTGTTACTAAAATCTTAAAATTTTTATAAAAGTTTACAAATAGTTGTGTAAATTTAAGGGAAACTTAAAGATTAGGTTAAAATTGAAACGTTTCCTCATAAAATCTTTAATGTCATAATGTAAGTATTTAAAAAATGCGCAAAATGTTTGCTGGATATCTCTCTTACGAAGATGTGATAACATTTCGATTTTTTTTTTTCTCTTTATTGTCAGAATGTTTTTTCGGGATAGAAATATTTTTATTAAAACATCCCTACTAGCATTTGGAAGATTGTTTTATCAAAAATCACTTCACTAAGTCTTCCTCGAGTACTTTTGACGATTAAAAACTGATTTATCACTTGCGCGCTTGAAAAAAGACACGAAAATGATTCGTTCTTATGCTTAGAAAGTAATTTATTGCAAATGCAATAACAACACATACAGCAGTCGAAAATATTGCTGTTTTGACTTTTAAGTTTATATAAATCTATTTAATATGGAAAATAATTGTTTTCATTAAACTAAATATTTTTTCTAATTGTTTCAAATCTAACGCCATTTTAGAGCATTGTACATATAACATAAATAAATAAAAAACCGCCTAGTGTGAAAGCTCAAGCGAGACTTTTGGGTTTATTCAAGTGTTCAAGAGTGCACGTAGGTGTAAGATCAAAAGAGAAAAAAGCACGGTGCAGTAGTTTTGCCGCGGTCTGTTTTAACGTCAATTATTTATATACATATGTATGTATTTTTCATATAATAAAGCAAAAGTTTATTATATGTGTTATGGTCGTAGGCTAGTAAAGCTCATAAATCATTCGCAAACGATTAGAGCTAGGACAGAAAAATTACTCGAAAAAGACTCGCAAATAATTAGAAATACAGCTAAAAAATTACTTAAAAAGACTCGCAAATCAATTGAAATATATGTCATAAGTGGGTCGAAACTGATCAGAAAAGCGGTTAATAAAAGACTCCTCAAGAAGAGTCGCGGGTAGGGTACCATTTTCTCCCGAGAAATGATCATTTATGATCAAAAAATGAGCTCATATATGCATATTTAAATCGCGCAGAGGAGTCATAAATGACTCGAATATGATAAATTTTTTTGTAAAATGTTTGCAGGGATAATGCAAAAATCGTGTAACTTAAAGACTTATTTACTGTGTCAATCCTTAAATTGTTGGGAAAAATTCTTGAAATTGCTAAAGAAATATAATATTTGTATAAAATATTCTTAACATGAGATAAACAATTTTTTGCAGGAAAATATATACATATGTATGTAACGAGAACATAAACATATATCCTTTTTATAAATTTGAATGTATTAAATTTATTTATGTCACATGAAGTATTACGATAGGATTAAATATAATAAAAGCAAAAAGAGCTTAATTATATGGACGGCTTTATGGTATAAAAATATTTGTTTATTTTTATGTGCTTAAATTCTTCTGTTAATTTTATTCACACGCATTCTAACAGAATTCATAAGTAGCCATAATAAATTGTTCAGAATCAAATGAAATAAATGAAACTAGTCAGACAATAAAGTCGGAACAGCCCGACCATTTGTTACGCTACACTACTTGCGAGTAGAGAAAGATTAATTCTCGATTTTCGCTTTCGTTTTTACATTAAGAGATTTTTCTTTAGCCAAATTGGAAACAATAGTCTACTTTATAAGCAAAAAAAAAAATTGGTTTCGATACGCTTTCTAACTTTTAAGAAAAACTAAAATGAAACTATGTTAGCTTTTATATAGAAAACGAAATAAAATAAGAAACAATGTAGCTGTTAATTTTCGTCACATGATTTCTTTACTAGATTCAGTGCATACAGTGACGAGCAGAATTGAAGACCAAAAATTATAAATAAAGGGTGTTTTTTATAGAGTGACAAGTTTAAATCATAATCATAATAAAACAAGGAAATATATTTTTAATATCAATGAAACTGGCTTTATTGGAAAGAAAATTTTATGAAATTAATGTTTAAATATTACTCTTGCCATGTGTCCGCCACGGCTGATGCGTAGAAGGCGCAATTTGGAGCACCGATTTTCAACAACTTTTCGCAGCATTTGCGGCCGTATTTCGCCAATAACTCATCGAATGTTGATTTCCAGGTGTTTAATTGCTTGTGGTTTTTCGACGTAGACAAGTGACTTAACATAACTCCATTGAAAATAATACAATGGTGTTAAATCACACCATCTTGGTGGCCAATTAATTGGGCCATTACGTGAAATTATTTTTCCATCAAAAGTTTCTTTAAGTAAATCAATTGTGTGTGGTATGTGGCTCCGCCCTGTTGAAACCACATATCAGCAAGATTAAGGCCACGTAATTAACGGTTAAAATATATTTTTTAAAGAAAAACTATTAACAGCCTGTTCAACGATTTCCAACGTTAACGTTCGCATAGAAAATTACATTTAAAACAAAAACAAATTGTCGAATTTTTAATTTGTAAATTTTAAGAAATATGCAGTTTATTAAATAAAAATTTTTAAAATTAATGTAAAAATCATTTGTTTTAAATGAAATGTAAATGATCCAGTTTTTAAATGAATTTTAAGTTGTTTAAAATGAATTTTCGGTTGAATTTAACTACATATTAGTAAGGTTAACGTAGTTTGAAAATCTCATTTTGATATGCTTTGTCATTTCAAATCCTCATAGTATACATATTTGACAATAAAAAGTTGCTAATGGCAATGTCTTTCTCTTCCATTAAAAGCAGAAATTAATCAGGCTAATTGTTACACCCTCCACTTACACGAATGTTGTATAAAGGTATACGTTTGTCATAGCGCATTAAACATCAGAAAATCTTTATCTAAGGAATTCTTATCTGAGAATGTATATATTTCGGGTCCTTGATTAATTCTACGTCGAGTCAGCTTTGTCACTCTGTCTTTCTCTGAACAGTTTGCGTTTGAAATCCAGCATAATGGGCTAATTAGAAAAAGAGAATGTGGAGCAACATTCATTAAAAAACTAATTTTGTTCTGCTAATGCTGTATTTACTATTTAAAACTAATTTTTTTATATTTTTAATGCAATAAGAGTTATATGGTGTTTATTCGTTAAACTTTCTAGTTAATTTTTTTTCTTTGTTTTTTTCAGCATTTAGTAAAGAAAACTTGCGAATTAAATATGAATAACTATTCAATCGAACAACGAACAAAAATAATTGAGCCCGGTTATTAGTAATTTGGCTTGTCTTGGGTGTATGAAATACAGGGTGGCGCTGAATGAGCTTTATGGCTTGAATCCTTTATAACTTGTATTATTATTAATTTTTCTTTGTTTTTTTCCGCATCTTGTAAAAAAAAAACTAAGGAAATTTATTACGAATTACTATACAATCGAACAAAAATAATTACAACTGAAATTTTGCGAAGTATTGAACGGTTAAAAATTAACAATAACATTTTTCATTTTTCCATGTGCCAAAATATGGTAAAAAAAACATTAAAAAAATTGTGATTTCAAGGCAAATTTTCGAATTAAGTGTCTTCTTTAAAACTAAGTTTTGTTAGCCCATCACTTCCGTAAATCACTTCCAACGACCTTAATTTTATATAAATAATGATATCGGTTCGCTTAAACGTCTGTCTATTTTAATTCCGAACAAAACCTGCTCTAAGCTTGCCCACATTTAAATGTGTGAAATAATTGTATTTCCCTATGTGTAGACACATACAGATGCTGTAAATTGGCGTCTTCATATAATTATAAAGACTGTCTGACATAATCATAATTTAGGATTATTGCCAGAAAGGTTATTAATAGGGCAACCAAAAATAAGCAATTGCTTTTTTTTTTGTTTACAAGATAGAAAGATTTTGATTGAACAGAAATTCCGATCATAAAAAAACAAAGAAAATGAGCTATATTTGTTAGGGCTTTTTTTTGCTTATTTTGGCAATATCGGCTTTTTTTTAGTTATTTTTGCGATATCGGCTTTTTTTTACTTATTTTGTCATTTTAAGATAATTTTTCATTTTTTTCATACGAAAAAAAAAATTATTTAATAAATATTTGCAAAAATCGTTATGTTTTCCATTAATACGATTTCTGTATGACGTGCTAAATTCCCAATTTTTCATATTTGATAAATACACTGAAATTTATTGTTGAGGGAAAGCTAGCTTCTATGCGCATTTCACTGGTTGCTTAGGCCAGCTCATCAGGAAACCTTTTCCTAAGATTTTAGAAAAGCTAAAAATATTATACTCAAAGTCTTACTTGTAAGTAACAATATCAAAGCTTAAACAAAACACCAACAATAAACAGTGAGTTTATCTTTTCTTACATCCCCCTACAATTGGTTGGGTTCTTTCCGACTCGAATTGTAGTTGTAAGTGTAGTGGGTGGGTGTTTTTTTTTTTTTGATGTGGCAACTTTTTTTATTTGTTTCATTTATTTTATTTCATGAAATCGCCTTACTTTTTGCGCTGCTACAACTCTGGTTGAAAAAAAAAACGTTTAAATCAAAGTAGCCAAGTTTTTACTGTCAACAAATTTACATTTTAAAAATTTCATTGAATTGTTGAAAGCATAACATTTTTAAAACTTTTTAAAGTTGTCTTAGTTTAAAAACAGATAAAATTACCTTCATAGCCTCTGCGTTTTGGATGTTAAAATTGGTTTATTGTTTTATTATTTAGAAAATGCCTAAAGTCAAGGAAAGCAAATCGGTTTACTTGAGCAAGCTAGTCAAACAGTATCCAGATTTAAAAACTGATGGATCAGCTTTAGTGTGTAACGTGTGCTCAAAACCTTTATCTGTTGATAAAAATTACAACATAAAACAACACCTGGATTCAAAAAAGCACAAAGAACTAAAAGAAAGAGAATCAAAAAAAAATTTACAACAAACTTTTCTACAAAGTTCTACAAGTTCATCGGCCGCCGATAAATTTTGCATTGATCTCTGTGAAGCCTTTATATCAGCAGATATACCATTATACAAAATTCGACATTTAAAAGTACAACATTATCTTCAAAACTATACATCATTCCATATTCCATCTGAATCGTCTCTTCGAAACAAATATACAAAAATAGTTTATGAATCTACAGTTAACAAAATAAAGGAAGAAATACAAAAACATTTTATTTGGGTCTCTATAGACGAGACCACCGATGCGTCGAACAGATTTGTGGCAAACGTTGTTGTGGGTATACTGCATGTGGATGAAAATATTTCAGAAAAAAGATTTTTAATAAAAACAGCTGTATTAGAAAAAGTCAATCATTCCACTATTGCACGTTTGTTTGATGATTCAATGAAAGAATTTGACCTAGATAAACAGAAAATTTTTCTTTTTGTAAGTGATGCCGCACCATATATGGTGAAAGCTGCAAAGGCCATTGCTGTATTTTACCCACATATAACTCACGTAACCTGTCTTGCACATGGAGTTCACAGAGTTTGTGAACATATAAGAGAATACTACTCAAATGTAGACAAATTTATTTCAAATGCTAAAAAAACGTTCCTTAAATCTCCTGCAAGGGTTCAAATCTTACGAGAAACAGCACCAGATATACCACTACCTCCACAACCAGTGATAACTCGATGGGGGACGTGGATAATGGCTTTAAATTATTATGCCAAATATTTTGATAATTTCGTAGAAATTTTTTCAAATTTAAACTCTACAGATTCTTCAGCAGTGCGTATATGCCAGGCTTTAATGAATGAAAATAATTTGCGCAACCAAATTTTGTTCATTTCTGTAAATTTTGGGTTTTTACACGAAGTAGTAACCAAATTGGAAACAAAAAATCTTTCATTGGTTTCCCAAGTGAATATAGTTATGGACACCGTAAGAAAAATTTCCGGTGTTCCAGGGGATATAGGCGACAAAGTGAATAAAAAATTTGAATCTGTTTTATTAAAAAATGAAGGATTTTCGGTACTAAAAGATATTGTGGATATACTGGGAGGCAAGCGGCATTGCGAGTTCAATCGTATAAAATATACCTCAGAGCAAATACTCAATTTTAAATATGCTCCCTTAACATCTGTAGACGTAGAAAGAACTTTTTCTATGTACAAAAGCGTGCTGACTTCAAATAGACAGGGGTTTCTTTTCGAAAATTTATCGCATCAATTTATAATTTACTGTAACAACGCATTCAACGAATAAAGTGGAAAATAAACCATAAATTTTAATTGCTTTTTTTTTATTTTAACAGCTTATTTTCATGTTTTTAAACGCTTTTTTTAAGAGCTTAAAACTGTTTTTTTAGTGCTTATTTTTGGTTGCCCTAGTTATTAATATCCGCACCACTAAATAATCATTGTTGAATTGTTTATTCAATATAGAGATGTATTTATGTCCGTTTCTGTCATGTTATTGAGTATGTGTAACAATTAACATATGGGAGATAAAAGCAAATACAATTACAAGGAAACATGAATGTGCCACTCAAATTAATGTTACCCAGTTAAACATTTTCTACAATATGTCTGCTATTATACGCATTTACTGCAAATATGCTGACGTTTTATGAGACTCATATAAGATTATTATATTAGGAAGAAAATTATTGTTGTAGAAACATTTTCATGAACATTTTGATGTGATCTGCAAAACTCCCACAACAAAACTAGAGATGATTTCAGTATTTCTGTGTTATTAAATATATGTACTTGGGTAATTCCATTTCAAATCGACCAAGAGTGATATCCGACCCCTTTCGATTTGAATGAAATTTATTGAGAATTTTCCTTTTATCCTATAAGGAACATATCGTTAGCTAAAATGCAAAAAGGCGTAACTAACACAAATATAATTTTACAGGAGAAGCAAACAACTTTATTAAGTGAAATCTATAAACTTGTCAAAAAACATGCATTAATGAGTCGTCCATGGAATTCTTTAAACTATTTTCGAAGGAAACCATTTCATTATATTTTGTTGAAAAAAAATGGATAATAACGTAGTTTTTCATTTATAAAATAAACACACTTTTAGTTACGTCACTTTGTTTTTTGTTAATAAAAGCGCAACTTTTGATCGCAGAAGTATAAAATTTTGTGAAGACATGTAGTTCAATGGCATTTATAATAATCAATCAAAAACACAATTTTGAAGTTTTTATTAGTTACGTCTTTTTGCATTTTAGCTAACGATATGAACGATAAAAAATAATTTTTTGTTTAAGTTATGTCATATTCAAAATGTCATAATTTCGTTGAGTTTGCCGAATGTGTTGAGTTTACTTCTTTAATATTTTGAAAAGTTCTACACATGCGATGTCATTATGTCATTTTACTTGGGGCTGCAAACAATATATTAAAAAAATCGCTTATCCCATCAACGATAAATTTCAGTTTATCAATAGTATGAAATAGAATTTAGCACATTTAAACGGTACCATGTAACCATATTATGTTTAAATTAGTCCTCCATCAAGAAACCACAATCATATTATGGTTGCCTCCGAACATGTTGTGGCAAACACCAAGCCGAATATTTTCAAACTATGAAAAAATGATCTGAAGATTGGGCAGGTACTTGATTTCTCTGTAAATTATTCGTTTTTACTCCAAAATAGTGTTCAAGAAGTGTATTGGAATAACATACCAGCGACAATTTATCCATTCGCTTGATACTATAGATTTATTGCTGAGAATGGAAGTGTTATCGTATAATCGTATCGTATACTATAAAAATGGTTATTATTTAGAAAATTTTAAACACCACGAAGAGGATTTTCTAATACTAACAGAATGGCATTTTTTGCAACTTTTCATGGAAAAGGTTCAGGTAAAGGTTTGGGTTGGATTGGGTTGGACAGATAAGCAATTAGCTAGCCCAGTCAATCTACAATTGACACCTGATCAACAAACTCAGACATCCGAAAAACTGTCTCGATGGGTGAAATATAAGGCTGTTTTCCTAAACGTGTGTTCACAATGTATCAATACCGTGTTGATGCATTGTGTACTTTAATTTTTACCTTCGTTGTATTGTGTATGAATATGGTTTGCATCTACATTATTATAACTGCTTTATTTGCTTTTCTCTGTGCAGTGGCAACTACAAAGTTGCATTTCGGATCTAAATAAATTGTCAAAATGTTTATGGTTGCATTTAAGAACATGTCGCCATATATTACTACAAGGCAACAGGCGTTTAGGAAAACAGCCTAATATTCAAAAAATTAATATTAATTTTATCTCAGATGAACACAACCAACGTACTGAAAAAAAATGCATCACCATGCCATGCCGACATTCATACTTCCATTCATCAATATTAAAATAAAAACTTTATCTTCATCTAGCAAAGAAGGGGATGTTAAATTGAATAAAATTCCTATCGACATGTTTCTAAACGAACCAGGCTTTAAAAATAGGGGAAAGAAACATCACGTTTTAATTCTAAATATTGGATTTACAATGAATTAATTCGGCATTCATATCATTTTAATTTCTTTAAGGTTAAGAAAAAGCAGCCAGGCATCAACGGTAGGAAAATAGACAAAGAAATAAATAATTTATGAAACTTATTTAATTTCTTGGAGACGTAACGTGTCAAAAAGTGGAATTTTATTTGAAAGTGCCCACATTTAGCTCCAACAAAAAATTAAACAAAAGCAACTTTATCAAAGTCGGTACTTTTTTTTGAAACACCTTAAATCAAACAAATCAGATTTAATAAAAACTTATTGCTCAAAACTAAAATATCACATATTTTTTTAAGAGTATTTTTTAAAGGTTACGAAAGCAAAAAATTAATTAAAAAAAAGAAAAAAAAACACTTCCTTCAGAGTTGTTTTGAAAAACAGTAGATGACACCACTAGTGTTGGCTTTTATTTTTTTTTAAAAATATATTAATAAAATACAAATTTGTTTCTTTTCACTACGAATCCCCTGAAGAAGTGAACATAAAATTCACGAAACGTCGGGAAAAATGAAATAAAAAATTTTGCATTTTTATTTTCACAAATGGAGTTAGGCCTCACCAGCTAAATATATTTAATAAAAATATATATTAATACAAATACAAGAAAGTGGCCAAAAATAAAGAAAAACAAACTTCCTTCAAAGTTTCAGAACTTTTAAAGAACAGTTTTCAGGTATTATATAAAAAAAATCAGCCAAAAAAAATAGGTTTTTGACTAAGTCTGGGAGAGTGAAATCTTACATGGGAAGACGCGCAAACAACTGCAACAAATCGTGTAAGATAAAATTTTTTTTGGAAGCCATTGCTCGCCAAGGGGATAATGGAGAAAAAGTTTATGATTAAGATATTGTTACGAAATTAGATTCAGCTAAGAATTATATATAAATAGTTTTAGTTATAAGTTACTTTGTAAATTATAATTTATCTCGTATTAGTTTAAATTGTTATTTGCTCCACTGTATTGTAGACTTTAGATTAAATTGTAGAATTTCGATTTCGAACAGAATATTCTAGAATCGACTAGAAGGTTCTTAAATCTACTACTCTACAACTACTACCGGTTGTGTGCTATAAATACAGGCTGACTCGTAAAGTTTAGTTTAGTTTGTTTGGAGACTTTAAACGGTTCAGTTTGTTACCAACAAAATTGGATAAATTCTGTGAATTTAAAAAAAGTTTGTTAAGTTAAATAAGTGTGTGTATTTATTTTGATTTGCAATTAAAAGAACTCAACGGTTTATTATAAAGGAAGTAAACCGAAATGCGATTATTAAACGAAAACTGTAACAATATTATAAATATAATATTGTTGTATATAATACAAAAATAGTATATTGATTCCAGATTATGTTTTTTCTATGCATACATCCTTTAAACGTTTCTGCACATTTTCTGGGGTATTTTAAAAAAAAAAATTGGATTTGCCTGGATAGTTTTTAGAATTTCTAAAAAAAATCTAAAAAATTTGCCAAACTTTGCCAAAAAAATGTTTCCTATTTCTTGCCAACCGCCCTGTATAGTAATCAGTATATTTCCGTCAGAAATTGGAAGCAGCAATTTGTGCAGAAAATGTTTACGGGGTTCAAATACTAAGTTGAAGGTTATCATCACATACGTTAAGACAATGCATAAATCAATTGAAAATAAATGAAATATTGGTGTTTTATGATTGATGATTCACCCTCTAGGAGATTAAAGCATACAATTAATTATCATATGTACATGAAAATATTAATAACTTGAAGGAAAAACGCCAGCTAACACAAGACAAAAACCTTATGCCACATACACAAGTCTCACAAGTCTAACAAGTCCATAATACTTTGTGAGATAGAAATCTAATGAGTTTTGTTGCGCCTGTCAAAAAATCTTATTTAACATGACAGTTTGTGCTCACACCATCACACAAAGTATAAACACTCACACATGAAATAAAATGCAATACTGATCCAATGAAAAGTATTATTGTTTAGAAATTTTTCAAAAAACGATGAAGTCGTATGGGATGTCAAACTTTTTTCATAAAACTTGTCATTTTCGTGACACATTGCATTTACACTATCAAACTTTGTCATATTACTTGATTTTTGGACATGTATTAATACAAAGTATAATAGTGTAATCTAGCCTTTAAAAAGCATTTATTGAGTGTTTGTTGTTAAATTGCCATAAATTATTTAAAATATAATAAAAAATAAATTAATGACTTTTTTAGTTAAATTTGTTGAAATAGTGAACGAAATTATAAAAGTTGGTTTTTGTTTTCTATTAAACATATATTTAAAATTTTTGAGGTTTTCAGTAAAAAACTTATCTCAAACTATTGTTATCATTTTTTTACTTGAGTGAAAAAATTAAATAAATTAAAAACATCAATAAAACAACACTGTACCAATCTTCTGTTACTTTGGTAAGAACTTCTCGCATCGAAAAGATGTGAAACAAAATATTCCATCGTTTCTCGAAAAGTGAGAAAAAAATGTGTCTGTTACTCATGTCGAAAAAACATCATGGTGAAAGAACATCTTTTGGTGAAATAGTAAAAATGAGTATTCATTAGAATAACGTTTATATGCATATACATTCGCCTAGAATTAACCACTATACTTAGAGAAAAATGCATTAGCATTTTAAAATACAACAAACCATTACTTAAAGTCTGCTTTCCTTCCAATATAAAAAATGTTTAACCCACTATTAAGCATAATCTACCCTATTAAAAAACTAGAAAAATCGTTAAAAAAAAATCCGTTTTATTCGAATACCTTCGAAAGGCAAAAGAGATAACTTAACATTTGAGAATATTTTTTGAAACTTGAATATCCGACCCTACCAATTTTAGTAGACCACAAGTCACTCTCCCGACAATCTATGTACCTGTTGCGAGTAATTTCATTAAAATGAAAAAAAGTGTTCAACAGACAGTTCCAAACAGTTGCAAGAGTGTATATGGGGTTATAGAGGACACTTTTAGCTTTTTAATGGTACCAAAATCTCTTTAAGCCTTTTTGACCCTAACAAGTTTAATTCTTCTGAATTTCGGATTTAACTTAAATATAGAACATGGGGAAACTTTTAATACCACATCATGATACAGAGATGTAACGACAACAAACTTTACTAAAACTAATTATTCAGGTATGTGATGGAAATCGATTTTAAAAACGAAACGATTTAAAACCGAAAAATCGTTTTCAGTATCTTTTAAAATCGATTTAAAATGCATATTTCTTTTATTTTCAGTCTTTATTCTTTTAAATTTTATATTATATACGTTAACTGAAGTGTATTCTGAACGAAAATTTAAGACTATAATTCAGAATTGGATTTTAAAATCAGTCGAAATTCATCACACCTTTTAAAAACGTTCATTTTGAAATCGATCGATTTTCATCACATATGTAATTATGTTCACAAAATGCATGCAATATTGTTAGCTACGAACTTAACCGTATAATGTCTCAAAAAACTTTACGAGTCAGCCTGTATTTTAAGTTCAGAACCAGTAGAAATTGTAGAGTAGTAGATTCAAGAACCTTCAAGTCGATTCCAGAAAATTTTGTTTGAATTCGAAATTCTACAATTAAATCTAAAGTATACAATACAGTGGAGCAAATAACAATTAAAACTTATACAACCAAAATTATAATTTACAAGATAACTTATAACTAAAACAATAAATAATTCTAATTTCGTTACATTATATTACAAATTTCTCCATATTTAAATATGTATATGTTATTATACATATAAAAATTATATTCCACAAAATGTAAGCTATAAAAATTTGCAGCATAGAAAATGAATAGAACGGATTAAGAGAGAAAACCCCTAACTAAGCCCTAGAGGAAAGGGAACTAACACTAAACTTGTCACGTGACAGTTCTATAGTGATAGAGCCCGAGAGGGAAGCGAACTGACCCCAAAGTAGTCCCGTGATAGGTCTTTGGTGGAAGAGACCGGTTCTAGTTCTAACACTTTATATGAATAAGACCTATCACTTTTACATGGGGTTGTCATTGCAGGGTGTCAATTGACACCATTTGACCAGTCTCACATCTATTCTCAATGAACGTGTTTAGTGTGAATTACTACAATGTAGTATTATTACGATACAATCTAGTATAATTTCAATAAAACAAGTCCTAAAACTAAATTTAAGAATACTGTACTGTAACTCATTACTTTTTCTACCTTTTTGTTCTTCACATACTAGTTAAATGATTGGTTCTCTTTACACTGGTCATGAGTTATTTCTTTTTGTACTTGTTTTATTTTCACAAATCCCAGGTCCAGTCTGTTGGAACAATTGACACAAATTTCCCGCAGGGGGACTGGTTCGAGTTCTAACACTTTATATGTAGGGGACTTGTCACTTTAACGTGGCGATGTCCTACAAGGGGGTTAATTGGCACCTTTTTCACACTTTGTAACAGGCCACAGAAACAACCTAAATGGACACATTCAATTTCGGTTAAAATAATGCCTGTTGCAGATAATTATTGTCCCAATTGAATTCCTTCATTTAAAGTAATAGAAACAGGTAGAATCAGTCATTACCTACACAAAATCCAGTTACATGACTAGTTGTTTGTCAATTACCTTCTGGAGTAACTACTCCTTAACCTTCGCTCTTAAAGTATCTACCGAGGTAGGTATTTTGATCTTCATTTGTTAATAACTTACACACTTTTCATCAACTTTAAAATTACTTTTGGCTCAGTTATCAAAATTTGGCGGATTTTTAGGAAATAGGGCTTATAAATAGATACCGTGGTAAATAGTTTTGATAAAAAACTTACTAACTACCATCTGGTTTTCCGATCGAGGTTTTATTGGTGATACTCAAAGATTTCTACCCAAGGAGTTCAATAATAATATACGTCGATAGTTTTTAACTGTAATTTGTGTATTGTTTTCAGCATATATATTGTAAGCTGCAAGGGCTGAAATGTCCAATAAATTAGAAAAACATCGCCAAAGGCCAACGTCCTGTTGCTCGTTTGGTTGAGCATTAATTCAACATTTTGTCCATTGTGTCAACTCCTTTACAAAGTATTCCCATAATATTAGATTTTTTGTAAAAAATGTTGTACATACATAAAATGCCTCAAACAAATTGAATGGATAAAGGCATTAGTTACCCAGGTAGAAACCATGAGTTTACATACAAAAGTGTCTTCATAATCATCAGTAAGGTAATATGTTCTGGTTTCACCTAGAGTTGTCAAATATTCGTATATTTTTAAAAATCGGTTCCCGAATACATACTTCAAAAACCCGACTTCTGAAAAAATCGGATTTTTGGTTTTGTAACTAAAAACCGGCTTCGAATAATCGGTTTTTCGGTTTTTTTTAAATATTTATTTAATAAAAAAGTAAAACAAAAGAAGAAATTTGTACGTACATATGAACTAAAACATATAATACTTGTTAGGTATATTACCACATTAAATGTAGGTTAAGAAGGGTTATGTGCCCAAGGGCACACTTCCACCCGGAGACCGGTACGGTCCATTGTGAATCCCTGCAAATGTAAGTAAGTTGTAAATACAGATCAGCTTAATAAAACCAACAAAATATTTGTTTCTATGCCCACACCACAATAGTGGAAAGGGCATTATGCGTTTGTTCTGATGTGTGTAATGTAGTGTACCTCATAAGTTGCCACCGCATACCCTTAGACCACTCTGATAATTACATATGCCAACTAAAACAGAGTAGGGTATTTTACTAGATCAAATAACGACAAACTGACTGACAACAAATAAATTGAGTGAAGAATGTAATTGAGTGCATTCCAAACTCAAAACCTTCTAATTGGGCAAGAACAATTGCAGGGAGTAAATCAATAATATTTAAATGATTAATATGGATATTTTCATAATACCGACAGAGAAAAACATAGCTCTGTCGACAATTAGGATAAGTTAGAACGGCTAAGCCAAAATCTCAAACATAGTATATAAGCACTTGTAAATTTAAATAAAAACAGACTTGAAATTATCACACTAATTCGGCAACAACTTGCCTTGTGTTTAATTAAAGCCTCACACTAATTCGGCAGTTCCTTTGAACGCCTTGCAAATCAGCTGAAACCCTGACAGCTACAAAAATAACCAAGGGCTATAGGGAACTAAATACACCAACACACATTGTTTACACATAACATTAACATTACATGGCGATCCTGCCAACTCTCCTACATTACAGTACTCTCCTACATTACATGGCGATCCTGCCAACTCTCCTACATTACAGTACTTTCCTACATTACATGGCGATCCTGCCCACTCGGACCACAACATTTTGAGATCCTGCCGTAATCTAGGACCAATAGTTTTGCCAATCTAGGACCGATAATTCTACAATTAGGCCAAGAAGATTAAATGATGCATTTCCTGTCAAGCATTAAATGGCACGAGAAGAAAAAGAGAGGTCGTCAAAAATAAATTTAATTACCAATGGACTTTTATTTCAAAGCATTTGTATAATTTAATACAGAAGAGGCTGAAGCTGAAATCTAGATGTCAGCAGAACAATAAGTTTATATAAAAAGATAGATTAATTTAAGACAAAAGGAAAAGTTCAGACTAATCAATAATTGAAGAGATGAATATCAATTATAGAAAAATAAATAGAATATACTTTCCCTTTATTACAACAACAATAAATATTAATGGACTTTTTTACAAGTTTTTGGTTTTTGAATCCTACAATGAACAAACCTAAAAATAATGTAGAAATGAATACAGTAAAATATTATGAACAATGTAAATGCACAAATCACAGAAGAGTTAGTGCCGGAATATGTTAAAACTTTATTTGTAGTTATAGAATTAATGGATATTTTAAAATATAGAAATAGTAATAGAAATAGTAATAGCAGTAAAAGTACAACTAATGTATAAATTATAAAGAAAATAATAAATCAATTAATTTTTACTTATAAATAAATCTAGAATATACATATATGGAAGAGAAGTTAGGTAGCTTAAAGGAATTTTGGAGGAACTTAAAGAAAAGTCCAGGGAGAACCTATACCGAGTCAACGGTATTAAATAAATTTGAATATATAGAAAATTTAAAAAGTGAATTTCAACTAATAGAGTTAGAAGAGGAAGATACAGAAAGAAAATTAGCGTTAAAATTAGAGTTTCATAATCTTTACAAACTCGTAGAAGAATACATAAGTAACAGTATAAAGAAACCATTAGAAACAAAAGACATAGACATGGCATCGTTTAGTTTAGAAACAGTGTCTAAAGCACTCCCACTTTTTGCTGGAAACTTTGAAGAACTGAAAAGTTTCTTAATAACAGCGGAACTCTTTGAGAAAACTCTTGCTGAAACAGCAAAACAAGATTTCCTACAATATGTTTACCACGCCAAATTAACCTCAGGGGTAAGAACAGCGATAGGTAGTTATACGAAACCCGAAAACTTCAATAGTTTAAAAACACAATTACAACAAAGGTACAGAAGTACAAAGACCATTCCAGAATTACAGTCCAAACTAAGCAATATTTACCAAGGCAAAACGTCTGTCAATGCATTCAGAGAAAGAATATTAACAGTAATAGACAACCTGAACAAGTTAGGAATAGAAGAACTTAGTAGTGACGCTACAGAGGCGGAGAAAAATGTCATTATCAGATTAAACTCAAAGCTTGCTCTAGATTCATTTAAGAGAGGGATTAATGATAATTTAAAGACGGCAATTTTTGCAGCTCGTCCAAGAACTTGCCGTAGAACTTGCGCTAGAGCTTGAAAATGAAAATAAAATGACTACTAACTCGGTACAGTATATACAAAAACAACATCGTAATAACATTAATAACAGGAACAACTATAATTTCCCAAGCCGTAGTACTAACGACTACAACTCAAACAATAATAGAAACAACAGAAATTTTAACAACTACACTAGGAATAACAATAATTTCCAAAACAGTAGAAATAACAACTACAATTCCAACAATAACAGAAACAACACAAATACGTCTGCAAACAACAATTACAACCGTAACACACCTAGAAGCAATAATGGAAACTACAGGAATGACAACAATAACAATAGAAATAACAATTCCAATAGAGCCAACAACAACAGACGTAATGTACATATAGTACAAGACGAGGGAAACGAGGAAGGCTCGGAATACAGGGATATTCCGGACAGCCAAAATTAAGAGTATTTAAAGTTTCCAATAATAACACAAATTATATAATCGCTAAATACAAAAATGAACAATTAACATTTCTTGTCGACACAGGAGCCGACATATCATTATGTCGAACTAAAACAATTTTTGATGATGAGCCACTAAATATAAATAATAAATGCAAATTAACGGGCATTACTAAGGAAGAAATACATTCATTAGGAACAAGTGAACTTGAATTTTCCCTAGCACACCAAACATGCAGATTCAAATTTCATCTAGTAGATGACAATTTTCCAATAGAGACGGACGGAATAATAGGAAGAGACTTTTTAAGAGAATACTTATGCAAAATAGACTACGAGACATTTACAATTTCTTTGTTCACCAACAATGAAACCATAATTCTGCCTATGCAAACAAAAGCATTTGACACATTAAAAATTACTATACCCCCACGAACAGAAATTATACAACCATTAAAATTAAACCTCACTGAAGATTGCGTAATACTTAATAATGAATTAAAAAGCGGTATTTTTTTAAGTAATTCAATAGCACCAAAAAACGGAATGACACATATTAAAATTTTAAACACAACAAATGAGACACAAATTTTACAGGGCATTAAACTGCACACTGACCCACTTAAGAATTATGACATATTAAGTTACACAAATATAAACAATGACGAACGTTTTGAACGAATTCTAAATGACTTGCAGTTAAATTACACTGATGAATATGCAAAATCGGAATTAATAAACATATTCAAAAGATATCAAAATGTATTTCATTTAGAAGACGAAAAATTAACTGTAAACAATTTTTATAAACAAAACATTACAACTTCAGATAACACTCCGGTGTACATAAAAAACTACAGACTACCCCACTCACACACGGACATAATAAATGAACAAGTACATAAAATGTTACATGATGATATAATAGAACCATCAATTAGCCCCTACAATGCTCCACTTCTTTTAGTACCTAAAAAGAATACGGAAGACAAACGAAAATGGAGACTTGTAGTAGATTTTAGAAAGTTAAATGACAAAATAGTTAATGACAAATTTCCACTAACTAGGTTAGAGGATATTTTGGACAAACTAGGAAGAGCAAAATGGTTTTCGACTCTTGATATGACTAGTTCATTTCACCAAATTCAATTGGAAAAAGACTCAAGACCACTTACAGCTTTTTCTACACAACAGGGACACTACCAATTTAAAAGACTACGATTTGGACTTAAAATTTCATCAAACAGTTTTCAGAGAATGCTTACAATAGCACTTTCAGGACTTGATTCAGAAGCTTTTCTCTATGTCGATGACATAATTGTATACGGATGTAGTCTGAACCATCACAATCAAAATCTTGTCAAAGTTTTAGACAGACTTCAGCGATACAATTTAAAACTGAATCCAAAGAAATGTTGTTTTTTAAGACCAGAAGTAGTATATTTAGGACATTTAATAACAAAGGACGGCGTAAAAACAGATCCAGCTAAATATGAAGTTATAAAGAATTACCCAATACCTAAAAACGCAGATGAAGTTAGACGTTTCGTTGCATTCTGCAACTACTATAGAAAATTCATACCGAATTTTGCGGACATTGCAAAACAATTAAACATGCTATTGAGAAAATCAATAAAATTCTTATGGACAAATGAATGCCAAACTGCTTTTGATACTCTAAAAGAAAAATTAATGAACCCACCAATCTTACAGTACCCAAATTTTGACAAACCTTTTATTTTGACGACTGACGCCTCAAATTACGCACTAGGAGCAGTCCTATCACAAGGAGAAATTGGCAAAGACTTACCAATTTCCTACGCAAGTAAATCTCTTCAAAAGCATGATATGAATAAACCAATCATTGAAAAAGAATTGCTCGCAATTCACTGGGGAATAAATTTCTTCAAACCATATTTATACGGTCGAAAGTTCATAGTAGTGACAGACCATAGACCGTTGATATCACTATTTTCACATAAGAATCCATCATCAAAAATGACCAGAATTAGACTAGATTTAAGCGATTATGACTTCACAATAATTTATAAGAAAGGGAAAATTAACACTAATGCGGATGCATTATCAAGAATAGAAATAAACTCAGACGTACTAAAACAAATGATACCGTTGGAAAATGATGAAAATGAAAAGAAAATACTGATAACTACAAGGGCGATGACAAAGAGAAATGAAAATACAAATAAAGAGGCAAATAAGATTAATGAAGATAAAGAAATAAATATGAATACAGAACGCGCGAATGGAAGTAATATGGAAAGACGCATCTCTCAGGAGTCTGATCAACTTCTAATATGGGAATGCACATCCGTAAATGATATTAAGAATATGAAGAAATTGCAATTTAATAAACTTGAAAATATAGAAGAAGTCGACATAAAAATTGAAGATAATATTGTGCACATAGGACGTGATGATAATTCATCGAAACAAGATTCGATTATGAAGAAATCACGTACCAAAAATGATAATTATATGAATAAAGGATGTAACGATAATTCATCGAAACAAGATTCGATTATGAAGAAGTTACATACCAAAAACGTACAAATTGAAGGTAATATGCATGCAAGATTCAGCGATAACTCAGCGAAACTAGATTCGATTCTGAGGAAACTGATATCTAAGATGAGAAAAGAAAATATAAAGGAATTAGCGCTAGAAAAGAATGATAAAATATTTAAAATGTATACAATGAAAGATTTAAAAGAAGCATATGCAAAGATAAAAATAAACAACAAAAGTCCTCAATTAAAAATATTAATTTACAAAGCCCCAATAAGAATAAAAGATGACATATTAAAGTATAAACTCATCGGTGAATTCCACAATGCCACACACGCAGGCCACTTAGGAATTAGAAAAACGGTAATTAAATTGAAACAGCGGTATATTTGGAAAAACATGAATAAGATGGTAAAGCAATTCGTGAAATACTGTGACAAGTGTAACATAAACAAACAAACCAAACACATTAAAGAACCTCTTACAGTAACAGACACTCCAAGCAACAGTTTTGAAACAATATCAATTGACACCGTAGGACCTCTACGTATTTCAAACGGATACCGATACATATTGACAATGCAATGCGAGCTAACAAAATTCGTTATTGCGCACCCAATGTCAACAAAAGATGCACTTACAACTGCCAAAACATTAGTAGAACAATTAGTTTTAAAATACGGAAAATTTAAAGTGCTTAAATCGGATAACGGGACTGAATTTAAAAACGAACTGATGCGTAACATATGCTCGTTACTTGAAATCAAGCAGACATTTTCAACCCCTTACCATCATGAAACAATAGGTTCGGTAGAAAGAAATCATAGGGTTCTCAATGAATTCTTGCTGACAACAGCAAATGATTATGAATGGGACAAGTGGATAAATTACTTTATTTTTGCCTACAACACGGCGCCACACATAGACACTGGTTACACACCATTTGAACTGGTATATGGTAAATTACCATGCTTACCATCAGAATTTCATAATAATGAAGTAGATAAAATATATAACTATGAAGATTATGCAAAAGAACTTAAGCAAAAGTTACAATATTCTTTAAACAGAGCTAAGGAGCTTACAACTAAAATAAAAGAAAAAAGAAATTTGAAAGATAGATATAGTAATAGGTTAAATCTAAATATAGGAGATTTAGTTTTAATAAAAGTAGAAAATAGGAAAAAGAATCAAAGCCCATACAAAGGCCCATATAGGATAATTAGGAGAAATGATGTAAATACTATTATAGATTATAACGGAGTAGAAAAAGAAATGCACAATAACCAATTAAAACCATACCTAGGATTAAGAATTAATGAATAAAGTAAACTATGTAAAAGAAAAATATAAAACCACACCTATGATTAAGAACTAATGAATAGAAAAACTATGTAAAAACAAAAGTATAAAGATATAAAAATTAATTATGTAAATAGATTTTAAGAATCATTAATTAAAACAACACATTATATTTATAAGAAAAATTTTAACAGTACTATGAAAATATCAAAAGAAAAATCAATCCCCTAATTTTTCTCTTAGCGGTGAGGGTGTAGTGTACCTCATAAGTTGCCACCGCATACCCTTAGACCACTCTGATAATTACATATGCCAACTAAAACAGAGTAGGGTATTTTACTAGATCAAATAACGACAAACTGACTGACAACAAATAAATTGAGTGAAGAATGTAATTGAGTGCATTCCAAACTCAAAACCTTCTAATTGGGCAAGAACAATTGCAGGGAGTAAATCAATAATATTTAAATGATTAATATGGATATTTTCATAATACCGACAGAGAAAAACATAGCTCTGTCGACAATTAGGATAAGTTAGAACGGCTAAGCCAAAATCTCAAACATAGTATATAAGCACTTGTAAATTTAAATAAAAACAGACTTGAAATTATCACACTAATTCGGCAACAACTTGCCTTGTGTTTAATTAAAGCCTCACACTAATTCGGCAGTTCCTTTGAACGCCTTGCAAATCAGCTGAAACCCTGACAGCTACAAAAATAACCAAGGGCTATAGGGAACTAAATACACCAACACACATTGTTTACACATAACATTAACATTACATGGCGATCCTGCCAACTCTCCTACATTACAGTACTCTCCTACATTACAGTAACACTAAATATTGATTCTAGACCCACCTCTAAAGCTACGGTCAGACTTATCAAATATTTTGCTTAATATCAATATTTATTTTGATTAAAATACCACATCTTACAAAAAACTGTTTTTTGCTATGTCTAGTAGTATAATTAGTTTATTTTGTAATATTAAGACCATTTTAAATCTCAATAACTATTAACAAAAGAAGGGGTTACGCTTATTTGATCAAATATTTAATAAGCGTGACCGTAGCTTTAGTATGCCGATAACTTGGTTGTCTGTCCATGTAAAGCATAGGTCGGAACTTTGATAAAATATAATACATACATTTCAATTGTCATTAAGACGAATCCTATTGAAAATTCTGAATTGTTTCCGGAATAGTATGTGTGAACATAAACTATCTTTATATGTTGGTAATAAGATTAAAGTTGACTCAAAAATATTTTATTGCAACGGAAATCGTCTCAAATGATTTGGGGGCATTCGATTTCTCAACTAAGATTTATAAAGGACAATAATGAGAAACACGTTTACTAATCGTTAAGATTGGGTTAATTGTTAGTAATGTCATGCAAGGCAGGTCTAATTTGCAAGATATTCTAGAAAATTATCTCTGTAGTCAAAATCCACTTTTAAGACACTGTTATTAATTGTTTTTGACCTTAAAGCTGGGTTTTGAATTTCTTTAAGGTAGCTTTAACTGGTTTTTCTATTACGATTTGCAACTCAACTCTAGTTCAGTTGAAATTTTGCAGTTTTTGTATTATGGTTTACAACACTTTGTGCGGTTAACAAAAACATTAAGACTTTAGAACTCATCACTAGCAGTTGTCTTAAATTCAACTCAACTGAGTTCAGTTGTACACCAGAAGCCAAAGTCAGAACTGTCGCTAAACTCATACTGCTGGCAAAATTAAAAAAATCTGTGTTGTAGAATTCTTCTGCAAGTTCAATAGCTTGGTACTGTGATGAATATGTTATGTATGGTGGCAACAATTAAAATACTGTTCTGAAAACCGAAAGTGAGTACTAAAAAATGTCATCGAATGCAAGATAATTAAAAAATTAAATATAGCAAAAAGTCGATTATTCGATACCAAAAACCCGATTTCTCGAATACTTCGAAAACCGGCCTTTTCAAAAACAAAAAAATACTTCGGTTTTGACAACTCTAGGTTTCACCTATCACAATTCGTTCCTTTTTATTATAAAACTGTTTTCACAGGTCACGGGAATGCGTAGTTTTGTATCTAATTAAGCAATTCGTGTGTTGGTTTGTATCTCAATTGTGAACTGAATTTTTTGTATGGTATTTGTTTAAAGTCTTTAGGATTTCATCTTTATCGTCAAATTTTACTATGACCAAAATATCATCTACATATTTTGCTATGTATTTTTTGCGGATATTTTTATCTTGCAACTCCTTAATGGCTTTGTCAAGTGGAGTGTCTAGTACTATGTCAGCGAAAGTTGGTGAAAGTGGGTTACCCATCGGCATACCAAATATTTGATTAAATTTTTTTTTATCGTATATGAAGTAATTATTATCAGTAAGACAGAAATTTAGTATATTTAAAATATTGTTTTTGTGTGGGAGGTACAACGCCCACTTACACAATCCAGTACACTTTTTGACAGATGTTGTCTTCTGATAACAAAGTTAATTGTAAAAAAATTGGACAATTTTACTAAAGCCGTTCTCCAGATATATAAAATCTAAATCTCTCTAATCTCGCCCACTTATGACAGTTGTGGTTCATTAATATCTAAGCTATTTGTACAAAATTTGGAAACTGACCGACTATACTTCCACACTTGGTTTTCATATTTGTTTTGTATTGAGTCAATTTCTGCTCTAGTTGTTTTCCTATGGCCTGCATTTTTCTTAAAAGAATTTTTTTTTGGTTTCTGCAAAATAAAAAAGTTTATTTATATTTTATTTACAAATGAGAATATCAAACTCTACTCAACAGCAACAATGAAGAAACATTTTTTAACTAAATATTTACAAAAGTTTAATAGTTTGAACATTATACTTTGGTTAGAACAAATAAAATAATAACAAAATTTTGTTTAATTAAAATTGCAAAAATCAAAAACTTAAAACCACACAATACTCTGTAAAATACTTTTAAATAACAATCACTTGAATACATATAAATTTGTGTGATTTTCATGCAGGTTGAAAATTACAAAAGTCTTATGTGTATTCAATGTGGTATTATCTATTAAATTTATATTACATTCAATTTAAAAAAAATTAACAAAACAAATAACAAGGTATATTTACACAAGGTAAACTCGTTGGCCCATATGTTTGTCAGCTGTTTACCCATAGTTGGAACCACAACGTCAAATTGCGTGTATATGAGCCAAAATTTGTACATGTGTGCATTAAATTGTTTTTGTTTTATATGAAGACAATTTTGACAACATGGTTCCTTTTATAGAGCAGCATGTCTACACTCCCAAATGAGTCTACCTTGTGTAAATATACCTTGACAAATAACATATTCAACATTTTTTATTTTTCGAATTTATTCTATGAGTTACATTTCAGTTATGTATTTTATAAAGCTTTTTTGTAATAGTTCTATTCCTTAAATTTTAAGGAATGACTTTTATACACCACCAGACTATTATATTGTATTTTCTTGTTACATTTTACTTTAGCTATCCGTTGGATAGCAATGAAGTATATAGTATGTACAGAAAAATTTACAATTATAAAAGTCATTCCTTAAAATTTAAGGAATAGAACTATTACAAAAAAGCTTTATAAAATACATAACTGAAATGTAACTCATAGAATAAAATCGAAAAATAAAAAATGTTGTATATTATATAAAGTAACCTACGAAAGGAGATAATTCCCAGTTTCTATTTGTCAAAAAAAATAACATCAATAACTTCCAAAATATCAAAACTAATAGAGTTAAAAAACTACTATGTTTAGCAAAATGTAAAAAAATGTGGTTTTTCTAACTTAAAAATATAACTCTTCACCTATTTGTATTGTTTGGGGGACATTTTGGGCTTGTTCAGGTGCCGTATATAAAAGCCCTGATTTTCACGGTATGCGAAATACAGGATGTGTTTCGTTCTGCGCTGTTTTAATTTTTTTTAGCTAATATATGTCAATAATATATGTCAATCTTTATTTTTGATAGGCAAATTGGGTTGCTATCTTCTATTATAAATAAAAAATTCGTCAGTACACATAGAGAAACCCACTCGGAAATCAAACAACGTAAGCATGAAAAATTTCCTTTTAAAAACAAAATTGGCCGAACATTTGGCAACGATAACTTTTATTATAGCTACCATCTTATGAAAGTTTGTACTAGTACAAAACTGATCATAGGTACCATATAAACTCCGTTCCAAACCGCTTCAAGACGAACAGATTTCAAAAAATGTTGATATTTAAATAATATTCTGCACAAAGTACTCTCTCTCAACTCTTAAAAGTCTTTACTCTTAACATTGATTTTGTTTTGCTGGGTCCTTGATTGGTCATGGTTCCCAAATATGTTACAATCTCGAAAATTGTTCTTTCGCATTCTTGCGCTCTTTCATTTAGCCAACGAGAGTACACAATTCAGTTGTCGTTTATCAAGCGACGAGTGCACATGCGGCGAATGCTTACATATTTTGTATATTTTACTTAAGAAAACTTCCCCAGTAAGCATTACATACATAAATAGAGAAGTTATAGAATGATGCAATTTAAAAGATATTTCATGCTTGGGAATGCTTTTGGCAATATATAGTACCTATTATGTTTTTAAACATTTTAAAATAAGAGGCAAGATGTTTTAAGAAGCCATTTTTCAAAGAGGGGTTCTTTTTCTTTCACTTTAAATTCATTTATATTACTATGAATGTTATCAAAATGCCTTTTTAAAACATCTTCCCTCTTATTTTTAAATGATTCGTAACATAAGAGCCAAAAATTAAAAATGACTTCCTGTTTTTGATAATAAAAAAAAAATAGAAGTCAAATATAAGAATTAATTTACCATTAAAAAATAATAATTCTTATTTTGCAAGCAAAAAAAAAAAGATGGAAAATAACAAACTTAAATTTTTATGGACCTGCTCGAAATTATAACGGTACTGATTTAAACTATTTTAGTAATTGCTTATTTTATTTTGACTTGAATTTGTGTTTGCTGGGTAAACTCTCTCTATTCACTAATCCTAATATGAAGCAATACAACCACAATTTACTTTTTGGACGTCCCTGGTTTAGATTCGATTCCCGCCAAGAATATATTTTTACTATAACACGCTAAAAATGTACGTTACTAGTTTTAGTTAAAATGCTCGAAAAGACTCAGTTTAGTGATTTTTTAAAAAGTTACCGCTTAAATGTTGGCTGGGATAAAATGATACATTCACAAAAATAAATTTCTGCATGTATGTGTATACAGAATGCCATTAAATATTTATTTAAATTTTTTTTTTTATTTCATATTTGCAATTTTATAAGAATCTTATGAGCTCTTCTTGATTTTGTTTTGAAGAAATCTACTTTATAGCAACATTCCAGTTGTTTATTGTGAACAAAAGTTCAGACACACACATACATATATATATACCCAGTTGGCCAAATGGTCATAGATGCAAATGTCGTCAACGATGTCCTCAGGACATTCTAAAATTTGTCGCCTATATAAAATTGATGAAGACAACTTAAGTAATAAAACATGTATTTTATCGTGTATAAATCGTATTTACGACTTTATATGAGACATTTTCTTAAATTTGTCTTCAACAAGGCTTTATTGAGGACAACGTAAGCGACCATTGCATGCAATATGTCGTGTTTCAAAACGCATTGGCGACAATATGCATGAAATTGTCGCTCATCTTGTCCTAAATAAGGTGATATTCAAAACAAATTTATGAAAATGTCTCATAAACATGAAACTAGTTGTCAATATTTTTTTTGTTTGTTTTTGTATTAAAAAACGATATACAAAATAATAATACAAAATAATACAAAATTTTAAAAACGTTAACAAAAATGTTTCTTGAATGAAAACTCGTATAAATAGAAACAGTTCTTTCAACTTTTTTAATTTGACTTAAGATGTTTTGTCAAAATGCAACAGATACATATCTATCTATTTCTATACAAAACTCTACTGAAAAGCGTTCTGTCATCAACGACACTATTAAGGTAATGTCGCTTATAGAACATCAACGACGATATGAGAAAAAAGACGTTTATGTAGTCGCCAATGACAACTTTCACCACATTGTCACCCATATGGTCGTTAACGACAGTGTGCATAATAGTGTCGCTCAAATTGTCGTGTACGATTTTGGTGCCCTTTGTTCGAAAAAGTCGTCGACGATTTGCTCTGGCTGTCGCCAACATGTCGTCAGCGATTTACTATGGGTCTTGTACGCGTCGTCGATGTTGTCTCGAACACATGGCCAACTGGGTATATACGCTTTTATGCATTTTATATCCATACATACGTAAAAACAGTGGGTGTAAAATTGATGGTGACTTTAGATTAAAAAAAGGAAAAATATGGATTTTTAGACACTTGGTTAATTTTTATGAATTAAACTGTATTTTATAGCTGGACACAATTTTGTCTTCCTAGCTCATTTCATGGAACCGAAATTGTGCAATTTATATTATATCCGCTAAAATTTTTAATAAGAAAAATAAAAAATGTGTATATATTTGTATAAATTAGCACAAAGCTTTATATTTTTGATTTTTTTTAAATATTACCTTTATTACTAATCACTTGTAACGGCTGTCTTTGAAGTTTTTATTTATATAGTTTGAAAAGCCCTGAATTTACTTGTCAAAACCCTAATTACATTTTATTTATCGGATAAATTAACATTGTATCTTGTCAATTTAAACCGCCAAGTATAAGTAGCCATTTTAATTTACTAAGCCTTGATGGCACCCAATTAGCCTTAACTTAACTTACTTGAATTTTATTCGTGCTAAGGTGAGCATCTCTTGCTTCAAATAAACTGAATTGTCTTAAACTGATCAATTGTATTGTCTTTTATTTCTGCCGCTATTACATATCGGTATAATTTCTCATCCACGGAGAAATTATAAGATTTGGATATACTAACTGATTTCCAGTGCAACTACCATTGTGGTCACCATAGGATTTCCCCTCTACCAGAGCTTAATTATCGTCCCTCATCTTATTAATTAAACCCCGCTCCCATAGTTATGGACACTGGCTCCTAAAAATATACCTACACCTCGACATACTTTTGGTTCCCATTCACTCAACAACCAACTAATATTTTATTCATGGTCCTTCGCCGACGTCAGACTGGTCACCTTTAAAAAAAAAAAGAAAAGCTCATCGCAACATTTGTCAAGCAGATCAAAGCACTGGCACTTTAGTTGAATAGAAGACCGCGCTAAGAAAACAACCACGTAAGGAAAAAAAAACTATGCCGGGAACAAAGTGAGTAGACAAACAAACAAAAACAAAACACATCTATTCATACGGTAAAGTTAAAAAACTAAAAATTTGCATAAGAAATACTAAAGTTTAGTGTTACAAAAAACAACAGAATTAACTTGTTAAAAAAGGAATAAAAAACCTAAAAATTGAAAGAAAAAATTGAAAAAAAAAAACAAAAAAACAATTCCATACAAAGATTTAATAAATTAAAATTAATTTGGCAAAAATTTCTTTTTTTCTCAAAAATTTAAGAAAATAATTTGATTTATAATTCCATACAAAGATTTAATAAATTAAAATTAATTTGGCAAAAATTTCTTTTTTTCTCAAAAATTTAAGAAAATAATTTGATTTATAATTCCATACAAAGATTTAATAAATTAAAATTAATTTGGCAAAAATTTCTTTTTTTCTCAAAAATTTAAGAAAATAATTTGATTTATAATTCCATACAAAGATTTAATAAATCAAAATTAATTTGGCAAAAATTTCTTTATTTCTCAAAACTTTAAGAAATAAATTTGATTTATAATTTTATACAAAGATTTAATAAACTCAATTAAAAATAATTTGGCAAACATTGCTTCATTTCTCATACTATAAGGAATAATTTTGATTTATAGTCTTAACGAAACTTAGTGCAAAAGAATTAGGCAACAAATTTCTAACGTTAAAAGTGAATTCCATACTACAACACAAAATGCAAATTTGGCATCAAACATTTTAATTTATATCACTTGATGCAAACGTGAAAACCAAATCAACGGGTAACATTTATACAATTCTGTAAATCTCTCAGAACGATTCTAAACACAGTCCATTGATACCATTTAATAAAAGCAAACTTTCTCATTTATCTCAATTTAAAGGCTTTTGCGAATTCACATTCCAAGCCAGTTTACGCTTATACTTACTCCAGTGAAAGGCTTTTGCGAATTAAAATTCCAGGCCATTCTTCGACTAGCTAACTTACACTCTAAACCGCTAAATATTTTTTCTGGTGGAACTTAATATATTCCCAATCTATACTTTTTCATACCGCTTATATAACCGCAATTTAAAATTTCTTACATTAAGATATCGCTTAA
The DNA here is from genome assembly GCA_963931875.1 of Pollenia griseotomentosa. Taxonomy (NCBI): domain Eukaryota; kingdom Metazoa; phylum Arthropoda; class Insecta; order Diptera; family Polleniidae; genus Pollenia; species Pollenia griseotomentosa. The sequence continues at coordinate 125,278,627 of OZ007563.1, forward strand.
AATAGTTCTAATCGAACTTGGTTTTTCCCCCTTTTCGCGTTTTAACTTCTATAATTTTCACAATGGCTTCTCCAGACCACAGATTTGCATTTGATGCGAAAAATTTAATAGCATTTTGCAAAAGGAATGACGTACAAGATTCGCCGGCACAATCCGAAGCGCTTTTAGACCTCAAAATGAGAGATCTTGACGGCCGCTGGAACAAAGTGGAAAAATCGTATGAGGATTTAATGCTTTCAGATCAAGGCGAAGAAATTAAAACGACAGCCCAAGAACAGTATGACGCATGTGTAGACATGTATTATCTCACTATCTCAAAACTTCTTGACATAATAAAACCGCATAGAGAAAGCATTAATTCTCGCATAAGTTCAGCTTCTGTGATCCCTAACGTTTCGGAAGAAACATTTAATACATGCCTCAAACTGCCTCCATGCGATACCCAAACTTTCTCAGGAAGTTATGAGGAATGGCCTGCCTTCCGTGACATGTTCACAGCAGTCTATATCAGTCACCCAAGATTGACATGCGCTGAAAAATTATATCATCTTAGAAATAAGACTACAGGAACAGCGGGATCAATTGTAAACAGATTTCCCCTTACAGATAATAATTTCAATTTAGCCTGGGAAGCTCTTAGGTCCCGATATGAAAATGTGAGGGTTTTAGTCGACAATCAAATTCGAAATCTTTTCAACATCCCTGTTGCAATTGTCGAAGATAGCGAATCCCTGCAAAGAATTCACAGTTCTGTAACGGATTGTTTGGCAATGTTGCAAGCATTAGGTGTGTCTTCAGAAGGCTGGGATCCCATATTAGTGAACCTTATTTATTCAAAACTACCACACGAAACACTAGCTCAATGGGAACAGTCTCTTAATGCTAGTAGAGATTTGCCAAAATGGTCCCAACTAAGCAATTTCATACTCAATAGATGCGAGGTTGTTGAAAGAATTTCAACTTTCAAAACTTCATTTTCAAATCATTCCGAATCTCAGTCCCGAATTCAAACATATTCGTCTCAAGAGAAAATTAATTTAAGCTGTAAAATCTGTAAGGAGGATCACAGCCTTAGAGCATGTCCTCAATTCCGCAAATTCTCAATACAAGAACGAGTCGATTTCGTTTTTAAAAATCAATTTTGCAATAATTGCCTATCAATGTCTCATACTAAAACTAATTGCAAGAGCAAAAACACTTGTTTAAACTGTGGAAAGTCACATCATACTTTGCTTCACATGCGTCCTAACAATAATTCAAAGAAAAGTATTAATCAATCACTTAATAACAATAATACAGTTTCTCAAAATCAAAATTTCCACAATCAAGCCCAAATTCCACAATCTCACGAAATGTCTATGCAACCGTCAACATCAAAGTCTGCAAAACCTTCCTAAATTCATTCCAATTACGCTGCAAATAACACCAATATTCTTCTACGAACAGCTCTCGTTAGAATAGAAACTAGAGGAGAATTTTTCACAATTCGAGCACTTATAGACCCAGGCTCAGAAAGAACTTTTCTTTCAGAAAAAATACGAGCTCGGTTAAATCTCCCTTTTAGAAAATCAAAGTTCGAAATTGTCGGAGTGGGTGGTCAAAGCCAAACAGCGGATAAGGAGTGTGACCTTACTCTCGTGTCACAACAAAATAACTTTCGACTCCAAATATCAGCGATAATACTCCCTAAAGTTACCAATAAAATACCCTCGGCCTCTTTCCAGATCAGCAGTACGTCTGGGCTCTCGGATATTGAATTAGCGGACCCCTACTTTAACATTTCCTCTGCCATTGACCTTATTTTGGGAAATGACAGTGAAAGATTTATCAATCTCGATGGCATTAAAAGGGATGTTTGTGGTTCCGCTTCAGCTTATAAAACCGTTTTTGGATGTGTTCTTAGCGGACCAATTCAAACACTGCCAATTTTCTCATTTTCATCTCTCGCAAGCTCTCCGGAAACCTTAAACACAAATGATTTACTACGAAAATTTTGGGAGCAAGAAGAAGTTCCGACAGCTCAGCCAATCTCTTCGGATGATGCATATTGTAAAGAATTTTATGCTAAAACGACAAAACGTCTCCCTGACGGTCGTTACATGGTACGATTGCCATTTAAAAAGGAATTCCCAAAAACAAAATTTCTTGGTTCCTCAAGATTTATAGCCCTAAGCCAATACATGCGAATGGAGCAAACTCTGACCAAAAATCCATCTCTCCATTTCCACTATAACGAAGTTCTTTATGAATATCTTACATTGGATCACATGGAAGAAACCACCTCTCGGGAATACTTCGCGGAAAATAAGTGTAATTCATTCTATCTTCCACATCACGCTGTCATTCGTCCAGACAGTAAAACTACCAAGGTTCGTGTAGTTTTTAATGCATCTCGCAAAACAAAATCTGGTCTCTCTCTCAACGATGTACTATATACAGGTCCCACTTTACAAGCAGACTTAATAACTATCATACTGAATTGGCGATTTTACAGGTTTGTCTTCAGCGGTGATATTCAAAAAATGTACAGACAAATCCTGATAGACCCCCGCGACAGGCCATTTCAACGAATTTTATTCCAAAAGTCCCCCCGGGAGGCTGTCAGAGACTATCAGCTCAAAACGGTTACATTTGGTATTAACTGCGCGCCTTTTCTGGCAATACGAACTCTTGAACAATTAGCCTCAGATACTCAAGAGATCTTCCCAAAAGCTTCTCAAATTTTACGTAAAGAAACATATGTTGATGATATACTCGCTAGAGAATCACAACAACAGCTTATCCGATCTCTTGAATCGGCTGGGTTTCTTTTAAAAAAACTCACATCGAACAACTCTCGTTTGTTAGAATCATTTCCAAGAGAAGACTTATATGATTCAAATTTTCTTAAATTCCATGATTCGAGTTCCACGAAAACTCTCGGTATTCGTTGGAATGCACTTACAGACTACTTTACCTACTCTTTTGAACCTATTCCTGAGGTTAGTAGCGCCACTAAACGTCAAATATTATCATCCATCGCCAAATTATTTGATCCAGCAGGTTGGATCTCTCCTGTAATCATAAAAGGTAAAATTCTTATTCAACAACTTTGGCTGGAAAAGATTGATTGGGATGAGTCTGTAAATGAAGAATCTCTCCGAATCTGGAATGAACTAATTAGAGATATGCCATTCGTAGAAAAAATCCAAATTCCGCGTTGGATACAGTTCACTCCCGTTGATAAAATCCAAGTTCATGGATTCTGTGATGCCTCCAAAATGGCATACTGTGCTGCAGTATACATTCGTGTACAAACATCTGCTACGGCATTTTCAAATTTACTTGTCTCCAAAAGTAAAGTTGCTCCTCTAGCAGCAATAACCCTACCAAGGTTAGAGTTGTCAGGAGCCTTGCTCGTAGCTAAACTCACGGCTCATATAATCACATCCCTGAATTTAAAAAACGTTGAAACTTTTCTATGGAGTGACTCTTCGATTGTGCTGGGATGGTTAGCAAAGCCGCCAGCAACATGGAAGGAAATATACGTTTCTAATCGCGTCTCGCAAATACACCAACTACTACCGAATGCTAAATGGCGCCATGTACCCACACATTTTAATCCCGCTGATTTAGGATCAAGAGGTTGTAAACCTCAAGATTTAATCGTGAATAGTCTATGGTGGACCGGACCTCCGTGGCTCACGAATCCACCGTCCGAATGGCCAAAGGTCCATCCATTCAATCCTACTAACTCCATCCGAATTTCCTCTTTAAAACCTAAATTCATCCATGATGAAAGAGTTTTATCCCACCCTTTACACATTAATGCCAACAGCGCACAATTGACCACTAATTATGTCGATATTCTTTCCAACTTCTCTTCCTATACTCGAGCCCTACGAGTCCTGTCATATGTTTTTCGCTACATAAGACGTTTTAAGCCGTCTTTCGGTAATCAAAACGTTCCAACTAACTATGATAGCATTGATCTCAGTCAAGTTGAAATTAATTCAGTCAAAACGAGACTAATATTGTTGGCCCAAAGACATTGGTACAAAACAGAACATTGCGCCTTGTCCAAATCCGAATCAGTACCAAAAGAAAGTTCCCTATTCACACTAAATCCCTTCCTTGATACAAATGGCCTTTTACGAGTCAACGGAAGATTGGCAAATTCTACATTGTCCTATAATGAACGATTCCCGATTATCCTACCAAGCCATTCTCAATTTTGTAATTTATTTCTACTACATTTACATAACTTTTTAGCTCATGCAGAATGTCAGTTGATGTATCGTATGGTACAAAGCGAATTCTACATACCACGCCTTAAACTTCGCATCCGTAAAATTATAAGATACTGCAAACCTTGTATAATTTACAAACGAAAATCTTGCGCTCAAATTATGGCAGCACTGCCCGCGGAACGATGTACACTGTCACTGCCTTTTCATACCACTGGCATAGATTTCGCTGGACCGTTTGAGCTAACAAGTACTGCTCTCCGAAACTCGTCCACTTTCAAAGCGTATGTATGCGTATTTGTGTGTTTCGCCACAAAGGCTGCCCACCTGGAAGTCTGTTCCAATCTCTCTACGGCTGCTTTCCAAGCCACCTTTGCTAGGTTTGTAGGACGTCGGGGCCTACCACGTAAAGTCGTTTCCGATAATGGCCGGAATTTTGTAGGGGCAAGCCGTGCCCTTCGAAGAGACTTTTTTACCTTTTTACAGACCGTATCTCACGATGTTGCGCAAAAATATGTCACCCATGGTTTCGAATGGTCCTTTATACCCCCTCACGCTCCTCACATGGGAGGCTTATGGGAGGCGGCCGTAAAGAGCTTTGAATTTCACTTAAAACGAGTCGCAGGTGCTCATCGCTTTAGTTTTGAAGAATTTACCACCGTTTTAGTTAGAATTGAAGGAGTTCTCAACTCCAGACCCATATCTGCCTTGTCCGAAAACCCCTGCGACTTGACCGCCCTAACTCCCGGACATTTTTTAAGGGGCGGTCCTATTATGGCACTTCCAGAGCCAACAGCTGAAAATCTTTCCTTGATCAATAGATGGGAAAAACTTAAAGCCATCCATCACCAGTTCGCTATTCAATGGAAAGAGGATTATCTAAAATCACTCCATAAACGATATAAATGGAAATTTTCTGTGCCAAATTTACAAATAGGTGATTTTGTGATTCTAATCGACGACGTTCTTCCGCCTTGTGAATGGCGCCTCGGCAGAATCGAAAGGGTTCACAAGGGACCTGATCAACATGTCCGAGTAGTAGAGGTCCGTACGGCCGTGGGAACTTTAACTCGGCCAATCACAAAGTTGTGTTATTTACCCTATAACCGGGATCAGTATCCCGACGATAATGTAGATTAATCTTTCCACACACAATTTCACATCATCATCACTTAATCATTTCATTCCATTCCCATAATCTTCAGTTTACTCATCAATTTCTATTTATCCTTCTTTAGTTACCGTCATCAAACTCCCAGGAATCCCAACATACACAAGTGCCAAGTGTGTTTCCGGTATCACTCGCTCCGCTTTTGCCGAAAGTTTCTTGCCATGAGCTCCACCAAGCGCAACCACGTTGTCAGGCACCACAAATATTGCCTGAATTGTTTGGCGCGTTCTCATGTTGTCCGAGATTGTCGGAGCCCAGACACCTGCCTCGAATGTGGCTCGCTGCACCACACTCTTCTTCATCCTGATCGTCACCCTCGGGTACAGCCGCCTCAGAGATCCATTAATGAACGAGTTGGTCAACGTAATGCAGTATCCAGTCGGTCCAAGAACAAGGCACCAAGCCGCAGGAAGCCCAAACGATCGAAACCATCCACCAGAATAGGCCGGCCTAACCAAAAGGTCCTGTCCGAAGCAATACGGTCATTAGCTGCCGTCTTATGTGAAACCACAACTACAGTTTGAATTGCAGTGTTGCAAGGACTGGCGGCATGTATAAATTAGCACAAAGCTTTATATTTTTGATTTTTTTTAAATATTACCTTTATTACTAATCACTTGTAACGGCTGTCTTTGAAGTTTTTATTTATATAGTTTGAAAAGCCCTGAATTTACTTGTCAAAACCCTAATTACATTTTATTTATCGGATAAATTAACATTGTATCTTGTCAATTTAAACCGCCAAGTATAAGTAGCCATTTTAATTTACTAAGCCTTGATGGCACCCAATTAGCCTTAACTTAACTTACTTGAATTTTATTCGTGCTAAGGTGAGCATCTCTTGCTTCAAATAAACTGAATTGTCTTAAACTGATCAATTGTATTGTCTTTTATTTCTGCCGCTATTACATATCGGTATAATTTCTCATCCACGGAGAAATTATAAGATTTGGATATACTAACTGATTTCCAGTGCAACTACCATTGTGGTCACCATAGGATTTCCCCTCTACCAGAGCTTAATTATCGTCCCTCATCTTATTAATTAAACCCCGCTCCCATAGTTAGGGACACTGGCTCCTAAAAATATACCTACACCTCGACATACTTTTGGTTCCCATTCACTCAACAACCAACTAATATTTTATTCAATATTTTTACAATTGGTGCTGAAATGTTGCACAAAAACATATGTGCACAATTGGTCACCAGTATAGACATTTCTAAAAGTCGTACGACGCTGGATTTCGCTGAGTCTACTTCTGCAAACTGAAAAAATTGTCGTTAAAATTTTAGCCCGTTGCAGAGTGGTTTCCCCCATAGGACAAAAATAAAAAAAAAATTAATTTTTTTTAAGCGTTATTGCACTAAATTTATTGATAACACTCTTAACTTTATGAATCTAACAAGTTTTGTTATTTTTTTTGCGAGATTTAATGATTGTGTCCGATGGAATCATATAATGTAATTTCATAAATTAACTATGGTGGACAGTGTAATGGAACATGATTTTTGGGTGTAGTTTCTTTTATAATAAGCAAAAACAACAAAAAAAATTTGGGTTACTAATTTCTATACGTCCTTTTTTGTCCCACTGTGAACTTCATTTTATTTTGTCATTGTTTATCCAACATTTTTTTATTTTTCGAATTTATTCTATGAGTTACATTGCAGTCAAGGCGAATTCATACAAGGCGGTCTTATTTTGAAAACGTTTTACAACACTGTAAAATAAATTTGATTTATAATTTTATACAAAGATTTAATAAACTCAATTTAAAATAATTTGGCAAACATTGCTTCATTTCTCATACTATAAGGAATAATTTTGATTTATAGTCTTAACGAAACTTAGTGCAAAAGAATTAGGCAACAAATTTCTAACGTTAAAAGTGAATTCCATACTACAACACAAAATGCAAATTTGGCATCAAACATTTTAATTTATATCACTTGATGCAAACGTGAAAACCAAATCAACGGGTAACATTTATACAATTCTGTAAATCTCTCAGAACGATTCTAAACACAGTCCATTGATACCATTTAATAAAAGCAAACTTTCTCATTTATCTCAATTTAAAGGCTTTTGCGAATTCACATTCCAAGCCAGTTTACGCTTATACTTACTCCAGTGAAAGGCTTTTGCGAATTAAAATTCCAGGCCATTCTTCGACTAGCTAACTTACACTCTAAACCGCTAAATATTTTTTCTGGTGGAACTTAATATATTCCCAATCTATACTTTTTCATACCGCTTATATAACCGCAATTTAAAATTTCTTACATTAAGATATCGCTTAAAATAGTTCTAATCGAACTTGGTTTTTCCCCCTTTTCGCGTTTTAACTTCTATAATTTTCACAATGGCTTCTCCAGACCACAGATTTGCATTTGATGCGAAAAATTTAATAGCATTTTGCAAAAGGAATGACGTACAAGATTCGCCGGCACAATCCGAAGCGCTTTTAGACCTCAAAATGAGAGATCTTGACGGCCGCTGGAACAAAGTGGAAAAATCGTATGAGGATTTAATGCTTTCAGATCAAGGCGAAGAAATTAAAACGACAGCCCAAGAACAGTATGACGCATGTGTAGACATGTATTATCTCACTATCTCAAAACTTCTTGACATAATAAAACCGCATAGAGAAAGCATTAATTCTCGCATAAGTTCAGCTTCTGTGATCCCTAACGTTTCGGAAGAAACATTTAATACATGCCTCAAACTGCCTCCATGCAATACCCAAACTTTCTCAGGAAGTTATGAGGAATGGCCTGCCTTCCGTGACATGTTCACAGCAGTCTATATCAGTCACCCAAGATTGACATGCGCTGAAAAATTATATCATCTTAGAAATAAGACTACAGGAACAGCGGGATCAATTGTAAACAGATTTCCCCTTACAGATAATAATTTCAATTTAGCCTGGGAAGCTCTTAGGTCCCGATATGAAAATGTGAGGGTTTTAGTCGACAATCAAATTCGAAATCTTTTCAACATCCCTGTTGCAATTGTCGAAGATAGCGAATCCCTGCAAAGAATTCACAGTTCTGTAACGGATTGTTTGGCAATGTTGCAAGCATTAGGTGTGTCTTCAGAAGGCTGGGATCCCATATTAGTGAACCTTATTTATTCAAAACTACCACACGAAACACTAGCTCAATGGGAACAGTCTCTTAATGCTAGTAGAGATTTGCCAAAATGGTCCCAACTAAGCAATTTCATACTCAAGAGATGCGAGGTTGTTGAAAGAATTTCAACTTTCAAAACTTCATTTTCAAATCATTCCGAATCTCAGTCCCGAATTCAAACATATTCGTCTCAAGAGAAAATTAATTTAAGCTGTAAAATCTGTAAGGAGGATCACAGCCTTAGAGCATGTCCTCAATTCCGCAAATTCTCAATACAAGAACGAGTCGATTTCGTTTTTAAAAATCAATTTTGCAATAATTGCCTATCAATGTCTCATACTAAAACTAATTGCAAGAGCAAAAACACTTGTTTAAACTGTGGAAAGTCACATCATACTTTGCTTCACATGCGTCCTAACAATAATTCAAAGAAAAGTATTAATCAATCACTTAATAACAATAATACAGTTTCTCAAAATCAAAATTTCCACAATCAAGCCCAAATTCCACAATCTCACGAAATGTCTATGCAACCGTCAACATCAAAGTCTGCAAAACCTTCCCAAATTCATTCCAATTACGCTGCAAATAACACCAATATTCTTCTACGAACAGCTCTCGTTAGAATAGAAACTAGAGGAGAATTTTTCACAATTCGAGCACTTATAGACCCAGGCTCAGAAAGAACTTTTCTTTCAGAAAAAATACGAGCTCGGTTAAATCTCCCTTTTAGAAAATCAAAGTTCGAAATTGTCGGAGTGGGTGGTCAAAGCCAAACAGCGGATAAGGAGTGTGACCTTACTCTCGTGTCACAACAAAATAACTTTCGACTCCAAATATCAGCGATAATACTCCCTAAAGTTACCAATAAAATACCCTCGGCCTCTTTCCAGATCAGCAGTACGTCTGGGCTCTCGGATATTGAATTAACGGACCCCTACTTTAACATTTCCTCTGCCATTGACCTTATTTTGGGAAATGACAGTGAAAGATTTATCAATCTCGATGGCATTAAAAGGGATGTTTGTGGTTCCGCTTCAGCTTATAAAACCGTTTTTGGATGTGTTCTTAGCGGACCAATTCAAACACTGCCAATTTTCTCATTTTCATCTCTCGCAAGCTCTCCGGAAACCTTAAACACAAATGATTTACTACGAAAATTTTGGGAGCAAGAAGAAGTTCCGACAGCTCAGCCAATCTCTTCGGATGATGCATATTGTAAAGAATTTTATGCTAAAACGACAAAACGTCTCCCTGACGGTCGTTACATGGTACGATTGCCATTTAAAAAGGAATTCCCAAAAACAAAATTTCTTGGTTCCTCAAGATTTATAGCCCTAAGCCAATACATGCGAATGGAGCAAACTCTGACCAAAAATCCATCTCTCCATTTCTACTATAACGAAGTTCTTAATGAATATCTTACATTGGATCACATGGAAGAAACCACCTCTCGGGAATACTTCGCGGAAAATAAGTGTAATTCATTCTATCTTCCACATCACGCTGTCATTCGTCCAGACAGTAAAACTACCAAGGTTCGTGTAGTTTTTAATGCATCTCGCAAAACAAAATCTGGTCTCTCTCTCAACGATGTACTATATACAGGTCCCACTTTACAAGCAGACTTAATAACTATCATACTGAATTGGCGATTTTACAGGTTTGTCTTCAGCGGTGATATTCAAAAAATGTACAGACAAATCCTGATAGACCCCCGCGACAGGCCATTTCAACGAATTTTATTCCAAAAGTCCCCCCGGGAGGCTGTCAGAGACTATCAGCTCAAAACGGTTACATTTGGTATTAACTGCGCGCCTTTTCTGGCAATCCGAACTCTTGAACAATTAGCCTCAGATACTCAAGAGATCTTCCCAAAAGCTTCTCAAATTTTACGTAAAGAAACATATGTTGATGATATACTCGCTGGAGGTCATTCAATTGAGAGTGCTAGAGAATCACAACAACAGCTTATCCGATCTCTTGAATCGGCTGGGTTTCTTTTAAAAAAACTCACATCGAACAACTCTCGTTTGTTAGAATCATTTCCAAGAGAAGACTTATATGATTCAAATTTTCTTAAATTCCATGATTCGAGTTCCACGAAAACTCTCGGTATTCGTTGGAATGCACTTACAGACTACTTTACCTACTCTTTTGAACCTATTCCTGAGGTTAGTAGCGCCACTAAACGTCAAATATTATCATCCATCGCCAAATTATTTGATCCAGCAGGTTGGATCTCTCCTGTAATCATAAAAGGTAAAATTCTTATTCAACAACTTTGGCTGGAAAAGATTGATTGGGATGAGTCTGTAAGTGAAGAATCTCTCCGAATCTGGAATGAACTAATTAGAGATATGCCATTCGTAGAAAAAATCCAAATTCCGCGTTGGATACAGTTCACTCCCGTTGATAAAATCCAAGTTCATGGATTCTGTGATGCCTCCAAAATGGCATACTGTGCTGCAGTATACATTCGTGTACAAACATCTGCTACGGCATTTTCAAATTTACTTGTCTCCAAAAGTAAAGTTGCTCCTCTAGCAGCAATAACCCTACCAAGGTTAGAGTTGTCAGGAGCCTTGCTCGTAGCTAAACTCACGGCTCATATAATCACATCCCTGAATTTAAAAAACGTTGAAACTTTTCTATGGAGTGACTCTTCGATTGTGCTGGGATGGTTAGCAAAGCCGCAGCAACATGGAAGGAAATATACGTTTCTAATCGCGTCTCGCAAATACACCAACTACTACCGAATGCTAAATGGCGCCATGTACCCACACATTTTAATCCCGCTGATTTAGGATCAAGAGGTTGTAAACCTCAAGATTTAATCGTGAATAGTCTATGGTGGACCGGACCTCCGTGGCTCACGAATCCACCGTCCGAATGGCCAAAGGTCCATCCATTCAATCCTACTAACTCCATCCGAATTTCCTCTTTAAAACCTAAATTCATCCATGATGAAAGAGTTTTATCCCACCCTTTACACATTAATGCCAACAGCGCACAATTGACCACTAATTATGTCGATATTCTTTCCAACTTCTCTTCCTATACTCGAGCCCTACGAGTCCTGTCATATGTTTTTCGCTACATAAGACGTTTTAAGCCGTCTTTCGGTAATCAAAACGTTCCAACTAACTATGATAGCATTGATCTCAGTCAAGTTGAAATTAATTCAGTCAAAACGAGACTAATATTGTTGGCCCAAAGACATTGGTACAAAACAGAACATTGCGCCTTGTCCAAATCCGAATCAGTACCAAAAGAAAGTTCCCTATTCACACTAAATCCCTTCCTTGATACAAATGGCCTTTTACGAGTCAACGGAAGATTGGCAAATTCTACATTGTCCTATAATGAACGATTCCCGATTATCCTACCAAGCCATTCTCAATTTTGTAATTTATTTCTACTACATTTACATAACTTTTTAGCTCATGCAGAATGTCAGTTGATGTATCGTATGGTACAAAGCGAATTCTACATACCACGCCTTAAACTTCGCATCCGTAAAATTATAAGATACTGCAAACCTTGTATAATTTACAAACGAAAATCTTGCGCTCAAATTATGGCAGCACTGCCCGCGGAACGATGTACACTGTCACTGCCTTTTCATACCACTGGCATAGATTTCGCTGGACCGTTTGAGCTAACAAGTACTGCTCTCCGAAACTCGTCCACTTTCAAAGCGTATGTATGCGTATTTGTGTGTTTCGCCACAAAGGCTGCCCACCTGGAAGTCTGTTCCAATCTCTCTACGGCTGCTTTCCAAGCCACCTTTGCTAGGTTTGTAGGACGTCGGGGCCTACCACGTAAAGTCGTTTCCGATAATGGCCGGAATTTTGTAGGGGCAAGCCGTGCCCTTCGAAGAGACTTTTTTACCTTTTTACAGACCGTATCTCACGATGTTGCGCAAAAATATGTCACCCATGGTTTCGAATGGTCCTTTATACCCCCTCACGCTCCTCACATGGGAGGCTTATGGGAGGCGGCCGTAAAGAGCTTTGAATTTCACTTAAAACGAGTCGCAGGTGCTCATCGCTTTAGTTTTGAAGAATTTACCACCGTTTTAGTTAGAATTGAAGGAGTTCTCAACTCCAGACCCATATCTGCCTTGTCCGAAAACCCCTGCGACTTGACCGCCCTAACTCCCGGACATTTTTTAAGGGGCGGTCCTATTATGGCACTTCCAGAGCCAACAGCTGAAAATCTTTCCTTGATCAATAGATGGGAAAAACTTAAAGCCATCCATCACCAGTTCGCTATTCAATGGAAAGAGGATTATCTAAAATCACTCCATAAACGATATAAATGGAAATTTTCTGTGCCAAATTTACAAATAGGTGATTTTGTGATTCTAATCGACGACGTTCTTCCGCCTTGTGAATGGCGCCTCGGCAGAATCGAAAGGGTTCACAAGGGACCTGATCAACATGTCCGAGTAGTAGAGGTCCGTACGGCCGTGGGAACTTTAACTCGGCCAATCACAAAGTTGTGTTATTTACCCTATAACCGGGATCAGTATCCCGACGATAATGTAGATTAATCTTTCCACACACAATTTCACATCATCATCACTTAATCATTTCATTCCATTCCCATAATCTTCAGTTTACTCATCAATTTCTATTTATCCTTCTTTAGTTACCGTCATCAAACTCCCAGGAATCCCAACATACACAAGTGCCAAGTGTGTTTCCGGTATCACTCGCTCCGCTTTTGCCGAAAGTTTCTTGCCATGAGCTCCACCAAGCGCAACCACGTTGTCAGGCACCACAAATATTGCCTGAATTGTTTGGCGCGTTCTCATGTTGTCCGAGATTGTCGGAGCCCAGACACCTGCCTCGAATGTGGCTCGCTGCACCACACTCTTCTTCATCCTGATCGTCACCCTCGGGTACAGCCGCCTCAGAGATCCATTAATGAACGAGTTGGTCAACGTAATGCAGTATCCAGTCGGTCCAAGAACAAGGCACCAAGCCGCAGGAAGCCCAAACGATCGAAACCATCCACCAGAATAGGCCGGCCTAACCAAAAGGTCCTGTCCGAAGCAATACGGTCATTAGCTGCCGTCTTATGTGAAACCACAACTACAGTTTGAATTGCAGTGTTGCAAGGACTGGCGGCATGTATAAATTAGCACAAAGCTTTATATTTTTGATTTTTTTTAAATATTACCTTTATTACTAATCACTTGTAACGGCTGTCTTTGAAGTTTTTATTTATATAGTTTGAAAAGCCCTGAATTTACTTGTCAAAACCCTAATTACATTTTATTTATCGGATAAATTAACATTGTATCTTGTCAATTTAAACCGCCAAGTATAAGTAGCCATTTTAATTTACTAAGCCTTGATGGCACCCAATTAGCCTTAACTTAACTTACTTGAATTTTATTCGTGCTAAGGTGAGCATCTCTTGCTTCAAATAAACTGAATTGTCTTAAACTGATCAATTGTATTGTCTTTTATTTCTGCCGCTATTACATATCGGTATAATTTCTCATCCACGGAGAAATTATAAGATTTGGATATACTAACTGATTTCCAGTGCAACTACCATTGTGGTCACCATAGGATTTCCCCTCTACCAGAGCTTAATTATCGTCCCTCATCTTATTAATTAAACCCCGCTCCCATAGTTAGGGACACTGGCTCCTAAAAATATACCTACACCTCGACATACTTTTGGTTCCCATTCACTCAACAACCAACTAATATTTTATTCAATATTTTTACAATTGGTGCTGAAATGTTGCACAAAAACATATGTGCACAATTGGTCACCAGTATAGACATTTCTAAAAGTCGTACGACGCTGGATTTCGCTGAGTCTACTTCTGCAAACTGAAAAAATTGTCGTTAAAATTTTAGCCCGTTGCAGAGTGGTTTCCCCCATAGGACAAAAATAAAAAAAAAATTAATTTTTTTTAAGCGTTATTGCACTAAATTTATTGATAACACTCTTAACTTTATGAATCTAACAAGTTTTGTTATTTTTTTTGCGAGATTTAATGATTGTGTCCGATGGAATCATATAATGTAATTTCATAAATTAACTATGGTGGACAGTGTAATGGAACATGATTTTTGGGTGTAGTTTCTTTTATAATAAGCAAAAACAACAAAAAAAATTTGGGTTACTAATTTCTATACGTCCTTTTTTGTCCCACTGTGAACTTCATTTTATTTTGTCATTGTTTATCCAACATTTTTTTATTTTTCGAATTTATTCTATGAGTTACATTGCAGTCAAGGCGAATTCATACAAGGCGGTCTTATTTTGAAAACGTTTTACAACACTGTAAAATATTTTAACGTTGTGTCAAAAATTCAAGCAAATATTTCATTTTGTTTTCAATTTTAAATTGTGTGTTTTGAAATGTAATAACTTAAAAAAGATTTCAATTTCATAATTTTAAGCGAAAATTACAGAATTTAGTAAAGATTCCCCAGAACCACTAGAACGGTATACCATTTTGACACAAGGATAGTTATCAGCTCTTGCTTGCGTAGCAAGATAAGTACACCTGGTGTAAATTCGCCTTGATTTCAGTTATGTATTTTATAAAGCTTTTTTGTAATAGTTTTTTTTTTATCGTAAACTATAAAAATGACTAAAAACATATTTTTTATAAGCAACACATAGAAGATTAATACAGGTTCCTGAGGATAAACCATGTTTCAAATTTATAAAGAAGGACAATTTATTATTCCACATAAGTTTGTATATTTGAATTATATCAATTTAAATGATGAAACAGAACTGGGGCTGAACGATGTTTTTCATACAGTTTGACATAAAATTATGCCAGAGAATGCGGTCGAGAAATAAAATCAATTTTATTTTGAGGACGTTTTTTCTAATGCTTTCACATAAAGACGCTTATTCTCTTAACAATGCTACCAATTTGTAAACAAAGAAAAATAAGAACAAAAGAAAAAGAAAGAAATGAGAGTAATTTTGAAGTTACTGCCGACGTTTTAATTATGGGCTTTAGAATTTTTGCCTGAAGTTGAAGACTCAATTCTGTTTCATCATAAAGACGTAAGAATTCACACATGTGTAAAATGGAATCTATTGAGCATTCTAGACATTTCCTGTAAAGTTAGTCGCATTGTGGCTGAAAATTGAATTTTATCGGCCAAAAGTCCAATTTTTTTGTTATCGCCGATTTCTAAAATTGTAATGCCTGCCATTCGATAGCAAACAAATTAGGAGGTATCCAAAAAACTGGATTAAAATATTAGTAATTGTGGATATTGCATGCTGCTGGAAACTAATATTTTATGTTGTTGTAAATATGTAAATATGTTGTCGGGAGAGTGATTTGTGGACCTCTAAAATTGGTAACCTCGAATATTCAAACTTTTAAAAAAGATATTCGAATAAAACGGATTTTTTGGGTTGAGTTTTTAAAGATTTTTCGAGTTTTTTAATCGGGTGCATTATGTTTAATATCAAACTGTTATCTATAGTAGGTTAACCATTTTATATATTGGTAGAAAAGCAAACTTAAAGCAATGTTAAAAGCCTGCCATATAACACAGCATATATTTACTTTTGTTAAAATGTCTTTGACTGGAATTTTATTCGCATTTAATTTGCATAAATATAAGTTATAAGACCCTTTTGAATGATGTTGAAATAAATGCAAAAAGTGTATCAAAAAGACATTAAAAGCCGGAAAATAAATGATTAAAAATTCACCTCTTTGTGCTACTACTTTAAACTATTTCTTACGAATTTATTAAAAAAATCTAATCCATTGTTTTGTTTAAAGTCTAGTTAATAGTTTACTGTATATTAATATGTATATATAAAATTTAGTCTGAAGTTTAATTTATAGCTAAGATTATATTTTAGTGAGTTATATAGTCGTATGTGATGTTTTCACAACACAAGTGATTTAAAGTGTAGTAGAGTTTATATGAAAAGCTCTCAGTTTTTTGAGTGTTGTTCATATAAATTTTACTACACGTTCATTCACTTGGGTTGTGAAAACCACACATTAGCTTTACCGCAATATTAAAGAAAAAAAAATATCAAAGTAATTTTTGGGAATAAACAATTTTTAAGTTACAAGATTTTGTTAGTCGTGCTTAGTTCCCAATTTTTATTCTTGATAAAAACACTGAAATTTATTGTTGAAGGGATAAGCTATTCCTATGCGCATTTCACTGGTTGCTTAAGCCAGATCTTCAGGAAACTTCATCCAAAGATTTTAGAAAAACTAAAGATATTAAACAATTAAAACTGTTAAGCCAACACGAATTATAAGCAAAAGTCGTACTTGTAACCATACCAAAGCTTTAACAAAAACAACAACAATAAGAAGTGAGTTTTTTCTTTTTCTTACATTCCCCACTACAATTGGTTGGAATTCTTCCAACATTATTTATAGTTGTAAGAAGGTTAAACATAAAATATACAATAATTATCAATCTTAATCAAGAGCGTTTTCATTCTTAATGCTAAAAAACATCAAAAGTTCAACTTTGACCTTAAATTTATCAACTACTTTTAAACAATTAAAATTAAATTAAATTTAAAACTGTAGGAAAGTTTAAGAAGTTTTCTCTACAGCAACTTGAAAAATTTTCTCTACCGGTTCAAAAGTTACAGATTTTTGGCTGATAAAAAGGGATTTTCAGCCAAAGTGCGTCGATTGTTTGTTAGTGCACGCCATAACTGTTCAGTGTTAATTTTTTTTAATATTTTTATTCAAAATATTTAATAAAATTTAAATAAAACTAAGTATTATTTTTTTTTAAGGAATATTGATTGTTTTTTTTTTATGAAATCGTGTTGCTTCGAAAGGAAATAAATTTAGTTTTCATATATCGGAGTGAATTTGTTTTGTTGTTAACATTAGTTTGTATTCATAAATGTAGAATAGTTTATACTTTCAAACATATAAATAGAGTGTTTGGTCAAGGGAATCAAAGTCGACTGCATTCTATGTGAGAAAGTTATAATTTGAATGTATGTACTAAATATATCAGTTTATTCAAAATAATTGCACACTCTTGAGCCGAGTGGCAGTCAAGAATGAAAAATTATCAATAAATTTAAATTAATTTTATGTTGTAAGATTAATTTCTTCATAAAAATAAATTAAAGAAAATTAAATTTAATAAACTATAGCCTAATTAATTATAATGTTTGCAAAATGTATCCTCTTTTTTTAGTAACGAACTGAACCATTAAAGCTCAAATTCACAGTCATTAGTTAATTATTAGTAAACTAAAATGATAACTATTGCTTAACTAAAGTATAATATTTACAATAATTGGTTAAGTAAAAATTTCAATCAGACCAAAACTCTATTTAAATAATAAATAATAAAAAAATAAAAGAAAATAACCAATAACATTTGAGAGATTAACAAATGGTGAAGAAAAAGCTGGAAATAAAATTTTATTTTTTTAAACTGTTGTTATTAGCTAACTGAAGACTGTAAATTTGGGCCTTAATGTCTCAAAACAAACTTAACTTAACATTTATGGGCTGGCCTGTATTTATAGCAGTGTTCGAAAATAAACAGTACATTATTTTGCGTTCGGCTCACACACCCAAGAACGATATCCTTTTTTTAGTGATTGTGTAGACGAACACAACCCTTAACCCTCTAACGACCATAAGGCTATTTGGATAAAAGTAATCATTTTGTCTATTTAATGTGAATATGTTACCGCCAAAAAAGCATATTTTGAAATTAAAACAAACAAAATTTTAGCAACGACCGCAGCACGAAAAGGTTGTGTGTGTATTGTGTATATGTTTTGTTTGTTTAAAATTATTTTGCTGGCTTTTTATTTTTTTTTTGTATGTGTATTTTGTTGTATGTTTGTTTTTTTTACCAGCCAAAAGCAACGAACATTAATGAACCGAACCAAACACAGTGAAGTTTGTGGGTTTAAATAAGAAAACACCGAACGGAATTAAATGTTCTCATCTTTTGTTGAGTTAGATGAAAGCAGTATTATTTTTATATTCGAAAGATGGCAAACAGGGAAACGTTATTTTTTTTAATGATTTTCTACACAAAAACTATTAGCGTATGTGCTTTCCACAAATCTACCGAACCGAACACTAAGGAGCGATATTTAGTGTTTATTTTCGAACACTGATTGATCTGTGGTTTTCATGGGCAACCGCGTATGTCTATTGTTTCGATTTTGAAATGTTGATGCCATATTGCTTAATTTTAAACGCTCTTTACATGGTTCTAAAATTTTTTTAAAACAAATAGACCCATTCCGATTTTTAAACTTAATTAAAAAGTTCAAAAGGTGCAATACCTAGCCCATAGTTTTTACTAGAACGGTTTTTTCGGCTCTCCTAAAAAATTGTATTTTAAGACATACGCGGTTGCCCATGAAAACCACAGCTATAGCTCTCAACCATTCTAGTAGATTTAAAAACCGTTCTAGTCGATTTGAGAACTTTCTGTTGGAATTATTTTAAAATAACTGTTATACATCTAAATCTAAAGTCTACAATTACAATTACACTAGCCAAAAAGGTTTGGACTGGTGCAACCAAATATCTTTCCTAGGGTATTTTGGTGGGCTGAATTTGAATCTGTAACTGGTTTTTCTTTTCACCTTAGGTTTTCGAGATACAAAAAATGTTTTTTACATAAAAAAAAATTAGTTTTTTTTAAAAATCAATGAATTTTTAAAAGTAAATGGCGTTATTTGAGTGTCGTTTGTATTTTGTTGGTTCGGTTTCACTAATTAGAGTCCAGCAACAGTCTCCCAGCATGCTTTTATTCCGAAATCCTTGATAAAATCTTTCAATTTTTATTTAATCTTGGTGAGCACTCTTCTCTTGTTCGTCACTTATTGCACCAAGGCTTTTTAGAAAAAAATCTAAATGCTAATGAAGAAAATGCAAAACATTGTCGGTGACCACGGTTTGTCCAAGTTTCTGACCGCAAAACCAAAATAAAGTAAATATGAATATTTTAATGATTCTGATATTGGATATCTTTTTTTCCTACCAAATATTAACCACACACTAAAAAAAAATAGCTTGAATCAGAAACACATGATCTCTTTGACATGTTTAAACGCTACTTCTATGTAGATTTAGAATGAATGATGGCTTTTGTCAAATTAATAATTGTAGTATCAGTATTGACTGTTTTACAGTATTGCCAGCATTCGATAAAAAATTAACAAGACGTGATAGCTAATTTTTTTGCCAGATTCGAATTCAGCGCATCCAGATTAGTTAAAAAACATGCTTCGTTTCTGCAGTCAATTTTTTTCCAAATTTGTAGACCAGTGTTATTAGAAAGTTCCATACAGTGGAGTTAATAACAATTTTCAACTAATACGACATAAAACTATAATTAACATGATAACTTATAACTGAAACCATAACTTATTCTTCGATAAATCTAATTTCATAACAGATAACTTCCCAATAAAAATTTTTATCATTTTGTGAAGCACTACATTACATTTAAAAACATAAGCGCACAAATATGTGGCTACGCAATAAGACATACAGAGATGCAGTAAAGTAAGTGAAGGAACTCTTAACAAGTTTTATAAAAGTAAAATAATATTTCAAGCGCCACGGCATTCCCTTACTACAGAGCACGTTAGTAAGGGAGAATACTTAGAAATAACTGTAAAAAAACATTCAGTGTGTATATGCGTTGAATAAAATGCTTTTTGTGTCAAAAATGTATTGCCAACTTATTTTTGTATAATTTAATATCCTCACAAACTAACCTAAGTTAAATAATTGTTTCGCCCTAAATATTGTGTTGAAACCAAAAACGAGCTTATTAATTGATGAAAAAAAGACGGTGTTGCTGGGTTGTTTGCTTTAGTTTGCTTGAATGATTGGCTATTAAAATAAACAGACAACGTCAAATGCTCAAATGACTGGCCTTATGATTAATTTTTATGGCCAGATTTAAAGTTTACAGATAGTAGTAAAATAAGAAAATTAAAAGGCTTTATATGATTTATGGCAGCCTTTTTTATCTTGTGATGTAAAGAATCTGGTTTTAGTAAGTTTACTTATTTTATTATGGGTAGGAAAAGAAAAATTAGCAATAAAATTAATAGAGAACTAACTGAAATAAGACTGGAATGGAGTGTCAAATAAAGGGCTGCAGAAGCACATTCATTTTACCACATACAATATACATTCGCTGAATTCTGCCTGACAACGGTTAAAAAAGGGAAAAAAAACAAATTGCAGAGTACATCACAATAAACACAAACTTAAAAGTCTGGGTCTGTTTTATGCGCCCCATACACGGTTCAATTCAGTTGTCAACTGAGTTGAATCAACTGAATTGAAAGATTTTAAATTAATTTTAAAATTTAATGAAATAAAAGACAATTTTGAAAATACTTAACTACAAAAATTAATTTTGACAGCTAATCAAGAGACTCGAGCACACACAGTACAAACGAATTGAATGACTTAGAAGTCAACTTGAAAAAATCCAAATCTTTTGATTTTTCTTCAACCAACTCGACAACCTTCAAACTAATCAATTGACAAAGCCATACACGCTTTGATTTGGAGAACAACCGACTCAGTTAACAATTGAATTGAATCGTGTATGGTCTGCTTTAAGGCTCAGTTAGTCTTTACTTACTGTTTCTGTTCCGTTCCGTGCCGTTCTGTTACGAAATTGTAATAGTTACTTTTTCTGTAGCAACTTATCAGCCATTTATGACAAATTTATTAGTTTTGCACCATCCATTGTTTTATTTTAATAACTTTAAGCACATAAATGTAAAGAAATTAAATTTTTTGAATTCTTAAAATAAAAAAATAGTTTATTTCAATACAAAAATGTATTTTTTATTATTTATTTTGCTGTCACTTACAATTACTTAACAAGTTTTTGATTTTAACAAACTGAACAGCAACAGAACAGAAAAACTAATCAATTTCACAGGTTTTTTAATAACAAAAACACATCAGCTGATTCGTAACAGAACAGAAAGTAAAGACTAACTGAGCCTTTACTCGTATACGAAAAAACGGATGTGAGTGTCTTATAATTGTTCGTTCGTTGGCGTTCGTATATTGTGTTTGTGTTTTTTTTTTGCTGATGCTGCATAAAGAAAAACAATAAACATTTTTTTTTGTTTTTTATGCTATTGTTCTTTTGCAATTGCAAAAAAAAAATCAAATGTTCGCTTTGTTAGTGTTTTCTTGTTGGCTTCGAACTCAGTCCGTACTGAGAAGAGTGCAATGTGTTTTGTTGGATTTTTTGTCATTGACACTCTTAGGCCGAGGTAGGGATGGTCAAATTGAATAAATATATCGATATATATCGAACCGATATTTTTTAAGAGTATCGATATTAATTATTTCAAAAATATCGATATATCGGACGTATTTTGCTGAAACTATTACCAAATTAAAAAATTTAATATACCTTTGTACATACATACATATTTATGAACAAACATACTGAGCCTAATTATGAATACAAATTCCCCGGGAGTTTTTTTCCCTTCCCCATTTTTACAATTGAATTTACATAGGAAAATTGGGAGAAGGGAGAAAACTCCCGGGGAATTTTTATTAATAATTTAATTTAATTTAATTACATTAAATTCAAAAAATTAATAAGAACAAAAAATTCGATCAAAACAAAAAATTCAATAAAAACAAAAAATTTAATTATAACAAAAACAAAATGGAAGAATACACAAAAACCATATGAAATCTAAAAAAAAGTAAATTACGAAAAATTTGAATGGAAGTGCCAACTTACCTTAAAATTTGAATTACACCCCAAAGTACCAACTAGAGGTCTGCTTTGAATAACACACTCGTTTACCTTTACTCAAAGTGCACAACATTTATTCAAATAAAAAACATTCAAAAAGACAAGAAGAAAGTAAACCGTATACAAAAAAAAGAGTGAATAAATTGAATAAAAAAACTTGTTTACTGTAAATGAATTTGAGAGTCATTAATAAATAACAAAACATTGGAATGACCCGTTAGAGAGAGCAAGTTTACAAAAAACATTCGAATAATTTTTGAATTATTGAATGTGCATACATTTATTTGAATACATTGACATAATATGTGTTTAAGCTTGTGGCTTCTTTTATTTATAAGAGTTAAGCTTACACATACATACATAATGTGTAGGTACAGATATTTTACATTCAAATTATATTTGAATATTTAACTCATTTTATTTGAGTTGACTGAATTGAATGAGTTTTTATTTATTTTGTGTTTGGTTATTCTTTCATTTGTTTCGTTGTGATTGTGTGCTCGACTCATTGCAGTTAAAAAACAAATGAGTGTGTTGAAATTGCTTTTTATTTATTCTTGCAGACCTCTAGTACCAACTTTAACTAGAAATGTTTTTGATTTTTTAAGTCAAACCAGTAATCATCAGATATGGACATCAGGAGCACTCTCTGTTTTAAGTGCTCTCCTGTCAATCTGCTTCTTGTATCCGGCACTGCTTCTTATAAATGCCAATCATTTTAATTTAAAAAACATATGATGCATGCAGTGATGCCAATTATTAAAAAAACATATTGTTTAAAAAACGGCTACAATTTTGAGTTTTTAATGAGAACTGACTTTAAAAAATACCGAATTCGATAGTCGTATTTCAATATCGATATATAGATATATTGGTATTTTAAATATCGGCGATATATATCGATTACTTTTTTATTTAAATATCGATATTTTGATATATCGATATTTTTTGCCGATTCCTAGGCCGAGGCCACGCAATGAGCGACTAAGCGTCAAGCGGCTGAGCGATGAGCGGCAAAAAATTAAAACATATAAAATACTTCTCAAGGGGCCACGCAATGAGTGGCATGTGAGCGAAATTTATGAGCGGCTAAGCGACGTCGCTCAGGAATAAAACTTGTTCTAATCTTTAGTTGTTTTCTGAGCGGCAAAAAATAAACATGGCAAAAGTGAATGTGGAGCTTATAATTGCAGCTGTACAAAGCCGACCGCTATTATGGCAAGACAGATTACCAAATTTTGGTGAAATTTGTGGTTGCACAAGTAAGATGTAATTTAATTTATATATGTATTTACTTTACACATTTTATTTAGCTTCTAAAATAATACATTAACACATCATTATTATTTAGTATAATTATGTATTTTTTTATTTTTAGGAGAGACAGCGAAAGCAAAGTGGAAAAAATTTATAAGACACATACCGAAAAATTTGGCAAAAAAATCCACCAGCAAGATCTGGCTCAAGAGCTTATACAAACAAAATAAGATGGCAATATTTTGATATGATGACTGTTGCTCCAGATCCTACCGAAGGAAATTTGAAGGAGCTAGATACGACAGACATTAAAATAAATTCTACTATTGAGGATCTTCTGAGTGAGGAGGAAATTATATTGGCAAACAATACGCTTATAAGCAGCAGTACTGAAGAACTAACATTGATAAGTCATATGCCCAGCACTAGCAATACTTCAACTGATTATTTCACTCCTGTTCCATTAAGAACAAAAAAGAAGGCGCGCACTTGAACGTTAATGCAGAATTTCTTAAATTGGAAAAGGAAAGGATTGAACTACTAAAAAAGAAGGTGGAGAAAAGAGAAGACAGTTCCGACCTGTAGGGTAATTCTGTAACTTTTTAACGACAAAAATTTGTTGTTAGAGTAAATTTTTACTTGAAATTTTCTACATAACGACAAATTTTTGTCGTTAAAAAGTTACAGAATCACCCTACTGATATATGTAATATATATTCGCTTATCACTTTCTTGTTTCGCATCGCAGTGCTCGTTGAATGCAGACGTGTTTTTTTTTAACTCGGCATACGGTTTTTGTTTTCTTTTAACATACTTAAATAAGTTGTTATAAAATCAGCGAATTGGACGCTTAAAAATAATTTTTAATTTGTGAACATAAACGTCAATAATTAAAATAATAAAAGTTATAATTTAATAAAAAAATGTATGTATGAACATACATACATAAACATACAAACATACATTTTAAGCAAAAACATTTCTTGTTTTTGTTTATTCGTCTTTTTTTTATTATCGGGGTTTTTAACAACAAATAACAAGAAGAGCACAATTAAACAAACTGTAAAATAAAAAAAAAAAAAAACTTATGAATGCGTACAATGCAAAAACAATTAAACATAATGAGAGAAATGCATATGTTACAGTGAGTGTTGACGAAACAAAAGTAGAAACAAAAAAAAGAATCGATGATAGCAATTACCTAACGGCTAAACCTATTACTCGAACGCGTTCCCTCTCACCTTCTTTATTTACAAATACGGTCGATCGTATTACAATAACAAGTTTGTTAACTGCAGGCGCTGCCGCAGAGCCAAAAAAAACTTTAATAAGTGATGATACGGTTAACCCCAAAACAGCCGCTATGGACAACCCAGTAACTCAAGGAAAAATTTCTCAAAAGCCTACAGTACAAGTTGGTATGGACAGGTACATAACAGTGCTCAAACGGGGACGCAGCCCTACCTCTGCAGCAGTTGCTTCGGCCTCAAAAGTACCAACTTTTGATAAAATAAATACTCAAAATCGTTTTGCAATTCTGGAGGATGAATCCTCTGAAGCACCAAACGTCATAAAATCGTCAAAGCCTCCCCCGATATATCTTAGGGAACAAAATTCAAATGAGCTCATAAAGAGTTTGATATCAGTGATAGGTGAAAATTCGTTTTACGTAGCGGCTATCAAGCGTGGTAGTATAAACGAGACTAAAATACAAGTCAATCATGAGAATGACTTTCGCAAAGTAATAAACAACTTTGAAGCACTAAAAAAAAACTTTTATACATACCAACTGAAAAGCAGTAAAGGTCTTCAGGTAGTGATTAAGGGTATTGACTCATGTGTGGACCCAGAAGAGGTCAAAAAATTTCCTAGAAGAAAAAGGCTTCAAGGTAAAACATGTAGTAAACATTAAAAATAGAGAAAAAATTCCCCAACTACTTTTTCGAGTAGAGTTTGAACCCGGCGACGTTAAGCTTAAAAAAAATGAAACGCATCCCATCTATGATTTAAAATACATTCTGTACAGAAAGGTAACTATAGAGGAGCCGCACAAAAGAGGTGGTCCCGTTCAATGTTTGAACTGCCAAGAATTTGGCCATACTAAGGCATACTGCTATTTACCCCCTGTTTGCGTAGTATGTGGTGAGCTACACGGTACAGTTCTTTGCGATAAGTCTAAAACCGACCCCAACGTAAAAAAATGCAGCAACTGTGGTGGTAATCACACTGCCAATTATAGAGGATGCCCTGTATATACTATCGTCAAGCAGTCGGTTGGACCGAAAACTAATCCCCCTCAAATGCAGGTAACGAATCCTAGTAGTAACAGAACCTCTTATGCTAACGTTTTAAAATCAAACAATGTACCAATGCAAGGCGCTTCGTCAAGTAATGACGAAACTCCAGTTTCTAATCTAAGTCGTCTAGAAAAAACCATGGAAACATTAGTGCAAACAGTAAATAATTTTACAAACACAATGGGTAATATGATGCAGGAAATTCTTAGAATGCAATCGATGTTATTGCAAGCTATTCTTAACAAGCCATGAACTGTTTAAAAATTTGTTTTTGGAACGCAAACGGCATCCGCCAACATAAAAATGAATTAGAATACTTTCTTAAAAATAAACAAATTGATGTCATGATGGTTTCTGAAACTCATTTGACCTCAAGAAATACGTTTAAAATTAATGGTTATACTCTATATGATACCAAGGACCCTCGAGATAGAGCTTGTGGAGGTTCTGCTATATTAATAAAAAACCGAATTAAACACTACCCAATGTGTGATCATCGTGAAGATTATCTCCAAGCTACGAACATTTGTGTCGAAGAGCTAAATCGAAGCATAGTTATTTCATCTCTATATTCACCACCTAGATTTGCAATATCAGAAAGCCAATATTACAAATATTATAAGTCACTGGGGCCCTGTTTCCTGGCTGCTGGCGATTACAACGCAAAACATACCTTCTGGGGGTCACGACTTATAACACCAAAGGGTCGTGTTTTGTTTAATACAATCTCTAAAATGAATTTAAATGTTGTCGCGAGCGGCCAACCAACATATTGGCCTGCTGATCCGCAAAAAATTCCAGATGTCATCGATTTTGGCGTGGTTTAAAACATCCCCACAGAAACGATTTACGTTGAAGCTTCCATAGAATTATCCTCTGATCACACACCTACAATTGTTACTATAAAAAACACCAATAGAATTGAATCTCCCTCTGGTCACATAGCGACGTCAGCTACACATATAAATTGGATAAAATATAAAAAATATCTCAGTACCCATTGCACAGAAAATATTCCGCTTAGCACACCGGAGTATATAGATCGCTCTATTGTCAATTTTGACAGTTTTCTAAAACTAGCTGTTCAACATTCCAGCATTGCCCCCAAAAAAACCAAAAATAATAAAATATATTCCTCAGATGTCGAGCGTCTCTTGTCTGAAAAAAGGAGAGCTCGTAGAGAGTGGCAATTGCACAGATCCCCTCAACTTAAGACCTTACTAAAAGACTGTACAAAAAGGCTGAGAAAGTTACTGCAGACTCAGAAAACGGCTTCTCTGGAAAAATATTTTAAGGAACTTGATGCAACTCTACAATCAGACTACTCATTATGGCGTGCAGCTAGAAACCTCAAAAGGCCAGTTGTCGCTAATCCGCCATTAAGAAACTTGAATGGAAGTTGGGCAAGAAATGATGTTGAAAAAGGAAATCTGTTTGTTAATCATTTAAAACACGTATTTACCCCTAACATATCTCACGATATGGCGGTCGAGTTACCACCTGTTGCTGCTAGAGCAGCTGTTCCCCTAAGATTTGAGATAAGAGAAATAGAAAAGGCTATTTGTGATTTAAACCCCAAGAAGGCTCCTGGTTTTGATAAGATCAGCAACAAAATGCTTTTGGAGCTACCCAGCATAGCAAGGAGAATTATTCTTTTAATTTTTAATGCTATTTTACGCCTGGAATACTATCCTCAAAAGTGGAAGGTTTCCTTAGTCATCATGATACCTAAACCAGGAAAGGATCACACAAAAGTTGAGTCATATAGGCCTATAAGTTTACTTTCAAATATATCAAAGCTGTTTGAGAAGCTGTTAGCGTCAAAATTAACCCCAATTCTAAATGAAAACAGATGTATTCCTAACCACCAATTCGGCTTTAGAAGAGAACACAGTACAATTGAGCAAACCCATCGTATAGTAAACGCAATAAGAAAAGCCTTTGAAGAAAGAAAATATTGTTCCGCTCTCTTCATCGATGTTTCTCAAGCTTTTGACAAAGTCTGGCATGAAGGCTTATTACATAAATTGAAGCTAAACTTACCAGTAAACACACACAAGCTGTTAGAAAGCTACTTAGTCGGTCGAAAGTTTATTATTAAAGAAGGTGATTATTTAAGCTCTCCTCAACCAATTGAAGCTGGAGTCCCTCAGGGAAGCATCCTAGGCCCACTTTTATACTTAATATATACTTCGGATATGCCAATAAACAACTACACCCAAACTTCAACATTTGCTGATGACACAGCTTTTCTAAGCGTGCACGAAAACAGTCAAGAAGCATCTCGATACCTACAGGATCATATATTTCAACTCGAACTGTGGCTGAAGCAATGGAGGATAAAGGTCAATGAGCAAAAATGCGTACATGTAACATTTACCTTGCGTCGGGAAACATGCCCCCCTATTAAAATCAATAATCATTTAGTGCCTCAAAATTCGCATGTAAAATACCTCGGTATTCATCTAGATCGCCGTTTAACGTGGAAAAGCCATATAGAGGCAAAATTATCTCAAATGAAACTAAAAGCCATCCAAATTCATTGGCTTATTGGAAGAAACTCTGTCCTAAGTCTCGACTGCAAACTTTTACTTTACAACTCCATCTTAAAGCCAATCTGGTGCTACGGTATTCAACTATGGGGCACTGCCTCGGCCTCTAATATCGAAAAAATTCAAAGGCGCCAAAATAAACTTCTTCGAATAATCACAGCTGCCCCTTGGTATGTTAAAAACTCAAATATTCACAAGGATCTCAATGTTCCTTTAGTAAAAACTATGATTACAAAATATGCAGTAAAATATTTAAAAAGGCTTGAACAACACCCAAATCCACTAGCTCGAAATATTTTAAACCATGGCGGCCACACTCGCTTAAGAAGAAGAGACACTGCAGCACTTACCCAATTAGATGAGCGATAAACACCTATATAAGTGAACAGAACCCGTGATGAAGAAAATTTTTGTCTGGCACTGGCAGGACGTAAAATAACGTATTAGGTTAAGATTTGATTAATTATTGTTAGTTCATATTTAAAATATGAAGATTCAATAAAAAAATATTGAGAAAAAAAAAAAAAAAAAAAAAAAACTTTCTTAAGGTGCTCTTCTGTTGGTATAGGCATGTATTCCTGGACAAGATTTTCCCATATGATAATGCATGTTTCTGAAATTAAATTGCAGACGGTGCTTCTACCCATTCGAAAAGCAAACGCCAAATCGCGAAAGGAATGTCCTGTAGCTAGAAATCTGCGAATAATACATGTTTACAATCCAAAGCAAATACATAACAAATAGACTTACCTCAAAGTTAAAACAAGCATTTGCTCTGCAGAAATTGCTTTTCTTTGTTTTGTAAATCAGTGTTAACTTTTTGCAACAGCAAATCAAATGATTTCAGAGACATACGACAGTTTGGCAAAATTTGTCTGGAAATTTGCGTAGATTTGTATATAAATGGTTCAATTCGCCGTAATTTCGTCTTCCTTGATTTACAGGATGCACAACAAATACTCTTTTTTTTCTTAAGCGCATTAAATTCTTATAAATGTGAATACGATTTTCGCGTAATAACATTAAACAAACCTCTCTTAATAATGGCGTTTCAACAACTAAACGCTCTGTAATGACGCTCAGTAATAAGCCACTTGCCGCCCAAACTTTCCGCTTTGTCGTTCAGTCGCTTGACGCTTAGCCGCTCATTGCGTGGCCTCGGCCTTACTCTTAAAACAACCTGTTTTTTTTCTTTTTCGTTGGCTGTTGTTGTCGTTTGCATAAACTCATTTGTTTTGAAATATAAAAATATACGACCTGAAGTAGCTGTTTTTGTGAACAATGCTTTGAGTACGAATTTTATAGTCATGTGCATACCTTTAGTGTTTAGGCAGGCTAGTCAGTTGTAAAATAGTACACAGACAAAACAGATTCGTGATCACAAGCGAATTTGGCGCCAACCTAATTTCGTCGGTTGCATGTACTACCACAAAATTCGGTTACAATTACTGAAAATTTCGCTGCTTAGCATAATATTTTTGATAGCAACATTTGAATTTTAGTACACTCTCAGTCATAACAACAGATATTGTTGGGAGTTAGTATGATTATTTGAAACAAAATTGTGCTTATACCCGAATATATGATAGCTGCAACTGCATTAACACATAATTGGTGTTCATAACAAGAGATTTGATTGTCGTTATCAATGTATTTTTTTAACCGGTCAAATGTAGCCCATAACGGGCAAGGACTTGTCCAAAGGTAACCCAAATGTATGGAAAAAATGGCTTATTTTACAGTACGATGTCCTAGGGCTGGACCATATAACCCAGCTTGCATTACAAAGGAGAAGTCTTAAAGCTACTCCATGGTATACTCCAGAGGATTAGCTTTGAAATCGTTTCAAAACGAAAACATGTCGTTAAAAAACGAAGACATGTCGTTTCACTGCAAACTCTTCTTTATAATGGCATGGTCCATACTTGCATTACATTGGACCAGTCCAGGATCAGAATGGATCAAGTAGTCCAATATAATTTGCAGGGTATTAAGAAAATAATACATACTTACATACATATGTACGTGTATATGTTCAAACTTATAAGAATACGCAAATTACTTAACCTTATTTATTAAGTTTTTGCACATTTTCCATTTTTGACCGCAAAGATATTTTTTAAATATAAAATTAAAAATTATTTTAATCTATCAAAAGTTTTGACAGAAAATTTAGTAAGCAATTGGGGCTTTTAACTATTTTTTGGTTGTGAATTCCGAATAATTATATTTTCATTTGTTGTACTCGAATTGAAACTATTCCAACAATCAATAATTAGCTGCAATAAATGAATTAACATTTATATTACAAAATTTATTGACGAAAGCAAATTATTAATTGCAATAAACAATATTCAGTATTGCCCTGTATTAAATTCGGTTGTCGGTCGACACCGAACTGAACAGCAGAATCTACATATGTAGACAAATATTTAAGAGTTGACCCTATTTGGAGCTCGTATGCTATCATATTTACAAGAGCTTATTGTTCCGCATATTTTCTACATAGATATGTACATCTATATGAAATATTTTGTCTTAAAGGGTTCTTACATGGGCCCTATACTCAATTCTGGACCATCAGCCACATGCTTTATTTTGGTTTTCTTGCAAAAAGTTGTTTTGGTTTTTTCTTAGTCTATTTACAACTACAATTACTGTTGGGAGAATTCAAGCCAATTGTAGTGGAGAATGTAAGAAAAGATAAACTCACTAATATTGCTAATATCTTTGGCTTTTCTAAAACTTTTTGTGAGAATGTTTCCTGATGATCTGGCCTAAGCAACCAGTGAAATGCGCATAGAAACTAGCATATCCTCCAACAATGAATTTCAGTGTTTTTATCAAGATTAACTGCCTGTTCATCTATTAACGAACAAAGACTTCGATCGCTTAACTTACACGCAAAACAAAAACAATATTTTATAATTTGTTTTTGTTTTAAATGTAAGTTAAGCGATCGAAGTCTTCGTTCGTAAATAGATGAACAGGCAGTAAAATTCAGAAATTAAGCACGACATACAAAGTCTTACAAATATTATTTTTTAAACATACCCTTATTTAGTTTTTAAGCCAGTGTTCAAAAATAAACATAACATTATTTAGCGTACGGCTCACACACCCAAAAGCTATATCTTTTTTAATTGTTTGTGTATTAATACACAACTCTTTAAACAGCTCATAACTATTTTCAAGAAAGGAACCAACATTATATAGTGTTCTGTTCTTTGTTAAAAATCAGAAAAATTTTTGTGGTTCTGTAGACATAAATTATATTATAAGCAAAAATTTTAGCAATGGCAACAGCATGGAAATCTTGTGTACATGTTTTGATTGCGTAATATTTTGTTGCTGCCTTTTTTGTGACGTTTGTTATTTAAAAAAAAAGAACAGAACGCAATTAAATGTTCTCATTTTTTTATTGAGGTGCATAAGTATAGTATTATTTTTGTGCTCGAAGATCACAAACAGAGCCAACCTTTTTTTAATGATTTACTACACAAATACAATTAGCGTTTATGTTTTCCACACATTTACCGAATGGGACAGTAAAGAACTGTTCATATATCATATTTATTATCTAACACTTTTTTAAACACAATTATCCTCTTATGGCGATGGCATTATTTTTGTTTTTGCTTGAAACTTGCACGAACTTACAAAAAAAGCACATTACGTGCATGTTGTGAATGATATAATTAAACATCCTTCAAACAATGTCAACGTAGCTTTAATTAAGTGCACGTATAAATCAAAGTTTTTCAGCAGGTGATGTTTCCGGAAAAATATCGGCTCCATAAATTTAATTTTGCAACTTTAATGTACATCTTCATAGTTTTGTTTAAAAATGTAATATCTATTTATTTAATATCTTTAAGGCCCTTTAAAACAGTTACTTTTGTCACACCGTTTTAATATTTATATGTGCAACTTCACAGCCATACACCCATATACTCACACACAAACTTTTTAAAAATTCTTATATCCTCATGTATTCATTAGTACACGTTCATTCAGGTTAATAATGCATAATAATGGTATACTCATTCAGTAAAGAAAGACAAACTCGTAAAGAAAGTCACTTAACGACTATTACCTTGAAAGCAAATTACTTAAAAGTTTAAATTCAAATATTAAATACATAATATTAGCAGCAGTAAGTTACTCAAATATGGCATGAGATCAGCTGTACTTAAACGTAGAGTAGTAAAATTTGAAAAACTTTAAAACGATCCAGCTATATTCATCCTTAGGTTGTCTGTTGTATTAAACAAAAAAAAATCGCAGGAGCACTCACAATATTTTTACAGTAACGGACTGTAATTTATGTAAGAAGTATTATTTTTAAATAAATAAACATTTAAAATTCCAAGCAAATTTATTTTTTACTGATTCTAACATTTATTAAAAAAACCAAGTGCATATTAATACGGATTTTCAGTTGCAGTTTATATTGTCCGTTGGTTGCATAAAAATATTCTGTAAGTAAAATTAAATGAAAATGTAATTTCAAATTACAAAGTTCATTTCATTTTTACTCTCAAAAATTCAACCGCGAATTTCTTAAAAACAAATTAGTTTTCAGTTATTTTATAAAAATTAACTATCTAAAAATTAACTACATATTCCGTAAAAAACAAATTTTTAGTTATCTATAAAAAACGGTTTGCTTGTTTTGTGTACAAAAATTCCCATTTTCTACTTGTTAAAATTATTTAGTTAAATACATCAAATTTTTAAAGTAAAATAATTGCGAAGCCATATCGGTCATACTGCTTGTGTCTTATAATTGAAAGTTGTTCTGTAAACAACGGTTTCAGTACAACACACCAAAAGTGAAACAAATATGTGCAAAGGCTCAGTTAACCGGGAGTAACAGTAACGTTTTAAATCAGCCGCTTCATTTTGTTGTATGTGAAGCAAGTAGAAAGATTGTAGTAGCAGTAAGATGTTACGTCTTAATCTGTAAGAAATAGATTGGTCTTACTTTTTTACGGTCAGGTTAAGTTACTCTTACTCCCGGCTAACTGAGCCTTAACGGGGTAAATAAATATTTAATAATATTCTCTCTCTCTCATTAGAAAAACAATCGGACAGGTGTCTGTCTGGTATTTTTTAGAAATTCTTTTGTGGATTAAACGAGTAAAACCTGTATTATATAAAATTACTGAACTACATAAAAAAACTGAATATTCCTTTGTTTTAACGGAATATGTAGTTAATTTTTTGATAATTAATCTATATATAAATCGGCTAAGGCAAAACAGTTAAGAACACTTTCCTCTCTGTATGTCAACCGATTTGAAAAAAACACACACCATTTGAAAGATATTTACTTACAGAAGTGCACAATATATATTTTATTAAAATCTGTTCAATATTTTCAGAGAAATAACCCTGAAGGAAACCTGGGGACAAGTGTCTCCAAGTCACCAGTTTTGTCGACTATTTTAGTGACTTCTTGGCGACATGTCAACAAAGTGTCTACAGTATTTTTATTTGCTTTGATGAGAATGAAGTTCTTATTTGGCGCCAAAGCACTATTATTCGTCAACGGCATAATTGTTTTTATTAATACAGCATTTTTTCATTTGTGCTATAATAAATATGCAGTACATTAATCGTTTTAAGTTTAAATAGTAGATAAGAAACTCCATTTGTTATATTTTGTGTTTCTTTAACGACGTAGAAAAGTATCAAAAGTGTAGACTAGAATTACTAAAATGCACTAGTGAGTCTCTGGTGACAATGTCTACATATGGTCCCAAAAGAACCACCTACTCAGTAGTGACAACGTCAGTAGTAGATTTCCAAATGTCTATAGTAAAAAAGGCAATGTCGGGGGTATAATAAGTCACTAGTACTGGTGACAGTGTCAGTAGTGAATCAATACTGATTCACTAGTGACATTTCCTGCAGGGAAGCGTTCAAATTAGCTACTAACACATATGTACAAAATACAAAATTTGTTTTTTTTTCAATTATCAAATAATAAAAAAATAGGGTGCTTGATTATTCGACATTTTTAAAAAACCGGTTTTCGATTATATCGACTATATAAATACGGGAAATTAAATTTCTTTATTTTACTTTTCCGTGCTGCATGTGGTGATTTATTTAAGTTAGAAACATAATATTATAGGTCGGGGTCCTGAGTGAATTAAAACCTATAAGATGAAAAATGAATAAGAACATGTAAGGGGAGCTTTTTGGTACTTTTTCGTTCAACATCTGGTTTTTTGATTAATTTTCGTTAATATTAGACAATGAAAAAATAATTAAAATGCAATGTCCTGAGTGGAGTACAATTTACAAAGGAGATTTTATGGTAGTTTTTTGTTTTTCAATTGATATTTTTTATAGTAGAAGATAGAATATGAAAAAGAGGTTAGTCCCTTGCCAAATCGATCCACTAATTTGGAAAAATTAATGCTCAAAACATGTAAATTCATATATATTTAGATGTAGTATCTTCATATGAACCTAAAAATTTATGGTCGAATTTTGACCATTAGGCGAACACTCGTTCATATAAAATAACTGAAAATTCATTTGTTTTTACGAAATATGGGGTTGAATTTTTGACAGTAAAAATTAAATGAACTTCTCGTTAAAAATAAATCAAAAATAAGTAGATCGGTTTTGAACTGAATTTATGTTATACTAGCTGACCCGGTCCGGGTTGCTGGCTCGAAGCAAACATTAGTGTTGTATTACCAGACGATTTAAATTGAGCATTAAACGAAATTTACTGCATTTAAATAAAAATCCTTGGAATACATATCATAAAGTTTTTTTTACAGAATAACTTACATATGGTGTAGATATGGGCTCAATGAAAAAAGAAACACATGTATTTAAGGCAAATTGGAAATTATATTTTTTTATATTACTTCATCTTAAGGCCAGCGGATAGACAATGTTTTTTGTTTTTATTTGGTGTATAAAACGTATAAATTTTTTAGGGTGCCAACTCGGGAGCAAGCCACATACAACTAGCCGTGTGAAAAACATGAACTTTCCAAAATTAAGCCAGCAATAGTCAATGATTGGCCTTGTGCTTTGTTGATGGTAACAGCAAAGGCAAGACGCAAAGGGAGTTGGAGCCGCTTGAATTCAAATGGTTAATCGTTGGAAATCATCGGAATTCGTGGAATAAGTACGTCTTCGCCTTTGAATCTGTCACCGATGATTATTGCCTCGATTAAGTTTGGTGAACAGTTTTTGATTTTTGGTGTGTTTAAGTTGCGAATAAGAATTACCGGTGATCCAACCTTTAATGTTAGAACATGCGGTGGCATTCCGGGTGGTTCCAATGAATTCGAAAATTCAGTGGGATAATTGACGGCTTGTTCTTCAGCCAT
Organism: Pollenia griseotomentosa; assembly: GCA_963931875.1. NCBI lineage: Eukaryota > Metazoa > Arthropoda > Insecta > Diptera > Polleniidae > Pollenia > Pollenia griseotomentosa. The sequence continues at coordinate 125,314,425 of OZ007563.1, forward strand.
TACTGTGTCGATCGATTTGTATTTAGTTAATTTGCCGGACAGTTTCAATTGAATTTGCTCATTGAGCTTGCTGACATCATCATTTTTTGGTGCCAAAATTGCACGTTCGCACAGCCAATCCGAATTTTTGTAGGAGGTTTTTAGACTTGGGAATACCTTGTCGACGACGGCTTGAATATTCATTTGCATTTGACAGAAGTTTGGCGGGAACGAAATCTCGTCCGTGGCGCGATTAATTGGAATTTTTCCATTTCCAATGTCTAAAAGTTGTTTTGAGAATGTTTGGGCAGACGGGTCTTGCAACAAATGCACAGGCATGTTCGTCGATAGCGTTATTTTCTCGACTTGGTTTCAAAGATATGAAGAATAATTTTTTTAATCAAGAATAAAAATTGGGAATTAAGCACCACAAACAAAATCTTATTAATTAACTTTATTAACTGCACGAACGCAAAGACATTAAAAAGCTTTTCAAAAGCTTTTACTTAAACGTAACACTTTAAAAATTCAGGCTTTTGCTTTTCTGTCTTCAGTTTTTTTAAGATTGTGAACTGTTGCGTTGATGACGCTTTGCAATAGTACAAAGTCAAATTAGAATTAAACTGTGCAAAAGCAAAACATTAAAAAAATAATATATGAATGCAAAGTTTGAACGCGTTTTCGCGTACCAACTTTGAAAAAGTATGTGCTTCAAACATTGGTGTTTGAGTATATAACAATGATATTACATTTAAAAACCATGAATTCGTTTTCTGCAATAGATGCCATCAAATTATTTATAATTTTAATATTATTAATTCTCCAAAATTTTCCATCCTAAGATTCCATGAGATTCTCAAAAGTATTTTTCCTGGAATTTAATGGGGAGTTTTTCCTAGCATAGGTGGCCAAGAGTGCATACGAAAAAATAATTTTTATATACTTTTCCCCTAAGTTCTTTTTTTGTAATTCATTATTCTGTTAAGAATTTACCAGAGACCAAGTTTTACAAAATTTATTTTCATTAGAAATTATAAGTGTGATATGTCCCTTTTTATTGTACCTATATCATCATATCGCTCATTTGCTGCAAGACCGGCATAACTCAGAAAATTAAATTTTGGAGTTAGAGATGCAGAATTGTTCCCTTTGTTTTTCTTTACATTGCGTATTAAATTCATCTTAATATCTTTTATACTTTCTCAGTTTGAAGAGAATGTGTCTTATTTTTTTCTAAGTATTTAGAGCAAATCAAAAACTTTAAATGCGTTTATCTCGAAATGGATTCTTTTGAGTTAAGCCGGTCTTGCAGCAAATGAGCGATATATTAAGATGATTTCGACAATCATCAATGGCAATATCGAGTCATAACCGCAAAAAAGCTTAAGCGACAAAAAAAATTTACAGGAGAAGGTTTTTCTTATTTTATTTCATATAAATTCTGTTGCTTACGATAAAATTGTAACGGTGCCTTATGTGACCATGTAATTTTAGGAGATGAGGCAAGCGTTGCCAATAAAGTCATTTATTAAAAAGAAACGAAAATTGAAAATTATGTCGTTTAAGTTTTTTTTTGGAGTAATGCTTCGATATGCAATCATTATATGGCTGTGATAGTTATAAGGCAACAATCTTTTTCAATCGTATTTATGCTGGTGTTTATTTTTATTTTTATTTTTAAAAGTACAATCGACCTAAAATCATTTTGCTTGTCCAAATTACGATGTCCATCCGTCTAGGAAATTTTTGTTTGTCAATGAAATTGGATAAAACGCGTAAGATTATTTAAACCTGAAACAGGCGAATGTGATATAGGTATATGCATAATCTCTTGATATCACAAATGAAATGAAATTCATATATTATCAGTCCCTATTTATCTCTATTAAAAATCTCTAAAAATTTTTACGACCTTTTTAACAAACTCTTTACTTCAGCCTTAATTCCTGTAACAAAACCAACAACAACAAACGATATTTGCTTGTTTCTTGAAATTGAATGCTTCGAATCCATAAAAGTCTTTAAAATAGGAAATACATGTTTTCCTTTTTCTTATTTAATAAAACTTTATCTTTCAAAAACACTGCCAAAAAACTGAAAAAAAAAACTTTTTTAATTATTGTACTTGCTTAGTAACTTGACTCTGATATTTAATTTCCTTTCTTTATTGTGCTAATTTTTGAGGTTTATATAAATCTTTTTTGTTTACTTAGTAAATATAATATTTATTTTTAAACATATTTAAAGTTTTAACTACCGAAAATTTTAAATACATAAACACATGCTGTATGTGTAAGGAAGGACAGAGATCAGTTGAATTTTGCAAAGTTTTTAAATTAGACTTTTCGCAAATTAAACAATATCCCCATTCAGAGTTTTGCTTAATTTTTATAGTTTTTCATGAAATGATAAATATTCCTTAAAAACAAAATTGTGCGTCCTTATTTTAATGGTAGTTGTCCTTTTATTAATATACAGTCATTTTAAGGCAGTTAAGAACGAATAATCTTTTGCTTTTTTTCCATTAAGTTTCAATTACTAAAAGTTTTTCCATTATCTTCACTACTTACATCCTGTCCACAGTGAAATGGTGTACTCATACTAGAACATTTAAATTCACTTATATACGATGAAGTTTAAAACTAAAACTTATTCTTAAGTTCCTTACCAAAAATGCAATGTAAGTTTTTTATTCTGTACGTAGCGTTACATATAAAGGGTGGTTAAATTTTAAGGGCCGATGTTATATGTGAACCACACCTAATCGTCAAGTTTTCTTCTGAATTTCATTTGTCATTTCTCGATTTCAGACTAACTCAATTTGAACCATGGAAAGATACACAATCGAGCAACGCACTAAAGTTATTCAGGCTTTTTATGAAAATGAGCGCTCAAACCAAATGCATATATTGCACTTCATAATCGGTACAATCGAATCGTGCGTGTAGAAGATGTGAAAACACCAGTGCGTGCTCGTACAGCTCGTACTGCAGAAAGTGTTGCTGCTGTTCGCGATAGTGTGACTGAAGAGCCGTCCACCTCAACTTGTCGTAGTGCCCAACAATTGTACCTCTCACGCTCGTCGTTGATGAACATTTGCATAAAGACTTGGAAATGCAATACTTACAAGGTGCAATTGACTCAAGAACTGAAGGCTCTTGACCATTCCAAACGTCGTCAATGGTCAGAATGGTGGCAAGAAATGGCAACAGTGGATGATCAATTTTCAAAGAAAATCATCTTAAGTGATGAGGCACATTTTTACCTCTGTGGATTCGTCAATAAGCAGACTTGCCGCATTTGGGCGAATGATTATCCAAGAGTACTTGTCGAAAAACCAATGCATCCACAAAAAGTGACTGTTTGGTGCGGTTTATTGACTGGCGGCATCATCGGGCATTATTTTTTCCAAAATTAGTCCGGTCAGGCAGTTACTATGAATAGTGTTCGCTATCGTGAGATGAAAACGAACTTTTTATGGCCCGAATTGGAAGAAATAGATGTGGAGGATATGTGGTTTCAAGAGGACAGTGCCACTTGCCACAATGCTAACGAAACAATGACTCTTTTGTGCGACAAATTCAATGGCCGTGCTATCTCACGTGCTGGCAATGTCAATTGGCCACCAAGAACATGTGATTTGACACCGTTGGACTTCTTTCTTTGGTGTTATTTGAAAGGAACGGTGTACGTGGATAAGCCAGCAACAATTCAAGAGCTAAAGGCTGAGATAATTCGACACATTAACGGCATAGAACCTTAATTATGCCTAAGCATCATCGAAAATTTGGACTATCGGATAGAGGTGTGCCGCCGAGGCGGCGGCCATTTGGCCGATATTTTGTTCCATACATAATTCAACCATACCAATATTATCATAATGAAAAATGACAATAATTTCCAAAATAATTTGTGTTTTCTTCAAAATCAACATCGGCCCTAAAAATTAAACCACCTCTTATTTATATATTTACATATATTGAAATCATAAGTCGATTTAGCTAAGTATTTCTGATTACAAAGAAGTTCCTCGGGTGAAATTCCACCCATTTAGAAAAACGTGTTAGCTACCTACATCCAATTGAATTTTATGGACGATTTTACTTTATTGTTTTCTTATGAAATATTATTTTGTCTAAAAAAATAAAAACTCCTTCAATAAAGCAAAAAAACCTGTATATTTTCATTCAGTAATCAGTATGCGTGATGTTTTAACCGAAAAACTGGCCTGCAAGTTATATTGAGGAACGTATTTATGAGAGTAAAAGCACTTTAACGTAAATAGTACCATGAACTAGCTCTAAAATTAAAAAAAAATCCTAGCAAAAAGTCCTTTGATAAAATGGTTTAACAGATATGAAATACTCAAAAATCTTGAAAAAGGAAAAGTGAAAAACTCCCAACTTTAAAGTCTTATAGCAAAATAAAAGTTTTAACAAAGTCCAACTAAATGAGCAACTTTAATTCATTATATAAATCATAAAAATATATTTTTGCCCATTGCCTGGAATTTTTCTTTCTTAAGTTTGATTAAGCTAAAAATATAGTGTTTTGTTTAATTGATGAACATTTTTTGGCGGCATGAAATAACTCCCCACGAAATAACTCCCAAAAAAAAAATGAAATTACTCCCCAAAAAAATATACAGGAAACAACAACAACGTTTTTTGGGGACTTATTTCATTTTTTTAGGGACTTATTTCATTATTTATTTTAGGGAGTTATTTCATATGAAATAACTCCCCAAAAATCTGAAATGAAATAAGTCCCTAAAAATATTTTGGGGACTTATTTCATTTTATAATTTATTCCAAAGTCGTCAAAAAAGCAAATATTGTCCCGTTATAATATATAAACAAAACTTGTTTTAATGAATGGTCATTAAAAATAATTGTTACTAGGCAGTTAGTTTTAGAAATAATTTTGCTGTATAAGGTGTATTAATAAGAAAAAAAAAAATATTAAAAATAAATTTTGAAATAATAAGTGGTTACAGAAAACATAGCAAATTGTTATACGTTGTAGATCAAAAAATGATCTATATTAAAAAATCAGTTTTTGGGGATTTATTTCATTTCAAGAATTGGGGACTTATTTCAAATGAAATAACTCCCCGATTTTTTGGGATTTCTTTCATTTTGATTTAGGGAGTTACTTCATTTCGTTGGGGTTTTATTTCATTTTAAAATTGGGGGTTTATTTCATATGAAATAAGACCCCAAAAATTGGGGACTTATTTCATTTTATTTTTGGGGAGTTATTTCGTGGGGAGTTATTTCATGCCGCCACATTTTTTGACTATTCTGCTACTGCCTTAGCCGTTCTGAAACTACTTTACGAACTTTTTGGCTGTGAAACAGTGCAGTGTTCCTTTCACTTGTTGGTGAAACTATATGCCCTGAAATAGGCAAAGATATATTGGGTGGTATGTATTAATATTATTTTCAAACATAACCAAAGTATTTATTTTATAATTATGCCAATAACATTTTAGTGTCAGTAAGATTGTTTTAATATTATTGTTGATGACCGCAGTTGAGACTATTTTGATTGAGGTTCAAATATAGTCGAATTTGCATTACACTATAAAGTTACAAAATTGCCTATGATTGGTCTTAACAACGACATAAGCTTAATTTTTGTGGATTTGCATTAATCACACATAGTATGTTCCGTTTGTAATAACGGGTGTTTTTTTCAGTGGTATAGAACTTCGAATTGAAATAAAACACAAGAAAATCGTTTTAATGACCATCAATTTGGCTTTATTGGAAGGATAATTTTATGCCATTAATGTTTAAATATGAATTCAGGCATGTGGCCGCCGCGGCTGGCTTGAATAAAGCCAATTCTACAGGTCCAATTTTCAACCACTTTTTCGAGCATATGGGGCCGTATGTCGGCAATAACGCCACGAATGTTGGCTTCCAATTCCCCTAACGTTTCTGGTTTGTTGGCGTAGACGAGCGACTTCACATATCCCCAAAGAAAATAATCCAATGGTGTCAAATCACACGATCTTGGTGGCCAATTGACAGGTCCATTCCGCGAAATTATGCGCTCATCGAATGTTTCCTTCAATAAATCGATTGTGGCGTGCGCTGTGTGGCATGTAGCGCCGTCTTGTTGGAACCACAACTCATCCACATTCATGCCATCCAATTCAGGAACAAAATAGTCGGTTATCATGGCTCTATACCGGTCTCCATTAACGGTAACTGCCTCTCCAGCATTATTTCGGAAGAAGTATGGCCCAATGACTCCACCAGCCCATAGAGCACACCAAACAGTCAGTTTTTGTGGATGTAATGGCGTCTCAAGGGTCTCATGTGGATTCTCTTCACTCCAAATGCGGCAATTTTGCTTGTTGACGTAGCCATTCAACTAAAAATGAGCCTCATCACTGAACAAAATTTTGCGATGAAAATCAGCTTCGAGATCAATCTCATTTTCGGCCCATACACCAAGCGTTGTTCTCTTGTCAACCTGTTCATGATGAAATGGCAAACCAAACTGAACATAAATGACATTAGAGTTGCCAGATTTGACCACAAAATGCCAGTTTTATCTCTATTCGAAAAACAAACCTGTAAAAAAAACACCCGATAGTTACAATATTATACACATATTTTATGACATATTAAGGCTTTAAAAAAGAAGAGTTGACCATGTCGTATGATTAATATATAAAAGTACTAATTTCTTATCCGTTATTTAAATACTAGAGTATCCACTCGAATAATCGTTGTTCGATTAATCAAGGAATTTTTCAGCCATTATTTGATCGATTATTCAAAATAGCCAATTTCGAATAACGAATAACTCGAACAATTTATGTCAATTAATCGATTATTCATCTTAATGTAAATGTATTTTTTTTAAATAAAAATATTTGTTTCTAGATTTCTAATGGCCATTTTCTCATTACGCGATTATCTTTTTTCCCAACGAAAAACTGCACATTAAAGAAATTTGGTTTTCTCAATGTCTCATTTGCTTCTATTTTGTAGCAATGCTAACCGGCACTCATCTGCCAATTATTTATTTTCCTTTTATTTGACGTACAGATAAATTCAATCAGCTGACTCCCAACTTTTACATGTATTTTGAAAGGTGTTGACAACTGAAAACAATGTTTTTTGTCGGTATATTATATATATTTGTTCCTTTTACTCCTGCAAGGAGCATAGGGCCGTCGGTATATTGAGAAACCCAAGATCGTTAACGGACAGTTTATCGGTATAATAAATTTATGTTGACTTTGAGTAACAGACAGTTTATCGATACATTGAAAAAATGGCCATAACTGTTTAATATTATTTAAAACTAAATTACATGTTCTTTACTTCTTTATTTATTTTAATCACACAAACTTTTGAGCATATTTCAGACCCTTTTGTTTTGTTAGAGACAAATTGTTTAAATCAATTTAAACGTCAAATTCCATACGCTAGAAATTTGGCACCTTAATAGCACATTTTGCATATCGTCGTTCGTAAATTATTGTGTTCTCTATGGTTATATTTTACATATATTATTGAACACAATAATTTACGAAAGACGATATAAAGTTTTACATATATCGTAACAAAATGTGTAAATTAAAGGAGATAACAAAAATTTAATTAGTTATCATTAAAATTATAAAAAATTAGGTGATTTTTAAAAAATGTTTAACTAGAATGTCCATCGACTTCAATTTCACTCGATTTCTAGGAACAATACATTGGTTTTAAAAGTTTTTCGTAACTTACTGGCACCTCTCGCAAAATATGCCAGAACTAAAAAGGCAAAAATATAAGAAGTAAATAAAAAAGTGTCTTAAATAATATGAGTCCAAGCCAAAATTTAATACCCGCATTAAGTTAAGCAGGCGGGACACAATTACAAATTATAAACCAAAAAAAATGATTGATTTCTATGCTACTAAATAACTGCTAATAAACATAACTGTACTAAACTTTGGCTTTCAGATCACTTTATAGTCCGTTAAGGGCCAAATACACATTTAAAATGCTTTCCCAGGATGCAAATTCACTCGTGTATGTACGTGTGGTGGACCTAATATTCGCTGTCATATCTAAATTTTTTGATTTTTCATCCAGCATCATCGGTGTGACACATACAAACACATGTTCACTAATACTACCATAGCGCTTGATAAGAAATACTTGACGTGTCCAGACCCTTTTAAACCGAATTAGTGTAAATTTAATTTTGTTTTCCTTAATCTTGTTTCAGTCTTTTTAATGCATAAAAACTGTATTTTTTGCAGCCGGGTTTTTTGATTTTTTAAATTATTTATTTAAAAAAGTCTTAAAACTATCTACATAGCACATATCGCTCCTTTATTGCAACAAAGTCATATCTCAAAAAAATTAAACTTGGCAAAATGCGATTAAAGTTTTCAAAATGAACCTTAAGATACAGGTTTAATGAAATATATTTTGCTATTACTTCGGTCCAGTTTGAGATATAATACTGATTTTTTTTTTGAAATATAAAGAAGGTAACTATAAATAAACACTTTTGCAAAAGTAACTTGAAATTTTTAATTTTTTGAGATATGACTATGTTGCAATAAAGGAGCGATATGAATTATTATTTTATTGTTTATTGTTAAACTACATGTTTGTGTTATTTATTAATATAATAAAAGTATCAATTCATGTAGAGATTTATGTTTTGTTCCCATTGGATAAAATTATTTGAATTATTTGAGTAATTCGAACAATTTAAAAACCTTACTTATGTTTATTTGCAGCAAAAATTTGTCTAAATATTTTTTATATGCAAGAAATATAATGTACTAATAATGTGCCTAATCAGTCCATTGTTTTCCCCAGTTTTTACATAAATGTCATCCAAGAATAAAACTTTTGGAAAAACTATTACCCTCACAAAATTTAACCTAAACGAAACTTCTTCTTACAAAAAGTTTTTGGTATTTAAAATGGGGTTCTTTCATAAAATAGTTCATATAGCCCACATACAAACACCATCCTTAATTAAGGTATGGGGCACTAGGGCTATAAATTTTTCACACTTTTTGCGAATATCAAAAATGGCATAGTATAGTCGTGTAGAACATCAAAAGTTATTAATAAAAAATATGATAATTTTTTCGGATTGTTAAAAAAGTTCACGCAGGGATCGGGTTGAAGTTTGAAAACAACCATTTTTATCTAACGGAAATTTTAAAAACTATACACCCGATATTTGTAAATATTCCTATACGTATCACTTAAATGCTATTTTGGAATTTATTCACTGCCTTAGATTTAAAAATTTTCCTCCCGTTTACAATTCATCGCGGTTCAAAATTTCTTGGAAGGTTTTAGAAATTTGCTTCCCTGCGTGAGGTTTTATTCGCAAAACGACCGGGGACAGGGTGTTTTCATTACTAAAACATTATTGGCCACTCCGTGGTACTATGCCAAAAATTTGGTTATAGCCCTATAGCCTACGTTTCATTGATATCAGCCACGCCCACCATCTACCTACCAAACAATCCAAATCAATTTTTTCGCCTTTAACTTTTCCTTTTCAAGCATAGATCTTCAAATATGGTACATAAACTTTCTGCAAAATCAAAATATGAATGCCAAGTTTTTACAGCATCAGCCACGCTCATAAACAGTAGCTGTCAAAACAACTCCAAAAGCGAAAAGTTTAAAACACAAATGTTCGTTTTTTGTTCGACAGTTTTTGGTTTCGACTGCAGTTTTTTAAATCCTGATTACAAGTATTAAAATTGTAAAAAAAATCAAAAAGGAATTCAAGTGGTATTATGGAAGTCTACCAATTCTCAGAAAATACAAGAAAAAGAACAAAAAAAAAAACGCTTTACTTTTAAGTAAAATAATCTTTTCTTAATCAAATTTTATCAAAACAAAAGAAAGAAATCGTTTAAAACATAAGCATTTAGACTGTATACTCTTTTTTAAATATTATTTTAAAAGAGAAGCCTAAAATTTGATGATTTATTTTATTTAAAAAGTTTTCCTCTTTTGTTACTTTTAAATAAAATTTTTATTAAAAATATATAATTTTTGGTCTGATTTTTAAACTTCTAAACTAGACAAAATTAAAATTATTCGATGAGCCGAATAATATTTAATTGTTCGATTATTATGCGATTAAATTTTTAACACGAATAATTATTCGCGCGATTAATATAAAACATCGATTAATTGAATACCCTACTGTTTTCGCTAAAATGTGTATTTTGTACTTTCAATAGGAAGTACATCTAACATATCCTTTCAATGTATTTGAATTTAATGGACGGTGTTTTTAATCCAAATTTTGATATTTTAATTAGGCCAAAGTTCATCAAATTTAATTTTTATTAAATTATTTTTATGATGAAAGGAATTTTACAACATTAAATTAATAAAATTTTTTTTGATAATTTTTCATTCTTGACTGATCTTTTTGTTAACAAATATAACAGCCATATCCCACGGAAATTTTTGAACCTTCACTGTATGAATTTCTAATGTTTGACAATTTGATTATACATTTGCTTTTTTAAATTTTTATAGCAATTAAAATGGTTTTATAGCTTAAATCATATGGTTTTGTTTTTCTTATAAATAAATTGTTGTTATAATTGATAAATGCAATATCATTAAAAAAAGTTTTAGCCTAAATTTATGCTACAGATTTTATCACAAACCTGCACTGCAATAATTGTGACTTGTTTGAGAATATCTATAAGTTTGTTCAGCAAATGGTAAATAATGCACCCTTATTATCCCTTTGGTTCCAGTAAGACGACAGAGGTAGGCGGAGCTAACTTCTTTTTCTGCTCGCTTAATTTTCAAAGTTCTTTTTAGTTCGCTCATATCTACTAATCTACATACGAAATCTAAATAATTTTTTTTTTATTTGATTAAAAGAAGATGTATTTTTATACAAACGGTATTAAAAGGTTACCAGTGAAAATATCTTAGATACATAAGTTACTGAGTTGCATTGAAATTTTTATCAGTTTTCGTGGTAAAATACTTCATTAGCGACTCTTAACGAAGACCAATAAGGTATTTCTCTTAATAAAACAATTCTCTATAGAACTTCATCGTTAGTTTGAATATACTATTTGAAGAATGGCCTACATTTGCAACGAAAATAGTTTTGTGTGGGCGCCACCCAGTTAATAGAAATTTTAAACATCTAATAGTTATATTTCTACGAACAAATATTTCGAACAGATTTTTTTTTGTGTTTGTTTATTTAAGCTGGGATCACACGATTGCCGCAATGCACCAATTTTCATACTTTTTAATACCCCAATCGTGTGACTGCGCAACCAATTGCCTCATGTACCAATCAAGGACAATATTGTGCTTACTTTTACCAATCAAATACAACCCTGGTGCGGCAATCGTGTGACTGTTTGCTATGCAACCGCGCGGCAATAAAAATAACAAAAATGCACCAATATTTATTGTGTTCTTGTGCGGCAATCAAACAACACAATACGCACCAATATTTGCCTTTTTTTAATAAATTTACTTTTTGTGTTTCTTTTAGTAGGTAAGGAAGATAAATATTTATTTATTTATTATGCATTTTAATTATTGCTATTAACAAAATATGTATGTATGCTCATAGGCATATTTAGCTGTTCAGTGCGAATATTTTTATTTAAGGTATTTCTATGCGAACCTTAACATACGAAATTGTTGAACAGACTTAATTTTTGGAATTTCTTAAAAAATTGAAATAAAACTATTCAACAAAAATTTGTTTAAGTACATACATCATATATGTATACATATTAAATTTTAATTTAATTAACAAACCAACAAGAACTTTCAAACAAATAAAAAAGCTACCACAACAGCTGTTTTCGCAGTTGTCAAGTAAGAACAATCGTGTGACTGTGCTGCGGCAATTGTTGTAACCATTTCGCTTTGTACCAACTAGCGGCAATTAAATTTGCTTAAAACAGGGCAATCGTGTGATTTCAGAATATTTTATTGGTCCAATTTCATTATTGTGCGTCAATAAAGCACAATAAAAATTGTGTCATATTGGTGCATTTGCGTCAATCGTGTGATCCCAGCTTTAGATGTTTTATTTCATCTAATATCATAGATTCAGCACGGCCTTCTCAATTGATTTTATTTGAAATCGTCCAACACGGAAATAAATTGATTTTCTAAAGTAATCAATTTCATTTCTTAAAACAAGAAATCCAAAATCTAAAAATAATTTCTTGAATTTAACTTATTTTCTTCGTATTTAGTAAAATTTTTTTAAATTTAAAAACATTTTGCTTAAACGAAGCCGCACATATATTTAGAATAAGTAACTCAGCTATAATTAGTAAATAATACTTTCCGTGTACGTCCTCCTTTTTTCCAAATCTATACAAAATATTATTATACATTTTAATGAAAATGTTTGGAAATTAAGCACATAATAAAGCTTTCAGTCTAAATACAAAATATAAATTTATTTTATCCACTTATTTAGGCAAAACCATTAATTGAAACAAAAATAAGAGTGTTAAGGTATGTTCACACTTCCCAAATATTTGACGAAAATATCTTAGCAAAACGTGATCAATATTTTATCGATCAAATAACTTTCTTTTTAACACTTTTTATTAATTAACTTTAAAAAAGTTAGATTAATATGTCGTTTGTTTTAGCAAATTTTAACAAAAATTTAAAATCGATTTTTCCTAAAATATTCGTTGTAATTTCCTTATTATTCGGCACTTAACTTATTTTTTAAATGGCTGTAAATCTTTAAATGAGCAAGGCACCTCTCGTTCAAAGAAAATATTGACGAATTCCCGCAAAATTTGTTCAAACCCAATGGAAGATGGCAGCATCAAAATACATACAAATACGTTCACTTTCGACAAACTCCACAGAAAAGAACAACTTTGGTGTCAAGTTGTTTCTAGTACACGTAAGCAGTTTTAGATGGAAACCCTGCATAATGGGTTTAGAACATTTAGTACATTTCCTCCCTTATAACGCATACTGTTGAAACAGATTTGAATATGCTTAACGCGTAAGGAATTATAATACTGTGAGGTCAGTATTTATTAATTTTGGGTTGTGGAGAGTATCAAAGATTCGGCATATATTCGGAATATAGCACTTTAACTTGTTTATTTCTATATATATTAAACTGAAAATGCGTTTGTCTGTTCAATATAGACTCTCAAACTACTAAATGGATTTTCCTAAAATTTAAATAGTAATTTTCATATTACTCGGCGCTTAGCATAGGCTTTAAATATTTGTTTATATTAATGTTGTCGTGGCATCTCCATATAAAGACAATAAGAATTACAGTAAATTTTTGAGAACTGATACAGTAAATGTTTCCAAATTTGAAACAAATGGCTTAGTTTTCAATACAACACATCTGTCAAAAAGCGAGCTCAACTAGAAAAATGAGCGTGGAACACCCCACACAAGGACAACATAAATGTCTAAATATCTTTAGAAGGAGAACACTAGAATTATCTTAATTTGGTACAAATTGCTTCGTTATCAATACATGAGATCTGTTTTAAATAAATTTTACTTATTTTGTGTCAATGGGAGTAGAGAAGTAGTGTGGGCCATCAAATATTTGTTAAGTGCGACCATAACTTCCTTATGTTTTTCATAAATATATCTGTAAATGGTCTTCTTTTGTAAGAACTTTGTTGTTTTAGAAGCGTTTATTTTCAAGCTTCTACTCAAAAACATTTATCTAATTATTTTATTATTATTTTTGTCACGTCAATGATATTGAAACATAACTGGCACACAATAAGTGCAAATAACAAAGAGGAAAAAACAAAGCAAAACAAGTAGCTGCAATATGAAGAGAAACTTAAGGAGTATAATCTAAATGTTAGTAAAACACAAGCTCCTACTTATTTCCTTTAATTCTGGACAGAACATTTTCTTTAAGTTTTAGGAAAATTATTTTGCTTGTAATACAAAGATGTTGTCATAAAAAACCAAATCGTATTTTAGGATGGTTTAAAATTTTTTGTGCTCTCTGAAAATCTTTATGATTTCATATACATAAGTAAAGGGCACCATAACTCCTGGCCATGTGTTATGTAAGGCAAAAAAGTTCAAGTTGATCTTTATTTCGTGCTAAAACTTGTTTACCCCTCACCATAATTTAGGAGAGTGTTATACATTTAAATTCATGGTTGCAATCTGGCCATATTGTTGAGAGCTTATGAGGACCACGTACTAAAGCTGTGTTCACATTGTGTCTATTTGTCATATGGAATGTCACTTTTCTACACACATGTAATTTCATGTGTATGTCAAAATTTATGTTTTACATATGGTTTGTAGTTTACACGTTCAGATGTTGGTATGTAAAGTATACTTGACATAACCTATCAAAAAAAAAAAAACAGTCTTAACAGCTTAACAGCTGAGTGTATAAAAATTTAATTTGTGCTAAAAAAATTTTATTTTAATATGGAACGAAAGGTTGATCAAATAGTCATCATCTGCTCGCCCCACTTCTTTTTTCTTTTGCTTTTGCAATTTCACGTCTATATTGACCGTGCAAGTATGTTATTTTATTCTGGAAATATATTGCATTACATTTATTACAAACAACAATTGCCCAATGCCTTACCTTAACTTTATTAGGCCCAATAGATGAATTGAAAATTTTTAACTTGTCAGCCATATCATTGAGCGCGCATACCTGGTATGCTTATTGTGGTAGAACTTATTCCGCGGGTTATACAAGCATTCCTTCTCTTGCCACATATCTATTAACTGAAGTACCGATTCTTTACACCAGTCCAACTGGAAAAACATAAAAATAAATATGGAAATTGTCATAAAAAAAAATACATATGTACTTACTTTTGTTAATTCCTTTTCAATTTTTCCCTCCATTTTCAATAATAAAATTGGTTATTTTTTATTTACTATCATAATTATTAAGAATTCAGCACGACAAACAAAATCTTGTAAATTGATTATAATTTATATTTATTAAAATTTCAATTAATTTTTGCCGCCACAAAATTTTGTTAATAAAAAACAGCTGATGTCAGATTGTTTGTCACTTGAAAAAAGAACTCGTTCTAAATAAAAAATGTCATGTGTACTGCACACAGAGAAATAACACATGATATTGTTTGCAGGGGTTCAGACGATATGTACAAATTTAACATGTGAAAAAGTGACATTCCACAGGACAAATACACATAATGTGAACACAGCTTAATTGTATATGTTTATATTGCCTCAAAGATAAAGCTTATTAAAAATAGTAGAGATTGGTGTACGATTTCTCTAAAACCACATAAAAATTCTTTACCAGAATAAAGTTTTAGTACTTAGAAATCCTCGCGCTATGCCGAAACACTCTCCTTAGCGAAACCGGTACTTGTTATACAATGGAGGAGAAAATCATTGCGCCCAAAAGTTGTTTTCGTCATATATTTAATATATACACCCAGAGAAAAAAAAAACAAAAAAATTTTTGAATAAATTAAATTTATATTAAAAAAAAAAGTTTAAATGAGCCATAACACCATAATTGCTTTATTTCATTCCTTACGTGGAAATAACGCCATATGGCCGCATTTCACAATGGAATGAGATATAAGGCCATATGGCTTTGTAGCACGGCACCCTTGCAAGTAATTACTTGCATGTGCATCGTAGGGTTAGGCGGCTATAAGGTAAAAACAAAGAAATAAACATACATACATACATACATTTATTTATATATATACAGATTAAACAATGTTAAGCAAACCAGTTAAATATTACCAATTAACGGCCTAATTTATAAAAAATAAAACCGGTTAATAAAGGGTTAATAAAAAGGATTTTCATACAAAATCCGTTTAATAAACCCTTTATTAACATTATTTATTTTTTATAAATAAGCCTGTAAATATTTACTGCCTTATTTATAAAAAATAAAACAGCTTAATAAAGGGTTTATGAAACAGATTTTGTATGAAAATCCGTTTTATTAACGCTTTATTAACCTGTTTTATTTTTTATAAATTAGACCGTTATACATTTAAATTATTCAAATATATAATAATATTAACAAATAAATTTTTAATAAATATATTATTATAATTTTACATTTTTATTAATGCTATTCTTTAAAACTTACACATTTATCTTAAGAAGATGTTAAGTGACTGAAATTGATTTAAAAGAACAGATCGTATTTAGAATTCAAGTCGAGTAAAAACCGATAGCTAAATTACAAATTAAAAATAAATTCTTTTTCTGAATATAGAAAACCTCTCCGAACAACTCTCGGATACTATATAAGCATAAAATTGTATTAAACAATGTTGAACTTAATAACCCCAAGTACGTTTTGCAACAAATAAATGTTTATCTTCTTTCCTTATTTATATACAGATTTGTGCACACACAATTGAATTTTCACCCTCTTTGTATTTAAGCAAATATAAATCTAGCATTTTGTAGCATTTGTCGCACGTTTGATTAACAAATAATGTGGTCATTTTCAAATAAATGATAAAGGAAATTGGTAAATGTTTGTTTATCATTCTATAACAACCGATGACCACAACCGATAACGGAAATGTGGAGGAATAAGAAGGATAGCTGTTATTACATGCTTCTTTAGTATTGGTGTTAAGTAAATGCTCTCTTATTTTTACACAACTGATAACACATTGCAACACTTAAAAAAACTCAATGCGTCCCAAAAATATTTTTTTTCAAAACACTTATATCAATCTTAACAGCATAACAAAATTTTGTTTTGGTTACACACTCGAAAATATTTCGTGTAATATTGTGGTATAGGTTATCCTGTAGTAGGTGTTAACTCTCAGTAGTTAAAGTTTGTCAGATAGTTTTGGAGAGGCAGAAATTGCCTCTATCTCCGCTCGTGATCCTATTTTTTAAAAAAATAATTAGCTTATGTGTCTATATAAATGTGGATATATCTATGTTTTAAATTTTATTAAGATCTGTTTCTTAAGAAATATATATCTAATGTATCCATATAAATATGAATTTATCTATGTTTTAGATTTCATTAAAATCTGTTAAACAACTTGGGGGAGACATAAATTGCCCCCTATATCCCCTCGTGATCCTGTTTTTAAAAAAATACATAGCTTATGTGCCCATATAAATATGGATCTATCAATGTTTTAAATTTCATTAAAATCTGTTAGATAGTTTTGGAGAGACAGAAAGTAAGTACCCCCTATTTCTCCTCGTGATCCTGTTTTTTTTTTTTAAATAAATAGCTTGTATGTCTATTTAAATATGGATCTATCTGTTTTACAACTTTGGTACTTACTACTTTGTTTGTACAACCAATATTTTATTTTGTTTGTCATAATATTTTAAAAGTTTTGTCAAAAGAATTTTACATCTAAATATTCTTTAACGGCATACTCCATTTTGAATTAAATCGTTTTTTTATTTTGGTGGAAAATTCTATGTATTTATTATCGTTTTGAATTTATTCAAGCAATAAGTGATGTCAATGTCTGTTTCCAAACCGTAAAGTAAGTGTGCAGTAAATAGTCGAATAGTTTTAAAAATCGCTAATGAACTACATTAATAATAAAAGTGTAATAATTGTAAATAAAGGCAGCTAATTCTGTTCGATTGAAGTTGTACAACATGTAACACTTCGAGTGATTATAGGTAACATGAAAAAGTGTTACATGCATATACTGTAGCATTTTTTTTTTTTATAGAAATCGCCATTAGTCAAATCTTAAAAAGCTTTAAAATATTCTCAATATTTGCTGAATAACAACACAAAAAAAATCTTGCCTAGTTCCAAAATTCTTAAAATTGCATTTTCCATCTCTGCTCCCTCTAACCCTTCTCTTTCACTGTATATTTACTTTACACATACGTAAATACATATACTTATTTATTCTTACGGGTATTGTAGATACATAGCTTACAGAAATTTTATTTATATCCGCATGTACATTCAAAAAGAAGAATGAATATACAAATACACATTGGCTGAGTATACCTATACATATGGGCATTTCCCCACACACAGAAAACAAATTGGTTGGGAAACGGTTGCAGTAATAAAATATTGATCGAGTTACATGATTTATTATTGCAACTATTAAAAATGTATGGTTCTTACTGATCTTTAATTCTCTTGATTATTAAAATGATGTTCCAACTGAAATATGATGTCTTCAATTCATTTATTAGTTGTGATAACTAATTTAATTTAGTTCTAAAAATTAGTACAAATGGTTAGAATCACAACTGAATTTAATATAGGGCAATACTGAATATTGGTGATTGCAAACAATAATTTGCTTTTGTCAATAAATTTTGTAACATAAATGTTTATGCATTTATTGTAGCTAATTATTGATTGTTGGAATAGTTTCAATTCGAGTACAACAAATGAAAATATAATTATTCAGAATTCACAACAAAAAAATAGTTAAAAGCCCCAATTGCTTACTAAATTTTCTGTCAAAACATTTGATAGACTAAAATATTTTTTAATTTTATATTTAAAAATTATCTTTGCGGTAAAAAATGGAAAATGTGCAAAAACTTAATAAATAGGGGTTAGTAATTTACGTATTCTTATAGGTACGAACATATACAAGTACATATGTATGAATGTATGTATTATTTCTTTATACCCTGTAAATTATATTGGACTTGATCCATTTTGATCCTGGGCTGGTCCAATGTAATGCAGCAATGGACCATGTCATTATTAAAAAGAGTTTGCAGTGAAACGACATGTCTTCGTTTTTTAACGACATGTTTTCGTTTTGAAACGATTTCAAAGCTAATCCTCTGGAGTATACCATGGAGTAGTTTTAAGACTTCTCCATTGTAATGCAAGCTGGGTTAAATGGTCCTGCCCTAGGACATCGTACTGTAAAATAAGCCATTTTTTCTATTCATTGGGATTACCTTTGGACAAGTCCTTGCCCCTTATGGGCTACATTTGACCGGTTAAAAAAAATATATTGATGACGACAATCAAATCTCAGGTTATGAACACCAATTATGTGTTTATTCGGATGCAACTATCATATATTCGGGTATAAGCACAATTGTGTTTCTAATAATCATACTAACAACTAACAATATCTGTTGTTATAACTGATAGTGTACTAAAACTCAAATGTTGCTATCAAAAATATTGTGCTAAGCAACGAAATTTTCAGTAATTGGAACCGAATTGTGTGATAGTACATGCAACCCACGAAATTCGATTGGCGCCAAATTCGGTTGTGATCACGAATCTGTTTTCTCTGTGCAGAATGGTCTACCAGGATAAAAAAATAAAATGCTGATAATCATCGTCTTTTATTGTTTATTATTATATAAAAAATCTATGTTTTTATAAAAGAATGGTTTCATAGCATATCTCAGCTTTTTTACTTGAGGAAATTGGGCTGGAAACTGGAAAATTTTATATTTTCTACTTCTAAAGACATTTTTATATACTTATTTCAAATTCAAAAAATATTTTATGCTTACACTCTTTCTGCATAATCTCTCCATTACAATCAATTGTAAACGGAGTATTAAGATATTTATGTGAAAATGCATGGTTATAATAATAAAAAAACATGTGGAAAAATCGTACAAATATATTTTAAAGTTCATACAGTTAAGTAAAAGACAAAAATCTTAACCATTTTTATTTTTCAGAAAAGAAGAATTAAAATTAATTTTAAAAAATATTCAATAGGAACTCTTGAGAAGAATTAACCATATTGTAACGTAAAAGGATGCTTCCAAAATCATCAAAACTTACAACTCTATGCCCTTTTTTGACAATCAGGAGCTAATCAGAGTGGGAGGTAGGCTAAAAAACAGTTCCTTAACTTTTGAAGCTAAACATCCAGTTGTTCTACCTTACAAAGAAACACACAGAAAACAAATTTGTTGGGAACTGGTTGCAGTAATAAAATATTGATCAAGTAACATGATTTATTATTGCAACTATTAAAAATGTATAGTTCTAACTGATTTTTAATTCTCTTGATTACTCGAGTGTCCCGGTAGGCTAGCTAGTAGTGAGCTAGTCTATCAGCGCCGGGGTTGCGGGTTTGATCCCCGCCAGAGACTCTGGTTTCTTTCCTGCAGACAAGCGTAGAGCTTCGCGGGGATTAGCTTAGGGAATTTAAAAAAAAAACGTTATTCTAACTGAAATATGATTCCTTCAATTATTTTATTAGTTATGATGACTAATTTAATTTATTTCTAAAAATTAGTACAAATGGTTAGAATCACAACCGAATTTAATACATGACAATATTGAATATTGGTCTTTGCAATTAATAATTTAATTTCGTCAATAAATTTTGTAATATAAATGTTAATTCATTTATTGCAGCTAATTATAAATTGTTGGAATAGTTTCAATTCTAGTACAATAAATGAAAATATAATTATTCGGAATTCACAACCAAAAAATAGTTCAATTGCTTACTAAATTTAAATTACTTTATATTCTCATATATAGGGGATACATATGATTTAGGTGTTCTCTTTCATTTTAAGCTTGTTGATTTAAAAATTTTCATATGAGTTATTTCAACCTTTTTATTATCATTATGCTCATTAGAGAGAATTAATAACAGATTAAAATAGCAAGCCAAATATAAGATACATTAGTATATAATACAACATCAACAACAATATATTCCATATAAATTGGTTCTAAATAAAATACATACACAATTCTTAAATATATATTTCTTTCAAACCAATTTGTGGTTTTATTATGTTATATACAGCCATGTCACAGAACAAAATTCCGTTCGGAAACGGAATTCATTCCGTATTTTGGTGCTTCAGAAAATTAATTACGAAAAAATTTTTCGAAATGAAACCATTTCTATTTTCATGAACGGAATGGGAGTTTTCTGTATCTTAAACGGCAAATCATTATCAAAATATACTTTCTATCAATAAACAAATATGTTTTCTTTATTTATTTTTCAAAAGAAGTATATTTTAAATAATTTTTAGCAATTTATTTTACAAATATTTAAAACTCTTTCTAAAATCTTTAACAAGAAAACAAAATTTTCGTAATGGATGTATGAAGCATTGCCATATCTCTTTTGTTGTCATATTTTGCCAAAATTTACATACCGGCAACACACAAATCAAAACAAAACTAAAAATAACAAAGCAAAATTGGAAACAATTACATTTGTTAAACATTTTTTTTTTGGCCTGCATTTCCTGCATTTTAATTTAAAACATTCTTATTCAAGCCGAAAGTAGCTAATAAAACTGTAATAGAAGTTATTTTTATTTAACAATTGAATAACATACTTAATTAAAAAAAAAATACTAACACTGCATTTGGAAATGAGAGAGGATCAGAAGCATCCCTTAACTTTCGACGACTGAGTTTTTCTTGTCTATGTTGACTTCTTTTTCCTTCTAGTTCAGCAATTATTGATACGCCCGGCATATTTACTTGTTAAATTTCACAAATTTTAAAGTTGATTACTTTTTTACACATAAATAAAAACTCAAATGTAAATTTTTTTGTACAAAAATTTTGTTAACCGATGTTTTTTGTTTTGCTTAGTAAATTTGTTGCCATATTAAATTGTAATAAATACTGATGTTGCCAAACGGGTAACATAAAAATCGCTTAAACAAAATTTTTCGGATTGATGAAAACGATTGGAATCGAAAGCACCAAAAATGATTTCGAACGGAATGGCAAATACGGAATTGACAGCATTCCGAACGGAATCTGTGACACGGCTGATATTATATTTTATTTTATTATATAATTCCAAGTAAAAATAATAAATTTTAAAAAATTTGGATATTAAAAATCCAATATATAATTAGTTTAGTATAATTCTTTTATCCTTAACAAACCTAAAAGCAAAAATTTTCGAGTGTTGAAAACAAACATAATTTTTATTATTACCTTAAAAAGTTTAATATTATTAATAAATTCACTTAAACAACATAATTTTTTGTTTATGTACTTTTTATTACTTTTGATTCCATTTAAAAATTAAAACAAAAAAATACATATTCACCAAAATTCACCACAAACCTAAATCCATTTACACACATCAAGGTTGTTTTTATTGGCACCATTTTTTCTCTTGTGGCAGCCATAAATTTCCGTCAACACATTTTACTTAAATGTATTTAACCGGATGCATTATCAAAATGTAAAACGTGAGTACGGATGTGTTAACCACAAACATGTTTGTGACTTTTTTATTTAAAAATTCAAATTTATTCCTTTTTGCTTTTATAGGTACATGTTTAGGTATTTGTACTCATAAATATACCTAAGTATGTACGTGGGCGTGTTTCTGCCAAATGCTTTTTATGGATTTATTTTTGACATTTTATTAACGGGTAGAGGGTAAAAAAAAATTGCAAGTACTAACCTAAGAAAAAATGTTATTGATATGCAACTTGTTATTTTAAATGACTTAAATTTAAATTCACAACTTAGGTTGCATTTATGTATAGGAATATTTAAATAAAAAATTTTAAATTGCTAATAAATTTTAAATAGAATAAATTTTATTCTTTAATTGCTTATTTTATTTCCCTACATTACTGTATATTAATCGGCTAACGATGTCTGTTCGTTGATGTTTGTTCAAAAAACTTGGTACAAAATACAGGTCGAAATAAAAGAGATAATTGAATGAAATTTGCCTAACTAAAGGCCTTATGACACTATATTTTTAATGCATTGCTCAAGTTTTGGTGAACAGTGCAAATATAATGTAATAGAAAAAATTGCCAAGTGCAATGAGTTTAGCTGTATTAAGATAAATTGCAAGCTATCAACAATTTTAAAAAGGTATCGATAAAAAATGAAGTTATGTAAAAAAAAATGTAAAATTGGTCAACTGAAAATTGACATTTCAATTTAAAAATATTAAAAATGTTGCTGAAAATTTTGCGATTAACCGCCTTTTGTTTGTTTAGTTTTTATGTTTCTCATAAACAAAAAGTTGACAACATTTATTAAAATAAACAAAATCGTAACAAAAGAAAACTAAAAAAAAAATGTTGTTTACATTTTTTATAGTTTGCTCTTTCTAACATTTACTGTTTCTTTCTATCAATTCTATATCAGTTCAATGAATAAAAAAATGTAGTGTTAGAGTCCAAACACAATGAACCGATAATTTATTGCGGTGCGGTTTTTCATACGATTTTGAAGTAAAAAACCGCAGTGCGGAACGGCATAAAATTAAAATCTATTTTATTTTCAATGCAGTGCGGAACAGCATAAAATTAAAATCTATTTTATTTTCAATGCGGACTTTCTTTCTCTCTCAACAAGGCGAATTTTATGTATGCACAAATAAATTAATAAAAATTTAAACAAAAAATGACAACTATTTCCGTTGCCGTCTTCCGTTCTATTATGTTTATTTTTCTCTCCCGCAACGAGAAATCGCACCGCACCGCAAACATTGTGTTTAGACTCTTATAAGGGCCTTAGACATAGAACGATGTCCGTTGAAAATGTTAAAAAACGGGTTATAATTAAGCAGCGAATAACGTTATAAGTGACAAAATTAAAATTTTTCAGAAGAGCACAAAAATTTTTTAAAAGGCAAGATTATTAATTTATTTTTTTTTTTTTGAGATTATCAAAAATAATCATAATTAAAACTTTAATGAAAAAAATCTTGAAATAAAAATTTTAAATTACATGTAAATTTACTGTTTAGAACTATTTTTTAGTGGAAAAACGTTTCATATCCAAAGTCGCGATGTTACTTAAAATGTTTTTCCACTACGCTTAGCATCAGCGAGTGATTTTAAAATGTTTTTCTATGTTTAAGAACAATTTCGGTTGTATCAATTTGCAGGTGACTTAGAAGTAGGGTTTTGTCCCGGGATTTCCCGTTCCGGGAATTTAAATTATTATATTTCGGGATCCCGGGAAATAAAAAATAGCTTGGTAATATACCCGGGAAGTGCGGGGAAACCGAAATAAAAAAAGTAAGGAAACTAGTGTAAGAAAATACAACAACATACAATTTGAAAAACACATTGTCCTACAGATTGCAGATGGGCCTAATGAAAAGAAAAGGTTTGTAAGAAGTAGTCCGAAAGATGTTATTTTTGGCATCAACCTTGACATCAGAAGCATCCCAAGAAAGAAGCGAACTGACACCTAAGTAATCCTGTTCTAGTTCTTACACTTAATATGAATAAGACCTATCACTTTAACTTGGGGTTGTCATTGGAGGGGGTCAATTGACACCATTTGACCAGTCACAGATCTATTGTCAATGAACGTGCTTAGTGTCAATTACTAAAATGTAATATTATTTAAATACAATGTAGTATTATTTCAATTAAACAAGTCCTAGAATTAAATTCAAGAACCAAATTTTAGAAAGTACCAAAAAATGTGTCACAGCACTGGTGAAGACTGTACTCTAATTCATTACTTTTTCTACCTTTTTGTTCTTCATAAACCAGTTAAGGGATTGGTTCTTATTTCACTGGTCATGAGTCCTTTCTTTTTGTACTTGTTCTATTTTAAAAAATCCCAGGACCAGTCTGTTGGGCCAATTGACACAAATTTCCCGCAGGGATGCAATAACGGTGTACTTTTAACTATGTGTCCAGCCTCGCTAAAAAAGTGAACGAAATTTTTCGGAAACATGGTAATCAGTAAATAAAATCATAAATATACTCTTTGACGACTCACTAAAAGCTTTGAGTGTGTCAGAAAGTTATTTCCTAAGCCGTTAAAAACTGTTAACAAATTTATTAAAATATTTAATGAATTAACTTTATGATCTCATATCTTGAGTACCTTAAATATTTTTGTTTTTATTATTGTTTTATGAATTAAATTGTTATGTTTATGTTTTCTTTTTTTTCTTGCATCTAGAGCAGTGATTGCCACTCCATAGCCTCGCGAGGCAGTCAATAATCGTATTTTTCGCACAGACACGGTCGGCAATTCAAACAATTTTGTTCGTTTCAAAACATCAGTCTATCATCAGTCTCTGCTCAAGCCTTGTGAAAGCAACACCACGCACGCTTGTTTTGTATTGTTTTTGTTTTTTTTCCGTAATCAACACAAAAGCACACAGAGCAACAATGTTCAATAATTCGTGGGAACTGATGTTTTTTTTTAAAAATAAATATTTTATACTAGCTGGCCCGGGTACCCGACGTTGCACGGGATCCAATAATTTCATTAAAAAAAAATATGTATTGAAATCAAAAAAAAAAAAAAAAAATAATTGATAAAAAAATGTATATAAAAAAAAAAAATCTTGACTTAATATAGCCTACTTGTCCTTATTGGTCGACAGTAATATGCTGTGAAAATTTCACGAAGATCGGGTCAGTAGCTTAGACGCCTATACGAAACAAAGATATATGCCTTCAATTTTATATGTACACTTAACTTTCAAAAGAGTAAAAAAAAATTTTTATTATTTAAATTTTTTTTTTTTAATGAAAGTTGTTCAACTTTTTTTTTTTTTTTGACCAGAGTCGCTGGCGGGAGTCGATCCCGCAACCTCGGCGCTGATAGATTTTTTTATTTTATTTTTTTCAAAGTTGTCAAAGTTGTCTTATCTTACCTTATCAAAGTTGTTCTTATTTAAATTTTCATTTTTTTTTTACCAGAGTCGTTGGCGGGAATCGATCCCGCAACCTCGGCGCTGATAGACTAGCTCACTACCAGCTAGCGTACTGGGGCAGTATAGTTTTTGAAGAAAACAACTATGTTTTTTGCCATTACTAAATTAAGAGCGTAAATATGAGATTAAATTGTCATAACAATAACAACGTTGATTTTTTTTTGCTAACGCATAATAAAAAAAGACCACATAAAGAGAGAACATGTTTCTTCGTATACATCATTTGGTTGACAACAGTTTAAAAAAAGGGTGTGTTTTTTTAAAGGAGAACATTTGTATGTTCATTACTTAGTACATACTATATGTATTTATTTATGTACATAATAAAGAAAACTAAAAACATACATATTAATGGATTTAAAGTTTTTGTTTCATTACTATAATGACATTTTTCATTGTCATAATGAAAATTAAATTTATGAAAGCGTGCTTTTTCGAAATATTTGTAAACCTTTAATTATTGAGACTATAGAGTTATTTGAATGTTAAAAATAATTTTTTTTAATAATAAAAATAAAATAGTTGAGCTCGAGGCCTGGGTTGTTCTTTAAAATTCTTCTTTATTTTTTCCAATATTTCGCTACTCTTTCGCTTTTTTGTGTTGGATTACTGAGTTTTAATTTGTTATCAGATTTGTGACCAGCGATTCTGATTTATCCGAAAGATTTGAAAAATCAAAATTATTTAATGGTGAAAATATTACAATAGCACATAAAACTGACAACAATCCTTCCAAAATATTTAGTAAAACAAATGATAAAATCGAAATGATGGATAAATCTAATTTAATATACCAAATACCATGCAGTGGAAGTTTAACTGAGGAATGTGATATGGTTTACATAGGTACAACAAAAAATAAGCTGAGGACCAGAATCGCTGGTCACAAATCTGATAACAAATTAAAACTCAGTAATCCAACACAAAAAACAGCATTGGTAAAACATTGTCTGGAAAATAAACACTACCCTAATTTTAATAATGTCAAAGTTTTACAAACCGAACTTAATTACAAACGAAGGTACATACTGGAGATGCTAAACATCATAAGAACAAAAACAACACAGCGAATCAATTTTAAGAGCGACATAGAGAGTACTTGTTCCAACAACTACATACATTTAGTCAACAAAGGGAATAGAAAAATGCAATAATATTATTAAGTTTAGTAGTAGTTATGATGACGAGTTAAAAACAACGATAAGGAAAGGAGAAACAATTTTTTAGAATTTTGTTTGTTTATTTTAAATCCATTGTGAGTGCGTTTGTTAATATATAAAAATACTGTTTAAATTAATATTGTGTTTGTCGTTTGTTTATGAAAATTGTCAATCACACTTAAATGTATTATTGTTTGTTCACTTGAAACTAAATTATACTTAACTTTTGTATTGTTTTTATATTTAAATTAAAGATACTCCCTGAGGATGCTACTCGAAGAGTAGCGAAATATTGGAAAAAATAAAGAAGAATTTTAAAGAACAACCCAGGCCTCGAGCTCAACTATTTTATTTTTTTTATTAAATTGGAAAGGTCAAATAAAAAACAACTTTAATATAATTTTTTTTCAATTATTGAAATATGTTGCTTTTATAAAAAAAAATTTTGATTTCATAAATTTGAAGGCATATTACATTAGGTGTATGAAATAATTAAATCTTACATATTTTAATTAACAATTAAACATTTTTTAAGGAAACTATAATTTTGTATTTATTTATGAATATACATAGTTATGTTTGTATTTTGTTTTTTATGTGTCCAATTAAATTTTTTGTTTAACTTGGACAAACTTTAGTTTTCATATATCCAATGAAAATTTTTAACCTAATCACGAAATCCAATGAATCGATTTTAAAGAAAGAACTTCATTGTAACTACGAAATTCCATTTGGACAATGAAAATTTTCATTTAACCAGTGAATTTCTTTTTATGAAAACGATTCATTAAATATATGAAGCATTTTTCTTTCAGTGTATAGATTGTTACACAGTGTACAATTCGGCAGCGACCGCAGCTTCTGTTTGCGACCGCACACAAGGGGCTTGGTTAACACTGATCTAGAGCATAATAATAAGGAATTTACATAAAAAAGCGTAAAATAATAAAATAAAAATAATTGAAGTTCCGCTTTCAATCTTCAATTAAATTTTGTAGTATTTAAGCATTTATTTTACTAACCTTGTAAACAAGTTCCTTTACGTTTGTTAATAAAAGTTTTCTTCTTTAATTAAAAAAAACTTACTTTGTAATTTTTGTTTGGAGCGGGATCCCGGGAATTTTAAAAAATTTCCCGCTTTCCCGAGAATCGAAAAACTCCGGTAAAAAAACACTAATTGGGATACTAAAATATTCTTATTCCTTTATTATCACCGACAACTTAATTTTATTATAACAATCGAAATTAAAATAACATTTATTCATCCTAAATATATTACACAAAGGAAATAATTTGGATTAATAATAAGAAACGGATCACAAGTTTCCCCTTATTTCTTCCCACAGAGCTGTTGGTGACATTTGTGTACCCTTATTTTAGAAAAATTTGCATATAATTTACAAAAATTCTATGTTAATATTTATTTATGCATTTCATTACAGAATTAAAATAGTTTGTAGAAAAAAAGACAAACAATTAATTAAGCATTTGTCTGAAATTAGAGAAATGTCAAAAAAACAAATATAAAATTAAAATTAAATTTCATGAGATAATTGTACGTTTTTCTGTAAGTGACATCACTAATTACATTTAAATAAATAACAAACACAACTGTTTCTAAAGTAAACAAAAAATCAAGTATGTACATACAAGTTTAAATAAGATTTTCGGATTCCTGGAAATAGTATTTTATATAAAAAAAAATATCGTTGTACATATTACGGAAAATAAATCTATTTAATTCATAATTACAAAGTTGTAAAAACTGGAACAAAAAAGCACAAAATGTGCTTAATAGTCTTATAAAACTGTAATTAGTTTGGTTTTATATTCAACTAACTTTACCCGGTGCGCTTTGCTACGCTCATTGAAATCGAATTAGTAAAATCTATATGTGTATTGATAACGTGTATTGATAACGAAACAATTTGTACCAAATTGAAATAATTCTCCAGATATATTAAAATTTATATTGTCCTAGTATGGGAGCTATTCTTAATTATGGACCGATTTTCAGGAAATTTGAAGGTGCAATATCTAGTCTTATAAAAGTTGTTACACGTTTTGGGTAACAGGGAGAAGGCTTTATAGGCCTACAACGATTTTGTGCAACAATTTCTATCAATCCAAAAATTGCGCCACCATTTATGTATGTTAGTTAGTAAGTGTTTCGCTACCAAGGAGAGTGCAACTTATTGCACACAAATTTTATCTATTTGCCAGTCAGAGGTGGTTTGATGAAACTACATGTGGGGAAACCAGGAATATCTGTCCCATCATAGATAAAAAGAGGATACGGTTCGCAATAAGGCTGTCCAGACTGCACCTAAGAAACCTAATTGCAGTTATAACCCTTATTTGCGCGGCAAAAATCACCTTATAATGCGCTGCAAGGTACCTGGGTACCTATGTATATGGAAGTAACGTAAAAACAAGCATTTTGGCACTAAATACCGGGTTAAAACGCTGTAAAATATTAATACCGCTATCATACAACAACAACATATATGTTTAATATTTAAGCATTTCATCAATCGTTTAAAGTATACAAACTGCTCAAAAGATCTGCACTAAAATTTTATATATTTTTTTTTATAATTCATTGAATTTTTGGTTTGTTTATGTTTCGGTTTCTCTATTTTATGAATAAATAGTTAAGGCTAATATTTTATATATGAATGTAGACTATCGTAAATTTATGCAGAGCTACTAAGAACTTAAAAAAATACTTACACATTCGAATATAAAACACGTACAGGTGCCCGGGTACCTAGATGCGCATTTTAGGGTGTAAGGAATAAATTGGTCTCGCAAGCAAAATAATTTAAACTGTTCGGCTGCAAAAATACTAAGTTTCTTAAAACTTAGGAGTTCTCAAGAAGTTTCAGACATAAGGATTATCAATGTCCTTGGTCGAAAACGCCTAAGTTACCCGGGTACCCTGGTGCGCACATAAGGGATAGCTGGCCTTTGTCCCATTGGAAAACACGCCTAAAGGTCTGGGCTCCCTTACAATCCCTTCTGTAGAGGTTGCGTGGTCGAGGAAGAGGAGAAGGAGTCAACGGAGCATCTACTCTATCACTGTCCGCAATTGAGAGACCTAACACTCAAACTTTTTGGTTAAAGAGTCTTTATGGACAATGAATGACTCTATAACATTGATTTTAACAGGATACATTCCTTCATTAAATCAACCGGATGGTACATAATCTAACCTATGTATGTTAGTTTTTGTAACAAAACTTTTACTGCCGTATTCATAAAAAATTATAATGGATTTGAAATGCATTTTAAGAAAAATTTGTATAATAATTTTGCCTTAAAACACATTTCAAACTTATTTCATTTTTTATGAATACGGCAGTTAATAGTAGTCAGTAGTTACGATGATACCAAAGCCAGGAAAAGATCACTCCAAAGTTGAGTCATATAGGCCTATCAGCTTATTATCTAATATATCAAAGCTGTTTGAGAAGCTCTTAGCGTCCAAATTAACCCCAATTTTAAATGACAATGGGTGTATACCTAACCATCAATTCGGTTTCAGACGAGAACATAGCACAATTGAACAAACCCATCGGATAGTAAACGCCATAAGAAAAGCCTTTGAAGAAAGAAAATATTGCTCCGCTCTCTTCATCGATGTCTCTCAAGCTTTTGATAAAGTCTGGCATGTAGGTTTGTTACATAAATTAAAGCTGAACCTACCGGTTAACACACACAAGCTGTTAGAAAGCTACTTGGTCGGTCGAAAATTTATTATTAAAGAAGGTGATTTTTTAAGTTCTCCTCAGACAATTGAAGCTGGAGTCCCTCAGGGAAGTATCCTGGGCCCACTTTTTTATCTTATATATACCTCGGACATGCCGACAAACAATTACACCCTAACCTCAACTTTTGCTGATGATACAGCTTTCCTAAGCGTACACGAGAACAGTCGTGAAGCATCTCGATACCTGCAGGATCATATATTTCAACTAGAACTGTGGTTAAAACAATGGAGAATAAAGGTCAATGAGCAAAAATGCGTACATATTACATTTACCTTGCGTCGGGAAACATGCCCCCCTATTAAAATCAATAATCAACTAGTGCCTCAACAATCCCATGTCAAATATCTCGGTATTCATCTAGATCGGCGTTTAACATGGAAATGCCATATAGAAGCAAAATTAACCCAAATGAAACTAAAAGCAATTCAAATTAACTGGCTTATTGGAAGAAATTCTGTTCTTAGTCTCGATTGCAAACTACTACTTTACAACTCTATTTTAAAGCCAATCTGGTGCTACGGTATTCAACTATGGGGCACTGCCTCGGCCTCAAATATCGAAAAAATTCAAAGGCGCCAAAATAAACTTCTTCGAATAATCACAGCTGCCCCTTGGTATGTTAAAAACTCAAATATCCACAAGGATCTCAATGTGCCACTGGTAAGGACTATTATTACGAAGTATGCGGTAAAATATTTAAAAAGGCTAGAGTTGCACCCAAATCCACTAGCTCGAAATATTTTAAATGATAGCGGCTACACTCGCTTAAGGAGCAGAGACACTGCAGCACTTACCCATTAAGATGAGCGATAAACACATATATAAATGTGATACAGAACCCGTGTTGAAGAAAATTTTTGTCTTGCACTGGCAGGACATAAAATAAAGAATTAGGATAAGATTTGATTAATTATTGTTAGTTCATATTTAATATATGAAGATTCAATAAATAAATAATGAGAAAAAAAAAAAAAAAAAAAAAAAAAAAAAATTTTTATATATATGTGCACAAAAAATTTTAGACCCCTGCGATCAAAAATGGCGACGCAAATTACACATTGATGGTTTTGATTTTGTAAAATTTTTTGCTTTTCCTGTAAAAAATATAAAGTCTTGTTACGCCCTTTTGCATTTTAGGTACACGTATGTATGTAAATTTGTTTATAAACAAAAATCATATACATGAGTATTATTATAAGTATTATTATTTTTTCTTTAATTAAGCTCTGCAAGGGAGGTGTCTCGAATGTGCCTCTTAAATAGGGAGCTACGAGAGATTAATGAAGATTTTTCAAATACTGTCGTCGGTTTTTTGGTTTTCGATAATTATGGAACAGATTGTAAGTATATATGACGTAGCTGTTGACAAAAGTAATACATATTTAAAATTCAAAAAAATAGACAGAAAAACTTACACTAAGGTTACTTTTCGTCGTTGCGACGAGTACACACCTCTGAATTTTAACTTAAAAAAAGAGGATCCAGCGTACGTCCACTAACTACAACCTTACGGCATCAGCTAATGTTGTTGACAAAAAGGGCGTTTTTTGAACACTCTTTAAAAAGTTATATAATAAAAAGGAAATGAGCTTTGTCGATTCGACGAACAGTAACCATCTAGGGTTAAACAGCTTCTTTGTAAACATAAAACATAAAAACGAAAATAAATAAAAAAACTTTTTTAAACTAAACTTTATCCATTAA
Source organism: Pollenia griseotomentosa (assembly GCA_963931875.1). Classification (NCBI taxonomy): domain Eukaryota; kingdom Metazoa; phylum Arthropoda; class Insecta; order Diptera; family Polleniidae; genus Pollenia; species Pollenia griseotomentosa. The sequence continues at coordinate 125,346,701 of OZ007563.1, forward strand.
AATTGCTAAATATCAGTGTGCCCCTGATGCTTCAATAATTTCAGCAATGATAGAAAACAGAAAAGAACAAAAAAATTCCTCAATGCTTTTTTATTTGTTTATTTTAACATTTTTTCTTGTTAAGTTTGTAAACTGTAAGAAATACACAAAATTTGTTACCTTAACAGGTTTTGTCCATTTTTCAAGACACAATTTAAGAAACAACAGCATTCTCTATCATTTGAAATATTTTTATGCAAATTAAAATTATTTATTTTAATTTATTCAAAAAATGTTATTTAAATCTAACAAATAATTTGGTTTTACTTATTTTGAATTACCTGAGGTAGTTGAATTAAATATAGATGTTGTTAATTATTATTTTTTTTTTTTTTTTTGTTTGTTTTTGTTTTTTTAATCAAAATGAATCAAAAAATAATGTTTTTTGAAAAAATATTACAATTTTAAATTTTTTTTAACTTAAAGTAATCAATATAAGTATTTTAGTTATAGGTGCAAAATCCACAAATTTTTTTTTTTGATTCTACGAATTTGGTGATTAAAAACAATTTATAATTTTTTCTGTATAAATGAATATATCTAAACAACAAAAGGCACAAAGAACTTTTACATGAATCATAACCTCATCCTAAATAGGGTACACGCTCGAAATTTGGTTTTTAAATACTGTGGTGTGGGGTGCTTTATGGAAGGGCTTGACAAAATTCTAAAAATACTAAACAATTTAAAATTAATTTTTATACTTTCTGGCAAATCTTTCTTCATTCAACCAGGAATTTGATATTAACGTCTGCTAGGCGTAAACTATATTTTATCGCGGAAGTATTTAAAAATTTTTCTGAACAGCAGAGAGTCCATCCGTTCTGTATTGTACAGAACTGAACTGAATTTATAAGCTTTGTCCTTTGTAAATTATTTTTTAGTAAACAACTTTTTATTGCTTTGAATTTAATTAAGGCCCTAATTTTGTAAATAATAACGAAACGACAAAGAATAACATTGAAAGCAAAAACAAATTCATAAATATTTGGTAATTTTGATGTTGCCTTTAACAGAAATTCACACTGGTTTTTAAGATTTCATACGCCTCATTGCTTGTGGCGTTGAAAATTTTAAAACGGTACGTAAATTTATGTACAAAGCAACAACAAAATTACAAAATATTTATGAATTTGTTTTGTCTTTTAATATAATACTTTGGCGTGCGTTGTGTTTTACAAAATTAGGGCCTAAGTGTTTTGTATTTGTACTGTGTATAGTAAAATAAATACAGCAAATGGAAACCTTAGGACAACAAGTTTCTATTTGCACCATGACTACATGTTAGTTAGAACCTTGTCATCCTAAGGTCGCCATTTTTCGTCCATATTTTATTACAAAAAAATTATGCAATTTTTCTTTCTTTTTTGAAAATCCAGGAATATAAACTTGAAGGTTTAAAATATTTTACTTTGTGCCTAATATTTTCTAAGGAGCAGTCCAGCCTAAAAATTTGCAAAAAAAAGTGTCGTCATTTTCAGTTTTCATTAAATATTTTGTCAAATTATTGCTGGGTATAAATTTTCAAATTTCTTGATCTAAGAAGGTTTATATTTTTTTCTCGATTTTCAAAAAATCTTTTTCCTCTTATTTCAAGTTAATATTGTTGTTTATCTGCTTAAAAAAATATTCAAAACCAAAAATTAAATTTAAAGCCCTTAAGGCTTAATATGACAGAAAAGTTCTGTATTATCCCATCAATGCTTCATGACTTTGTGCTTTCCCCAAGTTGCAAATTCCAAGATATTTTATGAAGAGTTCATAAAGGTAAAAAAGCTAAAGTAAATTCAAAAGTCGACAGAAAACTGTTTTGGTAGTTGTAAACGAATTATCTCAAGAAATTGACTTTGAAATGGCCACCTCGTTCTTAGATTTGACAGCTTTGGACTACTTTTTGTGGGGTTGCCTTAAATCTATGGTCTGTGCTGATACACGAGCAACTATTGATCAGTAAGGAGCAAACATTTGACGCACTATTGACCGGGAATGCTTGAAAAAGTGGTTCAAAATTGGACCGAATGGATGTTGTTCATAAGGCGCTGTCGCAAACAATTTTTGAGCTAATAAGGCCAAAATGTTGGTCATTACATACTGATACTGGCCAATTATTCATTATCTTCGTAATATGAGGGCATTGGCCTTCCAAATCCAATATTACCTAATTTTACTCCATATAAGACTTATATTAGAAAGATATCGAAAGGATACTTTAGTCTATTTTATCCAGTCAAATTCGATAATTTCACTCTACCAACACGATCCATATCGTGCGAAACAACTTTATACTCGAAGTCTAATAACAAATATAAGTCGATTCCAATCATACAAGTACAATAATATGTTAATATTGATTTAAAATTTTGTCAGTTTTGACCATTTTATGTACACACATACATACATGCCTAAAATCTATGACGTCATTTAGCACTTGTGATGGGAACAATAAAAAATTATTGTAGTTTTTGAAAACCAACCAAAACTTTTTCTATATTCTTATGTATTTCAGTAAACCACAATATTAAAAAAATCACAAAAATGTTTTTAACACAATTAAATTTAGTTTATGTAAATTGTGGCTTTTGAGGTCATCCTCCAACATGTACGAAATTCAATAATCCTCTTGCTGTTGCAGTATTTAATATGCACTACCAACAAAATTGGATAAATAAGGGTTTCTCATTCCGTTTGGAACACATCAAAATCATAAACGAAGACCTTTTTAAATTCTTAGTTCTAAAAATGTCCGCACGATAAAACTATATATGTGGCAATTTTTTTTTTTTTAAGAAATTCATAAAAATCTAATTTCTAAGCTGCGCAAATCGATGTCTAACCCTGCCTTTACACATGCAAGTAATAACTTGCAAGTATGCTTTACGTATTAACATCGAAAATGGCGACGATATAGTCGAATGTCATACAAGTTGCATGAATGTTTACACAGTCAAGTGAAAGTTCCTTATAAATCAGAGTTACCAAGTGCGAAACAGAGCTTCATTTCTTAATAAACATTTGGCATTAACAATTTTTTTTTTCAAATTAGATTGATGTTTAAAAATTAAATTAATTGTCTTCTTTATGTATATATGCAAAAAAATCAAGAAATATTTTTAAATATACTTTAAAAAAGTTAAATCTATAATTATTATTCCCGCAGTCAAGTTAATATGGTAACACAGTTTATGTTTTTGACATTAACTTGCTGCCAGTGTCAAAATATCACTGTCTTCAGAAATTTCTTGCAAGTTGAGCTGCAAGTTGTCTGCAAGTACGAAAAATGTGATGGTGTTAGTAAAAAAGTGTGAGTGTATTGAGTTTTTCGAACTTGTTCTTGCATGTGTAAAGGCCAGGTTAATAGCAATGTAAATTTTAGTAATTTGGTAGCGTTGTTTAAGTGTGAACCTTGATTTTACACTGTATCATAAAGTAAGCGCAGTATGCAGTTCTTTTAACGGCTAACCCTTTTGTTAGTTCTATCGGACTCAAGAAAACCTATAACAAAGACTGTTTGTTATTAAAAATTGGTGAAATCAACCCATTATTTTACATTTCGCCCTTCAAATGTTACCTTTGGATAGGAATTGTACCTGAAAAAACGAGCGAGTAAAACATAATTTAATGCTAATACTTCGATATTTAAAATTTTTTCGGAATTGCAAATGGGTCAAATCCATACATTGTTTCACATATGTAGCTGCAATTTAATATTGGTACAATAGTTTACATATTCCCGTAATAGTTATGCTCCCTGAATTTGGTTTTTGCACTTTGCTTAAGTGCTGCGTATGATCAATATTGCAATTTGCAAATGTGTGTTACTCATACGTATTTCAAGTTTTAACCAAGATGTGGCAAGTTGGAAGCAGAGTGTGCTAAAAAAGTTCGCTACGTATTATCTGAAGGTGTGCGTACAAACAAATATTTAACTAACCCTGAAAGGTTACTCTTCATTTTGGTACATTAAGGTTACTCTTCGTCGAATCGAAGATTTTTTTAATAAAAAAAATCTGGCGGAACGATAAAAAATCAACAAAAACTTTTTTAGTGAATCATTTTATTAAAAAATAAACTTAAATAAAACATAAAAATTAAAAGTTCTTCATCTATATTAAAATTTGTTACGAGTTTTAGCACTTTTTTGTCTTTTCAAATTAATTATTTTTTTAAAGCAGTGATAGCCACTGCATAGCCTCGCGAGGCGGTCAATAATCGTATTTTTCACACAGACACGGTCGGCAATTCGCATGTATACAACAATTTTATTCGTTTCAAAGCATCAGTTTATCATCAGCATGTATGGGCAAATGTAAAATGAAAATGCAAAAAGAGCGAACGATGTGTATACATACACAAAAAACAAAGAGCAAAGAGCATAAAACCAACAAATGCAAACGTAAACAAACCAATACAATGCCACACATTCAAAGCTTTCAATGTAGTGGTGCCCATACCTGATCTTTGCTCACGCTTTGTGAAAGCAACACAACGCACGCTTGTTTGGTATTGTTTTGTTTTTTTTTTCGTAATCAACACAAAAGCACACAGAGCAACAATGTTCAATAATTCTTGGGAACTGATGTTTTGTTTTTTAAACAAATATTTTATACTAGCTGGCCTGGGTACCCGGCGTTGCACGGGATCCAATTACTTCATTAAAAAAAAAATATTGAAATAAAATAAAAAAATAATTGATAAAAAAATTTATATAAGAAAAAAAAAATTGTATGGGAGGTACCAAGCCCCTTTGTCCAATCTTGACCTAATAAAGCCTACTTGTCCTCTTTGGTCGACAGTAATATACTGTGAAAATTTCACGAAGATCGGGTCAGTAGTTTAGACGCCTATACGGAACAAAGATATATACATTAAATTTTATATATAGATTGTTACACAGGGTACAATTCGGCAGCGACCGCAGCTTCTGCTTGCGACCGCACACAAGCACATAATATCTTTGTGTACGTGCGTTCGGGGCTTGGTTAACACTGTTTTAAAGCTTTCGTCATTAGCTAACGTTATTACAAAATAGAGGGTAATTTTAAGAGACATAAAAAAGTTTTATGATAAGCGTTAAACTGATTCTTAGTGCGGCGAGTCAAATATTTTATTAGTGTGAACATATACAAATATTTGTTTAGTGTGACCATATGAAACTGATAGGATATCATGGGCTCACTTTTATCTTAAAGCGATTTAAAGGACTGGCGCTTAGTTATATATTAATAAAAACATTTAAAAGAAAGCTAAAGCAATTCAGGGAGCTGTGGCCAAATGTGAACTGCAGCCGTATTCTGTAATAAGCTTAGCCAAAGCTAAATCTTGATCGCTAAAATGCCTAAGAGCAAACAAAACATTTTAGAATTTGACATTAAAAGCAAAAATTTCAGCGAATTAAATCTGTATAACATAGCATAACGTAGCAACATACATTACAGATTTGCATTCGTAGCTAAAAATCGCTAAATCAACATTATAAATTTTTTAATTGGAAATAATAATGGTGGGTATTATATAGTCGGCACTGCCAATTATAGTCTTTTGTTTTGTTAAGGATTTTGTAAACTCATAATTTATGGCACATAAAATACTAAAACTGTATTTAATAAAAACATATCTGGGTATTATGCAATAGGTGAACACTTAAACAAACAATATATTGAGGATTTAGTGCAGTTAAACATAATTGGAAAGTATTAGCTATTTTGTACTCAGTTAACATTTTGTTGTAAATTGAGCGCGTTTTAAAGGCATTAGAATTATTAAAATTTAAAATAGGAACAGGGGAAAATTTTATATAAAATTTTTTTTGGTACAATTAAGCTTTTACCAAAGAAATTTGCCGAAAAAATTACTAGAAATTGTACTTTTTATTTTTATGATGTTCAAGCACAAAATAAAATCTGGTCCAATTTGTGCCTATTTGTTATGTCATGTTCGATAGTGTGATCCTCACTTAACTCATAAAGGGGTTCTTTCGGGTAAAATTAAAACCAATCGTTAACTTACTGACGGAGTACAAAAGTTAGAGCTGGCAAACTATCGATAGTCGCACCATTCGATATTCGATAGTTTGTTGACAAATTTTCAACACTATCGATAGTATCGAATTCTTTGTGGAATTCTTAAATTAAATTTTTTAGTATTAACGTAGCCATTTTAAAATAAAATTTTCAATATGGAATTTGACAATTTTTAAAATGAAAATGCAAGAAAATATATTTAATTAAATAAATTCGGGTTTTAATAGATTAATTTAAATATATTTAATATATTAAAGATGGTTATTCTTTATTTAGCTGTTATTCGATTTGTCAAATTTGAAAGGTAATTTCTTAAACTATTACATAATACCAATATTTCCCTGTCCGGACAAGTAATATTTATTTACGGTCTTATGTAAAAAAATTAATGTAAACTTGAAGTGTTCGTTAAAACCGGTTTTCCATAAAAATATTTTGTTTAACGAATACTTTGAATTCACATACATTTTTTTTACATAAGGCCTTTAATGAATAATATATCCAAAATTTGGGAGTCCATAACTCGGGAAATATTGGTCGCCGACAAAAATTATTTTTATTTCGAACTCACAGCTTTATTAATGGTGAAATTTTGGAGTCCATATCTTAAGTTTGGGTAACCTAAACTGTGTCTCAGTAAGAGTCCGCTTTTTACATTTAGTGTAAATTTTTTTGTGTAAGTGGCAACTCTTAAACTTGTCAACAGTCAAATATGCTTATTCCGATTATAAAAAATGGAGCTCTTTACGAAAAAACACGCTATAATTGTGTAAAAATACGTTAAAATGAATTAGTGCTTTCTTACTGAGACACATTTAAATTTCATTACAAATTTAAAAAAATCAGGTATAGTAACCCAGGAAAAATTTTTTGAATTTTAGTAATAGGTGGTAATTACTTCATAAGTTACCTGGTAAGTAGTTGTTATTAGAATTGTCATTGTTCTGAAAACTTCAATAAGTACCTACTTACTGATAATGACCTCAGCAACTAATTTTTACTTCTATTATTTTCACTATTGAATATTTTCTTACTTATAACCAGATCAATAACTACTTATTAGTTGTGTTGTTTTCAGGACTGAATATTTACTTACTGGTAACAGACTCAATATTACTACTTATTAGGTCTATTAACTAGTGATTTTTGGCTTCTAGTAAGTATATTTTAAGTGTTTTCAATTCAGCTTACTCGTAGTTAAATAATAACTAGTTATTTTTTGACTTCTAGTAAATGTATTGTAAGTACTGATTTTAGTGGACACCTCGAACAAAAATAAGTAGTTATTCAGCCGAAAAATAAGTAGTGTTTATTTTCGCCAACATTACTTTCTAACTTACCAGGTAAGTAAAGTTTTTGCTGGGAAGGAACATAAAATTATGGTTTTTATTTTTTTAAATAAAATATATAGGGTTAGGCTTGGCTCACTGAACGAAGACTTGTTGTTCCTAGACAGAAGCAAAAATTTAGGGACAATTTTCTAAAAACAAATTTCACCGATAGTATCGCTATCGAAAACAAAGCATCGATAGTCCAATGGAAACACAACTATCGATTGTTTGCCAGCTCTAACAAAGGTACGGATGGTACAAAACAACGTGTGTGTTAGATAGAACAACAAAAAATTAAATAAAATAAATCGTTGTGCAAAAAAGTTTTTTGTCTTTAAATCAAATGACGTTACTATTGCAAAACCCTTTTTCGAAAAAATTGCAGACAGTACTATTAGAATACAGGCCCTCGATATTTATTTTATAATTCTTTATTTTTTCGACACATAATTGTTTGAGAATGAACCCAAAAAAAAAAAGTTTGGGTAGGAAACAGAAAAAACTGCTTCCATTTAGACCATTTTCGAGTAAGAGAACTATTTTTAGGACCACAAGAAAATAATTCGGCCTATCACAGAAATCAATTCCGATAGAAAGTGATTTCGTTTAATGTGAAGCAAGATATGAACTCAACTCCACTTTTAATCGGAATTGATTTATGTGACAGGCATGTATATAAATTTCTTTAAAGAGGATATCAAAGATTTGACAATGCATTACTTAAGGTACATAAAGCATTAAATTCTTTCTTGTTTACCATACATACATACATAAATGTATTTTTAACTTTCATTTGAACTCACATCTTCTAATCAAATGAAATTTACCTAATTTATTTATTAATCCATTTAAATAGTGTGTCCCACTTTTTCAACATAATTAATCAATGCAAATTTGTTTTTTTATTTAATATAATCGCTGTTCATAATCCTTGACAGATGAGTAATTACTGTGAAATTAGTTTTCCTTGTTACCTGACTTCGAACCCCCGCTGCTCATAAAATTATGATTGATTAATGAAAAACTCTTTAAACAGAGAAGTACTTGCTGCTGTAGGCAGTTTTTATGTATATAAATATAATAATAATAATTTGATAGAAAACAGCAGGATTCAGATACATACAAAATATTTACTTGGTAAACACACCACATTTACTAATATAAATGGAAACAGAAAAAGATGTACAAACACAAGAATATAAATAAATATTTGGTAGACTTGCGTTGTTTATAAACATCTGTCATTAGCGACACAATCGTGGTTAAAACTACTACAAAGACAATAATTTTATCACAACTTAAGCGCAAATATTTATACATAATGGATAACAATACCACTCGAACACGTGATCGCTTCCATTTACACGATAATATTAAGAACCACGAATATATAAATAGTGACAGGACGTTAGAAGGAAGATCAAGATGGACTTTTTAATAACTCTACAGAAAAATTTGAAGTTTAATATTTAGATAATCTAGTTTTTAACACAGAAAAAATACTAACTGTATCTTTTTCAAAACAAAATTAAGAATTTTCGTTTGGGAATTTATATTAAGACGGGAATAAAAAATCTCAAATTTGTTTTTATTTTCAATATAAATATTTAAACAAAATTTTTATTTTCATTTGAAAAATAGGCAGCAAGCAATAAAAGAAAATTTGCTAAAACTTTTCTAATATTTTTTAATATTAACACTGCGGAACAGTAAGTTTTCGGTCTGTATCACACTTTTACATATTACTTCAGTTTTTGACATATTTTAATCCAAAGTATAATAGTATAAACTAGTAACACTTTCATACGCTTATAACTCCTTAAATCAACCGATTTTAAAAGAATGTACATTGCCATATTCTGCCAAAAAATATCTTTCGAAAGATAATTTGAAAGATCATTTGTTGAAATCCAATGTATAGTGTTGTCGTAAAAGATGTTGTAATATAAGATATCATAGTAAAAAATAATTATGTGTCAAACGTAAAATAAAAAAAATTTCATATGTACAATTAAAAAAATTATATATTTTCAATTTGAAATCCTTAAAAGTATAAGCAATCTAGTGATTCTTTTGAAATTGGATCAATATATCGAGTCATTACCAAAAAAAAGCTTAAGCGACATCATTTTCAATTATCGTTTTTTTTTTTTTTTTTTTTTTTTTAATAAATTACTCTATTGGCAACACTTGTATGGTCTCCTAAAATGATGATTTATAAAGAAATTTTAACGGGTCTTTTATAAAGTTTTTCAATTAATACTGATGTCGAAATTCCGTTTTGTTCTGATGTCACTATCTCATTGTGCATCGAAATTGTGTGTCTAAATTTGTTGTTTAAAGAAGTTATAATATTATTTGTGATGTGATAGAAAACTGACCAAGTGTAAAAGTACGATTATATCATAAAAAATATTGAAATGTCAAAGAAATATGTTATTTTATGTTATCGATAAAAAAAATTTACAAATTTGTTACATAAAACTGACTTTTCCAGAATAAATGTTGCCAACTGTTGCCAACTTTATTAGTTTTTGCTCGAATGTTGGGGATTTTTTGGGATTTTTAGATTTTTTTCGGCGAGTTTTTGTGGGAAAAAAACCTGGACAGTATTATATGCTGAGTTTACATTTGGGGTATTTACAAGGTGTGCTAAAATGTTATATTGTCATAATGTTCTAACATTTTATAATGGTTTCAAAATATTTTTGTTGCTTTGTTAACAAAAAGTGTTTTAAATTAATAGAACTTTGCTTGCTTTGTTTATTGTGCTGTCGTAATTAATCAGAAGAGACCAGCGCTGAGCGGCTGAGCCGTGCCGCGTTAGTTTTTGTAGCCGTCGCTGTTGGTGGTATAGTTTTATCCGGCTAACATCCGTGTTTAACCTGCGGCTAGTAATTTTTGCAACAAATCACTTGCGGCGTCAAATAAGATCGGCTTAGGACTTTGCTGTTTGGTAACAATCCAAATAAAATTTATTTGTGATTTGCGTGAAAGTAGTCAGGTAAGATCTAATTTAATTAATCAATTCATGGATTAGAACTTAAAAATATTTTTATTTCAGGTAAATATTTATTTTTTTTTTTTTGTTTAAATCAGCTGATTTTAATTAAAATAGCACACTTAATTATGAGAGGTTGTTCGCAACAGTCGTAATTTTTTATGTTATTATTTAAAGACATATGACTTTATGACACCTTGTGAATTCCCCAATTGATTTGTTTGTTTGCATATTGTATTTCTAGTTCTTTCTCGCATTTGTTGTTTCATTTAATCAATCCTTAAAAAAGTTCATTACAAAAAATAACAAGTATCAAAACACCTTTAGCAACAAAATATTTAGCTTCTATGACAGGCTTGTACTGAAAAAGACCTTTATCGTGTTGTCAATAAGTAACTTAACTTATATAAATTTAGGCACGATCAAGCGGGCCTCATACGTGGTTCATGCATGACATTTGCACATATTTAATAAGAATACATCAAAAGTGACAACAAAAGCAATAAAAGTATATACTAAGAAATCACGTATTCGTTGAAGTTAGATCTATATCTAGCAATGTTCTTTTAAGTGTGCGTGATAATCAATTATTATCATAAGGTTTAATGAATTCTTAAAAGGGCAAAAATGTTAATTTTCCAAATAAGAAACAAGGAAATAACATAAAAATTAATATACCACAAAATGGCAAGGAACGTTAATGGGCGACAACTATTTAGAAGACTATAACATTGAATACAGCCAGAACATAAGAAGAAGCTTAAAATAACGTGAAGAAGAACAAACTTACACACATTTATATCTATGTCACGTACTTAAAGTTTTCAATGGTTTTTCGTAATTAACCAAAAAAGGAAAGGGAAAAAACAAATCCAATTCAATCCCACAAAAACCATGACAAGTTGTTACTCGATAAGATAATATTGAGGTTAGTCAAGGGTGTGTGTGTTTTCTTTTAAATCCATTTTGTTGTTTAATGTTTGCACACTGAACCAACAGATGTAAAAAATATAAGTAGTGTAAAAAAGTTTCTAATCATTTCTGTCATTTGGAAAGAATGTTTAACCAATAAATTTAATTATATGTAATTATAAATTGAGTTTTCATGTTAATTGATTATACCCTTCTCCACTATAGTGGTGAGGGTAATATGCGTTTGTGCTAATTTTTGTAAGACAAAAAGACATTGGTTCCAGATCCACCTTTTAATATACCGATCTTCTCAGAATCACTTTCATAGTCGATCCATCGAAGACCATCCCTCCAGCTGGCTGGTTGTCTGTGCATGTATTAACAGAATGAAAACATCCACTTTTCTTGCATAATCACACCATTCGTTTATGATGGCATGTATATATTTGACAACAACACACTGCATGACATTGCAGCATAACCAGCAAATGTTGTTGAATATATGCATGGCAATTGCAACGAATGGTGTAAATATGCAATAAAAATAAAAATTAGTGTTTTCATTCTGTTCTCTTAATACAATACATTTTGAGAGAATCAATTAATATGTACAAAGACCTTCCTACGTTTGTGCCCTTTGGTAATCGTCATAATGATGTATCGTAACTAACGCTGACAATTATAAGTCATCGATGATAGATGCCTATTTTTCTTTGGCGCCATGTCGAGCTCTATTTGCGATTATATCGTAAAGGTCAATCTATCGAAAAAATTTTTTTCTTCTTGCAAATAGTACTCGTTACAATGACGAAAAAATTATTAGACTTTGAATTTTTACCGTTGCGGAGAAAAAGCGCATCTAAATCCAAATTAAGTATTGCACTGCTTAAGAAAAAAATTTAACAAAATTTGCCTTTTGTCACGAACGATATAACAGGTCTCGATAGACTCGATAGATGACAGAAGCTGCAAGGCAGTCGTCTGCGTATTAGTGAGTCCTTACAGACAATATCATCGAGATTTATAAGCGGTTTTTTATTTAATGCTAGGATTCATTCGTTGACGAAGACGTAAAGTTATTATAACATAAATGGTACTTACAATAGTATTACACCTTACTCTAAAAAAATATTCGGGGTACTTTTTGAAGATTTAATGAAAATAAGAACTTTAGTATTTCTTCACAAAATTATAACCACCCGTGAGCCAGGTCATCTTTTTAATCGTTCAAAATTTAGTCGACTCAGAAGAAATAGAAATTTAATTCACATCAGACATTAATATCTGAATGGCAATTTTTCATATTTGCAATACGTCTTTGGAATAATATTACTACTCCAACAATAAAAGAAATCAGCAATGCGTTACAATTTAAGGAAGAAATATTTTAATATTATTCGTAGTCAACAAGTTTGTTTATAATTCGGTATAGTTCTATAATTCAATATTTTTTGATTTTTTATAAATGTATTTATGTTATTTTGATATGTAGTTTTTCGTTATTTATTTGTTTGGTTTAATTACAATAATTTTATCAAATAGAATCTGGGAATTTATTTCTCATGGTGAGTTACATTTATTATAAATTTTTCATATTATTCGAATGTGTATTCTATGTCAAATACATTCCTCAAAAGCTTTTATACTTTAATAGTCTCATTCCTTCATTATTTCACAGGAATATTTTCTATGCACTATCAGAATTTTTGTTTGTATATTTCTGTTACGAAGCTTACCTTAGCTATCCTTTGGTTAGCAATGAAGTAAATTGTAAAGAAAATTTATACAACTATTAGATACCAGCAGAATGTAATGCATTTTCTGGCCCGCTACGGCCTTCGTCAGCATTCTTTGTATCTTATAACTGGATAGTGCCTATTGTAAATTTTATGTATTTAACTTAATTATTTTATCAAATAGAATCTGGGAATTTATTTCTCATGGTGAGTTACATTTATTATAAATATTCCTGTGAAATAATGAAGGAATGAGACTATTAAAGTATAAAAGCTTTTGAGGAATGTATTTGACATAGAATACACATTCGAATAATATGAAAAATTTATAATAAATGTAACTCACCATGAGAAATAAATTCCCAGATTCTATTTGATAAAATAATTAAGTTAAATACATAAAATTTACAATAGGCACTATCCAGTTATAAGATACAAAGAATGCTGACGAAGGCCGTAGCGGGCCAGAAAATGCATTACATTCTGCTGGTATCTAATAGTTGTATAAATTTTCTTTACAATTTACTTCATTGCTAACCAAAGGATAGCTAAGGTAAGCTTCGTAACAGAAATATACAAACAAAAATTCTGATAGTGCATAGAAAATATTCCTGTGAAATAATGAAGGAATGAGACTATTAAAGTATAAAAGCTTTTGAGGAATGTATTTGACATAGAATACACATTCGAATAATATGAAAAATTTACAATAATTTTATTTATATCAATTTTGTAATAACCATACCTAGATTTAAGTTTGTTATTTTTCATTTTCCAAAATAACATCATAAGATTTATACTGTTTAAGACTGATGTTTTGTTGTAGAAGTTACAATTGTTTTTTTTTTCTTAAATAAATAAATAAATAGTGAACAAAATCATGCAGCATTCCAATTGCTTTTCTTTGATAACAGAAAATGTCGCCAAGTTTTAACTTCCTTTACTACAAAGACGTTTTCATGCAGCCCCCTTAAGGAATAAAGACATCAGGTAGATATCTTAGAAACAAATACTAGAGTTGGAAAATAAAGAGGGTAGGTTATACATTTGAACCCTCTGGCGGCATCATAGAAACCGTGGGGCAAATGTTTTACAATTGAATAAACTTTGTGTGAGAGCCCCCTTAAGAAATGAAAATAGGAAAAAGTTTGTCCGAGGAAAATGTCGGGGAGAAAAAATTAATGGGAGTGGGTGCGTCATTATTCCCATCTACGAGTGACTCTGTGGCACTGTTGTGATAAATTTTACCTGAAGTGTCTGCATTGTGTCTGCTTTATTTACTTTTAAAACGGACTATATAGGCATGCTATTATCAATGGATATGCTTATATTTTATCTAAATGTAAGTCCGGCTGCAAAAAAATACGGGGCTGTATTGAGAAAACGTACAAAATTGGTGATATTTTAGATTTTTTTGATTTGTTATTTAAAAAAAAATATCAGTTTTAGAAATCGTAACAAATTTTTCAACTTTTACAAGCCTATTATGTTTGTTATCTATACCAATATTATAAAGCTGAAAAGTTTGTATGTTTCTATGTTTGTAAGAGGTAATCTCTGGAGCTGCCGGTCCGATTGAAAAAATTTCTTCAACAAACTGAAGAATGAAACCTCCTTACGGACATAGAATAAATGTATAAGGTTTCACTGAAGTTCTACGGATAGGGCCCAGGGGCGCTAAGCCTCACCCATAACTCCAAAACTGAAAGAGCTAGAAAAAAATGTAATAGTTATAGTTTTTCTTTAGAAAAATAGGCGGACAGGACAGGTGTCTGGTATTTCTTGAAATTCGGCTCTTTTAGGAAGTAAGCGGGTAAAACCTGAATTTTTGTACTTTTTTGTCATCCCGTCTATCTGTTAAATCAATAGAAGTTACAACAATAAACATTTTAACACGTTCGAAACTTATCTAACAAATACAAATATGGTACTTTTCAGAAAATCGAACGTTAAAGGGGTGAAATTTGTAAATATTGTTGGTACTTTTTTACAAAGTATTTTCTTCAATCTTTGGCATAAATATACGTTTTAAATGGGATTCCACTGCAATATTGAAATTTTTGATGCTTCAATGGGGAGAAAAAGTACCAAAAAGGGGAGATGCGGAAAATTAAATTTCTTTCTTTGGCTTTTTGGTTCTGCATCTGGTACTTTTTTAATTACCGTTAATATTGGACCTAGAAGCATTAAATTATATAAGCAATGTCCTAAGGGAATACGAATCTGTAAGAGGGCCTTTTTGAAACTTTTTTGGTTTTTAACTGGTCCTTTTTGAATATGCGTTAATATTGGATCTCGAGACATCAAATTAAACATTCAAGATACTGAGTAAATGAGAATCTGTAAGAAGAAATTTTCTGGTACTTTGTATTTCTCTAACTGATACTAACTAAGGATAGGTTTCAAGGCCGATAAGCCATCTATATTCAGAATATAATTATAAGGTATCTTTTTAAAAGAGATCTATTAAAGCAATAGTTTCCGCATTTAAAAGAAAAAAGAAGCCCATATCAGCACGAGTACGCTGTTCAACTTCCATTCCGCCTCCAATCTATCTCTCTACTTGACCGTCCCCTGACCGAATGCGAAAGCGAACAAGAGGGGACATACGGAGAATAACTGCCACTCTTAAAATATCTAACCTATTTTGATGAAATTGGAATTAAAAGGTCAGTGTGATTAAAACACACAGTGTTTGTATGCTTTTTAAAGCTAGGAATATGAAGGGACACATGGGTAATTTCTATTTTGATGAAATTAAAAAATTAATATCAAAGCAATTTTTGGGAATACAAAATTAATTTACAAGATTTTGCTCGTTGTGCTTAATTCCCAATTTTTATTCTTGATAAAAACATTGAAATTTATTGTTGATGGGATAAGCTATTCCTATGCGCATTTCACTGGCTGCTTAGGCCAGATCATCAGGAAACTTCATCCAAAGATTTTAGAAAAACTAAAGATATTATACAAATAAAACTGTCAAGCGAATAAGAATTTTAAGTAACAGTTTTACTTGTAACAATATCAAAGCTTAAACAAAAACACAAACAATAAACAGTGAGTTTATATTTCTTACTCTCCACACTACAATTGGTTGGAACTCTCCTAACCTTAATTGTAGTTGTTAATAGGTTAAGAAAAAACAAAATAGGAACAAACACAACTTGCTGTATTGTTTTCGCAAGAAAATCAAATAATAAAGCAAGTTGCCAGTTTTAGTTTTTTAGGCAGTGCACTTGCCAGTTTATTATTAAAGTAATTTTTGGGAATAAAAAATGTTTAATTAACAATATTTTGTTTGTCGTGCTTAATTTCCAATTTTTATTGTTGATAAGAACACTGAAAATTTACTGTTGATGGGATAAGCTATTCCTATGCTATTCTAATTCGCTTAATAGTTTTATTTGTATAATATCTTTAGTTTTTCTTAAATCTTTGGATGAAGTTTCCTGATGATCTGGCCTAAGCAACCGTTTAAAAATTATGATAATCGATCCAAACATAGTAAGACACACAGGCTAAAGATTTTTTTTTAGTAAGTCAAAAATTCATTTTGGGCGGGCAACGCCGCTGGAACGGCTAGTGATTTGTAAAACTAAAATTTTGCAAAAGTTATTTTTAGTTTAATATTTATGCAATTGCATTAAATGGTATTAAAAGCTTGACGTTCTTGAGTGGGCGAGTAGAGTTTAAAAGGCAGATTATTTAAATTAAATATGTCTATTTGTATTTCTAAAAAAAAAAATTAAATAGATGTTACATTTTATTTTAATAAAATTAGTTAGATTTTTATAAATTCAAAAAGGGGAGTACATTGTATTTTTTTATTTTTTTGCAAATTACATATTAAAGAAATTGAACTAATATTTTAACAGACCTATTTCTGACTACTGTACATCGATTTCTTGCAAATACTGAGTTTTGAAAATTTTTAGTTAACTTTCTTTAGAGGAACCAGTCAAATTTAGTTCAAAATTAAGCCATTTTTCAAACTCATTTCGAAATTTCTATTTTGATTCTTCACGACTAGGCAAAATATGATTTTGCAAAAATAATTTTTGCGTATCATTTCTGAATTAATTGGTAAAAAAAAACTGTATAAAATTCAAATTTAAAGATATTAACAACTATAAGAGATAACTATAGATAACTAGAGTTAAATAAACTGGAATTTCTTTATCTTCCTACTAGCTAATTACAAAGTAAGATTCATTTTTATCTGTCATTATATGTATGCACAAGTTACAAGCTTTACAAAGATGGCATAACACGAGGTTGTCAACCTTGACCCCCTATATTTCACCTTCTATTCTATAAGTTTGCAATCCGTTCAAAGGTTCGATTGCCCCTATTGTGCGCCTGTAAATATATTTCTGTTCACGGATGATGTGTTGCATAATTATTATTTTAAATGTAATTAAACATCACTCATACGTGACGTTTGACAATACACTATAAGGAAATCCAAAACGAATCTTGAAGTAGAATCAATGACTTAAAATTTTTTTAAGTGAAAAATTAAAAGCTTAGTGTGAAAATCCTGTTCACATAATACCCTTCTTAAAAAATAAAAAGGGTATTCAGGAAAAAGTTGTTTTAACAGAAATGAAGAAAATTCGGCACAAAACATTTTACCTCACGTATTCATTTTTACAAAAAAAAAAATATTATATGAAATTTCATTAGTATTTGAAATTTATAAAAAGCAAAACAAGGAAAGTAAAAGGTTTTCATTTTATCCAGATGAAAGCACATTTTGATTTTTTTTTTAGCTGTTGGAACTTTTAGACGAAAACAAATTTTGATTTTTGTATTAGCTTGTTGAAATCATTGGCTAAGACTTCTTTAAAAATGCAGTCTCATATTACGACAGCTCAATTCCAGAACAGTTTAAAAAGCGAGTTTAAGACGCTTTTAAAGCTTACGGGCGATACAACATTGAGTTTTCTGCTAAGTTCTTTTTTTGTGCATAACTTTGGATTGAATTTAGCCGATCAACACTAAAATTTCAAGAAATTTAAGTTGGCCAACAGTTAACTTCAATTCAAAAACGTAAACAAATTAAAAACATGCTAAGTCGACTAAGCTTGTTTAGGAATTGAGCTGTGGATAAAAGCTTTTGGTGCCGAAAATGATCAAGATGTTATCATCTTTATGAGCTTTTTTTAAAAGTAATTTTAGGGATAGGGTTTATAAGAGACCTATAATCAAGTTAATTTTTTTACATATAGTGCTGTTTAAAGTTCCAAAAAAATTTAAAGCTGTGCAGCAGTCTGATTTAAGCAATTTATTTTGAAGATGTCATCACGAATTATATCAACAAAAAAAATATTTATAAAGACCACCGAAAAAAATTTCTCATTAAAATTGCGATCAGCTATTTTCTTAACTGAAAATTTAAACACACAATTAAAAAGAGATTTCTTAAGCAAATTTGCATCAAATTGGTTTCTGGAACGCAAACGGCATCCGCTAAGCACCTACACACGTGAACAGAAACTGTGTTGGCAAAACTTTCATCTAACACTTGCAGGATATAAAACAACGTATTAGAATAAGATTTGATAATTTATTGTTAGTCCATATTTAGTATATGAATATTTAATAAATAAGCAATGAGAAAAAAATACAGACACAATTATTTATAACATGTATATTTAATAACATCAGTTTTAATTCGTTCTCTTACTTTCGAATTGCCAATATAATTTTAACACAAATAAAACACATAATATTTATAGAACTAAATGTTTTTTTAGTGCCAACTATAAAACGCTTTAACTTTCGTCCAACATCCTTGCTTTTAATATCTTTAATGGATTAATGCAACATTATCCTTTATGAACTTAAACGGCACATTTAAGAGTGTCAAGTTTTTTCAAACTAATTTTAAATTTCCTCCAACATAAAACTTTTATTAATTAGTACTCACAAATTTCAGCACATTTATTTTGGTGTAGAAATAAATAGAATTTTTTGATTTTGCATTATGAACATAATAACCAACTAATGACATATTTAAAACCATCTATTATACATCAACTTTTTCACATATTCCAACCCTCATGCTCACAATTTCCACTTGATACTGTTTCCATTAGCAAGTGTAACAAAAATCATTTTAAGTATTCAATTTCATTTTGTAAGTAAAATTAAATATTCTGTTGGAAAAGCATCATTAAGTGGCACTTTTATCTGAGTTGCCAATTGCAGGTTATAAAAGTTTGAATTACTCTAATATTATAAAGCGCGTACGTAAAAAACTTTAAATAGAAATTTGACATCAACGAAAATATGCACATTTAAATTAAGGCATATGTATGTTGGTGTTGTCATATTGCCGATGGGCAAACAGAGTGTCATAAATAAAATTTTTAAATATGAGTTCATTTCAAAATTTTTGACTTTCGTTTTTTATAAAAATTTAGCAAGTTTAAGGTTGTGAAACATTCCGAAATTTAAGAATGGAACGGAAACTGTATGAATTAAATTGGGGCGCGGCGAGTATATTAAAAGCTTGATATACATAGTTTTAAAAGGACTTTCTTAGCACGTGCAAGAAATTAGACATAAAAGGGGAAGGATTTGAGATTTCTTGTATGTCATCTTGATTTTGACTACTTAGTTTGATGTATTATGTATGGAAAAAAGAAAATGGGGCTTAATATTGAGGCAAGTTAAAGGATGTATTATATGAAGCTAAACATACTAAGTTTTAGAATGACTTCCTTGGCACGTGCAAAAATTTGGACATTGGATTTTCTTGAATCAAGTACAGAAAGATTGATTTAAGTACGGATTTTCAATCGCAAAATATTAAATTATCCATATTCAATCCCGTTTCGTACTTGAAATAATCCGAAAATGAGATTGAGTTAAGTAAAACTAAGATCACTTATCTCAAAATACGCTTGATTAAGAATTATAAAATTTTTTTAATCCGAATTCGTACTTAAAATAATTCGAAAATTAGATTGATTTATGTAAAACTAAGATTGAATCAATCTCAAAATTTTGATTCAAGTATTATAAAGTTGATTTTATCAAGAAATTAGAAAGAAAAAGTTATAATGTTTGATTTACTTACCCGTATCACACCTTACAGAATAATAAAACACCAATATCATGCCCGTTATGGGTTTTATTTTAGAAATCTTATGTACATATTTAACTAAAAATATAAATTAAATGAGAGTCAAGAGTTCAAATTAACTTTTTAACCCTTAGTGGTGCATGAGTCTCGCCAGACCTTTTTTCAGTGTGTATAGATAATTAAAACATGCGTAGGCCGGAGGTTTAAACACAACTAAAAGTTTAATCTTTTTTTTTACTTGAATTAAGAATTTAATACTTATTTCAAGAAATTCCGGGATTGATTTTCGAAAGTAATCACATTTAGGATTGTTTTGAGTACGTTTAAGTGTTATTCGTACTTGAATTTTTGAGTACGACTCTTACTAAAAGTAATCATAAAAAACTTGATTTATCCCGCGTGTTTTTCTTTCTGTGTATTGGTAATAAATAGAACCATATGTTATTACTTTGGGATTTTGTTGGTTTGTTTCCAGCGTAGACGAATTGAATTATCAACCGAGTAAGTGGGTTTAGAGTAAGCAAGATTCTTTCCTCATCAAAAACAAAACCCGATTTTAGACTTTAATTTTTATTTTTAATTCAGGTTAATTTTATTATAGGTTTTTTAAGTTAGGTTAAGAAATTTACAATTATTTAGATTAATGTAGGTAGGCTTAAGTACGAACTGTTTGTTTCTATTGCTAAGTGAGAATTGAACGATACATAACTTTATTTTTCACCATTAACCTGTTTACAAATTCATTTGCATATTGCAACTTACGGATAATTATAACTACTGCAAAGGCTTTTAAACTGTAATATAATTTGTTCTAATAAGGGTTTACAATTCAGTCCAAATTCATATATTAATGCTTTTTACATTACAATTCTAATTCCAATTCTTTAACTTAAATAGTTTTACTTTACATAAATTCAAATTTAGATACATAAGTTTAGACGCATAAGTTTTAATTCATTTGACAATTATAGGTCAAAATTAAAAGTTTAATAATTATAAGTGTTGATCGACCTTTTTTGATTACTCTAAATAGTTTATATAGTTTCCTATATGCAGGCTTTCAAGGTCATTATTTAATGTAAATAAAAGATTATTTATTTCATTCTCAATAAAATCCGACGTTTCGTTGGTATTCTTTCCAACTTCTTCACGGATTGAGTTTTTATTAAAATCTGGCAACATTGTAAAAATACAAAGTAAAAAGTAGTCAATAATAACAATAACTATAATCTTAATTTTTGACAAATTAACTTACAATAATCTTTTTCGTCAGTTTACATCATTTATGAATTATATCACAGTATTTTGTAAAGGTGGACAGCACAACACAAAACTTAAAATATTAAAACAGATGTATGTAAATATAAAAATTATCACAGAAAATTTGTCCTTTTTTGATCACAGTTGTTACTATTACTAAAGTATTGCAATGGTGTAGTTTGCATTTGTATTGTCTTTGTCTTATATTATTATTTATTGCACTTGTCGATTTTTGTTGTATTCTTAAGCTCTCTAACGTGTATCTTTTATTTTCCCTTTGCTCTTTATCTAAAACTCTCACTTTTTCAAAGTTTGGCTTGTGTCCGTTTTCAATACAGTGTTGTGCAAGTGCAGTTGATTGTTTTCCTCTTTTTATATCAGCTTTATGTTCGTCTATTCTCACGCCTAAATTTCTCTTTGTTGTACCCATGTAGATTTTTTAATATTTTTAATATTTACAAAAATTAAAATTTTAGGGTGCAGTTTTTAAAACATTTTCATAAAAAAAAGAATTAAATTTATGTACATAAATATAACAAAAAAAATCATCTTATAGTATCTAAACGTAAGTTTAAACACTCATACTTAAGGTACGGTCACATGTGACAAACATTTGACGAAAAAGACGAAACTTCTAGGTTTGCCCATTATTAGCGTTCAAAACAGATTAATAATAATGTAAAAGGCTACTTTTATATAAATTTAAATAATGTGAATACATATTTAACCAAAATGAATGTAGACCAAGATTGCATCAAAAACTCAATTTCAAAGAAATTGGCATATACGATAATTTCGCGCAAAGTGGTCGATATGTGATCGTTCCTTTAGTCATCGTCCAGACCTGCAATTTTTGTTGCGGCAATTGTTCAGTTTAATTGTGAGTGAGGTGAGAAGATTGTGGAGGGGTACTCAGTTTTATGTACACTGCTTTTCTGTTTTATTTTGTAGTTCTCACACTTTTCAATTTGAAGTTGGCTGTAGGTATATATCGGGTGTTTTTTTTACAGGTTTGTTTTTCGAATAGAGATAAAACTGGCATTTTGTGGTCAAATCTGGCTACTCTAATGTCATTTATGTTCAGTTTGGTTTGCCATTTCATCATGAACAGGTTGACAAAAGAACAACGCTTGCAAATCGTGCAAATTTATTTCGAAAATAACGGTTCAGTTCGCGAAGTTTACCGCAAGCTCCGTCCATTTTATGGTCGACATAATCGTCCATCAGAGCAATTAATTTGGTTAACCATGGATCGTTTTCGCACTACGTTTACTCTATGTGATAATACGCATCCGCAGAGACGTCGAACAGTGCGCACCGAAGAAACAATTGCCGCTGTAGAGCAAAGTGTTGAAGAGGACCCGAATGAATCGATTCGCCACCGTGCACAGCAATTGGAGCTTTGTCCATCAACTTTATGGAAGATTTTGCGCAAAGATCTTGGCTTGCGACCTTACAAGATCCAGCTTGTGCAAGAATTAAAGCCGCGAGACCATGCAATGCGTCGTGATTTTGGTGTATGGGCCGAAAATGAGATTGATCTCGATGCTGATTTTCATCGCAAAATTTTGTTCAGTGATGAGGCTCATTTTTGGTTGAATGGCTACGTCAACAAGCAAAATTGCCGCATTTGGAGTGAAGAGAATCCACATGAGACCCTTGAGACGCCATTACATCCACAAAAACTGACTGTTTGGTGTGCTCTATGGGCTGGTGGAGTCATTGGGCCATACTTCTTCCGAAATAATGCTGGAGAGGCAGTTACCGTTAATGGAGACCGGTATAGAGCCATGATAACCGACTATTTTGTTCCCAAATTGGATGGCATGAATGTGGATGAGTTGTGGTTCCAACAAGACGGCGCTACATGCCACACAGCGCACGCCACAATCGATTTATTGAAGGAAACATTCGATGAGCGCATAATTTCGCGGAATGGACCTGTCAATTGGCCACCAAGATCGTGTGATTTGACACCATTGGATTATTTTCTTTGGGGATATGTGAAGTCGCTCGTCTACGCCAACAAACCAGAAACGTTAGGGGAATTGGAAGCCAACATTCGTGGCGTTATTGCCGACATACGGCCCCATATGCTCGAAAAAGTGGTTGAAAATTGGACCTGTAGAATTGGCTTTATTCGAGCCAGCCGCGGTGGCCACATGCCTGAAATCATATTTAAACATTAATGGCATAAAATTATCCTTCCAATAAAGCCAAATTGATGGTCATTAAAACGATTTTCTTGTGTTTTATTTCAATTCGAAGTTCTACACCACTGAAAAAAACACCCGATACATATGTATTTATATATAAAATATAAATAAATACAAAAAAAATCCCGGTATTCTCAATACGATATTTCGGTATTTGATTTACCGGTATTTCGGTATCGGTAATATCTCAAAAAAATAAAACTCTTTTTTTATTAAAATTAAAATGATACCTCAATTTTTTGGCACCGTTTTTGTGTATTTAAATATTACTCATACGTAACGTTGATTTAAAAATTATTAGCAGGCCAAGTTTTTCATGCTATTTGCATGAAAAATAAGCTTTTGCATATTTCTTAAGTTTTTCCCAAGAAAAAAAAAACTTTTTTGATATATTTTGCATAAATTTGCATATTACGCATGTCGGCAGCAGCTTTTAAAAAATAATTTCTTTGGGGTCCACCTGTTGCTACTATTTTTTATATGCAAATTTTTAACTTAAACAAAAAGAAATTTCATTGGGTTAAGTTTTTCTTAAATAAACGGTTCCTGGACAATTTTGGATGTTTTGTTTTTGATAGTGATTTATTAAAAAATGTCAAAGAAACTAAAAATTAAGAGCAATAACCAAGGAATATTAAGACTTGTTTGTTGCGTTCTGTTCTGTGTGCTTTACATTAGAATAATTTTATCATAAAAAAAAATCAGAATGTTAAGAATATTTGTTGAAAAATGTAACAAAGTTTTTAATCGAGATATTTTAATAAAACCGAAACCGCTGAATATATTAAATCATAATCTCCATGTGAACTAATATTATACAAGTATGCGCTAGTAACATCGACCAGTTTTAAACTTTTGTATGTATATTCTATATATTCTACGGCTTTGTATGACATCGAATATCTTTTCAATTTAACAACTTGAAAAAGCATATGATTATATTTTTGGAGAATATTTGCAGGCATATTTTAAAGGTTTTTTTTAATATATAAACTTGCTCTGAATGAAAGGATATCGAAAACAAAACTTATGCGATCAATTCTTTAAAATTTGTAACGGTGAACAATTTGAAGAGTATAGTAGGGGAAGGCCGTATTGTATTCTTCAAAAGATTTCTTTAGTACGACCGAAGAATGCATCGAAAAATATTTTACTTTAATTTAACATTTATACAGGCTGATCTAACCAAAAACCTGCAAATCATAACCAATGAACAAAATGCACGATGTTAATTGTTAGTAAAACAAAAAGTTTTAAGAGACTATCTTAAAATTTGTTATTATGATAGTAAGATAGAAGGACAATTGTGTGTGAAACAAAATATCGTCTCGACTTCGGTGGCATACCTCTATCCGTTGGTCCATATTTCCAATGAGTCTAAGACATAATTGAGGTTAAATGTCGCTAATGTGCCGAATTATCTTATCCTTTAGCCCTTCAATTGTTCTTGGCTTATTGGCGTACACTTTTTCTTTTAAATATCCCCAAACGAAGAAGTCCAACGGCCACGAGCCATTATTTCGTTGGCTGTATATCAAGTGGCACTATCCTGTTGGAACCACATATCGTCCAGGTCCATATCCTCAATTTCTGGCCACATGCCCGTTATCATCTCGTGATAGGGAACACCATTCACGGTAACTGCTTATCCGACCTCATTTAACACGCTGCTCAATTGTGTACCTCTCCATGGTTGAATTTGTCAAACACTGAAGGAAATTTCAAATTAAGTTGGGCTAAAAACTTGACGTTAAGGTGTGACTTACAACTTACATCGTTCAAAAAATAATTTATTCGTTATTTTTCTTATATTTAAAATTCATAAATAGCGATACAAGGAGAGTTAGGAGCATTCATTTTATCCAAACGGAGGCATATTCTGATTTTATTACTTCTTTTTAAGTTCAGATTCATTTAAGAGCACTTTGTGCAGAATATTATCTAGATATCTTTATCTATATGAGAGTTTTTGTCTCAAAGTAAATTGGGGGACAGATTTTAACAATTTCGAAGCTACCAGTACCGAATTTTGACACGAATAGCATTTATAAAAAAATTCTTGCTTCGGCAGAACATATACTAAAATTGGAACGATACAGAGAAGATTAGCATGGCCCCTGCGCAAGGATGACACGCAAAATCGTGAAGCGTTCCACATTTTTAAAAACATTCTAGCCGAGAGTGGTTTTGATCCTCTTCGCATTCGCGCCAATAAACAAAAATTCCGCTTACTTCACAAAACAAGCTGCCATAAATCGTCTCTATTATATAAACATATCAGCCTGCTTAAAAAAAGGAAAACTGAACAGAAGTATGCATCAACCCTATCAAATCTATTCAATATAGCTAATAAATACGAAATTAATTATACTGTGCCTTTGGAGCACAACCCACCTTGGACGTTAGATTCAACAAATTTTTTAAAAATCTTCAAATATATAATAAAAACAATAACCCAGCTATTATTTTTAAATCATTGTTTTCTGAAATCTATAATACATTCAAATCAGATAATTGGCACTTTTTCTATAAGCTATAAAATTATGTGTAAAATCTAACTTTAAACACATCATATGCACAGACAGCCAATCAGTTTTTCAAGCAGCTTTAAATTCCTCAAACAAAAACGACATAATTGTTTCTCTTCAACAATATCTATTAAAAATTAAGAACAAAGTCAAGTTACTATGGATTCCTAGCCATACTGGTATCACAGGAAATGTGGCAGCGGACATAGCTGCGAAAAACGTCTGTCGTGAACCCACCTACATTTTTAAACCTAATTCCAAACACTTTTTAGCCAGAATTCCAACTTCAAAATTAAACACATCTATTAATCGGAAGTGGTATAATTACGAGCATCCTTATAAATCTATCAACCCGAATAAAAAACCCATACATCTCCCAACGTCAACTAATTGCCAGAAAAATAAATGCTTTGTAAGACTACGGTTATCTCACCTACTTATTAGTATCTAAGAGCCGATAGCCGCTAGTCGCTAGTGCTTTACAATTAAGATTTATTGTAATTTAATTATAATAAACGTGTAAATAAATAAATAAATAAAAAAATTAAAACTTAATTTCGGGGGTAGTATTATGGGAACTATTGACCGATAAGAATAAAGTTTAGTAAGGCTATAAAATATTTTTAGGCCAAATTTAGCCTTAATACCTAAAATGTTTATGGGCAAAGCCCCTTTGTTTCGGAAAATTTTGTATGTGTCTATTTCCCATTTTTGATGTATTGCACAGTCGACTATAGAATATGTGATTGTTAAATTTAAAGAACAAAATCAGTCTTATTACGGTTGTAGTAAACGATTGTATCGTTTGTTGTAATAATAATAATTTGCGCCGTAAAAGAGTTCAGCCATCTTAACAATTTTTCTTTTAATTCGAAAATACTAATTTAGGATATTAAAATGAAACGTGTTTTTATATAAGTATATATATATACATCATTTCTATTTAAGGGTGAAATTATCATTCATATATCGGTATTGTAAAATATAAACTTTAGCCCTCCGCTGGCGGTTTCTTCCCGGCTTTTCAAAAGAAACATTTAAATCTGGTTGGATGACTTTGCATCTGACTTTTACAGAAGCAAAGTTATCAAGGTAACAATCGACATGTATTTATTTTGCCGGTGGAAATTTGACAAATCAGATGTAAAAAACGATAACGATAACCGTTGTTATAAGGGTGAATATAAACCTTAAGGTTTTCTTCACCGACTCTTAACTGCTTTAACTTTCCCCAACATCCGTCTATTACATATGTTGAATAGATCCATTATCAAATGCTTTTATTGCCTCAAATAACGCATTTAAGGGTACAACATTTTTTTAAAATAATTTTTAATTTCAATTTTTAAATCCAAGGTACATTTACACAAGGTTGACTCATTAGCGGACAGACATAAATCCTTATTATCAAATTCGTATGTATGTGCCAGAATACGTGCATGTGCGCGTTAGATTGTTTTTGTTTAATGGAGACAATTTTGACAAATCGAGTATTTTTGCAATCTTCTCCCAAATAAATCTACCTTTTTAAAATCCAGTTATTTTGGTGTGGAATAAATAGATTTTATTTTAAAGTGCT
Source organism: Pollenia griseotomentosa (assembly GCA_963931875.1). Lineage (NCBI taxonomy): Eukaryota > Metazoa > Arthropoda > Insecta > Diptera > Polleniidae > Pollenia > Pollenia griseotomentosa. Next base: position 125,374,419 of record OZ007563.1, read on the forward strand.
TTATGAACATAACAACCTACTAATAATAAATTAAAAACTATCTTTTGTACATCAAATGTTACCGCACACTCGCATCGTTCAACTAATACTATTTCTATTTGCAAGTGTAACAGAAATCATTGTAAGTACTTAACTAAATATTAAAATTAAAATTTAATATTCTGTTGGAAGTGCATCATAAAGTGGCATTTTTAGCTGTGTTGCAAATTTACAAATGTTAAATGTTCTCATTTAGTTAAAAGTATACGAGTAAAAAGTATGTAGTAATTTGAATTCAATAACTCTAAGTACATATCAATGACATGCATGTAAATTACACATGTATGCATTTTTTGGCATATTGCCCATGTGAAAAAAAAGGTATTAAAATACAATTTTGATATATGTTTAACTTTATTAACCCATTTTTCGCCACACCAAGTTCCAAGTTGCAGTTACTCGATACCCAGGACAGCCTTAAAAGTTAGTAAAATTTCCAAAAAATAAAAAACACATTTAGCGTTGTTTAAATAAAAATATGATATGTAACGGACGTTTTTTTTTTTTTTGAGCCTGTCAAACAGACTTTCAAAATGCGGGAATTTGTTTGCCGTTTAAGTTCAGAATACTCTGCCAAATCTTTATGAATAGATTAAAACTTGAAAAACGATACCAATTTATTCCAATTTAAAGACGTCTTCGTAATTTTTATGACGGAATTGCGAGGAGGCTCATTTTTCGCCTAACTGATTTGTAAGTAAAGCAAATGCCACATGTGGACTGAGGTTTACCAACAAAAGTCACTACAAAACATCGTTTGGTGCGGCTTGCACGATCGTGAAAGCACTATACCTCATTTCTTTAAAAACAGAGCCAGAGCTAGTGCTACGGCCAAAATTAAACGTCCAGAATAGACGCGGTACCCATATGCATGCAATCAATTTCAAATTGTCAAGCCATATTTTTATCTTTAACCCTAGAAAAATAATCATATTCTGACATACGTTAAAGATAATCATGTGTTAAACTGCCACATGGATTATATTTTAACAAAAAAAATTAATTAAAAATATACAAATGTTTTTTTATGAGAAAAAAAGAGCAATAGAACTCTTTCAGTAATCAACGAACTTATCAGAGTTAAATGCGCCCTTTTGACACACAGACTCGGTTTATTTCGAAATTGGCGACGCGTGTGACTCACAAAAGCTCTACACAACGACTGAAATGTCAGGAGTGCACAGCGATGGATTCTCGATAATTAGAAAAAAAAAACAATATTTCAAAAATGCATGCGTAAATTTTACCCAGATAATCCTTCTAGAGTTAAAATTCAAGTTCTATCGGGCTTAAATATTTTAATTCAGGTGCTGAATCAATCAGGCACATAACATAGTTTTGCTCCATAGAAACAGAGGATTCTCGAAACATTTTACTTCCATTTTAGAAGAAAGTATTCGTTTTGGTTTATTAAAACGTAAAGATTCGTAATTATATTTTCTTAAATCTTATTGAACAATGTATTTGTTCACGAGCTTTAAATGTCTTTTACGGAAAATATTCACCCCTATTATGAAAGTCGACATCGACACAAGTCGACGGCACCTGAACAGTAATGGTATTTTCTGAGTCGTTATTGACAATAATCGATTTCTATTGACAGTCAATTGATATTTTCCGAGGTGCTTTTAAGTCGACGTCGAGTAGTTTTGTCCCTGCTTTAGTCGACAGGAAATTTTGCGACGACTTAAATGAAAGTTAAAGAAATTTTAAATGAAATGTTAACATATTTACTGAATACGTTTAAAATAAAAAATGCAAGTTTTAAAGAAGTTACCCTGCGGGAAATTAGTGTCAATTGGTCCAACAGACTGGTCCCGGAAGTTGTGAAAATAGAACAGCTACAAAAAGAAAGAACTCATGACCAGTGAAAGGAGAATCAATTCGTGAAAATTGCAAACTTGGAAACAAACCCTTTATTGTTTTGAAATCGCTAAATCGGCTAAAAAAAAAACAAAATGTCGGCAAATTACAAAAAAAAAAAAAAATATTGCAAAATATCGAAAATTCGCGAAAATATTAATATTTCAAACAAGCCATAAAATTGGTTAAAAGTCCCTTTAACTGTAAGGAATGGCAAAAATTCGATGAAAATTGCTCAATTAAAGGAAATTCGTAAAAATTTGCTAGCAGCGGCATGATTATTTCTTATATTTATTAATAAACGTTAAAGCTGTAAAGAATTAGAAAACTAGCAGTAAAAATATCTCTTATCGAAAACAAGGCAGAAATTCGCGAAAAAATTCAAAATTGGAAACAAACTCCACACTTTGTTTTAAAAAGCTAAATCGGTTAAAAAAATATCGCGAAAAATAGCATAGATAGCGTTAAAAAGTGAGTGAAGAGCAAAACCATTAAAAAAATAATTGGAGATGGGATTTTTTTAGTCAAATTTTCGACAACTAGTCGACGTCGACACAACATTCTTATAAAATACCAAATTAACGTCGAAGTGATGTAGTCGTTGACTTGATGTGACAACAATTTAAAATTAATGTCGTCGTCGACGACGACTTACATAATAGGGGTGATTGAATATAGCCTAGGAATATCATAAGACAATTGCTTTAATTTAAATAGATTCTTTTTTTAGGTTAATCATTGCAAATGAAATAAATTTCAAGAAACCAATTTTTGATCGGCGACTCAAACCTTAATCAGAAAATATTTCTTATTTGGCTGGCGGTATGAAGACCAACAAACAAATGCGTATTACACTCCCCCTATAATTTTTTTTATTTTTTTAGATTATAATGTAAATACCAATTATAAAAGTACGTAGAATTTTGTTAATATTGCGATGACAATTTAAGCACGTTTGTTAACAAAACTAAAACCTTTGCTGTCAAAAAACTTACAATTTTGGCATTCATCTATAAACTAACAATGTATGGTTGACAATAGAAGACGTCCGACTACAAGATTTTAAGACTGTTGTTAAAACTATGCAACTATGGAGTGACATACAATTTCGCTACGTAATTTTCCCCTAAATTTAGTATTATACCATAATCAAAGTTGTTCTTATTCGACCTTTCGAAATTTAAATAAATAAAAAATAATCCAGCTCGAGGCCAATATTTCGATCTTCTTTGAAGATCATTATTATACCATAATTAAATAATTTCAAAAGCTGACTTACGATGTTTATGTTACAAATATGCGTTATGCAGAAATAATTTATGAAATTATTTGACTCTTTAATTTTTAAATCAATTTCAATTTTTTTCTCATTTGCACACAGGCAAAGAAAAAAATTTTACAAATGCCACTAAAAATGAATTAGAATTATTTCCGCTTTAAGAGGACTTATTTATGTATTTACTCGAATAATTTTTTTTTTAATTTCCTTACACTTGCATATATAATGTGATACTTTTTATTTTTAGCCAGATTTGCTTACAATTGAAAGGTTTTTAACAGTATTAAGCTTGAGTGGAAAAAATTTATATGATTTGAAAAAAAAATCATGAATTATTATGAGACCATTTAAGTACACCATTTGTTTCTTTAAATGTCATTTGGTATTAATGCTTGAATTCTTGGTAAGTTTTTAATTTAAATGTAACAAACGCGTATTACATTCTCCTGTATCTAGTGTGAGTAAAAATGTTTGTGTTTGAGTAAACACAACAAACAACAAACCATTTTCCCCTAAACCATTTAGGGAAACCCCATTTTCCCCTAAACTACTATCATTTGCTCAAACACAAATTTTTATAACCCCACTAGATACTGGAGATGTGAATATTTTTAAAATAAAATGATTACTATCACTTAAACGTGTTATAATAAACACCTATTTAACTTTTCCGTTTAAAGTCTTACAAAAAAAAAATCCAACCCCAATTGTATTAGAACTTATTACACATCTTGGAAAAAACTTTTTAATTAATACATACTGAACTTCACCTTGACCGAAACCACAATTGTTTGCAATAAACTTCTAAAAACAGTTAGAGTTACTTTTTTTATAATCTTTTTTTCCCCTAGTATTTTTCTTATCTTATAAACTTTTGCAACTTCATTTTAAAATAAATTCATTGCACTTAAAACATTATACACAGAATAGTGGAGAGGGTATTATGCGTTTGTGCTGATGTGTGTAACACTAAAAATATTTTAGACCCACCTTTTAGTATACCGATCGACTCAGAGTTTATTTCTTCATTTCGATGTCCGCCCATCTAACTGGTTGACTGATAGTCTGTCCATTAACCTTATGGGCAAAGTACAGGTCGCAGTTTTTAAGATAATTTGATGAAATTTATTGCCATAAGGACGAAGCGTGTTAAAAGTTCTGAGAATCAGTCTATAGTGTTTGTGTCCATAATCTATTTATGTTTGTGTTTGGTATATATTTCCCATATACTTTTATAAGCGGTACTATGTCAACTCATAATTTTGTATTGGTAGGGCCAAAATTTATTTAAACATACACAAAATACTGTTTTAATACCGGTCCCTATTTGAACATTTTTTATTCCCATCACTGTGTATGTTGTTTTATGTATATTAATGATTTTTATTTTTCTTTTTTGTTTTTGTATGTGAAAAGCAGATTGTACGTTTTCCATGTTCTAAAGGTGCGTAAACTTAGCAACATTATTAACATTATTAATTTTTATTTAAGAAAAAAAAAAAATTGTAACTTCTACAACAAAACATCAGTCTTAAACAGTAGAAATCTAATGATGTTATTTTGGAAAATGAAAAACAATAAACGTAAGTCTAGGTATGGTTATTACAAAATTAATATAAATAAAATTATTGTAATTAAACCAAACAAATAATTAACGAAAAACTACATATCACAATAACATAAATACATTTATAAAAAATCAAAAAATATTGAACTATAGAACTATACCGAACTATAAACAAACTTGTTGACTACGAATAATATTTAAATATTTCTTCCTTAAATTGTAACGCATTGCTGATTTCTTTTATTGTTGGAGTAGTAATATTATTCCAAAGACGTATTGCAAATATGAAAAATTGCCATTCAGATATTAATGTGTGATGTCTGATTTGAATTAAATTTCTATTTCTTCTGAGTCGACTTTATTTTAAACGATTAAAAAGATGACCTGGCTCACGGGTGGTTATAATTTTGTTAAGAAATACTAAAGTTCTTATTTTCATTAAATCTTCAAAAAGTACCCGAATATTTTTTTTAGAGTAAGGTGTAATACTAATGTAAGTACCATTTATGTTATAATTTCTGATCCGGTAGACGTACCTTGCAATGTTGTTTTATGTGACGTTCAATTTAGATTTGCTGGTTTCATCACAACTTGCAAAAATCTCACATCCGTAGGTTAAAATTGGTATCAAATATGTCTTAGCAAGTAATAAGCGTATTTTCAATGGGGTGCAATATTGAGTAGGCCATAGGGTTCTTAGCATCGAATATGTTTTAACACAGGCAGCTATAACGTGATCAGACCAGGTTAGAGTGTTATTAAAAATTACACCAAGATTTTTTGTTCTATCTACGATTTCAATCCGTTGGTTTTTAATAAAAATGTTGGGATAATCAATAATTTTCTGTGTTCTTTTACGTATTACAATGCATTTCGATTTGGTAGGATTTAAACGTAACCCGTTAACATCAGCCCAACGTGAAACCCGTTGTAAGTCTTGCAGTACATTTATCTAAGTTCCCTTTTTTGTTACTTATGTACAATTGTACGTCATCGACATACATTCTAATGTTGCAATGGAGCAACTGTTCAGGAAGATCGTTTGCCTAAATGGAGAAAAGGAGAGGACCTAGAATGGATCCCTGGGGAACACCCCTGACAACAGGAAGAAAATTTGAGATAGTTGAAGGACCAGTTTCAACACACTGGACACGATCTTTAAGATATGAATCAATCAATCTAATGGATGTTGTAGAAAGTCATCATTTTCTCCAGTTTTTGAATAAGTATTGTGAATGATCCAACAGTACTAAATATGCAACGCACTCATCGTCAATTTCCTTTCTAAGATCTTCTGCTACATCAGTTAGAGCAGCAATACAGCTATGTTTGGCCCGAAAGCCAGATTGTTGATCGGTCAATAATTTATTATCATTTATATAATTGGTTATCTGTTTATGTAAAAGTTTCTCGAAAGCCTTTAAGAGATAAGGTAATATAGCTATAGGCCGATATTCAGTGGATGATTTTGGTATTGGAATAATTTTTGCCTGTTTCCATCTTAGTGGATAAGTGCCTGCCATAATTACTTTATTGAAAATATGAGTGATAAATGGTAGTAGTGACGGAAGTATAATTTTAAGGAAAGCGGGGTGTATACTATCAATTCCTGTAGCTTTAGTTTTAATGGAAAGGCAGCTTTTGAGAACATCCAACTGGCTAACATACATACTCAAAATTGAAAATTGGTTGCATGAAAATTGATATAATGGGTATGATCTGCTTGAGGCATGGGTATATTAACAAAGTTTGAATTTAATTCATAAGAATCCGATATACTTTTATCCTGCTTATTCTTATTTTTTACAATTCCAACTTCCCTTATAGTTTTCCAAGTATTTTTAGTACTAACCGAATTCATAAATTTTTCAGAGTAGTATTTAGATTTTGCGTTTTTAATGGTTTTGGTCACGATTTTTCTAGCATTGCGATAATTTTCGTGTAGATAATCAGTTTTAAAGCGTTTCCATCGAGAGTAAGCGTTGTCACGATCTACTATAAGGCGCTTTATTTCAGATGTGAGCCACGGTTTCTGGCGGTTACTCATTTCCTTCGTTTGAATTGGTACTATTACGTTATACAAGCTTTTTATATTTTGTTCTAAGAAGGCCAGCTGATCATTTACCGATAGCATGTAATAAATACAACCCCAGTCTGTTCTAATATACTCTTGTTCCAAAATGATGTATTTAATCCGTTTAAAATTACGAAATTGAATAAAGTAAAACAAAAACCATATTTTACAATTTGTTTTTGTTTTCTATGTAAGTTAAGCGAACGAAGTCTTCGTTCGAAATCGGCGAACACGGCATTAAAGTTTAGCTGCACTCGAACACGTGTGGTTCAAGTGTGTTCCGATCAAACAATACAAGAATCACACATGTTCATGTACGCAATTAAAATTCATGATTGTGTTTGGCACCAAGTTATTTTTATGTTCTCCAATTTTAATATTATTTTGTCTATGTGAAAGCAAATAGTACACTCAAAATATTATGTAGTTAAATTCAAACGAAAATTCATTTTAAACAACTTTAAATTCATTTAAAAAAAGATCATTTACATATCATTGAAAACAAATGATCTAACCATTAATTTTTAAATTTTTTATTTATTAAACTGCATATTCCTTTAAACTGAATAGTTTTTATTTTAAAAAAATATATTTTAACCGACAAAAATCAAACTACATAACAAACTAAATACGGAAAAACATTGTTTTTTGGTAGATTGTTTTTTGAATAACAAACATAAATGTTAAAAATTATAATTATTCGTAAAATAACTATATTTTTATTAAATTTCAACAGTACGAAAAACGAATTTAATAACCCACATTTAACTATAGTTATGAATTTCTTAGTCAATTTTTAAAGTTGAAATGCTCATAATTTTTTTGTTTTTCAAGACTTTTTTGACAGAATAAGTTTGCTTCCCTACAAGAAATGATTGAGCGAATCATCATATTTTTCGCGTTAGCGTTAAGAAAATGATAGAAAGAAATGATAGAAAACTTGATTTTCTGTAATTTCTCCCATCATTTGCTTAACACCAACGTGAAAAATATGATGATTCGCTCATTCATTTCTTGTAGGGTTATCTTATTAATTACACTGTGCTCGAAATTGACACTTTTTTTAGACAAGCCTTGCACATGGCGTTTTAGCATAATTCGGGTACGCTGAATTCAATGGTGCCCACCGTTTTTTTAGGTTAGCTCTTGTTTTCGAGGCATACCGTTATTTCGAAAATGGAGGAGGTTACACAACATATATTCGCGCAACTCAAAGACGGTTTATATATATATATATATGTTCCTTTTACTCCTCTGGGGAGCATAGGGCCGCCATAGACGGTTTAGTTTATTGAAATTACTAAAAAAAATAAGTCCTGCAAGGAAACTTTACTGAAATTAAAGAAGGTGAATCTTTTAGAATTTTCGACGATTAAAGCAGTTCCGGCCACATAAACTATCTAGCCCGTCAGATTATCAATTATTTTGGAAAATGTTAAGGTATTGTCATTTTAATCAACTTATTGTTGGTGAACGGATGCTGCAAAACGAATAGGCGACATTAATAATTAATAATAAAAAGAATACACTGTGTCACAAATTTCCAACAAAGTCGTGACCAAATGAATCTTACACCTAATCTCTATATAAAATTGTCCGCTAAATTCGAATATGAAGTCAGAATTGTCAAAAGTAGAACAGTGTTTAAGATATTCCAAAATAACCGTTATTTTTGTTTTTAAAAAAGATGATGTCATTTAAATGCAAATATCTTAAAAAATCTTAAACGGATTATGTATTTCTTTTTTTAAGTGAAAGGTTATACAATTTCTAAAATAACCATGGGCCGTTTGTGAAGATGAGTCAATAAATGGCAGAGTTATAGTGGGCACAGAATGTTTGTATTAAAATAGGCTTATGTCGTAAGTGATAAAACTCATAAAAAAAACTTATTGTTTGGTTTAAAAAAAAAATAACTTGAAAAGAGCAAAATTGTAAAAAAGAAAAATGCGTTTATGCTGATATGTGTAACACATAATACAATTGGTTCAATGCTTCCTTCTTGTATACCGTTCGAATGAGAGTGACTTCTTTAATCGATCTAACTATTTCCGACCGGCTTATTAGCAAGAAAACTTATCATACCAAACATTAATACAGAATAAATAATGGTTCAAAGAAAAAAACTGTATAAGTAGCCAAGTAAGTTTTTCCATTTGCAAATTTTGTTCTTAAATTCCTTTTTTCCTACACAATTTAATTAGTAAACAATATCAGAAAAACGATCTTAATTAAATAAAAAACTAATTCTGGAATTAATGCTTTTTGTTTGTTTTTTCATGCTTTTTCTTTAAATATTCGTACATATTTCGTGTGATTTTATGATGATTTTCTTACAAGCATAGCAAATAAACCACACAAAAAATACATATGCACCTTAACGAACACAGGTACAATCTCACTTCACAAAAACAAAAACTTAATAGAATTTTGCAAAAACTTTACCACATTCTACGGCTCATACTTAGGAAATTGAGCAGGAGGCGGGTACGAGCACGAAATTAATAAAAGGGAAATGAGAAAAAGTTTTAGATTATCTGAATCTACTATTAGTGATATTTTGTGCTTTAGCTCAAGCGTATATGAGAACTCAAATATTTTTAAAGTCATTTCAATGTTTGCAGAACATAAACATAATGATGATGAAGAAAAAAAATTTTAAATCTGGCGAAAAATAAATAAAAGAAAACTATGTGAAAAGATTGCGAATAAAATAAAATGAGTAAAATTTGAAATCCTAATGTTGTGAAATCAAACATGTTTTTTGCACAACATTTTTACAAAATTATTATTGAATGCTTACAATCGGATTTAGCATCACTTACAAATAAAAAATTTACAGTGAAAAAGAAAACTTTTGCACTTTTAGCCATTAAAAAAATTGTAGTTTAGATTTATATGAGCACACATTTTTACAGGGTGGTGCAGACTGAGCTATATGGCTTATAACTTTTTTTTTTATGCGATTATTATTACTTCTTTTAAAGAATACAGAATATTATTGAGGAATTTTTTTTTTCAATTCACATCGAAAAAAGATATCCTTTAAGTGATGTTCTTATTCTGCCTCGCACGTACGTGCTCTTTTTAATATATTTTTCATAACTTTTCGCAAAATTTCGGGTGTAATTATTTTTGTTCGAATGTGTAGTTATTTATAATTAACTCCCTAAGTCTGCTTCACCAAATGCTGATTTTAATCTAAGACCCAATAAAGTTTATAATTATATATATATATATATATATATATATATATATATATATATATATATATATATATATATATATATTCTGAGTTCTTGAGTAATTCTAGATGGACTTGTCCGCCTGTCTGCCCGTCTCCATTTTTTTTTTTTTTTTCATTATTTATTTATTGAATCTTCATATATTGAATATGAACTAACAATTATTAATCAAATCTTATCCTAATACTTTATTTTATGTCCTGCCAGTGCCAGACAAAAATTTTCTTCATCGCGGGTTCTGTTCAAATATATGGGTGTTTATCGATCATCTAATTGGGTAAGTGCTGCAGTGTCTCCTCTTCTTAAGCGAATGTGGCCGCTATCATGTAAAATATTTCGAGCTAGTGGGTTCGGATGCAATTCGAGCCTTTTTAAGTATTTTACTGCATATTTCGTAATCATAGTTTTAACTAATTAATGGAACATTGAGATCCTTGTGAATATTTGAGTTTTTAACATACCCGTCTCCATTTCGAACGAATAAAAAGAAAAAACAGTTTTTATATCAAATTGCAGCCTTTGCAGCACAATCGGCTCAATAGAAAAATAGTTATTTATAACATTGATATATTTGTTACAAAAAATAACACAAATTGGTGGTGGAATTCTCCGATTGTTGTTAAATTTTACAGAAACTTGAATTACATCATTGGTAATAAAGCAACTGAATTCTGTGAAACCGATATTCATAATTTACCACACGCAGAAAAAAATGGTTGAGCATGGCTACGCCAACTACACTTTATTTATTGTAACAATATATTGTTGTCGTACACAAATAATTGTTATTTTTATTTAATATCAGCAATATTATAGTTACAGTAAACATACCAATGTTCATCGCAATTATAAGTTTGAGTATTGTTGATTGAAAAATAATTATTTTTCTAACAACTAAATAATGATAACTTTCAAAACAAATTATATTACTCACAACCATATCATGATATTTAATATCCATAACATGATAACTTTCTATACATTTATCATAATATGTTTAAGATGCAATCAAAGTATTTTTAATTTAATAATATTTTATTAGCGCCATTTGCAAAATAATTTTCCATCAGTTGTGTCGTTTGTTTTACATATGCCTATCGAATTATTTGTTAGTGAGTGGTTGTTCAACAATTAAAAAAACAATTTAAAAAAAATTAAAAAATAAATAAATTCCCCCGTATTCACAAACGATTATTAAATTTATTAAGGATAATTTTTATAGTAAATTTGTTTTTTAAAGCTTTAAAAAACTTAAAAAGTTTTTATAAATACAAACAATTGTATTTACATTAAACAAATTGTAAAGTGCCACAAAATAAAAAAATCAATTCAAAAAAATCTACATTTTTTTATTATTTAAATTTGCTATGATTAACATGACAATAATATGATTACTTCTTAACTTATTATGATTAACGTGATAATAATATGATTTCTTCTTAACTTATTATGATTAACACGATAAGAATATAATTAAGGGGAAAAAATATTATGATGTAATATTATGAATATATTTGGTCATAATATGATTCAATAATAATCTTAATATGGTGACAACAATCATGAATCTTATCATAATATGCTGCTCTTAGAATATGTTTACCACAACTATGGTTTTTCTTTGCGTGCATAGACCCCATATAAAGCACACTTTCGGAAAACACTTAAGTTCTCCAAAAAAAAACGTAATAAATAACGCCATTTTAGTAAAATCTGGTCCGTCATAGTTCCATAAGACACTCTGAAAACACCTAAGAACGCCTAACCCCATTACAAATAATGATATTGTGGAAAATTTGGTCATATCTGTTCCATTCGAATAAAAATCAAACTGCCAAGTTTCGAAATGATTGTTTCATAATTTACCATAGACTCCACATACAAAACAACTCTCAGGAAACACAGTCGTATTAACCCATTAGAAGTCTCTGTACTTAAATGAGTACAGCTGGCATTTTACAAGTTTCTAAGCAACAACAAAGAATTTTTAATCAATGTACCATTATTTCTGTTCACAACAATAATACCAACAGCAGCTAAAAAAGAATTTGTGTTTCTTTTTAATTTTTCTGTACAAAAGAATAAGTCTGATTTGTATTACAAAAGCAGTGTGAAGGTATGAACACTATTTTAATAATATTGAAAACAATATTGAATTTTTTTTTGGTAATTTTGAATTATTATAATGAAAATCGTATCCAAATAACTCACAGACAAAAAAAAATTACTTATATAAAAAAACAATAAACTTAGAGCAGTATAAATTTGACTGTTCTCGTTTGAGTACAGTGACAACATGCATAGGTAAAAAAAATGCTTTTTTTGTTAGATTTTTACTATGAGTGGATAACATTTTACATCCCAAAAGTGATTCAAAAGCCTTCAAGAAGCTGTTGATAGCATATCATGTGGTGAAGAGGTGTTTAGGAAAATATAACTGTTTCAAGCCTATCAAAAGACAAACCTGGTACTATTAAAGTTTTCATATATGTTGAAATTATTGACAACGACGTCAGTGACGATAGTGATAATGAACAGTTGGCACCAAAGAAAACTCGGCAAGACTTTGCAAAGCAAATAATTCATATTTGGCGCAAATACTTTCCACGCAGAGCTCAACCCCTCAGCAGAACTCGGAAATTTGTAAAAGATGAAATAGTGTATGTGAAGAAATATTTAAAAAATCTTTGATCCCAATGTCTTTGATCTTATAGCCTTCAATTGTTGAAGTCGAATCGAACTGGCTTTCTTCGAATGAAATGCTTAGCGGTGGCCAAAATATTCCTAAAGACGAGTCAATACTTAAATATTCTGGATACCATCCCGCTAAGCAATTCATTCGAGGAAAGCCCGTTCGATTTGGCTTCAAAAACTGGGTTGCGGCTATTGCTATAAGCTTTTGCTGCCAGTTAGATTTGTACTCCGGAAAATCGCATTTGGAATCTTCTTATCCGTTTGCTTCATGTGTTGTTAAGCATTTGTTGGTGTTTTTTATAGCTTTTTACTAGATACAATCTTTATGTTGATCTTTGATATTTAGAGTAACGTCTGGGTCAATGTTTGCAGATGAATCTCAAGTTGGGGCTGGACACTATCCTAATAAACTACAAAACCATTTGCGGTACATTTTTTTTTTTATTTAAGAGTTTGTTGGCACTTTGCACTGATAACAATTTTCTGAAAATTTTCATACGTAAGAGGTCAGTGTACTCAGTTGAGTACACCCCAAAAACTCAGTTAAAAAAATTTTTTTTTTCATTTTTTCCATTTTATGTTTTTTTTAATACTTATTTTAATCAATAAATAAAGTTGAAATTTAAAAATTATGGCCAGTTTTGGTTTGACCTCTAATGGGTTATGTAAAATTCAGAGTGTATGTACGCTTTATATGGGACATATCATTTAATACTGAATATAATTTGATTTATATTATACAATTTTTTTTACAGATTTTTCTTTCTAATGGGAAATTAAGAAATTGAGAAATCTTTAAAAACAATTGCATTATAATTACTCCGAAGAATAACTATAATTTGGGAAGAAAAGAAAGAAAATGAGATGAAATATTTCTTTCTTTTAAAGAGTTTTTTTTAAAGAGTTTGAGATTTTTAGAGAGTGAAAAAGTAAGTGATTTCTTTTTTTTCAGGTGCTTTATTGTTCACTTAGAAAGTGTTTCAAAACTAATTAACAATTAGTTAAGTATTTAGGTTAAAGTTCAATAAGGGCGAGAAAAAAGTAACAATTTGTAAGTTCAATATAATATATAATTCTCCTCGATCCTATAAGGAGCGTAGGACCACTAAGTTCAATAGGCAAAAGGAAATTAAAGTAAGTAAGGTTGAAGTTTAAAATTATGAACGCTCGGATTTTGGCAAACCTGAAGGTTGAATAAATCTGACAGTATATTATTTTACCGAGTACTATAGATAACTGAATTCAATATATTTATAATTACAGTGTTAGTAAAACTTCAACTTTTAAAATGACACAGTACGATCCCTAGACACCCCAACTTAATTTTGGGCTGTAGAACACAGTGGTATATTCCATTTTTAAAAGTAAGGTAAAAATCAAGAGATAGTGCATTTTTAATTTTGTATTGTCTCTTAAACGACTTGTTGGTGTTTTAAAGAAAATACATCAAAATCTCTCTTGAAATGACTAGATTTTGTTTATTTATCGAAACTCAACTCTTTTGATGATGATCTTCAACCTTCCGGCTAGCACAATTCATTTATTTATGTAAAGTAATTTTTTATAAATTTTATTCATTTTTTTAATAATAATAAAAAAAAAATTTGTAATATTTTTCGAATTAAATCAATGTTTTTGGGTTGGAATCGCTTGTAAATCATACTGTATTATCAACTTTTAAAAACTTTTTAACACATGGGACTCAATTCATGCGGTGATTGAAAATGTGTTTTGTAAAAATCTCTCTTCAGATTACCGCGTCTACGTTGATAACATGTCGCAGTCTTTTAACACATTTGGCTTAAAAATGTCGTTAAGAATTCACATGTTGCATGCTTATTTCAAAAAGCGAAAGATTTTACCAAGCTAAAATGACTTTCGAAGACCGGTTCGCTGGAAAGAAAATTGAATCTATGCTTGCTGATTTCTATTGATCAATTACAAACGAAAAATGAAATTGAAAAGAATATGATTTGCAACTGATTCCTACTCAAACTGAAAATGTCCTTTTGACGTACTTAAAGTGTTATTAACAACTTACCCAATAAAAAAGCGGATCATTTTACCTATCCAAAGCACAAAAATGATACATTTTATAAAATAAGCGCTTCTTTATACGCTACGCAATAATACATTCAGAGAGATGCAGTAAAGTTATTTAATGAACTTTTATAAAAAGAAAATAAAATATCAAGCGCCACGCCATTCCCTTAGAACGAATCAGGTTTGTAAGAGAAAATACTCAAACATAAGCGTAACAAAAAAATCAGTGTATAAAGCTGATAGCTGCCCTCACCATTTTTTATATGCGTACAGTAAAGCGCTTTTTGTATCAAAAACGTATTCAATGGTCAGAAATATTAACATGGATTTTTGTCAATAATTTACCATATGTCCCATATAAAGCGGCCTTACGAAGCAACCTTTAAGACTAAAGCCTGGTACTCTGTTCAACATTTCACGTGAAATGCTGTCAAAATGCATATGAAAAAAACTTGTGCAGAATATCTACGAAATAATGTTGATGGAGTTGTACTCTGTTTATTTTGTGAAAAAGTCCCGAAATGTTTTTTTACAACTGCGAAATAATGTAAGCTGCCTTTATTTCACGTGGAATTTTAAGCAAAAGCAAAAAATATGAACTTAATATTAAAAAAGAAATAAAAAATTAAAATAACACAATCGGTAACAGTTTTTTTATCCATATTTACTTTGTTTTTATAAAATTTTTTATTAAAAAAAATAATTTTAGTAAAATACATGTGGCGTTTGTTTGCATACACGAAACAATGTATAGCATACTTTGAAGGAATAAAAACGTCAAATTGTACAAACTCGCAAGATTGGTAACATTGATAAATGCCAAAATTTTCGTGTGGAATAATCAATGTTGCTCAACATTTTTCACAAATTTGAACAGAGTACCAGGCTTAACTACTGAAAAAAACGTACTTAAAACGGATTTGGTCTAACTTAGGGTTTTGAAAACCAGAAATCAATATTGCCGATTGAAATCCTCTCATAAAAATCATTAAATAAAATAAACTTAAATTTAAAACAAAAACTAAGTTTTAAATATTGTTTTTGTGTTAAATGTAAGTTAAGCGAATGAAATTTTCGCTCGAAATCGTTAGACAGGCAATTAATCTTTTTTTTTAAAGCTTTTAAGGTTATTTTTTTCTTTTTATCCAAAAGAACTTTATATAATTCTTCGTATAGTGTTATAGTGAAAACGTGCATTTATTTAACTATGTTAAAGCGAATCCATGTTGTACAAATACCGTACCTGTAAATTCTATACAATTTACCCGTAAAACTAACGTATATTTTGGCTTGAAATTGTTTTTTTTTTACTACTATTGTTTGATTTATAAATATTGAAAACTTTAGTTGATTACGATCAAATTGAATTCAATTTTACAAAATTTCGATGCACTAGGTCTACATTTGGGATTGCTGCTCGGTTTTGACCGAAATCGAAACCGTGGTTTTATTGACTAAAAACCGAAACCGAAAACCGACCATAAAACCTCGGTTTTAGTTTTTACTTTAAATATATATTTATGCTAAAAGATATTGCAAATAATACATAATACTCGTAGTTCATATTAAAAAACTTTAAACATGACAATGGCAAGGCATTTCAAAATTATAAATACGAGTGTTCGCCTAATGGTCAAAATTCGACCATAAATTTTAAGGTTCATATGAAGATACTACATCTAAGTATATATTAATTTACATGTTTTGAGCATTCATTATTTCCATCATAGTGCATCGATTTGGCAAGGAACCAACCTCTGGTTCATATTCTATCTTCTACTATAAAAAATATCAGAAAACGTCAATTGAAAAGCAATAAAGTATCATAAAATCTCCTTTGTAAATTGTATTCCACTTAGGACATTGCATTTTTTTTTTTTTTTTGTTTTTTTTCTATGTCTAATATTAACTAAAATTAATCAAAAAACCAGATGTTGAACGAAAAAGTACCAAAAAGCTCCCCTTACATGTTCTTATTCATTTTTCATCTTATAGTTTTTAATTCACTCAGGACCCTGCACCTATAATATTATGTTTCTAAGTTAAATAAATCACCACATGCAGAACGGAAAAGTAAAATAAAGAAATTTAATTTCCCGAAAACCAGTTTCTTAAAAATGTCGAATAATCGAGCACCCTATTTTTTTATTATTTGATAATTGAAAAAAACAAATTTTGTATTTTGTACATATGTGTTAGTAGCTAATTTGAACGATTATTACTCCGAAAATATTGAACAGATTTTAACAAAATATATATTGTGCACTTCTGTAAGTAAATATCTTTCAAATGGTGTATATTTTGTTCAAATCGGTTGACATACAGAGGAGAAAAGTGTTCTTAACTGTTTTGCCTTAGCCGATTTATATAAAGATTTAAAAAAAGTACTTAAACGCACAAATGTATCTTTCTTAATAAAAGTACAAATATAAAAATTGTATTACTCACAAAAAAAATATGTAGCGCTTCTTTATTGCAACATAGTCATATTTCAAAATAAATCGAACTTTACAAAATGCGATTTAAGTTTTCAAAATGAATCTTTATATAAAGCCTTAATAAAATTTATTTTGCTATAACTTTGGTTCATTTTGAGATATAATACTGATTTTTTTTATATATAAAAAGAATGTACGAAGGAACACTTTTGCTTAAGTAACTTGAAATTTTTTGATTTTTGGTGACTATGTTGCCAATAAAGGAGCGATATATATGTAGTTTTACTTGGATATTTTTATAATGATTAAAACCGAAACCGGGCTTTCATATTTTTACGGTTTTAAGCAAACTCTAGTCTAGATGATGTTGCACACCAAATGAATAACTTAATATACCCTTATGAACCACTGCTGGGTATACAAATATTTTTTTATTCAATATTCGTTGGATAATCTTAAACATATAAATATTATGTGAAAGCCAAAATTTGTCAAACATAGGGTTCTTATTAATTTTCAGATTTAAGATTTGATTGTAGATCTTTAAAAAAGTAGTTATAAAAAAAGTATAACAGTATCTGAAAACTACAAGTTACAAATCTACAAGTAATATATATAAGAAACAAAAACAAACAAAATTGTCAAATGGTTGCTTTTTTAACGTTAAATAAGCATTTTCCATATTGTAAACATTAAAAAGAAAATTTTTGCATAAGGAATAGGGGAAATAGTCAACAACTTTGGTCAAATTTTTAGCACAATGTGATCTTTTAGATTGGGGCACCTACATACATCAAAAAAGAAATTGTTGAATGACTGATGTGAAATAATGAACCGATAAAGCTTAACCGTTTTATCTTTAGTTTTTCTAAAATCTTTGTATGAAGTTTCCAGATGATCTGGCCTAAGCAACCAGTGAAATGCGCATAGGAAGAGCTTATCCGATCAACAATAAATTTCAGTGTTTTTATCTAGAATAAAAATTGGGAATTAAGCACGACAAACAAAATCTTGCTAACTTGCAGCAGTTTTATTTTAACCCACTTTCAATCTCCACTGTAAGCATTGTATGCAAGCCACAGACAGCATAAATGGAAAAAAAATTCCGCTTCTGCAGCAAAGCGTCCAAGAAAACGGGATGTTTATTTATCTTTTACCAAATCTATTATTTACAAATGCTGTGTTTAATTCACATAGAAAAATATATACCCAACCTATTTTACTCCTGGCACTTAGTTGGTATCAACAACCAGTCAGTCTACCAGTTTCTAAAATGGCAAAAGAGTGCGTATTGTAAATTTTTGTTTCTGGCCACATTTTCAATTGGTGTTAAGCGTTGGGCCACACAAGATTTAAATAAGAAATACAGTTGAAATACTAGAAAAAAATACTGCAATTAAAAAAGCAACCAAATCACAGCTTTAGTCAAGATCAGGGTTGCCAGTTTAATGGTTTTCTCGCCAGTTTTAGGGGGTTTTACTCTGGCGGGCACAAATTCTTAACGGGAAAGTTAAGGAGAAGTAAGTTTATATTTAGTGGGTTTTTAGAGGGTTTCACTTTTTGCCTGTCTACAAAAAATACCAAGTTATACTATATTTTACAACTTGTTGTTGGTTTAGCAAAAAATCTTTAAATTCCCGCAACACGTATCTGAAAATTGCTAGATTTTACTGCAGTTTTTCTTTGTTTCGAGGAATTTAAAAAGGTAAAATTTACACAGTTGTACGTATGTTACAGTATTTTTCACACTGTTTATAAATGGGTTTTAAGATAGTTTACTAAAGACATGTAGTTAAGAAACTCTAAAAAATATTATTTAGGGGAGATTGGTCAAATGGTTAAAATTGGGCGATTTTTGCTTTATTCAGGTAATCCTATAAGTACTGCGGCTAGTTGATACAAATAAATTAAATTATTATCTAATTTCTTACAACAAAGGGTTTGTTCAAAATAGGTTAATTTTTTTTTTTTTAGGGGAAGAAAACAAAATTACCTGGCAACACTATTCATGATACACAGAAATAAACAAATTATTTTAGGAAATATTTTGTAATGAATAGACAATTTTTCTTTTTTGCATAAATTTATTACTCACAAAAAAATTGTACAAAAAATACAAAATATTGCAGACATTCTGTTTGGTTTTTTTTTTTTTTATTTAAATTTTACATCGTAGAGAAAAAGATTTATATTTTATTTATGTGAAAGTAGAATGTGAGGTTAAGGATTGTGTTTGAATTTATAAAAAGGAACAAATGGCTAAAACTTAAATAAATAGAATAATATGGTGATTAGGCAAAAAATCTTAAATATATTAAAAGTAAGATTTCGCAGGTATTTGAAATACAAGTTATACAAGACAACCCCACCGCTATTCCTTTTTTACACATTCAAATTATCATCTAAGACTGTTAAAGTTAAAATAAACTTACCCAAATATCAGAAAAAAATTGTCCTCCCATGCTGTCTGTACTTTCTAATTTATAATACTGTCAATATAAAACAACTAACGGCCAATTTTACTAAGTTCAGTTAAAACTTACTACTACTTAAACTTTCAGTTAACAATATGTTTTTTTTCAGTTATAACTGTCAGTTAAAAATTACTGAACTAAATGAAATTGACCGTAAGAATACTATGTTCGTCTGTGTTGAATGTTACACGATAATTAAGATTTAAGGCGTTCAAACATTAACGGCCAATTTCATCAAGTTCAGTTCTAACTAGCTGTCAGTTATAACTGTCAAAACGCTCTTATTATATTATGTGTAGTAATACCAGCTACCTGTCATTGCTCAATATAATGACTTATTATGCACATCGACTCAATCGAATCTTATGAAATTTGACACACACATAAAGTTCCGGTGAAAATGCTGTATTATGACTAGAAAAGTAGGCAGTCAGGGGTGTCATAGTAAAAAGTTTCAAAAAATCCAAATTTATATTGACCCTTTTGAAATCTAAGTGCCCGAAAGTGAAACAACAATTTGGAACTACATTGAAAAGGTTTATTTAAAAAAGAATGTTTATTTACTCAAGTACTAATTTTTTCTAAAATTATTAAAAACAAGCCTCGTAATTTATAAAATTTCTGGACTTAGAATTTATTTTAAAATTTTATTCGCTTAATCGAATAAGTAAATAATGCCAAATATCGATTAATCGCTTAGTCGAACAGAAATAAAACCCGATTAATTGAACACCCTAGCTAGGACCATAAAAAAAGATTTTTTTTGTGTTTCCTGGTTCGATGTCCTGCAATGCAAAAGA
This sequence comes from Pollenia griseotomentosa, assembly GCA_963931875.1. Classification (NCBI taxonomy): domain Eukaryota; kingdom Metazoa; phylum Arthropoda; class Insecta; order Diptera; family Polleniidae; genus Pollenia; species Pollenia griseotomentosa. The sequence continues at coordinate 125,394,935 of OZ007563.1, forward strand.
GGACATGATAAGTCCTTCGAAATTGTTCATAGAGAATACAAGAGAAGGAACAGACCAACATCGGTGAAGCAACCGCTGAAGATTCCAAAAGTGCAGCCACCAAAGCGTAGGGCGGCTACGTAGTGAAATTGAGGAGAGAATTATGTAGTCTGAAGTGACTCAAACCCAATACCTTTGAATATAATAAGGTCACATCTGACTACAATATGATTAAAAAGCGCAAAGGTATGATAAAAGAGACAATACAATAGTTAGTTAACAGCAAAGTTGCAGGCACCTACAAATATAAAACTATTATAATCCAAGACTATAATCACGTCCAACCATACTTTTTTTAGACGCAGTCATAAAAAAACTTAAACAAATCTCTAAATTGCGGCTACAGTTTTATTTAAGTTTTTGAAGATTTCAAGCGAATAACAAAATACTTATTGTTGATTTTGAAAATTAAATGCATTTTTCTGGAAAACCATAAGAGCTAGGGCAAAAATAACGAAAATCTGTTATCACTTCTATTTCCCAATAAAAATTGAAGAAAAACCCTGAAGAAGGCACACAACGGAGTGCCGAAATATTGGTTTAATAAATTTAATATATTTTTTATATAAAAAAAAGATCTCAAGCTTAATTAAATAATAATAATAAATTTTGTAAATGTCGAATAAAAGTCTATTTATATAAAATTGATTTTTGTATGAAAAACTTTAAATGCGGAAAACTATAATAGCTAGAGCAAAAATAACGAAAATCTGTGATCACTTCTATTTCCCAATAAAAATTGATTTTTGTATGAAAAACTTAAAATGCGTTTTTCTGGAAAACCATGTGATCACTTCTTATAAAATAATTATAATTAATAATTTGGTAAATGGAATAAAAATATCAATTCGATAGGGAGGTTGATAGACATTTTGGTCCATAACGCCTTCCTTCTAAACGGATTGTTCAGGATTTAAATATCAAACTACATACGAAAACAAGAAACAATTTCTGGTTAGTATTTTAAATGAGCTAAATTAATCAATTATTTAATATATGCAGTCCCTATATTAAAATTTGATTAATGAAATAAACGCCGGCTTAAAAAATTTTAAAATTGCTTCTGCCTTTAGATTGTGTACTTTCCCGACATTTTATTTAAACTGACTGTTGTGTATATTCTAAATTTGACAAGGCCAAATATAACCTGTTCACTAATTACTATTTACGAACTGACATTTACAATTATTCCCACAAAATGCAAGTAAATTATCATATCGCATTTATTCTTCATCATCTTGTCAAGTTTGATATAGAAAAAATTTTAACAAAATATAAATGGAGATACAAAATAACCTGCCAATTTATTCGATCAACTTCTAATACACTTATTTTCCCATTGAATTACTATGTAAATGTACACAGGATTAACGATGTCCTTGAGATTATTTATTACTTTTGTTCTTTAACTTTCTTTTCTTTTATTTTATATTGTTATTGTTGCTTTTTCCATTTGGTTTATTTTTATTAGAACTTCTTTACGTTATTTTGATGCCTCTTCAAAGTCAAAAACGTTTTGTGTTAAGAAAGAACAATATAAATTTGAATTCGTTGTTGTTGTTTTTTTACCCACTAAAGTCTTATTTTCCTTAAATCTTTTGACCAGAGATTTTCCAAAGTTTAAGCCGATTGTTTGTGTTATTGTTAATGATGTAGATAAATTTGAATCTTATAATTTCACAACATGATGAATTATACTTTATTTGCCGGTATAATTTATTTATTACGTTTTTTTTTTGGAAAGAAAGTATAAAAGATAATTTAAGGGGCAAAATAAAAAAGTAAACTTAAAAAACTAAAATTGCTTAAAAATATAGTTTGAACTTGCAAATGTTTTGTGGAATATTGAAATAAACGTTTTTTTTTTTTTTTTTTTTTTTTTTTTTTTAATTTGTATATTTAAATGACGAAAAAGGAGTTTCTTGTCAACTGTGAAACGTATCAGACGTGAAAAATATTTTAAAATTATTTAATTTTCTTTTTCTGTCGAAAAAAAAAAATAAAATATATATAAAAAAATTTAATTTAAAATTTTTTCGCAAAACAAACTTTTGTTTAAACGTTTGTTGTGTTTATTAATTGAGCAATTTCCATGGATAGAGATCCATTACTTTCCCAGTCTGGAGGAAGGACTCCTAACAATTCCCAAAAATTGTCGAAAAATACTAATGGCGAAGCATCAGCAATTCTCAAGGACGCAAAGAATACATCACCATCTGGCTCTCAATCAAGAGGACAAGTTTTAAATAAATCAAAAGGAGCTGTTAAAAAGACAGATGTTGTTAAAAATTCCCAACTTGGAAAACAATTTTTCGATGCTGTATTTGCAAACCAGTCAACAACAATGCAATTGAATGATGATTTTCAAAATACCTTGGAATCTAGCAACAGCAGTGTTACAGTTTTAGAGAACACATTAATTCAAAACGTGCAATTGGAAGAAGAATCCTACATGGATCAAGAAAGATCCTCTATATCCTCAATGGAAGATGAATTTGAGACGGTCAAAAATAAAAAACGAAAATTTCAAGGTGACGTAAAAATCGATTTAACAAAATGTAATTTTAAAAATAAGGTGACTGATGGCACTAATCGTACAAACAGGTACTCACTTTTAGGAGATTTGAATGTAGAGGCCGAAAGGCCAATTAATACAAATTTAGAGCGTAATAAATCTAGGAATAATAATGATTCTCAAACACATGTTAACAATAAGATTTCATATTGCCCCCCTATATTTCTGGAGAATGTGAATGTTAAATCTCTTATTGACCAATTAAACACTAAGAGTGTTGAATTTAAAGTCAAGAATCATTCTAAATACAAAAGTAAATTATATTTTAAAGATTCATCTGCACATACGGAAATGATGCAGTTATTAAAAGAAAGGGAAATTCCTTCATACACATATACTCCTAAAGAATATAAACGTCAGAGCGTAGTTTGTAGAGGCCTATTTTATAAATCGGATATTAACGATATTAAGTCGGAAATTGATAGAATTATTCCGGATACGATTGATTCTGTTTCAAAATTTTCAACTGAATACTCTAGAAAGAACGATACCGACACAGGTTTGTTCTTGGTGGTCCTTAAACCCAATCATAAAGTAAATGAGTTGCTCGGCTTGAAGTACATTCTGAATCAGGTGGTTTCATGGGAAAGACCTAAAGCTAGTACAAAAATACCCCAATGTTGGAGGTGCCAACGTTGGGGGCATTACTCAAAAAATTGTAGTCGACCGTATTCTTGTGTAAAATGCCGCGAAAAGCACGACCCAGGTGAATGTACTTTTACTCCTGAAAGTAATGTAGCACCTTTTTGTGTAAACTGTAACGAGAATGGCCATACGTCAAATTACAGGGGCTGCCCCGCTTACAAGAAATATGTTTCATTTAAAAAGAAGTCATATCAGGAGGCAAAAAATAGGAAAATGTCCGCTGCTGACAATGTTGCCAGAGCAATTAATACGTCTAATTCCGTTTTAACGGACAGACCCTTTGCGAATTTGTTCAAGGTTTTGAATGAGGTTCCAACAAAAAGCAAACAGGAAAAACCTGTACTAATTCAGGAATTTATTAAGCTGGCGAAAGTGTTATGTGCTCCAGAGCCTCTAACTTTAGAGGAGAAAATTAATAATTTTATGCAAAATTATAAGGTAATGTCAAGAGATCAGGCAAGGAAGGAGTGCTTGAGTTTAATTAAAGATATTCACAATGTATATGGCCCGTAATTCTCTAAATTTAGTTACATTTAATGTTGGATCTTTTATTCATATAGGAAGGAAAATTGAGCTAAACAGGCTACTGAATCAATTTAATATTGAAATTGCTTTTTTGCAAGAAATGCATTTGACGGCGGACACAAATGTTTATTTAGATAATTATATTGTTTTAAGGGACGATAGTTCATTAGGTGTTGGTATAGCTTTAAAAAATTCGATATCTTTTGCAAGGATCAGTATTCCTAATCTTCGGTTTTTGAATTTGTTTGTTGAAGTCAACGTATCTATAAATGGTAGTATTAAGAAAATTCTCTGTGGTTCTATTTATTTTCAATGCAATTGTAATCGTCAAACTATTTATAGAGGTCTTTCTTCAATTTTAAATTTTTCAAACACTTATGATGGTTTCATATTAGGTGGTGATTTTAACGCAAAGCACATTTCCTGGGGTGATGCCAACAATAATTTCAACGGTGAAGTGCTATTGACTTGGCTTCAAGAAGAATCCATTTCGGTTACGAGAATTTGTGATTCATACCCCACCTACCCTGGTGGATCCTCTCATTTAGACCACTTCATAGTAAGCACAAACATTATTGATAGTTTCCACCAAAATTGTAAAACATCTACACTTCCAACTTTTTCGGATCATATACCTTTGGGACTTCAAATTTACCTTTCAGATTTCAACTTTATTTTTGAAACTTCAAATCGGTTGGTGTCATTTAAGGAAACAAACTGGGATGCATTTAAAATAGATATTAGTACCAGCCTCTTGAATCACTTTCCCCCCAACAATAGAAATTTGACTAACAATGAAATAGATTACTTTATAGAAGAATTTAATACATCTGTTAGTTTTATAACGGATATTCATTCTAGAAAAATTGAAAACAAAAACCGAAAATATATTATTTCGGAGAAAGTAAAAAGGTTCCTAAGGATTAAGTATAACTGGCAAAGGGACCTAAAGAGAATATTTTTAAGAACATTTAATAGGAGGCACCCTGAATATTTGCTTATTTCGAAACAAATAGATTTACTGAAAATTATAATAAGGGAACAGATCGAAAAAGAACAGGCCAACCTTTTTAATGAAAGATTAAGGGAAATAAGGCCTGGCCCATGGGCTTATAAACAAATTTTTAAAATGATAGGAAATAAAAAACGTTCTTACATTAAGGATGTTTCAGTCAATGGTATCAAAATTACTCAGATTGATCAAAAATTGGATGCTTTAAAGGAGCATTTTACATCGGTTTATGAGGGTTCTCCTCCAAATAGAAATATTTCAGAAATAACTGAAGCAATTACGGAAACTCTTTCTCAAGTTTCTAATTGTATAACATTCAATGATGACATAACATCATTGAATAATCTACGCAACCCAAAATTTACGAACTTAAATTCTCTTTTGGAGATTTCTAAATTAGTAAATAATAGGAAATCGTGTGGTTTGGATGGTATATCAAATTATTTAATTAGAAAATTTCCAGTTAAGGCTTTTGAGTATCTCACAATATTGTTAAATAATTGTTTAAATAATTGCTATTTTCCTCGTGTGTGGAAAATTGCAAAGATCGTTCCTATTCCAAAGGAGAAGGGTAATAGCGATGTTAACAGCTTGAGACCAATTTCGTTGCTTTCTAATCTAGGGAAGTTATTTGAGAGAATAATCCGAGGGAAAATGGATATATCTTTAAACGAAGCGTACATTCCTCAGAGTCAATTCGGTTTTAAAAGGGGAAATTCCACTATTTATGCTGTTTTAAAATTCCACTCTGAAGTTGTACAGAATTTAAGAAAGGGTCAATGCACTGTCGCAGTTTCTCTTGACATCGAGAAAGCTTTTGATAAGGCCTACCACGATGGAATATTATTCAAAATGATAGGGATAGGGTTTGAATCATCTATTATAAAACTTTTTCAAAGTTTTTCGAGGACAGGAGATTTTGTATTCAGATTGATAGTGTGTTATCATCTCACGGTAGTGTTTCTTGTGGCGTTCCGCAGGGATCTGTATTGGCGCCTCATTTATATAATATTTTTATACATGATTTTCCCCATGAATATAATGATTCCAAAGGAATACTTTATGCCGACGATTCGCTGCTATATGCTCATGATGAGTCACCTCAAATTGCGCTCCAACGTGTTTCATCGCACCTAAAATATATTGATAAATTTTATTCTCATTGGGGAATAAAAATTAATGCCTCGAAAAGCAATGCAATATGTTTAAGAAATGCTTCCGGCAAATGTAAATATACTGTTGTTCCAGAGAGCAAGAATTTGAAATTAGTATTAAATGGTTCTGAAATCACATTTAAGGATAACATCAAATATCTTGGAGTTAACTTTAACAAACTATTAAAGTTTAATAAACATGTAATTTATAATTTGGAGAAGGCTAATCGTGTTAAAGGTGCATTTTCAAAACTATTTAATAGTAAATCCTTGCCAATTAATACTTAATTACTGTTTTATAAAGTGAGTATAAGACCAATTCTTCTTTATGCGTTTCCAGTATGGTTCAGCATTTCAAAAACGTTAATGAAAAAGATGGAAATTTTTGAACGGCATATTGTACGAAAGTGCATAGAGAAGAATTTTAAGACGTGTAATAAAAGGTTTTCAAATAAATTTATATATGACGAGGCCAAAATATGTCCGCTTTCTTTCTATGCTCTTGAGTTGACAAAAAGCTTTGTTGACAGACTGTCTTGTTTTGACGGCAATATAATGCAAGATATTCTGTCAAACGAGCAAAGATTAAGTTGGTCAAACACTAACTACCTTTCCACGGTTGGAATTTTACATGAGACACTGAGTAATTTTCCTGGTGTAAACTTCTACTCACATACTACTCCCGGAATACATAGGGGGTAAAAATTATTATTTTAAATTAATTTTCTTTTTTGTTTTTCATTTTATTATTATTTTTTTTTTTTTTTCTAAATAGTTTTAAGATTTAGCTTTTAAGTTTTTTTAGTATTAAGTTTATAAATGTAGATACAACTCTACTAGTATTGCTAAATGTCGGGAGCAAGCATTGTTTCATTCAACAATAATAATTAATTTTATATATATTAAGTTTTCTTGAATTTTGATAAGCTAGTCGCATAACCAAATAAATGCTCATGAAATTAAAATAATACGCTATAGTTTTAAGTTTTTCTTATAATTTTTAATGTTCCTAAATCTTGTAATATGAAAAAAAAGAAGTCTCAATAAAGTTAACTAACTAACTAACTAACTAACTAATGACGAAAAAGGGCAAACATATAATTCTAGTACTTTTTGGTAACCAATTTATTTTCTAAAGTAATAACGATAGAAATAAAATGGAAATTGCATTCTCCTTAAGTGGCCCTCGACTACTAATAAATATTTTTGGTACTTTTTTCTATGCAGCTATTTTTATACTAAACAAGCCTAACCCAGTGCACTTCGCTGCCCTCATTAAAATAAAATTAGTAATTTTTCACTTACCCATTTTTCGCTGACCGGTGGATGTACTTAACAGTATTCACTGTTTATAACTGACAAATAGATCTTAGGGGAGTATATGATAAGGCTGTGCTGGGTACAGAGTCACTGCAACTGGGAACTCGTGCATTAGTTACGAAGCTATTTGTACCAAGTTTGAATACTATTACCGTTATCATTCGAAATGTAAAAAAATCTATATGGTATTTGTATTGAACTTGCCCCATTTTTTACAGACATAATGCATTCATCACGAAGCTATTTGTACCATATGTGTAAATTATTGTTGTTTCCGTTCTCTACATAAACATCATTCAAGTTTACGCCACGCCTACTTCTCCGTTTCCGCCCATTTTGCACTGGTGATATGTGTTTATTACAATTCTATTTGTACCAAAACGCAAAGAAAAAACATGGTTGTGGTCAACATATTACGATTATTCTTGAATCATATTATGACCAAATATATTCGTAATATTAAATCATAGTATTTTTCCCTTAATCATATTCTTATCATGTTAATCATAATAAGCTAAGAAGTAATCATACTATTATTGTGTTAATCATAATAAGTTTAGAAGTAGTCATATTATTATCATGTTAATCATAATAAGTAAAAAGTTGATTATATTTAAAAGAATCATATTATGATTACTGAAATCATATTTTAATCGTTGGTTATCATAATATCGTTGTTATCGTTTGTCATAGGTCGCTATTTTTTTATTTATAAATTTTTTTATTGAACTTATTTTACTTTTTCTATTAAAATAACATTAAACTAATATGCAATTTTCAATATTTTTTAAACTTTCACAAAGGAAAAAGAATGTTATTAGCAACGCTTTTTTATTTAACAGTTTTTTGTTTAATGAACAATTCGTAAACGTTTTTTAATTTCTGATATAAAATTATTTGACAAATGCCGCTAACAAAATATTATAAGAGTAAAGATATTTTGTTTGCTTCTTAAGCATACTATAACTACACGTATAGAAAGTTATCATGTTATGGTGGTACGAAAATAAATATGTTTTCAAAGTTATCATTATTTAGTTGTTAGAAAAATAATTATTTTTAAGTCAACAATACTTAAATTTATAATTGCGATGGACATTTAAATGTTTACAGTAACTAATATATTGCTGATATTGAATAAGAATAATAATGTTTTGTGTACGACAACAATATATTGTTACAAAAAACATAGTGTAGTTGCCGTAACCATACCCAACCATATTTTTTCTCCGCGTGAAATGTATAATATAATAATGTTTTGTGTACGACAACAATATATTGTTACAAAAAACATAGTGTAGTTGCCGTAACCATACCCAACCATATTTTTTCTCCGCGTGAAACTTGCAAAATTTTACACTTGCCGTTATTCAGAGATACGGAATTGTTTTTTGTGCCATGCTCACTAATCTAATGACGCCAATTTTTTGACTGATATTGCATATTGATTATCAAGCTATTTGTACTAAATTAAGAAAGTTAAGCTGTTACCGTTCAGGGCTCACCATTGGCATTATAACCATTTATTCTTCAAACATTTATATGAATAGCAAAATTGTCTTGCCAAAATTTGATGGCTCTTGTCCAAATATACAAATTTTAGTATTTTATTCATATGGGAGGTAACACGTGATCTATTTTGAAATTTTGTAGACTGTTATAGTTTCCAAGATATAATAATTTTGTGATTTACATTATACAGGAGGTGTCACGCCCACAATTAGTGATTTGCCCATTTTTTACTTAAATATTCATATTTATATAAAGTTACTCGTACAAAATTTGTTGGCTCTAGTCAGATTTACTTCATATAGCAAGTGTAACGCCTACTATTGTTAGTCCGCCCATTTTTGTCCAAAATATTTATATTGATACTAGGGTATTCATTTATTCGGGCTTTTGCTTTCATCGGTTAATCGCTCGATTAACTAACCGAGGTTTTGGTTTAATCGGTTTTTAATCGGTTAATTTTGTTATTGATCGGTTAACCGATTTATAAAGTTTTGGTATAAATTAAGTAATTTTAATAAATAAAAATGAAAAAATTATTTATTATTTGGAATTTAAATGTTAAAATGTTTAGGATTTAAGTGATTCTTCGATAAAACTTGACTTGGAAAAAATTCTTTCACTTATCGAAGATGTTGGAGATCTCGAAAGCAAACCATAATACAGATTATCTAATTTCTCAGTTCTTTTCCTGTATTTCTCTAAACATATAAAATCATCCATTACGACATTAGAGTCCAGTTTTAATTTTTAAAATTTTAAACCCTTTTAATTGCTTTGGTTAATTCTCATCATCTGACTCATCCTGGCAATGCTCAGCACCGAACATTCTGCAAAAAATTTATTTACGAATTTCTGATTTTGTACTGTATTTATCGAATTGCTAGAAGGAAAATATATTTTTCTATATATATTTTCCTTTTGTATATGAGACAAAACAAATAATTAAAAACACAAAAAATATGTAATAATGCTACAATAAATTTAAAATTTTGTAACTTCGGTTAATCGGTTAATCGCTTAATTATCAGTTTAATTCTTAATCGAAAAAAAACCAATCTTAAATTAACCGATCAGTTAATCGGGTAGTAATTAATCGGTAGTCAATCCTACACAAATTCTAGCTGTTATAGCTTAACAAATATAAACATTGTTCATAAGAAAAGTACCACGCCCACTTTTGTTAGCGCACCCATTTCTTCCCTATAAGTATGTTCATATGAATGGCAAAGTTGTCTTTGCAAACTTTGATGACTTCAGCTGTTATAGTTTTGCATGTGTACGAATTTTAGTATTTAATGCATATGGGAGGTGCCACGTCCACTTTTGCTAATGCACCCGTTTCTTATCCAAATCTTCATATAAAGTTGCTCTAGCAAAATTTTATTACTAGCAAAATTTTAGTACTCCAAATTGAGTACTCTGTCTTTTCCCAGTTATACGAATTATAGTATTTAATTCATAAGGAAGGTGCCACGCCTATCATTGCTAATGCATCCATAACCTATCCAAATAATCACATAGATTTTGATACTTAACTGTTATCTTTTTCAGATATACGAATTTTAGTATTTTATTCATCTGGGAGATTTCACGCCTACTATTGCAAGAGATTTAATATATATTTTCGTAAATTTAATACCAAAATTCAGCTATTTATTGAAAGCAACAACGAATGTGGATTGTGAGCATAGATTGTGTGCATATACAATTTGTATTGAACCCACTAAATGGACCCAATGAATCGCTGTTTCTTAGTCCACCGAAACTACTATATATTAAATAAGAGAAATTAAGCAGAAATGGTTATTGTTACAAGTTTATTCCCGGGAGTGGTTTGTTTTATGGATTGTTTATTATATTTGTTAAATTGTTTTCATATCATCGCGTTTGTCTGGGTGAGTGGAACTTTTCGTTTTAGAATTAAAAAATTGGCTACTTTTAATAAAGTGTTTTTTAAACTTTTGGGAGAAGTTATTCCTCTTGATGTTTATTTCTAAGGATGTTTTTGTTATATTAAAAAAACTTAATCTCCGTTTATAACTCCAAGTGCCTCTTTTAATAACTGATGCCGGGTTATATCCCGTCTTACGTTATTTTTTCTGTAAATCTTAATACAATTTAAATGGCAAAAGCCATATCCAGACAAACACCGTTTTATCCATTTGTATTTTTTTAAATTCTTATTTTGCTTTGTCAACAAAACAATTATATGGTAACTAAACAACAAAAAGATTTTATTTAGTACAAATTATATACCACAAAGTTACACATGATTTGGTAAACAATTGTTTACAGAGAGTTTTGTTCTCCCATGGAAACCGTTCACATTACGAAAGTAAACAAAAAAGTGTTTTAAAAGGAAAACAAGCTTATTTTTACTAAATTTTATAAGCTCCAGCGTGACACAAAAATGCTGACCAAGGCCGTAGGGGGCCAGAAAATGCATTATATTCTGCTAGTGTCCGATAATTGCTAAATTTGGTGTATATACAAAATTTATGTCATTACCCGGGAATCTAAAAAAATGCTCTAAAAAACACGTTTTATGCGCTTAAAAAGGCCTTTAAAAATTAAAAATATGCTCTGAAAACCATAAAATAATGCACTTAAAAACAGGAAATTTTTTTTTAATTCATAAAATTCAATATTTTATTAAAAAAATAATAAGAAAACACAAAGAAAATAACAAAATCTTGAACAAAATATAAAGTAAAAAATATATAAACGTTATAAACTTGAACATAAAGATGGCGATATAAATTAAAATTCAGTGGCAATCAATTAATTTTTTTTTTAAATAAAATAATCAACATTTTTTTTTTTTTTTTTTTTTTTTTTTTTTTTTTTTTATTTTTCGAATTTATTCTATGAGTTAAATTTCAGTTATGTATTTTATAAAGCTTTTTTGTAATAGTTCTATTCCTTAAATTTTTAGGAATGACTTTTATACACTACCAGACTTTTATATTGTATTTTCTGGTAGTGTATAAAAGTCATTCCTAAAAATTTAAGGAATAGAACTATTACAAAAAAGCTTTATAAAATACATAACTGAAATTTAACTCATAGAATAAATTCGAAAAATAAAAAAAAAAAAAAAAATTTGAATATAATATAAAGTAACCTGCGAAAGGAAATAATTCCCAGTTTCTATTTGTTAAAATAATCAACTGTACATTTCCAAAAAAATTTATAGCTTTTTAAAAAATTTGGATTAAAATGTTATTTTTTGCATTTTGATAAAACATCTTAAGTCAAATTTCAAAAAAAATTTGGATTAAAATGTTATTTTTTGCATTTTGATAAAACATCTTAAGTCAAATTTCAAAAGTTTAAAAACAATTTTGTTAATCATACGATTTATTTGCCAATAAGAATCTTTGCCTTTTATTTCTAAGCTCTTGGTTGTTTGTTATTCTTCGTTCCACCTCTGCCGATATGATAGGAGCAAAGTTAAATGCTAATATTTCTTCTACACTTTATTTTTTTATACATACCTACGTATTTTTTTAACCTTTTAGTGCTTAAAAAATAAACAAAAAAAAAAAAAAAAAAAAACATTAGACTATTGTAAAAAGCTTGATAAATTTAAAGTCAACTCATAGAAGCAGATTTGAAAAAATGGTTAATATAATTAAAATTAATTTATGTAAAAGAAAAAATTCCCACATTCTATTTGTCCAAATAATTAACATAAATATATAAACTAAGTCTGATATGAGAAAAATTGATCAATTCCATCTTCAATCAAAAAAAAAATATTCCTTTTTACTTAACGGCTCATGAGGAGTTCAACAAAGTTAATTCAAAATATGCAATAAATATAAATGCTATAGAAAACAAACCGTACTCTCATACGGCGCCCTGGTGCTTCTTAAATATTAATATAGATTTCTCCCTTGCATATACAAATAAACGGGATATGACCTTCTTTGAAATTCAACAGAAATTTTTGGAATTAATTAATATCAAATACTCAAATCATGATCAGTTTTTTACCGATGAAAGCTGGTTTTGCAGTTTTTCGTGAGAATACTGCCATATCTAAACGTATTCATAATTTTTCCTCTATATATACTGGCGAATTACTAGCAATAAAAGCATGTCTAAAAATACTTAAAAACATTTCTCAAAAAACACTTATTATGACCGACAGTAAAAGTGCCCTGGAAGGACTATACGATCCATTTAAAAACAACATGATTATACAACAAATAAGAATATTAATAACATCCCTCTAATCAAAAAATTACACTTCTATGGGTTCCTAGCCACCTAAATATAGATGGAAATGAAGAAGTTGTCCAGCTTGCTAGAAATTCTTTAAAAAGCAGAATATCTACCGAATATAAATTTCAATATTCAGACTATAGACAATAAATTGGAAAATATATTTTTGACATCTGGAATGATCTATGGAAAGATAATAAGGAAACTAAACTATTTAAAATTCAAAGAAACATATCGCACAAATTTATAGTACCCAATATATCCAAAACAGACTTTATAAAGTTAAATAGACTAAAAATAGGTCATTGTTTATTCTCACACAAAAATATTATTGAAAAGACACAGCCCCCAGCTTGTGAATGCGGGCAAATACTAACCATCTCTCACATATTGAATGAATGCAGTCTTCTGCATAACAAACGTTTAAAATATAAAATAAATAACATTAATATCCTTCAAAAAGTAAATGAATTTGAAAATATAAAAAAATTTTTGACTGAGATAAATATTTATAAGTCGATTTAAATCTAAAAAAATTTAAATATACATATGTATGTATTTATATTAGAATAGAATTTAAGGTCTTATGCGAAATTAATTGGCCTTTATAACCTAATTGTGTTGGGGCCTTTATAATACCAAATAAATAATAATACTAATATAAGCTAAGTAGTTTTATAAGGTGTCCCATTAATAGTGGGAGTAGCTGTATAAAACATTGGCAATTTACAGAATTTCATTTTGCGATTTTCAAAAAATAAAAGAACAAAAAATAGAAAACAGCACAATGTTTATTGAATTCATTTACTGCTGTTTAAGTTTTTCCGTTTTATTTATTTCGAATCCATTTTTACGATTTCACTTAGTTAGTACGTTTTAGTCCGTTTCCGTTTTGTTGGTGTAGTTTAACAATTTTTTTTTTATATGTTTTTTTTCAACTAGTTTGCAATGTTTGTGCAACTTATAGTTGCAAATATTATGGTGGCACTTGTTTTTGTTGTTGTCGTTGAAACAAATATTGTGGCAATTTATGTTTAACACGTTGACAATATAAATCATATGTATTGTTTTCGCAGGAAATACAATAAAGTTAAACTGTGTACAAAGCAAACTTTAAAAAGAAAAAAAATTGTTTTTTTTTCTGGTTTATACAAAAAAAACAATAAAGCAATAGCACATACTTTATATGTGGGAATAAACGGGGAGTTCCATAACGAAACAAAAGTGAAATATATCTTTGTTACAAAAAAAAAGGCAAAAAAAATCATACAATTAACCAGCACCAAAACAAATGATTTAGATCAGTGCAAACCATTTACACATTGGCACCAGCAATAACCAAATTAAAGAAAATATACAAAAAGGTTAATTTTAAGACAAGATTAAACTTGAGGCTGTAAAAATAACACAAAAAATTAAATTTTAATCAAAAATATTTTTTTATTTGACACTTTGGACCATAGTTTTTTTTCGATGAGCCGCACCAAACAGTGCATTTTCTTAAATACAATATAGTATTCAATATATATATATGAATATTCGTATTCGAAATGCCGAATATTCGCCTATTTTGCAACCTTAGTATTCGTATTCGCCAAACTCAAACGAATATTTCACGAATGTTTTGTTAACACATTCCAAAATAAAAAAAATACAAAAGTGTACAAAAGAAGCAAAAAGTATTGTTATTTTTAAAAATTTTTATTCCAAAAAACCTTTTGTCTTTAACGCAAAATAAAACAAAAACAAAAAAAAAAAAACTATTCAAAAATATAAAATACGCGTTATTGGTTTCCTGAAAAATATTGAAGGAATAAGACTATTAAAGTATAAAAGCTTTTGAGGATTGTAATTTGACTTAGAATACACATTCGAATAATATGAAAATTTAAAATAAATGTTACTCACCATGAGAAATAAGAATTCCTAGATTCTATTTGTTAAAATAATTAAGTTAAATACATAAAATTTACAATAGGCACTATCCAGTTATAATATACAAAGAATACTGACGAAGGCCGTAGCGGGCCAGAAAATGCATTACATTCTGCTGGTATCTAACAGTTGTATAAAATTTTCTGTACAATTTACTTCATTGCTATCCAAAGGATAGCAAAGTAAGCTTCGTAACAGAAATATACAAACAAAAAAATTCTGATAGTGCATAGAAAATATTCCTGAAAAATTTTGAAGTATAAAAGCTTTTGAGGATTGTAATTTGACTTAGAATACACATTCGAATAATATGAAAATTTAATATAAATGTTACTCACCATGAGAAATAAGAATTCCTAGATTCTATTTTTATGATATATTAAACGCAATTTAATGTGGTTGTTTTTTGCATTTTTTTATTTGATCGTAAGCAACAATTCTTTATGTGAAATATAAGAACAACAACAAAAAACACATACAATCTATTTTTTGACGCTTTAAAAAAGGGCAACAATAAGAAAGATGATTAAATAGCGTGGCGACGGTTGTGGTAAAAAAAAAACAAAAACCATAGTAGGTAAAAAAACATTTCACTCTTTTTAAACAACAGAAACAAGAACAACATTAGAAGAAAAAAAATAAATTTTTGATTGGTTTCAAAGTTGGTTAAAAAAGAATGAAAAACAAAATGCCGTATTCAATTTTTTAAAACTGTTTAGTTAAATACTTTCATCAAATACAAAAGTTAAATGATGACAAAAAACATGTCGAGTCGGTCAGTGAGTGAAGAAGAAATACATTGTATGTATAAACAATTTTGGTTCAAAAATTATTCCAACAAAAAAATGTGTCTCAACGTTAGCCGCCGCTCTGCTCTGCCTTCATCTGCTCCTACAGTGCTTGCAGGTGTGCGCGTCATTGCTTGTGCAATAACTTTTTTGTTTGATTCAGCAAAATTATTTGTTTGAAATTTATATAATTTTCAGTAAACTATTTGTTTGATTCACATTCCGTACGGAATCAAACGTTTGTTTATATTATTGTTGTTTTTTTAATACATTTGAGAGACTTTTTGTTAATTTTTGACAATAGG
This sequence comes from Pollenia griseotomentosa, assembly GCA_963931875.1. Taxonomy (NCBI): domain Eukaryota; kingdom Metazoa; phylum Arthropoda; class Insecta; order Diptera; family Polleniidae; genus Pollenia; species Pollenia griseotomentosa. The sequence continues at coordinate 125,410,975 of OZ007563.1, forward strand.
TTGAGCAAGGCTATGCATATTATGGTTGGGCCTTTAGGCAAAATAATGTTAAAAAAAAAATGAAGTTAGATATGTGAAAAACATCTGAAATATATCAGTGAATTACTAATTAAAAGCGCAAAAAGAGTAAAAAAAATAAAATCTAAAAGTTTTTAAGTATAACTATCAATGTGACCATTTTAGCATTTCTTTAGAATTTTTTTTTTTTTTTTCAACATAGCAGGGAGGTTTCCCCCAATATTCACAGGTTAAGTCTATTGTACCCACTCCCATTTAGTTGGCCAAAATACTTTCTGCCTCCCAAAGGAAACCATCCAGGTCTTTTGCTGGTTTAGCACCGTTTTGGGACGCATGCACTGTGTCTCCCATGAGGGACTGGACCCTGGACCAACTTAACCCGCAGAAGACTTCGAGACCCATCATCCGGGCGTTAGAACCAGCCTTGGCCAGCTCATCAGCCATACTATTACCCGGGACCTCTCAGTGCACCGGTACCCAGTGGAGCGTTACTCTGTTCCTTGGCCTCAATTCACCGTCGTTCTCAACAATTGAACATTTCGGAGACATCATTGAGACGAATTTTGCATAAAGACCTTGGTATGACGCCATACAAAGTCCAAATGGTTCAGGAGTAGAAGCCAACTGACCATCCAATGCGTTTTCGCTTCGCTAAGTGGGCCTGCGATCAACTTACAGAAAATGCCGATTTTGCCAAAAAAAAATCATCTTTTCAGATGAAGCTCATTTTGATTTTGGCGGGTATGTAAACAAGCAAAATTGTCGCATTTGGGGCACAGAAAACCCGCACGAATACATTGAAAAGCCGATGCACCTAAAACGAGTCACTGTTTGGTGCGGATTTTGGTCCAGAGGCATAATTGGGCCATTTTTCTCCAAAATCGAAATGAGCAAGGAGTGACCGTTACAATCAATGGCGATCGTTATCGGGCCATGCTGAACGAATTTTTGTTCATAAAAATTGAAGAGGAGGATATTGGCAACATTTGGTTTCAATAGGACGGCGCTACGTGCCACACAGCCGAAGCTACACTCGATGTTTTGCGCCCTGTTTTTGAAGATCGCATTATCAGCAGCAGAGCTGATGTCGTTTGGCCACCTCAGAGCTGCGATTTGACACCGTTGGATTATTTTTTATGGGGTGTTGTCAAAGATAAGTGTTACGCCGACAAGCCAGAGAGAATTGACGCTTTAAAGGACAATATCCGTGAAGCCATTGGTGAAATACAGCTGCACGCAATCGATAATGTGCTTAAAAATTGGACCGATCGTGTAGGCTACTGCATGGCCAGCCGAGGCAGCCATTTGAATGAAATTATTTTCCATTATTGAGAAAATATTCAGTAGTTTTTTTTTATAGCATTTTCAAAAAAAAAGTTATTTGGCGGACCCTTTATAAAAATTTCAAAGGTTAAGTAGTGGCATTCAGTTGCTAACTTGTTAATTTCAAATTCAGTCATCGGAATGTCATAATAATGTTAAATACATTTAGTAATGTGCCACTTTTTGTCTGATATATTGTTAAGGACGAGAATGAGAGATTATTTTCAATCAAATTCTAAATATCATGTTACGCAAAATTTCAAATTGGATATTCGTATTCGGCGAATATTACGGAGATATTCGTTTTCGTATTAGCGAGTATTAAAAATTGATATTCGTAACATCACTAGTAGCCACTAGGCTCTGTTGTGCATTGGTCTTACTCTAAATGCAGCAATTTTGTTTATTAACAAACCTGCCAAAAATTAGCCTCATAGCTGAACACAATTTGGCTTCTATTGGTAATTGATTTTTAAAATAGCTGTTAACAATTTGGAAGCGTTATTCAAGCGGAAATCTATTGATGATGATTTGCCGTAATACACTGATTATACAAACATATAAATGTATAAAATGGAGTGCAGTGTAACGGCGTAAAAAAACACCCTTTATTACTTGTGTCACTCTAAAAAATATACAAATTCACAGGTGGAAAGGGTATATACATATTTATATTAGTTGGTCATTTTTTTTGTAGTTTCTACAATATTGTTCTCAGATCCTTTAAAGTAAATTAATGTCCCTATTACGGTTTACAACTCAACTCAGTTGAGTTGTAATTAAGACAACTGGTTGTGATCAGTTGTAATTTTTGGTATGTTTTTGTTCACCGCAAAATAACAAAGTTGTTAACCATAATACAAAAATTAAGAAATAACAACTCAACTGAGTTGAGTTGTGAACCGTAATAGAGCCCTAATATAAGCAGCGAAGTTCATTTAACGACGTCTGTCTGTTTGTCTGAGCGTTTTAATGTACTATAATGTAAATCGTGCATACAATTCTATTAAGGCAGGAAACTGATTAAATATAAAAATGTGATATTTTGTTTTTTATTAAGTTTTCCGACTTCGGTCTGTTATGTCTTGAAATTTTTGCAATCAAATGGACTACACAATAATTTTATAAAACTATGGATTTTGTTTTTAATTGTGTTTGAAAAAAACATTTTTCGACATGACAATAATTGGTGAAAAACTTTGAAATTTTCATAAAATCTTAGATTTGATCCACTATAACTTAGGCACTTTTTATCCAATCAAAGTCAAGTAGCTACTATTAGGCCGAGGCCATGCAATGAGTGGTAAAGCGACGAGCGAGAGCGGCGAGTTTGAGCGGCAAGTAGCTTATAACTGAGCGTTATTTCTGAACAGTTAGTTGTTAAAATGCCATTGTCAAGAGAGGTTTGTTTAAAGTTTTTGCGGGAAAATCATATTCATACTATTAAGAATTAAATGTGTTTAAGAAAAAAAAAAAAGATTTGGTGTTTATTCTATAAATCAAGCAAATTTCCGGACAGTTTACGGCAATACTGCTGCATGTCTGCGAAGTGCTTTGATTTTCTGTTGCAGAAAGTTAACTGCAGATTTGGTTAAAAGTTAACAGAAAATTTGGTAATCTGTGTTGCCATAACAGCGGTAGGCTTGGTACAGATTAAATTATAAACTTCACATTCACTTTTGCCATTTTAATTTTTTATCGCTCAGAAAACAACTAAAAATTAGAACAAGTTTTAATCCTAACTGAAGCTTACATGCCGCTCATTGCGTAGCCGATTCAGTATTATTTCATATGTTTTAATTTTTTGTTGCTCACCGCTCTGCCGCTTGCGCTTTGCCGGTCATTACGTTGTCTCGGCCATAGACGCGTAACTTAGTAGATAGTTTTAATTAAGGAAGTCTTTCACACAATCACAAATGTTATCTAATAAATGTGACGTGATGGGAAAACATCCAAGAAATAAGTCCCCAATTTTGTAAGTCTTTTTTCATATGAAATAAATTCCCAATTTTAAAAAAAAATATATTCGCATAAGAATGAAAATGCTTAAAAAGCAATAAAAGGTACAGTTCGTCCGGGCGCAAGGATTTGCTTCTCTATGGTATAACAAACACCAGCTTCGCTAACTAAAGCCCGGTTGCCTAGCCGACCTTCCGACTTGCGTTAAAATCGTTGTAAAATATATCGCTGATAAGATAAAACAGTTTTTTTTTAATTTTGTTAAAGATACGCCATTTAACGTTATTTTGGAAAAATTAAATAATTGCACTTAAACACGAAACGTTGTGCTCTTGAATTTATTAAATATTTTGATTAATTTAAATTTTTTTTTTTTTTTTTTTTTATTTTTTTTTTTTTTTATTTTTGATTGATTAAGCCAAAAAAAAATTGTTCAAGTTAAATTAATCGTTTTAAAATGGAAGTCCTCAAATATTGTTGCTTAAGTTTACTTGACACGTGCAAGAATTTATGTTTATTTAGTCGAATGATGAAAAATCGTAAAGATCAGTTTATTAGTTTGCACTGATTGGATATTTTTTACTGTAAAAGTAAAAACTAGAACCTTTTTTGGAAAATTACAAATTAACGGTCTTATTTATAAAAAATAAAACAGGTTTATAAAACAAACATATAACTATTTTATTAACTTTAACTTCTTAAATATTTACAGTCTAATTTATAAACGCATCATTGCAGCTTTATAAGTCATTAATAAGCAAAAGTCGAAAAAAGAGTATTTATAAATGTTTAATAGCCTATTAAACGTTTAATAAACATATCATAAATTTGAAATATTTATTGTAGCCTTTACCCTACATTAAGCGTTTAATAAGTTGACATTTCAATGTTTGTTAAAATAAAATTTTAATAATTGCACGAAAAATTACACATTTTTGTCTTTTTATTTATTTTAATAAAAAAGTTTAATACGCATAAAATTTTTTTCTCTAGAAAAACGATAACTAGTGTTTGAATTAATTTTAAATATAAACTGCTCGATAGATTTTTTTGCTAAAATAATGTGGGTCGCTAGATATGTTTTCTGTTGAAACTTAAAGTCGTTATAACTTTTTGCATAAAATATAAAAAGCTATTAAGATTTATTTCAAATATTGCAAATCTTTTTTAACCATTCATTACACTTATATTTTAAAATGTCTTTCAAATAGGTAAAGTAAATATTTGTTAAAGCAAACACAAAGTAGAAACCACATAGTGTATCGTCTGTTAGTTACTTGTTTGCCGCACGGAACAAAAATGTTTTGTTCTACATGCTTTGAATGGAACATGCAGCACAGCAATTACAAACAATAATATTTTAAATTTTGCATCAAAAATTTGCTTCATAGCACAAAAAGTGACGAAAGAAGCAAAACAATGTTTAGAGAACTGTAAAATTAAAGATATCAGGCAATGCTAGAACTCAAAATCTCTTAATATATTCGAGCTATCAAAAAAGAGATTAAATGTTAAAAAAAGAGGGCGCTATTATTGTTATATAGAATTGATTTAAAACTAATTTTTTGTAAAAATGTGTCCACCAGAAACCTCCCGACGAAATTAAATTTATAACTTTATAAATTTATTTCAGCAATTACCAAAAAAGCGCTTATAACAAATTAAATTGAAGTTAAAAAAACAATTGGTAGATTTACTGCCGTATTTTAAATGAGTCAACTACTAAACTTGAAAGCGGAGAGTTCAAAGGTATTTTGTTGGGAGACTCAGGATATAAGCTGCAGACTTATTTATTCTCCCCACTATCCAAACCACAGAATAAAAAGGAGAACAAATATAATGCTGCACAGATAAGCACTAGAAACTCTGTTAAACGTTGCTTTGGGGCTTGGAAGCAACGATTTCGCTGCTTGTTAGATGGGTTGACGGTTTATCTGGCAAAAGGGAAAACATTGATTATCGCCCTAGCAGTACTTCACAACATTGCTATTGAGGAAAATGATATTGTTCCAGGTGAAAACATTTTAACCTAAAATATTTTGGCAGTTATATGTGGCTAAAAATGTTTTGTTAAAACTTAGGAGGTTTTGTTTTCAAATCATCTGCGTATAAAAAATGTATAATAAAAATTGGTTAAATTATTCATTAAACATAAAGCTGTATAATCTTTTGTGGAACCAACAGAGTTTGAGCAGTAAAAATTTGATATTGCTAATAAATGATTTACATATTTCGCTTCTATTTCAATATGTAGTATGTATTTTATTAACAAAAAAAAAAAAAAAACATAAAATTATTTTAAATATTACGTTTTAAAAAACAGAAATTCATTTTAAATTGAAAACAAAACAGAAACTCACTTAAAATTCGTTCGTTGTATGATCTCGTATTGTTTAATCCCCAGTTGTATGCATCACTAATACAAAAATTACAATTAAAATAACATGTTGTTGCCAACATAAAAATACAAAAGTAATATAAACGTTTAATTGTTAATCCACTCCTATTAAGCGTTTATAAATCTGACTTTTTATTAATGGCTTATAAAACAAAAAGTGTTTGATAACTATTGTAAGCATTAAAGCTGAAACAAGAAATTTTTATAAATTGGACCGTTAACATTTAATTTGACTTTTTTAAATATAAAGCATATTAAGTATATTAATAATTGGGAAGAAGATTCCGGACTCGTACGTTTGTAAAATTTTAAACAGGTTTTAAAAGTCGAAGAGTCAAGTGTGTATTGACTACATAAAAATTCATAGAAAAAAGCAGTTGTTAAAAGTAAAAGACTTAAATTTTTTTAGATTAGAAACTGATTTACTAAAAAATTACTGATTTAGCCAATAAAACAATTACGAGCTTAACAACTATAGAACTGGTGTGAACTCCACTCTCATTATGTATCTTGGCACAGGATTTAAAAACACAGCCAAATCTATCATTCCAATTGTAGGGGAATGTAAGAAAAAATAAACTCACTGTTTATTGTTGATGTTTTGTTTAAGCTTTGATATAGTTACAAGTGAGACTTTGAGTGTTTATAATTCTTATTTGCTTTAAGGTTTTATTGGATATATTTTTAATATAATTAGTATTGTGGTTATTTTGTTGAGCTATTTATGGTTTTTAATCCAAATTTTGTATATTTTAATTAGGCTTTAGTTCATCAAATTTAATTTTCATTAAATTATATTTATGAAGAAAGGAATTTTACAACATGAAAATTAATTAAAAATGTTATTGACAATCTTTCATTACCTACCGTGGCCGGCAGGTTACCATGACATGTTTCGATCGCAACACTCGATCTTCTCAGATGGACTTGCCGTCTTACACTCGCAGCCATCGACGACTGCTGACGTCAATAGTATAACATCAATCCTTAAACAAAATTGTATTTTAACCTTTGGTAGATCGAAATTTGATTTCTTGAATGATTATCCATTTTAATTGATTTTACATGTTCTTCCTTATTTTTGTTTTATTGTACTTTTGTCAAGAATTCTTCTTGAAGTCCAAAGTACATTTTCTGTTCTCTCATTTTTGTCTTTCTTTTTCTTGTTGACCTTCTTCAGCACAACTTGAAGGATTAATGAACACTTAGATCTCGTGCCTTAACAAAAATAAGGATTTTTAATATATATTTTTATTTTTAGCTCTTCCAATATCTAGCCTAACTAACCAGTGAAATGCGCATAGAAGCTAGCTTTCCCTCAACAATAAATTTCAGTGTATGTATCAAATATAAAAAATTTGGATTTTAGCACGTCATACAGAAATCTTATTTATAATAAATTTTGTATTCCCAAAATATAACTTTGATAACCAACTTCTTTTAGTTTCTTTATAAAATTTTCAGCCAATTTTTCTATAAATTCAGGTCTTAAATAAAGGGTGTTTTTTTAAGCTAGATAGAACTTTAAATTGTAAAAAGTAACACAAAAAATTTAATTTTGATGAAATATTTTTTTTATCATTTCAGTATACTCTGACAAATCATCATGAATAGACTCACGCTTGAACAACGCTACGAAATTATCCAAATTTACTTTGAAAATCAGTCGTCGATTCGCGCAACTTATATTGCGCATTTTTGGCTTAACGGGTTTGTTAATAAGCAAAATTGCCGCATATGGAGCGAGACCAATCCACAAGAGACCCTACAGACTCCATTACATCCAGAAAAATGCACCGTTTGGTGCGGTTTTCACGCTGGTGGCATCATCGGACCTTATTTCTTTAAAATGAGGCCGGAGCTCGCGTTACGGTCAATGGAGATCGTTACCGCACCATTATCAATGATTTTTTGTTTAAAAATATGGATGACATTGATCCGGAGGAGATGTGGTTTAAACAGGATGGCGCTACGTGCCATACGTCGAACGCAACCATCGACTTATTGAAATCAAAATTTGGCGATAAGTTGATTTCGAGAAATGGACCTGTCAATTGGCCTCCAAGGTCGTGCGATTTGACACCTCTCGATTATTTCCTGTGGGGCTACGTGAAGTCACTGGCTTATGCTGATAAACCAGCAACAATTGACGCCTTGGAGGCCAGCATTGTTCGTGTTATTCGTGACATACGGCCAGCAGTGCTCGAAAAAGTGGCCCAAAATTGGACGTCCAGAATGCGCTTCGTCAAGAACAGCCGCGGTGCCCATATAAATTTTGATTACAATTTAATTTTTTGTGTTATTTTTAAAAATTTCAAGTTCTATCGGGCTTAAAAAAACACCCTTTATAAAAATAAATTTTTTTCACTTTTGACAATATCAATTCCAGTTTTGTTTTCAATCTTTTTTTCATTTACAATTTTTTAAAGTTCTATAACCATTTTAAAGGATTTGAATCATTTTTTAAAATTTTGTTTAACTTTAAACAAGCCAGAACATAAAATGAACAAAAAAAAACTTTTAAATTAAAATAAAATAGCAATTTTTCATGCTGTTTATCTAAATCCCCTGCTTAATCAGTGTAAATACAAAACCATGTATATGAAATGAAAATTTAGCCGCAAAATTTATCCGTTTCATTATATTAACTGTAGCAGCAGCAATATTTACGAAGAAGCACAGAGACCATAAAGTTTAATAAAGTTGTTTAAGCTTGAACTAATAAGTTGTCCCGAAAAATAAAAAAATAAAACAATATCTTAAACCAACGAAACACAAACCAAAAGACCACTGAATATTTGCTTCCAACTCGCACTTGGGATTACAGGACTTTAAAACAAACTTTAACGCGAAAAAAATGTTTGGTTTTTAAGAGAATAGTTACCAGATCTGAATACTTCATAATATTATAAAAAATAAAATAATTAAGATTATTTTTTTAAATCTAACTTTTATAAGCTTTACATTTGTTCTCAACAGCGAAATCTTTACCTTTAAATCTCGCTTGTGTGAAAAGCCACACACGATAAATAAAAAAATAGTTGAGGTACAATGAAACTTCTTGACTTTGTTAGCAATATCAATTTAGTACTGAAAATAGATTTTTTGACTTAAAAATATTTTTTAGTAACTTACGTAAGTTACCCTTGCGTGTGGTTTTCCACACATATATAGTCTCTATGTTTTTTGTTATTTTTATTTTTAATTAAGAAACTGTTAAATGATGGTTGATCAAGCAAAACGTTTTGTAAAGGCAAATAATTTTTTAATAAAACTAGTGGTTACGTGTAGGACGTCAAATACTTAATAGGTGTGAATATAGCTTTAGCAACATTCTTTTTATTTTTGTGCGTTGTAAACTGATTTTTGGGAAATCGCAAGTTTCAAGCCAAAATGAGTTACAAACGCGAATCATATTTCCAGACTATTTTACAAAATAACTAAAAGAGTAGTTTAGTTGCATAGTTTTCATTGATAACTGCTTATTCCAAGCTAATACATTCTTAATTACGAATCTGAGCAACATCCCAATGAACATGAAAAGTAAGCGCACATATATGTGCAACGCAATAAGACATACAAAGAAATATGAAGGAAAGTGAAGGAACTCTTAACAAATGCCAGGCATTTCCTTATTACGAAGCATGTCAGCTTAAGGCCTTGGCCACGAAATGAGCGTCTATGCGGTGAGCGCCTGAGCGATGAGCGGCAAAAATTTAAAACATATGAAATACTACTGAATTGCCCACGCAATGAGCGGCATGTGAGCAAAATTTCTGAGCGGCTAAGCGGCGACTCTCATGAATAAAACTTATTCTAATTTTTAGTTGTTTTCTGAGCGGCAAAAAATAAACATGGCAAAAGTGAATGTGGAGCTTATAGTTCCTCTACAAAGCCGACCGCTATTATGGCAAGACAGATTACCAAATTTTAAAAATAAAAGTATAACCGAGAAATTATATTTTTGTTTTGTCAATCTTGTATTAACCCTAGAGGGAAGCGAACTGACACCAAAGTAGTCCCGTGATAGGTCTTTGGTGGTAGAGACCGGTTCTAGTTGTAACACTTTATATGAATAAGACCTATCACTTTTACAAGGAGTTGTCATTGGAGGGGGTCAATTGACACCATTTGACCAGTTACAGATCTATTCTTAATGACCTAGAATCAAATTCAAGAACCAAATTTTAGAAAGTACCAAAAAATGTGTCACAGCTCCGGTGAAAACTGTACTCTAATTCATTACTTTTTCTACCTTTTTGTTCTTCATAAACCAGTTAAGGGATTGGTTCTTCTTTCACTTGTCATGAGTCCTTTCTTTTTGTACTTGTTCTATTTTCACAAATTCCAGGACGGGTCTGTGGGACCAATTGACAGAAATTTCCCGCAGGGAACTTTTTGCAACAGAAAATCAAAGGATTTCACAGACATACGGCAGTATTACCAAAATCTGTCTAGAAATTTGGGTAGATTTGTATATAAATTGTTAAATTAGCCCTAATGTAGCCTGGCTTGATTTATAGGATGAACACCAAAGCCTGTTGGTCGATTTCGGTCAGTGTTGCCAGTGGAGTTTTTGAAAAAATACCTACACATGCTAATAAAAATCCGATTTTTTCCCTACACGTTAAAAAAATTTCCCCTACAAAAATACCTACGCATTATTATCATTAAAATAGAAGAAAAAACATTAGTTATAAAAAATAAATTTTATTCGAATATGAATATTAAAGCTTTGACATAAAATAAGTACAAAACTAAACAAAATAAAACATATGTATGAGTATGAACTTTTAATTAAATTAAATTAAGTCTTTTAACATCAGTACTCAAGGTTGGGAGCCCGCGGATCCCAATCTTACCGAAAACTGTTCCCGTACTCAAAGTTTGGTAAGGAGGAGCTTTTAAGAGAAAAATATTATTCTTCTTGCACGAAGTAGCCCCTACTTTTTTTTTTTGGCTAACTTATAAAATTGTTAAAAAATCAGCTGTATCAAAAATAAATATAAAACTGCAAGCAAGTTAACGAAAATAATTAATATAAAAAATATTTATAAAATTAACAATAGAAAATGTTGAAATATGTAAGTAAATGCTTGAATTTTAATTTTATGCACGTTAATGTGTCATTTATTTATATACTTAAAGACATATTAACGATTTCTTTGTTCTTTTGTACATTTTTGTCTATTAGTGAGAGAAATTTTGGTTTACTCTCATTTTACCGAACTTTACCCAAAAAGTACTTTTAAACCACAAACAACTCTGGAAATATATTTTGAAGCTATGTATTTTAGGGGGAAAACATTTTTCCAACCGTTTTGAACAATAAAGTATCATTAAAAACCTTTTTTTAGCTGTTTTTTTTATAAATAATACGATATGACAAAAAATCCCTACATTTTGGAGATTTTCAAATATCTGTCCGATTTTCCCTACGCTTCTATTTAAGTATCAAAAATACCTACATGTAGGGATTTTCCCCTACACGCAGAGAAAAAATATGGTTGGGCAAGGTTACGGCAACAATACTATGTTTAATATAACAATATATTGTTTTCGTACACAAATAATTGTTATTTTTATTTAATATCAACAATATTATAGTTACTGTAAACATTTCAATGTTTATCGCAATTATGAATTTGAGTATTGTTGACCGAAAAATAATTATTTTTCTAACAACTTAATTATGATAACTTTCTAAACATATTATATTACTCACAACCATATCATGATATTTAATAGCCATAACATGATAACTTTCTATACATTTATCATATTATGTTAAAGATGCAATCAAACTATTTTTACTCTAATCATATTATGTTAGCGCCATTTGTAAAATAATTTTGAAGAAGTTGTGTCGTTTTTTATTTGTGAGCGGTTAAACAATTAAAAGATAAAATTCCATAAAAAAATAAGTTTAAAGAAATTAAAAAATTAAAATATTAGCGGAGTTCATTCAAGTTATAGTGATGTAATAGTGCAAATGCAAAATATCATAGTTTTTTGTAAAATCCAACAACAAAACACACAGAGATTTCGTTATATTTTATAAAAGTGCTACGATATTTCTGTGGTTTTCATGGGCAACCGCGTATATCTTAAAACAAATTGTTCAGGAAAGCCGAAAACCCATTCTAGATCAAACTATGGGCTAGGTATTGCACATTTTAAACTTTGTCATTACGTTACAAAACGGAATTGATCCATCTTTTTTCAAAAAAATATAAAGAGCGTTTAAAATTAGGCCAGAATGCGCTTCGTCAAGAACAGCCGCGGTGCCCATATAAATTTTGATTACAATTTAATTTTTTGTGTTATTTTTAAAAATTTCAAGTTCTATCGGGCTTAAAAAAACACCCTTTATAAAAATAAATTTTTTTCACTTTTGACAATATCAATTCCAGTTTTGTTTTCAATCTTTTTTTCATTTACAATTTTTTAAAGTTCTATAACCATTTTAAAGGATTTGAATCATTTTTTAAAATTTTGTTTAACTTTAAACAAGCCAGAACATAAAATGAACAAAAAAAAACTTTTAAATTAAAATAAAATAGCAATTTTTCATGCTGTTTATCTAAATCCCCTGCTTAATCAGTGTAAATACAAAACCATGTATATGAAATGAAAATTTAGCCGCAAAATTTATCCGTTTCATTATATTAACTGTAGCAGCAGCAATATTTACGAAGAAGCACAGAGACCATAAAGTTTAATAAAGTTGTTTAAGCTTGAACTAATAAGTTGTCCCGAAAAATAAAAAAATAAAACAATATCTTAAACCAACGAAACACAAACCAAAAGACCACTGAATATTTGCTTCCAACTCGCACTTGGGATTACAGGACTTTAAAACAAACTTTAACGCGAAAAAAATGTTTGGTTTTTAAGAGAATAGTTACCAGATCTGAATACTTCATAATATTATAAAAAATAAAATAATTAAGATTATTTTTTTAAATCTAACTTTTATAAGCTTTACATTTGTTCTCAACAGCGAAATCTTTACCTTTAAATCTCGCTTGTGTGAAAAGCCACACACGATAAATAAAAAAATAGTTGAGGTACAATGAAACTTCTTGACTTTGTTAGCAATATCAATTTAGTACTGAAAATAGATTTTTTGACTAAAAAATATTTTTTAGTAACTTACGTAAGTTACCCTTGCGTGTGGTTTTCCACACATATATAGTCTCTATGTTTTTTGTTATTTTTATTTTTAATTAAGAAACTGTTAAATGATGGTTGATCAAGCAAAACGTTTTGTAAAGGCAAATAATTTTTTAATAAAACTAGTGGTTACGTGTAGGACGTCAAATACTTAATAGGTGTGAATATAGCTTTAGCAACATTCTTTTTATTTTTGTGCGTTGTAAACTGATTTTTGGGAAATCGCAAGTTTCAAGCCAAAATGAGTTACAAACGCGAATCATATTTCCAGACTATTTTACAAAATAACTAAAAGAGTAGTTTAGTTGCATAGTTTTCATTGATAACTGCTTATTCCAAGCTAATACATTCTTAATTACGAATCTGAGCAACATCCCAATGAACATGAAAAGTAAGCGCACATATATGTGCAACGCAATAAGACATACAAAGAAATATGAAGGAAAGTGAAGGAACTCTTAACAAATGCCAGGCATTTCCTTATTACGAAGCATGTCAGCTTAAGGCCTTGGCCACGAAATGAGCGTCTATGCGGTGAGCGCCTGAGCGATGAGCGGCAAAAATTTAAAACATATGAAATACTACTGAATTGCCCACGCAATGAGCGGCATGTGAGCAAAATTTCTGAGCGGCTAAGCGGCGACTCTCATGAATAAAACTTATTCTAATTTTTAGTTGTTTTCTGAGCGGCAAAAAATAAACATGGCAAAAGTGAATGTGGAGCTTATAGTTCCTCTACAAAGCCGACCGCTATTATGGCAAGACAGATTACCAAATTTTAAAAATAAAAGTATAACCGAGAAATTATATTTTTGTTTTGTCAATCTTGTATTAACCCTAGAGGGAAGCGAACTGACACCAAAGTAGTCCCGTGATAGGTCTTTGGTGGTAGAGACCGGTTCTAGTTGTAACACTTTATATGAATAAGACCTATCACTTTTACAAGGAGTTGTCATTGGAGGGGGTCAATTGACACCATTTGACCAGTTACAGATCTATTCTTAATGACCTAGAATCAAATTCAAGAACCAAATTTTAGAAAGTACCAAAAAATGTGTCACAGCTCCGGTGAAAACTGTACTCTAATTCATTACTTTTTCTACCTTTTTGTTCTTCATAAACCAGTTAAGGGATTGGTTCTTCTTTCACTTGTCATGAGTCCTTTCTTTTTGTACTTGTTCTATTTTCACAAATTCCAGGACGGGTCTGTGGGACCAATTGACAGAAATTTCCCGCAGGGAACTTTTTGCAACAGAAAATCAAAGGATTTCACAGACATACGGCAGTATTACCAAAATCTGTCTAGAAATTTGGGTAGATTTGTATATAAATTGTTAAATTAGCCCTAATGTAGCCTGGCTTGATTTATAGGATGAACACCAAAGCCTGTTGGTCGATTTCGGTCAGTGTTGCCAGTGGAGTTTTTGAAAAAATACCTACACATGCTAATAAAAATCCGATTTTTTCCCTACACGTTAAAAAAATTTCCCCTACAAAAATACCTACGCATTATTATCATTAAAATAGAAGAAAAAACATTAGTTATAAAAAATAAATTTTATTCGAATATGAATATTAAAGCTTTGACATAAAATAAGTACAAAACTAAACAAAATAAAACATATGTATGAGTATGAACTTTTAATTAAATTAAATTAAGTCTTTTAACATCAGTACTCAAGGTTGGGAGCCCGCGGATCCCAATCTTACCGAAAACTGTTCCCGTACTCAAAGTTTGGTAAGGAGGAGCTTTTAAGAGAAAAATATTATTCTTCTTGCACGAAGTAGCCCCTACTTTTTTTTTTTGGCTAACTTATAAAATTGTTAAAAAATCAGCTGTATCAAAAATAAATATAAAACTGCAAGCAAGTTAACGAAAATAATTAATATAAAAAATATTTATAAAATTAACAATAGAAAATGTTGAAATATGTAAGTAAATGCTTGAATTTTAATTTTATGCACGTTAATGTGTCATTTATTTATATACTTAAAGACATATTAACGATTTCTTTGTTCTTTTGTACATTTTTGTCTATTAGTGAGAGAAATTTTGGTTTACTCTCATTTTACCGAACTTTACCCAAAAAGTACTTTTAAACCACAAACAACTCTGGAAATATATTTTGAAGCTATGTATTTTAGGGGGAAAACATTTTTCCAACCGTTTTGAACAATAAAGTATCATTAAAAACCTTTTTTTAGCTGTTTTTTTTATAAATAATACGATATGACAAAAAATCCCTACATTTTGGAGATTTTCAAATATCTGTCCGATTTTCCCTACGCTTCTATTTAAGTATCAAAAATACCTACATGTAGGGATTTTCCCCTACACGCAGAGAAAAAATATGGTTGGGCAAGGTTACGGCAACAATACTATGTTTAATGTAACAATATATTGTTTTCGTACACAAATAATTGTTATTTTTATTTAATATCAACAATATTATAGTTACTGTAAACATTTCAATGTTTATCGCAATTATGAATTTGAGTATTGTTGACCGAAAAATAATTATTTTTCTAACAACTTAATTATGATAACTTTCTAAACATATTATATTACTCACAACCATATCATGATATTTAATAGCCATAACATGATAACTTTCTATACATTTATCATATTATGTTAAAGATGCAATCAAACTATTTTTACTCTAATCATATTATGTTAGCGCCATTTGTAAAATAATTTTGAAGAAGTTGTGTCGTTTTTTATTTGTGAGCGGTTAAACAATTAAAAGATAAAATTCCATAAAAAAATAAGTTTAAAGAAATTAAAAAATTAAAATATTAGCGGAGTTCATTCAAGTTATAGTGATGTAATAGTGCAAATGCAAAATATCATAGTTTTTTGTAAAATCCAACAACAAAACACACAGAGATTTCGTTATATTTTATAAAAGTGCTACGATATTTCTGTGGTTTTCATGGGCAACCGCGTATATCTTAAAACAAATTGTTCAGGAAAGCCGAAAACCCATTCTAGATCAAACTATGGGCTAGGTATTGCACATTTTAAACTTTGTCATTACGTTACAAAACGGAATTGATCCATCTTTTTTCAAAAAAATATAAAGAGCGTTTAAAATTAGGCAATATGGCATCAACATCTTAAAATCAAAAAAATGGACACACGCGGTTGCCCATGAAAATCACAGATTTTTCAGTTGCTCTTTTGCAAGCCTTATATTGAACTCCGCTATTTGATTAACATAAAGAAAAATTGTAAAAAGCCACAAAATAAAAAATCGATTCAAAAATATTTAAATTTATTTTGTATTTTTATGACAGCTATGAAAGGTGCTGTATCATAATATGATTGCTTCTAAATTTATTATGATTAACATGATGATAATATGATTACTTCTTAGCTTATTATGATTAACATGACAATAATATGATTAATTTCTTAGCTTATTATGATTAACATGACAATAATTTGATTACTTCTTAACTTAGTATGATTAACAGAATAATAATATGATTAAGGGAAAAATATTATGATGACATATTACGAGTATATTGAGTCATAATATGTTTCAATAATAATCTTAATATGGTGACTACAATCATAATTCTTATCATAATATGTGGCTCTTAGAATATGTTTACCACAACCATGTTTTTTCTTTGTGTGTACTTCTGGCAACACTGATTTCGGTACATATACATATATATATTATAATTTGTTTTTGTTTTAAATGCAAGTTAAGCGAACTAAGGCTTCGCTCGAAATCGACGAACAGTCCGCAATTTTTTTTTTTTTTTTTAATTAACGCATTATATTCTTATGAATATGATTTTCGCGTAATAATATTAAACAAGCCACTCTTTAAAATGGCATTTTAACAACTAACCGTTCAGAAATGATGCTCAGAAATGATGCTCAGTAATAAGCCAATTGCCGCTAACCGCTCAGACGCTTGCCGCTTAGCCGCTCATTGCGTGGCCTCGGCCTTAGGGCGATGCGATATATAACTCGTTTTTGAAGAAAATTTAAGTAAGAACAATGTTTTCCCAAAGACGCGAGTTGCTAAATAACATCTATCCCATTTTTTTATAAAAAATACAAATTTGGTCTTTTTTAAATTGACACAATAAGAAAGATCCCTATGAAGGTTAAACAAATCTCCAGATAAGTGTAAAAAACCATTTTCTGTTAGGTGGCAACCTTCAACTTTCTTTCCAATGTCTAACAAAGATTGCCAAATTCCAAAAAAAAACTTAAAAAATATTAAAATAGCATGCTAAATATTCCTTTGGTGAAGAAATGGGGCGCCATGGTGTTTTTGTAATAACTTCTTGTGCCACCAGTGTGCTACTTATTTTGTTTCTTTGTATTATGTGTCTTTCGCGAACTGGGATAGATAAACAAAATTATTTGTAAACCAAAATAAATTCCAACACACACACACACACACTCCCACACAAACAATAACCTACACCCACATAACACAATGAAACAAAACCACAAGAAGAGTTCAAAAGATTTTACCCATGCAGTCGGTTAATGAAAAAAGGATAATTGTTATATAAAATAAGAATGCGCGTACTTATACCAGAAAAAGAAGTAAATTATTAAAAAAAGCAATGAATCATAAAACAATTTCATATTGAAATCTTTAAATATTTAAGGTAGGTCGTGTGTAAATGACGAAGAGTGATGTTTTTTTTTAATCCTTGTTAAGCTGTTGGAAACTTTTAAAGTATTTTAAAATAAGTGAAGAAAGTAGTATAGTCGGTCAAGTGCTACCATTTGATACGCTGCACAAAATGTTCGAGAGTGTACCCTACATAGGGCCTATTGGCAGCCATGAACCAAGCAAAACAAATCATGTCATTAGGTTACGATTCATTAAAGAGTTCTTTGTGCCAAATATAATTATATTATATCTTTATGGGATTTGTCCGTCTTAAAGCGATTTAAAAATTGGGACCTGTACTTTGCACACAAGGTTAACGTGGATAGCCAACCAACCGGACGGACGATCATAGTTAAATCGACTCAGAAAATGATTCTAAGTCGACCGGAATGTAAAACGGATATTTGTGTTTGTTGCATAAATCATCACAAAAGCATAATAGTCCCTCCACTATGTTTATGCGGGCAAAAATTTGTTTAAAATTTGCAACGTAGAGTAATTACTAGTTTACTAAACTAAATTTAGTTATAATTTCATTTTTGTAAGCGTTTAGGCGTACCAAAGCTTCTTTTTCTAAAATATTGGCCCTACGGTGAAATATTAACCGATCATCATGACTATTGGCATGCAAATTAGTTTGTGCAATACCAACATTTTGCCCCCAATTCAAATACCAACATGTCTATCGTCTGGATACAATGCGCATAGGAATAGCTTATCTCATCAACATTAAATTTCAGTTAACAACAGTATGAAATGGGAATTTAGCACATTTAAACGAAACCTTGGTAATTAGTTTTTTGAATCCCAAGAAAAAGTTTGAATCTTAAAGTTTATTTTTCAAGAGCCAGAATAAGGCCACATTTTTATATAAACTGAACCAAATATCATCGGTAATATTAATTAACTAAAAAATTTAGCAAACCCTCAACTTAAAAAATTGTTAAATCAACTCAATTTTTCCCCAAATATACTTAAAATTTATTCAACTATACAAATTTTCTTCAAATTAACACAATAGTTTTCGTTAAATAATTTTGTAAATGGAGTCTCTGTATATGAAAAAAAATTTTTTAAAAGAATAGGTAAAATTATGTTATATACAAAACAATAAAATAGTAGTAATCCAGTATTAACACAATGTTTTGGGAGCAACAGATAAAAATATTTGAATTAGTATCTTTAAAAAAAAATAATTTGTATACTTAATCCTTTTATTATTTTGAGTACAAATTCGTTAGAATTAAAAAAAAGTAAAAATCGAAAAATAAAATTAAATGAAATCATAAATTATGAATATTATTTTTGTCAAGCTAATAAGGCCTAAATTTCTTCAATGTTAATAAAATTCAATTTTGAATTACAATATTTTGTCCCCGACGTTTCGTCGATTGTTTGTCGACTTTTTCAAGGGATTGTCTATTAAAAATTATAAAACAATAAAATAAGTACAACAAGTAAGAAAGTATAGTCGGTCAAGCCCGACCATATGATACCCTACACCACAGTATTTAAAAACACATCATGCTTATTTGTCCATATTAATATGGATTTATCTATGTTTACAAACTTCATTAAAATCGGTTTGAAAGTTTGAGAGGCAGAAATTGCCCCCTACCTCCCCTTGTGGTCCTATTTTTGAAAAACTATATAGCTTAGGTGTCCATATCAATATATTTCTATCTATGATTTAAATTTCATTAAAATCGGTTTGATAGTTTTTGAGAGGCAGAAATTTCCCCCTATCTTACCTCGTGGCCTTACGATTCGGCCCATTTTCAATAGGCTTGGTCCTTGTGCCAAAAGGAACATATGTCCCAAATTTTATCGAATTATCTCCAAAATTGCGATCTGTACTTTGCGCACAAGGTTACATGGACAGCCAGCCTGCCAGCCAGCCGGACGGACATCGTTAGTTCGACTCAGAAAGTGATTCTAAGTCGATCAGTATGCTTTAAGGAGGGTCTAGAACCAATATTTTAAGGCGTTACACACATCAGCACAAATGCATAATACCCTCTCCACTATTGTGGTGTAGGTATAATAATGTAACATATAAACAATAAAGACTTACAATATGAAATTTAATCACATTAAAACCAGGGTTTAAAATGCTATCGCCATATTAGCAAAAGCAGCCAAATTTTGCCTTTTTCCTATAAAAAAAAAAAAATCAAAAATAAAAATCCCACAAGTTACACTGCTAAAAAAGCCCACACTTTTAAAAAGCAGCAGCAAAATAAAAACACTGTTTTTGAAAAGTAACCTTTTAATGAACACTGGCTTTGGGTTTGTATGCAAAACAGATGTTGTTTGTTTTTATTGACGACCGTATGTTGTTGTTATCGGTTAACCCAGGTATGTATTTTACACTGTAAAATTTGGTCTCTTCTTTTCCTATGTTTGCAGATTTGTTGTGGTTATTTCTGTTTTTATCCAATTGTTTAATCGTATTTTCTATCAATGTAGATGTGAGTTTGGTGGGGAAGCTGTTGTTTTTTAAAATGTTTGTTATAATGTGTTTGCTTTTATTATGAAATTGTGTATCACTTATGTAGGATACCCTAGAAATAAAATTTTTTGCTGTGTTTATAATTTGATTTTTGGGTTGTGTAGCGTGGCAATTCATTAACCTCCCTGAAGATGAATCTTTAATGTA
The DNA here is from genome assembly GCA_963931875.1 of Pollenia griseotomentosa. Taxonomy (NCBI): domain Eukaryota; kingdom Metazoa; phylum Arthropoda; class Insecta; order Diptera; family Polleniidae; genus Pollenia; species Pollenia griseotomentosa. The sequence continues at coordinate 125,431,160 of OZ007563.1, forward strand.
CCAATCAAACAGAATCATATAATTTTTGAGTCTAAGTACGCAATTTCTCCATTTTCCTCAATCTTAGTAGTAAATTGTATCTTAGGGTGTTGTTTGTTAAAAGTTGACAGAATTGTGTCCTTGTCCTCTATGCGAGTTATCGCCAAAATGTCGTCTACATATTTGGCGATGTATTTAATGTAAATATTCTTATTTCCTAGTTCTGTAATTGCATCGTCAAGTAGGTTGTCAAGTTTGATATCCGCTATAGTGGGTGATAGTGGGTTCCCCATTGGCATACCAAAGTTTTGGGTATAAATATTTTCACCAAACATAAAATAATTATTGTCATTTAGACAAAATTTGAGTATTCTTAAAAATTGTGAGCTGGACATCTTAGTATGATTTTTAATAATATTACATTTTTTCATGATTGTGTTTATTGCCGTGTGAATTGGGATGTTCGTGAATGGTGAAATCACGTCAAACGGTATCATTATTTCATTATTGTTAATTTTCACGCCGCTCAGTTGCTCCTTTACCCGTAGAGAATTTTTAACATTGTATTTGTCAGAAATTATGACTTTAAGAATATAACCAACGAATTTTGATAATTGGTAACATGGTACCTGAACTGACGACACAATAGGTCGTAAGAGTGTCCCTTCCTTATGTATTTTGAGTAAGCCGTATATTCTAGGCGCAGTAGCCGCAGAACAAAGAAGTTTACGTTTTTCCCCCATATTAATAATATTATTTTTGTAGAGATTAGAGATTATGGTATTGTTTAGTTTCTGAAGTTTTTCAGAAATTCTGTAGATGTGTTTTTGTCTCCTATAAGTGCTTGCATTTTCCCCTCATACTCATTCTTATACATTGCTACCGTCTTATTCCCTTTGTCAGCCTGTATAATAATTATGTCGTTATATTTCCTTAAAAGTTTTTTAGTTTTCTCAAAAATTGTCAGAATAAACTTATCCTTTTTATTATTTTTGATGCTTCTTTTAAAAGCTGATACGCGGTTTGCTAATTTTGTTCTAGCGACGTCCTTTTCTTTATCAAAATTTCCATCCATGGCCTGTATACATTGTTCTACATCAGCTATTATATGTAATGGGGAGAAGTTGTGTTTATCTTCTCAACATATGATTCTAAACATATATCTGTGGCTTGGTGCTAAAAGGGCCAATGTCAATATTTTGTTGTTTTGAGTTAATCGTTGCATAAGGTGTCTTTTATTACTTTTTATTTTGCTTAAACAGTCAAGTTCTAGTTTAACCCAGAACAGCTTCATAAAGGCTTTGCTAGCCAATTACACTAAGAATTCTTCTATAAAAAAAACTTAAATTTCAATTTTCTCAAAAGTTAATATTTTGACATTGTCCCTTTTAGCACCAAGCAACAGATATGTATGAAAATGTCCTTTATTTATCTAAAACTGATATAAATAATAAAATGCAAAATAAAATATTTCTTTTTCTAAATTTTTTAATATTTTTAATTAGGCTTAAGTTCATTAAATTTAATTTTCATTAAATTATTTTTATGAAGAAAGGAATTTTACAACATGAAAATTAATTAAAATTGTTTTTCGATAATCTTTCATTCTTGACCGTGGCCGGGATTCGAACCGCGGCCGGCAGGTTACCATGACATGTTTCGATCGCAACCACTCGATCTTCTCAAATGGATTTGCCGTTTTACACTCGCAGCCATCGACGGCTGCTGACGTCAATAGTAAAACATCAATCCTTAAACCAAATTGTATTTTAACCTTTGGTAGATCGAAATTTGCTTTTTTGAATGATTATCTATTTTAATTGATTTTACATGTTCTTCCTTACTTCTGTTTTTTCGTACTTTTGTCAAGAATTTTTCTTGAAGTCCAAAGTACATTTCTTGTTTTTTCATTTTCGTCTTTCTCTTTCTTGTTGACCTTTTTCAGCACAACTTGAAGGACCAATGAACACATAGAGCTCGTGCCTTAGCTTTTAACAATAATTAGTATTGTGGTTATTTTGGTGAACTATTTATGGTTTTTAATCCAAATTTTTAATATTTTTAATTAGGCTTAAGTTCATTAAATTTAATTTTCATGTCATGGTAACATGTCATGGTAACCTGCCGGCCGCGGTTCGAATCCCGGCCACAGTCAAGAATGAAAGATTATCGAAAAACAATTTTAATTAATTTTCATGTTGTAAAATTCCTTTCTTCATAAAAATAATTTAATGAAAATTAAATTTAATGAACTTAAGCCTAATTAAAAATATTAAAAATTTGGATTAAAAACCATAAATAGTTCAACAAAATAACCACAATACTAATTATTATTTCTTTTTCTTTTCAGATGGACCGGTCCCAGGAGTTAAGTGGTCCACCAGGTTGACGTTGGCCTTGAGGATTCCAGTCTATGGCAGCTTTTGCAATATCAGTTGATGGACGTCGCATGTCAGTTTCAAAAGGGCAGCAAGTCCGTAATATCTAATTTATATAACCTTAATTAATTAGTTAATTTGAATAATGATTCGTCAATTTAAATCATGTATCTGTAGCAGTGTTGCCAGAAGTAGGGGAAAATCCCTACATGTAGGTATTTTTGATACTTATACAGAAGGGTAGGGAAGATCGGACAGATTTTTTTAAAATCTCCAAAATGTAGGGATTTTTCGTCATATCGCATTATTTTTGAAATAAATGCAGAAATTCAAATTTTAATGTGATATTTTCGTGTCCAAAAATATTTCTTTTTCCTAAAATCGCTTAAAAATATATTTCCAGAGTTGCTTTTGGTTTATAAAGTTGGCGGCACTAATATGTATATATATGTTTTTTTTTTTTTTTAAATTATCATTCAATGTTGAAAGATTTAACTGAATTGAATTAAGAGTACACACATATGGGGATTTCATGTCAAGTGACCTAACGTTTAAAATTAATGTCTTGCGATTTAAATGAAATTTGCACCAATCATTAATGCACTATCCTATTGGATAGTAGCTTAGACACAAATTTTTAGCAAGATCGGTCAAAAAGTTTATGAGTTAGAGGTGCGTTCAAAACTACTTATAGGATAAAATGCTTGTTAGGTATGTTACATACCGTCGGAACGGTTAATTTTGTCAGCATTAGTTTTGTTGTTTAGGTTTTAGAAACACTTACGCACAAATATGAAAAAATTCAAAATAGTGCACATGCTAAAACTTGGTTTTTCAATCGTTAGAAATAATTTTTTTTATTCATATCCCACTTGTAGCCCACTAAGCGGCCAACATACCTTCAAGGAAAAGACATTTAAATTACAAAAACAATTTTTAAAATTTTTTCGAAAGATTGAAAAAGAAGCTATCTAATTTGTTTGGGACAAATTTTGCTAACACCACTAGATAATGTGTTGCGTGGAAGAGAAAGAACACCTGTTTGGCTAAAGTGTCAAATTTTGACGCCCTCTAACTCAGAAACTTTTTCACCGATCTTGTTAAAAATTTGTGCCTAAACTTCTATCCAATATGACTTACCAAATCAGAAGATATCGATTTCAAAAGTTGCGTCACTTACCATGAAATCCCCCATATATATTTTATTTTTGTTTAGTTTTATTCTTAATTTTTGCAATAGCTTTAATATACATATTCGAATAAAATTTATTTTTTATAACTTATGGTTTTTCTTATATTTTAATGGGAATAATGCGTAGGGATTATCGCAGGGGAAATTTTTTCAACATGTAGGGAAAAATTGGATTTTTTTTATCATGTGCAGGTATTTTTTTCGAAAAATCCACTGGCAACACTGATCTGTAGAATTGAAAAAATTTTTAAGTTGTAGAATAACCTATATTTCTTCAACTGTACACCCCATTTTGCAGTATTTAGGTCAATTTTGTGGTTCAGTGTAGGACTGCGTCCATAACTCTTTTCCTACAGAACTAAATTGTGCTAGATTTCAACCACAAACTGCTTAGGAGAACTAAAAACAATTTGATCATTAAATTATTCTTTTTCGTTGTTATGAAACTGGGCATAGAATAAATAAGCCCGTAATGACGTATTCAGTAGGGTATTCAATTTATCGATGATTTGTGTTAATCGATTAATCGCACGAATAATTATTCGAGTTAAAAATTTAATCGAATAATAATCGAACAATTTAATATTTTTCTGTTAATCGAAAAACTTTGTTTAGATTAGAAGTTTTAAAATAGAATTAAACATTTTTTTTTTTGCATAAAAATTTAATTTAAAAAGTAACAACAATTTAACAAAAGGTACTTCATGTAATAAAAGAGGAACATTTATTAAATAAAAAATAGGAGAAAAATTTAAGCTAATCTTCTAAAATAACCTTTCAAAAAGAGTATACAGCTTAAATGTTTCTGTTTCAAACGATTTCTTTCTTTTGTATGATGAAACTTGATTTAGAAAAGATTCGTTGACTAATTGATGACGTTGGAGAAATTGAAAGTAAAGTGTTATAAGTTATATTTAATTTCTCTGTTCTTTTTCTTGGCTTTTTTTAAAATAAGTAGTCTTCCATAATTCACTTAAATCTCTTTCTGATTTTATTTAACAATTTTAATAGTCTTGGTTTGGTAGAAGGTTGTTTTCATTCGTCTCAACAAAATCGTCTTCTTAATCTAAATCATTGTAGTTAAAGTCTGTACTAAATATTCTTAAAAATAATTTAATCCCAAACTCTTTGGTTTTTTTCTTTGTACTATACTATATTTTAAAAAATTGTTACTCGAAGAAAATGTTTCTGAGTTTAGAAACAATAAAAGTGTATTTAAAACGGCTTGTTTTTTGCATTAAAGAAAAAACTAATACTGTGAAAAAACAAGTTTTCGATTAATCGACATAAATAATTCGAATTATAAGTAAATCGAAAACAAGCAAATTAAAATTATTCGAACTGTTAATCGCCAAAAATTATCCGATTAATCAAACTGTTTGAATAATTTATTATTCAAGATTACTTTGAATTCAGTAAAGACATTTATATCAGAAATGTATGCATCTCAAACTAGTTTTGCTAAGGAAATATTTATTTAATTCCTACAGAACCGTCGGCATTTACAAAAGGATCTTTAAATATAATGTACACGAAATCGTATTTTTGTCTACCCCACTTGTTTCTCTAACGCGTACGCATTCAAACAAAAGCAAATGTTACTTATGTGTTGTTTTGCTCTTTTTTCCAAAAAAAAAACTATAAAAATTTCTGTTTAGGAATTTACTTTGAAACGACAATAAAAAACTACTTTTTCCACCCCTAGAATGTTTTGTTATCAATGATAGCAGAACAAGATCCGATAGTACGTTCATATGGCGATGATAAAATTGTATGCGTTCGCAATAAAGCAACCAGGTTGCATTCATCAAATTTTCAGTACACAAGTTCATTATTTCATACGTTGACATGATTAATTAGTCCAAATTTAAAAATGACTGAGCCGCCATGGTTGCAGTTCTACACGTAAGACCAGCTGGAAACATTTCAGTGTTCCAAAGAAATAATCGAATAACCAGGTTAGCACAAGGAAAATAACTTTATTCAATACTCTTCTTTGCTAAACTTAATTATTTTCACAGCTTACCCTTGCCATTCACAACATAAGGGCCGTATTTTTTCTAATCTAGAAAGCCGCCAAAAATACGGCCAATTACGTCAAAACATGACTGATTCAATTTTTAACTTTTTTTTAAATTATTTTGTATGATTAAATTAAAAAATTTTTCTGCTGGAATTATCGAGTAACTTCCTTAGCAAGAGCTAAATTGTTTATTACGAGCTTTAATTTTCTGACATTAGGGTGGAACGAAATGGGATCTGGTGGATAAATACTAGGACGAAATACTTGAGGTCAATGGCCCCTAAGGGCAAAACATTGGTGTTCTCGAGGCTTTAAGATCGGACTGTAAATGCCTTAAATATAACGTAACATGTAAAAAAAATTTAGAAACCCTCTTGCAAAAATACTTTTTATTTAAGGGGTGAACGGCGCATTTTCTTTTTCTTGTATGGTGGTATGCTCTATTGGACATCCTACTTTCTTGCCTTAAATTTTCTTAGCAGTACAAAGTGTAGACCAAAATGAGTAAATATCTGTGATAAATTGGATTTCACAAACACTTTAATTTTCAACACAAAAATTAAATCAAATTGCAAGAACGAATAACACCTATCAAAGATTTTTGTCATGACGATTAAATTTAAGGCACTTCTTGAAACGTCCATTACTCATATTTCACAAAAAGTAATCAAATTTGAACTTCTGTCTGATTCATACGAATGCTTGATTGCTTTCCAAAAAAAAACCAACAACAATTGCTTTTTTACTCGTAGTAAAATTAATCCCAGGAAATTAGAAAGTGAAAATTAAAACCTAGTAGGAAATCGAAGAAACGAAAAACGTATTTTAAGTTTTATGTCACCTTTTCAGCTTTAATGCAGGATTAAAAGAAAATTTTACAAAAAAAAAGCAATATATTATAATTTTACAATATATGTACAAATAACTTTTACTTTTCATAAAAAGGAAGTAAAATTAAAGTTTTTTATGTAGGCGACATCTGATAAAAAATATTTATGTTTGTAAACTGGTGCTTTATAACATTATCTGCCAATTAAGCTAGAAGCTAGATGTTAATTAACGTTTTGTAATAAAATTTTGTTTAGACATTTTTTAAGCAGTATTTGGCCATTTTTGTACCCTTCACAACTAGTTGCGGAGAGGGTATACTAAGTTTTTTATTCCGTGTGAAACTTTTTTAACATATGTGAAAGACCCAATAAAATATATATTTTGGGTCCTAAAATAATTTCTAGTCAATTAACCCTTAAACACCCAAGACCGCCTACAGACGGTCATCAGAAAAAATTAGTATTGAGCAAAGCCTATGTACTTCACGCTGTTACGATGCAAAAATTTTAAATGAGTATAAATATCTCAGTATAACGATACCAATTGAATTGAATGATTGCGATAGTGTGGACGAGGAAATCATTCTAGTTAGAACTTTGATGCGAAAAGACAAAAAAATTGCAAACTACATATTTAAAATTCAGGTATTTGAGGGTTGGGATTTGTCGATCTATCTGTCCGTCCGTTGAAATCATGCTCACTTTCGAATCTTTGTGCCAAATTGTTACTAAATTGAAATCCTGCAAAATCGGTTCACTAGGAAAAGTGTTATATGAATAACCTATCTAAAAAATTTATATTTAAAACAAACTTAAATTGGTGGCTGAATATACCGATTGTTATTATATTTTACAAACTCGTTTTATGTGGCTAAAAATCATACTATAAATTGCATGAAACTTAATTTATTGTTAACCATAGACTCTATATAAATCACACTCTCGAAAAAGCATTTAAGTACGCCTAAAACTGTAACAAATAATGCTGTTGTATTGCTATTGTTTAATTTTGTCTGTTATATCTAGTTTTATAAAACAAGAAATCGTACAGCTATTTTTGCCACGTAAAATAGTCAGATTATGCTGAAAATTCGTCATTGAATAATTACACTAACTTTTATTAATATTAGCATTTTTTTTTAGTTTGATTTAAATAAAACAAAAAAGATAAAATAAAGGCAAATGTTATCTCGCTCCCGTCAATGGTGTATTCAAGATTTAACTTCCTTTACAGACCAACCTAAATAAGAGCGGTTAACGTTTTATAAATTCAAAATATTAGTATTTTTAAATACCAAAATAGAAAAATATTTAAAATATTCGAAGTAAAAGGTTATTATCGAAGATAGTCAAGAGATGACTTTGCTTGTTGTATGCTCAGGAGCATGTGTCTGGAAAGGCTACAAAAGTTTGAAAATCTAGAATAAGAGACGTGACTCGATTAGGATCTATAATAATTGGAGTGACATAAGTATGAGCATTCATAAAAAGTTCGAAAATTAAACTGAGGCATACCGACGACTGATTTCGCACATCAGAAATCTTGTTTTATTACTGTAAAAAAAATGGTTGAACATGGATCTATTACCAGAATCTAGAGAGTAAACTGTTATATTAAAAATAGGGCCAACGAGCAACATAAACGCCAAAAATAATAAAACGTATTTTGTGTAATGAACCACTTACACATAAAAATTGCTGCCAATCAAATTTAGGAAAGTATATAAGAACTTATTCACAATAATAAGATAATACTAAAAACTTTTGTAAATAAGAATGAAATAAGCATTAATAAATAAATCGTAAAATCGTAAGTAGCCCATTTTCAGATCCCAAAGTCGTCAATATTACTATAAATCGTAAGATCTGGCAATTAGCGCTTAGCCAAATTTCATGAAGATCGATCCATAATCTATAATATGCCCCATATAAAGCAAATTTTCGGAAAATATTTAAATATGTTAAAAAACGTAAAACATGCTGCTTAGCGTGGCCGTTATTGTTTTTTTTTTTTATTTCTTATATTCTCTCCCCCCAAATCGGTTCAGTTTTATTTAAAAAAATACGAAAAAATTTCATAGCGATAAGTTGTATTTTGTACGTACGGCCCCCGTCCTGCACAGTGTTTCTTCCAGCCCATTTATTCAAATGTAATTTGTTTGCATATGACTATCTCTTAAAAAAAACATTTAACAAGAATATGATATATGGCAATATTTTAGCTTTTCTAGTCAACAACATTAGCCTCACAGAAAAAAATTAAATTAAAATGCTAAAATTAATATTTTAGAAAATAATAAAGAGAATAACCAACAAAATACAAAAAAAATATATATATACCAAAATTATATTTATATGGAAATTATTTATTCCAAGCATGTACGGTAAGCGGTTTTAGTTTAGAAAAATCAAAAATAATAAAAATAATAAAATTTTGCTTTAAAAATCTTGCCTAATAGCAGTTTATTTGAGAAAAATTACCCAAGAGAACGCAAAGAACTGCTCTATTCTACCGCTATTCGCAGTGCAGATTGTGAGACTTAAGAGTTTTTTGTTTTCATACAGAGCAATATACCTCACTTTATGCTAAAAAATTCAACTTACAACAGTGTAATAAAGGGACAGCCAAATAACTTTTTTTTTTTTGAAAATGCTATAAAAAAAAACTACTGAATATTTTCTCAAATTTCTTTTTTTATTTGAAAGTACAATCCTTCCGGTTAATAATGGAAAATAATTTCATTCAAATGGCTGCCTCGGCTGGTAGTAGCCTACACCATCGGTCCAATTTTTAAACACATTATCGATTGTATATTTCACCAATGGCTTTACGAATATTGTCCTCTAAAGCGTCAACTGTCTCTGGCTTGTCGACGTAACACTTATCTTTGACGGCACCTCACAAATAATAGTCCAACGGTGTCAAATCGCAGCTCCGAGGTGGCCAAACGACATCAGCTCTGCGGCTAATAATGCGATCTTCAAAAACAGGGCGCAAAACATCGAGTGTAGCTACGGCTGTGTGGCACGTAGCGCCGTCCTGTTGAAACCATATGTTGCCAATATCCTCCTCTTCAATTTTTGTGAACAAAAATTCGTTGCCTCTGGACCAAAATCCGCACCAAACAGTGACTCGTTTTTGGTGCATCGGCTTTTCAATGTATGCGTGCGGGTTTTCTGTGCCCCAAATGCGACAATTTTGCTTGTTTACATACCCGCCAAGATCAAAATGAGCTTCATCTGAAAAGATGATTTTTTTTGGCAAAATTTTCTGTAAGTCGATCGCAGGCCCACTTAGCGAAGCGAAAACGCATTGGATGGCTTCTACTCCTGAACCAATTGGACTTTGTATGGCGTCATACCACGGTCTTTATGCAAAATTCGTCTCAATAATGTCTCCGAAATGTTCAATTGTTGAGAACGACGGTGAATTGATGTTGATGGCGCTTCACGCACACCTTCTGACACAGCAGCAATATTCTCGGGTGTACGCACTGTTTTTGGCTTTTCACGCTGTGGTTTATCGATGAGGATGCCAGCTTCTTTCACTTTTTTCACAAGATAACGATCATACGGAGCTGATGGTGCTTCTCTTCTTCCAAAATCCGTACGCAATTTTCGCACACATTCTGCAACATTACCATGATTTTCAAAGTAATGTCGCAATATTTCCCAGCGTTGTTCAAGCGTATACACAACCATATTCGTTCAGTGGAAGGATAAAACTAATTTTCTGTCAAATCAGACATGAGTTAAGTATTGCCATTCACGTAATAAACACTAGTTGAAAAAACGTTAGTTGGCGGACCCGTTATATACAAAAATTACTTTCTTCATTATTTTCTAAAATATAAATTTTAGCAAAAAACTTTCTTTGAGGCTAATGTTGTTGACTAGAAGAGCTAAAATATTGACATACATATATATTATATTCTTGTAAAAAAAAAAAAAAAAAAATTCTCCATACAACTAACGGCCATGCTAATGCTGCTGTTATAGTAAAATTTGGCTCGCCATAGTTTAAGATGTCTTGAAGTCATACTGATGAATTGCGTACAGATTGGTCTACAATTTACCATAGGCTCCATATAAAGGTTACTCCTTTCTGACCTTACTTTTTATAAAGATTGGTTTATATTGATCCAATATAAAGTCCACTCCATAAATATTTAAACCATCGATAAAGGTTATCAATGTTTCAGCACAGCCAAATGAAGCACTTTTGCTTGTCTTTCTTTGAATTAAATAATTCATCCTTGATAATAACTAGTTTCTATTGAGAAACTATGCAATAGAAAAAAACGATTAATACTCACGAACGGAAACAATTCATTCCATGTTCTGCAAATGTGGGAATATACGTGGTAATCAATTCATAATTAATTTGTCTGATAAAAAATACCTTCACGATTCCAATGAATGCATTATTATTATTTTTTCGAAAATAATATATTATTTTTATAAACAATTCCTCATTTTCTGGGAGTTAGAAACAATGACCTATACGTATGAGTAATGCAATATTACTCATACGTATTATATATATAGCATCGCAATTGCTTTCTGGTGGATAGTTCTTATAGGTTATAGGTAAGTATTGCGCCAATTTGGTATGGCGATATCATATCTGCCAACAAAAAAGAGACATTTTATTAGACGTCAATAAAACTTAAAAATTTTTCCACATTTTTAAGAATTAATTGGCAGATTAACTCTTGAAAGAAACATGGACAAACCGTGGACACCGACAATGTTTTGCATATTCTTCATTCGCATTTAGATATTTTTCCAAAAAAAGAAACTAGGTGCAGTGAGACTATTGCTGGACTATAATACGTGAAACCGAACCAACAAATACAAACGTCGCGACGTTTAAATAACGCCATTCACTTGAAAAAAAGTGATAGGCCCACCAAATTACCCTCGGAAAGATATTTGGTTGCTCCAGTCCAAAACGTTGTTAGCTAGTGTAATTAAACCAATCCCCCCAATTAAATTTTTTTTCATTATTCCTAACCTCAAACCTTTTTTAAAAACGATTCTGTTATAACTTGCAAGTGGTGTAGGGTATCGACTATACTCTTCACTTTTAAACAAATAATTTGATTTTCATTTTCAGGAAATATTTTGGCACGCACTTCTATTAAATGGGTTTTGATTACATACAAAATGTTTTTAGATTACACAGAAGTTTTCTTCTTTAGTTCGTGTGTCAATATAAATCGGTATCCAAAAACTTTTTAAGCTTGTTTTTGTAAAAAGGTATTAAAAATTAATTAAAACAAGGCAAAATACCAAATTTTAATTAGCGAAGGCTTAAATATATCTTCCTTAAGTTTTCCTACACAACATTTGCTTTCAACAAGTATTTAAACTATTTATTGTAATAAGTTGTGTCAATGTTTACCAAAATATCGTTAATAAATACGTCAAATAAAATATAAAGTAAATTTATTCTGTTGCTTCGTTTCGTTCGTTTTTATTATGGTTTCCTTTGCGAAAGAAAAAAAAATCTTTTTATATAAAATTAGCTTGTTTAATAAACCGGAAATAAATATTTTTTACGTGACACCAACCAAAAAAGGAAACAAGGCAAAACATTAATGTAGTACGAAACCTCAAAATTGTTTTGTGTTGGTGAAAACAAACAATATTGAGCAAAAGCACACAGACAAGGGTACAAATACAAATACTCTTATATTTGGATATCATAATTTACATGCCACACAAACCCAGCAAAATAAAGTTTTTGTCAAAATGCTATGAAAGTGGTAGGGAGTGATAGATAAAAATCGGGTTTGAAGTGAGAGGGAGATATAAAGGTGAAGTTTAAGTATCCAAAGTGAAAGGAAATGAACAACTTACCAAAGATTTTATTTGTTGCACGTGACATTTTCTCTTTGCTAATGTTTTTCAATATATAAATTGCATGAATGTTGTGTATATGTTTTACCACACAGCAGCAGTGATAACCGCAACCGTTATAACAAGAAAATCGATGACATTCAGCAGTCATTAAATTTAAAAAATTACTTGTCATCGGAAATTCCACTACATCATAAAAATTTTAAAATTTTAATGCAGAAAGAAAAATGTAAAATTGTTTTTGCAAATCTATTTCATTTTTGTAATTATAAGCAATTAAGAATGCTTAATCCGGCTGAGTCGCCTGTATGATAATATCTAGTCGTATAAGGCTATAAAACCAGTGGGTAATTATACACCAATCATCACGAAAGTATGCAATATATTTTCAGACCAAAAAATTTTTGTGAACCTTTATACCAATACCTGCATTATACCTCTGATTTATTGCTAGTTTTTTTAATAGTTAAATTTTTTTAAATATACTTTGATATAAATATAATCATATATATACTAAGAATATTTCTTCCACAAAAAAAATCAAACAAAAACAAACAAACAAAACAAACAATTTCAACTTCTATTCAATGAAACTCTTTCTTTTATAAATCATTTAAAAACCACAGCTTATTCTTGTCAATTTGCAGTGAATTTTTCTTTACAATAAAAAATTTTTTTAAAAAGAACTGACTTTAATAAATTTTTGTGTTCAGTGAATTATTTAATAATATTTTCTTCTTCGTATACTAGCATAACTGAGAATTAGGGTGGGTCAAATTTTTTGGAAATATTTGTTGCAATTGGTGAACAACTGACCTGTATCGCTTAAAGAGAGCTTGTTTAAAAGGAAATTTTCTCAGCTTTCTATATTTGTACTTATTTTTAGAAAATTGTTTCCATGAATAATTGGTTTGGAGGTTTTTGTCAAAATAATCATAGTCAAGCTCAAAATGTATTAACAAAGTGTCCTCAGTACTACAACAATGCAACAATAGAAAAAACAACAGGCATTTTGTTGCTAGAACTGAGACGGCAAATATCAAAATGCCTTATTAAAAAAAGTAAATAAACAAAAAAAATGACGACAAACGTCACACACGGAGAAAATCACTGCAAACAGCTGCGCTTGTGAGTTCACTTTATTAGTACATTCTGGTCAAGCTGGTAAAAAACTTAAACTGTTACAATTTCGCTAACCAAAAATTAAATAAAATAATTTTACTAAATTTGAATTCATAACTGATTAAAAAAAACTGATTCAAAACTAATGTGCTGTTTTCACAACACAAGTGATTAAACGTATAGTAAATTTTATATGAAAAACACTCAAAAAACTGAGTGCTTTTCATATAAATTTCACTTCACGTCCCATTACTTGTGTTGTGAAAACAGCACATTATTTAAACGAAAATTTTTTTAAAAAAAATTTAAGAAAAAACATAAAATGAAAAAAATTAAATATTTTTTATTATTATTCTTTTTTTTTTTATTAAAACGCACTTTTTTATTTCGAAAATTCACTAACTTAAAAACAAGGAACCGAATAAAATAAAAATATTATAAAGAAATGCTGGCCAAACTGGGGGTAAATAAATTTAGTTTCGGCTTATAGCGGCAATTAACATACAAGATTTTTTTTCTATCCATTCAGTTTCTCTGTTGCGGCTTTCCATAGTAACTGCCAAAATATCTTTGCGATTACACTCTATGTCACGCTGGTAAACATTGGTGAGCAATTGTACAAATCGGTCAGTTCCTTGAATATGTGCCGGTATTACTAGATCAGTGGATCAATGTATCCCAGCAAATGCTTGTAGTAAATGGCGGATCAGACAGAATGGCTGACTTTATAAAAATAGCTTCATAAACTCCACAACTATTCTGTAGACAGTGCTATGATTTGTTTAAATTTGTGATGCCTTGTTAATGCATTGGTTTTAGTGATGCTTTGCAATACTGCTTTTATGAAATCAGCCAATACTGTCGTTATCTTAGTCAATAATTTCAACGTAGTCTGAGCAATTAAATTTATTTTAGGTTTTTCGTAAGCTCTAAGTGTTGACGTATCCCAAAGGTTGTTACAAAAATTAAAAATTTTGTTTTTACATCTCTCACGCACAGCTTTTTTGTCATCGAAAAACATTGTGAATAAATCATTTTCCGGGTAAGCAAAGTACGCATAATTTGAAAACAAAAATCTTAGTAGGTATCACACAATTTAACTTTTCTAAAAGAGGGAGAAACGCGTTAAAATGTTCACGTTTATTCCATTTTATAAATGTATGTAGCATGGGTCTTCTTGACCACAGTACTTTATTGTACACGGACATGACGACGACACATACATACATTCATACACCATACATGACACTCTTGCGTTAAACACAAGAGAGTCAGTTAACACGCGCTCGCGCACAGCATCCGTTATTTATATTAATTATTTTAACATAATTTTTAAGCAAGTGAATTTAATAAACTTTTACTTAATAAATATATTTGTGTACGTTGTTTTTATTGGATCCTACATGTATGGTAAACAAAAATTATTTTTTAAGCTTTGTTTTAGTTTTAATAAAAATTTTCACTTTTGCGACGAGTTTCCAAGAATAGCCAGCAATATTTAATAATAAACAAAAACTCGTATTAAGCACATAACTTAATAAGTGCTGTTGTGGTTCAGCGGTTATGTCGTGCCTTGTGACCCCGGATGTCAGGGTTTAATTCCCGGGTTGGCCATTATTTTTTCCTTTCAAATATATACATTTTTATTGAAATTGTTTATTTTATTTTTTTCAATCAGTTTCTTTTTTTAAAAAGGTAGTGAATTTTTAAAATAGACAAGTGAGTTTTAGTAAAAAATAATTTACATTTTTTTTACTTTACCAACTTAACTATAATTTTTTTGACAAAAACTTCTAAACCAATTATTTATGTACAGAATCATTCTAAAAATGAGCACAGATATAGAAGGCTCACGTCAAACATGGCTATGTAGCAGTTTCAACAATTATCCGATAGAGAAAAAAATGACAACCAATGATATTTTGAAATATCATTTATTCAGTAAAATATAAACGTGACTGACACTACATGCAATAGGAAGTCATTTTCGAGAGTGTTTGTAAACTTCAATAATCTTCCTCTGTACTTTCGTAATAGCTTTAATTTGTGTTTTTAACTAAAGTTCAAAAAACAAACTACATATTATAAAACGCTGAAATAAAAGCGGTTAGTTATATAAAAAAGTATTAATTAGTAAAATAAATTTTAACTGGCACTACAGCCCAAAACGTGACCTACACTACACTACACTACACTCACTTTGTGTAGTATAAAAGTCAGTATTTTTACATGAAACGTTAGAATTGAAATCACAGCGCATAAAATAGGAACTCTTAAATTATTGGAAAGATACAAACTTGTAATTAATGAACTCGTTAAAATGCTATTTTTAAATGTAAACACCACCTAAACGGAATCACTAATAATAAGTAAGAAACCAAAATTAAAACTAAAATAATTTGAAACAACCTTTTTTTAAAAAAAAGAAATATAAATGTTTCAAAAACTTAAACAATTTATTATTATACCCTCCACCACAATTAGTTGTGAAGAGGGTATACTAAGTTTGTCATTCCGTGTGAAACTTTTTTATTATTCATCTCAGACCCCATAAAGTATATATATTCTGGCTGTTTGAGTAATTCTAATTCGATTTAGCCATGTCCGTCTGTCTATCCGTCTGTTGAAAACACGCTCACTTTCGAAAAACTCAAAAGAAATAAACAAACTAGGTGCCAAATTGCTTGTAGTTATCCTAAGCAGTTTGGGATTGAATTTAGGACCAGAGCTATGAATCAAAATGTGGAACCACCACCTTCAAAAACTTGATAATTTTGTTACAAAAACTAACATAAATGATGCAAAAATGCACGGAATGACATAAGATTTTGCACAAGTCCGTTTTAATCGACTAGAAATTACACTGTAAGATTTCGCGAAGGTCGGTCCATAATTTACCCTAAGTCCCATATAAACACTACTCCCGCAAAACAGTTTAGTACGCCTAAAACCGTAAAAAATAATGCAATCATAACAAATTTTGGCTCGTCACAATTTTATAGGACTATAAATGATACTGTGAAATTTCGTGAAGATCGGTACATAATTTACCCTAGGCCCCATATATGCCCTACTCCCGGAAAACAGTTTAGTCTCCTAAAACCATAATTAATAACAAATCGTCACAGTTTAAGATAATAATAATAAAAAGACATCATACAGATATTACTCCTTAAACATTCGAACTGTCGGTGGAGGGTATCAAAGATTCGGCACAGCCGAATATAGCACTCTAACTTGTTTTTTTTTTTTAATTCTAATTTAATAAAAAACTTAAAAATTTCATTAAAAAATATCAAAAAATTGTTGCAACTATAAAAACTTAATGCAACATAATGTTGCCACCATACTTAAGTATTTTAACTACCAAAATCAGATATTAATTTTTTCCAACTTATGCGTGAAATTGCCCAGCATTTTTTCGGATTTCCTGAGCACCAAATTTTCAAGTCAAAAACCGGAACCTCGATTTTGATTTTAGAACCATGGTTTCCTTAGGAACATTTCTTAGAATTTTCTAAAGATTACGATTTTGCTATACGCTTTGTCACTTTTATTGCTCCCGAGCAAACTGACCCACCCTAATTTTTATACATATAATGATTCTGACAGCAATTGTCAGTGTTCAGTAAAAGAAAACGTCGCACCAAAAGTGCAATTCTCTTGAAAATTTTCAATAATATTCAATAAAGTTAAAAAATAAATAATTAATAATAAAGTTTGGGGTTCTTTCAATCACTTTATCAAATATTATCTAAATAAAACAACAATGAAATTATTCTAAAAATTTAGAATACAAGCAATGTACCGATTTCTTGTAGAATTTATTGTCTATAAGTTAACTTCAATATTTTCTTTATTTGTGTTTTAAAAATTTAACGTATGTTATTGAGGGTGCATCACTTTTTATAAATTTACTTTTATTTGCTCTTCTCATGCACCTTATTTCGCTCAATTGAGCATACACATCTAAACTTAAATAATTACACTCAATTGTAAGTTAACATATATTCCAGTAAGCGTAGTTACTCTCATTTGTACATTTGCATTTTATGACCATATATGGTAAAGGCATTTTGTTTTGGCAGATCAAGTCAGCTGTCCTTCTTAGATTTCATCATCTTTATGATACTAATAATTTTGTCCTATTTTTACTTAAGCTTTAATAAATCCTAATTACTAGCAAACTTGAGTATTACGCATCTAGAAATACGCACTGCATAATTGAATTTTTCCAGAAAAAGTCATTATCAGTTTAAAAGTGGTATCGATCAGAAAAGAAGTGCGCAAGTAAAGCAACGATCACAAAAATTTTAAATAAGAATTTAAATAAAAAGTTGTTTTTGGAAAAGTGAAATAAGTTAACTCATAAGTGAAAAAAATATAATTATAATATATCAGTTCATCATTGTTATATATTTTAATTAACCCTCGCAGAACACACTAAAAGGATTTCTTTTAAAATTAAAAAAATATTAAATATATTAGGACAAAGGTAGTTTTGTAAAATTCATACAATTCATAAAACGTTATTTTATCCTTACAAAGGAAACAATACATATTGCCTTGGTCCTGGAATCCTTAAGGGAAGCCACATTATAAAATCTAGAATTTGCTCATGGAGGATTTCTCCAGGAATAACCTTAATACACCAAACAAAAGAAGAGTACAATCATTATTCACATAAGGCAATCAATACCCACGCTTGGAGCAATTTAAAAGCGTATTGCATAACACCTTCATAAAATTCTACACGGTTGGGCAAAAACTTGAAAAATCAATAAAATAATTAATATAAAGCCTTATATCATATCAGGTTATATTAAATTGAACTTAAAATTATATTTTCTTAAGCAATAAATTAAAAGTTGTTTATAAAAATTGTTACATAGCTTATTTATATACACCATTTTCTAACATTATTAATCATAACCCTATTTCTACAATTATAACTAATCTCAGCCTTAGACATTAAACTTAAAAACCCAAACCTAATTATATATATATATTTACTTTAATACCTAATAAAACTTAATTTAATTATCTAACCATTTTATATTCCTAGATCAGAATTATGTATATGTTAATAACAAATTAAGGAAATCTAGAAAAAATTGTTAAATTTTTCCATACTTAGTTTTGTCTTAATAAAAAAAAAAAAAAAAAAATTAATTAATTATCTTGGACATGAATTTTAAACAATACCTAAATAATTTAACATAAATTACAAAAGTACAAATGATTTTTAATTTAATATTAAATTCGTGAATTAAATTTACCTAATATTAGCTTAATTACGTCTAATGAACTAAATAAAAACAATTATTAATTTGAAAAGTTAAATATTAATAAAATACTTACTTTAATCAATTAAAATCATTTGTACTTATTATTTTTGCTAACCCTGTAATTTAAAACGTATGTATATTTACCTAAATTAACTTTAAATTCACAAACGTACATATATCTCTATTTTATCACAAAAAATTACAAAAAAATAAGAAATGTGATTAGTTTTTTTTCCCATTAGCAAACAACAACAACATCATCTCGCTTGCTGGGCCCTTCAATCGAGACACTATGAATTGGAACGCTAACAATAAAAACAAATGTTGTGAGTAATATTGATCCATATATATTTTTTTTGTAATTGTTTGTATAAATAGAGTATTCTTCAGTAGTCGCTCCGTTTCCAAATTATTTTCTTCTTTTTTTTTATTTTCTTTCGACATTACCTTATTCTTATATATTTAAGAACATCATAATTAGTATGATATTGTCATTATTGATGTTATAAACTTCTTTTTTTTCACGCATAGTTACATATATTTTATTTACATTATTATGATTTTTCTTATTATTCAATAAAATGTATATTTGTTTCGTTAAAATGAAATTCTAAATATCTTTTAATGGGAAGGATATCTAAGGGAAATTTAAACGTAATGTAATTAGGTATTTAAGTCTTATTTAGGGACAGATTTTAGTAAATGTTAGGGTAAGATTCTGTCAAGGCGTTTGGATAATGGTCAATTGGGGAGGGAGCAAATTTACCCTACGTGGCACTACACCTTGCCATGGTTTTTTTTCTATTGTCCCTTTTAATTCGGTTTTGTTATTTTAATGAATTTGATACTCTTTGGTTAACAGGCATTAAGAGTATTTATATGTAAATGCGCTAAAATACGGGTTTAGAACCAACATATCACATATATGCTAGCTGGGAAATCTGTTTATATGCCACCTAAACTTTGTGTTTTAAATTCACACACAATTGATACGGGAAATAAGTGTCGATTTTTGTTATTCACGTAACAAGTAAGTAGCGCGTTACAGCAATTAGGCACTTATCCCAAAAGTCTTCGAACTTTTTTTTTTTGTTGTATATGATACAATGATCAAATTAAAAACCGCCATACGTGGAAAAGTGAAACCTAACACAAAATACAAAATTATTTTTAATCAATTATTTTTAATAAAAGAGGAAAACAAATTTCTAAATTTTCCATGCAGATTCATTATAAGTTAGTTTGATTGTACTTTGTCTAAGAATTTATACACATGAATCACATTATGAGGTCAAGTAAATTTTGAACTGAAAATCAAACTAAACGTTAAAGGATTTTTTTTTATTTATCTAAAACCCAGAAAAAACAAACATCTTTTTTCTACTGAATTTTAGTTAAATATGATAATTTTTATATTATTTTAAATTGTATATACTAGTGCTGGGAAAATATCGGTATTATCGATATTCTTAAAATATCGAAAATATCGATAGGAAAACTATTCAAATCGATATTAAAATACAGCTATGAAGACATGTAACAGCAGCTATACACACACAGTTTTTTGCTGCAAGTTTTTACTTGCTATAAGTAATTCGCGCTGAATTACAGCATTTAATACAAACAACAACAATGGTAGGTGGTATGGATTGCTTAACTATGCTTTTTTACTGCTAATTAAAGGTCCTTAAGTCGAAATTTGTACATGTTTACATGGGGACTAAAATGTCAAATATTTTTGTAATGCTGTAAAACAAATGCTAAATCCAAATGCAATTGCAATTACGAGCATACGACAAAGCAATGAACGACCATTAAAAGATAAGTCCGCTAGATTGATTACCTTTTGGGTTGAAAATCCAAACCAATTTAGAAAATTATCTAAAGGTGCAATAAAATATCTTATAGTCCCTGCTACTTCGGTTCCTTCAGAAAGGTACCTATCAATTTTTCAAAAACTGTCATTTTAAATAACGTGCGTACATACATACGTCTTACACGTGTAATAAAGTGATAAAAACAACGAACTGTAGCCTGATAAAAAACCAGTTAAAGATTTCCTGCAGAAGTAAAAACATTCAGTCGATAGTAATATCGATAGTATCGATAATGAAATCTAAACTATCGATATATATCGATAGTACCCCATCACTAGTATATACACTATCTCTATTCTCTTATCTATTCTATCCTTTAAACCAACTTTGAACCAATTATCTTCAAAACTGTTAAATGTACTTTGAACACTTGAATACACATGCAGAAAGCTAGTACAAGCACACTGATATTAAATTCAAAAATTATTATTTGCCGTTAGATAAAGTGCGAGCTAGTACTAATCTTTTTATGCGTTACATATTTCAGCACAACGTATAACATCTGTTTTGCTTTAGAATTCTTCTACACATTCATGCAACTTTTCAATTACTTACAGCACTCACAATAGCAAAATAGTTATTTTAATGTCAATATGTAAAAAATGTCCAAAAGTGTACAATTTTATTTAATGATTTATATTGCTTATTTGATTAAAATTTTCCTTTTTGCGATGGCTATTATGTAAATTTATTTATTTTTATATTAGTTCTTTTTTGGCCTTGTACACTCAAAAAAAAATCAATCCATCCGTACTCAAATCAATCCGGAGCGGTATCAATAGTACGGTGAGTACGGATATTCTTGAATCAAGTACAAAAAGATTGATTCAAGTACGGATTATTCAATCCCACAATTCTCACTTTATCCATATTTGATCCCGAATTCGTACTTGAAGTAATCCGAAAACGAGATTGATTTAAGTAAAAGTAGGATCAAATTAATCTCAAAATGCGATTGATTGAAGCATTATAAAGTTGATTTAATCCCCAATTCGTACTTGAAGTAATCCGAAAATGAGATTGATTTAAGTAAAACTCAGATTGAATCAATCTCAAAATGCGCTTGATTAAAGTATGATAAAGTTAGTTTTATCCCCAATTCGTGCTTGAAAAAAAAAACATAAAAAAACAAGAAAGAAAAAGTGATTATGATTGATTTACTTACCCGTATCATACCTTACAGAATGATAAAACACCAACATAATGCCGATATGGTTTTTACTTTAAAAATCTTATGTACATATTTAACTAAAAATATAAACTAAATGAGAAGCAAGATTTCAAATTTACTTTTAAACCCTTAATGGTACACAAGAGTCTGGCCAGACCTTTGTTTAATGTGTATAAATAATTAAAACATGCGTAAGCCGGAGGGTTAAACATGAAAATAATACATACATATTTATGTATGTATATGTTTTCCTTCTTGTTCTGTTGTTTTTGTTGTTACTACAAACAAACAGCAAATCGTTTTGTTCGAACTTGTGTCGTGTTTTTGCAATTGTACAACAAATTTTGAAAAACACACACGTACGCACGCATAAAAGAATGCAAAGCTGAGAGATTAGACTTATAAGTTCTCTGAGAACAATACGCTCACTTTATAATTTAACTCTCAGGGTGGCAATACCAACGAAAAGTTCAATCTTTTTTGTACTTGATTTGATAATTTTATACTTATTTTGAGAAATTCCGGGATTGATTTTCGAAAATGATCCCATTTGGATTGTTTTAAGTACGTTTTGGATTGTTTTAAGTACGTTTAACTGTTTTTCGTACTCAATTTTTTGAGCAAGCCTCGTGCTAAAAGTGAGCATAAAAAGTTCAATTTATCCCGAGTGTTTTTCTTTCTGTGTAAACTTAAGTGAAATTGTGTGTTATACAATTTATTATTTAAATATTTTTACAAATTTTAAATGCACATTTAAGAATTTAGTATATATTTTTCTTGTAATGTCATTTTGATTTATGTTAGTAGTGAAATATTATTTTTTAATTAAGCATTACGTAGTAAAAGCTTTTAAAAGTACTAGTTTAGTAATTTTATCTTGCAAATTCACTCACATATTTTGACTTGATTACATTTTAAGGGTATACAGTGCGAAAGAAAAGTCTATATAACCCCCACTTATCCTTATTCTGGGTATATCAAACAACGAACATATCTTTTTTCTTTTTTCACTAAGTTAAAAATATAGGAGAAATATTGACCTTTCTGTGATACTTTAAATATAAGCTTTCTTATATACGGTAGCAGAATGCAGAACATATGCTAAAATGGTGATTAAACTAACACTAGTGCTGTATATATGAGAACACTGCGAATATTTATTTTATTCTATTAAAAGTTATATCGATTTAACATAAAATTTTGTTTTGGCAATATATTTGTGTATTTATAAAACACAAATTCATATGGCAATCATTAACTGTCAATAAAATTGATTTAATTTTAAATTACTTTTCGTTTTTTAAAATCGTCATTAAATATCAAAAAGTTTGTTAAATTGTACTAAAACTACAATAAACCGGAGAATATTGATTAAAATTTGTTAAAAAGGTATGTGTTTATTAGTTAAGCTAATATTGATCAAATTAAACAATAAATTTTTATAAAATTTTGTACAAAACTCTTACACTCACCCTTTGGGTAAACTTACAAATTCTTACCCAATTGTCCCTACTTTTTAGGTATTTACCAATTGGATTTATACCCTTTTTCTATCCATAGTAACCTTAACGGTAATTTCAAAAAATATAATTATTTAATCAAAAATTTAATTGACATGTGCTTGACAGTTTTTTTGAGAAATTACAATCACACAAGCTCAGGAGACAAAAACAAAAATTTGTATGTACTACATACATCTGTACATCATCTTAATAAATTCATCTCCATCATTTTTTACCAATACTCGAAATGGGGCGAAAGACTTAAAGTACACTAGGTATTTTTTAATTTTTTTCTTACGCCTCTTAAGCTTCGTTCACAATCAGAGAAACAATTTCGATTTTTCTTCTATCTTTTTTCTTCCAAAAATTTTTCATATATTTTCCTTTCATTTTTAGAACAAAAATGTAACTAAAATTTTTTTAAAAATGTAACTAAAGTTGAGTCAACTAGAACTTCAGCAACAATTTGTATGAAATTGTTTCTGATGTTTAAAATAATTTTATTTAGTTTTGAATGAAAATTTCAACAAAATGTTGTAAAAAGTAATAATAAATGCATAATATTGTTGTGGCTAAAATTTGCAAACAGTTTTTTAATGCAAAATGTGTGTGGTTACAAAAGATATTGTTGCTCTATTATGAACACCAAGTGAAAATGTTTTTTTGATTGTGAACGAAGCTTTAGTGCGTATAACGTGCCTAAAAGAAAAAGTGTTACCGCCACTAAACACAATATCCAGTTTCAATCATATGCATTCGTGCATGTGTTTTATTTATCATTTTTAAGGCGACATGTTTGCTATAAGTTTTGAATATTAACAGACAGTTGCACAATAAAAAAAATTGTTGTATTTATTATTTGTATTGCAAGTTACAGTGTATTCAATAAGAAAACGATTGAGTGAATTTTTTAGTACTTCTTATTTAGAGTACTTTATGTCATTATACGACTAATGCCGTTTAGGAAGGGTTTTTTTGATATGGATTAAGTTTAAATCTAGTTAAACGTAGTCTGAAACTCGAATTTTTCCGGCAAAATGTGATTTTTTTTGTTGTTTCATTAAAGACCAACATTTTAAGCAAAACTATGCTGTTCGTCAATTTTTTGTAAACAAACTTTGTAATGAACAAATCTGTTTTCAGATTAACTAAACCTAGTTTAACTGAGATATCAAAAACCCAGCCTTAGTTTCTTCTTGTTATATAAATAACTCAACTAAGCGTAACAAAGTATTCGTAATTATTGCGTAAATTTAACTCACGCTTATGAAATTTTTTTTAACCAGAAATTTTCGTTGATTCCCTTATGTAAAGCGAACTTTGTATACAGCGTCGGACATGAAAATTTTTCAAAAAAATGAGAAACGCTATTACCTTAAGGTATATTTTATGTTCATTTAAATGTTCGCTCAAATTTTCAGTAAAAAAATTTCCAGGGAGTGATCCAATTTGTGCTTCTTATTTTTTCCCCAAGATATTTCTCAATAATCTAATATTAAGTGTAGAAAATTTCGATTCAAAAAGCTGTTTGTTTTTAAGGCTTTTTGAGAAAGCATTTTGTAAAAGTTTTTTGTTCAAAATCTAAGGGCACTGCTACACGTTCAATAAATATCGTGATATTTGGATCGCGATCCATTTTAAAATACTGATCAGCGTATGCTACATGTTCAATATTTATCGCGTCAGTATTTATGTTATTTTGTGCTGTGCGGGTCGTTTATCAATGTCGCGAGAAAACCAAAAGAAAGCCTGTTTAACTACTTTGCTTAATTTAATTTTTTCCACTGCGTATTTTATTTCTTTTATTTTGACACTTTTTACTTTTTATTTCTTTAATTTTTTTTACTGCGTATTTTATTTCTTTTATTTTGATACTTTTTACTGACGTATTAATTTTTATTATTATTTAATATCATGAAAATGCTACACGTTCAATATTTATCACGTGATCCACGATCCGCGATCTGGATTTCTGGATTTCATATTTTAGGCCATTCTGCGATATGGATCGCGATCCATCAATATTGCGTGCTACACGTTCAATAAATATCGTGATACTAGAAATATCACGATATTTATTGAACGTGTAGCAGTGCCCTTAGCAGTATAATGCCAACTTTCAAAAAAATGGGAATATATTATATAAATATTTTTTTTAAGGTATTTTTGGGCCCCTGTGTTCAAAAAAAAATATTTTTAAGCACGTACAACGAGTTTTTTTCGTTCCAAGTAAGAAAACATCAAGGAGTACCTTGAGACACCCTTGGGCATCTAGTCATACAAACACATTTAATTTTTGTGAATTCTGTTTGTTAGTTTGTACTGCAAATAAAAAGTAATGAAACAAATTAAAAATATTTGGTTTTGATTATTATAATAAAAAAAAACAATTTTATTATTTGAGCAGCAAAACTGAAGTTTGCATTTTGAACAAAAGCATTGTGTTCGAGATTGTTTACAATGTTTTTAGAGCTTTTAATAGCTTTCGAAGCTTCTACAAATATTTTTCTAGATCTTTAAGCAATTGTAAAAAAATGGAAATTAATGTAAATTATTTATATATTGGACGTCAGTAGAAATTTTATAAGCATGCCTTGAGGCACTCTTAGGCATTAGAGGGTTAAATAAGATGCACTTTATAAAACCTAATTAAAAAAAAAAAACAAATCAAATCCTTTCTTGAAATTACAAACTTATTTTTCTTCGGAATTAAAGGTATTATTGATCAGACGCGTATGAGTAATATTAATATTTGCAAATATTACTAATACGTATTGATAAATTCGATGTAACTCTGAAACAAAATTAGAGAAAAATTTTATAAGCTTTTAAAAAATTATAACGTAGATTACCTGGTTGAGGAGACCGTTTGGATTTTTTTTTTTTTTTTTTTTTTGTTTGATTATTGAATAGAACCGTAAAAAAGGGAAGCTATTGGTGAAATAACAAATGTCCTTTATAAAGGGAACACAAAGATAGTTTATTTATAGCTCGATTGCAAAACTTTTTACTTTTAGTGAAATAGAAACTATATATTTTAGAAATTTTACAGGGACTTAAAAAATTCCCCATTTGGCTGTAGTCAGTCAGGTAGATAAGCTGGGTGAATGTAAGAAAATATCCGATTAACCAAATGAAAATTTTATTTACATAGGCGGTATTATTTGTCTTACGTTTATTGCTGGATAATATAGATTTGGTACTATTCAATAAAGATTGGAATTTTTTCTTTTTCGAATTGCAACTATAAAATTATTTAAAAATTGCTATTTTTATCTAAACTTCAACGATATCTGGTCATATTTAAAAACAATGTAAGAACAGCTTAAAGATAATATTGTTACCGAGTTAAGATTTTTTTTGAACTGAATAAAGTGAACCGTTTTCAAATTATTCCAATATATGTAGGGAAAGTGCCTTAGTTTTGGATATAACGGTATATCCAGCTGATAGAGAAAAATGGTAAAAATTTGCAATAAAGTTCAAAGCCGCAAAATGACTGTTCCCCACCTGTATCCTGTCAGTTGGTGACAACTAGGGATGCGATTTCCATGCAAATGCATGTTTTTTGTCGATAGTCTAAGATCGATGTCGACCAATTATCTTTCCGAATCTTTTATTTGAGTTAAAATGGCATCGATTTGTTTTTGCATATTGTTGTATATTTTGGTAAAAATGTATTTTTTTGCATTTTTTGATTTTAAATGCATATTTTAACATTTTTAAGAGACATATTTTTTAAATTTCCATATTATAAAAAAAAAATTCTTCAAAAAATTTGAAAATTGTACAAAAAAATTTTCCAAAATAAAAATTTTTTAAATAAATAAATACATTTTTTTGGAGCTCTGCTTAAAATAAAAGATTTCGACAAAAGATCTTTAAATTTTTAACTGATGCAACACCTTATATGGTTAAGGCTGTCAATTGGCAAATCATAATTTTTGACAGTTATTCAAAGAATAACGAAATATTGGAGAAAATAAAATAAAGAATATTTTATACAAAAAAGGACCTCGAGCTTCAAGATTTATTTGTTATTTATATAACTTGTTAGTTTAAGACTGGGTGTAATGAGATATTTAGAATACTGTCAAATTGCTAATTACTTTTTAAGCTAAACATTTTTTTTTATAGATTTTGAATTGTTTTTGCTTTTTGTTACAAGAACACACGCTTTGTATTTACATTGGTCATAATAGTTTTTGACTCTTGCTACATTTTGTTTTGACATTCTTCATAAAAAGTTTAAGTTTGCCCAATATTCAATTAGAGAATTACTTAAATTACGGGTACATTTATAATAAAAGTAAGGTAAACGTGTATAAATTACACATTACGAAAGAAACCGGTTTATTCGATATTCGAAAAATGGATATTTTAAAATATCCGACTTGGGCAAAACTAAACTAACCTGTTAAAACCGCACAAATACTAATAGTTCGATCCCCCTATTACTTACATAGTCTTGTCTAGTCTAGACGAAAATCAACGATAGATAAATTATCAACAAAACACTTTTTATTTGTTTGAATTTTGATGTTTTGTGTCCATATTGTTTTGTGTCTCTATGATTTCGTGTTTCTATTATTTTTCACATCAGTGTATATATGTAAACGATAATGTACAAATTTTTTCTAATTGAATCTACTTTATTCTTATCAAATCCTGCTCATGCATTTGGCAGTATCAAAGATGTCTTTTATCTCAAATTATATGTTGTTGTTGTTTTATTTGTTATTGTATATTAAATATTCATACATTCTGATACACATGACAATTTCTACGGAAATGTTTCGAACACACAATGTCTTTTGTTAAGTATATAGAGAACAGTCGTTGGTACATTGACGTCTTAGTATGAATTTTGTTACAATAAACAATCAACATTAGATTTTGTTTTCGAAATCAATATTTAATTATTTTATTGGTAGTTGGCTTTATTCCTTTTGTTATGAACTATTTAATTACATTTATCTTTAATTAAGATTTAATACTTTATTATTGCTTTTTCGTATTTATTGACTATAAATACAAGGAAAATAGAGCCTACGTTAATTTGGACATTTATATGTTTTCAAACCTATTTAAACCTAAACAAGGTCAAAACCATTTGGACAAATGCTATTGCACATAAATGAAAAATGTTTTAAATCAGTTTTTTATGTCACATAAAATCCAAAATCAATCAATTATTTATGTCACATAAAATCCAAAAGCTTAAGTGACAAAAACTTCAAAATCGAATTTCTGATTGATTATAATTCAAGTAATCAAAATACCTCATCATAATCAATCAAAAAATCGATTTTGAATTTTTTGTAAATTAAGATTTTAGGTAACCATATGTATTTGGTCATTGCAGTACAAACATTTTTTTTTGTTGTTATCATTAATCAACAATAAAAAACTTCATATTAATTTCACTTATATTATATGTAAACATACATACATTTAGAGACTTTTATATATTTTTATTTTATAGCAATGGCATTCTAAACTTCCTTCGTTGTGTAAAAGCTGTTTTTTTATTTTCGTACTACATATTGAATTATTTTCATTCTAAATATTGAATTACGGTTGTGGATATACAAACGTATAAAGATTTTCTAGTTATTTGAATTAGGAACGAATTCATTTTAATGGAACTCTTTACACCAAAAGCACTGTAGTGAGACCGAAATTCATTTCAATTAAAATAACAAAAATTAACAGGTACGAAAGTGAAGTCGGGTGAGTACCCTTTTTGTGATTCTTGTGCAATCATGGACCTGCTAAAACAAAATTGTGTTTTATGAATTATAAAAGAGGTATTTGGACCAATAATTATCGAGTTATCAACATCTTTATGAAATTGTTTTATCTTAAAGTTGGGCTTGTGGTTAATTCTAGATCAACCTTTACAAAAAATTACCTAATGTTTATTACTTAAGTTATTGCCACCATATTTTAGCGAAATACCATAGTCAAATTTTAAGGCGCAACGAACTAAGTGTCCAATGAACTTAGACCCCTTTCAGACTCGGCAAGTTAGTTGCGCAAGTTACTTGCCGACAACAACAAAGTCTGTACAAAATTTTTTTTCTTTACGCCGACCTTACCGCTAACGTCTACAAACCAAGAGTTGCGCAAGAGACTTGCGCAAGTAACTTGCCGAGTGTGAAAGTGGTATTAGTCTCGATTTAGGACAGGCCAAGAGATTTGTGGCCTGTCCCGTGGCAAGGCAGATTCTACTTCTGCTTGAGAAAGGAGAACTCAGGCTTCTTTTTTTCCTTTTTACGGGCACTGTGGTCTTCAATACCATCAGTTTATAATGGGTAATGTTAGTATTAAGGTGTGCAAATTTTGTGAGGTTGATGACGAAATGTCAGAACATCTGTTCTACTATGGCCTATGATATCGCACACTAAATCATAAACAGGCAAAATTAAAAGTTTATCAAAATCTTTTTTTTCATAAACAAGTTCACAAATCATATATATAGCGACCACGAAAATTTCGTTTTTCCCGCTGTCTTCTTCAACTTTTATTCTTTAACATTTGTGAAACTGAATTTGAATAAAAAAAAAATCAAATTCAATGTCAAAAATCGCCAAAGCCTTTTTATAAGTTTTTGCCAATAAAATATATATATTTTAAGATTATTGAGAATATTTTTTTAAATCATTATAATAAATGATTTCCAAATCGCTTGAATTTTGAGTAAAATTCCTAGTTCCAAAATCCTGAATTTAGCAATACCGAATCGCTAACTTAAGTAGCTTTGCATAGCGGGCCTTCCGCTGAGAACAAGGATTTTCTCCTATATGGTATAAAAACTAGCGGCTAAGCAAACTAAAGCTTCTTAGTTCAAGATTTCCACACAATAAGACTAATTTTACAAAAAATATTGATTCATTTAACTAAATTTGGAATTTTATCAAAGTCTGGTGTTAAAATTAATAAACCCGACCAGTAGTGGAATTCTCTAACTTTTAACGATTAACGTTAATTTTACCAGCACAGTTTATTGCTTACGGTAACAATACAGCTATTAAGTAACTCAATTTTAACAACATAGCTAAAAATTTCAATCAATCTTTTTTAATTTAATAGTATATTTAACGGACACTGTTATCGAGTGCAAACTACTTCTCGTGTGGAACGACTTAAAGTACTTTCGAAACTTACAAAACCCCATTTAGATTTTGCAAGTCTAGCGAAAATTGCAAAAATTCGGAAAATTTGCAAAAATAGCGAAAATTTTTAATATTTCAAACAAGACATAAAATGGATTAAAAAACCCTAAAACTATAAGAAGTTGTAAAAATTCGGTAAAAGTTATTAAATTAGCGGAAATTTGCAAAAATTTTAAAACAGCGGCTATTTATTTAAAATCGTTAAAGCTCTAAAGAACCACAGGAAAAAATCGCTTATATCGCGAACATGGCTAAAATTCGCAAAAAATTGCAAACTTGGAAAAAAACCTAAAATTTATTTGAAATCGATAAATCGCTTAAAAAACAAGTTGTCGGAATATACAAATTCGCGAAATTGTTTAATATTTCGAACAAACCATAAAATTGATTTGAAGTCACTAAAACTATAAGGAATGGCAAAAATTCGGTAAAAACTGCTAAATTAGGGGAAATTCGCTAAAATTTGCTAACAGCGGCATGATTGGAAAGTCTACCACTTCTTTTTTGTACAGAAAAGAAAACACTATTAGTGATTTCCATAATCTGCATCTAAAATGTAATATTTTTAATGATTTTTATAAATTCCCAAAAAACAATTTTTTTAATATTATTTTTGCAAAATGTTTGTAAATAACGTGAATTTAAAAAATGTTAATGTGGCTTTTATTTGCCAAAATTTTTGTTTGTTTTTTTTTTTTTTTTTTTTTTTTTTTTTTTGAAAAATAACTACGAATTTAAAAATAAACAATGAGAAATATTTTGCCGTTAAGATAACTTCCCTACAAGAACAGTGACAGTCATTTGACCTGTTATATGACTGGCATTGCTGATACAAATATCGGTCATCGCGTAGAACAAAGTTTCTATCACTTTCTTAAGGCCAACGTGAAAAAAATGACCTAAACTTTTGCGCACGTGTGATTTTGCATCCTTCTTTAACCTATGAATTTTGTGGTTGATAAAACATATATCTGAGCTGTTTACTCTTATACTCTTTACAAATCAGTACTGATGTAGATACCGGACACAGCTGACTAGTCACTACTGATGTATATACCGGACACAGCTGACTAGTCAGTACTGATGCATACACCGGACACAGCTGACTAGTCAGTACTGATGGACACATTCGTCACTGTTGACGTATTTTAGCTTGAATAAAACACAATTCATCTCATTCAATTCTCATACATATTTTTGTCTATATTTAAAATAAAAAGCAATATGTATATGTTCGTTTTACAAATAAATTAAATAAATAATTTCAAAAGATTTTGTTATTCGTGCTTAATTCCCAGTTTTTATTATTGATAAAAACACTTGTAACGACATGATTCTTCACTGGTTGCTGGGGTATGCTCTCGGCCCCAGGGTTCACTTTTTCCAAAAGAAAACCCATGCCTTCGTGAAACGTTATAAACCGTACTTTATTTAACACGACGCGATAGGCCGTACTTTATTTAACAATACAATTTAAATTACTAATACAAATACAACAGCAGTACGACCGGAGTGTACAAGAGAACTGGGTGGTGCTGGAAGACCGAGTATAACCCTGGAACCTTCTACGCACCCAGTCACCAACGCTCTGACGGGGTATCACCCAGACAATCAGATGCGGAGGACTCTTGAACCACTTTTAGGCAATGCTAGGAGAGCGAGTATAACCCAGAGTCTCTTTGCTAACTTTATTTAATTGAAGGAGTATGACTCTCAAGCAATCAAATAAGTTCTTACCTAGTCGGCGGCGGTAAGCTGACTGGCCCCGCTTGTGATCAGCCACTCTGCTTTTATAGCAGTTTCCGTACACGCAGCTCATACACACACATGCGAACATACAACAGTGGCTTGATCCCAGCTGTTTTCAGTCATTTCATATTTCATAGCCTACGTATACATTTTGCCGTAGTTTCCTACTCGGCCACAGATGTCGTTACCTTATTGCTAAATTTAAATTATTAACGGAAACAAAAGTGAATATAAAAAATAATAACACTTACAATAAAAGTAATAATCATATTTCTAAATTACTTAAATTAATAATAATTGATTTCAATAAAAATATAAGAATACAACGGGGATATTTAAATAAAACTTGACCGGGCTGGTCTCGTCTACTTCTAGGCCCGGGATGAAATGGGGTGGTAGTATAGACTAGGATGTGTGACACAAAAACGAGGGCTCCGACTTTTGCTCGTCACACACTTGAAATTTATTGTTGATGGGATAAGCTATTCCTATGCGCATTTCACTGGTTGCTTAGGCCAGATAATCAGGAAACTTCATCCATAAAGATTTTAGAAAAACTAAAGATATTAAACCAAATAAAACTGTTAAGCGTATAAGACTTATAGCAACAGTTCTACTTGTAATAATATCAAAGTTTAAACAAAACACATCAACAATAAACAGTGGGTTTATCTCATCTTACATTCCCCACTACAATTAGTTGAAATTCTCTCAACATTAACTGTAGTTGTAAGTAGGTTAAGAAAAACAAAATAAAAAACAACAACAACTTTACAAAAGATGTTGCCAATTTAGTGTTTTTTAGGCCGTGCACTTGCCTGTTTATTATCGAAAAGTAATTTCAATTTTTGGGAATACAAAATTTTAATTTCAAAAGATTTTGTTATTCGTGCTTAATTCCCAGTTTTTATTATTGATAAAAACACATCCCATCAACAATAAATTTCAAGTGTTTTTATCAATAATAAAAACTGGGAATTAAGCACGAATAACAAAATCTTTTGAAATTAAAATTTTGTATTCCCAAAAATTGAAATTACTTTTAAATAAATAATTATTTCTTGTTCTATGTTCTATGAGGTTAATTAAAATTTTATAAAGCTTTTTTGCAATAGTCCCATTACTTCAATATTTCACTAAGTTTTTGCTTAAGCCAACCTTTAGTTAACATGGATGCTATAGATAAGTACTATACACTACCAGAATATCTTGTATTTTCCTTACTCCGCGTCTAAAACTGACATGATTTGCTGTTATAACATGATGTTATAAAAGCGTTGTTAAAATATTTGCATTAACAACAGTGTTATTACACGAGAAAACCTTTAGCATGATGAGTCTATACTTAACACTAACATCATATTAGTGTTTATGTTAAGCATTTCATGTCAGTTGTAGACTGCAAGTTAGAATTATTCCTAACTATATGTTCACATCTATAGCATCAATGTTAACCAAAGGTTGGCTTAACCAAAAACTAAGTGAAATATTGAAGGAATTGGACTATTGCAAAAAAGCTTTATAAAACAGGGACCGTAACCACGGTTTATTCCACCATGACCGTAACAAAATTTTCCGAAGAAGGTGAATCTTGATGTTGGCGGAAATTATGATTTTTCATACAATGATCCAAGATTTGCTCCACAAATCACTGTTCGACCAATGACAATTTTTGATAAGTAACTCCAAAATAGAAGGCTTTCAAGCATACATGCCTATTATTGAAGATGTTTGGCAGGCCATTAACATCTTCAAGTATATAGCGATAGGCTTCTTGCAGTACTGGCACATTTTTTATAATTTAAATAAAGTAGAAACACCTTATACTTGAGTTTGTACCAAAGTTGGGGGAGTTACTTCACAATACCCACGGTCAAAGTAATGTGCACGGAATGCTTGCATTACAACGGTAGGCATTTTTAAAATTTTCGAAGTGTTTTCGCCTCTAATCATAATATAACATCGGGATGAGCCTCTTCGTTGAGAATACGTTCAGCACCCCCAGAGGAGCCAAACCAATTAATTCCCAGTAATCTACATGCAATTCATGTTCACCTGGTGCCTAAAACAAAAAAAATGAGTTTCTGCAATATTGTTCACGAAACAAAACTTACCGCTTTGCCTTCTGGCACAGGTTTTAGTATACCAAACAATTGTACCAAACATTGTAATAATCCGTAATGTTGTAAAAATTAAACCTTTGCCTTAACGTCTTAAACGATGTACCCAGCCATAGATTTTAACGTTTCTGTCAATTTTCGACAACTTTAAATATGCGAATTTTATTGGCAGCTGACCAACTGGGATCTTCGGATGTGACAATCTTTTTGGCTTCATCCAAATTTTGTTTACGCTTTTCCGCATCTTCAGCTTCGCGTTTTTCTTTATCGGCATTTTTATAACTTTTACGTAACCAAATCTTTTGGATTTTCTTTATTTGTGACTTACCGCAACCTCATATTTTTCTGCAGCTTCAGGATCTTTGCTACCGACATAAATTACAGGAAAGGGCTCCTTTGCAGCATGTCTCATGGCTTGCAAAATTAATAAAATATCTTGCAGTATTAAATTTAAACAATTAACAAATATTAGCCAGTAAAGCGTATGACAAAAATGTATAAAAAATTGGCATTTTTTGTGGTGTTTTTAGTTGTTCTACTCTAACATATATGTTAGAGTGGTACAACTAATGTAAAATTGTTACAAGTGTGTTAGTAAAAAAATTTGTTTTTTTTAGTTTCGGTCATAAATTTCTTGTGGGGTTAAATACCTGACTTTAATATAGAAAGAACATAGCAGTAAACGTTATTGTTAAAAAAGTTGCTGAATAAAATTTAAAGTTTACGTTAGTTAACCAATACATTACACTTTTTCTGGTCTAAGGACCGTTTTCACAACTTACCGAAAGCTAAAGGTAGGATTTTATCCGCCTAATAAAAAGTTGTCCACTGTTACAACTTTATTTACTTTAACCTGTACCCATGTTCTATAACTTTAGTGAGAACTTCTTGCATCGAAAAGATGTGAAACAAAATATTCCATCGTTTCTCGAAAAGTGAGAAAAAACTGTGTACGTAACTCATAACGAAAACTTTCAAATGAGATTACGTCGTTACGTTATAAATATAATAACCGAATCTCGCCGATGTGACATTGCAGACGTCGAGAACGCCAGTAACACGCATCGTTGACGGCGACCAAAATTTACTAAAATTGAAAATTTTTCAACGTCGTCGGCGAAATTACAACCGTCGGCTAATAAATAAAGTAAGGTGCGACTTTAATGTTTGTTGTTTGCAAACGAGCTTTGAAAATATTCGTATATTCTATAAAAATGTTAGAAGCAAAATAATAAAACAATGAAACAATGTGCCAAGATAAAATATTATTATTATTATAATTTGCATTTTTCATTTTTAATTGTTTTTTAGTGTTAAAATTTTTCTCTCGCCCCATTTTTATTCGTGAGTTTATTTGACAGTTCAAAGCGGGAACTTTTCTCACCAAAATGTTACAGACACCCTTTTTCTGTAAATTGGCGAGTAATTTCCTTACGTGACAGCTAGTACTCGCCAAAAAAAAGTTACAGACACAGTTTAGTGAGAAAAACAGCTGTTTGTTTCAATATATGGTTTTTTTGTTTTATTTCATGCATTTCAATCGAAAAGTTTCTCGACGTGGAAACTACAGAACATGGGCACTGATAAGTAAAATAAATAAAAACTAAATTACAAAAATATGGCAGCACCACCACCAAATACTCGCTTAATATAGGATAAAGAGATGACAATACAAAAAAATGCAAAGCTCTTACATGACACACCTTGTAGTTTTGCCTTTCAATCAAGGAAATGAGTGCGATATGTACATACGAGTATATTCACCCAATGCTTAAATATGGCTCTATGTGAACGAACCGTAGATGTGTTCGTTTAAGTATTCTATTGTAAAAAGGGATTCAAGATACACTGAAAAAAGAAAATATTTAATTAATTGTTTTCTTTAAATTAAGACGAAGAAAATGTACCAACATTTCAAAATTTTCAAGTCAATATTTTATCCTTATTACTAGCCCCATATTTCAGTCACAGGTAAAAACAAAACAAGTTTTAATTAAATTTACAGCGTTGCAGTGTATTTTTATTCGAAATAACTAGTGCAGTGTATTTACGCAAAAAAGGATGTTAACAAATGCAAACAAAAACTAAATGATAAAAGGATATTGAAAATTAGAAAATAAATCTAAAATGCAATATAAATTGAATATTCTTAATAATAGTTGTGTGTGTTTCTTGTTTATATATGTGTTATAAAGAGTATAAAAATAAAAGAAATGATTTTCAAACAAATTTAGGATTCCAAAAAATATTTTATAAAATCCTTAAATCAACAAATGTGTAAGCTTCATTAAAAAAATAAAAGTATATCTTGAAATTTAAGATATGGGCATTTTCTGGGGTCACGAACGTATGTTCATACGCTTTCGATGTACAAACAATATAGAAAACAAAACTTTTCCTAACATTTTTTTTTTTGCGATTCGATAGCATTTGGGTAGCTCTATATTTGGTGCAAAAGATGGATTTTATCGAGTTTACGTACGCAAAATAAAAGTCAACTTTAGCTGACAGTAGTGAAATGTTAGAATCTGCAAAATGAAACGGAATATTCAAAAGTGATTAATTTATTTTAAAAATGTATTAATGTAGTTCTCTATCCAGTATTTACACAATAAAATATCTATATTGGGTTTTGTTGAAGTGGCTTAAGTACCGGTCTCGAACGTACGATTTTTCCATTTATTTTTTTATTATTATCACCACGATTTTTCCCTCAAATATCTTCAAATATCCTTAACAGACAACTAAATACTCAATTTACAATTGATTGTAATGAAGAGTTTATGATGAAAGAGTGCAAACATAACATATTTTTTGCATGTTAAATAATTATATATAATGTATTTAGAAGTTGAAAATAGAAGAAAATATAAAATTTTCCCGTTCCAGCTTTATTTCCTCAAGTAAAACAGCTGAGATATGCTGTGAAACCATTCTTTAAAAAAACAGACTTTTTTTATAATAATAACGAATAAAAGACGATGATTATCAACATTTTATTTTTCCATCCTGGTTGACCATTCGGAGGAAATGCCCATATGCAATTTTATTAAATAGTTTTTGAGAATATATGAAATATAATGAGTCATAAGACCCTACCCAAATAGGGTTTCTAAACGGGCAAAAAATTCATAAGAATTCCCAGATAAAGTATTCTTTAACATAAATTTTAAGTTTTTTTTTACATTAAAGGGGGAACAAATACTTCAGTTTATTGATTTTTTATAATTTTATTTGGAGAAATTTAATTGGAGAAATGCAAATTTAATTTTAAAGTTAAATTCTTGTTCTTGTCATAATGTTAGCGATGCAAGGGCCACCCATATACTTTCCAGAATGATAATATCACACACCACCTCTTTCAGCTCCTATTGAAGTCACCTTATCTTGCCTATCTGATATTTATGATCTTTTACCGGGCAGGGTTATGGGCTTTAACCGCAGCCTAAACCTGGCATGGTGAGACACATGGGCTGCACAAAAGATCCTCTGGGTCGTGGTGCTCATGGCCTTCACTTCACGATTAAGCTCATATTTACTTTCATAATATGTATGTATGAGGTGTATAAGAGCCACTTGTCCACCTTAAAACTGGTTGTTCTTCCTTATGAAGAGCTGTAATAACACCTTCAGTTATGTTTAACCAGTTTCTTGTACTGCCTTTTCGATTTCAACCACATCTGCGGCCTCTCCAATGTGTTCCTCAAAAAACCTTTGATCTTCATCACTATTATCCGCCAACAGCAGCTGTAATCTCATTTTCGTGAAAATCAAACTCCCTACAGCTTCTGTTTGTCATTGTTAAAATTTAAAATTTATATTGTGAGCATGTAAAAAAACGCAATATCAGTAGAGAAGTAAGAGTGAAATTTCACTTCCCATAGACTAAATATACAAATTGAAGCACTATTGGCCACTTATTAATTTTTTATTCCTATTTTCAATTCTCGATACTCACCACGAAACATTTATTACTTATAAAACTTAGAAACGTAACTTTATAGGCGACAAAACGAGCCAAATTAAAACGACCTTGCGTTGGAGAAAAATGGGATTTTTCTTCCTTGATTATTCTATACACGTGTAAAGAATTGCCACCTTTTAACTCCAATTTACAATAAATCATCGCTGTTGAACAGCATCTAGTTGTCAAAATAAATATTAGAATAAAATTCGTTACTAAATAACCAATTTAAATTTTGGAAAAAATGTTTTCCATTGACGTGAAAGGGTTAAATGGCTCTTAATGCAAGGTAATTTATGTCAATGAAAAAAAAAAAAATAGAGTGCCATATTCGGCTGTTTCGAATCTTTGATACCCTTCACCGACAATTAGATTATTTCAGGAGTGGGATTTATATGGGAGCTGTGGTAAATTATAATCCGGTCGTTACGAAATTTGACAGTGTGAATTCAAGTCATATAAAACTGTGACAGACCAAAACTTATAACAATATCATTATTTTTTATTAAACCCCGTTATTAAATACGGTTTATGCTTAGTAAAGAATTTTCCGAGAGTGGACTTTATATGAGGCCTACGGTAAATTATGGAATCACTTTCAGGAAATTTTGTGATATGGTTTCTAGTCATAATAAACAAAATTATTTATATGTATGGATGGTGTTTTCAAATTGGAATTCATTACTCTTGTAACAAAATTATTTATATTTTAGGGTTGTGGTTCCGAATTTGGATTCATTGGACCGATTTTGCTGGATTTCAATCCCAAACTGCTTATGATAGCAATGTTGTTATTTTCTTTTGAGTTTTGCGAAAGTGAGCAGACAGACGGACGGACATTACTAAATTGACTTGAAATAACTTTAGGATCGAGTATATATATTAGGGCGGGTCGATTTTTTTTTAAATCGTATAGCAAAAACGTAAACTACATAAAATTCTAAGAAAATTCTCCGAATAAACCATGTATTTAAAATAAAATCCTAATAGGCCCCTTTCGACTTAAAAATGTATATGCCCTCCCTCCTTTGCCAAAAAATAAATGTTTGAAAAAATTTCTTTTTCCAAAAAGAAATCGAATTTTCTTAATAAAATTGTTTAGTAAGGTGGTTCTTTTGCACTTTATATTTTTCTACACTCAAAATTTGTTTACACTAAAAAAAATATTGACCCAAGTAAAAAAATGTTCAAGTCGAGAGGCGCGGATTATGGTTTGATTTAAGACCAATGGTTTCTTCGGGGAATTTTATGTAGATTACGTTTTTGCTATATGATTATTCATTTTATTTTCATCCACACAAATCAACCCGCCCTAATATATATACTTTTTGGGATCTTAGATGAATACAAAATAAGTTTCATACAGAATGAAAAACTTAGACTACCCTGTTCACAACTAGTTGTGGAGAGTAAAAAGTTAAATAAAGTTAATTGTCTTTTCGTTAAACTATATTCAAGACTTTTCTGATTACTTCTCGGAATAGGATATTAGGGAAAGATTGTAAACATTTTAATAAGCTTCGTCTTTAAACCTAAAAAAGATTATGAACGAAATGCGCAATCCAATTACCCACACCAGCAGTTAATTTATATAACGTAACTAGCTAAAAGTTACTAGTTACGTTTGTTTTTAGGATTTCTTAATATCCTGTTACCCTGTAGGGTGTAGGTTATAATAAATTATTTGGCCATAGTCTGCCACATTTTATATTTGGAAGATATAGCCCTAATGTTTTTGATTCCCCTTCACTATTATTTTTTAGTTTGTTGTTTAATTGTGTTTTATTATTTAAATTTAGCTCCTTTTTTATAACTAAAAATATTTATTAAACTTTTGTTTTATTTTTTTTTTTTTTTTGATTTGTGTCTCTTTCAGACTTTCTATAATACTCTAAACACTTAAATGGAATTTTAATTTATTTCTGGTGTAAATGTCATCACAATTCTAGTTGTTGTTGTAAAAACTTGCCATTTGTGTTTTCATGCAAAAAAAAAAGAAAAAACTTTTTGTTGTTGCTGGTTTGAGATTGTAATTGAGAGAATCTGTGTGAGTTTGAGTGTAAAATTTTGTTCGTAACAAAAATATTTTGCATTTACTTTTTAGGGGGCACTAATGTCTATATTTTTTACAGATTAAAGATATTTACATGGCACAGTCGGAT
Organism: Pollenia griseotomentosa; assembly: GCA_963931875.1. NCBI lineage: Eukaryota > Metazoa > Arthropoda > Insecta > Diptera > Polleniidae > Pollenia > Pollenia griseotomentosa. The sequence continues at coordinate 125,471,560 of OZ007563.1, forward strand.
TAAATGGGATTTTCATAAATTAAATACAATGAATCTAGTGCTTTGTAAGCTCTTTAAAAAGAATTAAATAAAATATTCTTTATAATTCTAGATAAAATTCATAAATTTATTTGCTATTAAATGCAAATTTAAAATTTAACAGAACAAATATTAGTTTCATTGAAAATATTTTTTAATTTGTTCATTGTGCAAGTGTTTTATTTGTCACTCTCATTTTGTATGCAGAAATAGTAAAGTGTGTGTAGTTACAGTTGTATAAATTTGTCACTTTTTGATTTGTTTTGTTTTTAAAATTTATGCAAAAACTGATTTATATCGTACAAAGTTTAAATTTTTGTTATTTTTATTTTAAATTGTTTTAACGACTACTTTTTGAAGTGCGTTGTTTGAAAATCATATTTTAAAGAATTTGATGTGTAAAAATTTTAAATAAATTTTATGTGAAGCAACACGACAACAAATTTAAAATTTGACTAAAGCTTAAACATTTTCAGACGGTTCCTTAAATCTTATCTCGCTGAGGTTTTGGCATTGAATTGTCGTTATAGATTCACTTTATTCATAATTGATTCAATCCAAATGTTGTTTAAATGTTGTTGTAACGTTTTAGCAACATTTTGGTTTTAATTTGTATAAATCATGCTGTTTTATGAAGAGTGCAATCAATTATATTTAATATCAGTTATAGTTTTTAAAAGTCAAGAAAAATTTCATTGAGATTAAGCCAAAACTTTGCAGCATAATTTTGAGGTTAAATAAAATTAAGCAAAAATTATCATCGTCAACAGTCCAATAATTACTGACGATCTAACGATGTTCGTCCGACTGGCTAGCTGAGTGTCCATAGGGATGGGCAAATTGAAAAAATATATCGATATATATCGAATCGATATTTTTTAAGAGTATCGATATTTATTATTTCAAAGATATCGATTAATCGATAAAACGAACGTATTTTGCTGAAACTATTACCAAATTAAAAAATTTAATATACCTTTGTACAAACATATTATATGTAATTACATTATTATTTTTTATTGTTTCATTTTATTTCAAAAAATTAATAAGAACAAAAAATTCAATCAAAACAAAAAATTCAATTAAAACAAAAAATTCAAATTTAACAAAAACAAAAGGGAAGAATACAAAAAAACCATATGAAATCTAAGAAAAAAGTAAATTACGAAAAATTTAAATGGAAGTACCAACTTACCTTAAAATTTGAATTGCTCCTCAAGAGAACCAACTTTAACTAAAAATGTTTTTGATTGTAAATTAGTCAAACCAGTAATCATGAGATATGGACATCAGGAGTACTCTCTGTTTTATGTATACGGCACTGCTTCTTATAAATGCCAATCATTTAGAGCTTCATATAAGTTTAAAAAACATATGATGCATGCAGTGATGCCAACTCCAAAAAAAAACAGATTGTTTGGAAAACGGATAAAATTTTGAGTTTTTAATGAAGACTGGCTTAAAAAAATATCGAATTCGATAGAAGTATTTCAATATCGTTATATCGATATATCGGTATTTTAAATATCGGCGATATATATCGATTATGTTTTTCTTAAATATTTATATTTTGATATACCAATATTTTTTGCCCATTCCTAGGTGTCCATATAAACTTGTGCGCAAAATACAAATCGAAATTTTGAAGATAATTGGATTACGTTTGGCCCATATGTTTCAATTAGTATAAGTTGAAAATGGTGAGATCGGTTCATAATATCACATGGCCCCCATAGAAGCTTCTTTTCGGAATTGTCTTTGTGGCCATAAACTATCTTATTATGCTAGTCTTTAGATTTAATTTAGCTCAAAAACATTTTTTTTCAATATATATCATCTTAAAAAATTTTCTTTAAATCGGTCCGTATTTTACCATAGCTGCCATACAAATGCCAATTGCGAAAAAAGCTTAAAATGCCTTAACTTCATTAAAAATATTGGTATCTTTTTTTTTATTATTTGAAATTACTCCAAACCCCTTCAAATGAATAAAGGATAGAAGGTTTATTTGGCTGGTCCAAAGGAGGACAGCGCCACCAACATTTTTTTTTCGTATTTATATATATTTATCGAATATTATTTTATAACAGCTTCTATGTTATGGCAAAATGTTGTACTGGAAGGGCAAACATTTACAATATGTCACATATAAACCCCTCTCCTGATATTATATGTTATATGTTTAAACATTTTTCATTCAAAACAGTTTTAAGGGAACCATATTGAAAAATGTGTATTTCTGTCTCAAGATGAAAGAAAGAATAATAAAAGAAGACCCAAATATCCAAGGCCTTTTGCAGGAAAAAGCAATTCGAAAACTCCACCAAGAATGTGATGCTGTGAAAGAACGAACACGGGAAAGTATCCTTAAGATCTAACAGGAGAATAAAAAATCCTTTGACGGAGATCGCAATAACGGAAGAGAGTACGAGCTGAATGAATTAGTTATTATTAAACAAACTCAGTTCGGCTCTGGGTTGCAGATTAAGCCGAAATTGCTAGGGCCCTACAAGGTAATTAGGAAACTTAACCATGGGCGCTATGAAGTGGAAAAGGTTAGAGAGTGTAATGGATCTAGGAGATGTAACACTGTTTCTAAGTATATGAAGCCATGGACTTCTACATTTGGGACGAATGCAGCGTCAGAAGGGCCGAATGTAGGGTTGCCAAGCCAAGCGACAATGTAATCGACAGCGAGTAAGGAAAAAACAGTAGATAGTAAATTGGATTGATGAGCGACTAGAATGAGAAAATAGAAGTTAGTGTGAAATGATGGGAAACATCGGACAGACAGAAATAGAACAGCTAACAGGACACAACGCGGACAGTATTAATCGTCATAAGCTAAATATTAAACAAGTTTATTTTTAAATAAAGTCTATAGTATTTTTAATTAAATATCCAATGTGTTCATGTGTTTTTTTAACTCATCGGATCAACAAATCCTACATGTATATGTGGTTTTTATTCAATCTATTTAGGCCTAGTCACAACATATTTGGCATGAGTTCTAACTATTATTTTTGCCAAATGTTATCAACATTCGTAGAACTAAATTCTGAATAAAGTCCTGACGAATTACTGGTAGAGTACTACTAAAAACTCACTAGATACTGGGCGACCGTCATATTCTGTTGCGGATTCAATAAACTTTAATTTGTTCGACCAATAACTTTCGATAAGGCTGCGACATGATTATAAACCTATAATTTATAAGCTTAAAATTTTATTTAGAATTAGACACTAACAGCTGTACCTAAGCAAGAGCGGAAGGCGGCCGAGCCTAAGCAAGCGCGGAAGGCGGAACGTTTTCTTTCGCTTAGCTTTTATGCTGATATGCCATACCTGAACAAGAAAATTAACGTTTTGTTAAAAACAGTAGTGGTAGCTCTCTTGTTTAATAAAACCCACCTGAAAATTAAAATAAAACCGCTAGGTCGGCCAAAAAAGAGCTAAATTGCCATTATAATATTGATAACAATAGCGGACACTTCACTATTAAACGCGCTGTCAATACCGGATTTTCCAACTGCAAAGCGTTAACGCCGCGTGTTTAGGGCTGCTTCATACAAATTGTACGGGCATGACAATTTTGGACCAACAAAAAAAAAACGCGAGCCGCGTTTGTTTAAGTACGGCTGATAGGCTCCAATAACGAGAAACATTTTTATGGGCGCCATTTTCAATAGGCTTTGTCCTTAGATAAATAAGATCTATACACCTAAGGTTTTATCGATTTATTTTTATTCCCTCCACCACAATAAGTTGTGAAGAGGGTATAGTAAGTTTGAAATCACACTGTAAAATTTCGTGAAGATCAGTCCATAATTTACCCCAGCAATTATTAATGCTATCATACCAAATTTGGCACGTCACAGTTATTTAGGACTAGAAATGACACTGTGAAATTTCATGAAGATCTGTCCATAATTTACCCTAGGCTCCATATAAACCCTACTCCCGTAATACAGTTAAGTACGCCTAAAAACGTAATTTATAATGGTACCAGAATAAAATTGAATACTTCACAGTTTTGTAGGACTAGAAATAGCACTAACAAATTTCGTGATTATCGGTCTATAATTTACTAAAGACCCCATATAAAGTCCCTTCTGGTAAATTAATTAAATACGCCTAAAATCGTAGCAGATATATTTATTGTGGTAAAATTTCTTCCAACCTAGTTTCATATGGCCAGAAAAAATGTCATGCAATTTCGTGATATACGTTCCATAATTTACCTTAGATCCCATATTTATCAGCCTTCTGAAATTCACTGTAAACGCTTGAACTAATTTCACCACTGTAATGAAATTTATGGTTTTTAATACCAGAAATACCTGTGCGGAATTTTGGGATGATTGGTTTATAACTTACCGTGGCTCCAATATAAATCCCCCTATTGAAAATCATTTAAGTTCGGCTTAAAATGTTACGAATCAAGATATTTTACTCAAGATTGTCGGTCAATAATTCAATAAAGGTCCAAGCCGCAACCAATTTTAATACTGATGTCTGTCGGCACAGCAGAATATAACACTCTAACTTGTTTTTTTTATAAAATTTGTTAAGAATTCTTTTACAAATCGTATCTATGTATATCTGTCTCCACTTGCCTTGTATTTATATGCCTATCATGTATTAAAATTTTAAAATTCAAGCTATAGGAACTTTGAACAATTATTATGATCTTATTTCACTTCATGTATATTTTGGTGTTAACAAGACAATACTCTTAACGTTCCTGAACAATATTTTCCAGTTCTACTAATTAAATTCGTCAATCTTCTTAGCGAATTAAATTCATTGAATAATATTTCCATGATTTTATACATACTTATATATAAGATTTTAAATACGCATTCAAACCTAAAGATTTAGCACAAATATGAAAAAATGTGTATAGTAGCCATATAACATATATTTTATATTTAATACAGGATTTTCATAAAGTACTTATATATACCTACATTTATTTATATGTTTAAAAAAAAAACAAGATTTGCTTCTTGATATTTTAAAATGCAACAGGAAACTCTTGTATAAAATAAAAAAATATACAGAAAATATTCAAAGTGGATACTTTAAGTAGTGGCACTTTAAAAAACATTTTAATGTTCTTTCGCAAACAAGCACATGTGTAAGTTGTATTAAAAGACTTCAGATATTGGTACTTAAAACATCAGATATTGTTATACTTTTCATACTATAATGTTATTGTAATGGGATCAAAAAAAACGTACTTAAAAGGTTTGTTAAGTTTTTCTTGGCACATCTATGTCGACTCTTTTCATCTTACTTTACAAAAACATACAAAGAAAACAAAACTATTTGTGCTAAATTTTTTTTTTTAACAATATATTTTTAAATATGAAAAAGTATTGTTTGGTTAAATCACCGATAACTTTTTAAATATACTAAGTTGCAGAAACATCAAAAGTATTTAAGTCATCCCAGTAAAAAATGTGCTCCAAAAGGAGATGGTTTTATGTATGAATTCATACCTAAAATCGCTTCAAACCTGCTGATCGGATGCCTGATTTTTGTATGGGATGTTCCCGGTTGGAGGACTATTTTCTGCTGACAATAAGCGCTTCTTTAAACACGCAAACAAAAAACTCCTAAAGAGCTTTATTAAGGGCAGGCTATAAAAACATATGCATTAATGTTTTGCTTTTATTTGTTTGAATGTCATTTTTAATAATTTTCGTAAACCATAATATTTTTTTATACTTTTCGCTTTAAAACCTTCTGCTGACAACGAAACACTAAAATAGAAGCTTTTTGGATATTCTTTATCATTTACTGCTGTATTAGAGCTTTCTTACTGAAGCGCTTGAGTATGCGCTTTTTCTCTTAAGTGCTTCAAAGAACTCGAATTATTTTACTGGGATCCTACTCATAACTGTGGTTACCGTAGCTATATTATGAATTCAATTTTAAAAGTTTTACATGCTTACCTAAATTATTGTATACACCTTTCGCTCGATTTATACGATACTTCGTTTTTGCAACATTTAAATTTTTACACGATTCGTTTACATTGAGGGATGTGAAAACTACCTCAATATACACAATTTTATATTTTTAATATTTTTCAACATTTTTTTATCACTAATATAACAATATTTGGGAAGTTGGTTTTTCAAAAAACAATAGATCCTTAATCTTTGGATGAAGTTTCCTGACGATCTGGCCTAAGCAACCAGTGAAATGCGCATAGGAATAGCTTGTCCCTTCAACAATTAATTTCAGTTTATCAATAGTATGAAATGGGAATTAAGCACATTTAAACGAAACCTTGTTAATTAATTTTTTGAATCCCAAGAAAAACTTTGATAACTAATATGCATGTGGCAGTGTAAATAAAACTGAACTGGCAAAATAAAATAAAGTAATTTGTTTTTATTTTTGTTTTTTCTTTACCCTCTTACAACTACATTTAGAGTTGACAAAAAATCAACCAATTGTAGTCGGGACTGTAAGAAAAGATAAACTCACTTTTTATTGTTGTTGTTTTTGTTTAAGCTTTGATATTGTTACAAGTAAAACTGGGGTTTATAATTCTTATTCGCTTAACAGTTTTATTTGTATAATATCTTTAGTTTTTCTAAAATCTTTAGATGAAGTTTCCTGACGATCTGGCCTAGGCAACCAGTGAAATGCGCATAGGAATAGCTTGTCCCTTCAACAATAAATTTCAGTTTATCAATAGTATGAAATGGGAATTTAGCACATTTAAACGAAACCTTGTTAATTAATTTTTTGAATCCCAAGAAAAACTTTGAATAGATAATTTAGTTGACATTTTTTACCATGTCAAAAAATATTAATAAAAACCAGGCGAAAAGAAAAGTAATGTTTTTGCGGCCGTACCTAAACAAAAGCGGAAAGCGTTTTATAGCTGTCAAAAGTTCTCATGCCCATACAATTTGTATGAAGCATCCCTAAATAGCGTGTAGTCAACGCTTCACAATTGGAAAATCTGATTTTGACAGCGCGTTTAATATTAAAGTTGGCCACTATTGTTAATAAATAATGGATATTTAGCTATTTTTTGTCAATCTAGCATTTTTTCCTTTCTTTTTTTAATTCTATTATATAGGTTCTATTAAACAAGAAAGTAAACACTACTGTTTGTGGCACAACGCTGACGCTTTTGTTTAGGTATGGAATATCAGCGTAAAAGCTAAGCGGAAGAAAACATTCCGCCTTCCGCTCTTATTTAGGCACGGCTGTTAGAAACCAAAATTCAGATTTTAGTTAGACTATGTAAAGGACACTAAGTAACGCTTATTTCCATTCAAGAAGCGACAGTTAGATCTAGTAGCTGGAACTAAACGAGCCTAAGTACAACTTTATAAGTTTTTCATTACAATTGAAAATATAGAAAAGTCTAAATCGAATCCAAATTGATACCAATGCTATTACAAATAAAGCTTGAGGGTTTATGGAAAACTTTCATCAGCTACCATCTACAAGAAACACCGTCTAGGCAAGTCGTGGTTGGTTTGAAAAATTCAAGTAAAGATATTCCTTACATAATCTAAAATCCAAAGATGAACAAGCTTCAGCTGATTTATATTCGGCAAAAGAATATTCCAAATAATTTGCTGAAATTATTGCTGCTATTTCATATGCGAGTTTAAGTTACTTTAAAATAAATGATGTTTCTAAACAAAATTTTAATATTATTCGTTATTGGGTAGCTTTTAGATCTCCACGTTTTTTTTCAGGAACACATCTATCGTGCAAATAGAGGGATAGGTGAAATTGCATACACCCATGTGCATATCTACCATGACGATTCTAATGTAAAAAATAAACAGAACCATTTTGGTTTTTTTCCTGCCATATGTTTGTTAAACGCAATAAGGTTAATTTGTATAAGCAGCCAAAAAACTATTGGACAACCATAAAATGATCATAAAAGATTACTAAATGGTTTCGGTATGCTTTACCATAAAGTGTAATGACCATATTTTTCATAAAAGAAAGATGTTTTCATACTGGGCTGTTAAAAAGCTAATATTGGCTGTAGTTTCTTAATTAGCGCTCCAGTCGAGAAAAGGACTTTAATTTGTCATCGCTGATGCTTTCCAATAAAAATCGATTTTTGATTATGCCCAATGTGAAAAACTTAAAATGCCTGTAGTTTCTTAAATAGCGCTTTGATCGAAAAAGGTCGTTGATCTATCGCCACTCACACTTTTCATTAAGAATCGATTTTTTCATACAAAAATGTGAATAAAAATTAAAACACCTTTAATTTCTCAAAAGCAATCCAATCGATACAAATACGTTATTCTGTGATCACAAAATTTTTTACTTTGTATAACTGTATAATTATTCGCCCTAAATTTGGGATTGATTTTAATTTTTTGGCCCTTATTTCCTGGGGCCACATTTCACATCGACAAAAACTACGATAATACGCCTCAAGCGCTAACAAATTACAATATTGATAGAATATGTGCTTTAATTAAGTTAAATAAAAATAGAAATTATCCTAGCAACTTTGCTGAAGACTATAATTTTCAATAGATCTCATATGAAGCCCACTCATGAAAAGCACTTATTTACATCAAAAACCCTAGCGAGTAATAGTATTATGGTAAAATTGTATCCAAAATATGTATAAAAAAACTCTAAACTGCACAAGCAAATTTACTAAAGGGCTGTTATAAAGTTCACTATCCGAAAATACATTTAATTTCTGAAGTAAAATAAGAATTACGGCCACAATATATTAATTAATTTTTTTTTTTTTGATAGAACCAGCACTCAGGGAATGACCCCTACTAATACATTGCATTGTGTTGGAACTAGGAAAACAGGTTATGGGAAAGAGGATAGAGGGAGACGTGTTTGTAAACATTCGACTTGAACTTATTCATGTTGAAAGGGAAAGGGAAGACTTCAGCAGGAGAGTTATTCCACATACGAGCAGTCTGGCCAAAAAACGAATTTTCGACTGCAAACAAACGTACGGGTTTCGGGAACCAGATCCCTAATTTCGTCAGTACACATCCCATTGTAGTAACGATAAAAGAGTCAAATACAACCCACGTTGCGAAGGTGCTCAAGGGAGTCAATAGAATCGGATACCCGACTGTCACTAATGAGAACCTTCGCCCTCTCCTGCACGCGGTCGAGAAGCTCCAAAATAGACTTGAAGACACCGGGCCACACATGAGAGATAAAATGGAGTTTTTTTTTTTTTTTTTTTTAATCGTTTATTTCTTTATTCAAATACTTAAATTTAAACTATTATAAACACTAGTTAACAGTAACAAGTTAATTTAATTTATACAATGTCTCTAGAACGAGCACTCTAGTATTATAATATGACAAGGTAATAATTTGCTTTTTACAGAAATACTAATATACATACTTATAAGGTTTTATTATAATTTTTAGTGTAGAATATAATGAAAAAATACAAAAAACATTATTTACATATCATAGATTTTCAAAGGTTATAGTCAAAAGGGTAAAATAAGAAATAGAAAAACTTTATTTTGATAACCACCAAAATTTTTTGGAATTAGATTTTTGTGCTAATTTTAGGTCTTTTTCTAGATAAAATGGAGTGCAGTATATCATATGCCGTTTTAGAAAATCGAGGCACTTGAATGCTTCTTTCGACACATTGAATATATGCTCTGTCCATCGGACATCAAATTGTATCTTCATGCCATTGTAGCTTCATGAACATTGAGAGATTAAAATTTCTTAATAAAATAAACCTTGATCTGTCGCGCACTTATGCGTCAGAACGCAACATTTGGTTTTGCAGGCATTAAAATCGACTCTTTTTGCACGTCCTCATTCCGAGAATTTGGCAAGGTCTATGTCAAGTGTTTTATTAATATTCTGCCTCATAGCACTGACATCCTGCCCAGGTTATTTTTTATAGCCCTTATCCTGTATTTGTGGTTCAAAATTGCCCAAACTTTTGTTATTGCTTATTATTATCAATATTTTTTTATTGAATAGTATGTATATTGTCACATTAAAGACGAAATAACCTGTCTGCAGTATTCAAAACCTTACAGGAGAGGGAAAAAACGTTATAAAATTGGAACTTTTTACAATATTGAAACGATAATTACATATTTTGATTAAATTGAAACCAGAAATATATATCGGTTGAAAAAATTTTGTTTTTCTAAACACAGCTTATGTTATGTCACTTAGGTTTTTTGGAATTGTTAAAATCGGAAACCAAATAACCTATCCGCAATACTAATTAGTATGAATAAATAACAACTTCTTTAAACATATAAATAATATATTCATTAACTAATAACAGTTGTCGAAATTAGCACAATGAATTTAATTTCTTCATTATTTTACGATTTATTATAATTTTTTATTTTATTTTATGAATTTACCCCTCTTTCTCTTAACAATTATTCAAATTAATACGAAATGTAAAGAAATATTTATAAGTGTTATAATTTCTATACCCTAAATACTTATAAACCCAGGGGGTCTACTCTCTATTGCGATACGAAAACAATTTCGATGCGAAAGCTAAATGACAACTTGGTACTCTTTATCACTTTCGCAAAATTTTCTGAAAATGAAGCAATAGTGGCAATAAAAATTAAAGATGGCGCGGATTTTTAGTAATGAAATGCCAAAGTGTGTAAAAATTTTTGAAATTGGAAAATTTAAATAAAATAAAGTGATGATTTACGAAAAGAAAAACATTTAAAAGATGCGAAAGACAGATGCACAAACGTATTAAAGAGTACCAATCGCTAGATTTGCTACAATTTTCTTTCGCATCGCAATAGAGAGTATCCCCCCTGAATTGTGCGTTAAGTTAAGTGAAACAAATGAAATGTAAAACATTCTTTTGTAAAACGACCTTCGCGGCAACATAAAAGAAAAAATAAAAGTCACTTTTGGATTATCACTCAATTGGTAAGCATCTCTTGCTTTTTTCTTTAATTTGTTGTGCTCTCGCCTTTGTATTTCCTAAACTGATTCCCTCAATTTTCTTTTGTTTCTTTCCCCAACAAATATTTTCGGCTGGACCTACAATTTCCCACCTCCTGAGAAATTCTAAATCTAAAAGATTGACCAAAACCCTTTTTGCCTGCAATAATTTATAACTACAGTTATAGTTTCTTTTACTGATTTAAGCAAAAAAAAAGTACTTAATGGTTGTTTAAATTACATTATGCAACAGAAATAAATTTTGGATGATTTATTTTTCTCCGTTTTTAGTGCGTAACGGTCATCTATGTACTAAAACTTTGTCATTTGTAATATTACATGTTTAAAATTTTGCACACATATACGTTATGATATAGGGAATACAAATCCATCAAAAACTCAATTTTGAAATTTTTTGCAGATAGGTTTAAATGTATTACTTGTTCATCGCAAAATGATGAAAATTTTTATTGGGCATATTATAATATATATGTGTATGTATGTGTTAATGCCAAAGTTATGAAACATTAAGAAAAAAATGTTTTAAATATTCTAAATTTAGAGATATATATTCGTGAGTTCGTATACTAACTCGATTGTAATGTGACAGCTGCTTCATGTTCTATTGATTATGTTAGTGTTTTTGCTAGGATTTCACAGGTTTAAAATGGCTACTTTTGGCTATGTCGAATCACTATAAGTTTCAATAAATTATATTGTGGGCTGTTAAACATAAAGGAAATGACCATTTAAAAAATGTTTTAAATAAATATTTAATTATTACAAATTTAAATAGTTTGTAAAATGTAGCTTTTTCAGTGTGCCTATACGTATGAGTAATTTTTAATTTTATATTGTATTTAGTATTACTCATACACTAGGCTGAGCAATTTTTTTACCTAGTTCGATATACGTATCTTTTGTTTATTGATTTAAACTGCATGAATTCTAAAAATAAAATTTTCTTATTGGGCTATTGAGTTATTGGGTAAAGGCTTAGTCTGTAGAGCCGATCATGTCAAAATCTTATTCCTGGAGGACATTTGAAGCTAGGTGAAAACACAAATCAATATAACAACTTTTTAAACATAATTCGTATAAAGAAACTTTCAGCCCAAACTTTGTTATTTTAGTTTACTGCATGCATGCTTTAAATTTTGATAACATTTTCTGCTGCATTTTACTAATATATATTCTCATTTAGAGATCAAAAACAGCTTTTGTCCTTAATTCAAAAGAAGCTAATGTTCAAAATGTTTTCTTAATTATATTTAAAAGAAAATAATGCTCATTTACTTTAAAAGTGGCATAATTCAATAAAAATAGTTTCGAGATAAAAACTTTAAAGTTTTTAACTAGCTTTAGTCACTTAAAAAAAATAACAACAGATTCTCATCAAACGGGGAAAAAATGAAAGATATAAAGATGAACTCTATATGTAATATAAAGAAAAACATAGCGAACAATCACTTGCTCCAAAATTTTATATCATGAGTTTTGTCACTATTGAGCGATATGAGCAATGTTCATATATGTACAATGTAATGGATTATTCTCAAAAACCTAAATCTATAATTTTGCACACCAATAAGAAGAAATGTATATTTAAAGCCGATTTGCGTTTTTATATTTACTTGCTAAAATGAAAAATTACTTCAGATTGCCATTGATTTGTACAAACAAATATTTACGCGAACTCCTGACATGGCATTTTTGAGATGAAAAAAATATTCAAAACTAGGCAGCTGAATGTTATATAAGCAATCAGTTGGCAAAAGAACATAAGGATGCGTTATCTGGATTTCAGAAAATTTATAGAAAAAAATTGTAAATACTTAGTCAAAAAGACAAGAATTTGAACATCCTTCTAAAAACAGTAAGATATCCTAATATATTCAATAATGTGACTTCACTTTTCTAAGAGAGTATTTGTGTAGATTAATAATCCGAAAAGTGTTTAAGGTTAAGAGGACCGCTAGCAAAATATTGACCGATAAGAAACAAAAAATGGTGAAAAATATACACATAATATATGTATGTCACTACACGCAGAGAAAAAACATGTTTAAATATGCTCCTCCAACAAAAGTATTTTTTTAAGAAAATTTTAAACATATCATTATGTTTCATTTAACCATATTATTGTCCTTGATCAAGAAGTCACAACCATATTATGATAGGTGTGTAAACATGTTATGATTAAATATGACAGTCATTTTTTTTAATATAAACAATAGTATTTTGCACTTTTCCAAGAGCAACATGCTTTGGTTGAACCATGCAACAATGCTATTATAAGTGTTAAACATGATTTAGTTATTTTTAACCATAAAATGGCTGTGGCTTCGTCGGTGAAAATAATATGTTTAAAATGTTCTTTAAAAATAGTTTTGTTAGAGGTGACCATATTTAAACATGTTTTTCTCTGGATGTATATGAGGAGCCGCAGAACAAAACGTTTTAACAAATTGATTGCTTGTAGTTTTATAATATTTGCGATAAAATCGTTGATGAGATTACTAATAATAGTTGGACGCCTCTTTTTATAAGTAAAAAACTTGCTAGCATATCCAGGTTCATGCAGTTTTTTAAGGAGGCAAAATAAATAAACCTCAATTTTCCAAAAATTTAAAGGACTAAAACAGTACGTTATGTTCAAGGGTTCCTCATTTCCTTAAAGCTAAGGTTGGTAGGAGAAAACGCCATCATCATCGCTAATGAAAATATATAACGATCAGCTCTATTTTGTAAAAAACTTAAGAAAATCCTAAAATTTGCTATCAAAGTCAAATATGACTTACAAAACTAAAGTGTAGTTTTGTTGAATTTAATATGAATATTTTGTTAGTACTTGTTGCGATAAGAGCGGTTTGTTGATAGTGATAATTACATCAGACCTATTGAACCCTACCACCAAAAGTTAATTGAGTTCGTCCTAAGTGTTCTCCTACATTAATAGAATATTAATAAGAAGTATTGTCTTTTAAAAAGGCAAAGAAGATTGAAAAGTTAAAAAGATACAAAGAATAATAATAACTTTAAAAAAGATTTTTAAAAATAATTTACACCCAATAAAAAATTGAGCTTCAAACGAAGCCATGCATATTTATTAACAGGCGCTACTAACTAAGTTCTAAAGAACTTAGTCCTCAAAACTAAGGAATTAAAAAATAAGAACCCCAAACTTCAAAATGAAAGAAATGTCCGAATATATGAAATAACCCCCAAAACAAAAATAAGTTATAACCCCATAAATGGAAACTTATTTCATAATGATATAAGTCCATACGCCCGATATTAACTCACGAATTTTGAAGCTTTAGTTAGCAAACAAAATATTTGTTTAACCATAGAGGAGAAAATTCTTGCGCCTTTCCGAAGGCCGGATATGAAGGAAGGCTTAAGTAAGCGATTCAGGATTTTAAAATTCTGGATTTTTGAGTTAGGGATTTTGAACTCGCGCATATGACCCCAACCCCTAAAAACTTTACATATATCAATATTTGAAATCTTAAATGCAATTTGAATGATAACAAGTCTCTTAAAAATGTTCATTGTGCTTTAATTTATTTACAAAATTTCGACACTTATTTCATATAAAACATTCCCCCATCACAAGCTTAAAAATTATTAAAAAAAAAAAAATTTTCAAACTCCCT